>JALAZF010000219.1:310000-2742646 GCA_022829125.1 Lathyrus tuberosus | reverse complement strand
GTCTGTTCAAATTTTGGTACGCAATAGTATTATAATGTTGCCATGGCTGTTATTTGACAAGGTTGTTTTGAACACTATGTAATGTAGTTAGGTTTAGTGAGACACCTTATCTTTCAGCAATTTAGTGAGTTAAATAGTCTCTCGACATGAAAATCATATGGAATTTTGGCTGCAGCATACCTTATGTTGATAACATTTCATGTTTGAGCGGAGGATGATGACTTGCTCATTTCATATATTCTTAGTTTTGAATTCATATGTTTGAGGCCTTACAAAATATAAGATTTGTTCTATGTCTCTATTTATTGCAATTTTTATGTTCTATAGAACAATATAATTGCTAATTAATGTTTCTACAACAGTTACTGACTTTGGTCTCTTGATTGATGCAATGCATATTCTCTTGTTACTCTCAATTTGGCTTCCTATCTAATATGTTTACACAATCAGAGTCTTTCTACAGCAATGCACTTCATATCTTCAAGTTTTTGGATTAAAATACTAATTATCTTTGAAATCAACTCACTTTGATTTGACAGGGCATCTGTTATGAATTATATTTGGATCAAAACACTAATTATCTATATCTTCAAGTTTTTGGATCAAAACTCTAATTATCTATATCTTTAAGTTTTTGGATCAAAACACTAATTATCTTTGGAATTAACTCACTTTTATTTGACAGGGCGGCTGTTATGGATTGGAGCTATGTTGGTGAATGATTATCTGTAAAAAAATCTCGAGATATTTCATGGTTTCTGTAGCGCGAGTTTTTGCGTGGTTGCGAAGCACTATCGCTTTGGGGTACTACAGTTCGATTCATTTTTTATCCTATTGAAGCTTATGAAGGAAGGGAAATAGATGTCTCCAATTAACCCTGCTTGCATACTGAGTTTGAACAGATGACTGTTGGTTTACAGATGCTATAAAGATCATGGGTCTCTCTTAGGTTATTTTGTTAAAAAAACAGCGCCTGGGCTATTGGTAGGATGTTAGGACTGATGCTTTTTGATTGACGTATGAAGGTACGGGATTTTGGATTTTGGATTAGTATGCTCGCTAAGATTTTTTCAATCTTATGCCTACGTATTCCCGTTTAACGAAACAGGGAAATCAGAGCGGTCGTAGTTCCTCATATTCTATGGGAGGAAAAAAAAGGTTGTTTTGGTGTCTTGTTCAAAGCCCAAGACGTGAAGCTAAATGTGGTTTGTATCTTGTTTAAAGCCCAAGATGTAAAGTTGAAGGGTCTATTTGTATCTTGTTCGAAGCCCAAGATGTGAAGCTAAAGGGGTTTGACTTTAGAGAGAATTTGTCATCTCTAAGGGGGATATTTGGTCTGTTTGTCACAACTGTTGGGTGACTGATTATAAAAGAGAATTACTTTAACTGGGATATGTGAATCCAGCAATGCCATAATTTCCTTTATAGAGGATTTTTAACCTGAAGGAGAAGACTTTAACTCAGTGTAGAGCAATGTCATCTTTCTTTAGGAATTTCTCATGCTAAAAGAGGGACAGTGGCGTGGATGTAAATAATCCGGAGGCTTGCGCTTACAACAATTAGATGAAGGAAAAGGAGTTGTTGATGTTTGTATACTGTGAGCAAGGCACAGATTTTGATGCTAAAAGGTTGATTGACTCAACCGGGGTTTTCTAATACAAAGCCTAAGAGGAGGCTATTGACCCAACAAGAGGGTGTTTTTATATGTCTCGTACGAAGCCCGAGAGAGAGGCTAAAAGGGTTGACTCAACAAGAGAGTGCTAACAAGTATATGACTTAACAAGAGAGTGATTTTATATGTGTCTTGTACAAAGCCCAAGACGGAGGCTGAAAGGTGATTGAATCAACAAGAGAGTCTTTTATACTCAACAAGAGAGTGTTTTTCTATCTCGTACGAAGCCCGAGATGGAGGCTAAGAGGGAAGTGACTCAATAAGAGAGTCTTTTATACTCAACAAGAGAGTGATTTGGTATCTCGTACGAAGCCCGAGGTGGAGGCTAAAAGGGATTGACTTAACAAGAGAGTCTTTTATACTCAACAAGAGAGTGATTTTTATCCGTACGAAGCCCGAGATGGAGGCTAAGAGGGATGTGACTCAACAAGAGAGACTTTTATACTCAACAAGAGAGTGATTTTTATCTCGTACGAAGCCCGAGATGGAGGCTGAAAGAGTTATTGACTCAACAAGAGAGTCTTTTATACTCAACAAGAGAGTGTTTTTGTATCTCGTACGAAGCCCGAGATGGAGGCTAAAAGTGTTTGACTCAACAAGAGAGTCTTTTATACCCAACAAGAGAGTGTTTTTAATATCTCGTACGAAGCCCGAGATGGAGGCTAAAAGGAGATTGACTCAACAAGAGAGTCTGAAAAGGTTAGGTCTACCGGGGAGAATCATTGTACAAAGCCCAAGAGGAGGCTATTATGCTGGTGACTGTTTCAGTTTAGTGATAGGTCCAGTATGTTGGTTAAAAGAGAAAATCAGTTCCTATAAAGGGAACGATTAAAGGTATTGTTGTGCTTTGGGATTGACCAGACGATCAGGGTTATTTCCTGTTCTTTAAGGAAACGGGAAATCCAAAGGGTATAGAGACTATCCAAGTCTACTGGTGTTTTAGAGAAATCGATTATCGGATAGTAAATGATCGTTGTATGATGCCCAAGAGAAGGCTGGTATGTTAAGGGATGAAGGTCAACCCATTAACAGGTCTGACACTTGACGCAGAAAGATAGCTCTAGCAAATTGATGACTAGGTTCTGTTCCTATACCTGTAGAGGTCTCTAGGTCCTTGTACTAATCCAAGAGAGGCATGAGAGCTTTTAAGAAGCCGAAGGGTCCTTGTACAATACCAAAGAGGAGGCGGGGATGCTTTTAAGAAGCCTGTGGGTAACCAAACCCTGAGAAGTTCAAGACATGCCATTCACCGAGAATAGATCAAGCCAGGAAAGTCCGAGAATTTGGAAGAAACTCAAGAGATGCCATTCACGGAGAAAAAATCATCCCTGGGGAGTAGAGTTTCTTTGACAATTTCTAAGGGTGACAGTCTGAGAAAGGGTTCACCGAGAATGCTGCCTTTCACGTCTCCATATTGTTTAACCCCAAGAGGAGGGAAAACTGTGTCTAGTAATCCTATGGGGATCTAGTTTTGTTTGCATTTAAGAGTGACCAACAGGGCTTTACCTAGTGCTAGACGTAGTTGCCGGGGAAAACTCTAAATAACTATACTAGTATTACACAGTTGATATTTGACAAGTATATAAAAGTTTGTGAAAGAACACTTACAGTGAGCAGCCCCACAATACAGTTATATATATGAAAGCGGATAAAGAAAGCGGGTAAACACTTACTCGGTTGTCGAGCTTCCATGCTGTTTTGTTAGTTTGTTCAATAAAGAAAGCTTTGATAACAAAATTATATTCAAAATCAAAGGAGAAAGTGCTTTGAAAAGATTTTTGGGGCTTACAGCTTAAGGAGAGGTCCAAGGTTTTATCAGTGATTGCACTGTTGTTTTGTACAGGGACTTATACAAGTGACTGAGGCCTAAAAAGGTTTTATGTACAAAGGGATGGGTCTTACACTCTCTCAATAGGCCCAAAGGTTTATTTTTATACAAGTGATGGGGCTTACAGCTCAAGGAGAGGCCCAAGGTTTTATTTTGAACTGGCGAGGTTTTTCTTCTTATAACACAGAGGGAGTTATACAATATCTGAGACCAAAAATTATTTTGGTTAAAAGGGGATTGGGTCTTACACTCTATTAGAGGCCCATAAGGTTTTTGTACAAGTGGTGGGGCTTACAGCTCAAGGAGAGGCCCATAAATTGTTTTTGTTTGAGAACGACGATCGCGCCGTTGTTTTAAAAATGTACAGAGGGACTTATACAATAAGTGAGGCTCAAAAAGGTTTATGTACGAAAAGGTTTGGGACTTACACTCTATTAGAGGCCCAAATGTGTTTGAAGATGGGTCTTATAACTCAAAGAGAAGCCCAAAAATAATTGTGAAAAATGTGACGATCGTGTCGAACCTTTTGACGGTATCGGAACTTTTACAACACACTGAGGCCCAAAATTGTTTTTATTTACAAAGGTTTGGGTCTTACACTCTACCAAGAGGCCCAAAGTGTTTGAAAAAGATTTGATGAGGGTTGAATTAATCAAAACCCTAATTTGTTTTCAAAATGTATTTTAATTGAATAAAAATTCAATTAAAATGATCAAAATTGTTAAACATGTGTGAAATACAAATTGTGATCTTGGATTATTGTCTCAAAAATTATGTTTCTATTCCCAAAATGATTGCAAATCACTAAAATTTGAAAAATCAAAAGGGAGAAAATATTTTAAATGTCAAAAACAATTAAAATATTAATTCTTTACAAAAATATCAAGTATATGAAATAAATACTATTTTTGGGATTTTTTGGGAAAATAAAATACTTTAATATTTTTGTGAATTATTAAAAAAAGAATCAACTTAAAATCATTAAAACTCAGAGAGAAATTAATTTTTGAATCAATTAAATAAAATCACAAAAATTCAAATATTCAAATGTTCAAAAATGGCGCCAACAACATGACAAGAACACGCGCCACCCTCTGTTTCTGCAGATTTATGTTTTCTATCCAATCTCACTGAATACTAGATGATATCATGCAATCTACTCATTTTCACCTCACGATCATGTCTATGGTCTTTAATTTCATTTATTTTAAGCATGGAATAAGAAATCAAAGAGAAACCTCAAGAACCCTAAAATTTGCATGAAGGCTCAGAAATTCCATACACGATTTAAACAAAGCAATTGATTAAAGGAAAACACTCCATGCATGATTATGAACATATGGCCAAATTATTGTGCAGCAAAAAATGCATAGATCATAGAGTTAGAAGAGCTCATGCTTACCTCTTGCAGCATGTGATCATGTTTTGTGTTAGAGGTGTTACAACTTGGTTCCAAGGATATGGACAGCTTCCCTAGGTGCTATGGAGTGTGTCTAGATGCTTGGAATGAATGGAAATGATCTGGAACTTGAGATGGTACCCCAACTGCAAATCTGTCAAGAACTTGAGTAATTGGCTAGTGATTTTGTGAATTTGGTGTTCCAGATGTTGTGTGAGTGTTTGGATCACTTCTATATGATGTTTATGAGGTGTGTGTGTGATTGGTTTGGTTGGAATAGCTCTCAAACTCAAAACCCGATAGTGACTTGCTTTGGAAGGCAATTTTGGAGTAAAGAAAGAAATTTTTAGGAAAGCATCTGTTTGATGGCTTTGGTGTACTCAAACTGCCTTGCTTTGGCAGTTTTCAGCAAGAGTTGCTTGCCCTTTGCAAAATTTGGGCAAATCGAGCAAAACTCCAAAATCTGCCTTGCTTTGGCAGTTTTCAGCAAGGCGTATTGCCATTGTCATATCTCATGGCCCAAGTGGAATTTGATGGAGTTCTTGGCCATTTTGGAAAGCCCTCATATGATACAACAACTGTTTGATCATAATTGGTTTTGATACTTTTTGGATCCAAGTGAAAAATGCCCCTACATTTGGAAAAAAGTGAAGACAGATTCTGACTTAGTGAAAATTTCACTAAGTGTTGGAAAAAAGTGACATTTTCACTTTTTGTGATTTTGATCATTCCATAACTTAAAATCCATGAGGAATTGGAATGAGTTATGTTTGAAGCTTTTGTAGAGTGCCATGAGAGCTACAAATACATCTTTGGATGGGGAAAAATGGCCTTATGGTTTAGGAGTTATGATCCTCCAAAGTTGGTACCCTAGCCACTTTGTTCCATAACTTAGAAAAATTTCTAAGTTTTTATGGTTACCCCTTTTACAAGTTATCCCACTTTTCTTGATAGCTTTGGCGTACTCAAACTGCCTTGCTTTGGCAGTTTTCAGAAAGAGTTGCTTGCCCTTTGCAAATTTTGGGCAAATCGAGCAAAACTCCAAAATCTGCCTTGCTTTGGCAGTTTTCAGCAAGGCATATTGCCATTGTCATATCTCATGGCCCAAGTGGAATTTGATGGAGTTCTTGGCCATTTTGGAAAGCCCTCATATGATACAAAAACTGTTTGATCATAATTGGTTTTGATACTTTTTGGATCAAAGTGAAAAATGCCCCTACATTTGGAAAAAAGTGAAGGCAGATTCTGACTTAGTGAAAATTTCACTAAGTGTTGGAAAAAAGTGACATTTTCACTTTTTGTGATTTTGATCATTCCATAACTTAAAATCCATGAGGAATTGGAATGAGTTATGTTTGAAGCTTTTGTAGAGTGCCATGAGAGCTTTAAATCCAGCTTTGGATGAGGAAAAATGGTCTTATGGTTTAGGAGTTATGATCCTCCAAAGTTGGTACCCTAGCCACTTTGTACCATAACTTAGAAAAATTTCTAAGTTTTTATGGTTACCCCTTTTACAAGTTATCCCACTTTTCTTGATTTTTCTTGATGAATGATGATTCCAATCACACATTAACATCATTTTAGGGTTAAGGAACCATAATTGTGAAAAATCTCAAAAAGTCAAAGTTTGACTTTTGTGCACAGTTGACTTTTTATCAGATGAACTCCAAACTGTGCGATCCTCTATGAAATCAAGTCCTTGACCTAAATCAAACTTGATGGATTGATTTCATAGGTGTTATAGGGTATATTGAATCATGTCCTAGGGTTTGGGAGCATGTCCTGGTCAAAAGTCAAAGCTACAGTTGACTTTTTCATCAAAACCCTAATTGTGGTTCAGATGAAACTAAAACTTGGTGATCAAACTTCTTGGATCAATCCATTGTTGCAAATGGATCAATGTAGTTTATTAGAGACCCTCAAATCATGTCTTGAGGTCTTGGCTCATGTTTTGTCCCAAAAGTCAACTTAGGGGTGAATTAAGTCAAGAAACCCTAATTCCTGATCTTTTGTGAATGCATCCCCTGAGGTTAAATTGACTTGATGATTCGGTTCATGATGTCCCTTGGAGCATCTTAGGTTATGATTTGAAGCATTGGCTCATTCCCAGAGGAAAATTTCCATCTGGAGGCCCTGGTCGACCAAACCCTAATTTGGTGACACTGGCGATCTTAAGGCTTAATCCCCCTATAATGTTGCAACATTGTGCTTGGTTCTTGATGTGGGAGTCCTCTTGATCCATTGTGGATGTTTGAGATGTTAGACAAGTTGAAGATCATGTCATACCTTGATTGATCCTTTGTCTAAGGCTCAAAGAGGGCTTGAAACCCTAATTATTGTTTGTAGTGAGTGCTCGCCCATCTTTGGGGAGACTGATGGTTCACCCATATTGTGATGATGATTTTCACAATGATGGGAAATCTTAGTGGTCAAAATTTGGGGTATAACAGATGCCCCTGTTTAATCTTCTTGGACCCGAAGGTGTGAATGGCGAAGGTATTCGGGCATTCGGGGTGCAAGATGATTAAATATCAGAATACTCGAAATTTTGATGGTGGTTATGAATGGTAGCTTACGCATTCATCTTCTTTTGCTAAGTGATGATGCTTAGAAAAGGTGAACTTCCCCTCGATCCTGGTCTTCAGCCAAGGAACTAGTCTCAGTTTCTGATGCAAACTTCCCCTTGATCCTGGTTTCCTTCCAAGGAACTGGTCTAAGTTTCTTTTGAAATAAACTTCCCCTCGATCCTGGTTTCCTACCAGGGAACAGGTCTAAGTTTCTGATGTAAACTTCCCCTCGATCCTGGTTTCCTACCAAGGAACTGGTCTAAGTTTCTTTTGTCAATAAACTTTATTGACAAGGGACGCTATGTGTAGCGATTTTCCTCAAACTTCTCACCGAATTTTCCTGGGGAGATGCCATTTGATATAAAAAATTTGATGTCGGGCTTGCTGGGGAACCCAGCTGTCTGAGTTGTAGAGGTGTACAAACTTTTCTGTTGGAGATGCCATTTGTTGACTCTATCTAGGGAAAACGAGTCTCTTGAGAGACTGCTTTTGCTTGGGGATGTCACATCATACTTTTCTCAGAGATCTTCTCGGAGAAATTCCATATGATGTGATCCAATTTTGAGGTGCTGATGACTTTATTAACATTGACTCTCCGGGGAGCAAAATCAATGTGTTGCTGAAAGTCTTTAGTCGTGAGGCTTTCTCTGGAGATTTTCCTTAATCCGGGAAAGCGAAGATATCATCTTCAATGGCGAAGAGTGACATTTGTCGAAAGTTTCTCTGGTTTTCTCAGAGGTTCAAGTTATCAAAGTGGTCGAAGACCATCTCTAATCCAGAGATAAACTGGAGAGAGATTGCTTAGATGATTCACTTCCTGACGAGGAAAGAACTGACAACTCAATGGAAAAGACGTTTATCACTAGGGGACAAGACCGACTAGAGTGATAGTGATGCAATATGACCATGTATGAATCAATAATGCATGATGTATGTATGTATATGCTGACGAAACTGATGCGACATATGGACTAATAGATGAACATGACTGGATACTCGGCCATAATGGGAGATGAAAAGTATCACTGGTCCAAAAGTAGCAATTCTGCCTTGCTTAGGAGAAGTAGTCACTGTGGGGGAGCAACCGATGGTCGGGCTTAGGAGGTAAGAACTCTGTCGAAGATGTCAGATGGAGCATTCGCATCTGACATAACTGATCCTTCGTTCAGGCGCACTGATTTAGAAGGAGTACTTTGATTCTGCACTTTGAAGCTCGATAACTTCTGGCGAAGCGATCGATGTTCTTTCGATGTTCAACAGTCAAAATAAATTGCCATCTTTATTTTAAAAGCAGAAAAGTTTGACAAGTAAATTCATTTTTGTTTTATTTCAAGAATCGTTAATCATGTTAAAATGTCATTCTGTAAAGCTAAAACAAATAAGAATTGCAAACAAAAGTACAAGGGCTCAAATTTTATTGATAGGATGGAAATCAGCCGAACGCGTGATTCCATAGAGTATTTACAAAGTTAGAAAATGGTAATTTAAGGTAAAAGGGTTACATCAAAACACAACGACCACTATCCTTCTACCAACTTTGAATTCGGGGCATCCTGAGCTTCTGTCGAAGATGAGCGTGACTGGAGTTTTTCTTCTGATGGATGGCATTACCGCTGAGGAGTTGAACTGATCAGACGTAGTTACTTGCCATGAATCCCTAATTTTTGCCTGGATCTTACTTTGAGATTTCCAATCCACCGGGATGATTTTTGATTGTGTCTCTAATTTTCGCCTGGACCGCTCTTTCGGGTTTTCAATCCACGGAGACGTCTTTTTTTTTTTAGTTTAGGCGAAGTATTTCTTGACTACATCGACATTTGTGGGGTAGGCAAATTCTTCTCCGTCCATGGTTGCAAATCTCAAGGCACCGCCTGAGAAAGCTTTCTTGACCACGTAGGGGCCTTCATAATTCGGAGTCCATTTGCCCCGAGAATCAGTGAGAAAGGATTGTATCTTTTTGAGCACAAGGTCTCCTTTCTTGAAGATGTGAGGTCGGACCTTTTTGTCAAATGCCTTCTTCATTCTTTGCTGATACAACTAACCATGGCATAGTGTCGTTATTCGCTTTTCTTCGATCAGATTCAGTTCATCGTGTCGATTTTGACACCAATCAGCCTCTGTTAGCTTAGCTTCCATCAATACCCGGATTGATGGGATCTCTACTTCTATGGGGAGCACTGCTTCCATGCCATATACTAGAGAGAAAGGGGTTGCCCCTGTTGAAGTGCGGACAGATGTGCGATAACTGTGAAAAGCAAAGGGTAGCATCTCGTGCCAGTCTTTGTAGGTTACAACCATTTTTTGAACAATCCTCTTGATGTTCTTGTTAGCCGCTTCTACCACTCCGTTCATCTTGGGTCGGTAGGGAGATGAGTTATGGTGTTCGATCTTGAACTCAGCACACAACTCCTTCATCATCTTATTATTCAAGTTAGATCTATTATCAATAATGATCTAGCTCGGAACACCATAACGGCAGATGATATTGTTTTTGATAAATCGTACCATCACTTGTCGGGTCACATTGGCGTATGACGCTGCTTCGACCCACTTGGTGAAGTAATCAATGGCTACCAGGATGAACCGATGCCCGTTTGAAGCCTTGGGCTCAATCATGCCAATCATGTCGATTCCCCATATGGAAAAAAGCCATGGGGAAGAGAGAACTTTGAGATGTGTAGGCGGTACATGGATTTTATCCGAGTATATCTGACACTTGTGACACCTTCTCATGTACTTGTAGCAGTCGGATTCCATGGTCAACCAGTAGTACCCTGCTCTCAGAATTTTTCTGGCCATTGTGTGACCGTTGGCATGAGTGCCAAAGGATCCTTCGTGAATTTCTTTATCAGCATGTCTGCTTATGGTTTGTCTATGCATCGGAGCAAGACCATGTCAAAGTTCCTCTTATAGAGTGTTTCACCGCTCAGGAAGAAACTGCCTGCCAGCCTTTTGAGGGTCTTTCTGTCTTTCCTTAGTGCCCCAGGTGGGTACTCTTGTTTCTGAAGGAAGCATTTGATATTGTGATACCAAGGTTTGTCGTCTATGACTGCTTCAATCGTGAAGATATAAGCGGGCCTTTCAAGGCGCATTATGTCGATCTTAGGTAGGTCGTTCCATTGACCTACACTAATCATGGAAGAGAGAGTGGCTAAGGCATCAGCCATGTGATTCTCATCACGAGGGATGTGATGAAACTCGATTCTGTCGAAGAAAGGTAAAAACCTTCTTGCGTAATCTTTGTAAGGAATCAATCCTGATTGGTATGTGTTCCAATCTCACTTGATTTGATTGATAACCAGGGCTGAGTCGCCGTATACATCCAAGTTCTTGATCCTTAAGTCGATTGCTTCTTCGAGACCCATAATACAAGCTTCGTATTCGGTCTCGTTGTTTGTGCACTTGAATGTAAGTCTGGCAGTGAAAGGAATGTGGGTACCCTGAGGTGTTATGATAATTGCCCCAATTCCGTTTCCGTAATGATTGACAGCTCCGTCAAAGATTAGTCCTCATTGTGAACCTGGTTCTGGCCCTTCATTGGGTAGTGGTTCATTACAATCTTTCATTTTCAAATACATGACATCTTCGTCCGGGAAGTCGAACCCGATTGATTCCTGATCGTCAATCGGTTGGTGAGCCAAATGATTGGCTAAAATACTCCCTTTAACGGCTTTCTGAGTGTGGTATTCAATGTCGTATTCTGATAACAACATCTGCCAACGGGCAATTCTTCCCGTGAGAGCAGGCTTTTCAAAGACGTACTTGATCGGATCCATTTCTGAGACTAACCAAGTAGTGTGACGAATCATGTACTGGCGAAGACGTTTGGCTGCCCAAGCCAAAGCGCAGCAAGTTTTCTCAAGCATAGTGTACCGAGTCTCGCAGTCGGTGAATTTCTTGCCTAAATAGTAGATGACAGACTCTTTCCTTTTGGTTTCGTCTTGTTGGCCAAGTACACAACCCATCGAGTCTTCCAAGACTGTTAGGTAGATGATCAGTGGTCTTCCTTCCATTGGAGATGATAGAATCGGTGGGTTCAACAGGTATTCCTTGATACTGTCGATGGCGGTTTGACAGTCTTCTGTCCAAACGCAGTGCTGATTCTTTTTGAGTAATTTGAAGATCGGCGCGCATGTCGCGGTCATGAGGAATATGAATCTGGAGATGTAGTTCAAATGTCCCAGGAATCCTCTGACTTGTTTTTTAGTCTTTGGAGAAGGCATTTCTTGAATGGCCTTGACCTTGTCAGGATCAACCTCAATTCCTTTCTGGCTGACTATGAACCCCAGCAGTTTCCCTGAACGGACTCCAAAGGTGCACTTGTTGGGATTCAAGCGGAGTTTGTATTTTCGTAACCGCTCGAATAGTTTTGACAGGTGGGTCACATGCTCCTCTTCTGTCTTAGATTTGGCAATCATATCATCGACATATACCTCGATCTCCTTGTGTATCATGTCATGAAAAAGAGTAGTCATGGCCCTTTGATAGGTTGCCCCGGTGTTCTTCAAACCGAACGACATTACCTTGTAACAAAAGGTACCCCATGGGGTAATAAATGAAGTTTTCTCCATGTTTTTCGGCGCCATTTTGATTTGATTATAGCCCGAGAATCCATCCATGAAGGAGAATATTTTGAACTTTGCTGTATTGTCTACCATCATGTCAATGTGTGGTAAAGGAAAGTCGTCCTTTAGACTAGCCTTGTTTAAATCTCTGTAATCGACACACATTCTGACTTTTCCGTCCTTTTTTGGAACGGGTATGATATTGGCTAACCATTGAGGATATTCTGACGTGGCGAGGAAACCCGCGTCAATCTGTTTCTGCACCTCCTCTTTGATTTTGATGGCCATGTCCGGGTGAGTCCATCTCAACCTTTGCTTTACTGGCGGACATTCCAATCTCAACGGTAAGTGATGTTCCACGATGCTGGTATCCAACCCTGGCATGTCCTGGTAGGACCAAGCAAACACATCGGGAAATTCTCTGAGAAGCTTTGTCAAACTCTCTTTGGCAGTTGGACTGAACAGTGCCCCAATCCTGATTTCTTTTCTCCCTTTTTCTGAACCCACGTTGATCGTTTCCAATGGCTCCTTGTGAGGTTCAATGGACCTTTCCTCTTGTTTGAGTAGTTAGGAGATCTCTTCTGGAGTTTCGTCGTCAACTTCTTCTTCAGCCCCAAATATCGGGAACTCAAAGTCGGGAGAAGGCATCGGATCGTATGTTTCAACGGGGTTTCAAACAAGAAATTTGCATGACGGTATGATTTGTGTTTAGAAGAGATAGAGAAAATACAAGTGTGTGCAGTGTATTTTTTTGAAAAACTGCTTGTTTATTTTGAATTGTTTTTTAGGATTACCATTTTTTGAGAAAAGCGAAAAGAGAAAACAGCAATTAATGCGGAAATTACAGAACGGCGTTATTTTATTTATGATTTTGTCGATTCTTGAAACTACAGCCCTATAAAACAAAACTCTTTCGCTTTGAGCGAAGCGAAGAGGGATAATTACAGAAAGTGAGCCCTATCAAAACATCTGTTTCACCTGGGCAGGGTGAAAGGTTAAAGACGACAATTACTTTGACTTATGAACAATCTTCGGAACATCGACAACAACCCATTAGCGGCGAACTCCTCGGTGAATCACAAAGTCTGGTACTTTCCTTGATTTGTCTTCAAAAATGACGCTGATTTCTAGTGGAGCAGGATCATTGGAATCTGTCTCCCAGGCAGAGTTGTCGTAGGAGGATTCCCCTGTTGTATTTTGCATAGTATTTGTGCTCTCAGGCAAATCTCCCCATCCAGTTGGCTGGATGTCTTCGAGCCTGATACGAGAGCTTTCGGGAGCGGTGTACTTGACCATGAAGTCAAATTTTCCACTTGGTTGTCCCAAGGTGTCCCACACTTCTTTGGAACTGGAGGAGTCATCTCTCTCGATGACGTTGACCTCAAGAAAAGCGTAGTTGATGAATTCTAGTCCGGCAAGCTTTGCCAATTCATCGTCATACTGGATAGGTTCTGAATGACCTGAGTGTTGATCCCATGACATGGTGGGGACGCAGGTATTCTGTTCAATGATGCTCCGCTGATTTTCATTGTTCGGCTGATTTTCGTGCCCCAAGTCTCCTGGGTACGGCTGCCAGATAGGCAGGCCATCCATTGGGCCATAATAGTCGTGGTCAAAGTTGTCATTCATCAGAGTGTCCTCCTTTAATGAGTTTGGGTGAGCACGACATCCTTCAGGATCACAATCTCCGTATATCATTTCGACATCTGGCCTCGGTATAAATCTCAGACTCTGTGCGGGATAGCAAAAGGGCGTAGGCACCTCTTCCTGAGACATATAACCGTCCTCGTTGAGATAGGACTTTCATTCCTCATTCGTATCGGAGGAATCTCCCTCGTTGATAGTATGGATTGTTTGAGGAACTGGGTGAAGGAAACCTCTACTATGGAAAAATTCCTGAATGGGATGAAGACTTTCATCGTTAGCAGCTGTCTGGGTGCAGGTTGCAGAAAAACCAAGACCCTTCTTTGTTTTATTATTAGTAGGAATGACAAGTTATCCCCATCCTTTTGCATTGTTATCCTCGATTACTTCGAGAGCATCTCTGTATGAGGAAATCGAGGTTCCTTTCTCTGACTGATTCTCTGTATTCACCGAAAGTGCTTGGAACTGAGTTCCAACAACCTCCTCGGGTTCTACACATGTAGATAATGACAAGTTACTCACGAGCAATGCTTGCTCCCCACAGACCGTGATGAGTTGATCGTTCTTGACGAACTTCAGTTTCTAGTGAAGTGTCGAAGTGACTGCCCCAACCTGGTGTATCCAAGGTCTTCCTAATAAGCAATTGTATGTTATCCGAATGTCCATGACCTGGAAAGTGATTAGGAAAGTGTGAGGACCGATAGTTATGGGAAGGTCGACTTCGCCGATAACTGCTTTCTGAGACCCGACAAATGCTTTGACGATGACCTCACTGCCCCCTCATCGGGGGTCCTTTAAATGATAGTCGCATTAAAGTGGACTTCGGCATAACATTGATGGTTGATCCTGTGTCTACCAGTACGTTAGCTAAAGCATCATCCTGGCAGTTAACTGTGATATTAAGCGCCATGTTTTGACTTTTTCCCCCCTCTGGCAAATCCTCATCACTGAATCCTAAGTTGTTGCAGGAAGTGATGTTAGAGATGATGCTATCGAACTGTCGTATTGACACATCCTATTCCACAAAGGCCTGCTCTAAGACTTTCTGTAGAGCCTCTTTGTGGGCTTCGGAACTGAGTAAAAGTGATAGCACTGAGGTCTTTAAAGGAGTTTGTAACAGTTGATCAACAATGTTGTATTCACTCATTTGGATGAGCTTCAACATCTCATCGTTATTCTTCGAAAGGTCGGTATCACTGGATTGGCCGACTGGTGGATTGAGAACTTCCGTTTGAGGTTCCTTTTCTTTGTTAGGTTCTTCAACTCCTCGGTTGAAGATTCGACCGCTCCGTGTTACTCGACTGATGTCTGCAATATTGACGACGGAGGGTAATGGAATTTCCTTTCCATTCTCAATTATTATTGCACCGTATTTTTAAGGGATCGCCTAAGATGATTCATACGGTAATGGTCCCAGCAGATAGATAACTACAGGAGCCTTCTGATTTTTTTGACTGTCGTAAGTAACTTCAATTAGTTCCTGGCTAAGAACCTTTGATTCGTCCAGTAGAGGGATGATGGTACAAACATCCTTGTTCTGTTGATGATCATAGATTATGACAACATCTCTGATTTGATCCGCGAAGTAGTCCGGTGTCCAGTTGATTGGCTCGGGACTCGGACACGGGTAAATCTCTTTACGATCCAACTGACCTTGAAGGGCTTCCCGTACAAGGTAGCACCCTTGGTTATTCTCCGAGCAGACTCTACAACGTTCATAGTTGTGTGGTGGCACCTGGCCACGCCCGCTTTGAATGCAGTAAAACCTTACCAGGTTTGTTTCCATAGATCGGACATCCTGACTTTGACGCCGAGTAGGGTTCCCATTAAGCACACTGATTTTTTGTGTGTCTTCATCCAGATAGATTGGAAGCCACCGGTGGTTTCATAAGTGTTGTAAAGTTCTCTGAACGAGAGTGCACCCTTGGTTACTCTCACTGCATACTTTACAGTTCTGATAATTATGTGAAGTGAGAAAACCGAGTTGGACCTGCCTGGCATGTAACTCCACCAAGCTGGTATTCATCACACGAATATCAAAGATTTGAATCATGTTGATCTGGTAAGGATTTCTATCATGGTAGTCCTGGATCCATCCAAGATGCATCTGACGCTGGAGGGCCTCTTGTACGAAAAAGCATCCCTGTTTGTTTACCGAGCAAGTCAGACAGGAATTGTAATCGTGCCGCGGCAGATTATGATACTGGCTTTGCCTTGAGTGCATCGCCACCAAGTTGACATTCATTGCACGGATGTCGTGGTTCTGAATGATGTTGGAATTCGTATAGGTCATGTTGACTCCACGAACTCGATTGCACCACAGAACATCCCTGATTGTTCTTAGAGCATATATCACACTGGTGATAATTATGAGGTGGCACATGGCCATATCCGCTTTGTCTATAACGCATCTTGACCAAGTTGGCCCTTAATAAGAGTACGTCATGAATTTGATAGATGTTGTTAGACTCTCCCTCAATCAAATTGACTGCAGCTTTCTCATTTTGAGGCAGCGGGTTTGTGAGAACATTCGGATTCGTATCTTTGAAAGATAAGACCCCGCTCCTAACAAGCTTTTGTACGTCGAATTTGAAACTGAGACAGTTTTCAATGTTATGCCCTGGTCCTCCTTAATGATAAGGGCAAATCTGATTCGTTTTGAACCAAAAAGGCGGATTTTTCGGTACTGTAAGAGGGGACTTGGTTTGGACATGCCCCTTGACCAGTAATAATGGAAACAGTTCCGCGTACAACATTAGTATAGGGTCGAACCCTGGTGGTCGTGTAGTACGATTGTTGTTGTATGGAGGACGAGTCTGTTGAAGAGACTGTTGTGTCCTTTGCTGAAGTTGTTGTTGGTTCGGTTGGCTCTGCGCAACCTGAGATTGATACGTAGGAACAGGCGTGGGATTGATAGCAGGAGTTACAGCTTCTACTAGTTGATATCGTCGCCTTTGCTTTCCGAGAGAGATATTCCCCATATCTTGCTCTTTTTTCTTAGGGAGAGCACTACCGTATCGTTTCGTACTACTTGATGATTCAGCGTCTTTTACTAAACGTCCTTCCCGGACTGCTTCCTCAAGTCGAACCCCCATGCCCACCATCTCGGTGAAGTCACTGGGCGCACTGGCGACCATTCTGTCGTAGTAAAATGAGCTTAAGGTCTTTAAGAAGATATTTGTCGTCTCTTTTTCCTCGGTGGACAAATCTGAGCGACAATTTCACGCCATCTCTGAGCGTACTCCTTAAGGTTTCCTTGTCCTTTTGTGACATTGATCTGAGTTGATCTCTGACCGGTGCCATGTCCAAATTGTATTTATATTGTTGAACGAAAGCAGCGCCAAGATCTCTGAATGTGTCGATCGTAGCGCGGTTTAAACCCATGTACCATTTTAATGCGGCACCGGTTAAACTATCCTGAAAGTAATGAATTAGTAGCTCCTGGTTCTTTGTCTGAGCTGACATTCGCCGAGCGTACATCACCAAATGGCTCTGAGGGCAAGAGTTACCCTTGTACTTTTCAAAGTCGGGCACTTGGAACTTGTGTGGAACTTTCACATTAGGGACCAAGTAGAGGTCTGCGACGTCCTTTCCAAATAGATCCTGACTACGAAGGGCCTGTAGTTCTTTCTACATCTCCAAGAATTGTTCCTGGAACTCATTCATTCTATCGAACATGCTGTCATTTCCACCAGAAGGTATCTGTGGAATCTGTCCTTCCGGGACAGTGTGTACCACGGGCGGTGGTATAGTCATTATGGTCGAGACTCTCGGTGTCTCCCGAGGTTTGTAACCTTCAGGAGTTGCTGTCATGCCCCTGGCATCTTCGCTTTCCCGAAGTTTGTAACCTTCAGGCCCAGCAGTTCCTGCTGCGGTTCCTTGATCCTCAGTGATAGGCGGAACATATCCTTCCGGGATATAGTTGAGTGGCATGCCCCAGGGATGATCTTTCGGCATTTTGTACCTAGGATCATACTTTTCCACTATGGGCGTTGATGTGATCTCTGAGATCACAGTCCTTTGTTGTTGCATCTAAGCTTCTACTAGAGATTGTATGTCGTTATGAAGCTTTCTCAGATCCTCTTTCAGAGTGTCGATATCTTCTATCAACTCTTTGTTCTCTTCCTCGAGATCGTCCATCTTTTTCTAACGATTGGCCCGAGTATTGTACGAATGAGACAGTTTGACTCTAGAATCGAGACGCAAACGTGAGATTCGTAGGTAATAAGAATGCGTTTATGAGAATGATGAATGTAATGATTATTAATTATTTTTGTTTATTCAAAGTAAACTTCGACAATTGGATTGCAAATATCAAACAGTGGGGAAATGCCGTTTTATTAAATTCAAAGGATTGCGGAAATGGAAATACAGTAGATTACAAAGTGCTGAAAAAGGAAATCTAAACTAATGGATCCTGAGTCCTCTCTGAAGAGAGCTCAAGTGTTGGTTCGGGTGCTTTCCTTTTCTTTGACCAGGGCTCTTGGGCCGTTGTCGAGTTGTCATTCCTTTGTCAAGTGAAAGGAGAGAATAAATTCCTTTGGTCATCCTGATTTTCTACAGCATGCTGCTCTAAAATCTCAATCAGAGCATCTTTTTCTCTTAATAGCTGTTGTATTTTCTTACATTCCACTTTGATAATACGGTACTTGTTCCTCCAAGACCTCTTCTCATGCTGAACTTTGCTGAGAGTAACCTGAAGTTTTTCTGTCTCAGACATGAAATAAAGGGCAGAGTCCCTTAATGGAAGAACCTCCTGACGAGGGTAAGGCATCCTCAGCTTGAGAGCTCTAGTTTGTACCCAATGAAGATAAGGCTCCATCAAGACACAGTCTGGTTTTCCTAGAGACTCTCGTCCTTTCCTATGAACGTGTTTCCAGGCGTGCACTATTTCCGTCTTTAGTGCCCTGTCATTTTCTCCTTCCTTGAAGAAAAGACCTTCCAGATGAGCATTTCGCAGGACATGCCTCATTGGGTATCCAAATTGACGACGAACTAACACTGGATGATAGTTGATTCCCCCCTTAGTTCCTATAAAGGGTACATTTAGGAAATTTCCACAACGGTCAATAATTCTGATTCCGTCGTAGATTCGATTGTACCAATCAATGTCAGAGTTGGTAAGAGACATGATTCTCTACAACCAACGTAAAGTATTCTTTTGATCCCAAAATGCAGCAGACTTGGGCAAATGAGAAGTGAACCATTTGTATAGCAGGGGTACACAGCATGTGATCATTCCTCCATTATACAAATTCCTTAAGTGTACCAAATGATACGCATCTGCGAGTAAGGTTGGTACGGGGTTTTTGATCAGGAAAATCCTAATGACGTTGATATCTACAAAGTTATCGATGTTGGGAAACAAAAATAACCCGTAGGTGAACAAAACAAAGATGCTCTCGAAAGCGGCCACGTTCTCTATACTAGCAAAGTATAGAGCTTTCTTTATCAAGAATTAGGCTTGCAAACCTTGGATGCCACCCTTAGTGGTCATGTGAGTCCTGACTTCTGACTCGTCCAAATAACTTGCTCTTGCAATGGTCTAATCCTTTGGAATTTCTTCAGTCCAGAAAAGGGAGCTTGATCAGTAATATGTAAATCAGTCAGGTGAGAGTACTCCTCCAGTGTTGGTGCTAGATGATAATCTGGGAATGTGAAACAGTGATAAACCAGATCGTAGAACTGGATTAGCATGGACAAGATTCCTTCGATTACATGAACCCTTAACAAGGACAGCAGTCCTCCATACTTGGCTCTGAAAGCCTCGTGGTTGGTGATCATTCTTGCCAAACCTCTCAAATCCTCTAACTTTGGAACCTTGAAGGTGTACTTATGAGTTTTCCTTCTACCGAAATCCATTAGCGCAATCTCCTTCTCTGACATTTGCAATCATTGTCTTAGTTTAATTTGAAAAAGACAGACTAGAAGAAAAGATTTTCTTGGTTTTAATGTTTTTTAAATGAATGCATGAATGCAGCATACAAAAACATAGAAAAAACATGGGGTCAAAGGGTCGGTGTCATGAAGTCAAGGCTCTACCCCCCCCCCCCCCAAAGGTTTATACTGGTGATTTTTTGTACATGTCCGCAAAATCATTGACCCCTCTGGGATAACAATAGCAAGCGGGTCGCCAGCGAGCTGATGTATCCCAGAGTGATCTCAGATGAGGGTAGTATCGCGTGACAACTATTTCTGATAGCTTCCGCACTACAAAATGGCTTAAGTCTACTATAAACCTCAGCTTCTCAGATAACCCAGTTGACCACACTACTTTCATCAACCGAAGTCGTATATGCAACGTATCTGCAAAGGGAGTCTCCACTGAGTTTGATGGTCGATCGGGGGCTCTTAACTGGCATTCACTCCCAGCAAGATTACCCGCATTTCCATCACCTATCTTAGGTGTATACTCAATCTTTCCACATGTGGCATCACGCGCATTCCCATTAGCAAAAAAATAAACACAGATATCAATTAGGAAAAGCAGTATATATATTTGTCCTAATCATCCTAGACCTCTAGTCTTATGACCCTTTACAGACAATGACTCCCCAACAGAGCTGTCATTTCTGTGATGCGAAATTAAGGTTTCATCCCTTGGGAAAGCAAGCAAGAATGCCTCCCACTGTGGTCGCCCCTCTGCTGTGACACTTTTTAAGGTTTCTACCTAAGAGATGGGAAGAGATATGATGTAACATCCCCAACAGAGTCGCCATTTGTCTGTAGTGCGAGTTTTGGCGTGGTTGAGAAGCACTATCGCTTTGGGGTACTACAGTTCGATTCATTTTTTATCCTATTGAAGCTGATGCAGGAAGGGAAATAGATGTCTCCAATTAACCCTGCTTGCATACTGAGTTTGAACAGATGATTGTTGGTTTACATATGCTATAAAGATCGTGGGTCTCTCTTAGGTTATTTTCTTAAAAAAATAGTGTTTGGGCTATTGGTAAGATGTTAGGACTGATGTTTTTTTATTGACGCATGAAGGTACGGGATTTTGGGTTTTTGATTAGTATGCTCGCTAAGATTTTTTCAATCTTATGCCTACGTATTCCTGTTTAACGAAACAGGGAAATCAGAGCGATCGTAGTTCCTCCTATTCTATAGGAGGAAAAAAAAGGTTGCTTTGGTGTCTTGTTCAAAGCCCAAGACGTGAAGCTAAATGTGGTTTGTATCTTGTACAAAGCCCAAGATCTGAAGCTGAAGGGTCTATTTGTATCTTGTTTGAAGCCCAAGATGTGAAGCTAAAGGGGTTTGACTTTAGAGAGAATTTGTCATCTCTAAGGGGGATATTTGGTCTGTTTGTCACAACTGTTGGGTGACTGATTATAAAGGAGAATTACTTTAACTGGGATATGTGAATCCAGCAATGCCATAATTTCCTTTATAGGGGATTTTTAACCTGAAGGAGAAGACTTTAACTCAGTGTAGAGCAATGCCATCTTTCCTTAGGAATTTCTCATGCTAAAAGAGGGACAGTTGTATGGATGTAAATAATCTAGAGGCTTGCCGCTTACAGCAATTAGATGAAGGAAAAGGAGTTGTTGATGTTTGTATACTGTAAGCAAGGCACAAATTTTGATGCTAAATGGTTGATTGACTCAACCGGGGTTTTCTTATACAAAGCCTAAGAGGAGGCTATTGACCCAACAAGAGGGTGTTTTTATGTGTCTCGTACGAAGCCCGAGAGAGAGGCTAAAAGGGTTGACTCAACAAGAGAGTGCTAACAAGTGTCTGACTTAACAAGAGAGTGCTTTTATATGTGTCTTGTACAAAGCCTAAGACGGAGGCTGAAAGGTGATTGACTCAACAAGAGAGTCTTTTATACTCAACAAGAGAGTGTTTTTGTATCTTGTACGAAGCTCAAGATAGAGGCTAAGAGGGAAGTGACTCAACAATAGAGTCTTTTATACTCAACAAGAGAGTGATTTGGTATCTCGTACAAAGCCCGAGGTGGAGCCTAAAAGGGATTGACTTAACAAGAGAGTCTTTTATACTCAACAAGAGAGTGATTTTTATCTCGTAAGAAGCCCGAGATGGAGGCTAAAAGGGATGTGACTCAACAAGAGAGTCTTTTATACTCAACAAGAGAGTGATTTTTATCTCGTATGAATCCCGAGATGGAGGCTGAAAGAGTTATTGACTCAATAAGAGAGTCTTTTATACTTAACAAGAGAGTGTTTTTGTATCTCTTACGAAGCCCGAGATGGAGGCTAAAAGTGTTTGACTCAACAAGAGAGTCTTTTATACTCAACAAGAGAGTGTTTTTAGTATCTCGTATGAAGCTCGAGATGGAGGCTAAAAGGAGATTGACTCAACAAGAGAGTCTGAAAAGGTTAGCTCTGCCGGGGAGAATCATTGTACAAAGCCCAAGAGGAGGCTATTATGCTGGTGACTGTTTCAGTTTAGTGACAGGTCCAGTATGTTGGTTAAAAGAGAAAATCAGTTCTTATAAAGGGAACGATTAAAAGTATTGTTGTGCTTTGGGATTGACCAGAGGATCAGGGCTATTTCCTGTTCTTTAAGGAAATGGGAAATCTAAAGGGTATTGAGACTGTCCAAGTATACTGGTGTTTCAGAGAAATCGATTCTCGGATAGTAAATGATCGTTGTATGATGCCCAAGAGAAGGCGGATACGTTAAGGGATGAAGGTCAACCTATTAACAGGTCTGACACTTGACTCAGAAAGACAGCTCTAGCAAATTGATGACTATGTTCTGTTCCTATACCTGTAGAGGTCTCTGGGTCCTTGTAATAAGCCTAAGAGAAGGCATAAGAAGTTTTAAGAAGCCGAAGGGACCTTGTACAACGCCCAAGAGGAGGTGGGGATGCTTTTAAGAAGCCTGTGGGTCCCCAAACCCCGAGAAGTTCAAGACATGTCATTCACCGAGAATAGATCAAGCCAGGAAAGTCCGAGAATTTGGAAGAAACTCAAGAGATGTCATTCACGGAGAAAAGATCATCCCTGGGGAGCAGAGTCTCTTTGATAATTTCTAAGGGTGACAGTCTGGGAAAGGGTTCACCGAGAATGCTGTCTTTCACGTCTCCATACTGTTTAACCCCAAGAAGAGGGAAGACTGTATCTGGTAATCCTATGGGGATCTAGTTTTGTTTGTATTTAAGAGTGACCAACAGAGCTTTACCTAGTGCTAGACGTAGTTGCCGGGGAAAACTCTAAATGACTATACTAGTATTACACAGTTGATATTTGACAGGTATATAAAAGTTTGTGAAAGAAGACTTACAGTGAGCAGCCCCACAATACAGTTATATATATGAAAGCGGATAAAGAAAGCGGGTAAACACTTACTCGGTTGTAGAGCTTCCATGATGTTTTGTTAGTTTGTTCAACAAAGAAAGCTTTGATAACAATATTATATTCAAAATCAAAGGAGAAAGTGCTTTGAAAAGATTGTTGGGGCTTACAGCTCAAGGAGAGGCCCAAGGTTTTATCAGTGATTGCACTGTTGTTTTGTATAGGGACTTATACAAGTGACTGAGGCCCAAAAAGGTTTTATGTACAAAGGGATGGGTCTTACACTCTCTCAATAGGCCCAAAGGTTTATTTTTATACAAGTGGTGGGGCTTACAGCTCAAGGAGAGGCCCAGGGTTTTATTTTGAACTGGCGATCATGCCGAGGTTTTTCTTCTTTTAACATAGAGGGACTTATACAATATCTGAGGCCCAAAATTGTTTTGGTTAAAAGGGGATTGGGTCTTACACTCTATTAGAGGCCCATAAGGTTTTTGTACAAGTGGTGGGGCTTACAGCTCAAGGAGAGGCCCATAAATTGTTTTTGTTTGAGAACGACGATCGCGCCGTTGTTTTAAAAATGTACAGAGGGACTTATATAATAAGTGAGACCCAAAAAGGTTTATGTACAAAAAGGTTTGGGACTTACACTCTATTAGAGGCCCAAATGTGTTTGAAAATGGGTCTTATAACTCAAGGAGAAGCCCAAAGATTTTGTGAAAAAGGCGATGATCGTGTCGAACCTTTTGACGGTATTGGGACTTATACAACACACTGAGGCCCAAAATTGTTTTTATTTACAAAGGGTTGGGTCTTACACTCTACCAAGAGGCCCAAAGTGTTTGAAAAAGATTTGATGAGGGTTGAATTGATCAAAACCCTAATTTGTTTTCAAAATGTATTTTAATTGAATAAAAATTCAATTAAAATGATCAAAATTGTTAAATATGTGTGAAAGACAAATTGTGATCTTGGATTATTGTCTCAAAAATTATGTTTCTATTCCCAAAATGATTGGAAATCACTAAAATTTGAAAAATCAAAAGGGAGAAAATATTTTAAATGTCAAAAATAATTAAAATATTAATTCTTTACAAAAATATCAAGTATATGAAATAAATAATATTTTTGGGATTTTTTGGCAAAATAAAATATTTTAATATTTTTGTGAATTATTAAAAAAAGAATCAACTCAAAATCATTAAAACTTAGAGAGAAATTAATTTTTGAATCAATTAAATAAAATCACAAAAATTCAAATATTCAAATGTTCAAAAATGGCGCCAAGAACATGGCAAGAACACGCGCCACCCTCTGTTTCTGCATATTTGCGTTTTCTATCCAATCTCACTGAATACTTGATGATATCATGCAATCTACATATCAGTCTACTCGTTTTCACCTCACGATCATGTCTATGGTCTTTAATTTCATTTATTTTAAGCATGGAATAAGAAATCAAAGAGAAGCCTCAAGAACCCTAAAATTTGCATGAAGGCTCAGAAATTCCAGACACGATTCAAACAAAGCAATTGATTGAGGGAAAACACTCCATGCATGATTATGAACATATGGCCAAATTATTGTGCAGCAAAAAATGCATGGATCATAGAGTTAGAATAGTTCATGCTTACCTCTTGCAGCATGTGATCATGTTTTGTGTTAGAGGTGTTACAACTTGGTTCCAAGGATATGGACAGCTTCCCTAGGTGCTATGGAGTGTGTCTGGATGCTTGGAATGAATGGAAATGATATGGAACTTGAGATGGTACCCCAACTGCAAATTCATCATGAACTTGAGCAATTGGCTAGTGATTTTGTGATTTTGGTGTTCCAGATGTTGTGTGACTGTTTGGATCACTTCTATATGATGATTATGAGGTGTGTGTGTGATTGGTTTGGTTGGAATAGCTCTCAAACTCAAAACCTGATAGTGACATGCTTTAGAAGGCAATTTTGGAGTGAAGAAAGAGATTTTGAGGAAAGCATCTGTTTGATGGCTTTGGTGTGCTCAAACTGATCACAAATGAGCTCTATTTATAGTAGATCAAGTTTGTTTTGTAAGGAATAATGAATGGCAACTGCTGCATAGGTTTGGCCAATATTGACCAATGAGAATCCAAGTCTCATCTAGCCATTGACTAGAGGTTAGGGCACAGGCTGCTGGTTCCCTTGGTCTTGGATAAGTCTTGATTGAATTCAGTTGGAAATGGCTCAGTCCATGCCACCTTGGTGCATCCATTGAATGCTCCAAAACAAAATTGGAGTCTTGTCCCCTCTTTAGGGATTTCTAGGTTTGGCATGCTATTTTTGGTTCCAAAGACTTAGGAGGCTTAGGATCAGAGTTGGTTCCTCCTTGGTCTCCCCTTGAGGTGTTCAGATGGATAAGTGTGTTTGTCATTTGCACAAATTTGGTAAATCGAGCAAAATGCACAAATCTGCCTTGCTTTGACAGTTTTCAGCAAGGCATGTTGCCATTGTTATATCTCATGGCTCAAGTGGAATTTGATGGGGTTCTTGGCCATTTTGGAAAGCCCTCATATGATACAACAACTGTTTGATCATAGTTGGTTTTGATACTTTTTGGATCCAAGTGAAAAATTCCCCTACATTTGGAAAAAAGTGAAGGCAGATTCTGACTTAGTGAAAATTTCACTAAGTGTTGGAAAAAAGTGACATTTTCACTTTTTGTGATTTTGATCATTCCATAACTTAAAATCCATGAGGAATTGGAATGAGTTATGTTTGAAGCTTTTGTTGAGTGCCATGAGAGCTACAAATCCAGCTTTGGATGGGGGGAAATGGCCTTATGGTTTAGGAGTTATGATCCTCCAAAGTTCGTACCCTAGCCACTTTGTTCCATAACTTAGAAAAATTTCTAAGTTTTTATGGTTACCCCTTTTACAAGTTATCCCACTTTTCTTGATGAATGATGATTCCAATCACACATTAACATCATTTTAGTGTTAAGGAACCATAATTGTGAAAAATCTCAAAAAGTCAAAGTTTGACTTTTGTGCACAGTTGACTTTTTATCAGATGAACTTCAAACTGTGCGATCCTCTATGAAATCAAGTCCTTGACCTAAATCAAACTTAATGGATTGATTTCATAGGTGTTATAGGGTGTATTGAATTATATCCTAGGGTTTGGGAGCATGTCCTGGTCAAAAGTCAAAGCTACAGTTGACTCTTTCATCAAAACCCTAATTGTGGTTCAGATGAAACTGAAACTTGGTGATCAAGCTTCTTGGATCAATCCATTGTTGGAAATGGATTAATGTAGTTTATTAGAGACCCTCAAATCATGTCTTGAGGTCTTGGCTCATGTTTTCTCCCAAAAGTCAACTTAGGGGTGAATTAGGTCAAGAAACCCTAATTCCTGATCTTTTGTGAATGCATCCCCTGAGGTTAAATTTACTTAATGATTGGGTTCATGATGTCCCTTGGAGCATCTTAGGTTATTCTTTGAAGCATTGGCTCATACCCATAGGAAAATTTCCATCTGGAGGCCCTGGTCGACCAAACCCTAATTTGGTGACACTGGCGATCTTAAGGCTTAATCCCCCTGGAATGCTGCAACATTGTGCTTGGTTCTTGATGTGGGAGTCCTCTTGACCCATTGTGGATGTTTTAGAGGTTAGACAAGTTAAATATCATGTCATTTCTTGATTGATCCTTTGTCTAAGGCTCAAAGAGGGCTTGAAACCCTAATTATTGTTTCTAGTGAGTGCTCGCCCATCTTTGGGGAGACTGATAGGAAATCTTAGTGGTCAAAATTTGGGGTATGACAGTGTCGCTCCTGAAAGATTCTCATCCAACGGTACAAATGCGAGAGTGGCGCAGAAAACACAGAGTCGCCAGCAATGTGTATTTATCCTGGGAGAGATAAAGGAAACACTGCATAAACCTGAAGAGAAAGGGGGAAAGACATGGTCATCGCAACCATAGTCCGGGTTCGGGAGTCGGTTATGCAAGGGGAAGGTGTTAGCACCCCACGCATCCATCGTACTCGATGGGATCCACGCTTGTTGTCTAAACGGAGGGTGAGTTGTCCTACTATCTATGGCTGAACAAAAGAAAACGGGGATGAGGCTGACTAAGATGGACTCGGTAGGACATATTCGATGCCCTAGGCCTACGTACTCCCTCAGTGCAATGGGAAAGTCAGAGTCAACGTAGTTCGGACGGGAACTGTGGGGGAAGGTTGCTCGCTAAGACAATCGTTGTCTTGTGCCTACATATCCTCAATCGGACGAGAGAGAGGAATCAGAGCTAATGTAGTTCGTGGGTACGACCACAGATGGGTAAGTGTTTTTTACGTGAGCGACGAGCTCTTTTCTGAAAATGAAGTTTGAAACCCATCAATCCCGAAGGATAAAAAGATTTGAATTAGTTTTGTGTTTTTTAGACAGAGGTGTTTTTTGTAAGTTAGTTCATAACTTGCATTGCACCAAAGTCTAGGGCACAGGGACGAATACTTAACGAATCGTCCCAAGACAGGACGCTCTCTAAGCACTCTAGAAAGATGAGAGGAAGCCCCTCATTTCTCATTCCCCACGCTTAAGGCTCGTGCGCAATACACTTTATCTTTATTAAGTGTTTTCAAGAAGTTTTGAGATGAGAAGAGAGAAGACCCAAAGGAAACTCTACAGGGAAACTAAGAGTCCTAATGTTATCATGCATGGGTAACCTATGGTTAGTGAGGCTTAGGAGAGACGACTACCTAAAACCTAATGCTAATCCTACTCCAAGCTTAATCAAAAATTAAGTTGGACTAGGTAGCTCTAAAGGGAGAGAATCCAAGACTTAAACAAGTCTTGAGATTCATAGGAGGAAGAGAGTGAAAGAGAAGAATGAGAAAGAGAAGGAGAAGATGAGACACAATAAATGGCAGCAAGCACATCACATCATAAATGTCCAACTCATATCATCAAAAATGTTTCAAAGATCAATGCAAAACAATCTCAAATAAGCATGCAAAGATAAACATGAAAAAAAGGCAAGCATACTTGTATGGAATGCACAATTAAGCATACATGGACTTCATATCAAAATGAAATGAGAAAGATATATGAAGATGAAAGCAAGTCAGAACCAAGATCATACCAACATCAACAATTCTCATGTGCAAAAGAAGATCAAAGCATGAAACAATATGCACCAAAGAAAGTCCACAAAAGGAAACTCAAAGTCCAAACACTTAGCACATGCCAAACATGATTCATAAATTGCAAAAATAAGTCTCAAAGGACCTCAACCAGGGTTAAACATCATACCAAAAGCTCATACAAAGAATCACAAAGAAATTCAATCAATTAGGCATGGCAAATCAATTAGGGTTAAGAGAAGTCAAGAGATGATCATGCATAATTCACTTAAGCACAAATAATCAAACATATATCAAATGACATTCAGAAATTGTGAAATTAAAACTCAAATGACCTAAGTCAAAGACTAACAACATGTCAAAATATCACACCAAAATTCACAGTTTAAGTACCTCAAACAATTAGGCAAAGATCACATAGGAACCATGAATCAATATACAAAGGAGAGGGACCAAAATGCAATATGAAAAAGTTTTAAAAATGAAACAAAAATGTTTTTAGGAACCTCAACATGTCCTCTAACATATGCAAAAGGAATGGGATGCAAATCATATATCAATGATGAGAACAAAAATCAACAAGGCAGGGTGTGCACAATTGAAGAAATTCACAAAGAAATTCAATAAACAATTAATTTAGAGGCACAAAATAAAATAAAAATAGAAAATAAAATTTTCCAAAATTTTATAAAATGTCAAAGATGATCCATGATTTTTTTTGTAATTTTCTGATGCATAAATCTATTTTTAAAAATTAAAAATGAAAATGCAACAATTAAAATAAAATAAAAAATAAATAAAAGCCAGGGGGTGGGGATAGCAGGAGAAACACGTTCAATACATCAAATGGGCTGAACAGGGGGTGGGGATAGCAGGCCCAAGTCAAATGATCCATCAGCGCAAGTCAACAATCCCATACAAAACCCAGTCAATCATCTTGACCCACACACACCACAAGATCAATCCAACGCATGATATTCAGTCAACCAAAATCAAAGTAATCATGATTAACGCATCAGATCACAAGGCACACAATAACAATGATACACGCGCATACACCACACCATTCAGAAATAAAAAACAAAACACGTGAACAGCACATGGTATTTTAATGTGTTAACTGAATCATCACCATCAGATCAAATCAACGCATACGAATTAGTCATCAGATCAATAATTAAACAAGATGAGTGGTCAGGATCTGTGGTACATGATAACTAGCATGGATTAAGAATACACAATCAATAAAATAAGTGCAGAATTTAAAAGACGTGGCTGAACATGGACCCTCAGATCTGGACCACCAACGGTTCAGATTTCATCTTCTCCATCAAAACCTCAGATGACCTGAAACAAAACCAGGTGTCGGAACCCTAGTTCCGGTCACCTTCTCCGGCGATCTGCACTTCAAAAATTCCCAGAAATTGCAAACGAGTACACCATTCCACTTAGATTTCAACAAGGATCATGAATATGCATTTAGTTTCAACAGATCATCAACATATAAGGCAAATCGAAGAGATAAAGTTTAGATCTAAAAACTTCATATCCAAAATACAACCATGATACACGTCCAAAATCACATCTAAACACATCAGCAACTCATGAGGAACACAATGCACACCATAAAATCAAGTTACATGATGATGAATTTGACACTAACCTGAGAATTACAAAGCTTAAAATACACCAAGAAAACCCTATTGAAGCTGCAGATCTACTCCTTAGAACCTCTAATTGCAAAATAAAATCAGTGGTTGATTCTTTCTCTATTTACTTCACTGATCAAGAATGTGAAATAAAATCTCAAAGAAACTCCAAGGAGAGTGAGTTTCGAAGAGAGAAAGGGAGAGAGCAAAATTTGGAATTCTGAGCAAATGAGAGTGCATGAGGGTGAAATGAACGTGTGATCCTTCTTAAATAGACTTGGTTAGACCTCTGAGCATGATTAGGGTTTCATTAATCCCTTGATTAAGGCTAATGGAAGTGATTTGCAAAAATGCAAGTTGTAATGCACCTCTTAATCCACATGTGCCTTGGTCATGAATTAAGTGTGATTTCACATTTCACTTGCTGATCACAATGGAATTGAAATTGGGCCTTGTGGTTGATTGGTTTGTGAGTTTCAATCCATCTTGCCAATTTGCATTTTGTGAAATAAGTGAGGTATATGGCATGAAATGAATTGATTCCAAGGTCAAAAGTGGTCCTCATGAAGTGTACTTGAGTATGGCAATATGACTTGAAGCATTAGAAACAAATACAAGTCATTTTGAACCAAAATGCAAAAGGTGGAAAAATGGAACCATGTGAAAACCTTAAAAACCAACCTTGAGTCTTTTTATCATAACTTGAGAACCACAAATGGTATGGAGACAAACTAGTACTTTTTGGAAATGGGAGAGAAAGATCTTCAACTTTCATGTTTGAGGAAAATTCATTTGAAGCTTCTTTGATGATGAAAAGTCAAGTTGAAGATGGATTGAAAAGTTGCCAAAAATGGAAAGTTTCGAATTATAGGTCATTTCCATATTTAGTAAATTTTGCACAAACTCTTGATTCTTGATGAGTGACATGAACCTTGACATTTTAGGACCATATGAGGGCATAAGACCTTAAAAATCATGAAGAGGACCTCAAAATTCCATGGTTGACTTTCCTCCTTACAGTTGACTTTTGCTTACTTCACAAGTAACTGATCCACTGAACATCTTCCACAAGGAACCACTAGCCAAGTCTTCCTCTATGAGTGTTTGTAAGCACATGGAACCCATGAGAGCATGCTTGAATCCTCAAAGCCCTTTAAGAAGTCCTTTGAACCCAAGAACCCTAATTTGGTCCCCCTGGTTAGGAGGGAAAGATTCCCTTGAAATCCTTTGCCATTCTTGATCTTATGGAGATATGATGAACCCCTCAAACCACCTTGAGGCTTGAGAATCCTTTGAGATGAACCAAGTACCTTGATCCCATGCTAAGAACCAATGCTATGCACAAATGCTAATGCAAGAAATGCAAAGAAACATAAGCCAGTTAGCTACAAACAAGAAGGCAAATTTTGGGGTGTTACAGACAGTTGCACTGTCATTGAATTAGGTTATTGTATTCGTATGTTCACATTTTATTCTTCTATTTTGTATAAATGATTATTCTACTCTCATTTAGTTACCAAACCCATTATCGGGTTCTCTTCCTATCTGTTGTGTGCAGTTTTTTAAATCAAATATTTTGGCCTCAACCACTGACAATGAGCTAGGATGAAATTGATTCAAGTTTCCAGGGTTTAGAAAGGTTTGCTCTTTGTGGATTTGATATGATAACTGATGTTGATATTGAGTGTGTTGCTTTTAAGTGTGTAGAACTTAAGAAAATGTGCATTAAGCGTTATCTTGTGTCTAATGTCGGCATTGCAGCATTATAGGAATGTGATCTCTGCATGTCAGTAAGTTACTATTTTGATAAATATAAACAACTAGCATTATTATTTTGAGGTCTTTAATGCTTACTCTTACTCATAGATTCAGTACTTTTTATGTTGGACCAGATTCTGGTGCACCTCCTATTGAAGGACACGATAAGTTGAGGAGGAGTATCGAGGTGCTTATTCAATTTATTATTGATTCATTATATTTAATGTTTTTGCTTAACATTGGTTTCTGTCTCTTTCCTTTGAAATTCTGGCACAGATATCAGATGTCCTACACAGATGTTGAGACACGGATATCCAACACAATGAACAAGATAACAATAAGAAATAACCGTGCAGAAAGTAAAGAACACAGTGATATGTTTACCCAGTTCAGATCAACAATCCTACTTTGGGGGCTACCAAGCCAGGGACGAAATCAATATACGATAGTATCAATTCACAGATCATACAGCAACCACACCCGGTTACAATCCGCTCACTTAATCACTACCTTTCCTATGACTTCTACCTAAGACTCACCTAGGTATGAGGCCCTCCTCAAATCCCTCTTCAATCACACACCGTGACTGGTTCCTTTCAACACAAGTAACAAAACGAAAGACACACTTTCAAAAACACACAATTCTCAATACTTCAAAGCTTATGAGAACTGACACACAAGAAACTCAATGCTTAAAAGCTTATGAGTAACTGACAGAACTTACAACACAAAACCAGTCCTTATACTATTATCAAAATGATACCAGTTAGGCTCACAATTAACAATCACAAACCCTAACAAAACACACGTAAGTTCCACACCTAAACTAAGTTTACACCAGTCAATATATAGCATTAAAACTGGACTAGGTTGGGCTTCAAAACGCAGCAGAGAGACTGCACATAATTCTGCAAAATAAACTCCAAGAAAATAGGTCTTCAATCTAAAGTTTCCTAATATGTCTCCATATTTAGAAAGTAGTGAAAATCCGAAAACCAACACAAAACTCAACTCAATTTACTTTGGACGCCACATAAGATAACTAAATATTCACAGAATATTCAGTAACAAATAACAACTAACAGAATCTTCCTTTTAAACCAAAATCAGACGCGATGTCCTATGAGCCAGGATGGGACATCTTTATCCGACATGTTGAATGCAGAAAATTAGAACATATTCTTTCAACATCTTGCTGCTAGAATAGTTTTAGCAAAATAAATGCCAACCACATAATCAAAGAAATAACAATCTCTCCTTTTGGCTTATTTTGGCTAAAACTACACAACAAACAATCTTGCAAAGATAAGACAAGCAAAACAACAATATTAGAGACAGCAGCGAAAGACACAACATAGCAGCAAAAAAAACTCCCCCTCAACTGCAGAAACACAACAACATTCTCCCCCTCAACTGCAGCAAAAAAAAACTCCCCCTCAACTGCAGAAACACAACAACATTCTCCCCCTCAACTGCAGCAAAAAAAAACTCCCCCTCAACTGCAGCACCAGCACAAGCACACCACAAGCACACTACTCCCCCTTTTTAGCCATAAATTAGACAAAGGCAAGTAGAACAGTGATTAACTTTGAGAAATGATTAAATCATACACCAGAATAAACAGCATCAGAAAGTAGATGCACACACAATCACATGACCAAATGTCATGCACAAACTTCAGCATCTTTCCCTTCATAAACACCTGCACCATCTGCACTACCAGAATTACCTTTATTCTTTTTAATCTGGCAGCCACAAGGAACATTAAATTCTATAATTCTTCATTAATACAAACCCCAAGTCTTCTCCTCAGGTTTTCAAACTGAACTGCATCTAGAGCCTTGGTAAATATGTCAGCAAGCTGATTCTCTGTGCTAACATGCTCAAGAGTTATGACTTCGTCCTCCACAAGTTCTCTGATGAAATGATGCCTGATATCAATGTGCTTAGTCCTGCTATGTTGAATAGGATTTTTAGAAATATTAATAGCACTCATGTTGTCACAAAATAATGTCATGACATCTTGTGTGACATTATACTCAGATAACATTTGCTTCATCCACACCAGTTGAGCACAACTACTTCCAGTTGCTATGTACTCAGCTTCAGCGGTAGAAAGAGATACATAATTTTGCTTCTTACTAAACCATGAAATAAGATTATTTCCCAAAAAGAAACAACCTCTAGAGGTACTCTTCCAATCATCAGCACTTCCAGCCCAATCAGCATCACAGTATCCTACTATAATGGAACTTGAATCATGGGAATATAACAACCCATAATCACATGTACCACTTACATACTTAAGAATTCTTTTAACTTGATTGATGTGACTGACCTTGGGTTCTGCTTGGTATCTTGCACATACACCCACTGCAAAGGTTATGTCTGGCCTACTTGCTGTAAGATACAGCAGACTACCAATCATGCTTCTGTATAAACTCTGTTCAACATTCACTGCCTTTTCATCTTTGGATAACTTCAAGTGAGTAGGAGTAGGAGCTCTCTTGTGCTTGGCATTATCCAATCCAAATTTCTTCACAATATTCTTAGCATATTTGCTCTGACAAATAAAAATGGAATCTTCCATCTGCTTGACTTACAATCCAAGGAAGTAAGTCAATTCACCTACCAAGCTCATTTTAAATTCAGATTGCATTTGTTTGACAAAATGTTAGACCATTTCATCTGACATCCCCCCAAACACAATATCATCTACATAAATCTGAGCAATCAACAGTTTCCCATCTTTCTCCTTGACAAAGAGTGTTTTATCAATACCACCCTTCCTGTATCCATGTTTGACTAAGAACTCAGTCAGCCTTTCATACCAAGCTCTTGGAGCTTGTTTTAAACCATACAAAGCCTTCTTTAACTTGAAGACATGATCAAGAAAATTTGGATCCACAAACCCTTTAGGCTGCTCAACATAGACTTCTTCATTAAGATAGCCATTCAGAAAGGCACTCTTAACATCCATTTGAAACAATTTAAATTTCAAAAAACATGCCACTCCTAGCAACAATCTGATGGATTCCAAGCGAGCCACATGAGCAAATGTTTCATCAAAATCTACTCCTTCAATCTGTGTATATCCTTGAGCAACTAGTCTGGCTTTGTTTCTGGTAACAACTCCTTGTTCATCAGACTTATTCTTATATACCCACTTTGTTCCAATCACATTTGTTCCTACTGGTCGTGGTACTAGTTCCCAGACTTCATTTCTCTTGAATTGACAAAGCTCATCCTGCATAGCACTTATCCAAAACTCATCTGTCAAAGCCTCTTTAACATTTTTTGGTTCAAGCTTTGAAACAAAACATGCATTTGACACAGCCTCCCTCGATCTGGTTCTTACACCTTCATTCAGATTTCCAATAATCAACTCCTTAGGGTGATCCTTCTGAATCCTTATAGAGGGTCCCCTGTTAGCATCCTCTAACTCTTCATTCTCAGGTCTAGTACTAGTCTCTTGAACATTATCTTCTACGGACTCAGTGTCTTGTGAGATTTCATTGTTCATGGGAAAGGATGTTCCAACATCATCTGGGACATCTTCGTCTCTGACAGAGTCATCAACCACCACATTTATGGATTCCATCATCACCTTAGTTCTGGAATTAAATACCCTATATGCTTTGCTGTTTGTAGATTATCCCAAAAATATCCCTTCCTCACTCTTAGGATCCATCTTTCGCCTCTGCTCACGATCCGCCAAGATATAGCACTTACTCCCAAAGACATGGAAATATTTCACATTTGGCTTTCTTCCTTTCCATATCTCATAAAGAGTAACAGAAGTACCTGATCTGATAGTCACCCTATTGTGTATATAGCAAGCAGTATTCATGGCTTCAGCCCAAAAATTATATGGAAGCTTTTTGGCATGAATCATGACCCTTGCACACTCTTGAATAGTCCTATTCTTGCGTTCCACCACACCATTTTGCTGAGGAGTGATTGGTGATGAGAATTCATGAGTGATTCCTTCAGATGAACAAAACTCTTCAAACCTGCTATTTTCAAATTCCTTCCCATGGTCACTTCTGATTCGAACAACGCCACAATCCTTTTCTCGTTGAATCCTTTGACACAATTCTTTGAAAGCTGCAAATACTTCAGACTTTTCTCTGATAAAGCTTATCCAGGTGAATCTGGAGTAATCATCAACGACAACATAGGCATACTTCTTCCCTCCAAGACTTTCAACCTACATAGGTCCCATTAAGTCCATGTGAAGCAGCTTCAGAACTCTAGAAGTTGTGGTAAGATGTTGAAGCTTTTTGTGTGACATCCTTGTTTGCTTCCCAACTTGACATTCACCACATATTCTTTCCTCATCAATCTTCAACTTGGGAATACCTCTAACAGCCTCACTTGACATAACTTTCTTCATCCCTTTCAGATGTAAGTGACCCAATTTCTGATGCCACAGTTTGGTTTCATCTTCCTTTGTCATCAAACAGGTAGATAAACTTTCTAATTCTTGAGGATTCCACAGATAGCAGTTATCCTTAGAACTGGTTCCCTTCATGACAACTTCATTTTCTTCATTGGTTACTAGGCATTCAGATTTTGTGAAATTTACTTTGAGCCCTAGATCACACAGTTGGCTTATACTAATCAAATTTGCAGTCAGCCCTTTGACAAATAGAACACGATCCAGATTTGGTTGTCCTGTGTAGTCCAGCTTTCCAACACCTTTTATTTCACCTTTTGATCCATCCCCAAAAGTGACATAATTGGTAGAGTAAGGCTTGATATCTGACAAAAATTTCTTCACACCAGTCATGTGTCTTGAACAACCACTGTCAAAGTACCAATCTTCCCGTGCAGATGCTCTGAGAGAGGTATGCGCTATGAGACCAGCCACCATATTTCTAGGAGTCCATCTTTTCTTTACTTTAGCCCAAATCTGTTCTTTATTTGGTTGATGAACAGTTTTGGAATAACCATGCAAATTGTAGCAAAAGGACTTTAAGTGACCAAACTTTCCACAGTAATGACATCTCCATGGTTTATACTTTAAACTATATACTATTTTCTGATGTTTCAGCTGATGTTGAACCATATGATTTGACATCTTCTCTTCTTGCTTTATTTTCTGAGGAACAAACTTTACTACAGACTGCTTGTAGTTCTCTGCTTGATTGTTAAAACCAAGACCTTGTACATTCCCAGTATTTTTCCCAGTCTGAAGAATCTCATCCAACAGTGTGGAACCATTGTTCAACATTCTTATAGATTTGGTCATATTGTCAAGTTTTGACTTTTTCCATACAACCTCCTCTTTAAGTTCAGCAATGATCGATAGATGTTCTTCCTTCTCAGCTTCTAGTTGAGCTATCAGAACCTTCTGTTCTAATATTATCTGGCACCTCTCTTCATTCTTGATACACAACTCTGAGAACCCAGTGATAACTTCCTGTTTAGTAAGTTCTCCAATGTAAGATTCTTTGTCAGAATCACAACTTGTTCCTTCATCAGACCCATAAGTTGTTTCTCCATCAGATTTACAGATTCCAGTCAAGGCTGTCACCAATTTTGCTGATTCTTCTTCAAAATCACTCACAGACTCTCCTTCTGACCAAGACACAGATAAGCCCTTCTTCTGCCTTTTGAGATACGTGGGACACTCAGTTTTTATGTGCCCAAATCCCTCACATTCAAAACACTGAACTCTCTTCCCTTGATTTGAGTCTTCTTCAGTTCTGGTCCTTCTGCCTACATCTTGGTTTTTACTGATGTCGAGTGATTTATTCTGAACATTAGCTCTTGACTTCCAGTCCATCCTTTTCAACACTTTGTTAAATTTTTTTCCAAGCAATACCAGATCTTTGGACACCCCTTCATCTCTGGCCAGGTTACCTTCATCTTTTGAATCACCAGCATTTGACACAAAGGCTATACTCTTCTTCTTTTCAGACTTTTCACTGATCCCCAATTCAAACATTTGAAGAGATCCCACAAGCTCATCCACTTTCATCTTATCTATGTCCAGAGCTTCCTCTATAGCAGTTACTTTCATGTCAAATCTCTTAGGTAGAGATCTGAGGATTTTTCTGACCAGTTTGCTATCAGACATCTTTTCACCTAGGGCACTTGAAGCATTAGCTATCTCAATAATGTTCATGTGAAAATCATGAATGCTCTCATCTTCCTTCATATTCAAAATTTCAAACTTGGTAGTGAAAAGCTGAAGTTTTGACATCTTCACCTTTGAAGTTCCTTCATGAGCAACCTTCAAGACCTGCCAAGCCTCTTTTGCAATGGTGCAATGTTCAATCAACCTGAAAATATTTTTGTTAACACCATTAAACAAGGCATTCATGGCTTTGGAATTTCCCAAAGACCCTTTGTAGTCAGCATCATCCCAGTCTTCTTCATCCTTCACCACATCAGTAGGATTAACTTCTCCATCTCTAACCTTTGGGGGTTCCCATCCTTTGATAATAGCTTTCCATGCTTGATCATCCATGGATTTGATGAATGCTATCATCCTTGGTTTCCAATAGTCATAGTTGGAACCGTCAAGCAGAGGTGGTTTGTTCAAAAATCCTCCATCCTTGTCCATTGCACCAGAAAGTACCTTCCCTGAATCTCACCCAGAAACAAACTAGGGTGCAAGCTCTTGATGCCAATTGAAATTCTGGTACAGATATCAGATGTCCTACACAGATGTTGAGACACGGATATCCAACACAATGAAAAAGATAACAATAAGAAATAACTGTGCAGAAACTAAAGAACACAGTGATATGTTTACCCAGTTCGGATCAACAATCCTACTCTGGGGGGCTACCAAGCCAGGGACGAAATCAATATACGATAGTATCAATTCATAGATCATACAGCAACCACACCCGGTTACAATCCGCTCACTTAATCACTACCCTTCCTATGACTTCTACCTAAGACTCACCTAGGTATGAGGCACTCCTCAAATCCCTCTTCAATCACACACCGTGACGGGTTCCTTTTAACACAAGTAACAAAACGTAACAAAACGAAAGACACACTTTCAAAAACACACAATTCTCAATACTTCAAAGCTTATGAGAACTGACACACAAGAAACTCAATGCTTAAAAGCTTTTGAGTAACTGTCAGAACTTACAACACAAAACTAGCCCTTATACTGTTATCAGAATGATACCAGTTAGGCTCACAATTAACAATCACAAACCCTAACAAAACACACATAAGTTCCACACCTAAACTAGGTTTACACCAGTCAATATATAGCATTAAAACTGGACTGGGTTGGGCTTCAAAACGCAGCAGAGAGACTGCACATAATTCTGCAAAATAAACTCCAAGAAAATAGGTCTTCAATCTAAAGTTTCCTAATATGTCTCCATATTTAGAAAGTAGTGAAAATCCGAAAACCAACACAAAACTCAACTCAATTTACTTTGGACGCCACATAGGATAACTAAATATTCACAGAATATTCAGTAACAAATAACAACTAACAGAATCTTCCTTTTAAACCAAAATCAGACGCGATGTCCTATGAGCCAGGATGGGACATCTTTATCCGACATGTTGAATGCAGAAAATTAGAACATCTTGTTTCAACATCTTGCTGCTAGAATAGTTTTAGCAAAATAAATGCCAACCACATAATCAAAGAAATAACATTCTTTACACACTACTACTGAAACCACTGTTAATGACTGAAACTACTTAGATATTTTATAATGTTTTTCAGCTTATAGTTGAACCATAGTAAATTTCTCTTCCTCTATTTACTGTCTTGTTTAAGGTGATAATTTGGCGGCTCGACGAACATTCGGTTAGCTAAAACAGATTATCACAAACCTGTAATCTCAAAACATAATCTATAACAGTTTTGATGCTCATTGGATATTGTAGCATGGATTCATTTCATTCAAAACAGAATTGAACTAAATCTGAGTTCATAGAATCCTCTTGTAGATTATATATTTCTATCGATGAAAAATCTAAATTCACTAGTGTAGGATGTGATAAAATTGAGAGGGAAATGGTTTATTCCTTTGAAAACTATTAATATGAAAAGTGATTATGTTACAGCAGGTGCATAGACCTTATTTGCATAGGAAGCTGATCAGAACCCCGGGTTCAGTCAACTATAGAAGGTTGCTTTCATTTTTGAAGAATCATACTAAAGAAGACTTTGGTAACCAATGTTTTCAGCCGTTTATGCAATATTAGTTATATACATTAGATTTTAGTTAGAAATGGACAATGAAGGTACTAGCTGATTTTGCAGGTACATCAAAATTTGGTGATTAGGCTCAAGAAGCAGGTTTGTTTGCAAAGGAGCTTCCTTTGCCATCTCAAAGTGAAGAAGCTTCTATTAGCATACAAATGGCAGTCAGTGGCCCAATGCAAGACAAAGTTGACCCTAATGCTTTGGCAAATAACATCTTAGTTAATCCTACTAATATGTTAACTCATGGCATCCTTCCATAATTGACATCTTCCCAAGACTTCTCTGAATTGTCAATGAAATTGGATGCAAAAAAATGGTTCATGAGTGCTTATCTGAATCTTGTGTTCAGGCACATTTTGAGAAGGCTGCAATTTCTTCAAAAGATGAGTGCTTGAGTGAATCAAAGACTGATCCTTGTTCAGTAATGATGGATTTTAATCGTGCTAAGATTGTCACTGATGTTACTAACCACAATGGCTTTACTCAACCGCAAACCACTATATCTGAACAACACTTTAGCGTGTCACCACCAAAATACCAAAATTTGCTTAATATTAATGTTGATATCTCCAACCTTTCCTCTAAGCATCATTCAAGCGAAGAACATGGATTCACTTTTGAATATGTTAAAAGTAAGGAGTTAGTGAATCCGAAGAAGTGGAAATCTATTAGGAGTTGTCCTACTGAAGGTCAGAGTCTACGTCAATTGGATCCTAATATGCTAGATAGGGAGGAGAATGAAACAAGCAGCCATGCAATTAGCAAAAATGATGATAATTTGGTTTTGAGTTGTGTAGATATCTCAAATGAAAAACCTAGACTATCATCTGAGAAGATTATCTCTGATAAACCAGAGCTACCAGACATTGCAGAGGAGAATGAAACAAATAGCGATGCAATTAGGAAGTTTGACGATTCTGTAGTTAAGTGTCAACATCTCAAATGAAGAACCTCAATGGTAAGGACCTCAATGTTTTAATATTATTTCCAAAAGTTTTAAGTTTTTATCCCTCATTATTATAATACTTATCCTGTTGTGTTAATTTTTTTCCTTAAAAATATATTTGAATATGTCTTTTGAATAGGTTCTAAATCGTTGTCATCGAATGAAGTTGTTTAAACATGTCGGGTCTTTAAACTACAAAAGAATGCTTCCAATTTTCTTGGAAGCTGTGAAGTCTAATTCCTGTAAGTATCGATTCTTATTGTATTGAAAGATATGGCTTTGTAAAAAAAATTCAATTTTAGTTTTTTTAATTGGCATCCGTTGTTTATAACTAAACTTACTACTTTTAGGTTCTTCAAATAATGATCATCACCCAAAAATTCAGAAGCTTTTGGATCATACTCCAGTTGTTCCAATGGATAGTACATGTGATTCTGGTGCTAAAAAAGAAATAGAGTTGCAAGCTTGTGTTTCAAATAATAATAGTTCAAGCCCAAGATCTCAACTACAAGATAAACAGATCCTATCAAATAGACTTGACAAGCTAAATACTGGTATTTTTATCCCATAGTTGTACCTCTGCACCTTTCAACATGTTATTTATTTACTTCATCTTACTTTTGACTTCAGGTATATGATCGAAAGTCTGAAAGGCTTGTCGAAGAACAAATTGACAAAACGATTCTTCAATGTATTTGATTCTTTATCTGAATGTAATTGTAATATGATATAAGCTTCTAACATATGGTGCTTGTATAAATGTAATATGATATATGTTTAGTTGAATGAAGAATATGTGATTTTCTGCCCCATTCTGTTCATATTTGTACAATTTTTTTTTTATTTTAGAAATAAATTACCTGCGGATTTACCTGTAAAAAGAAAATTTCCTATGGATTTACTTGTAGATATACCTGTGGAACAGAAAGTTGCGACGGTTGGAAGCGTCGTAATCAACAATAAAAAACAAAAATCAAATGGAAATTCACGACGGTTACAACCGTCGAAATATGCAGATTACATCAATTCCTTACCCTTCGTAAGAGATAACGACGGTTGGTGTGACGGTTATGACAACCGACGTGATACGGCCTCGCGATGCACGTTTTTACGACAGCGCTGCAACCGTTGTGACTTGCAAATTACGGCGGTTTTAACCGTCGTAACCTGCCAAAATAACCGTCGCAATCTGCCAATTTTCTTGTAGTGTCTCTTAGCATGAAAGATTCATAAGGAAAAACTGGCATTGCTTTACACTGAGTTAAGCTTTCTTCCTTTATGACATCACTCTTATAAAGAAAATTATAGCATTGCTGGATTCACATATCCAAGTTAAAGTAATTTCCCTTATAACCAATTTCTCAATATTTGTGATAAATAGGTGAGATATCTCCCTTTAGAGATGACAAATTCTCTCTCTCAAACACCTTTTAGCTTCAATCTTGGGCTTTGAACAAGACACCAAATAACTTTCCTCCCTTAGAATAGGAGGAACTATGATCGCTCTAATTTCCCCAAATCTCTTTACGGGAATACGTAGGCATAAGATTGCGAAATCTTAGCGAGCACACAAATCAAAAATTTTAGGTCTAGTACCTTCCTAAAAACAACGAAAAAACCCGAAAACAACAAAAATATTCTCTCAATTCTCCCAAAGGAGAAACTTTCCCAAGCCACAGCAGATAAACACAAGAAAGCATTTCAAACTAGCAAAAAAACATGCAATAAAAAGTTCCTATGGATTACCATAGATACATTGGGTGTTAATAGCTTCCCTTTGTATAACCAGACCCCGATCCCCGATCTCTTAGCATTTGTCAAAGAAAACATTTGCGTGCAAGGTTAATTTTAGATATCTTCCCTTTCCTTTCCAGCTTCATAGGATAAATAAGAAATCAGAAAGTAGCACCCAAATCCAATTTGCGGTAAGGTGGTCGAGTCACCGACAAAAATCGCACGCTACAATACTACTTTAGCCAACCTAAACGAGACTCTAGATTATTTTCACAAGATGGTGGAGGAGCTAGAGAAATACATTAAAAAAAATCAAGAGCTAGTTTAAAAATGGCTCAGGACAAGCTATTTTAGATGTTAATGGTTAATTTAGCAAGTATACTAAATCATCGTTAGGTAATAAATTCTAAGTTCGTATCCACATAGATTGTTCTAATTTTGACTAAATCATATATTATACTTAATAGTGATTAAAAACGACCAGGCCTTTTCGAATCCTTTATCTCTCACTATTTGGTAAATGTGTCTATTCTCTAAAATTGCTTCTCTAGTACATTAATGGACTAACAAATTAGTTATGACCAATATCTTGGCTCACAACTCTGTATTATAATTACAACCCTATAATATCTTGATGAGATTATAACTAAACAAGGTTTTATTGAATGTTAATTCCTACTATCACAATAGAATAATTCAATATGTATAAATTAATTATTTATCGAACACTTAAATTAGGTTGAAATTCAAAAGTTGTTGTTAATAATCAATCTCCACTTGAATTCAATTAATACAATTGTCAACATATAAAAGGCTTTAAGCATAGCTAAATAATACTAGGATTGCAAACTTATTAAATAATACTCAACAATTACATGATTCAAGTAGCTAAAAATAAATTCATCTAAATGTTTAATCAATATGAATTCAGCTACTCATAGTATAAGTAATCATAGTCAATGAATTTAAGAACCTATACATGGATCGCATATGATATTATATTCAATGGTGTAGAAACATCAATCTCTCCCCTTTAGAACCTTGCATTCGCCTATAGTAATCTCCAATTTCAAACCCTTCATTAGATTTCACATTTTTCTTCAATACTAGGTTTTAGACACGTCAAATTGTGCCATAATCCCAGCTAATCATTCCATGAATCCTTCATTAATCCACTTGGAAACACATGATTGAACATAACATTGCACCACGGTGATATATGATTGCGTCATGATTTAAACAGATATAAATCTTTTTTATTTGTTTCAAAATTGGTTGGGAAGGTGTTATATGACACGAAGACTACTTTAGCCAATAACAAGGCTTTAGATTCTTCTCACAAGACAGTGGGGGACCTGGAGAAATACCTTAGCAAAGCCTAGGGTAGTTTAAAAATGGATCACAACGAGACACATTAAAAGAATTTCAAAAATGCTCACCTAACTAAAGAGTATGTAAAAGTCGTGGAGTGATGCGTTCCACAAGTGTATGGAATATATTGGGGTAATCAATATACTTGTATCTATTATTGCTATGTAAATCTAAGGCGATAGAACTTAAGTAGAAGGAAATTTAAAGCATAAATTAAAACAAGTTAGTTTAAAACATTTGATAAAAGCGAGGCCATAACATGGTTCGCATCAATCGATAGTACTCATAGCTAAGTCGGATTAATTAATTATATCGGGACATCATTTTTCTTTAATAGAAAGAAATTTAATTTAAATGAACTATTTGCGTCCATGAAACTGGAATCGAGCTTTATTCTAAAATTTATACTGTCGCGGTTCAGCGTGTTAAAATATAAAACTTATGTTTTTGAAAATAAATTATTTTTAATTAATTAAAAAGTCGTTTTGAGTGAAAAATGGGGTTTAAAGGTGATACTGATTGTCTCTCGCTTTGCACCAGAGTTTAAACTCATAAACGCCTGCTGTCGAAGTACATTTATTCTTTTAAACTCTATTTTTTAAAACGATTATTTTTACAAATTAAAATAAGTCTTGTTGTTGCAATTTAATTTAATTTAAAATCTTTTTTTTTTTTTTGTTTTCTAAGTCAAATACAAGTTTCTCTCTTTCGAAACGGAACTAGTATCTCTAAATTTAGCGCTTTCATAGTAATTAATTTCAATTTAAAACATTATAAAAATCAGTCACAAAAACGAGTAGATTTACATAGCAATAGTAGATATAAGTAGATTAATTATTGGTCTCTATGGTTTGACAATCTTTTGTATTACCCCGATATATTCTGTACACATGTGGAACACATCAAGTTTTTGGCGCCGTTGTCGGGAACCAATTTAGTCAATATCGTAACTCAGTTGTACTGTATAGACTAAGGCAAATATTTCCTTTTTATTCTTCGATTGCATTCCAAATACTCACTCAAAAGGAGATGAGTTAGAACAACTGATCAACAAAGTAGAGCATTGTATTCGCATAAGATGTAAGATTGAACAATAACGAGCCATATTTACTCATATGGTTGCACCAGATAACCGTTCTCTTAAGGACTGTGTCATTTCGTCCAAGGACGAACCACACTCAAGAATTGTTCCACCTGCAATTCAGGCGAACAATTTCGAATTGAAACTGTCTCTATTGCAAATCGTGCAATAGAACCAATTCTCTAGAAATCCCACCGAGGACCCAAATCTTCATTTGTCAGTGTGTATACTATATGCAGACACATTAAAGAGTAATGGTGTCGATCCAGAAGTCATTCGACTACGTCTATTTCCATTTTCTCTAAGAGATAAAGCTAGAGCATGGCTACAGTCTTGTTAAGTGAAAATTTTGACTTAAATTGAATCATCTTTCTTGGCACTTTTCAACTCATTTCTCATGTTTTAATGGATTTATTTCGTATTCTTGTGTGATTCTTCAACTTATTGCAAATACCTTTGGATTCTTTGATGTGTGTGTTATTGTGCAGAATATAGGCATCAAACATCAATGATTAAGACACAAATGATTGGACAAGGAAGCCAAAGAAATGAAGAGGAATTAGCAAGTTCGTTGTACAAACACCTGCGAGTGGAAAGTGAATGCTCGATGTGCGAGGTCTTGGCGAAGCCCCAGCGAACCATCTCAGATTAGAGGCAGTAGGAAAAGGACCCAAAGTTCGCTGGGCGAAGTTAAAGCGAAGAGGTTCACTGTGCAAAGAAGTGTTCGCACAACGAACTCATATATTTTCCAAGGGCGGTTTAATGTTCCCGAGGCACTTGAAGTGCCCAAGAGTAGTCTTCGCTGGGCGAAGAGGGTGTTCGCTAGGAGAACAGGACAGATTTTGTAAATACTATTGAAATACTTTTTCACTTTTTAGAAAATAACATATATTTTGGGGATCAAAACTTTATCTTTCTTCATTCCAAACATATTCTAGAGAGAGAAACGCAAACCCTAAGAGGGAGAAACACATATCAAAGTAACTCGGTGCTTGATATTCGAGTAAGAGTTTCGATTTCTTGTTGGGTTTGGATGTAATCTTTTGATACCTTATGTATTTCATCTAATCTATGTTTGTGAACTAGTTTTGATTCAATATTGATGTTGTCTTTGATTTCTTATTTGTGGGTCTTGACAAAACTCTTTTCAAATCTTAGATCTTAGATATTCATCTATCAATGAGAAAACTTTTGACATAGTCTTGTAAGTTGATATTCACTAGTATCACTTTTATTTTATTGTGTTGATGAGTAGCATGAGTAGGATCAATACGGTAAAGACCACGATAACTTTGTTGACACGAACTGTATTGTGAGGATGCGTGATAATAGAGATGAAGAACTATGTTCACATACATTTGGCAAATTAGTTGAATACATGTAAAAAGGGTTAAACGTATATACGTATTCTGATCATTTCGTTTTATGAGAATCAATCATGAATCTGATACAGATGTTATCTTTGTTTACCTGTTTATCTTTGATTTGAACCGTTATAGAAATATACTTTCAGATCTGAATCTAGGATGATTATTTGTTAGGTTCTAGACTCTAGACATAGATTTAGGCTTAACATTTGCTTAAGTATCAGTTCTTAATACTCTGTGTTGTTGAGTTGCATGAGAAATCACCAATGAGACAATACGGTTGTTCTTTCGACTTTGCGTTAGACATAACCTCGATTGTGGGTGATACGTAGGGATATCAGACGAATGATTGATTTGTGTTTAACTGGTTAGAAGAATGCATGTGTTATCAATTGATGAGGTCCAATCCTAATAAGGCTCTATTTATATTTAAGTCTTTACTTTATATTTTCAGTCTTTATATTTTCTACCTTTATTTATGGTGCCTTGAATCTTTTCAACCATAATTTTTACAACAAGCTTAGAAGCGTAGAGACCGTTGAACGACACTCTTTCCCTTGCACCGATCCATGTGGAGACGATATAAATCCCAGACGGAATCCTTCCAAATCTAAATTTTTGCTTCTTGCCGCTTTACTGCAGTTCGAACAAGTCTCTACCTGTGAACTCAATCACTACATGGAATGAACTCAAAAAGGTATTCTTAGCCATATATTTTCCACCAAGCAAGAAGACAATGCTGAGAAATCACATAACCACGTTTAAACAAGCCAAAGGAGAATCACTTTTTGAAGCATGGGAAAGATATAAAGACATGATGAGACTATGTCCTCATCATGGATTAGAGAAATGGCTTATCATTCATACCTTCTATAACAGTCCACTCTACAACACAAGGCTGACCATAGACGCCCTTGCTGGTGGAGCCTTAATGGACAAACCCTATAATGATTCCTACCAGCTTATCGAAAACATAGCCCATAACCATTACCAGTGGGGAACTGAACGAGTTCAAGTCGAGAAAACCCAACCAAAAGGAGGCATGTTCGAAGTCAATGGAATTGATCATGTAAATGCTAAGGTCGAGGCACTTACCCAAAAGATTAACAACTTAACTATTGTCCCTCCAGCCATCGTGGCTACTATAGCTCCAAACTGCGAGATCTGTGGAGTCCAAGGGCATATAGTTACTGATTTCCAACTATTGACATGGACTGCACCTGATCAAGTTAACTATGCGCAAGTAAATCCCTATTCAAACACTTATAATCCTTGAAGGAGAAATTATCCCAACTTTTCCTAGAATAGAAACAATGCATTGTTTGCTCTAAGTCCTCCGTCTTCTAACCCTTAATGTTTCCAAAAATGAGCCCTTGTTTCTCCTCCTGCTCATAGAAAGTCAAACTTAGAACTAATGATTGAAAACATCGTAACTCACACCCAACAGAACAAAGAGTTCATGAATCAAAATGTTCACACAAACGAGCTGGTAAAACAATTGGTGAACAAGGTTGAAGTTATTTATACATCCAACAAGATGCTTGAGACCTAAATCTCTCAAGTATCTGTTGAATGCAGAATAGGGCAAGCAGCAAAAATATTTATTTTTGGAAGAATTCCCTCCGGGATTTATGTCGTGTCCATAGAGATCGGTTCGAGGGAAAGAATGTCGTTCAACAATCTCTCGCGTTAATGAGTTTGGGTTTAAATGGTTTACAAGTAAGAAAAAACAGAAAAGTAAACATTAAAACATAAAACAAATTCATTCTTCAGCAAGACAAACTTTTCCGTAACCAACTCCTCACAAACTTAAACTTACCGACCGGTTATACTCAACCTACAATACTCCTCAATATCACCCGGCATCGCTCACAACAAAGGTTATATCTAACGCAAAGTCGAGAGAACAACCGTGTTACCCTCGCCGATACTTTTGCACGCTAGCTCAAGGCACGGAGGCATTAAGATTCGACGCCTATTGAAGATTGTTAGCTCTTAAATCTATCTCTAGAATCCAGAAACTAACAGATAATTATCCCTAATCGAAGTTTGCGAGGATTATCTCTAACGCAACTCAAACCCCGCGCATAAAGCAAAAATCAGAGACAATCACCAATAAAGATTTGTAAAGCAAGTTTTACACAACGCCATGGGCAAAAAATATACATGAGTTCAGAATAAATACATATACACAACCCAACATAGAAGAAAAACACAAAGAAGAAAAGAGATAAACCAAACATCTCGCGGTTTGTCAACGCCGGTCGACGATCAATCCACCCCGGTTCATCCATATGCAAGCTTCCATGTTGTTTTCTAAGCTAATCTACTAAAAAATGAAGTTTGGTGGAGTTGGAGCAAGAATCCCCAAAACCATACTCTCAAAAGTTACAGAATTCTCTAATATACAAATCAGAATTTCGCAGGTTCGCTAGGCGAACCCTTCCATTCGCTAGGCGAATGCACAAAAATGGCACTTAAGTGCCTACAAAAAGTTAAACCGCCTCTTGCTGTCTTCAGAAGTTCGCTAAGCGAACGTTTTATTCGCCTAGAAAATGTTCGCTAGGAAGTTCGCTCAGCGAACTTTGGTCTCTTTCTCCTCTGTCTCTTTCTGGACTCCTTCGATGGGACCTTCGCCAGCCTTCGCTAAGTGAACATTCGCTGTCACACTCGCTAAGCGAACATGACAGCAAAACAACCCCTTATTAGACCACAACTTCTGCACCATAGCTCGGATTGACGCACGGTCAGAAGCGCTGGAAAGCTTATTCAATGCTCTTCAAGAATATGGAAAAATCATAATACTTGAATACCTACAAAAATGAATGGAAAGCAATTAAACTCAACGATATATACAAGAAAATGCAATATACACACGAAAACATAAAGTAAACGTATTTACACATAAAGTGGGGTTTAATCAACCAATATTAACACAAAGTAACAATAAGTGCAACAAAAATTATATACAAAAGTAGGTACAATTTGCACTTATCAAACTCTCCCCAACTTACATAATTGTTTCTCCTCAAACAAAAATTAAACAACTCAACGAAACCGAGTGATAACCAAAGAATCACGAATCAACAAGTTTTGAAAAATGGAAAACAAATGCAATGGTTCAATCGAAAATGGTACACACAAAGTAAATACTTACCACTAAACTTCAACGATAACATAGTCACGAAACAAAATCAAAGTAAAAAAGTCATGCCAAAAATTTTAAAACAACACAAGTTCAAATGTGAATCACACCTAGCAAAAACAATCATCGTTAGATGAAAAACACAAAATGAGGTTCTTTTCACTCACACAACAATCATGCAAACAATATAATAAATTATGCAACCATCCAAAAATTCACATTGAATATACAAAGGCAAGAATCACAAGGACTTTCAAGGTTGTAGCGTGGTCGGGTAAACAAACAAGGGGCAATTTCTAAAGGTAATTGAAACAAAAACTTGCCTAAACCTAAGGGAGTGATCAACTCACAAAAGTTCAAACACCAAATTCCAATCAACTTTTTCTTTCATCCCAAGTATTACACAAAACACAATACTTATTTAGCACAATTATTTGAACTCTTTTTGTTTTTCTTTTTCAAAACTTTTCTCTTTTTTCTTTCTTTTTCATATTTTTCTCTTTTTTCTTTTCTTTTTCTTCCTCATAGAATCCAACCAATGAGTAACCAACCATTCTCTCCCCAATTTGAATTCAACCACATCATCATGTGAATACTCTCTACTTTCTAAGGCAAGGCAAAAATTCATACAACAACACAAAGTTGAGGGTTCAAGAAAAAACAAAATCCAATAAAAAATAAGTGAACTAAATACTCATAGACAAGCATTAAGTTAAAATAAAACACGGATCAAAAAGCTCAAAGGGGTACGAAGGATCACACACTCACAAGGTGAATTGACTATTTGGCTAAGGTAGTTGTGCTCAAAATGAAACAAAATTTCCTTGATCCTTTTCATGCATTCATATAATCAACACAAACAAAAGATTAAGCATAATAAAATCCAGTCAAAACAAGAATGTTGGTACTCCGTGCACATATGATCAATAGAAGGCTTCCTCACAAAAAGGTTGGGAACTAAAGTGATTCACATATGAACAAGTATACGAAAGAATGGATGGCATGAAAGTTTGTAAAATTCCTAAGTATCATGAATATGCTAAAGTATAGAAAGCGATAAATACATACCTCGGACGTGTACAAAACTTAACAAAATCATTACCATACATCTGCAAGTTGAAACGATCAAACTTGGAACATCACCAAAAGTTCCTCAAGCTACTCAAAACAAGCTCATTGACAAACACGAAAACTATTAATATACACAAATTGAAAAACGGGTAAAAATTCATTAAACAAGTTGTAAAGTGAAGATTTGAGAATTTACGAAAAATCCGAGTACAACTTGTTTAATGAAAACTCACCACACTACCTAATCTAAACAACAAAAGAAAAGAAAACACCATGCTTGTTTTACGTCGTAAGCTCTACGCCTTTACAATGCTTAGCTAGTAACTTCCTTCCTTCATGCCATAGTGATGCCTCACTGCGCAAACCAAAAGCAAGTGCCCTAACCAAACACTTAAACAAACGTTACGAGAACAAAATGTATACAACACTTGAACAAACAAAATGGAAACAGACAATATATACGATATATACAAAACTCAAAAACAAAGAAACTATCGCAATGCGATTCAATATTAAAACCAATCCCCGGCAACGACGCCATTTTGTTGAATGCAGAATAGGTCAAGCAGCAAAAATATTTATTTTCGGAAGAATTCCCTCCGGGATTTATGTCGTGTCCACAAAGATCGGTTCGAGGGAAAGAATGTCGTTCGACAATCTCTCGCGTTAATGAGTTTGGGTTTAAATGGTTTACAAGTAAAAAAACAGAAAAGTAAACATTAAAACATAAAACAAATTCATTCTTCAGCAAGACAAACTTTTCCGGCATGCACATAACCAACTCCTCACAAACTTAAACTTACCGACCAGTTATACTCAACCTACAATACTCCTCAATATCACCCAGCATCGCTCACAACAAAGGTTAAATATAACGCAAAGTTGAGAGAACAACCGTGTTACCCTCGCCGATACTTTCGCACGCTAGCTCAAGGCACAGAGGCATTAAGATTCGACGCCTATTGAAGATTGTTAGCTCTTAAATCTATCTCTAGAATCCAGAAATTAGAAGATAATCATCCCTAATCGAAGTTTGCGAGGATTATCTCTAACGCAACTCAAACCCCGCGCATAAAGCAAAAATCAGAGATAATCACCAATAAAGATTTGTAAAGCAAGTTTTATACAATGCCATGGGCGAAAAATACACATGAGCTCGGAATAAATACATATACATAACCCAACATAGAAGAAAAACACAAAGAAGAAAAGATATAAACCAAACATCTCGTGGTTTGTCAATGTCGGTCGACGATCAATCCACCCTGGTTCATCCGTATGCAAGCTTCCATGTTGTTTTCTAAGCTAATCTACTGAAAAATGAAGTTTGATGGAGTTGGAGCAAGAATCCCCAAAACCAGACTCTCAAAATTTACAGAATTCTCTAATATATAAATCAGAATTTCGCAGGTTCGCTAGGCGAACCCTTCCATTCATTAGGCGAATGCACAAAAATGGCACTTAAGTGCCTACAAAAAGTTAAACCGCATCTTGCTGTCTTCACAAGTTCGCTAAGCGAACATTTTATTCGCCTAGCGAATGCTCGCAAGGAAGTTCGCTCAGCGAACTTTGGTCTTTTTCTCCTCTGTTTCTTTCTGGACTCCTTCGCTGGGACCTTCGCCAGCCTTCGCTAAGTGAACATTCGTCGTCACACTCGCTAAGCGAACATGACAGCAAAACAGCCCCTTATTAGACCACAACTTCTGCACCGTAACTCGGATTGACGCAGGGTCAGAAGCTCTGGAAAGCTTATTCAATGCTCTTCAAGAATGTGGCAAAATCCTAATACTTGAATACTTACAAAAATGAATGGAAGGCAATTAAACTCAACGAGATATACAAGAAAATGTAATATACACACGAAAATGTAAAGTAAACATATTTACACATAAAGTGAGGTTTATTCAACCAATATTAACTGAAATTCTGGTATTAGATGTGTGATGTTAAGTGTGATGTCACAACAACACAATCTGCTAATATGAACAAGGCTATAACAACAGTAAATCAACACAATGAATTGTTCACCCAGTTCGGTCTAACTACCTACGTCTGGGGGCTACCAGGCCAGGGAGGAAAATCTCTATTAGTAGTATTAAATTACAGACTCAACAATCCCAGTTGACATCGACTAATCTTAATCACTACCCAATGACACTTCTACCTAAGAGACCACTTAGATATGAGAAACCACTCACTCCCTAAGTCACCTCAGTGACACAATCCAAAGATTACACTTTAAACCACACCTTGATCTTGCTTAACAGCTTTGATCAAGAACAACACACTCTTGCTTAAAAGCTCTAGAGTGAATACACTTACAACCCAAAATAGTAACACCTATTCAACCATGAAAGGTTTACAAAACACACACGAAAACACAAATTTGATTTTCAGTCTTTGCTCTCTTGTCTTCGTTATCTTCAACAAGGGTTGAGGCTGCTTTAAATAGAATTCTGACTTGGGCTTGGACCTCTTCCAAAAATTTGATTTGATTTGTTTTAAAAACAGAATTTAAAACAGATTTGATCTTCAAATCTTTTTAAATCAAACAGCCCTTAAACATAGCAACAGGATCTGCTCCAAATCTGATTGTAACTGAAAATATCTTCTCCAAGATATTCGCGCACAATCTCTCTAACAGATCTTCTCAAACCAAACTTTCACGCGCAGCCCTAAAACATCACAGTCTGATGTTCCGATGTTCAGATAACTGATGTCAAGACATCAAGTTTAACATCAGCATATAAAACTTCAACCCTGCAACAACTAATGTTAGGAACCAATGTTAAGACATCAGGCATATGAAATCAACATTGTTCAACTTTGTTTTACCAAAATTCCATCCAATACAAGAACTAACAATCTCCCCCTTTGGCTAATTTTGGCTAAAACAATCTCTGCCAACATCAGAGGTACCTGCAACGGAAAACATCATACTCCTAACATTCTAAAACACAACCAGCATCAATCACATCCAACATCTGCTAAACTCCCCCCAAAACAAGAACCCGCATACCAGCTGTTCAAACATGCACACTCCCCCTCAAGCCTAGAACCACAACAGATAACTAGGCAACACATAGGCTAACTCTCCCCCTTTTTAGCCATAATTGGACAACTACCAACTAGTTATACCCTCACACAACTAACACTTACAACAGTTAGTCCTACTAGCTCTCCTTGTCAGTCAAAAGTCAGCACCACATGACAAGACAAATCATAGAACAAAAACCAGATAAGCATAAAAGTACTTTTTATCCAAGTTACACAACATGCACACAATGTGCAGAAAAAAAAAACTACAAACTACAAAAGCAAGAAACAGTAAAAGCAGCAATTCAATCTTCATCAGTAGAACCAACTGCATTCTCCTCAGTCTCAGACCCTGAATCTTGAGTATGGACATCATCATCCTTACTTGCATTGACTTCCTCACCTTCTTTTTCTGCCATTCTTAGAGTCAAAATTAGTCTTTCAAATTTTTGTTTCCTTTCAGTACTAACTCTAATGACTTCATCTAACTCCTTACATGCTTCCTCCAGCTCAGAAATCATTCCAGTCTTGGAAGTTGGCTGGTGCGATGTTGAGGCAGATGTCTTGACAATGTCAGGAACATGCTTTCCTTCAAATAACTTGTAGTGAATTGACAGAGCAGACTCCCTTTTACATACAACATCAGATTGATGTAGAACACCAGGATGCTGAGACAAGATGATCCCACAGATAAGAGAGGGAAAAGCAATAGGTAATTTCACAGCATTTGTAGCAGCATGCTTAATTGTCTGATCAAAAATGTAGGAGCCATAATCAAATATTTGCTTTGTCCCAATAGCATAAATCATCTTTCCCAATCCAACAGAAATAGTGGTCTTGTGATTAGTAGGGACCCAGTTGGCAGCACCTATCCTGTGCAAAATAGCATATTTAACACTTAACAAACTAGCTGACAACTTTCCTTTTAAAGGCCAGACCTTCACTTGTCCTGCTGTGATTTCTTGACACACTGCATTATCAGTCACTTCCAACTCTCTATACTCTTTCTCATCTTTTCCTAGGTAAGTGTTAATGATCTCAGGAGAAAAATTAACACACTGACCTCTTACATATACCTTTCTAAAATCCACACTTCTGCTATCATTAATAGCCACAGGAATGTTTACTACAAATTCCTTGACTAACCCATCATAGCATTTGGACAACCCAAAAACAGTCTTCATTAGCCCAGCAAATTTGACCAACCCCATAACTTCCTTAATTTCCAGAGCATCTCCACCAAGCTCCCTTTCCAGGGCTAATCTCCTTTGACACACAAACTTCCACATGTGAGCACTGCTTGCATAGTGAAAGGATATGTTGTTAACAGGCACTTCAGGAACCTTGTCAGAAATCCTCTTCAAAATTGACCTTCTGACTGGAATAATGTCTTGAACATCATCATCAACATCAAACTCAGATTCTGATTCTTCCCTCAGCTTCCTCTTTTTGGAAGTCACAACAACCTTGCTCCAAGTCTTAGTAGGACCAACCACAGTTGTCTTCTTCTTTTTGTTCTCAGGTCTCTCCTTAGGTGAAGAATCTGCAGACTTCCCTTTTCTAGACCTTATTCTTTTGGCAATACCAGGGACAGATTTACCAATAACTTCATTATCTGATAGGTCAACCACATCCACCACATCAGCAGTCTTCATTCCTTTGGGACTAGAAACAACATTCCTAGCAGGTGATGTTCTGACATCAGGTTCAACATCAACCTCATCTTCAATATAAGTATCAATATCTTCAACTTCAGCTTCTGCATCTTCAATGACAGAAACAGCCAATCTGTGAAGATTGGTTTCAGAAGTTTTCATGTCACCCTTTTCTCTAACAGATTGGTCAGCAGGCATTTGACTCAGAGGTCTAGATATTCCCTTCACAGAAATCCCTTTCTCAAAAAAATTTGTGACAATCTGATCAACACTTTTGTCCACATCTACCCTTTCTTCAACAGCTTGAGGAAGAGGGGTGGTAGTCTTAGGAGTAGGTTTGTCTCCAAACAAAACACTAGTGACAAACGCTCTACTTTTGCTATCATCAAATTTCTTACCCGCAGATTGATCAGAAGTGTTACCTTTTGAAGGCCTCTTAGGTTGATACTTCTCAGGTCTTTTCTTTTCTGAACCTGGAATCATAGAGAGGGGAGCTATGTCTAGGGCTTCATCTATTGAAACTTCTTTCGTCGAAACCCTAGATGTTGCTTGCGAAGAGCTCTTTGAAGCAGACTTCTTGGAGGGAGATGACCTATGTTGAGACATTGTTCCTTTGAAATAGTTGATGTACAAGGATGTGTTATGTCTTCCGATCTTAGGAGAGAAGATGAATAGACTTGGAGTGTGGAGATTGATGTAGCGTGTGAGAGTAACAATAGGGAATGATAGCCTAAGGTAAGGGGGCTGCTTTTGTTGATCACTTAAAAGCCAATAAATGTATTTTCCCCACCAAAACAAATTTCCTTTTAAATTTTTGAAATTTAATAAATGCACACCATAAGTCACTAACCTCAGATGACTTGTCCACATGCCCAAATTTCTCCTTAAGACTTCACAAGTTTCAGCACACATATCTTTAGGGAAATTGTCATTACACTTCATATCTGAATGATCAACCTCTATGACCTTAGTTTCTTCAAGATTTCCTCTGAATAGTTGCATAACATTAGGTTGTTTGGTGATCCTTCTAATTTCACATTCAGATGTCATAACATCATCCTTGACATTACATGATGAGCTTGACTCTTGAGGAACCTATAAATAACAGTTATCTATGGATCTAACTCCCCTCATAGCGACTTCACTCTTCTCATTAGTCATTAAACATTCATCTTTAGTGTAGCTAACCTTGAATCCTTCATCACATAACTGACTGATGCTAATCAAATTAGCAGTCAATCCTTTGCCAAGAAGTACATTTTCAAGATTAGGTCCAGCCTCACAATTCAATTTTCCAATTCCTTTAGCTTCCCCTTTTTCTCCATTACCAAAAGTTACATCATTTGTGGAGTAAGTCCTGATATCCACCAAATGATTCTTGAAACCTGTCACATGCTTTGAGCAACCACTGTCAAAATACCAACCAACCATAGCTGGGGTTCTAACAGATGAGCGAGCCAATAGACATGTGACAGCAGCTTTAGGAACCCATTATTTAACAGCTTGAGGCTTGTTCTGCTTCTGTCTAGGTTGAGGAACAGATTTGGGATAACCATGCAGTTTAAAGCAAAAAGATTGTATATGGCTAAATCTTCCACAATAGTAACATCTCACTCTTTGAATCTCTTCTCTGAAGTGATTGAAATGTCTGCCACCTTGATGATGATTTCTGTCATACTGCTGAGGCTGCCATCTGTCAAAATATTGATGTTGTCTTCTCCCATAATTAGGCTGTCTTCTGTAATGATGAGTCTGTCTTTTGTAATGATTAGACTGTCTTTTACCATGATGATGCGGCCTTCTTCTGCCATAACGATGAGGCACAACATTATTAGGTCCAAAACCATACATTTTCCCTTGATGTTGAGACATCGGATAGAACATGTTAAGTTTGAAACTAGAAGCCTTCATACTCCTATGGTAATGAGGAGGCATATACTGCCTAGCTCCAGAAACCTGAGGCTTTCCTTGAGGTTGAGGCAAAAACTTCTTAGGTACAGGACCATAACCCTTTCCATTATTTTGTGGCCCAAGGTGAGGAACAACCTTCTTAATTTCAGAAACATGTCCTTTTTCATGATGATGAGGAATGTTCTTTTTAACACCAGATGAACTAGCCTCTGCAGATAACTTCTTATCACCCTCATATCCTAGACCAGACTTATCACTTGCTCCTTTTCCAGTTTCAAGAATTTTTTCCAGAGTGTCAGTTCCATTATTTAACATTCTGATGGATTTTGACATTTGATCAAGCTGGGATTTTAACAACAAAACTTCATTCTCAAGTTTAACTTTATCCGTCTCAAGCTATATTATAATTTTCTTCTGCTTCTCCCCTTCTAGACAGACCTCTTCACTTTTCAGACACAGCTCTTGATAAGAAGATGCCAGCTCTTCAAAGGTCAACTCACCATCACTAGATTCTCCATCAGAGGCACATATTCCAGTCAATGCCTTAACATGCTTGGCATTCTCTTCTTCACTTTCACTATCTGTATCAGCCCAGGAAACAGATAACCCCTTTTTCTGCTTTTTGAGATATGTAGGACATTTTTTCTTGACATGACCATAACCTTCAGACTCATAGCATTGAACTCCTTTGTCATGATTGGACTTTTCTTCATCTCTTGTTTTCTTCACTTGATCACTAGACCTGTTGTTGTCAGATGTGATGTTCTTAACATTAGGTCTATAGTTTCTGTCCATTCTCTTTAGCACCTTATTAAACTGTCTCCCAAGCATCACAACAGCATTTGACAGTTCCTCCTGAGTTTCAAAATTACACTCCTTCTTACCATCTTCAGTATTAGACAGCAAAGCTATGCTTTTGGTCTTCTTTTCAGGCTCCTCATTCAACCCCAACTCAAAAGTTTGAAGAGAACCAATCAACTCATCAACTCTCATCTTGTTGATGTCTTGAGCTTCTTCAATAGCAGTCACCTTCATTTTATATTTCTTGAGAAGGGATCTGAGAATCTTCCTTACCAGCTTCTCTTCAGTCATTCTTTCTCCTAAAGCACTAGAAGCATTGGACAGCTCAAGAATATTCATGTGAAAATCATGAATGGTTTCATCCTCCTTCATCTTCAGATTTTCAAACTTAGTAATCAACAGTTGAAGTCTTGACATCTTGACCTTGAAAGTTCCTTCATGAGTAGTTTTCAAGACATCCCAAGCTTCTTTAGCTACTTCACAAGTGTTTACCAGCCTAAAGATGTTTTTGTCAATACCATTAAAGATGGCATTCAAGGCTTTTGAATTTCCAAGTGTGATAAGTGCAAAATGTACCTATTTTTGTATATAAGTTTTGTTGCACTTATCGTTACTTTTTGTTAAATATTGTTCGAATAAACCCCACTTTGTATGTAAATGTGTATATTTAGTGTATAATCAAGTTTTAGTGTATTTTTGTACCGTTTGACAGTTTTCTACTCATTTTGTAGGTATTGTCGAAGACACGGCTTCAAACGCGCGATTTTGAGCAACTCATCAACGAATATGGCTCAAAATGAGGATAATAAAAATCACCAATTTGGTTGATATTTATTCATTGTTAGATAGGAAATTGAATAAGCTTTCCAACGCTTCGAACCGGGCAAAAAACGGAGTTACGGTTCACAAGTTATGGCTGAAACATTTTTCAAGGCAGCAGGTTGCGCGCTGAGCGCGCTCCAAGCCCGCTGAGCGCGCTTTTAAGGAGGTTTAACTTTAAAAAGAGCGCGCTGAGCGCGATCTGCGATGATGACAGCAATAAATATGTGTAAAAAACACATTTTTAGGGATGGTTTTGGGTATTTTTTGCTCCCAACTCCATCAAACTTCATTTTTCTTGTAGATTAGCTTAGAAACCAATCATTGGAGCTTGCATTTGGATGATCCGGAGTCGACTCTCTCGTCAATTGGTGTTGACAAACCAAGAAATGTTTGGTTCCTCTTCTCTCTTCTCTTTGTAATTTCTTTTTGTTGGGTATTGTATAGTTACTATGAACATATGTATCTTTGTTGATCTTAATATTATATGAAATTTGCTTTACAAATCATTATCGATGTCTTCCTTGATCTTTTTGCATTTATGTTTGGATTTGTGTTGTGTTAGAGATAAACATCACAAATCTTGATTAGGGATGGATATCTATTGTCTAGATGCTAGAGATAGATTTAGATGATAATCTTTTTGGTGTCGGAACTTAATGTCTGCCGTGTTTCAAGGCTTCGTGCGCGAGAATGACGAAGAGAGTAATACGGTTGTCTCTCAGCTCAGTGTGCCAGAGATGGACACTGTTGTGAGCGATGCTGGATGATTTTGACGAGTATTGCAGGTGGAGTATAATTGGTCGGTAAATTTATGTTTGTGACGAGTGGATTATATGTATGCTTGATAAGTTCGTCTTGTTGAAGAATGAATTGTTTTTATGTTTTTATTTACTTTTCTGTTTTTACGCTTTAAACCATTTTAAACCCAAACTCATTAACAATTAAATTGTCGAACACCAGCTCAGTATCACCGATCTCTGTGGACACGATAAATTCCCGGAAAAATACTTCCAAATCTTTTTGCTTGCTTGCCCTATTCCGCAACCAACAAAATGGCGCCGTTGCCGGGGAACGATGTTTTTATTGAATCACATTGCGATAGTTTCTTTGTTTTTGAGTTTTGTAGATATCGTATATATTGTCTATTTTCACTTGTTTATATTGATACTTGTATATGTTTACCATATTTGTGAATTTTACATGTTTTGCATAACTGTAAATATAGTGTATATATTTGTTTCTCTTCACGTTTGCTAAGTGTTTGGTTAGGTTTCGTCGTCGGTGAGCGCTAACCGTGTAAAAAGGCAACTTGGAGAAATGTGTATAAATAATAGGCGTCGAGCTTACGACGTAAAACAAGCGTGTTTTATCATTTTTTGTTCCGTTATTACTTTTTCATTGAATATGAGATTGTGTAGGTGTTAAGTGGAGGCCTACACCAGAACCCTGTTGTTGTACTGATTTTTCTGGTTCTGGTGTAGCGCGCTCAGCGCGGGCCTACGCGCTCTGCTGTGCTGAGCCGGTGATTTCTTTTAATTGTTCACTTGGCTCCCCCTTTTTCCCACTTCCACCAAGGCCTTATATATTAGTAATTATTAGTAATTTTTCTAATTCTTTTATTGTTGTTTGGACTCAAATTTTGGCTCGATAGCTTGAAGTCGCATTCGGTGATTTTCCGATTTTGAGTGTTTCAACTTGCGAATGCGGGGTAATGATAGTGTTTAAATTTTTGTACACGTTCAAGGTATGTATTTATCGCTTTCTATACTTTAGCATATTCATGATACTTAGGCTTTTTACAACTTCTATGCCATTCATTCTTTTGTATACTTGTTCTTGTGTGAATCACTTTAGTTCCCAACCTTTTTGTGAGGAGGCCTTCCATTGTTCATATATGCTCGGAGTTCCAACATTCTTGTTCTAACTGGATTTTATTATGTTGAATCTGTTGTTTATGTTGTGTATATGAATGCATGAAAAGGATCAAGGCATTTGTTTCATTTTGAGCACAACCACCCTAGCCAAATAGTCAATTCACCTTGTGAGTGTGTGAGAATTTGTAACCCCTTTGAGCTTTTTGATCCATGTTTTTATCTGAACTTAATGTTTGTCTATGAGTATTTAGTTCACTTATTTTTTATGGATTTTGTTTTTTCTTGGACCTCAACTTTGTGTTGTTGTATGGATTTTTTCCTTGCCTTAGAAAGTAGGGAGTATTCACATCATGATGTGGTTGAATTCAAGTTGGGGAGAGAATGATTGTGTACTCATTGGTTGGATTCTATGAGGATTGAAAAAGAAAAGAAAAAAAAGAGAAAAAAATGTGACAAAGAAAAGGAAAGAAAAAAAAAGGGAGAAAAATAAAATCTTTGAAAAAGGAAACAAAAAGGGTTTCAATAATTGTGCTAAATAAGTAGTGTTGTTGTGTAACACTTGGGTTTGTGGAAGAAGTTGGTTAAAATTTTGTGTTTGGATCTTTGTGAGTTGATCACTCCCTTAGGTTTAGGCAAGTTTTTGTTTCAATTACCTTTAGAAATTTCCCTTGTTTGTTTACCCGACCACGTTACAACCTTGAAAGTCCTTGTGATTCTTGCATTTGTATGTTCAATGTGAATTTTTGCATGGATGCATAATTTAGTCTTTTGTTTGCAAGATTGTTGTGTGAGTGAAAAATCCCTCATTTTGTGTTTTTCATCTACCGATGATTGTTTTTGCTAGGTGTGATTCACATTTGAACTTGTGTTGCTTTAGAATGTTTGGCATGATTTTTGTATTTTGCATTTGTTTCGTGACTATGTTATCGTCGTAGTTTAGTGGTAAGTATTTACTTTGTGTGTACCATTTCCGATTGAACCATTGCATTTGTTTTTGTTTGTAAAAACTTGTTGTTGCGTGATTTCTTGGATTTCACTTTTGTTCCTTTAGTTGTTGGCTTTGTTTGAGGACAAACAATTATGTAAGTTGGGGAGAGTTGATAAGTGCAAAATGTACCTATTTTTGTATATAAGTTTCGTTGCACTTATCGTTACTTTTTGTTAAATATTATTCGAATAAACCCCACTTTGTATGTAAATGTGTATATTTAGTGTATAATCAAGTTTTAGTGTATTTGTGTACCGTTTGACAGTTTTCTACTCATTTTGTAGGTATTGAGGTGTATTTGGAGCATGAGCAATAAAGTGTCGAAGACACGGCTTCAAACGCGCGATTTTGAGCAACTCATCAACGAATACGGCTCAAAATAAGGATAATAAAAATCACCAATTTGGTTGATATTTATTCCTTGTTAGATAGGAAATTGAATAAGCTTTCCAACGCTTCAAACCGGGCAAAAAACGGAGTTACAGTTCACAAGTTATGGCTGAAACATTTTTCAAGGCAGCAGGTTGCGCGCTGAGCGCGCTCCAAGCCCGATGAGAGCGCTTTTAAGGCGGTTTAACTTTAAAAAGAGCGCGCTGAGCGCGGTCTGCGATGATGACAGCAATAAATATGTGTAAAAAACACATTTTTAGGGATGGTTTTGGGTATTTTTTGCTCCCAACTCCATCAAACTTCATTTTTCTTGTAGATTAGCTTAGAAACCAATCATTGGAGCTTGCATTTGGATGATCCGGAGTCGAATCTCTCGTCAATTGGTGTTGACAAACAAAGAAATGTTTGGTTCCTCTTCTCTCTTCTCTTTGTAATTTCTTTTTGTTGGGTATTGTATAGTTACTATGAACATATGTATCTTTGTTGATCTTAATATTATATGAAATTTGCTTTACAAATCATTATCGATGTCTTCCTTGATCTTTTTGCATTTATGTTTGGATTTGTGTTGTGTTAGAGATAAACATCACAAATCTTGATTAGGGATGGATATCTATTGTCTAGATGCTAGAGATAGATTTAGATGATAATCTTTTTGGTGTCGGAACTTAATGTCTGCCGTGTTTCGAGGCTTCGTGCGCGAGAGTGACGAAGAGAGTAATACGGTTGTCTCTCAGCTCAATGTGCCAGAGATGGACACTGTTGTGAGCGATGCTGGATGATTTTGACGAGTATTGCAGGTGGAGTATAATTGGTCGGTAAATTTATGTTTGTGACGAGTGGATTATATGTATGCTTGATAAGTTCGTCTTGTTGAAGAATGAATTGTTTTTATGTTTTTATTTACTTTTCTGTTTTTACGCTTTAAACCATTTTAAATCCAAACTCATTAACAATTAAATTGTCGAACACCAGTTCAGTAGCACCGATCTCTGTGGACACGATAAATTCTCGGAAAAATACTTCCAAATCTTTTTGGTTGCTTGCCCTATTCTGCAACCAACAAAGTGCAAGCTCATCTTCTTCCTTGGTCCAATCTTCCTCAGGTTTCAGCTTTGTTGTACCATCCTTTTCAACAATAACAGGTGCTTTCCATTCTTTTAAGACAGCCTTCCAAGCCCTGTTGTCTAATGACTTCAAGAAGGTAACCATCTGTGGTTTCCAATAGTCATAATTAGAGCCATCTAGAATAGGAGGTCTATTCACAAATCCACCACTCTCCTTGTCCATTGCACCAGAAAGTATCAGCCCTAGATCTCACCCAGATGCAGAGCAGGATGCCTGCTCTGATACCAATTGAAATTCTGGTATCAGATGTGTGATGTTAAGTGTGATGTCACAACAACACAATCTGCTAATATGAACAAGGCTATAACAACAGTAAATCAACCCAATGAATTATTCACCCAGTTCGGTCTAACTACCTACGTCCGAGGGCTACCAAGTCAGGGAGGAAATTCACTATTAGTAGTATTAAATTACAGACTCAACAATCCCAGTTGACATCTACTAATCTTAATCACTACCCAATGACACTTCTACCTAAGAGACCACTTAGATATGAGAAACCACTCACTCCCTAAATCACCTCAGTGACACAATCCAAAGATTACACTTTAAACCACACCTTGATCTTGCTTAACAGCTTTGATCAAGAACAACACACTCTTGCTTAAAAGCTCTAGAGTGAATACACTTACAACCCAAAATAGTAACACCTATTCAACCATGAAAGGTTTACAAAACACACACGAAAACACAAATTTGACTTTCAGTCTTTGCTCTCTTGTCTTCGTTATCTTCAACAAGGGTTGAGGCTGCTTTAAATAGAATTCTGACTTGGGCTTGGACCTCTTCCAAAAATCTGATTTGATTTGTTTTAAAAACAGAATTTAAAACAGATTTGATCTTCAAATCTTTTTAAATCAAACAACCCTTAAACATAGCAACAGGATCTGCTCCAAATCTGATTGTAATTGAAAATATCTTCTCCAAGATATTCGAACACAATCTCTCTAACAGATCTTCTCAAACCAAACTTTCACGCGCAACCCTAAAACATCACAGCCTGATGTTCTGATGTTCAGATAACTGATGTCAAGACATCAAGTTTAACATCAGCATATAAAACTTCAACCCTGCAACAACTAATGTTAGGAACCAATGTTAAGACATCATACATATGACATCAACATTGTTCAACTTTTTTTTACCAAAATTCCATCCAATACAAGAACTAACATTAACACAAAGTAATGATAAGTGCAACAAAACGTATATACAAAAGTAGGTACAATTTGCACTTATCAGTATCCCAGCAAGAAGTGGCTATTGCTGCCCCTTCTGTCACATTTCCAAGCCAACCCTAACCCATTCCTAAGGGCCATGTAAACACCATCACACTGTGAAGTGGGATGGAGTTAGATAGACCCATTGATCCTAGAGTTTAAAATCATGCGATGTATAAAAGAGTAGAGGAGGAACCTGAGAAAGTTATTGGTGAAAGTCAAGTAGGAAAACCAATAGCTGATAATGAGGACACCACTCAAACCAAAGATGCTGTTGAGAAAGAGAAATCATATGTACCTCTACCTCCTTATAAACCAAAAGTACCATACCCTCAAAGACTTGTCAAATCAAAGAATGATGGTCAGTTTAAGAAATTCATTGAGCTCCTGAAGCAACTTCATGTCACTATCCCTTTCACTGAGGCCATTACTCAAAGGCTCTTACATGATAAGTTCCTAAAAGAGACTGTCAAACAAGAAGAAACTTGAAGATAACGAGATAATGGCACTCACTGCAAAGTGTAACACCATTATAAAAAATAACATGCCACCAAAATTGAAAGACCCTGGTAGTTTTTCTATTCCATGTGTAATAGGCAAGTTTGTCATCAGCAAGGCACTATGCGATCTTGGATCTAGTGTCAGTTTAATGCCTCTTTATATATGTGAAAAACTGAAGTCATGAGACCTAAGACCTACTAGGATGTCTCTTAAGTTGGCAGATGGTTCTGTTAAATATCCTGTAGAAATGTTGGAAAACATTCCAGTGCGCATTGGTCAATTCTATATACCTACATACTTCATAGTAATGGAATAAAGGAAGACTCTAATATACCTATCATATTTTGTAGACCTTTCTTAGCCACTGCTGGTGCGATAATAGATGTAAAACGAGGGAAATTAACATTTGAAATAGGTGAAGAGAAAATTGAGTTTATTCTTTCCCAATTTCTGAAAACTCCAGCTATTGACGAAACTTGTCATTTCATAGACATCATTGATGTATGCATAAAAGAGTTAGCATCTGAACCACCACCACTAATTACAGAATTGGTAGAACTCCCAGCCGAAGCTATGCTAGAAGAAGATAAAGATGAATGCCATCGCCTATATGCTGATGATAGCCTAAAGGAATGTCTAGCACTTACACTTGGCCCTATTCCAAGCCCAAAGAAACCCTCAATAGAACTTAAGGTACTAGCCAAAAATATAAGATATGCGTTTCTAAATGAACGACTTGATCGTCCAATTATAGTTAATGTCGATCTTAATAGAGAAGAGACCGAGAAACTCTTGGTAGTATTGAGAAAGTATCCTACAAATTTATGCTACAACATTTATGATCTAAAAATGATTATAGCAATTATCTTCATTGATCCTCCTATGATGCTCTTTAGAGGCTTTAAAGTCCTCTTCTAGCATAATTTTGTGCATGCATACAGAGGGGCTTATCCCTTTTAGACCAGAAATGTTGTAGCATAAAGCTGTAGGATACTTTCTCAATACTACCAAGACTTTCCCAGTCTCATCTCTATTAAGATCGGCATTAACTATGAATGGACGATCAATCTTAGATTTTTGGGTAGTACGTTAAGTTCAACTGAGGGTTTCTTTGGGCTTGGTATAGGGTCAGGTGTAAGTGATGACATTCCCTTAGGCTATCATCAGCATATAGGCGATGACATTCATCCTCATCTTCTTCTAGCATATCTTCGGCTATGAGTTCTACCAATTCTGTAATTGGTGGTGGTGGTTCAAATGCTAACTCTTTTATGCATTCATCAATGATGTCTATGAAACAACAGGTTTTGTCAATAGCTGGAGTATTTAGAAATTTGGAAATAATAAACTCAATTTTCTCTTCACCTACTTCAAATGTTAATTTCCCTCGTTTTACATCTATTATCGCACCGGCAGTGGCTAAGAAAGGTATACCTAATATGATAGGTATATTAGAGTCTTCCTTTATATCCATTACTATGAAGTATGTAGGTATATAGAATTGACCAATGTGTATTAGAATATTTTCCAATATTCCTATAGGGGATTTAATAGAACGATTTGCCAACAGAAGTGACATCCTAATAGGTCTTAGGTCTCCTAACTTCAATTTTCACATATAGAGAGAGGCACTAAACTGAAGTTATCTCCAAGATCACATAGTGCCTTGTCGATGACAAACTTTCCTATTACACATGGAATAGAAAAACTACAAGGGTCTTTCAATATTGGTGGCATGTTATTTTGGATAATGGCATTACACTCTACAGTGAGTGCCACTATCTCATCATCTTCAAGTTTCTTCTTGTTTGGCAAGATATCTTTTAGGAACTTAGCATATAATGGCCTTTGAGTAATGGCCTCAGTGAAAGGGATAGTGACATGAAGTTGCTTCAGGAGCTCGATGAATTTCTTAAACTGAACCTCATTCTTTGATTTGGCGAGTCTTTGAGGGTATGGTACTTTTAGTTTATAAGGAGGTGGAGGTACATATGGTTTCTCTTTCTCAACAAAATCTTTGGTTTAGGTGGTCTCCTCGTTATGAACTATTGATTTTCCTACTTGACTTTCATCAGTAACTTTCTCAAGTTCCTCCCCTACTCTTCTATACATCGCATAATTTGTAACTCTAGGATCAATGGGTTCATCTAACTCCGTCCCACTTCACAGTGTGATGGCATTTGCATGGCCCTTAGGATTGGGTTGAGATTGGCTTAGAAATGTGCTAGCAAGGGCACCAGTAGCCACTTCTTGCTTGGCTAGTTGAGAGATTTGGGTCTCAAGCATCTTGTTATGTGTAAAAATGGCTTTAACCTTGTTCGCCAATTATTTTACCAGCTCGTTAGTGTGAACATTTTGATTCATGAACTCTTTGTTCTGCTGGGTCTGAGTTGCGATGAAGTTTTTCATCATTAGTTCTAAGTTTGACTTTCTAGGAGCAGGATGAGCAACAAGGGCTCATTTTTGGAAACTTTGAGGGTTAGAAGGTGGAGAACTTAGAGCAAACAATGCATTGTTGCTATTGTAGGAAAATTTAGGATGGTTTCTCCATCCATGATTATAAGTGTTTGAATAGGGATTCCCTTGCGCATAGTTAAGTTGATCAGGTGTAGTCCATGTCAATAGTTGGCAATCAGTAACTATATGCCCTTGGACTCCACAAATCAGTAGCTAATACTGTTGTTGTCGTGGTTCAGTGTGTTAAAGTATAAAACTTATGTTTTTGAAAATCAAGTATTTTTTTAATTAATTAAAAAGTAGTTTTTGGTGAAAAACAAGTTTAAAGGTGATATCAGTTGTCGCTCGCGTAGCACCAGAGTTTAAACTCATAAACGTTTGTTGTCATAGCACATTTATTCTTTTAAACTGTATTTTTGAAAACGATTATTTTTACAAATTAAAATAGGTCTTGTTGTCGCAACTTGATTTAATTTAAAATTTTTTTTTTTTTTTTTGTTTTCTAAGTCAGATATGGGTTCCTCTCTTTCGAAACGAAACCGGTATCTCTAAATTTAGCGCTTTCGTGGTAATTAATTTCAGACTAAAACATTATAAAATTTAGTCCCAAAAAGGAGTCCCAATTTTACCGATAATTTTCAACTTAGACGTGAGCACCGTTGAAACGACAATCATCACATTCCGAACTCTAAATTGTTTAGCCGGGCAGATACAACATAATAATCATCTATATTTACTATGCATACCAAGCAATATTCTAAGCGTAATGATATAATAATGATAGTGAGTAGTAGTAGTAACTAGCATGCATATATTTATTTATAAGTACAATATGTTTTGGTTTCGAATTGATATATGAGTGATACTAGTAGCCAATTTAACTATCATGCATATTAAAATAATAGCGATTAGATTACTAAAATAATCAAAACTAACAATTATGATACTAAGTACTAATACAATAAAGTGAAAAATAAAAATAGCGAAGAAATACGTACTGCAAAATAAGATAGCTGCAAAAATTCGAAAACGGAAAACTTGTAAATAGACTTCTAAAATAAATTTGGCGGCAGGATTACACGACGAATGATCTAAGAAAAGTCCGCAAATCTTCAAATCCTTACTCTAATATGCACTTATCACTCGATGTGAGCAAATGAGTGCTTTTAAATAAGTGTTTTTTCTGTCTAATTAAATTCTAGAAAAATTGGATACCAAAATACTAAAACCTAAACCTATTTATAAAGCTCAAGCTGGTAGAAAACGTCCAGAAATCGTGCAGGATAAGTGGGAGAAAAGTCTGGGAAGTGGGAGAAATTGATTCCACGTTTATGCTATTTTTCAGCCTATAAAGCCCATGGCGAATGCCATGAGTGTTACATTGTTGAACGTGTGCTGCTTGGGGGTCATGGCGAACGCCATGCCCCATGGCGAACGTCATCAACTTCAAATCTTTTTTTTGCATTTTCTTCAAGGTTGGTGGTGCCTCATGGCCAACACCATGGGGGTACCATCAGTACATTTTCTTCATTTCTTCTCTATTTTCAGTCGTTTTCGTCCCGTTTTCTCGTGGACCGACTTCTACCTGTAAAGTACCTGAAATAAACAAAGACTATTAGCATAACACTAGAAAAATGTGACAAAATAACATCAAATACTAAGTGAATCGAGTCGGAAAATGCAGTATATTATGTGGTTATCATGGATTTTAGTAGCTATCACGAGGCTATACTCAAAAGCTTTATTAGACATATCTGAGGAGCATACTCGGCCAAGAGTCTGCTTCTCTTTCCTCCCCCAGGTTAAAACTTGGTTTGAGGCCGATGTGATAGGGCTCCACCTCTTGCTCTCTGGAGTGGATATCTTCCAAGAAGGGTAAGCCCAAATCACCACTTTTTCTTTGGAGGTTTTAGTGTCCTTGATAGATAGACTTCTCGTAATTAGAATTTAATACCTTTAGTTGTACACTCATGGTGTTTATGACAATACCCATTTATTATCTTTGATTAGTATTTTATGCAAGTTAAAATTGGTTGTCTTTTATATGACGATAAAGAAAAGAAAAAAACAACTTAGCTGCCTCTTTATTCACCTAGGTTGCATCTCCTTGACGTCGGTCTTCTCCACGTCAGAGTCTTAGAGCGTTGGGTAGACTGTCGGGGTGGGATAGTCATGTTCATTTGTATTCCATTTAGCCTTCAACTCTTTATCATATTTGGCATTAGAGGCATAATCTTATTTCTTGACGTCGCTCCTTGCACCTTGTTGTGAGGATTGATATGGTATTATTTGCTCGCACTCGATGCTTGTATTTACTAAATCAAGATGTATCTCATTGTACCTGCTTGCGGAGTTTGGCTTTGTGATATAATGATTTATCACACCATGCCATTAAAATCTTGCAAGTTAGATCCTGTAAGTGGATATAACTTCTTCTTCCATCTCAGCTTCTCGAAGAGTTTGGCGTACATAATATCACACTAAATTCCCCGTCAATGAGAATTTTTTAAACTCCAAAGTTTGTCACGATCATCGTTATAACAGACCGGACCGAATCCCCCGCAGGAGAAGGTGGAACTTCTTAAAGGGAGCAGAGATTGGTGTGGCGAGGCTTCGGCTGCTGAACCGATACTGTGGTGAGCTAAGTTGACTTGAAAGTTACTGTTTTGGTATTGGGGGTAACAAAGATAAGATCAATTGATAGAGCGATTGCAACATCACAGTAAAAAGATCTAATGAATCCAACGTGAAAAATCGTGAGAATCAAAAGACAATTCTCAAAAGCGATGTCGCTGTTTTGGTGTGGAATAGAATATTGTTGACGAGTAAATATGAAGTTCTTCCAATGTGGTGGTGTATGTCTCTGGTGCGGCTAAGTGAGATTGTGCCTGCAAAATTAACACTCCAACTTCCATGTCAATGAGGTCAGAAAGGTGTCGCTTGTACGAGTGAATGAAAATGTACCTGTTATGACATGTAGACAAACTTACATATGGAGAGTGGTTAAAACCACTTCCATTTAGCACTATGCAGAATGTGGGAGACAATCGAATTGGATTCAATTGCTTGGATCTAGTGCGCGGTTATTTTAACAAAAATCTACTTATTCATCGGTGTACTTTAGATTAAATCTTCAGTGTTAGATCGATTTTGTAGGACCGTTTGACCAACCATATATATATATATATATATATATATATATATATATATATATATATATATATATATATATATATTGCTTATTGAATTCATCATTCAAACAAAATTGGCTAAATAATGCATTCAAACAATGTGATCATCTTAACCCATAAAAGGTAAATAAGTAACCAAAATTAATTCGTCCATGTTTTTATATTGCCATTCTAAAAGCTTTATATATCAATCACGTAAATGTATAAAACTTTATTCAACAATAATGTTTTGAAACTTTAAAAGGCAAATCTTATAGAGAAATCAAACCACCAAAAACATAATAATCTTATTTTCTTACCCCATAAGTTCTCCGTTTTATCCGGTTATGTAGCTAACGTGAATTTGTTACAGATTGAATGCATCTCATCCCAACTTATTAGTTTAATTTATTGAGACGTAAACCAAAGAATATTGAAGAATACTAGTTTTATGGATTTGTCTCGTAACAAAGATGTTAAAAAACGTAACTCTTGTTAAATTGCTTGTAACAGCAAAATGAAGGCTTGTAATAAAAAAGTGATTGTAAGAAAGCGATTGGGTGTTTAATTTCTTGTTGGTGTCAACATCAAATCTTCTTATCTATGTGACGTCAAATGCGCCTTGTCAGAACCTCACTCTTCATGAATTTTCCTTACTAAACTTTTCAGTTTTCCACATCCTTTGTCACCCTCTACCACTATATATATATATATATATATATATATATATATATATATATATATATATATATATATATATATATATATATATATATATTATCTTTTACTTGCATTTATAAAGATTAACCATTCGAACAAAAAAGATCACATTAGTTGGCGAAAAAAATTTAACACTCTTGAATTAGATTTAAACTTAGAATCTCATTAAAATTGAATAAAAGAATATTTCAAGTCTCATCCAGGTGCTTTTATTTTTCTTGAGTTATAACACCCTTAGGGCCCGTTTATTTTGACTTTTTTTAAAAATGATTTTTATAGTGTAACATAATTTTGTAGAAAAAATTTTTACAAAGAAACTTTTCATAAAAGCTTCAAATGAAAATTTGGTTTGAATAGTTATTCTTAAAATGTTATTTTAGGTATTTCATCATTTTATCGAAACTTTTTTTGGATATCAAAATTTCAAAAAATCACTTAATTTTGAAGCTATTTCAAATAGCTTTTCATGAAAATCATTTTTGAAATACAACTTTTTGAAAAAATTGTGATTTTGACTATGTTTTGATCTTCAATAATGTATATTAATGTTATAGAATGTCAAAATTAGTCTTTTAATTTATAAAAAACAAATTTAAAAAAACTTGTATTATTTTGAAAAACATTTTTGTAGAATCCATTTTCAAAAATACAAAGAAAAAATCTATTTTTTTAAAGTTGAAACAAACTGGCCCTAAAATTAGGTTAAAAAATTATATCAATATAAACAACTTAATTTTGTAAGTATTTTGAGATAATAAACTTTAGCATCACACTTTTTATTTGTGAACTTTCACGAAGCTTTCGTGTTGTCTCATATAATATAAAGTATAAACAATCCTCAATTATGATTTGGCAAAAAAGCAAGGTTTTATTTGAGATTCAACATTTCCACAAAAAAAAAATAATAAATACTTATTTTAACTAAGAAATAATTCCTACAATATAATTAGAAGTTATAACATATCTATAAATGTTTGTGCTCAAGAGAATTACACAATACTACTAATAGAAATTATTTTTTGAAGCATGTTTATGATTTTGGGTTAATCATGATGATTAACCATGAATTTTTAACTAGTATATGATTAATGAATATATTATAATTTATTCTTCAATTTAATATATTTTTTTCTATTAGAATTTGACATGCTTAATTAGAGGAGCCTAACATGACCAATATATTAGAAATATATTTTATTATTAGTAAATTTTGGATGTCGATTGGAGCATAATTAACAAAAGTTGAAAACTATAATAAACTATATATAATGGACTAATTATATTATATGCATGAATCATTTCCAGCTACCTATTTTTCTTAAAATGTTGAAATAATATTTGCAACAATAAAGAAGACTTAAAGTTGAACTATATTGGAGGAAAAAGCATGTGACAAAAAGGTGTGGAAAATGTTTCCACTCTCACATAGAAAATCATTGTAAAGTTTTGTAATTTAGTGAAAAAGCTAAGGTTATTTTTTTAATTCTTATAACTTTTTATTGTTATTAGGACAACCATCAAAAACAAGTCCACATACATCTTTCATGATGTGCACACATTATATCTTGCCGTTGGTTTTTGCCATATATATAATAAGAAGTGTGGCATTAACTCTATATCAACATTTATATAAAGAGAGAAGAAGAAGAAGAATAGAATTATATAACAAACTATAAAACTACTTAGGAGAAACACAAAGATGGAATGGAGAAAATGCTATTTGGATGTGATTTTGGTTCCTTTGAGTTTTATAATTAGCATTGGTTATCATTTATGGCTTTGGCATAAGGTTAGAACTCAACCACATACAACCATTGTTGGAATCAATGCTAGTGGAAGAAGAAATTGGGTTAATGCTATGATGAAGGTACTTGTATATTTTTTCATATATTTTTTCATCATTATGAATCATCATAATCTTTTATAGTATATTAAAACTTTTGATCAATATTGTGTGAAACAATAATTATTTAAAGAAATTTATTTTTTAATATTATATATACATACATATGATGAGTGTTATGTGCAATTTTGCATATTTTTTTACTTGTAAACTTTTGCAAAGGATTAATTATAATTGATCTTTAATCTTAATAGTGATTGAATTTACCAATGAGAATTTTTTTGGAGAATAAGAATAATTAAAGAGTGTTTATACCATAAATATATTGTGAATATTCCATTTATATTTCTTAGCATTTAGGTTTTGTTAAATTATTCTTGTTCTAACAAGAATAAAATGTTATTCTAACAACCAAACACAAAAGAAAGCAAAATCGAATGTTCTTTCTAAATGATATAATTAGGTGAATATTTGATCATTCTAGTGGGTTGTTGCTAGACCAAGATAATGTGTGTGCACAAATCCACTAACTTATGTAATAATAATTTAAAGAATAAATTCTTAGATTTTGTGCTGTAAACTATTTATATAAAGTTCTTTAATTTAAATATTGTGATCTCTACCATGGTATGTAAACACATCTTCTTAAACCACTTTACCTAGCCATAGTTTTCAATCCCTCTTTTTATAATTGTAAATAAATACAAATTATAAAGTATTTATTATATAATAATATCTTAAAACTAAAACTAAAATAAAAAGATATAAAATGGGTTAACACATAAATTTTAAGAGATGTGATAATATGTATTCAAAAAAAATTCAGCATTCACACAGTCAAGATATCAGTAATTATTTGATCGAGATTAAATTATATTAATTAAATTTTGTATTTAAATAAGCTAAATTTTAAGGAATTTGACTTCACCACATTTAGAGTTTTTTTTTTTCATGCACGCAATTGAGAGATCAGTAATTGTTTAATCAAAATTAAATCTAATATTTAATTTATTAAATTATAAAATCGAAATTAAGATCTACAACTTTTTTAAATTATCTGATTGTGATCGAACAAAATGCGTATAATACATAAACGCAGAATCCTCGCTCGTAGCAAGAAACTCAAACTCATATTATTAAAATTATTGTGTATAAAAAAAAATAATATGCATGTTATTTTATTTAAAAATATTATTTTTAATGAAAAATATATGTAATTAAGATGTGTTGATTATGACAGGACAATGAAAAGAAAAACATCCTGGCTGTTCAATCACTAAGGAACACAATCATGGGAGCAACCTTAATGGCCACAACCTCAATTCTACTATGTTCAGGTCTAGCAGCAGTTATAAGCAGCACATACAGTGTGAAGAAACCACTCAACGATGCAATATATGGAGCACATGGAGAATTCATGGTGGCACTAAAATACGTCACACTCCTCACAATTTTCCTCTTCTCATTCTTCTGTCACTCTCTTGCAATAAGGTTCATAAATCAAGTGAATATTTTAATCAACACACCACAGGATCCTATGTCACTTGTCACACCAGAATATATTTTTGAGATTTTGGAGAAAGGTTTCATTTTGAATGCTGTTGGTAATAGGCTTTTCTATGCCGGTCTTCCTATGTTGCTTTGGATCTTTGGTCCTGTTTTGGTTTTTCTTTGCTCTCTCACTATGGTTCCTGTGCTTTACAATCTTGATTTTGTGTATAGTATTGAGAAAGGAAAGATGAATGTGGATCAAAAGGAGGATTTTGTTTGAATATTTGTAATAATAATAATAATAATATGTTTGATTAAATATATATGATGTAATATTATTATAAGGTTATATATACTCCCTCCGTCTCATAAAAAGTGTCTGAAATAGAATATGCGCGGTTCTTAAGAAAATGATTGGAAGTGTTAACTTTAAAGATAAAATTATATGTTTGTACTAAAATACCCTTACTTTATAATTAGTGGAGTAGTTGAAAAGCGTGAAAGTTAATAAATAGGGGTATAGTAGTGGAAAAAAATAATAAATGTTGTATTGATATTCTAAAGATACATTTATTTTGAGACATGAAAAAAATGCAAATGAGACACTTTTTATGAGACGGAGGGAGTATTAAGAAAAAGTGAAGAGATCCTATATGTGTGTGTTTTGTTTTTCATGTTGTTGTTATTGAATTGTTATTAGTGAACATCTTTGATGAATTAAAGTTTTGTTAATCCAATGATATTTGCTATGCATGGTGAAGTGATAAGATGATATTATAATTATTTGATTTGATAGGTTTTTTGAAAAGTTTATGGCACTTGAAAGAAAAAAAAAATCGGAAGAGATTTTTTTTTTTTTATAAGCCATAAGAGATATTGTATTATTTTGGCACTTATAGAGTAATTTAGTAGTGGATTGCTGACCTAGTTTTTGTTTAGATGGAATTCATATGTATTTATTTCATTTTGCTTTTATGTACTTCTAGGTACTAGTTTTATGAAATCATTTTAGCGGATTTCCTTTTTTTTTAATAAGTTAGATATTCATTTCACATGGAATATTAGGGGTATTTCAACCCGAATTACAACCGTCTACCAACTAATTTACAATTTAGAACAGCTAAAGAAAATCTAATGGATACTTAGACAATTCATAATAATTATAACAAATTCTATAGTTTAAACGAGTTTTTTTTTTTAATAATCTGGATTTTATAAAGAAACAGCCAAACTTGTGGCCAAAAACCAAATACAAGTTAAAACAAAACCTGCACTAGCAGGAAAAATGATCCTACAGAAAACACCAGAGCTAGAACTGGTTCAATTAAAAAATAATTCCCCCTCTATCCTGTATCTTATACAGACCACCAACAAATGAAATTCACAAGTTCCCAACCAATCCTCCCAAAAACCAAAAGAGATAAACAGAAAAACATTAAAGTTCAGAAAAGAATACTATTTTCAGCCATAAAAATCAAGTGGCTTCTTAAACCAGTCGTAGAAGCTTCCAAACCGTTTCTTGGGTGTGCTTAAGGATCTCCAATTCCAACATGCTTGAACAATCCCCATAAACATATCCTTCGGTTCCGCAACGTAGTCGTTGAAAATCACTTGATTTCTATACCTCCAAATACTCCAACACGAGATGAGCCAAAAGAAGCAAAGCGTCTTGTTCAGTCTTGGTGAATTTGCCCAATGCAGAAATGATTCACAACAATTAATTCCTTCAATATGATGCACTCCTAACCAAGTCTCTATCTCCTTCCAAAGTTTTTTTGTTTTGGGACAATTAAGGAAGATATGAGACGTATCTTCCGTGACTTGGAAACAAAAAACATTAGCCATTTGATGAACATCCGCTATAATTCCTCTTTTAACAAGATTGTCGCGAGTCGGTAATCTATTTAAGAATAATCTCCATCCAAAAATCTTGATCTTCAAAGGGACTCCTACTCTCCACAACTTGTCCAATGCCTCATTTGTTGTGCTGTCAAGTGCAGAATCTTCCATGAGTTTGGACAAGATTGAATAACCTTGTTTCACACACAAGTTGTCAACCCCACCACGAGAAAATTATAATTCTCTGCACAATTAAATCAGGATTCCCAAATTCATTATTGAAAAAAAATTTGATTTTGTGACCACCAAATACACCAACAAACCAAATCTCACATGAAGATTTTTTGGAACACCTTCCTCTCAACCTCTCTATCCACACCATCAAATGATTATAGTAATTATCTTCATTGATCCAACCAACATCGAATCAGTCAAAAACCTTCCTCTATATTAACTTGGTCCTAGAGCATGTGATGAAAGCATGATGAGAGTCATCGATAGGACAAAAACAGAAAACGCATACCAAATCATGGGGGTTGAAGATGATCTCACGCAGGGCAAGATTACTACGCATTAAGAGCCTGTCAATGATAAATCTTCATCCAAACATCTTGACCTTCGAAGGAATAATCGCCTTCCACAATGTCTGCAGTGTTGCCTTAACTGAAACATCCAAATGACCAACTTTAAACGCTAACTGCAACCTGACATAATAAGACTTAACAGAAAAGTAGATGAAGAAACCAAAAGGCCAGATTACAACATCAAGAGTTTCCTTTTTGGGGCATAGATCACACAATAGCATAACCAACTCGTTGTACTTTTCCAAAAGTGAAGCATCTTCCTCCAAGTTGTTGAAACCCAGCTGCCACCTTCACTCATCTCCCACCCACTCACCCATGTCTTTCACCACCCCATCTTTCCTATCAGAAATTCCACACAAACCCAGTTAGAAATTATGCAGGGTCGAGTTGCCTAGCCATCTAGAAAACCAAAATGAGGCACTAGCTCTTGTGAGTGCATTCTTCAACTTAGCCATGTTTTGAATGATGTCAAAACTAGGAGTATGACTTAGACTTATCATTTTTGTTATTGGACGGTATCAACCAAATTTTAGATGTGCATTGAATCACTTTAGCCTTAGGATGCATACAAATGTTTTTGAAAAGCCATAGGCATACCATACACATCAAAAACCAAGTTATATGTGTAAAGACAGCTGCATAGGCCGGCCTATAGAAGCTTTTGCTTCAGTACAGGCCGACACATACGATTACAGGTCGGCTCCCACGCTCCAATATTGAAGCCTGTGGATTATGTCCATAGCTCGCCTCCTTCAGGCCGACCTGAAAACCTTGATAGGCTGACCTATTGCTTTCATAGGCTGACCTGTAGTCTTCAAAAACACAAATTTTGTTTTGCATCTTATTTTTTCTTGCGTCATTTTTGCCTAAATTCCACATACACATATGTATACTCATACATGCACCTTCATCTATCAAGGTACTAGTGAATTACCTAAATGAAACCATATTACAAAGCATTCCCATCATCTTTAACCTCTCTTCTCTGCATACATACAATTGAACTACACATAATCATTTTAAGATTGGGTGACCATCTAGATTAGGGTTGATAACGTCCAATTAGGTTGGTGTAACCGAGAATATTGGGTTGGGATCTTTGTGTGTTTCAATAAGAAAACCAAGGTGGGGTTTTCCTTCAAGATCAGTGTGATTTGAAGGTTTTGGACAAGATCACGTCAACACGGGTTCGGCCAAGTGAAGGCCTTGGGACAAGATGGTTTCCTTGCAATGGAGTAGCGCAAGACGGTGAACCGTGTTCGGGAATCTTGGGTTCAACAAGTGCGTGCTCGGGATAATTGGAGGATTGTAGCCACATTGTTGGTGACTTGATCAAGCTTTGATCAAGGGTTTGAAGGTGGTTGAATCAACAACAAACCATAGGGTTTGTGGGGTTAGAGTTATTCACCTTTTGTATAAACATTTTTGCAAAGATAAGGTTAATTGCAAGTATCTCAATTCGATTTCGGATTGAGGGCAAACGTACCCATAGCGAGGCCGATTGGGGAACTGCCTAAACAAATCTTTGTGTCTCTTTATCTCTTTATTTATCTTTAATTATTGTTCTTACAAATTATCAATTTCGTTGTTGTTTCGATTAATTCGATTGGAAATTATTTTTAACTATTCTTTAAAAGTGTTGTTGTTGATATAATCACTATCACTTTGATTGTGATTGGATTTTTACATCAACAAAACAAATCAAATTTCCAAACGTGATCAATCGCACACAAAGTGTTCGATAAATTGTCTTTGAGTATTTTTATTGCTTTGTTGAATAATTTGTGTTCATTATCATTCCATCGGTTTTCATCATGCATATTCGAGCTTTTCAATAGTAGGTTCGGTTAGAAGATTCGATTCGGGTTATTTCCGTTGTGCCATACTTTTTGAAAACAAATTTTTTCCAAGAGTTTTTGGCTTTAAATTTGTGATCTATTCACCCCCTCTAGATCGAAGCCTATCGTTTAACAGCTTCATCACCTAACCTAAAGGATATCAGGTCAGCAAAGCCAGCAGCCTCCAAAGGATCACCCATCTTCATCACATCCTTTCACCAAAATGATTCTTGTGATTTTGAACTTGAGACCTCTTTAAAGATTAACCTTTTAACATAATTACTATATCTTTCTTCCAAGATCCCAACCCAAATAGCATCCTTTTCTTTAATAAATCTCCAAAGCCACTTAGATATCAACGCCCTATTGAATAACCTAATGTCTTTTATACCAATCCCAAATTCCTCCTTAGGCTTACAAACTGATTTCCACTTAAACCAAGCTATACCTCTTTTCTCCTTCGAGCCAGACCATAAGAAGTTTCTCCGAATTGAGACTATTTCCTGTAATACATTTTCTGGTGCCTTGAAGAATGATAGGTGATGGATAGGAAAATTAGTCAGAACTGAATTAATTAGTTTCACTCTTCTCCTAATAGACAATAACCTCCCCTTCCAAGGTGATATCCTTGTCTTCAAAAAATCTATGACATGTTTCTAAAATGAGACCCTTCTGCGATTACCTCCAACAGTTAGACCAAGAAATTTGTGAAAGCTCCAAGAGTTTGAATAAATTTTGGTAAAACATTATGTTTAGAAATATGTTCCAACATGAAGGTTTCAGCCCCAGACCAAAGATGTCGAGTGAAATGTCACAACATGTAGATTTGACATCATGACTGTCACAGCGGGTTTTATTTAAATCTGTTCCAAGATTTAAGGCGCGATTGGCAGTGGATCAAGGATCAAAGCTATGAAGCCCAACTCAGCAAAAGGCTATAAAAGAAGACCAAGACCTAGGACTGAACAACTGAACCTATTGTAACACTTTTGTAAAGTAGAAAATAGGGTTTAGGGTTTTGAGAGTCATAGGTTTTCTTGTAAGTCTCCCTCTGTATCGATTTGATGCAGTGTGGTAGTCATAGGTACTTATATAGATTCAGAAACCCGTAGGTAATGAATATGATATTGTTCTTGGATGAAGCTTTGAAGCAAATCCAAGTTAACTTATTAGTCAAGGATACTTGACTGAACTTTGTATTTAAAGGCGTGTCTTTCAATAGGGATGATATAGTTATGGGATATTAACTGTTAGATAATCACAGGTTGTGATTTAGGGAGTGAGATGGGTTTCTCTTATCAATTAGATGTGACTTCTAATGATAAAGTCTTCATTGGTTAGTGATGGGTAAGCGTGGGTGTTTATTGTAAACCTGAGGTTGTTTGCATGAAACTATACTATTGATAGTGAATTCTTCTTCCTGGATTGGTATCCCCCAGAGGTAGGTGAGTTGCGCCGAACTGGGTCATCATATTCTGTGTTGTTTATCATTCTGCAATTTAAAGTTCAGTTTTGATTAACATGTTGGATCAGATGTCGTAACATTTGTGGTTCTGCAGTTCTGATATTCAAGGTACCAGTCTGCTATTCTATTCTTGTTTAAACAATTATGCAGAACAATGTCTTGACATGTGTTAGGACATATGCTATCTGTAATGCCAGAATTTCAATTGGTATCTGAGCAGGCATCATGTCTGTTTCTGGATGAGATCTTTGGGAGATACTTTCTAGTGTTTAAACAAGGAGGAGTTTTGAAGATCAGATCAATCAACTCAGACATACTTAAGGGTATTAATGGTTGGGATGGATGTTCTGGATCGAAGGTTACAACCCAATGGTTGTTCATATTGCTGAGGAGTTTCTACAACAACTGCAGGAGAAGTGACTAGTTCTCTTGTTGGGGTGTCTTATAAGATGTTCTGACATCTTATTAGGGCAAGCAGAATTTGTTCCTTGGTGGTTCCACTGCATATGTTTCTGATGGAAGAGCTCTAGAATTATGGGATTCTAGAGTTGTTACGGAAGACAGATGGTGGAAGATCTCAATCGTCGGCCTCTATATGTGAAGATAACGGCATCTTTTTATTCCAAAGTCGGGAGCGATAGAATGGAAAGAGTTGTTGGAAGATGTCTGTTATGGTGACTTGGTACTTAGAAGCGTGGTTCCACGGTGTAGTTTGAAGTCAGTTGAAGGAGTTGAGTTTAGGTTTATCAAGTTCTTGCTCTACGATTTTGATAAATTATTGATCGGCTAAGTTGTCAAAGATACTTGAGAATTCTCTCAAGTCCACTCTTAAAGGTGTCTCAGTCGTGCATCTGGAGTCTTCTAGTTATTCTTCTGACTAAAGGGTGTTTCTGTGAAACACAAACCTAAAGAAAGTGGAAGTGATTTATTTTCACCATCCAAAACAGCAAGGAAGGATTCATCTCTCTTGATCCTAAGGGTGGATCCAATCTAAATGGAGTTTTCAGAACTGTTGAGGTAAATAGGGTTCGTTCAGAGAGAATCTTAGTTACTTGAGTCAAGGGTGGCAGCCTTGGTATCTCAATAATTTGTTGTCAAAGAAGATACTTGCAAAAGATTGAATACTTGATAAGTGTTCATGAAGTGATCTGGTGGAGTGTAGCTTCAACAGTGAAATAGGATTATTAAACAAGGATTTAAGATCAATTGCTATTTGTGTTACTCACAAGTATTTAATTGATTATCCTTGTATGTAGTGTTCAAGATTGTTGATGTTCAACATGATGTTGGAACATCTCTTCATCTAGTTTATGCAGAATCATGGGAGGGGTACTGCATAAGCTTTAGGATCTATTTATCTTAGGTGGTGACCTAAGAATCTGCTTCAGTTTGGTGTGGCAGAAGCATCTGATCTCTGGAGAGTTTCCTGGCAAGAAACTGGTCTAGACAATGGTGATGTGGAAGATGGAGAAGAAGATATCATAATCTTGATGGATGGTTCTTGGATCAGTTTATTTCTGATCTAGGAGTATTGGAGTGCAGCAGGTGTGTTCAAGTTGTTACTAGAAGCATCTGGTGTTTATCTGGAAAGTGTCCTGGCAAGAGACCTATCCAGATTGGAGTTCTGGTGATGGCACAACTTGGATCAGTTTATTTCTGATCTAGGTACTTAGGAGCATGGGATCTTGCTCATTTTGGAGGTCAAGGTTAAGTGCTAGTTATCTCTGACTTTCTACAGACTGCTCTACTAAGGAAAGTGGCATTCTTTGGTATGGCTATGGTGTAGTCAAGGACTAATTTCTCTTCTGAAGATTCAGACGTGGCAGGTGTGAATTCTTTGGAGTTTCAAAGAAGATATTCATCAAGGTGTGAGCTTGTATGAAGTACCTGTGGTAAGTTTAAGCAGGATGGAGGTTATCTACTCAAACTTGGTTGTTGAATCAAGTCTATGAGAGCATGGAACTCTTGTTCTGTTAAAGGGAGAAGGTTATTCTAAGTGGCAGAAGGAGGAGCTGAATTCAGCAGCTGGATGTCATATCAGAATGTTCTGACATCTAGCTTAACATCAGGATCTCAACTGGTGATGTGGCACATCAGCTTAAGATAAGGTGATCTACAGGAGAATGGAAGTTATGGATGCTTCAAAAAGGTCTATTTCATGCAGTTTGCGGGAGCTGTGGATGGAGAAGATGTTACATGTCTAAGGCTTGGTGGATCCAAGATGTCTTGCTATGGAGCAAGTAGTTTGTGTAACTTGAAGATCAGATTTCATTGGTGGATCAGTGTATCTTGTGGGAGTTCTGAAGAAGAGTAAGATCAGTCAAAAAGTGGCATTTGGTTGATCTTTAGTGTGCATTCAAGCAGGGTACTTGGAACTAATTACTCTTGGACATAAGGGTAGTTGGTTGAAAACGTAAGGAGGTTCTGGTTCAGGTCTTTCTTGGAGCTTGTGGTAGAAGTTCTAAGTTGAGGATGGAAGATTTCTTTTGGTGGATGAGAGTTTATTTCTCTCTTTGTTTACTGGAGTTCTTGTTGCTCAAGCTGGTGGCATAGTGTTATTTGAAGATCTTCAGTTGTATTACTATGCAGATAGTGAGTCCAGTGGTGGAGCATATCTAGAACCATGTTAGTTGGTGTCTATGATATGTGAAGGATGTCATAACTGATATTAGAACATCTTCTGGGTTGGCTATCCTTGGAGTAGGATGCTAAGTTCTAAGTGTAGAACTTGACACTCACATCTTCTCTAAGAGGTATTTATCTTATCATACGGGAGAATGATGGATAAAGGATTGTCTTGGAAGTCTATTGTGAATGGGACATGCTAGAAGTGGATCAATTTGGTGCTTGTGGAGCAAATGGGCTGAAGATTTCTAGAGCGTGTGTTTAATGTTCTTCAAGTATGAAGAATATCTGGGAGAGCTGGCAAACTAAGGGGATTTGTGTGTCTCTTTGAGGAATATGAAGTATTCCAGATTCAATTGGGTTGTATCTCAGGGAACAAGGAGATCTATACATGAGAATTCATGAGGAATTCGTGTGGTGTATGGATGCTTTCTGGACGAGAGGGATCAATGGAGCTTTGGTCTCAATCCAAGAGTTTTTTGGTTTTGGTACAAGGATGCGTTCCTGGTACTCTCACTATATGATAATGAAGTTGTCATGGGATATCATGTGGTTATTTTGGGTGGTTCTTGCTGAAGAAGCATCTGTTGAGAAAGATAGTGGGAGAACTTCTGTTTGATTAATGTACTGGTGTGGTACATGGTTTGCTTGAGGGTTAAGCAGTAGGTGAATGTGTTCAGCAGGTGTGTTGAATAAAGGGTGCACTCTTGAAGACATAAAGATGAGTTTTATGTTTTCCATTCACTTAGGGTGTTCTTCTGGCAAAGGAGCACTGGTTATCTACGACAGGGGGAGTTAGACTTCTATTTTAGATACATAGTTGTAGTGGTGCAGATGGAAACTTCAAAGTAAATTGCATTGCAATAAAGGATAATGGTGATTACAATCACGTACATTCTCACTTCATTGGTTTCTCGACACACTGGATACTTTGAGTGAATATAGAGTTACTTGTACAAATATGATTTTTTCACACTATTCTAACTCTAGGACTAACCTATTTATAATACTCTAAAGTAACCACCATTTGACGGTTTTATTCTTAGATTACGCCACTTGGCAGTTCGCATGTCTTCACGATCTGGATCTTCGCCACCTGTCCTCTTTTCAAATTCAAATAGTAAAACTTCCCTCCCCTATTCAGTTGTAACTGCAGCGCATTATCCATAGCCACTTCACCGTGTCGAATTGACTCCTTGGACTTAGTAATATTTGAAGTCCTAAAATCATTCTCTTCGACTCAGGCATTGCACAAACATGGTTGAAGGCCTTCTAGTCTAAGCCTTCTTTTTTTAGCTTTATTATTTTAAAGAATAACTTCTTTTAAAGCCAAATTGTCTGAAATCATGTAGCGTCGAAATTAGGAGCTAACAAATTGCCCCCCAAAAATGCCCTTTCGCCAGTATTGGTAGGAAGGTCATTTTTTGATAAAATAATGTTTCGACGCCTGATCATTCGACTATGAGAGACATGGTCATAACTGACCAACCCACGATCCAGAAACTATTCAGTTTCTTTCACCCATGCTTATGACGTCATGTCATGATGGCAAATCTCCAAACGTCTTTTCAGCCGTATTTGCGAACAATTTTCATCATCACCTTTCTTGGGACTAGACATTTGCAGTCTGATCACAACCACCACCATCCAACGATTTCAAAGAGGACACGCGTCCCACTATCGTATCCATTTTAACGGTAGATTCACAGTCCCCTCATCTTCCAAACATCTATAAATACCCTTTTTCCCCAATTTTACGAACTTTCGCATTCTCAAACTTTTCTGCAACTTATTTCTTCGTTCTTCAAACTCTCTCAAGAAAACTCAAAACACACTCTCGTTTTCTCTTCAACTTCCAACAATGGCATCTTCTCAAACCGTTCCCCAAGCAACGAAAGGTCAAACAGGGAAAACCACCCCATTCAAGCAAACTCTCCCGCCATTTTCAAACATCCCCGGACCAAAAGTGGTGAAAAACCAACAGTTCATGCCGAAACCTCTTCTTGAGGAAGCAAGGAAGAGTTACGAATCCCAGGTAATGATCCCTCTCCTTATCTTTGATAAACCCTATGCTTTAGGTGGCCCCCTAGCTGATATTAAACCCACCAATGAAAAACTGGCTGAGTTTTTTCCTTCTTACCGCAAATCTAGACCTCTAGGGCAAAAGAGCAACCCTAATGAGGATGGAGCCTCCCCTGATACACCCACTTTGACAAAAATGGATCTGAGGTACCTTTATGATGGTACGAGATTGGTAAGAGCTGTCAACCCTTTAAAGGATTTTGACCTTTGGATGACCAGAATGAAAAGGGTCAAAGCTGATCACTGGAAAACCATAGGAATCTATGATCTGCTTATGTTGTCGAAGACCAACATTCCTTATTGTTTGAACCTGCTGGCAGCATCACTCTATTTTTGGGATAGCACCCACTACACCTTTCATCTTCCTTGTGGGATAGTTACTCCCACGCTCTTCGGCCTTGCTGCCATTGCAGGTCTTCGACCTGATGGCATTTCATACGATCCTGATACTGACACAGAGGATACCATAGGGATCTCTGACTCCAAACTCACCTATACCCACTTCATTAACTACCACAAGCGTGATACTGCAAAAATCACTGATAAGGAACACATTGCATTCCTCACCGTATGGCTGTCGAGGTATGTATTTTGTTCAAAATCTCTGCAGGTGGCCAAGAAGTATCTAACCCTGGCCAACCAACTTCATAACAATAGAGGAGTTTGTAACGCCCCAGTTTTGGTCCGTTTTATTTAATCGAGTTTAGTTGATTATTTTATTATTATATTATTTTATTTTCGACTTTTATTTAGAAAAATGTTATTTTTCAATGTTGTGATATTTTGTCGCGTTTTGAGAGCGTTTGCGAGATATTTGAGTGTAGGGGTATTTTGGTCATTTGGGTAGATATTTTGTTTAAATAGAATAGAAAGATAGAAAGAAAGAGAGAAAAAGAAAAGAAAACAGAAAATAGAAAGAGAAGAAAAGAGAAAGAAAGAGAAGGAAAGAAGAGGAAGAGGAGAGAAAAGAGAAAAAAGAGGAAAATCGAGTATTCGTCCGTCTAAAGCGCGAATAATCGGGTAAGGGTGAGAAGTTTCAATTATATCTTGCTTGTGTATGTATATGTGTTGTTTGTGGTGAATGTTTTGGTTGTTTTCAATATGTTTCCGTTTATGCCGTATTTGACGAAATCGATAGAAACCGATGTTTCTACGGTCGGAAAGTCGTATAAATACATGTGTTGGTTGGTTATATGTATGTGAGCTGCTGTTTGAAGTTTCATGATGTTTGGTTATGTTTCGGTTAGTTTTCGGTATGTTTCCGTTGTTGTTTCCGTTTAGGTCGAATTATAGGAAATTGATAGAAAACGATGTTTTCACGGTTAGAATTCGAAATAAATTACGTAGTTGTATCGAGGAAGGTTAGGTCGTCGTATGTCGTGCTTTTTATTCGATTTAGTGAAGTTTAAAAATTCTGGTTTTTGAACGATAGAAATTTAATCGAAAAATCGAACGTCGTAGAAATTTCGTTTATGTGTTCTAAATTGTTCTTATGTATTTGGTGTTTATGAGTATATGTTTGTTTCGGTGAAAATGTTCGATTTAGTCGAGTTTTTGGGTGTTTCGGAAAAGGACAGCATAGATGTAATTGAGAAAATCTGGTTTTTTGTGAAAAACAGGGTTAGGGATCGATACATAACCCCTAGGCATCGATCCCTACTGTGAAAATTGGGAAAAATGGCATTTTAGTACAGCAGGGATCGATACATGCGAGTTAGGGATCGATACCTACTGTGCTGAAACAGAAAATTCTGTTTTTCGGGGAAACTTCGGAAATTCATATCTTTTGATCCGTAACTCGGAATGGGACGTTCTTTATACCGTTGGAAAGCTAATGAAAAGCTCTTTCTATTAAAAATGGTTTGGAGGGTAAAAGATGATTTAATTAATTCGTGTTTTTGGGAAAATAGTCGAGTTGTCGGGTTTGTATCGCGTTAAATGCGTACGGTTGAGGTTTTACCGTGTGTTGTGCTTTTGTTATGTAACGTGGAGCTTTTAGGTGGTTTATATGATGTGAATATACATGATGGATGTGTATGACTTGTGTGATGATTCTTTGATGATAATTGGTTATTGTGGAATACTTTGTTGATGGTTTGTGGCCGTTGGGCATTGTTATATATCACTTTGGTTGTGATTGATATGCATGATTATTATATATGCATGAACATTTATTTAGCATGAGTCGTGCATGTGTCAAGCATAATACCATGCGCTCTTGCTATTTGGATTCTATATGAATCCGTTGTACGTTCGTGTGCCTTACACACTATGGGACGATAGCGACGTTACAACTGATCGTGTGCTTGATGATAAGTGGAAGCGATCGGATTGTGTGCCTGATCCATATAGGAGGAAGCAATCCATAAACGTCGTGTGCTTGATGATAAGTGGAAGCGACGGGGAACATCGTATGCCCGACGGGGAGTTACTCTATGTAACGAGCGATGATTCCAAGAGTTCCTGGGGGACTAATGTATCACCAATTGAGTCGGTACCGCATTTGCATCTATATAGAGTCGTTGGTCGATCTCTATGGTATGCATTGATCATCTTTTGTATATTTGCATTGATGAATGAATATGGAAAAGTATGCTTTGTGGAAGTATGGAATTAATGGAATATGCATGATTATATGCTTGGTTTCGTATAGATATATATATTGTGATGTATATGAGTGAGTTGTGATGAATGGTGGTGTGAATTGTGAAGGAATGTGTTATGTGTGGAAAATCATGATTCGATTTATTATGTGTGATATATTATGTATTGGTGCCATGCTATATGTGTTAGTATGTGATGTATGCGGTGAGAAATATTACATATGTGAATTATCTGTGTTGTGGCATATTATTATGCAAACTTGTTATAGTTGTTATTTCTCACCCTTTTGCTGGAATATGCTTTTTATGGCATAGTGCAGATTGTCAGCTTTAGAGGCTTGGAGGCTTTTGTGGAGATTAGTCCTCCGTTCCGTTGTCGTTCGTGGTGTCTGCTCTGATACGTAGCACGGGAGTCGGGGAACGTTTTGTTATATGTATATAATTGTTGAATATATATTTTGTATTTATATTTGGATGTATAAAATAGTTTATTTTGTAAAACAAGTCGGTTATGGATCTTTCCGCTTTATTCCATAATTGACCATCCTTTTGTAAGGAAAAGTTTCCCTTTGTGTTATGTATCAAAGATGTTGAGCAGGGATTGTATTTTATTTCTTTAAATGTGGCATCCCTGTTTCTGTCGGAAAAAAATAAAATTTTAGTTACTCTGATATTTATTATGTGTTATTTATTTCGCGATGGGAATTGGGGTGTTACATTAGTGGTATCAGAGCAGGTCGGTCCGTCCGGCCAAGCTATTGAGTCAGTTGGTGTGACAGTTGAATACTGTCGTTGTTGTTTGTCCCTTAGTACGTGATAGGTGTGCGGAACACTGTCAGTGCTTTCTGGTTTTCTAATCCTTTTTCTTCAGGTGTGAGATTGAGATAAGTGGGGGAGAAGCTGGTACTTCTCCATGTTGTTTCAGGTGTGGAGCGTTGGCTCAGTGTACCGTTGGTTGCAAGATTGTAAGTGCTCTTTGGACAGTGTGGTTCCCGGTTCCGGAGGGAATGCGGAGGTAAGGTTTATGCCTTAGGTAGTTTTGTGCACAAGATGCAAGACATACTATTATAGTTTGGTAAAGACGGTTTATGCCACATCATGATTGTCGGCTGTCTATTGACAAATTGAGGAACTGATCACCCTTAATCTCTTGTTGATAGCAGACGGAGATTGTGCTGGATGGAATAGACGTGTCTTTCCGGCTTTGATATTGTGTGAAATGAGTGTTTGGAATTTAAGGAAACGATTACAGATTGTTTTGATGAGTCGATGAAGGTGTTAATATCAGAAGATGCAATGGATTAGAGGTTTTGGTATGTTGGTTCAGTATGAAGTTTTGAGAGTGAATGATTGGGCATCGTTAATGGTGGTTCTCAGAGAGAAAAGTGTGAACTCAAATTGTACGAAGGTAAGGATTTGAGGTTTGGATCTGCTAAGTAAGCAGGAGAACTTTTAGGAAGTGAAACTAAGATGTTGTTATGTTCGTGATGATAGTTTTCTAGAAATTGGCAAGAAGGACACAGTGATGAGCTACCGGTTGTGCGTGATTTTCAGATGTATTCCCGGATGGAATATTGGATGTTAGCATTAGAGGTACCCGAACTGATAGAGTAGTTGGAAGATTTACTGGAAAGGAGAATTGTGAGGCCAAGTGTGTCGTTTTGGAGAGCTTCAGTGTTGTTGGCGACAAAAAGGAAAGATGATTGACCGAAATAACAAGCATGATGTGAATAATGGTATTGAGACTATGGAAAGCCAAACTTAGAGTTCCGAAGAGGTTTGGAGTTTTTGGAATTTTAGAGCATTAATGGAAATTTTGAGAAAACCTTAAGTGTGGATGTACTATTTGAGAGTTCTTTTGGATTGGTTGTTGCTACACGTTGGGATTTATGGAATTTGGATTGTTAAGAGGAGAAATTGTGTATGGATTACGGACAGTTGAATAAGGTAATGATAGAGAATAAGTGTCCACTTTCATGAGCGGATGACTGGAATGGTTTGGTTGAGTTTGAGTGAACTTGCAATTGTTTGGAGTGTTTGATAAGAATGGTGAATTGTGCGAGTTAAGACTTTGATCGATTTGATGTGACTGGTTATGTTGTTATCATCGGAATAGACTGGTAATTACTCGGTTAAGCTTGTGTGTGAGTAGCCAGTTGCCTAGTGCAAGGTTTTGCAAAAGCTTTAAGAATTTATATCTTTTGGAATTTGGTTGGACATTACGAAGTACGGTGATGTTGCTTGGTGTTAGTAATGCGTCCGTAATGTTTGTGGAGTATATGAATCGTATCTTCCCTATTTAATTGAATAAGTTGTAGTGGTTTTAATTGAGGATATTCGAATCTGTTATAAACTCGGAAGAAGAACAGGTAGAGTGTTTGAGATTTGAATCACAAGTGTTGGAAAGAGACGAAGTTTTATGCTAAGTTATTCAAGTGAGAATTTGGGTTGGAAAAAGGTTAGTCTTCTTGGATATGTTATTTCAGGTAATGGTATTGTTATGGATCCATCGGAAGTGGATCTGGTTTTGCAATGAGAAGTTCCGAAGTTGGTTAAGGAGATTAGAAACTTTTGGGTTCAGTTGGTTGTTATTGCAGGCTATGGGAGACTTTGCTAAGTTCGTGCTTCTGTTATTTCAGTTGGCTTGCAAAGAATGAGTCATTTGTTTTGGATGTTCGTTGTGAGTAAGTTTTGGGTGAGCCGAAGTAGAATTTGTCTACGGCTGCAGTTTTGAGTCTGCGTGATCCGGTTCAACCGTTTGTGAGATGTCTTTGATGAGTTAGTCAGTGTGTTAATGCAAGGGAGTAAAGTCGTGGCTTATGCTTTACGACAATTAAGGATTCATAAAAGGATCTATACTATTCTGGATTTGGGATTAGTCGCGGTTGTATTGTGTTGGAAAATTTGGAGGTATTATTTTTATGGTTCTCGGCTCGAAGTGTTTGGTAATCGCAAGAGTTTAGAGTACTTGGTTGGTTTGAAGGAATAGAGTGTGGGACAATGAGGATGGTTGGAATTTTGATGAGTTATGACTTTAGTTGGAATTATCCTGTTGGTAAAGGTAAGGTCTTGCTTGAAAAGTTAAGTCGAAAGTTTCAGGGTATGTCTGTTTTGATGGTCAGGGAATTAGAATAATTGGAGCAGTTCCGAGACTGGTGTCTGGTGTGTGAGATAACACAGTAGAGTGTGAAGTTGGATATATTAAAAGTGAACAATGATTTTGGTGAATTGAGAAAGAGTTAGACCTTGGACGTGAAATTGGTAGTTTTGATGGTTGCGAGTAATCAGAGTGCGCAGCGGATGCGTGGTGTTGCACAATTTGTATTTGCGTGTGTGAGACTGGTAAGAGTTCATAGGTTGAACATTGGGAACATGTAGGAATGGTGAGACTATTGGACGTTTCAGAATGGAAGTGTTAGGTGAAAGGTTTAAATGTTATCCATGGGCTACTATGTAGATGGATGTTTCGGTTATATGTTCGATTGGTGAATCGTAGCATTGTGGTAGCATGGGTGTGTGACAAGGATGTTGGTGTTCTGGTTTTGTTGATGTTGTTGAGACCTTGTGGTGTCGTGGAACTTTATGTTCTTGTTTGTGTTGTTGCCTCGTTTCCATTGTGTTGGTTCGAGTACGGGTAGCTAATTCCTGTGTGGGGGATTAGGGGAGTGTTACCTACGGTGATGGTAACGATCTTGTTGTGTTTCGGTTCTAGAGTGAACCTGTGTGTTGGTATCTTGGTTTTTCTTTGAGTTGTGAGTTGGTCGTCAAGTGCATTGTATGGGCTTTGCATCTTGTCATTGTCGTATCTTGTCGTTGTAGTTACGGTTAGCAAGGTGTTTGTCTGTTGTGTTATTCGTGGTGTGCCTTTTGTTGGCATGTTGGTTCGTTCGTCGGATGCGAGAGTCGTGTCCGGAGTTGTTCGTCTCGGTTATATTTTCGAGGACGAAAATGTCTAAGTGGGGGAGAATTGTAACGCCCCAGTTTTGGTCCGTTTTATTTAATCGAGTTTAGTTGATTATTTTATTATTATATTATTTTATTTTCGAATTTTATTTAGAAAAATGTTATTTTTCAATGTTGTGATATTTTGTCGCGTTTTGAGAGCGTTTGCGAGATATTTGAGTGTAGGGGTATTTTGGTCATTTGGGTAGATATTTTGTTTAAATAGAATAGAAAGATAGAAAGAAAGAGAGAAAAAGAAAAGAAAACAGAAAAATAGAAAGAGAAGAAAAGAGAAAGAAAGAGAAGGAAAGAAGAGGAAGAGGAGAGAAAAGAGAAAAAAGAGGAAAATCGAGTATTCGTCCGTCTAAAGCGCGAATAATCGGGTAAGGGTGAGAAGTTTCAATTATATCTTGCTTGTGTATGTATATGTGTTGTTTGTGGTGAATGTTTTGGTTGTTTTCAATATGTTTCCGTTTATGCCGTATTTGACGAAATCGATAGAAACCGATGTTTCTACGGTCGGAAAGTCGTATAAATACATGTGTTGGTTGGTTATATGTATGTGAGCTGCTGTTTGAAGTTTCATGATGTTTGGTTATGTTTCGGTTAGTTTTCGGTATGTTTCCGTTGTTGTTTCCGTTTAGGTCGAATTATAGGAAATTGATAGAAAACGATGTTTTCACGGTTAGAATTCGAAATAAATTACGTAGTTGTATCGAGGAAGGTTAGGTCGTCGTATGTCGTGCTTTTTATTCGATTTAGTGAAGTTTAAAAATTCTGGTTTTTGAACGATAGAAATTTAATCGAAAAATCGAACGTCGTAGAAATTTCGTTTATGTGTTCTAAATTGTTCTTATGTATTTGGTGTTTATGAGTATATGTTTGTTTCGGTGAAAATGTTCGATTTAGTCGAGTTTTTGGGTGTTTCGGAAAAGGACAGCATAGATGTAATTGAGAAAATCTGGTTTTTTGTGAAAAACAGGGTTAGGGATCGATACATAACCCCTAGGCATCGATCCCTACTGTGAAAATTGGGAAAATGGCATTTTAGTACAGCAGGGATCGATACATGCGAGTTAGGGATCGATACCTACTGTGCTGAAACAGAAAATTCTGTTTTTCGGGGAAACTTCGGAAATTCATATCTTTTGATCCGTAACTCGGAATGGGACGTTCTTTATACCGTTGGAAAGCTAATGAAAATCTCTTTCTATTAAAAATGGTTTGGAGGGTAAAAGATGATTTAATTAATTCGTGTTTTTGGGAAAATAGTCGAGTTGTCGGGTTTGTATCGCGTTAAATGCGTACGGTTGAGGTTTTACCGTGTGTTGTGCTTTTGTTATGTAACGTGGAGCTTTTAGGTGGTTTATATGATGTGAATATACATGATGGATGTGTATGACTTGTGTGATGATTCTTTGATGATAATTGGTTGTTGTGGAATACTTTGTTGATGGTTTGTGGCCGTTGGGCATTGTTATATATCACTTTGGTTGTGATTGATATGCATGATTATTATATATGCATGAACATTTATTTAGCATGAGTCGTGCATGTGTCAAGCATAATACCATGCGCTCTTGCTATTTGGATTCTATATGAATCCGTTGTACGTTCGTGTGCCTTACACAATATGGGACGATAGCGACGTTACAACTGATCGTGTGCTTGATGATAAGTGGAAGCGATCGGATTGTGTGCCTGATCCATATAGGAGGAAGCAATCCATAAACGTCGTGTGCTTGATGATAAGTGGAAGCGACGGGGAACATCGTATGCCCGACGGGGAGTTACTCTATGTAACGAGCGATGATTCCAAGAGTTCCTGGGGGACTAATGTATCACCAATTGAGTCGGTACCGCATTTGCATCTATATAGAGTCGTTGGTCGATCTCTATGGTATGCATTGATCATCTTTTGTATATTTGCATTGATGAATGAATATGGAAAAGTATGCTTTGTGGAAGTATGGAATTAATGGAATATGCATGATTATATGCTTGGTTTCGTATAGATATATATATTGTGATGTATATGAGTGAGTTGTGATGAATGGTGGTGTGAATTGTGAAGGAATGTGTTATGTGTGGAAAATCATGATTCGATTTATTATGTGTGATATATTATGTATTGGTGCCATGCTATATGTGTTAGTATGTGATGTATGCGGTGAGAAATATTACATATGTGAATTATCTGTGTTGTGGCATATTATTATGCAAACTTGTTATAGTTGTTATTTCTCACCCTTCTGCTGGAATATGCTTTTTATGGCATAGTGCAGATTGTCAGCTTTAGAGGCTTGGAGGCTTTTGTGGAGATTAGTCCTCCGTTCCGTTGTCGTTCGTGGTGTCTGCTCTGATACGTAGCACGGGAGTCGGGGAACGTTTTGTTATATGTATATAATTGTTGAATATATATTTTGTATTTATATTTGGATGTATAAAACAGTTTATTTTGTAAAACAAGTCGGTTATGGATCTTTCCGCTTTATTCCATAATTGACCATCCTTTTGTAAGGAAAAGTTTCCCTTTGTGTTATGTATCAAAGATGTTGAGCAGGGATTGTATTTTATTTCTTTAAATGTGGCATCCCTGTTTCTGTCGGAAAAAAATAAAATTTTAGTTACTCTGATATTTATTATGTGTTATTTATTTCGCGATGGGAATTGGGGTGTTACATTAGTGGTATCAGAGCAGGTCGGTCCGTCCGGCCAAGCTATTGAGTCAGTTGGTGTGACAGTTGAATACTGTCGTTGTTGTTTGTCCCTTAGTACGTGATAGGTGTGCGGAACACTGTCAGTGCTTTCTGGTTTTCTAATCCTTTGTCTTCAGGTGTGAGATTGAGATAAGTGGGGGAGAAGCTGGTACTTCTCCATGTTGTTTCAGGTGTGGAGCGTTGGCTCAGTGTACCGTTGGTTGCAAGATTGTAAGTGCTCTTTGGACAGTGTGGTTCCCGGTTCCGGAGGGAATGCGGAGGTAAGGTTTATGCCTTAGGTAGTTTTGTGCACAAGATGCAAGACATACTATTATAGTTTGGTAAAGACGGTTTATGCCACATCATGATTGTCGGCTGTCTATTGACAAATTGAGGAACTGATCACCCTTAATCTCTTGTTGATAGCAGACGGAGATTGTGCTGGATGGAATAGACGTGTCTTTCCGGCTTTGATATTGTGTGAAATGAGTGTTTGGAATTTAAGGAAACGATTACAGATTGTTTTGATGAGTCGATGAAGGTGTTAATATCAGAAGATGCAATGGATTAGAGGTTTTGGTATGTTGGTTCAGTATGAAGTTTTGAGAGTGAATGATTGGGCATCGTTAATGGTGGTTCTCAGAGAGAAAAGTGTGAACTCAAATTGTACGAAGGTAAGGATTTGAGGTTTGGATCTGCTAAGTAAGCAGGAGAACTTTTAGGAAGTGAAACTAAGATGTTGTTATGTTCGTGATGATAGTTTTCTAGAAATTGGCAAGAAGGACACAGTGATGAGCTACCGGTTGTGCGTGATTTTCAGATGTATTCCCGGATGGAATATTGGATGTTAGCATTAGAGGTACCCGAACTGATAGAGTAGTTGGAAGATTTACTGGAAAGGAGAATTGTGAGGCCAAGTGTGTCGTTTTGGAGAGCTTCAGTGTTGTTGGCGACAAAAAGGAAGGATGATTGACCGAAATAACAAGCATGATGTGAATAATGGTATTGAGACTATGGAAAGCCAAACTTAGAGTTCCGAAGAGGTTTGGAGTTTTTGGAATTTTAGAGCATTAATGGAAATTTTGAGAAAACCTTAAGTGTGGATGTACTATTTGAGAGTTCTTTTGGATTGGTTGTTGCTACACGTTGGGATTTATGGAATTTGGATTGTTAAGAGGAGAAATTGTGTATGGATTACGGACAGTTGAATAAGGTAATGATAGAGAATAAGTGTCCACTTTCATGAGCGGATGACTGGAATGGTTTGGTTGAGTTTGAGTGAACTTGCAATTGTTTGGAGTGTTTGATAAGAATGGTGAATTGTGCGAGTTAAGACTTTGATCGATTTGATGTGACTGGTTATGTTGTTATCATCGGAATAGACTGGTAATTACTCGGTTAAGCTTGTGTGTGAGTAGCCAGTTGCCTAGTGCAAGGTTTTGCAAAAGCTTTAAGAATTTATATCTTTTGGAATTTGGTTGGACATTACGAAGTACGGTGATGTTGCTTGGTGTTAGTAATGCGTCCGTAATGTTTGTGGAGTATATGAATCGTATCTTCCCTATTTAATTGAATAAGTTGTAGTGGTTTTAATTGAGGATATTCGAATCTGTTATAAACTCGGAAGAAGAACAGGTAGAGTGTTTGAGATTTGAATCACAAGTGTTGGAAAGAGACGAAGTTTTATGCTAAGTTATTCAAGTGAGAATTTGGGTTGGAAAAAGGTTAGTCTTCTTGGATATGTTATTTCAGGTAATGGTATTGTTATGGATCCATCGGAAGTGGATCTGGTTTTGCAATGAGAAGTTCCGAAGTTGGTTAAGGAGATTAGAAACTTTTGGGTTCAGTTGGTTGTTATTGCAGGCTATGGGAGACTTTGCTAAGTTCGTGCTTCTGTTATTTCAGTTGGCTTGCAAAGAATGAGTCATTTGTTTTGGATGTTCGTTGTGAGTAAGTTTTGGGTGAGCCGAAGTAGAATTTGTCTACGGCTGCAGTTTTGAGTCTGCGTGATCCGGTTCAACCGTTTGTGAGATGTCTTTGATGAGTTAGTCAGTGTGTTAATGCAAGGGAGTAAAGTCGTGGCTTATGCTTTACGACAATTAAGGATTCATAAAAGGATCTATACTATTCTGGATTTGGGATTAGTCGCGGTTGTATTGTGTTGGAAAATTTGGAGGTATTATTTTTATGGTTCTCGGCTCGAAGTGTTTGGTAATCGCAAGAGTTTAGAGTACTTGGTTGGTTTGAAGGAATAGAGTGTGGGACAATGAGGATGGTTGGAATTTTGATGAGTTATGACTTTAGTTGGAATTATCCTGTTGGTAAAGGTAAGGTCTTGCTTGAAAAGTTAAGTCGAAAGTTTCAGGGTATGTCTGTTTTGATGGTCAGGGAATTAGAATAATTGGAGCAGTTCCGAGACTGGTGTCTGGTGTGTGAGATAACACAGTAGAGTGTGAAGTTGGATATATTAAAAGTGAACAATGATTTTGGTGAATTGAGAAAGAGTTAGACCTTGGACGTGAAATTGGTAGTTTTGATGGTTGCGAGTAATCAGAGTGCGCAGCGGATGCGTGGTGTTGCACAATTTGTATTTGCGTGTGTGAGACTGGTAAGAGTTCATAGGTTGAACATTGGGAACATGTAGGAATGGTGAGACTATTGGACGTTTCAGAATGGAAGTGTTAGGTGAAAGGTTTAAATGTTATCCATGGGCTACTATGTAGATGGATGTTTCGGTTATATGTTCGATTGGTGAATCGTAGCATTGTGGTAGCATGGGTGTGTGACAAGGATGTTGGTGTTCTGGTTTTGTTGATGTTGTTGAGACCTTGTGGTGTCGTGGAACTTTATGTTCTTGTTTGTGTTGTTGCCTCGTTTCCATTGTGTTGGTTCGAGTACGGGTAGCTAATTCCTGTGTGGGGGATTAGGGGAGTGTTACCTACGGTGATGGTAACGATCTTGTTGTGTTTCGGTTCTAGAGTGAACCTGTGTGTTGGTATCTTGGTTTTTCTTTGAGTTGTGAGTTGGTCGTCAAGTGCATTGTATGGGCTTTGCATCTTGTCATTGTCGTATCTTGTCGTTGTAGTTACGGTTAGCAAGGTGTTTGTCTGTTGTGTTATTCGTGGTGTGCCTTTTGTTGGCATGTTGGTTCGTTCGTCGGATGCGAGAGTCGTGTCCGGAGTTGTTCGTCTCGGTTATATTTTCGAGGACGAAAATGTCTAAGTGGGGGAGAATTGTAACGCCCCAGTTTTGGTCCGTTTTATTTAATCGAGTTTAGTTGATTATTTTATTATTATATTATTTTATTTTCGAATTTTATTTAGAAAAATGTTATTTTTCAATGTTGTGATATTTTGTCGCGTTTTGAGAGCGTTTGCGAGATATTTGAGTGTAGGGGTATTTTGGTCATTTGGGTAGATATTTTGTTTAAATAGAATAGAAAGATAGAAAGAAAGAGAGAAAAAGAAAAGAAAACAGAAAAATAGAAAGAGAAGAAAAGAGAAAGAAAGAGAAGGAAAGAAGAGGAAGAGGAGAGAAAAGAGAAAAAAGAGGAAAATCGAGTATTCGTCCGTCTAAAGCGCGAATAATCGGGTAAGGGTGAGAAGTTTCAATTATATCTTGCTTGTGTATGTATATGTGTTGTTTGTGGTGAATGTTTTGGTTGTTTTCAATATGTTTCCGTTTATGCCGTATTTGACGAAATCGATAGAAACCGATGTTTCTACGGTCGGAAAGTCGTATAAATACATGTGTTGGTTGGTTATATGTATGTGAGCTGCTGTTTGAAGTTTCATGATGTTTGGTTATGTTTCGGTTAGTTTTCGGTATGTTTCCGTTGTTGTTTCCGTTTAGGTCGAATTATAGGAAATTGATAGAAAACGATGTTTTCACGGTTAGAATTCGAAATAAATTACGTAGTTGTATCGAGGAAGGTTAGGTCGTCGTATGTCGTGCTTTTTATTCGATTTAGTGAAGTTTAAAAATTCTGGTTTTTGAACGATAGAAATTTAATCGAAAAATCGAACGTCGTAGAAATTTCGTTTATGTGTTCTAAATTGTTCTTATGTATTTGGTGTTTATGAGTATATGTTTGTTTCGGTGAAAATGTTCGATTTAGTCGAGTTTTTGGGTGTTTCGGAAAAGGACAGCATAGATGTAATTGAGAAAATCTGGTTTTTTGTGAAAAACAGGGTTAGGGATCGATACATAACCCCTAGGCATCGATCCCTACTGTGAAAATTGGGAAAATGGCATTTTAGTACAGCAGGGATCGATACATGCGAGTTAGGGATCGATACCTACTGTGCTGAAACAGAAAATTCTGTTTTTCGGGGAAACTTCGGAAATTCATATCTTTTGATCCGTAACTCGGAATGGGACGTTCTTTATACCGTTGGAAAGCTAATGAAAATCTCTTTCTATTAAAAATGGTTTTGAGGGTAAAAGATGATTTAATTAATTCGTGTTTTTGGGAAAATAGTCGAGTTGTCGGGTTTGTATCGCGTTAAATGCGTACGGTTGAGGTTTTACCGTGTGTTGTGCTTTTGTTATGTAACGTGGAGCTTTTAGGTGGTTTATATGATGTGAATATACATGATGGATGTGTATGACTTGTGTGATGATTCTTTGATGATAATTGGTTGTTGTGGAATACTTTGTTGATGGTTTGTGGCCGTTGGGCATTGTTATATATCACTTTGGTTGTGATTGATATGCATGATTATTATATATGCATGAACATTTATTTAGCATGAGTCGTGCATGTGTCAAGCATAATACCATGCGCTCTTGCTATTTGGATTCTATATGAATCCGTTGTACGTTCGTGTGCCTTACACAATATGGGACGATAGCGACGTTACAACTGATCGTGTGCTTGATGATAAGTGGAAGCGATCGGATTGTGTGCCTGATCCATATAGGAGGAAGCAATCCATAAACGTCGTGTGCTTGATGATAAGTGGAAGCGACGGGGAACATCGTATGCCCGACGGGGAGTTACTCTATGTAACGAGCGATGATTCCAAGAGTTCCTGGGGGACTAATGTATCACCAATTGAGTCGGTACCGCATTTGCATCTATATAGAGTCGTTGGTCGATCTCTATGGTATGCATTGATCATCTTTTGTATATTTGCATTGATGAATGAATATGGAAAAGTATGCTTTGTGGAAGTATGGAATTAATGGAATATGCATGATTATATGCTTGGTTTCGTATAGATATATATATTGTGATGTATATGAGTGAGTTGTGATGAATGGTGGTGTGAATTGTGAAGGAATGTGTTATGTGTGGAAAATCATGATTCGATTTATTATGTGTGATATATTATGTATTGGTGCCATGCTATATGTGTTAGTATGTGATGTATGCGGTGAGAAATATTACATATGTGAATTATCTGTGTTGTGGCATATTATTATGCAAACTTGTTATAGTTGTTATTTCTCACCCTTCTGCTGGAATATGCTTTTTATGGCATAGTGCAGATTGTCAGCTTTAGAGGCTTGGAGGCTTTTGTGGAGATTAGTCCTCCGTTCCGTTGTCGTTCGTGGTGTCTGCTCTGATACGTAGCACGGGAGTCGGGGAACGTTTTGTTATATGTATATAATTGTTGAATATATATTTTGTATTTATATTTGGATGTATAAAACAGTTTATTTTGTAAAACAAGTCGGTTATGGATCTTTCCGCTTTATTCCATAATTGACCATCCTTTTGTAAGGAAAAGTTTCCCTTTGTGTTATGTATCAAAGATGTTGAGCAGGGATTGTATTTTATTTCTTTAAATGTGGCATCCCTGTTTCTGTCGGAAAAAAATAAAATTTTAGTTACTCTGATATTTATTATGTGTTATTTATTTCGCGATGGGAATTGGGGTGTTACATTAGTGGTATCAGAGCAGGTCGGTCCGTCCGGCCAAGCTATTGAGTCAGTTGGTGTGACAGTTGAATACTGTCGTTGTTGTTTGTCCCTTAGTACGTGATAGGTGTGCGGAACACTGTCAGTGCTTTCTGGTTTTCTAATCCTTTGTCTTCAGGTGTGAGATTGAGATAAGTGGGGGAGAAGCTGGTACTTCTCCATGTTGTTTCAGGTGTGGAGCGTTGGCTCAGTGTACCGTTGGTTGCAAGATTGTAAGTGCTCTTTGGACAGTGTGGTTCCCGGTTCCGGAGGGAATGCGGAGGTAAGGTTTATGCCTTAGGTAGTTTTGTGCACAAGATGCAAGACATACTATTATAGTTTGGTAAAGACGGTTTATGCCACATCATGATTGTCGGCTGTCTATTGACAAATTGAGGAACTGATCACCCTTAATCTCTTGTTGATAGCAGACGGAGATTGTGCTGGATGGAATAGACGTGTCTTTCCGGCTTTGATATTGTGTGAAATGAGTGTTTGGAATTTAAGGAAACGATTACAGATTGTTTTGATGAGTCGATGAAGGTGTTAATATCAGAAGATGCAATGGATTAGAGGTTTTGGTATGTTGGTTCAGTATGAAGTTTTGAGAGTGAATGATTGGGCATCGTTAATGGTGGTTCTCAGAGAGAAAAGTGTGAACTCAAATTGTACGAAGGTAAGGATTTGAGGTTTGGATCTGCTAAGTAAGCAGGAGAACTTTTAGGAAGTGAAACTAAGATGTTGTTATGTTCGTGATGATAGTTTTCTAGAAATTGGCAAGAAGGACACAGTGATGAGCTACCGGTTGTGCGTGATTTTCAGATGTATTCCCGGATGGAATATTGGATGTTAGCATTAGAGGTACCCGAACTGATAGAGTAGTTGGAAGATTTACTGGAAAGGAGAATTGTGAGGCCAAGTGTGTCGTTTTGGAGAGCTTCAGTGTTGTTGGCGACAAAAAGGAAGGATGATTGACCGAAATAACAAGCATGATGTGAATAATGGTATTGAGACTATGGAAAGCCAAACTTAGAGTTCCGAAGAGGTTTGGAGTTTTTGGAATTTTAGAGCATTAATGGAAATTTTGAGAAAACCTTAAGTGTGGATGTACTATTTGAGAGTTCTTTTGGATTGGTTGTTGCTACACGTTGGGATTTATGGAATTTGGATTGTTAAGAGGAGAAATTGTGTATGGATTACGGACAGTTGAATAAGGTAATGATAGAGAATAAGTGTCCACTTTCATGAGCGGATGACTGGAATGGTTTGGTTGAGTTTGAGTGAACTTGCAATTGTTTGGAGTGTTTGATAAGAATGGTGAATTGTGCGAGTTAAGACTTTGATCGATTTGATGTGACTGGTTATGTTGTTATCATCGGAATAGACTGGTAATTACTCGGTTAAGCTTGTGTGTGAGTAGCCAGTTGCCTAGTGCAAGGTTTTGCAAAAGCTTTAAGAATTTATATCTTTTGGAATTTGGTTGGACATTACGAAGTACGGTGATGTTGCTTGGTGTTAGTAATGCGTCCGTAATGTTTGTGGAGTATATGAATCGTATCTTCCCTATTTAATTGAATAAGTTGTAGTGGTTTTAATTGAGGATATTCGAATCTGTTATAAACTCGGAAGAAGAACAGGTAGAGTGTTTGAGATTTGAATCACAAGTGTTGGAAAGAGACGAAGTTTTATGCTAAGTTATTCAAGTGAGAATTTGGGTTGGAAAAAGGTTAGTCTTCTTGGATATGTTATTTCAGGTAATGGTATTGTTATGGATCCATCGGAAGTGGATCTGGTTTTGCAATGAGAAGTTCCGAAGTTGGTTAAGGAGATTAGAAACTTTTGGGTTCAGTTGGTTGTTATTGCAGGCTATGGGAGACTTTGCTAAGTTCGTGCTTCTGTTATTTCAGTTGGCTTGCAAAGAATGAGTCATTTGTTTTGGATGTTCGTTGTGAGTAAGTTTTGGGTGAGCCGAAGTAGAATTTGTCTACGGCTGCAGTTTTGAGTCTGCGTGATCCGGTTCAACCGTTTGTGAGATGTCTTTGATGAGTTAGTCAGTGTGTTAATGCAAGGGAGTAAAGTCGTGGCTTATGCTTTACGACAATTAAGGATTCATAAAAGGATCTATACTATTCTGGATTTGGGATTAGTCGCGGTTGTATTGTGTTGGAAAATTTGGAGGTATTATTTTTATGGTTCTCGGCTCGAAGTGTTTGGTAATCGCAAGAGTTTAGAGTACTTGGTTGGTTTGAAGGAATAGAGTGTGGGACAATGAGGATGGTTGGAATTTTGATGAGTTATGACTTTAGTTGGAATTATCCTGTTGGTAAAGGTAAGGTCTTGCTTGAAAAGTTAAGTCGAAAGTTTCAGGGTATGTCTGTTTTGATGGTCAGGGAATTAGAATAATTGGAGCAGTTCCGAGACTGGTGTCTGGTGTGTGAGATAACACAGTAGAGTGTGAAGTTGGATATATTAAAAGTGAACAATGATTTTGGTGAATTGAGAAAGAGTTAGACCTTGGACGTGAAATTGGTAGTTTTGATGGTTGCGAGTAATCAGAGTGCGCAGCGGATGCGTGGTGTTGCACAATTTGTATTTGCGTGTGTGAGACTGGTAAGAGTTCATAGGTTGAACATTGGGAACATGTAGGAATGGTGAGACTATTGGACGTTTCAGAATGGAAGTGTTAGGTGAAAGGTTTAAATGTTATCCATGGGCTACTATGTAGATGGATGTTTCGGTTATATGTTCGATTGGTGAATCGTAGCATTGTGGTAGCATGGGTGTGTGACAAGGATGTTGGTGTTCTGGTTTTGTTGATGTTGTTGAGACCTTGTGGTGTCGTGGAACTTTATGTTCTTGTTTGTGTTGTTGCCTCGTTTCCATTGTGTTGGTTCGAGTACGGGTAGCTAATTCATGTGTGGGGGATTAGGGGAGTGTTACCTACGGTGATGGTAACGATCTTGTTGTGTTTCGGTTCTAGAGTGAACCTGTGTGTTGGTATCTTGGTTTTTCTTTGAGTTGTGAGTTGGTCGTCAAGTGCATTGTATGGGCTTTGCATCTTGTCATTGTCGTATCTTGTCGTTGTAGTTACGGTTAGCAAGGTGTTTGTCTGTTGTGTTATTCGTGGTGTGCCTTTTGTTGGCATGTTGGTTCGTTCGTCGGATGCGAGAGTCGTGTCCGGAGTTGTTCGTCTCGGTTATATTTTCGAGGACGAAAATGTCTAAGTGGGGGAGAATTGTAACGCCCCAGTTTTGGTCCGTTTTATTTAATCGAGTTTAGTTGATTATTTTATTATTATATTATTTTATTTTCGAATTTTATTTAGAAAAATGTTATTTTTCAATGTTGTGATATTTTGTCGCGTTTTGAGAGCGTTTGCGAGATATTTGAGTGTAGGGGTATTTTGGTCATTTGGGTAGATATTTTGTTTAAATAGAATAGAAAGATAGAAAGAAAGAGAGAAAAAGAAAAGAAAACAGAAAAATAGAAAGAGAAGAAAAGAGAAAGAAAGAGAAGGAAAGAAGAGGAAGAGGAGAGAAAAGAGAAAAAAGAGGAAAATCGAGTATTCGTCCGTCTAAAGCGCGAATAATCGGGTAAGGGTGAGAAGTTTCAATTATATCTTGCTTGTGTATGTATATGTGTTGTTTGTGGTGAATGTTTTGGTTGTTTTCAATATGTTTCCGTTTATGCCGTATTTGACGAAATCGATAGAAACCGATGTTTCTACGGTCGGAAAGTCGTATAAATACATGTGTTGGTTGGTTATATGTATGTGAGCTGCTGTTTGAAGTTTCATGATGTTTGGTTATGTTTCGGTTAGTTTTCGGTATGTTTCCGTTGTTGTTTCCGTTTAGGTCGAATTATAGGAAATTGATAGAAAACGATGTTTTCACGGTTAGAATTCGAAATAAATTACGTAGTTGTATCGAGGAAGGTTAGGTCGTCGTATGTCGTGCTTTTTATTCGATTTAGTGAAGTTTAAAAATTCTGGTTTTTGAACGATAGAAATTTAATCGAAAAATCGAACGTCGTAGAAATTTCGTTTATGTGTTCTAAATTGTTCTTATGTATTTGGTGTTTATGAGTATATGTTTGTTTCGGTGAAAATGTTCGATTTAGTCGAGTTTTTGGGTGTTTCGGAAAAGGACAGCATAGATGTAATTGAGAAAATCTGGTTTTTTGTGAAAAACAGGGTTAGGGATCGATACATAACCCCTAGGCATCGATCCCTACTGTGAAAATTGGGAAAATGGCATTTTAGTACAGCAGGGATCGATACATGCGAGTTAGGGATCGATACCTACTGTGCTGAAACAGAAAATTCTGTTTTTCGGGGAAACTTCGGAAATGCATATCTTTTGATCCGTAACTCGGAATGGGACGTTCTTTATACCGTTGGAAAGCTAATGAAAAGCTCTTTCTATTAAAAATGGTTTGGAGGGTAAAAGATGATTTAATTAATTCGTGTTTTTGGGAAAATAGTCGAGTTGTCGGGTTTGTATCGCGTTAAATGCGTACGGTTGAGGTTTTACCGTGTGTTGTGCTTTTGTTATGTAACGTGGAGCTTTTAGGTGGTTTATATGATGTGAATATACATGATGGATGTGTATGACTTGTGTGATGATTCTTTGATGATAATTGGTTGTTGTGGAATACTTTGTTGATGGTTTGTGGCCGTTGGGCATTGTTATATATCACTTTGGTTGTGATTGATATGCATGATTATTATATATGCATGAACATTTATTTAGCATGAGTCGTGCATGTGTCAAGCATAATACCATGCGCTCTTGCTATTTGGATTCTATATGAATCCGTTGTACGTTCGTGTGCCTTACACACTATGGGACGATAACGACGTTACAACTGATCGTGTGCTTGATGATAAGTGGAAGCGATCGGATTGTGTGCCTGATCCATATAGGAGGAAGCAATCCATAAACGTCATGTGCTTGATGATAAGTGGAAGCGACGGGGAACATCGTATGCCCGACGGGGAGTTACTCTATGTAACGAGCGATGATTCCAAGAGTTCCTGGGGGACTAATGTATCACCAATTGAGTCGGTACCGCATTTGCATCTATATAGAGTCGTTGGTCGATCTCTATGGTATGCATTGATCATCTTTTGTATATTTGCATTGATGAATGAATATGGAAAAGTATGCTTTGTGGAAGTATGGAATTAATGGAATATGCATGATTATATGCTTGGTTTCGTATAGATATATATATTGTGATGTATATGAGTGAGTTGTGATGAATGGTGGTGTGAATTGTGAAGGGATGTGTTATGTGTGGAAAATCATGATTCGATTTATTATGTGTGATATATTATGTATTGGTGCCATGCTATATGTGTTAGTATGTGATGTATGCGGTGAGAAATATTACATATGTGAATTATCTGTGTTGTGGCATATTATTATGCAAACTTGTTATAGTTGTTATTTCTCACCCTTCTGCTGGAATATGCTTTTTATGGCATAGTGCAGATTGTCAGCTTTAGAGGCTTGGAGGCTTTTGTGGAGATTAGTCCTCTGTTCCGTTGTCGTTCGTGGTGTCTGCTCTGATACGTAGCACGGGAGTCGGGGAACGTTTTGTTATATGTATATAATTGTTGAATATATATTTTGTATTTATATTTGGATGTATAAAACAGTTTATTTTGTAAAACAAGTCGGTTATGGATCTTTCCGCTTTATTCCATAATTGACCATCCTTTTGTAAGGAAAAGTTTCCCTTTGTGTTATGTATCAAAGATGTTGAGCAGGGATTGTATTTTATTTCTTTAAATGTGGCATCCCTGTTTCTGTCCGAAAAAAATAAAATTTTAGTTACTCTGATATTTATTATGTGTTATTTATTTCGCGATGGGAATTGGGGTGTTACAGAGTTTGCCTTAGCGGGTTTATTCTGGCGAACCTCTACGAGTCTCTCAGCGAAGGGGCAGCTCGACTCAAAGACTTGGAGGGCCAAGGTACTGTTCACTTGAATGGCCCTCTCTGGCTACTTCAGTTGTGGCTCAATGCAACCTTTGAAGCTAGCCTTCCCAGGAAAGGGCAGGTCGATGAAGATTCTGCTGAAATCAAAGAGAGGAGGGTCGAAGGTACCCGCCTGGTGAAACTTACGCCAAATGACGATGGGGAAACTCTCAAGAAAGCCTTCTCCAGTTATATTATGATGATTGCAAAAAGGCATGAGTTCACACCTAGCATGGCTCCCTTTGTTGAGAGAAAATGTGGGCCTGAGTGGTTCACAGTGCCATTCCCTGATCCCTCCACCAAACTCGACGTTGAATCTGTTTCGATCTGGGAAGCCTTTTTTATTCCTAGATTTATCCTTGAAAGGCTGAATCTTGGAAGGGACATGGCAACCTTAATTGCTTACCAGCCAAATCTTGTCTCTCGACAGTTTGGGTTGGCTCAGATCTTTCCTAAGTGTCTATATGGGAAGAAAGGCCATGTGGTCCTTCACACTGCCAGTTTTGATGAAGGAACTGCTGCAGTTACTTTCGACCGGTGGAACGCTAGGAAAGCAACCCTTTCTCCTGTGTACTTTCAGCCCACATTCTTGTGCACCAAATCCTTCCATAACTGGTGGTCGAAGTACTATAGTGAACAATTTCTTGATGTCGCTGCTTTCTCTTCCTTACTTGACCAAGCTTTTCTTGATGTGCAGGAGAAGACCAAGAAGAGTAAATTCATTCATGTCAAAGAAATTCAAGCCTTTCAAAAGTACTTTGAAACTATCTATCGACCAGATGATATTAGTCAAACCGTTTGTGAGGCTGCTGTCACTTTGAAGGAGAAATTTCTACAAAAAATGGACCAGTTGAAAATCCCTTCAAACGTTCCTCTTGAGAAACTTTATAAGGTAGCTTTTGAACTCTTTCCTCCAAAGTTCCCTCGACTGCCTAACGCTGATTTTGGAGTGGCACTTGCCCTCCTCCCCCCCCCCCCCCATTTCCAGACTAGTTTGTCTGTGGTGAGCACTTAAAACTCCTTCGACAGCAATCTCAACCGAAAGCCCAACAGGTGGTTGCGACTAAACATACGTTGGACAGTTTCAAAGGATACCTTCATATAGGGGTCGAGGATGTCCGTGTCGAATCCGAAATATATGAAGGTTTGAGGCCCTTGATTTGTGATTTTTTAACTAACCACTCAATTATTAACCTTGTAATAATCGTCTGTCTTTCAGCCATGGCCAGGAAGACCAACTCATCGAAGGGTGTTGCGAAGGTCGAAAAGGACACTGAGGGCACAAAGGTATTTTATATCTCTTGCCTAAGTTTCTTTGTGTAACCAATCTTCTAATATTTACATCACCTTTCAGGATGCTCGAAAACCTCCAACGCCTTCAAAAAGGGGCAAGAAAGGTGCTCAAACAGTTATCCTTCCAGATACTGATGATGAGTCCCCTGAGGAGATAAGGAAGCTTGTCAAAGCTTCTGGAACTACCACCCAATCTCCCTCAAAGGCGGCAAGAATTCTTGAGAAGACACCGAATTTGTTTCCTTCTTCTTCTTATAATTCACATAGGGTTTCTTTCCTTGACCTGAAGACGACCCATCACGACCTGCTACTTTCCCCGCTTTGATTCCACTCTCTAACATTTCCCCGACCATGATCAAATCAGCAAACTTGCCTGACGCGCAAGGTAACAGTTTCTCATAATAACGTCCCGGCAAAGTATCCATAAACAAATTCAGCATTTCCTTTTCCAACATGGGCGGCTGTACCCTTGCCGGTAGTTCACGCCATCTCTGCGCATATTCTTTGAAGCTTTCATTATTCTTTTGAGACATATTCTGTAACTGGGTCCTGTTGGGAGCCATATCAATATTATATTGGTAATGCTTGATAAAGGCCTCGACCAACTCTCTCCAATTACGGACATGGCATCTCTCTAATTGCATATACCATTCCAAGGATGCCCCAGACAGGCTGTCCTGGAAGAAATGCATCAGCAATTTCTCATCTTTAGAGTACGCGGCCATCTTCCTCGCATATGCCCTGACATGCGTCTTGGGACAAGTGGTACTATTGTATTTCTCAAAAGTGGGCACCTGAAATTTATGCGGAATTACAACTCCGGGAACCAGCCCCAAATCCTCCAAATCCATTCCTACAGAATTCTGATTCACTACTCCCCTTAGTTGTTCTTCAATCAATCTGAACCTTTGATCATTTTCGGCCTGAGGACCAGCATCCCCGCCTGGCATAGAGAAAATGTCATCTTGTTGGCCTTCGAAATGACAACCATGAACAGCACAAACACTTCCTCCTCCCACAACAGAAGGAATCACAAGCTGCTCTCCTTCACCCGGAGGGATCACAACACTCGGAATGGGGGTCTCTACACCCACAGGACCTCCTTGAGCACCGTTACCAACAACGCCATTATGGACTCCGCCTTGAAGAACCCTGTCTTCATCCTCTCTTGCCACTAAGGGTTGGACCAGAGTCCTCAGTTGCTTTTGCCCTTATGCAACACTTTGCATCAACTCCATGAATTGGGCCATGCGAGCTTGCATGGCGGCCATTTCTGCTTGCATTTGCTCCATAATTCTCCTCTGGTTTGATCTAGTAGAATACCGGTTAATTGGCTGGCTTGCAATCCTGAACTGTAACCAAATAAAGGTTAGAAAAACCCGGGACGAGCACCTGCTATGCAAAAAATGATTATGATTATGAAAATGCAAATGCAAAATGCAGACAAACATATTTGAACAATTCTGGTACATATCCGCTTTGATTCCAATCCATGAAAACGGACAAGGGATCAGACACACTATCGAAAAATAAACCTGAACCCAGAAATACCATTGAATCAAGCCATGGGGACAAACCCTCTCTGATAACCAGAACTGCCATAGCACAGATAGTTGAACCAAATATTCCATTATCGAAAATAAAGTAGTTCCTACAGACAAGTTCAGGCATAATCAAAGGTGACTCCATCAACAAACCTGATGGTAATCCCAACAGAAAGATAAACAACAATATAAACTACAACTCAATTCCAAACAAACTAGCTTCAACTTCTTTAAGAAGGTCTAAGGTGTCAGGATGTGCAGGTTGCTTTATCAGCCCTTTGATCAGCTTGTTTCTTTTGGCAATTTCTTGGTTCAATTTAGCAATTTACTCTTCAGCGTTGTTGTCTTCGTGCCTCGACTTCTTAACCTCGGCTTGCAACTTGAGCTCTTCAATTTCCTTCTGGGCTTCTTTCCACTTGCCGGAGTAATGATACTTCCCTGCTTTCACTTTCTGAGGTTCTTCTTCAGTTCTCTATTCTCGATCTTGGCCTCTTCCCACATCTCCTGATACGTGGTAAGCTTGTCCTCTGCTTCAATCAAAAGCTTCTTGTTTTTCCTGCTAGCTTTACCTGATGATTCGGCAGCCATACTGACCTTTTTGAAGTGCTGAGCTCTATCGGTAAAATCCTTCTCTCTTTTTTCTAGACGCTCTGTCATGTCTTGAACTTTCCATTTCAGCTCCAAGTTGTCATGTAGAGCATTCTGTAGCTGACTACTCATATCAAAGTTTTCCACCCTCAGATCAAATACCAATTTTTGTTGCTTGTCGAATTCTTCGAGTGGTACAATGAGTCTCTCTTCCACAATCTCTGGATACAAGGGAGGAGCCCGATCAAAAGGCAAATAGAGCTCTTCTACCCTCTTCTTTATCCATTCAACATATGGAGCGAAAGCTTGATTATTGGGTTTACCCAGAACGGTTTTACCTCTCTTCTGTCTACTGATCCAAGCTTCCGAAGCTTTCTGTGCAATTGCCACACCATCAGTCATATGAAAATACAAACATTCTTCCAAATCTTTTCCCACTGGAGGATCTTTCTGGGTGTACGCAAACTGCCTGATAGCCAAAGACGGGTTGTAGTTAATGCCTCATCTTCTTCCGATTAAGGGTACATTAGGATACCTTCCACAACTATGCAAAATTCCAGTCCCTAATAATCCCTTATCCACCCAAAGAATATCTTTAGCAGCTAGGCCCATTAGACGCTTACTCCAATCTAGAGAAGTCTTCGCATCCACAAAAGCACCTGACCGAGGTAAACGGTTGGCAAACCACTTGTAGAAAAGAGATGCACAACAGCAAACCACCCCACCTCGTCTTTTCTCATTCCTGTTGTACAGGGCATAGTGAAGATCACCTAATAAAGTTGGTACCCGGATTCTGAACTGTAAATATCTGAATAACATCTGTGTCGAAAAACTCAAACTCATTAGGGAATAACACAATGCCATATATACAGAGAGCCAATATTGCATTGAAATCTATCCACCTCTTCTCCTTAGCTTCCTCTCGAGCCCTCTTTACCAAGTACTCTAAGTGATAGCCTCGGAATTTTCCTTTGCGAGAAAAATCAGCCTCTAATGTCGATTTGCTCAAATAAAGAGCCTCAGCCAGTGCTTGGAAATCACAGTCTCCTTGGGAACCACAGAAAGGAACACCTCCTTGGATAGGAATTCTCAAGATGTTAGAGTACTCTTCTAGGGTAGGAACCAATACATAATTCGGCATCACAAAGCACCTTAAGGAATGATCATAGAACTGCATCAAGGTGTGTAGTCCATTGTATTCATACTCACTGAGGCTCCGAATGTAACACCCCAATTCCCATCATAAAATAAATAACACATAAAAAAAATATCAGAGTAACTAAAAATTTATTTCTCCGACAGGAAACACGGATGTCACACTTAAATGAACAAAATACAATCCCTGCTCCACATTTTTGATACATAACACAAAGAGAAACTTTTTCCTTACAAAAGGATGGTCAATTATGGAATAAAGCGGAAAGATCCATAACTGACTTGTTTTACCAATAAATGGTTTTAGAACATCAAAATATAAATACAAAATATATTCAACAATTATATACATATAACAAAACGTTCCCCGACTCCCGTGCTACGTATCAGAGCAGACACCACGAACGACAACGGAACGGAGGACTAATCTCCACAAAAGCCTCCAAGCCTCTAAAGCTGACAATCTGCACTATGCCATAAAAAGCATATTCCAGCAGAAGGGTGAGAAATAACAATTATAACAAGATTGCATAATAATATGCCACAACACAAATAAATTCACATATAAAATATTTCTCACCACAACATCACCTACCAATATATATAGCATGTCACCAAGACATAACATAATTCACAACACATAATCATTCATGCATCCATCACAAAGCATACCAATCATGCTCAATACATTTATCAAAATGCATATCAACTCACCAAAGCTATCACAATCTCAACACATAACTAATCAATACACAACTTCCACATATAATCAATCAAATCATGATTTTCCACACATAATCACATACTCCAATCAAACATATACCATTCAATACAATTCCACATATTTCATCTCATCAATCACAATCACATTTCCATGCCAATTAATTCATGATTTATGCAAATGCACAGAGACCGACACAACGACTCTATGCAAATGCCATGCGGTACCGACTTCCAACCTTGTAATTCATTAGTTCCCCAGGAACTCTTGGAATCATCGCTCGTTACATAGAGTAACCCCCCGTCGGGCCTACGATGTTCCCCGTCGCTATAAACCATTATTTCAGGGCGTACGACGTTTATGGATTGCTTTCGACCACTATTTCAAGGCGCACAATCCGATTGCCATAGTCCACTATTTCAGGGCGCACAATCATTTGTGATTAATCGCTTCTACCATTATTTCAGGGCGTAAGACGATAAAACTGATTCATCTATGAATCTTCCAATGCAAGAATGCATATCATGATACTTGACACATTAATGACTCATGCCAACATCAAATACTCATGCATCAACAATATTCATGTATTTCAAGTGCACACAAAGTAATGCACACAATTGCCCAAAATGGCCACAAACACCAATATACCACACTTAGCATTTTCTTGCCTCTCGGCCACAAATCGTCATCACAACAGCACATAAGGCATACACATCCAAAGCACAAACATATAACACAATACAAGTCAAATACGCACTATTAAAAACGACAAAAGTCGAGATTCGACACTATTCACATTTTCCGACCAAATTTAATCGGCTAACGATTCTCAAAACCTCATATTCACAAAGTACAACTCGATACCTTTCTAACGACACCAAGAATTCAAAAATCGGATAATCGGAACCAAAGTTACGGACAAAACCGAAAACACATTTTGAAAAATCACATTTTTGACATTCTCCTGTCCATACGCGTATCACTCATGCCCATACGCGTACGGACAGAACCCATTTCCTTCACAAATTCCTCGTTCCAAAACCCATACGCGTATTGGCCCATGGCTCGCCCATGTTACGCGTAATGCCAAGATTCATACGCGTATTGGCCCAAAAACAAGCCAATGATACGCGTATCGCCTTGGCTCATACGCGTATGGACATGCCCCTTACGCGTATGGCCAGAGCATACCCAGAAAAATTCTGCAGAACAATTTCTGCGTTTTCCTACCCAACATCAACCAATTTCTTCACCTAAAACTCAGAAAAACAGCAATTTGAAGTGTAATAGCATACCACAAACATGTATGAACAATCAACAATGCATTCAACAAGATTTTTACCACAATCAAATTCATTTCTAATCAATTCTTACACAATCTAAGTTTTACTAATATTCTCCAAATCAATCCAAAAACAACAACAAAACACATACATAATCATATACAATCATAGAATAATCGAGTTTCGCACCCTTACCCGATTAATCGATTCCTAGAAATTGTTCTTGATGATTTTTCCACTCTTTCTCCAATTTTCTCTCTTCTCCTCTTTTCTTCTCTTTTTCCTTCTTTCTTCTTTCTTTCTCTCTATTTTTCTTTCCCTTTTCTTTTCTATTTTCTTTTCTTTCTTACTAACTTAGTAAAAATATCTATGAAATGTCCAAAATACCCCCACACTCAAATATCTCGCAAATGTTCCCAAAACGCGATAAAATATATTCACGACTAAAAATAACACAATTTCGCACAAAAGCCGAAAACATAATAAAATAATAACAAAATAATCAAAAAGGACTCAACAAACAAAACTGGCAAAACTGGGGCGTTACAATTCTCCCCCACTTAGAAATTTTCGTCCTCGAAAATCTTACCTGATTCAAATAACTCTGGATACGATTCTCGCATCCTACTCTCCAACTCCCACGTCACTTTCACAAGTGCAATCTCTTTACCCCTCAACCGCTTCACCTCGCGATCCACAATACTAACTGGTAATGCCTCGACCGTAAGGTTATCTCTTACCTCAACCTCGTCCATAGGAATCACATGTGAAGGGTCTGAAACATACTTCCGCAACTGCGAAACATGAAACACATCATGCAAATTCGACAGATTCGGCGGTAACGCCACCCGATACGCTACAGCACCAACTCTCGCAGATATCTGGTAAGGACCAATAAATCGAGGAGTAAGTTTCTTAGATTTCAAAGCACGACCAACACCCGTAACCGGCGTAACCCTCAGAAATACGTGATCACCCTCTTGAAACTCAAGATCCTTCCGTCTCTTATCATGATAACTCTTCTGCCTACTCTGAGAAGCCTTCATTTTCTCACGAATAAACTTTACCTTTTCCGTCGTCTGTTGCACCAATTCCGGTCCAACCACAGAACTCTCACCTGTTTCGTGCCAACACAACGGCGTTCGACATCTTCGCCCATATAAAGCCTCAAAAGGTGCCATTCCAATACTAGAATGGAAACTGTTATTGTACGTGAACTCAACCAAAGCAAGATAACTGTCCCACGTACCACCTTGTTCCAAAACACACGATCTCAACAAATCCTCCAAAGACTGAATAGTTCTTTCGGTCTGACCATCCGTCTGCGGATGATAAGCCGAACTCAACTTCAATCTAGAACCCAAAGCCTTCTGTAGACTCTCCCAAAATCTCGATGTAAACCTCGGATCTCTATCAGAAACAATGCTCAACGGGACACCATGCAATTTCACAACCACACCGACATAAATCTCAGCTAACCTCTCCAAAGAAAAACTGATGTCAATCGGAATGAAATGCGCCGATTTAGTCAGCCTATCCACAATCACCCAAATAGCATTATGCCCTCGCTGAGTATTCGGTAACCCCGTTACAAAATCCATCGAAATGCTATCCCATTTCCACTCAGGAATGTCTAATGGTTGCAACAAACCACTAGGCCTCAAATGTTCCACTTTCGATTTCTGACAAGTTAAACAAGCATAAACAAATTGAGCCACATCTCTTTTCAAACCAGACCACCAGAAAATCTTCCTCAAATCTTGGTACATTTTATTCGCTCCGGGATGAATACTTAAAATACTCCGGTGTCCTTCCTCCAAAATCATTCTTTTCAACTCCGCATCGTCAGGAATACAAATACGATCACGAAATCTCAAAACGCCAAACTTATCAACCTTGAAATCCTCATTCTCGTTCATCATCAAATCAACAAATTTCAAATCCAGCTTTTGTTTCTCACAAATCGACAACAAAAACTCATTCGTAACTTTCAACATACCAAGTCTCACCCTCACCGATGTCACTTCGCAAACTAAACTCAAGTCTCTAAATGATTCCAAAAGTTCCCACTCTTTCGCCATCAATGCGGACATATGCAAAGACTTACGGCTCAATGCATCGGCTACCACATTAGCTTTACCAGGATGGTAATTCAAGCCAAAGTCGTAGTCTTTCAAGAATTCCAACCATCTCCGTTGCCTCATGTTCAACTCTTTCTGACCAAATAGATATTTCAAGCTTTTATGATCACTAAAGACTTCGAACCTCGCACCATAGAGATAGTGTCTCCAAATCTTTAACACAAAAACCACAGCAGCTAATTCAAGATCATGAGTAGGATAGTTTTTCTCATGAACTCTTAATTGCCTTGAAGCATAAGCTACAACTTTACCTTCCTGCATCAAAACACCACCCAAACCAATTAAAGAAGCATCACAATACACAACGAATGGTTCATTAGGATTAGGTAAAATAAGAATCGGAGCTGTCGTCAATCTTCTCTTCAGCTCACAAAAACTCTCTTCACACTGAATATCCCAAATGAACGCTTTGCCCTTACAAGTCAACTGCGTCAAAGGTAATGCTAGCTTGGAAAAACCTTCAATGAACCTCCGATAATAACCAGCCAAACCCAAAAAGCTTCGAATTTCAGTAACGGATCTAGGAGCCTCCCATTGTAGAACTGCTTCTACTTTAGATGGATCCACAGCAATACCATTACCTGAAATCACGTGCCCGAGAAAACTCACCTCCGACAACCAAAATTCACACTTGGACAATTTGGCAAAAAGCTTCCTTTCTCTCAAAACCTGCAAAACAATACGTAAATGCTCTGCATGTTCCTCACGAGACTTAGAATAGATTAAAATATCATCAATAAACACCACCACAAAACGATCCAAATGCTCGTGGAAAATCCGATTCATGTATTCCATGAACACACCAGGCGCATTAGAAACCCCGAACGGCATCACAGCAAACTCGTAATGCCCGTAGCGTGTCCTAAAGGCCGTCTTCTGAATATCTTCTTCTTTCACCCTTATCTGATGGTACCCCGATCTCAAGTCAATCTTACTAAATACACAAGCACCAACCAACTGATCCATCAGATCATCAATCCTTGGAAGCGGATATTTGTTCTTAATCGTCACTTTATTCAACTGGCGATAATCAATACATAATCGCATACTCCCATCTTTCTTTTTCACCAACAAAACTGGAGCACCCCAAGGAGAAACACTTGGTCTTACAATTCTCCTTTCCAGTAAATCTTCCAACTGCTCTATCAGTCCGGGTACCTCTAACGCTAACATCCAATATTCCATCTGGGAATACATCTGAAAATCACGCACAACCGGTAGCTCATCACTGTGTCCTCCCTGCCAATTTCTAGAAAACTATCATCACAAACATAACAACATCTTAGTTTCACTTCCTAAAAGTTCTCCTGCTTACTTAGCAGATCCAAACCTGAAATCCTTACCTTTGTCCAATTTGAGTTCACACTTTTCTCTCTGAGAACAACCATTAACGATGCCCAATCATTCTCTCTCAAAACTTCCCAACTGGACCAACATACCAAAACCTCTAATCCATTTCATCTTCCGATATTAGCATCTTCATCGACTCATCAAAACAATCTGTAATCATCTCCTTAAATTCCAAACAATTCATTTCACACACTATCAAAGCCGGAAAGACCCGCCTATTCCATCCAACATAATTTCCGTCTGCTATCAACAAGAGATTAAGGGTGATCAGTTCCTCAATTTGCCAATAGACAGTCGACAATCATGATGGGGCATAAACCGTCTTCACCAAACTATAATAGCCTTTCTTGCATCCCATACCCAAAACTACCTAAGGCACAAATCCTTAGTTGACATAAACCTTACCTCCGCATTTCTTACGGCATCGGGAACAACACTGTCCAAACAACACTTACAATCTTGCAATTCACAACACACTGAGCCAGCGCTCCACGCCTGAAGCAACATGGAGAAGTACCAGCTTCTCCCCCACTTATCTCATTCTAACTCCTGAAAACAAAGGATTAGAAAACTAGAAAGCACTGACAGTGTTTCACACACATATCACGTACTAAGGGACAAACAACAACGACAGTATTCAACTGTCACACCAACTGACTCAACAACTTGGCCGGACGGACCGACCTGCTCTGATACCACTAATGTAACACCCCAATTCCCATCATAAAATAAATAACACATAAAAAAAATATCAGAGTAACTAAAAATTTATTTCTCCGACAGGAAACACGGATGTCACACTTAAATGAACAAAATACAATCCCTGCTCCACATTTTTGATACATAACACAAAGAGAAACTTTTTCCTTACAAAAGGATGGTCAATTATGGAATAAAGCGGAAAGATCCATAACTGACTTGTTTTACCAATAAATGGTTTTAGAACATCAAAATATAAATACAAAATATATTCAACAATTATATACATATAACAAAACGTTCCCCGACTCCCGTGCTACGTATCAGAGCAGACACCACGAACGACAACGGAACGGAGGACTAATCTCCACAAAAGCCTCCAAGCCTCTAAAGCTGACAATCTGCACTATGCCATAAAAAGCATATTCCAGCAGAAGGGTGAGAAATAACAATTATAACAAGATTGCATAATAATATGCCACAACACAAATAAATTCACATATAAAATATTTCTCACCACAACATCACCTACCAATATATATAGCATGTCACCAAGACATAACATAATTCACAACACATAATCATTCATGCATCCATCACAAAGCATACCAATCATGCTCAATACATTTATCAAAATGCATATCAACTCACCAAAGCTATCACAATCTCAACACATAACTAATCAATACACAACTTCCACATATAATCAATCAAATCATGATTTTCCACACATAATCACATACTCCAATCAAACATATACCATTCAATACAATTCCACATATTTCATCTCATCAATCACAATCACATTTCCATGCCAATTAATTCATGATTTATGCAAATGCACAGAGACCGACACAACGACTCTATGCAAATGCCATGCGGTACCGACTTCCAACCTTGTAATTCATTAGTTCCCCAGGAACTCTTGGAATCATCGCTCGTTACATAGAGTAACTCCCCGTCGGGCCTACGATGTTCCCCGTCGCTATAAACCATTATTTCAGGGCGTACGACGTTTATGGATTGCTTTCGACCACTATTTCAAGGCGCACAATCCGATTGCCATAGTCCACTATTTCAGGGCGCACAATCATTTGTGATTAATCGCTTCTACCATTATTTCAGGGCGTAAGACGATAAAACTGATTCATCTATGAATCTTCCAATGCAAGAATGCATATCATGATACTTGACACATTAATGACTCATGCCAACATCAAATACTCATGCATCAACAATATTCATGTATTTCAAGTGCACACAAAGTAATGCACACAATTGCCCAAAATGGCCACAAACACCAATATACCACACTTAGCATTTTCTTGCCTCTCGGCCACAAATCGTCATCACAACAGCACATAAGGCATACACATCCAAAGCACAAACATATAACACAATACAAGTCAAATACGCACTATTAAAAATGACAAAAGTCGAGATTCGACACTATTCACATTTTCCGACCAAATTTAATCGGCTAACGATTCTCAAAACCTCATATTCACAAAGTACAACTCGATACCTTTCTAACGACACCAAGAATTCAAAAATCGGATAATCGGAACCAAAGTTACGGACAAAACCGAAAACACATTTTGAAAAATCACATTTTTGACATTCTCCTGTCCATACGCGTATCACTCATGCCCATACGCGTACGGACAGAACCCATTTCCTTCACAAATTCCTCGTTCCAAAACCCATACGCGTATTGGCCCATGGCTCGCCCATGTTACGCGTAATGCCAAGATTCATACGCGTATTGGCCCAAAAACAAGCCAATGATACGCGTATCGCCTTGGCTCATACGCGTATGGACATGCCCCTTACGCGTATGGCCAGAGCATACCCAGAAAAATTTTGCAGAACAATTTCTGCGTTTTCCTACCCAACATCAACCAATTTCTTCACCTAAAACTCAGAAAAACAGCAATTTGAAGTGTAATAGCATACCACAAACATGTATGAACAATCAACAATGCATTCAACAAGATTTTTACCACAATCAAATTCATTTCTAATCAATTCTTACACAATCTAAGTTTTACTAATATTCTCCAAATCAATCCAAAAACAACAACAAAACACATACATAATCATATACAATCATAGAATAATCGAGTTTCGCACCCTTACCCGATTAATCGATTCCTAGAAATTGTTCTTGATGATTTTTCCACTCTTTCTCCAATTTTCTCTCTTCTGCTCTTTTCTTCTCTTTTTCCTTCTTTCTTCTTTCTTTCTCTCTATTTTTCTTTCCCTTTTCTTTTCTATTTTCTTTTCTTTCTTACTAACTTAGTAAAAATATCTATGAAATGTCCAAAATACCCCCACACTCAAATATCTCGCAAATGTTCCCAAAACGCGATAAAATATATTCACGACTAAAAATAACACAATTTCGCACAAAAGCCGAAAACATAATAAAATAATAACAAAATAATCAAAAAGGACTCAACAAACAAAACTGGCAAAACTGGGGCGTTACACCGAACCAGGGATAATATCCAACCATACTTCTCTTTAAAGACCCCCAATACTTCTGGACTAGCCATACTCTGTAAACTGTCCAACGGACCAAGAGTGAGCTTCGGGAACTTGTAGATGATGATGTGCTTCTTACCCCTCTTAGTGTCCATCCCTATGAATGCCCTCTGACTGGAATCAAAAGACTGGATACTACCTGGAAATGCAAAAACATGAATGTCAGAAAAATGGAATGCAATGCGAAGCATGGGATCAAAGTTCCACACGAGCTGGATGCACTGTACTGACTGAACAATCAAAGCTCTGTACCAAAACCCAGAACAAAAGTAACCACAGTGATAAAACTAGAAAACCAGGTAGGTTGAAGGTCAAAGTCACCTGCAAACCTGCAAACACCCATCCCCTCTCACATGTGGGTTCTAGAAAACGGGATCCTTAGTCTCGGATTCTCGATTTGAGAAGCAATAGTACATTCATCCCTCAGGGTACAATACTATCGCCAAACAAATAGGTCGTCCACTGATTCCCCAAAAAAAAGTCATCTTATAGCAAGTTCCAAGCATTGGGTCCTTGGATCGAGAGTCGTAATGGATTTGCCATTTCTGGTCTGCCATTATCGTTCTCGGGAGGAGTGTCGTTACTGAGTCCTCGGGAATGGTCACCAGAGTCGACAGTTCCTCAAGATAATAACTATTGGCCTGTATCAACATACAGTAGCAGATATCTCCCGATAGAACCTCGTCTGATTGTGGGGATCGTGATCACCCGCACGTGGTTAACACCACGGGAGCGTCACGCCTGCCCACGCTAATACCTATGTGTATGCTCAAGCCTAGGTAGTGGGCTTATCTCTCAGAACCTCCCAACCTGCCAAACAGAAAACCAACACAGCACAGTACAGTCCAGCATAATAATGAAATGCAATGCAATAAATGCGGTAAAAAATAGTAAAACAGTAATACAGTAATATACAACAAAATAAAGCACAACAGATAAACACCCAATGAAATAAAACAAACAAGCGCTAGGATTGACTCACAAAAGGGGATGGATCAGCAAGAGGCCAATCTGTCCCCAGCAGAGTCGCCAGCTGTCGCTCCCGAGGATTTGCATCCATGGTACAAACGCGAAAGTGGCGTGGAAAACAGAGTCGCCAGCAATGTGTATTTATCCCAAGAGAGGGAAAGGAAACACTGCGTAAACCTGAGGGGAGGAAAAGAGCATGGTCACACGACCAAGAGAAACGGGTAAGGGAGTCGGTTACGCGAAGGGAAGGTGTTAACACCCTACACGTCCATCGTACTCGATGAGATCCACGCTTGTTGTCTCGATCAAAGGGTGTCGTCATCTAGAGCTCCACTGCTACTGGAAAGGAAAAGGAACGGGAACGAAGAAACGGGGGAGAAAAGAAAAAGGAGTGACTCGATAGGACATCGCTCGTCCTACGCCTATGTATTCCCTCGTGCAATGGGAAAGTCAGAGTCAATGTAGTTCGGACACGAACTAAGGGGGGAGGTTGCTCGCCAAGACATCACCGTCTTGTGGCTACGTATCCTCAATCGGACTAGAGAGAGGAAATCAGAGCAGTCGTAGTTCGACCTAACGAGGTCGGTTAGTGTTTTTATGAGCGACGTTAAGTTCGCGTCCGGTAGTTAGGGTCGATGCCTGTTTGCGACGAGACGGAAAATGACGTGCCCTTTTCTGAAAATGAGTTAAACTTAACGATCTCGAAGGATGAAAAAAGGTTTGAGTTTGTTTTTGTAATTTTTAAGACAGAAGTGGTTTGAAGTTAGTTCATAACTTGCATTGCTCCCAAGTCTGTAACATAGGAACGAATACTTCGCGCATCGTCCCCAACAGGACGTACACTAAGTATCCTAGAAGAATGAAGGGAGACCCCCCATACTTCACTTCCCATATGTAAGGCTCATGCACAATACATGTTAATCTTTTATTAAGTGTTTTAGGATTGTTATGGGATGAGAAGAGAAGACTCAAGGAAAAAGAAAACACTAAGGGGAATTCTATCCTAATGTTGTCATGCAAAAGGTGGCCCTAAGGTTGAGTTTGAAAGGGGAACTTCTACCTAAGTTAGCATGCAAAGGGAAGCCTGATGCTAATCCTACTCCAAGCTTAATCAAAAATTAAGTTGGACTAGGTAGCTCTAAGGGAGTGAATCCAAGACTTAAACAAGTCTTGGGATTCAAGGGAAGGAAAGAGTGAAAGTGAAGAAGAAGGAAAGAAGAAAATGAGCAAAAACAGCAGCTACAATAGCGCATCTGCAACAACACAGCAATAAAAAGCAGCACACAAGCAAGACAGCTTATAACAGCACGCAATCAGCACAAAAAGGAGGTGTAAAAAACCAAACAGCGGCACATATAATAGCACATATGCACATAGACAGCACTAGAAACAGGGCAGCATGTGATTCACTTGAATACAACTCAAACATGGAAAAGCAAGTATGCATCCAGCATTACATATTCTTCAATCAAACATGATCACAATCATACCACGAACCATGGTAAACAAGTCTTGAAATCATCATGAAAGAATGCATATCATTTGGTACATGAACAAGTCAAAACAAGCATGCCTCTCGTGAAGTTAAGTGCAAGCAATCATATTCAAACAACAACTCCAGCAACATCAACAACAAGTCACAATCAACCTGCTCAAGAAGTGTGTGCTATATGTTCATCGCATCGAGAACGCAACATCGCAAACATGATCATAAACGATAAAAATCCAAGAGTCGCGTGTCGGAAAATTGTGTGCATACAATGGTGTGAGGTGCAACATCATCAAAACAGTCATTAAACATGTATCATATCAATCCATGAAGATTAAAAGTGAAACGGGATCGAAACATGCTCAAAAATGCACAAAAAACACACTCTGCAGCAGTGTTAATCGATAAACCAATTGCAGTGCAATTGTATTAATCGATTAACAGCTCTGATTACGCACATTTTGCACTGGTTAATCGATTAACCTAATTGCACTGCAATTGGTTAATCGATTAACACTGTAAAATCAGCACAAAATCAGTTTGAAAATCACTTCCAGCAGCAAAAACACTTATGCAATCATCTCCAATGATCATGTAATCAACAATGCACGAAAATTAAGTTCAGAAACAACATTCAAACATCATTTAAATTTAATAATCATCAACATCCACAATCAAGATCAACCAAATGAATCAAAACACATCAAAATTCATGGATCTACATTGTATAAGTTGCAATTAAGCTAAAATGAGTATGGATCTGAAATTAACCAACCTACAAAGCTGAGAGTTGCTTTGGTAAGTGTTGTAAACAGAAATGGATGAATTCAAGTAGAGAAATCCAAGATCCACAAGCTTCTTGCACTCAAAACTTGAAGATCCAAACAATAAGCAACCAAAGCTCCAAAATCACTTCCAAAAATCACTTCTGAAAATTCAGAACCAGATCCAAACGAAAATCCAAATTGAAAAGCTGAAATGTAGTGATGATGAGAGGTCTAGCTCAACAGTTAACAAGTTCCAATGAAGAACTTGCTAATCTTTGACGAAGAGCTTTGAGTGTGGTTGAAAATGGAGTTGGAGAATGAAAATGTGAGAGAGAATTGAGAGAATTCTGAAAATTGGGAGTAAAAATATGATCTAGGTTTTTAGAGGTTTGGAATGAATTGGTTTAAATAACCCCTAGGTTAGGAGTTAAGTTTGGGTTGGGAGTGAGGTTAAGTGAGTGGAAATTGGGATGAAATGTGAATTAGGAAAGGAAATGTGGAATTGAAGTGGAAAGAATTTGAATTTTTGAATGGAAAATCAACTCTCCAGATCCTTCTACTGATGTGTAGAATTAAAATGGATGATTAAAAATTGGATTAAAAGAAACAGCTCTGAAAATGCAGCATTTGGGCAAAATTCACAATGGTTAATCGATTAACCTAATTGCACTGCAATTGGTTAATCGATTAACACATTCAAATTTTTGAATTTTTGCGCTAAAAGGAGGGAAATTTGGATATTCGTCTGGTTCTACCCGTTCTGAACCACGATAGACCTCTGAAACCTGCCATTTGATATTACCACTGGAATACACTTGAAATATGCCGTGAAATGTTTTTTCGCACTCGGATTAAACTGCTGATAACAACTGTCTGGTGCTGAATAACTGATAAAAAATTGACCGCCGAAGTTTCTGATCATCCAGTCATTTAATGAGCAAAATAAATGCTCAAAAAAACTTGGAAAGCTATCTGCTTGGCTCTGAACACCATTAAAAATCATACTGGAACTGATGACGCCGTGAGCTGCTGAAAGAATACCTTGATCCCATGCTCAAAAGAACTATGCAAATGCAGAAATGACGATGCAAATAAAATAAAGCATAAGCCAAAAAAGTTAGCAACACTAGGGAAAATTTTGAGGTGTTACACTTGCAACAATACAAAATGTCAAGACATCCTCCTTGACATCTCAGTTTGCTTGACACACAAATGCAAACTGGAATTTCCACAATAATGTCAAGCCATCCTCCTTGACATCTCAGTTTGCTTGACGCACAAATGCAAACTGGATCTTCAGCAATAATGTCAAGCCATCCTCCTTGACATCTCAGTTTTCTTGACGCACAAATGTAAACTGGATCTTCAACAATAATGTCAAGCCATCTTCCTTGACATCTCAGTTTGCTTGACGCACAAATGCAAACTGGAACTTCATCTTAGATCAAGAGGCCTCTCGCCCTGACTAAGGTAACTGGTGCTCCTCCACATAACACCCAAGCTAATGACTGGAAAACATAAGACGCATCTTCATGTCTTCAAGAGTGCACCCTCTGTTCAACACACCTGTTGAATACAATCATCAACTCTCTTATTGTTCCCTCTGACAAGAAACAATAATCATTCACACATAATCACCATCATGATACCCGTGAGGAAGTGTCTACAACCATAACAAACTCTTGGCTTAAGATCAAAGTCTCATTGATCCCCCTCATCCTGCAACCATCTACACACCACACGAACTCCTCTTGAATTCTCATGTATAGACCTACAGCTGCTTGAGGCACAAACCAATTAAATCAGAATGCTTCACATTCCTCAAAGAGACACACAGGGCCCCTTAGTTTGTTATAATGATGTCAGCTATCGTGTGCATGCTCCAGAACTTCACAGCTGCTAAACTGATCCACTACTAGCATGACTTGCTCCAAGGGCTCCAATGTCGTATGCAAGATTTTCCACTGACCTCACCAGGCCAGCATTAGAGATAAACACCTCGCAATCCAAGACAGTCATTCCTTATCATTATCCCGTATGATAACCTGGAATACTTCTGATTTATGGTGAATCTCCACTTCTGAACGCATTCAGGAAACAGACTTCCATGCAATTAACACATGATCCACTTTAGTCTTCACAAACACTTACATCCTCCTTCCAAGGGACCCTTCTACTCCATCATTCTCCCGGTTGATCATGTAGATACTTCTTGGACACGATGCAAGTAACCTGTTCATCACAGAACCTGAAATCCTTCACCAAGGATAACTAACCCAAAGATGTTCTAACATCAGTTAGGACATCTTCCACACATCACAAACACCACACACCATGGTTCTTGATATGCTCCACCACTGGACTTACTATTAGCATAGTAATCCACACTGAAGATCTTCACACAACACTGTACCACCAGCTTGAACAAAGAAGACTTCAGAAACCCAGAGAGAAATAAACTCTCATCCACCAAGAAGGTATGATTCCATCCTCAACCCAGAACTTTTGCCACAAGCTCCCAAAGAACCAGAACCTCCTTACAATTTCAACTAACTACTCTTCTACAAAAGAGCAATCAGTTTCAAGCATCCTGCTTGAGCGCACATTGTGAAACCAATCAAATGCCACCTTTTGATTGACCTCACTCATCTTCAGAACTCCCACAAGATACCCTGATCTACTAATGAAATCAGATCTTCAAGTCACATGAACTACTTGCCCTATAGCAAGACATCTTGGATCCACCAAGCCTCTTAGTCATGTAACATCTTCTCATCCACAGCTCCTGCAAACTACATGAGATAAACCTTTTTAAAGAATCCATCACTCTCATTCTCCTATAGATCACCTTATCTTAAGCTGATGTGCCACATCACCAGCTGAGACTTCTGATGTCAAGTTAGATGTCCAAACATTATGACATCCAACTGTTGAATTCAGCTCTTCCTTCTGCCACTTAGAAGAACCTCCTCCCTTTGCAGAAACAGATTTCCATGCTCTCACATACTTGATTCAACAACCAAGTTTTGAGTAGACAACCTCCATTTTGCTTTGAAACTCCAAAGACTTCAAACCTGCCACATCTGAATCTTTAGAAAATAAGTAGTCCAAGACTACCCCATAGCAATACCAAAGAATGCCACTTCTCTTAGTAGAGCCGTCAGTAGAAATCCATAGATAACTGCCACTTATTCTCGAACTTCACAACCAGAGCACACAATATGCTCCAAAGCACCTGGATCAGAAATAAACTGACCCAAGTTGTAACCATCAAGATTATGATGCTTCATAGTCTTCCATCTCCATCTTCAACAGCATCACCATCTGGACAAGTCATTCACAATACTTTCCAGGAACAGATGCTAAGCCAATAATCCCAGGTCAACACCTAGGAGACTTTTGAGCGAATGCAGAACCCCTCCCATGATTCTCCAAGCCTCTGATGAAAAGATGTTAGAACATCTGACAGAACATCCACAATCTTGACTTTCAAGGATAATTAATTAAATACATGTGGATTCCACAAGTAGCAATTGATCTTAAATCCTTGTACAATAACCCTTCTTCACTGCTGTAGCTGAGCTCCACCAGATCATGTCATGAACACTTATACAGTATTCAATCTTTTTGCAAGTATCTTCTCCAATGACAATGTTGAGATACCAAGGCTGCCACCCTTGACTCAAGTAACTAAGACTTTCTCTGAACAAGTCTTATTTACCTCAACAACTCTTCAATCAGATTGGATCCACTCTTAGGGTCAAGAGAGATGAATCCTTCCTTGCTGTTTTTGGATGGTGAAAATAAATCACCTCCACTTTTTTCAGATCGTGTTTCAAAGAAACACCTTCTAGTCAGAAGAGTAACTAGAAGACTCCAGATACACGACGTAGATACCTTTATGAGTGGACTTGAGAGAGTTTTCAAGTATCTTTGACAACCTAGCCGATCAAACATTTATCAAACTCCTAGAGCAAGAACCTGATAAACTTTAACTTAACTCCTCTCCTCTTCAACTGACTCAAAACTGCACTAAGAAACCAAGCTTCCAAGTACCAAGTCACCATACCAGATATCTAACCACAACTCTTTTCACTCCATCGCTCCCGACTCTGGAATAAAAGAACACATATATCTTCAAATATAGAGGCCGATGATTGAGACCTTCCACCAACTGTCTACAGTAACAACTCCAAAATCCCATAATTCTAGAGCTCTTCCATCAGAAACACATGCAGCGGAACCACCAAGGAACGGATCCTGCTTGCCCTAATAAGATGTCACAACATCTTATAAGACACACCAACAAAAGAACTAGCCACTTCTCCTGTAGATGTTGTAGAATCTCCTCAGCAACATGAACAACCTCCGGGTTGCTCGCTTCGATCCAGAACATCCATCTCATCCATTAATACCCTTGGGTATGTTTGAGTTGATTGATCTGATCTCCAAAACTCCTCCTTGTTTAAACGCCAGAAAGTATCTCCCAAAGATCTTATCCAGAACCAGACAGGATACCTACTCTGATACTAATTGAAATTCTGGCATATGCAGACAGCAGATGTCCTAACACATGTCAAGACATTGTGCTACATAATCATTTAAACTTAGAGGCGTAACAGCAGACTAATACCTTGAATATCAGAACTGCACCATCACAGATGTCACGACATCTGATCCAACATGTTTATCAGGAACCCTAATAAAAAACATAAATCTGTAGAATGATAAAGAACACAGTAATTGTTAACCCAGTTCGGTGCAACTCACCTACATTTGGGGGATACCAATCCAGGAAGAAGACTTCACTATCGTGTAGACTGTTACAAAGTTAAACTCCCACGTTTACAACTTTATCCCTAACATCTACCCCATGAACATCTTTACCAAGGTTAAACTCAACCGTTTAGAACCCTGATACGAGATACCCCACTCACTTCCCTTAATCACCAACTGTGATTTCTACATCATCCCTATCAATAAAGAATTCTGTCAAGCATACTTGACAAACAAGCTAACTCAGATTTTCTTAAAAGCTTCATCCAAGAACAATACACAATCCAATACCTCAAGGCTTATGGATATGTGTGACACCTATGTCTACCATAGTGTATCAACTAATACAAAGGGAGACTTACAACCTAGAAAGCCAACGACTTTCAAAACCCTAAACCCTTGTTTCTTACGCAAGAAAACAAGGTTACAACAGGCGTACTAAGGCATACAGAAACCTAGGTCTAAGTCTTCTATTTATAGTGTCTTCTGCTTCCTTGGGTTTCAATCTTCAGTCCTTGATCCATGCGGCACTTTCTCCTTGAGTGTTGCAGCAGATTAAAAACTAACTTAAGCCATTTAGTCCATGATGTCAAGATGCATGTTACGACATCTTGTTCGACATCACTTCTTCAACAGAATTATTTAGCTTGATCTCATTGTTGCATTTACAATTATGTTTTCCTAAAATTTGTTCAAAAACCTAGAGCTTTCAAAGAGGAATCAAAATCTCTCGCGGTGTCAATCATGATCCAAGAATCATCCACCCCCAATCTTCGAGTTGCAACCTTCATTGATGCTTTTCTAAGCTCTAAACTAACAAAGAATGAAGATTTGTTGAATTGGGAACAAATACCCCAAAACATAACCTAAAAAATGGTAAAAATGAACTTATAGACATTACAAAATATGTCCAGTTCGCAAAGCGAACGTTTACTCGCAAAGCGAGCCTCAAAAAATGGCACTTAAGTGCCTTTGAAATGCTAAACCGCCTTTGCAAAGTTCCAGAAGTTCGCAGTGCGAATGATTTACTCGCAAAGCGAATGCTCGCTGCATAGTTCGCAAAGCAAACTTTGGTCCTTTTCTCCCCTGTCCAATTATGGGATCCTTCGCTGGGAACTTGCCAGCCATTCGCTAAGCGAATGTTCGCTGGCAGACTCGCAAAGCGAATTTCCTGAAGTTTCTGCATTTCCTTCAACTCCCTTTTATTGCTTCAAATGGAACATCCTAGAGCTTTTACAAAATGAATGGAAAATAATTAATCGTTACATAAGTGAATAAAAATCACAAATATATACTAACTAACATATTTATACACAAAATGGCATTTATTTGAACGATATTAACAAAAAGTATCGATAAGTGCAACAAAACTTATATACAAAAATAGTTACATTTTGCACTTATCACTACCCCAATTCCAATGGACACCTTTTCACCCAACACACCCTGTTCTGACATGCCAGCTAATAACATTGAAATACATAGTTCATTTTGACTCGATTTGCATTTGTTTTAATGTCATTGTACCACTTTTTGTAGTGTTATGTTGTTAGTTTGTGTGGGTTTTAGGTTCTTTACAAGTAGGAGTCGATATATGAAGAAATCGGATGAACATGATGCAAAGAGGAGAAAATGGCACAAAAACACTGGTGGCAACTTTCCATGGCACCAGCCATGACTAGGCAGTCATGGGGTCCACCAGAGAGAGAGAAAGAAGTAAAGAGATGCAATCAAAGGCCCATGGCGCCCGCCATAGGGGCTATGTCGTCTGTCACGCAATCCCAACTGGCCACAATCCTCAACTTACACATGTGGCGACCACCACAGTGCATGGCGTCCGCCATGCACTTTGTATCCTGAAACTTTGCAACAAAAAAGGCCCAATCTTTTCCCATTCCACCCTAGTTTTCCTCCCACAACTTATACACATTTGGACTTCAGTTTTAGCACTTGTAACACTACAAATAGGTAGTTTTTTTTTATCAGAATTTGGCATCCAAGTTCTATCCTAGTCTTGTGCAAGTTTAGAGAGTTTTAGATTTAAGCAGAAATCACTTTTGGAAAGTAGTAGCCTTCTCACATCGAGGAACTACTACACCTTAGTGTTTTAGGCATTCACTGTAACTCGCTTGGATCAAACAATCTTGTCTTCATTTGAAGCTTTAATTCCAGTTTATTTCCAGTTTTACAATTCAGGTTTATTTAATTTACAATTGCTTTACGTTTCAGCTTTTATTTTAAGTCATTTATATTCTGCGGCTTTTATTATAAGTCTTTTACTATTCCTACCTCATTATTGTTTTTCTATTGTTATTGCTCTGGAATCCTGGTTTATTCCTTTAATTCATCTGCAAACCTTTGCTATAAATTGTTTCAAATTGTTTACCATGTCCCTGTTTAATTTGAACCATTATAATTGCATGTTTGTTTCCACAACCATGTCCGACTAAATTAATAGAGTATGGATGTGAGGATCGTCATTTCTACGGGACTCAGTAACTAAATTGGCGTATAATTTTAGTATTGATTTATTTGTTTGGTTCTGATTTTTAAATTTTACAATAAAAAAGGTTTTGTACAAAGGCGAAAAACACCCAGGTATTGGTCAACAGCGCAACAGTGTGAGACCCATGCTAGATTGTAAAAATTGGATTTAATTTCTGAAAACACCGACAACGCTTTAGTGATTAATTAGGCTTTATTAGTTTTTAAAAAGTGTTTCAAAAGTGTAATTGAGACAGCGACAACCAAGCATTTACGCTTTCAAAACATAACATGGGCTACGCGAGAGTGAGCACTGTGTTTAAGTTAATACTTTCTTCCGAAAAATATTTTTAAAACTAAAACAAACGCCAAGAATTTTTTGAGTCCTAGAGGTGCGATTGTAAATTACATTCCGATCTTGCTTTCATTATTATTATCCAAAGCCAAATTCTATTTCATGTTTTATTTTCTTCTAAAAATCCAAAAATATATCTGATTAGCCTTAGATTTACATAGCGATAGTTGGTAATGATATGATTGACTGTTGGTCTCTGTGGGTTCGATATCTTTTATATTAGTATGATAATATTCGTGCACTTTCGGATAAGCTACCACACGTAGACACATATCACCAGCCACCCCCAACATCACGCGCCTACTCTCGAGATCATTGCAACACACCTTTCCTGCATGTTCATCAGTGCAGACATTATGGGAACTTTCATCGTCATAATTCAATTTTCGAATGCCGTCAGAGTCCTCCTCCCTAATTTCACCTTTCTCTTCTTCCTCAGACTCATTTCATGCGTCGTCGTCTCCATCGGAATCACTTTAATCAATTTCACTCACCGTCTTATCGCTCTTGGGGATAACAATCCTCTTGGGTCCATGCATATCTCCAACCAGCTTAATTCTATAGATTTTGTAATTCACATCTATCATACCCCCAAATTTGTCCCACCCTTTCATTCAAATCTATATGGCTTATGCATCTCATATTCCTCATGTACATACCCTCCATTAGGTCATATAACACATCATACATTCACTAAATATTGAGGCTTGATACTTGGATCAGTGGTCATGGAATTAGGGTTTATTCATCCTTGTCATTCATCATGCATTATCATTTCATTTTTCGAATTAATTGGCTTTTATTTCAATTAGATGTTTAATTTCAAATCAAAGACTATTTTCAGTAATATTCACATTTTTCATTTGATTTTGCATCATTATTTGATTATCACATTTTTAATTGTTTTTAATTAAGATTAGATTTTATTAATAATTGGATTTATTGTTAATTGAATTTTATTTCTTTTAATAATGAATTTAGTTATTAGAAAAATGCTTTCTAATTATTTGATATTAGTTTGGTCTTTTAAACTAAGTTTTATCCAAGTCTTAATCCATATCCAAATTATCCACTTCAAGAAACCAATATTCACTCAACATCCATATATCCATAGATATCCAATTGGCAAAATATTCTTTTTTGTCCCTTAACTTTAAAAATGTTCATATTGGTCCATTAACTCTTCAAAACGTTCCATATTAGTCATTTTTGTCCTATTAGCTAGTGATTTTTGAATTTTTCCGTCGCTAATAGAAAAATATAACTAATATGGAACGTTTTGAAGAGTTAAGTGACCAATATTGACCTTTTTAAAATTAAGGGACTAAAATGAACCTCGAGATATAATTAAGGAACCAAAAAGGGTATTTTTTTCCTATCCAATTTCATCCATTCCTAACATAATCCAAATACAAGCAATGCAATGAAAAAAATAGGCTGCAATAGAAATCAAATTGCTAGCTCATCAAGTCCCATAATAGAATTTCACCAAAACCTACATCACGAATCCCTCTATAAAATCAAAAAATTCACATTACAGACGGGGTTTTCTTCACTTTTTCTTCTTCACGTTTTCATCATTCTACATTCACCCTCCACATTTCCATCCTCTCTCGCCCTCCAAATCTTCAACCTTCTTCATTGCAACATCTCAACTCCATAGTTCTGTAAAATCAAGAACAAGCAACAACAAATTCAGTTCTGCAAAATCAAGAAGCAATTCACAACATTGAAAAAAACTCCACTGCAACAACAACTACAATCATCAATCACAAAACTCTTCAGAAATTATGCAATAACATCATGTATCATCTCAAGAACTCACCAAATCACGTACGCAAGCAGCATCACGAATCATCCCAATAACTCACCAAATCAGCAACACAATGCAAGACGCAAGAAATCACAACCTTCTTCAACACAACGATTCGCGACAATGATGACTCAGAATCGCAAAAGAAGAAGAAGAACACAAACGCAGTGAAGAATTGGATACCTAAATCCTCCGTTGCCATGCAAATCGCATGTAGTAATCTTCTTCTTCTGTGTGACCGCTTTTGAGCATAGTGTGGAGAAATCATTGAGAGATTCGTAACAAGCAGAAGGATACGAGTTCAGTGATATGAGGACGAGCCGTCGCAGCCACCGCCGTAAGGCGTGCCGGCGCGACGACGTGGTTGATTTCCCGGCGATGCATGTTGGAAAGGAGAAAAGAAAATGGGGATGAACGTGAATGAGGCAGAGCTTTATTTCTTTGAACCTTTTCTTGTACAGTCTGTGTGGATTTGGGCTCAAGATTTTAAGCCCACTAGCATGCTACCTTCACCCCAAGATTCGTGTACAGACCCTCCTGAACGAATTCAGAGAGTGCTATAGCCCAATATGTTTCCCTAAGCTCAATCTGCTTTGCTAATAACACCAAAATCCAGGCCTACACCCCCTGTTTGAGAATTTTATTCTTTTTCTCATTAGAATTTTTTTTTTTCATTTTTATTAGAATATCATTTTTAAATTCATAGTTCTTGATAGAATTTTTTAACATAAATTTGTTAAAAAATTTGTTGCATTCTTGATAGAATTTTTTTATATAAATTTGTTGGAATTTTTGTTGCATTTTTGATGAAATTGTAGCATTAATTTGGTGAATTTTGTTACATTTTTTTATAGGTTTTATATGCCTATTTGGATAGATTTTGGTAGGGGTGGCAAAACGGGCCAGGGTCCGTCGGGCCGGCCCGCGCACCCGCCAAAAAATTGCGAGTTGGGTTGGGATTTTGGGCCCGCCGCCCACCAAAACCCACCCCGCCAAAACCCGCCATCCGCCAAAGTCCGCCCCGCCAAAATCCGCCACCCGCCGCACCTATTCGTTCAGCTTGTCCCACCTTAAACCCGCCATTTTTTTAGTTAGTTCTAGTAATTTCAATTCTTGATGATTTTATTTTGTACATTTATTTGAGAATATATGTAATATTCTTTTAATTAAAATTTGTTAAAAAGATGCTTTGTAAAAATTGTTCTAAAAAATAAGTGAAAAATCTATTTGAAATGTAAAAACAAGCATATTATTCTATTAAAAAAATGAAAAAATAAATAAATAAAAAAGTTGGCGGGCAAGCCCGCCGCCTGCCAACCCGCCACCTTGGCGGGGCGAGCTAGACTTTTAAGCCCATTTCAATTAGGCAGGCTTGCCCGCCCCGCCTTTTTTTTTGGCGGACTTAAGGCGGGGCGGGGCGGGACGCCCGTTTTGCCACCCCTAAATTTTGGTGCATTTTATTGATGGGATTTTATATGCCTCTTTGAGATTTTTATGCACTTTTTATAGGTTTTATATGCCTATTTGGATAGGTTTTGGTGCATTTTCTTGATGGGATTTTATATGCCTCTTTGAGATTTTTATGCATTATTTTTTATAGGATTGTGTATGCCTATTTGATAGAATTTTTTGACATAGATTGGTTAGAATTTTTATTGCATTTTGATAAAATTGTAGCATTAATTTGGTGAATTTGGTTATATTTTCTTGATTGACTTTGTATGCCTCTTTGATTGATTTTTTATACCTCATGTTGATCGATATTTGGTGCCATTTTACGTTCATCATCTTTAGTGCTTTTTACTAACTATTTGGCTTTCATTTTGAGGTATCATTTGGAACATTTTAGTATACTTTGCACCTTGGACTAATGGTGTAATAATCGTAGTTAATCGCTTTATTTTCGCTTTAAAATTCTAGCTTAGGTCTTACCCCCATGGTGAGTTCATATGCCTCCTCACTCCCATGAGCATTGTAATAGCATAGGACTTTATTTCTTTATCGCTTTATGCTTGTATGCTTTGTATGATAAAAAGATAAAATCAAAAATGATAGAAAACAATTTTAAAACAAAACAAAAACAAAAACAAAGCTTGATCCAACATCAAGCTATTTTCAAACTAAGTAATTGGAATTCCATCTTTCACCCCACCTTAGGATTTCCACACCTTTTCATTACCCATAAGTCGATTGCTTAGGCGTCGCCACCAACCTTCAGCCAAGTCATTCCACCACTTAACCCACAAGCAAGCCTTGTATGTTCTTCACCCGTAAATCGATTTCTTATGCATCGCAACCAACCTAACTTTACCTAATTCACCACTCTTTCACTTCAATCCACTTCACCTCATTCATTCATCTTCATGCATTCTTCAATAAATCTAAAATCTTGGTCCTTGTACCAAGTGCCTTTTCAAAAACTCTTTTCTAAGCAAACTTGGAATGATTGTGGAATAGTTAGGCGAAAGCCTTGTCCTATCCTAAGTGTTTAAAATTACCGTAAGGGTTCACTGTTTAAACACTCGCCTTCTAAAGTAAAACACTTCTTAAATAAAACGAGAAATGCTCTCCCCGTATTAGACTAAAAAGGGAAGATTGAGTACAAACTTCTTCTTTTCCAAATATTAGGATTCTCACTTTAGAGTGCGCGGTCCGGATACTTGTCTTTCAATATGAAGACGTGACTATACTCGCAACACACCTTTCAAAGCAGACTTTTTCGAGTTATAAAGAATTGGGTACTACCTGCAGAGGTTCCTATCCATGGACTTATCTCACCCTAAAATCAATACCACCAATCAAATATGGCACGTTGCCTTGACGGCGTAACTCAAAACCTTTTCGTAAAAGGGCATGTTATTTCTGTTCTACCGCAACACAGACTAAAGCATCAATCTCCACACGTGCGAGCAGCAAAACCTAATGCTAGAATGAGAACATTAACATCGCCCACTAAAATCAACAAACCCATACTTATTTTCTACTATGAACTATGAAGCTCTGATTACGAGGACCTCAATCCTTGGCGAGCACACTAATTTAAAACCTTTTTTTCCTTTAATAAAGCATTCATGGCAAGCATAAACCCTTAGCAACATCCATACGCATAAGACAAGCGAACGGTTCCCATCGAGTACAATTGATATGAGGGGTGATAATACCTTCCCCTTGCATAACTGGTTTCTGAACCCATATCTTGGTTGCAAGGCCATCTTATCCTTCCTTTTGGGGTTTTCTCGATATTTTCCCTTCCCTTTGGGATAAATAAAGTTCAATGGCGACTCTGTGTTTTTTCGCATAGCGGCAACATCCACATTAAATGTTTCATTTAAATTCATGGTATATTTAGTTTTAATCAAGAACCTAGCCACATCCAAATTCAAGTGTTGTTCTATTTCTTCATCGGATCGTACAGACTCGCCTACCGTTCTAGATATATACTTAAAAAATTATGGACACCACACATGACAAGTTAAGCCATAACAATGTAACCAAATGAGTCTCTCATTATCCACGTCCTGCGGCAACCATGAATGAATGTCCGAGAACTATAGGTTTACCCAAGCGTTTGCCTCCTTTACCATAGCTTCAATCTTTTCATCCTCTAATTCCTCCAATAAGCATAGATTCGCACCCATAGGCGTGGCTTTGATACATAAGAATCTTTCAGAATGTAGTGCTTCTTACACATTGTATATCGAGCCTGACTTTTCCACCACCCCAACAAATGCTTTGTCAAATCTAGCATTGTCTTTCTTTTCTATGTTGAATTGGAGATGCGCAAAACTGGGATTTGCCTCCACAGTTTTCCATCATCAAAATTTGCTTATGTTGAATGTCTTATGTTCATCCTCTTTGCCCTTCATCTTCCCTTTTGCAATATTGCCTCCAATTGCCTAAGCATAGGTCACATTAGATCCTTTGAGATTCCAGATCCGCTTCCCATGCTGTTGTATTCGTCTCCCCCCACCCCCTCCTCCATGAGCACTTGTTTCTTCTCTTCACACTGAAATGTCTTGTTTTCGCGCTGAAATCTCAAGATGTTTATGTATATCTTCTTACCTTGGATAATGATTTTATCTAACTTCACCTCCATGACTCTCTCATTACCAACTTTTCTAAAGCGGACAAATCCATACCATTTTCCTCGCTTATCTCTCCTTGGGGGAATAACAACTTCTACCACCAACCCATAATCTTTAAACACTTAGAGCCTCTCTTTTTCTTCAAAGGAATCAGGGAACTTCGTGAAAAAGATATGTTTTCTTCCATGATCTCGTCTTATTTCAATACTAAATCATTTTAAAATATTTGATGTTTCATTTTAATGTCTTTAATATTTAGCACTACACCATAAAAATATCATCAGTGAAATATTTGATCGATAGGAAAAAATATTTTATTTTTATTAAAAAATGTTAGGGTTTGAGATATCCCATCAGTGAGATATTGGATTGAAATAAAAGATGTTTAATTTCTGTTTTAAAAAATTGAGTGTTTCGGATATCCAATCAATAGAATATTCAACAGATAGGAAAACTTCCTTCGCACCTACACTTTTCTTCCTTCCCCCTAAAAAAATCATATTGTATAACACAACAAAAAGCACCTTTTCTCAGTTGTGATATACCTTCTCTCGACTGCCATACACCTTCTCATGACTTCCATAGTCATTATCTCAAAACCGTAAAACCTGTGTCGCCACTGCACTACATTCTCTCAAAACTGTACAACTGACATTGGTTCTCTTTATCACCGCACGCTGCCATTACACTGCATTACCATTCTCTCAAAATAATACAATTGACACCAGTCTCCTTCATCACTACATGCCAACATTGCCTTTTGTGCACCGTGTCATTGTTAGCGCACCTTCATCATGCCATTTCACACTTTTACCTTATCACATATCACTAATATCTTACAACTTAACTCTAACTTTCTCTCTACTTCATGCTCACTTGTCTTATATGAAATCTACTTTTTTTAATTCCAGACCCTTCTTTTTCACCTATTTCTAAATTTATCTGTGTCACATAGAGAGGAAGTTGTTGTAGATATGGATGATAGAGTAGAAGATAGTATTTGTGACATTGGAGAGGATTCTTTTAAGATAGCCATTATATATGATGTTTTATGTAGTGGCAATGAAGAGCCGTTGGATCCAGAGTGCATAAATTTTACACGATTATTAAAAGTGTTAATATTGTTTAATTCGAAGGCAAAAATAGGTTAGAAGGATAATGTTTCACTGAATTGTTTGAGTTGTTGAAGAAAATGCTTCCCGAAGGTAACACATTGCAGAACCGTAATTATGAGGCTAATAAGATATTTTCTCAAATGGTATGGACTATACCAAAATATATACATCGTAATGATTGTATATTATATAGGAAAAGAGTGTGAAAACTGAATCAATGCCTGAAGTGTGGGGTGTCGTTCTACAAGTTGAATGATAATGATATTGATGATGATGATGTAAGCACAAAATGTCCTTCAGTCAAGGTCGTATGGTACCTACAATTAGTTCTAAGGTTCAAGAGATTGTTTAATAATTTAGATGGCGCAAAATAATTCTGGATGACATGCATATGAGATAAATTGAAATGGATAATTGTACTTGCTAAAAGTTCAATACATGAAAACCACTTGAATTGTATGACTATAAGAGGTTTATAGGGTTGTTATGGTGTTAGGTAAGCTCGCGCAGGGATGGTGATAATATTTGTGTGTTGGTATTTTCTAGGTGAAATTGAATATACATAAGGCTTGCTCACGCATAGTGGTGAGAAGCTCTACATTTGTGTTTCTGTGAGATAATTAGATCTCATTCTCAGTTCTAAGGTAAAGGTATTTATAGAGCTTATAGATGCTGGACAGGAGAGGAAATCAAGTCCACTTCCTCCATATTCCCCTTTAATTATCTTTGTAAGGAATTGTTCCCTCTCTACTAATAAGGATGAAGGATTGGCCACTTCACTTTGACCGTCTCTTTTGACTAATGTGTGTGACACGTGTTTTTCCACTAAATTGAAATGGAAACGTAGATTAAATCAGATATTTTAGCCTATGCCCAACAAGGTGTTTTAGCCCTTCTTTGGGCTACCTCAAGCTCTTCTTTAGGCGAAGTCGAGTTAGACCTTCTTTTGGCGACCTTGAGGTAACCCTTCTTTGGGCTACCTTGAGCCATTCTTTAGGCGAACTTGAGGTATACCTTCTTAAGGATACCACAAGAAAGCCTTTATATTGGCTACCTTAGAGACCTTGAGGTAAACCTTATTTGGGATACCTAGATCCCTTCTTTGGGCGACCTCGAGCCATTCTTTGGGACTCACCAAGTGCTGAGGTAGTTAGTTTGTATCGCGCAATCATGGACCCTTCTTCTTGGGTCGAACTAAATTATACTAATACGCAGTCTCTCAAGCACGAGGGCTTTTGAAAAGTATAAAGTGATTTAATCCAGGAAGAAGGTATGGATTTTGTTTTGTTGAAAAATTTGTAGTTGTAACATCATAAAGCTTAGTCAAAACTAAACCAAAAACCAAGGATTTGATATGAAAATAAAAATTTAGTTTATCACACCTCATAGTACCATTCAAACATCAAATTAACAACTCTAATTCATCACCATGTTTCATCAATTCATTAGTATATGAAATTTTGGTACAGCAGATCACGAAGATGTCGAACAGGATATCGAGTCACTTGATCTCTGCTTCACAGACAAGGACAAATAGGAGCAAAAAAACTATGCAGAAAATACAGAGAACACGCAACAATTGTTAACCCAGTTCGGTGCAACTCACCTATGTCTGGGGGCTTCCAAGCCAGGAATGAAATCCACTAAGCAGTATTAGTTCAAAGCTAAACACCTCCGTTTATAACTTGTCACCTAATCACTACCCGTGCTAAATTTCTACCTAAGACGCTCCTAGGTATGAGACTCTTCTCAATTCCCTTTCAATCACAGTAGTGACTGAACAATTACATCTCAATAAAATAGTCCAACTCAAGTATTCACACAATACAAGAGAGGCTCACAAAAGTACAAACCCTAGTACTCACTAACAGCCGTGTATATTCTCTGCCCTACTCTAGGTTAAATCCATCCTATTTATAACCATAAACAAGACTGGATTTGGGCTTCAGAAACGCAGCAATTATGCTTCACAGAATCTGCAACTAAAACTCCTCTAGAATAGTTTCTTCAATCCTAAGTTTCCTAAAGTGTATCCACACTTAGAAACAACATCTTCAAATTATAATCAGAATCTCTGATTCCTCAATCTTGGACGCCACCTAGGATAAATAAACATTCCCACAAAATCTGGAAATCAGAAAACCAAATAACAGTTATCACAAACTGTAACAGACAAAGATGTCGAATCATCATGATAGGACATCTTGTCCAACATCTTGATCATCAGTTAGTTCTACATGTTATGACATCTTGTCCAACATCTTACTGTCAAGTTAGTTTAACCAAAATTGATGTCAACCTCAAAGGATTGGACTCATCAGTATATAACCACAATATTTAAATAATGAATTTCACCGGAATACCACATCAAAATTATGCAATTTCACAAACGAGGCATAATATGGATAAAATCAGACATGCAACATGAAATAAGGCACAACAACAATTTCACATAGCATACATTTGGTCATTCACTTTGTGCAACAACATTCTTATCAAAACAACTCAAAATCATGTTTTCTACTAGTCATACCTCAAATTTGACTAATTAATTAAAATATCAAATAGAGTTGGAATTAAGTGAACGAACATGTTTTGCAAATCTTAGAATGTCTATTTTAAGACTATGATTTTTATTGTAGAATTATGTGATTCCCCATAAGTGTTGATTTTTTCCTCTCAAATTTATTATGAATCTTAATAATAAAATTTATAATTTTGAAAATTATGTTTTCCGCTATATATGTTGTGATTACCTTTTGATTAGATCATTATGTGACATTCATTTAATTTATATAATGTATTTCTTATATATACATTATTTTATTTTCAAGGACAAGTATGTGTTTTGTCTATTGTATATTTTGTATATGATTATATAAATTAAATATTATAAAAGTTTGTTAATCTTCAAAGTTATCAAACTTGTAAGCTTATTTGATTTTAAACATATAATTTATTTCAATTATCCCAAGCATGGATGCTAAAATTTATGATTAATTTTGGGTTAATAGAAAATTTATTGTTATAAGACATTTTTGGATCGTGCAAAGGTTGATTAATTGTTGTTATAACTGATGAACATGAATGTTGGTAATCTATGTGCATTATTAGTTTTATTTATATATCCAAAGATAATAAATATTTTATTGATGCATATATCATATGCCTAATAAATGTTAAATTAATAGCATCATTATGTTTAATTGTTGTGTATAGGGGTGGCAAAACGGATCGTGGCCCCCCGGCCCGCACACCCTCCAAAAAATGGCGGGTTGGGTTGGGATTTTGGGTCCGCCGCCCACCAAAATCCGCCCCGCCAAAACTCGCCACCCTCCAAAACCCTCCACCCGCCAAAGACCGCCGCACCTATTCGTTTACCTTGTCCCACCTTAAACCCGTCATTTTTTAGTTAATTCTAGTAATTCCAATTCTTGATGGTTTTACTTTGTACATTTATTTGAGAATATATGCAATATTTTTTGAAGTAAAATTTGTTAAAAAGATGCTTTGTAAAAAATGTTCTAAAAAATAAGTGAAAAATCAATTTAAAATGTAAAAACAAGCTTATTAATCTATTAAAAAATGAATAAATAAATAAATAAAAAAGTTGACGGGCAAGCCCGCCGCCCGCCAACCCGCCACCTTGGCGGGGGCGAGCTAGATTTTTAAGCCCATTTCCAAGCCCGCCCCGCCTTTTTTTTGGCGGGCTTAAGGCGGGGCGAGCGACCCGTTTTGCCACCCCTAGTTGTGTATTAGTAAATCTTACAAAGAAGAATATTATTATACATAAAATGGTTGTTTATTAAATTTGAATGTATGTTTTGTAATTCAAAGTATGAATACTTGCATCTGTTAATTAAATTATTTGTCCCATTATCCTTGCACAATAAAGAATTTATGAATTTTATGGAAGAACAAACTCATATTACTAACAAGTCTCTTACAAGGAAGGACATTAATGAGTACTTTAACCACGTTGAAATTTGATGGTTCTTGTACTATGCATGATTATATCAATGAAATGAATAGTATTGCAACAAGACTTAAAGTCGTTGCAAATGGAAGTGGATGGACTTTTCCTTGTACAATTCATTTTGAATTCATTATCGTCTCAATATGGGATTTTTGTTTCCAAATGAATTATAATATCGTGAAAGACAAATGGAATGTGAATGAATTGTAAAGTTGGTTTAAGATGAAACTCGAATTAAGAATCGATGAAATTACCATATTCATCTAGTATATCAACAAGAAGTTAGAAAGAAATTTTGAAGGAAACATGGAAAAGGGAAATGACCATTAAAAAAATTAAGAATAATTATATTTTTGGTTCAAAAAGAAAGATATGTTTAATACTTATTTATGTTTTGAATTAAATTTATGTTCCACACAATTATTGTTGGATTGATTATGGTTACATAACTCATGTTTCTAATATGATGCAAGAATTGATTATAATTTAAACCATAAACAAAAATGAAAGTTTGTCTAAGTGAACAATATAATGAAGGCTTCAGTAGAAGATGTTAGAATTATTTGAGACTTTGTATGAATCTGGTATACTTAGAAATTTAGTTTCTATTTTTAAACTTGACGTTGTTGGATTTTCTTTTAAGTTTGGCAGTGGTTGTTCAGTTTGTATGAAAATACCTTAATTGTAACACCCACATATAATATAGATCTAGCAAATATATTATACATAATGTAATTGGTATATAATGCACATAAAAGCCTATCGGTAACATTATATATACATGTCCAAAAGAAATAATATACATAAATGGCAAATGGTATACAAAAGTGCCTAAACAAAACTAAGATCTATATCAGAGTCCACATGATCTACAACGGAAGATCAAGATCCAAAAAGTAAGATCACTGAAACATTATCACGCAAGTTTATCCTTGCCTTTCACCTGTAAAAAACTACCTAAAAAACAACAACAATAGTGGGATGAGATAATAATATCAATGAGCTCTCATATCTTATGGGTCCACTCGGCTCTAAAGGGATCTTAATCTCTATGAGATCCTACGACCCATGGGCACCAGGGAACGAGCCTTATAACATGAGAGAATGTTATAATGATTACCGCATATTACGACCAATGTACACCATCTATAGCAATTGAAGCTTATGGTTGCATTTATGGGATAAAGCGTGTAATCATCCATTTTTTACACCCATTATGCCCTGATTAATCTAGCCTCGAGTGTGACATCAATTCCATAGTATTCTCACATCATCCTTTTATTCGCACAACACATAACACTTAATCAATTAACATATTAAATCAAGTTACAACATTTAGATACTCTTACTAGTATCAATGTATCTTTATGGCTCTGAATTAGAAGCAAGATACTTACATCATTTTCAATCCTTCTGATAGGAACTTAGTACCACAACTAATTACGACCGCGCTCGGTTGGATTTAATACATGGTCTACGACTACTAATTACAACCCTTCTGATTGGAATTTAGTAACCCCACACAATTAGATTTAGTAGATGGTCTACAATTACTAATTGCGACTCATTCTTATTGGAATTTAGTGTGTATAACTAACTACGACTCCATTCGGTGGAATTAATATGTCACTAAGCTTGTACTAATTACAGCTCCATTCTAGGAACTTAGTACTTCACTAGGCTTGTACTAATTACGACTCCATTATAGTAACTTAGTACTTTTCCTTCTCATGCATGTATTACATTCTAAGTTCCAATCATTAACCATGCAATTAATACACATACACATAAAAACATGATACATGAAACACACAACATAGTTCATTATCATTATCCAAACAATATGGAAACATAAGCATGGTTTCTTTTACAAAAAAGGTCAAACATTAGACTAGTTCTCCAGCGCATTCAACCTCGTGTTAATCAGAGTAACGGTTCCCGTTTTATGGTGGAAATAAGAACACTAAACATTTTTCAAAGCATAAGGACTCTCGCTTAGAGAGCTCAGGTGACCTCCAAGAAAGACGAGGCAAAATGTTTACTTTCCAAGATTTCCCCTGTATCGCTTAGCGATCCCTGACAAAGCATCAACGCGAGCTCTCACTTAGCGAGCTCCAGGCGAGGCTCAAGTGAGAGATTCCATAATGAATATCCTCTCAAATATTTGTTGTCTCGCCTAGTGAGACATGTCCTCACCTAGCGATAAATGTAGAGCTTTCCTGCTACTACTACTACTAATAATAAGCTTGCTTCAGCAAGCAGATCCCTCGCCTATTGAGAGTTTCTGCACAAAACCAGTACCAAAACGAAACTGGAAGGGATAACAAGTAAATAACAACTTCAAATCATAACATATCATACAAAACAACATCAACAACATATATTATCACAAGTATACATGGAAGCAACAAGAACATCATGTATTAACATAGATTTCATGATCATGGCAAAACACACAAAACCTAATTTCGCTATTCATGGATTTTCCCCACCAAAACTATGTCTAACTAGGAACCCACCTTGAATCAAGAAGATGATGAAGGTTGGGGATGATTCTTGATAAAGCAAGATGATTCTTCCTTTTTCTAAGATTTCTCTTTTTTCTTCTCTTCTTCTCTTCTTCTCTCTTTCTCTTCCTTTGCTTTCTCTCTTTACCAAATTTCTCTTCCTTTCTATATTAATTCAACAAGGAAAAAGGTTGGTAAGAGGAGAAGAGAAAATATCTAAAATAGATATTTCTTCCAGAGAATAACTGACTCTTCATTAATTTTACCAAAATGTACCTTCTTTTACTTATTAATAAAGGTCAATTAAATTAAGTAATAATTAAGCTCAACTGAGTTCACTAATTACTCTATTTGTCTTAACTGACAACCAATAGAGCATATAGGAGCTCAATATGATCCAACTGACAAAGAATAAAGTATTTAAGAGGATATGAGATATTACATTCTCCCCCTTTAAAATAAAATTTGTCCTCGAATTTTCAAAAGAAAATACCTGGAAAAGATAAGGGTAAGCTTTTCGCATCTCGAACTCTAGCTCCTAAGTAGCTTCGCCCGAGTACGATCCTTCCCAAAGAACCTTGACAAGAGGAATCTCCTTGTTCTTTAATACCTTAGTTGAATGATCAACAATATGACTGGGTTGAGGTTTGAACAAAAGATATGCTTCTACCGCAACGGTATTTTGAAGAACGGGCTGAAGAGAATCGGGAATGAATCTCCGAAGCTGAGATACATGGAACACATCATGCAATCTGGAGAGGGAGGGTGGTAAGGCTAAACGTTACGCTACTTCACTAATCGTTTCAATGATTTGATATGGTCCAAGATACCTTGGACTTAACTTCCTTGACTTAAAAAGTCCTTTTAATGTCAACCTCGGAGGTGACTTTCACGAACACATGATCACCTTCTACAAACTCCAACGGTTTTTGCCTATTTTCTGCGTAGCTCTTTTGAGAATATTAAGCTATCTTTATTTTCTCTTGGATCATCTTGTCGTACCTCAAAAAAATATGATCTTTGCGATGCGCAAAACAAGGGTTTGCACGGTCACGGATAGACTTATGAGAGTCGCCACCGAACTTTATTTATTCCCAAGAAGGGAAAGGGAAAATATAGAGAAAACCCACGGGTGAAAGGATAGGGTATGGTCATCGCAACCATATTGGGTTCGGAGGTCAGTTATGTAAGGGGAAGGTATTAGCACCCCTACATCCATCGTACTCGATGGGAACCATCTAAGTTGTCTAGGAATAAAAGGTATTTGATATCTCTAAGCTTGCTAAGGGGAAAAATGGATGAATACTTGAGGAAAAAACAAAATATTTTTATTATTGAGTTCGTTTGAATTTACTATCTAGTGCATACGTATCCCAGAGGGAATCAAAACTCCGTAGTTTTTGTTGAAAAAGTTTGGTTTATTGTGTGTGTGTTTTTTTTACGGATGATGCTAAGTAGCATGCCCTTTTTGAAAAGGTTTTAAATGAAAAAAGCCCGAAGGAAAAAAGATTTGGATTTGTGAAGTCTTTTATTAGGGTTTAAGAAAAAGTTAGAAATATGCATCACGCTAAAGTCTATGACAATAGGAGCGGGTATTTAGTACAAATGATCCAGGCGTCTCACGTACGAAATACCCTAAGAAGAGGTAAGGAAAAACTCCCGCTCATTTTTCCCATGTACTTAAGGTTTATGGCGCGTGATGCATATCGTATTTAATGAAATATTTTTGTATTTTTTGAAGAAAAGATTTTAGTTTTAAGAAAGGACCTACCCTAATTCTATGATCCTAAGGTTAGTTTCAAGGGGAATCATCCTAGTGTTATCAAACTACAATTTGATTCTAAAGTTTAATTCGACATTGAGTGATCAAAAGTTGATCGCCTAATGGAATATCTTTACGGGAACATATGAACCGAAATCATCAAAAGCATGCATCAAGCTCAGTTAATAGTCATCAACACTTCACAAGAAAATGACAATGATTGGTCAAGGTTAACCTCAAAATTAATTAAAATTTTAATTAAGATTAATTAGAATTTCAATTAATTAATCGAAATTTTAAGTGTTTCAATTAATCAATTAAAATTTTAATTAATCACAATCAGATATTCAATTAACATCTAAAATAAAATAAAATATGACTTAACAATTTAAGCAAAAAAATCATATTAATAATTTACTTAAAAAAATGGGAATAAATTAAATAAAATAAAAAAGGTACCAAGCTGAGTTAAGGGTGTATTTTTTCTTTTACAACAAGAACATGGGCTTAAGGTCCATCCGAGTTGGCTACGCACAAAACGAACCGGTGTTTAAAGGAAGAACATGGGCCATCTAAAACCTACCCGAGTCCACACATGTAAAGGAAAGGAAAGAGGTCTTCAGCAAATCACTTATTCCAATCTCCCAATACACTCTCTATTTTGCATCGTCATGATCTCTGTTATCCCTCCCTCATTCACATGTTGCGTTACTCTCTCTTGCGTCGTCCTCGCCTCATCGCCTTATAGCTTTCTCTCTCTCTCTCGCTCAAACTCTTTCTCCCACACACTCGCACGTCGGACGACAAACATACTCCGCTGGGCCGTGGCTTCAAGCCGGCGGCGGCGGAGAAGATTCTAATGTTAGCCTCTCTAAATTCTTCTCAACACTAATTTGTTCACATCCGATTCAGTTTCATAAGCATTTGGAATTTATGTGACTCAAGCTACAAAGAGGAACAAGATTGAAATAGGGAATTACCTGAAGGTATGATTCTGCTTTAATTCGTGTAGGATTCAATTCATGTATGTTATTGTTCTTGATATTGTTATGTTGTTATTGATGTAATGCGTCCCGCCTCGAAACCGTGTGTGTGGTATTGTATATGCTCTGCTGCTTTGATGATTTTTTCTTGATGTTGCTCTCTTCCAAATCATACACTGCTATACTTGTGAGGTTGTATGTGTATGCTCGTGAACTTTCTTCAATTCGTGTATTCTCTGTGTGTGACTTTGTTTTGTTTGTGTACTGATATTTTTTTTGCATCTCCTTCAATTTTCTATGTGTTATTTTATGCCGTGTGTGTGAATTTTTCTTGTCCATGTGCTTCTCATGTGTATGTTCTTTATATAAGCTCAGAACTTTGATATCCAAATTGAATGCAAGAATATGACATGTTTGTATGCTGTTTTGGAAAGAAATAAGGTTTTGTCTTGAACATGATTTTATGATGATTGAATTTCAAGAAAACATGTTTGCGGTTTATTTTGGAAAGAACTTTATAATTTTTTTGATCTTGTGATAAACAACTTTCCATTTTTGTGTGATCATGTTTGGGACATGTTTTGGAATTCTGATTTTACCATGAATTTTGATTTTATTTTTTATTGTAATCCTAAAGGTACAAGGTTCCGTGCCCATGGAGTAGGTAGCTAGATATGCTCCTTCCATCCAAAGCATCATTTGCAGAAGTGGCAATTTTAGCTAGATATGCTTCTTCTCAAAAGTGGTAGTCTTATGCACCAACCCAAGGCAAAAAAAAAAACAAGTGCAAAACATCTATGCTCACAAGACGTGCATCTTCACCCTCTGCAATAGCTTTGTTATTCACTATTTCTCGTCTATTGTAAGAAGGTGTTATTTTGGCATAAGTGAAAGATTTTCCACCATTTTAGACTTTATGTAAATCTTCTTGCCACTTATTTTTGTAACAATGTAATGTAATTACACCATTTATTTGTAAACATGATTGGTATGGATTAATTGGAATCTTTATGAAACTCTTGAGCTTATGAATCTATCTTGTAAGCCTTGAGTGAAAAGTAGGGGTGCCAAAACGGGCCGCCCACCCCGCCTTAAGCCCGCCAACAAAAAGGCGGGGCGGGCAAGCCCGCCTAATGGAAATGGGCTTAAAAATTTAATTCGCCCCGCCAAGGTGGCAGGTTGGCGGGCGGCGGGCTTGCCCGCCAACTTTTTTATTTTTTATTTTTTCATTTTTTAATAGATTAATAGGCTTGTTTTTACATTTTAAATAGATTTTTCACTTATTTTTTAGAATAATTTTTACAAAGCATCTTTTTAACAAATTTTACTTCAAAAAATATTGCATATATTCTCAAATAAATGTACAAAATAAAACCATCAAGAATTGGAATTACTAAAATTAACTAAAAAATGGCAGGTTTAAAGTGGGACAAGCTAAACGAATAGGTGCGGCGGGCTTTGGCGGGTGGCGGGTTTTGGCGGGGCGGACTTTGGCGGGTGGCGGGTTTTGGCGGGGCTGGATTTGGTGGGTGATGGGTTCAAAATCCCAACTCAACCCGCCAATTTTGGCGGGTGCGCGGGCTGGCCCGGTGGACCACGACCCGTTTTGCCACCCCTAGTGAAAAGTGGAAAAGATGTTGTGACTTGTAATGAATCCTTGTGTCTTTTGAATTTCTTTGGAATCCACTTTGAACTTGACATTTTCAAAATTTGAATCTTTATGATAAATTGAAAACTTGAATCCCATGATGATTTGAATTTGAGTTTTTCCTCTTTCAACTTTAATCTTATGAAAAACGTGAATCTTGGAATCGATTAGTGCACCTTAAATCTTTGAATTCAATCTTCAAAATTTTGAATTTTCATGATAACTTGAAATGATGCCTTGTATTTGAATTATGTATCTTAGAATGAGCTTGAATTGTAAGAAAAATGATCATTGAACTTTAAACTAAACATGGAATTTGACTTGGATTTTTTTAGACAAATGGTTTATGGTTTTAAAGGAAATGGATATGGATTGGATTTTTGAAAAAAGGATTCAAGAAGGGATTTGGATGTAGGTTTAGGAAATGGATTGAAAATTGGATATTTGATATGTATTTGGACATGGAAAAAATGGTTTAAGTTGGATAGTAGGAAAAGTTGGATATGAAATGTGGATAACGGTTATGGAAAAATGGATAATGAAGGATTAAAAATGGATTATGAATTTGGATAATTAGATAAGAAAGATTTGGATTTGGATATGAAAGTGGTAAAGGAAAATTTGGATAATCTGCCTGTTACTTGAATCCCAAGAAACCCACACAAACTTAAATAGAATCCTTGGGCAAAATAAATGCCCAAGAACTTGATGTCATTTGAACAAGCTTGAATCAACAAATCCACTAGTCCTCCATACCATGTTAAATGACTCCTGGTCTTTGATTTAATCACAAACTCAAGAAGCAACCACATTCCATCTGATGAGATCTTAATCCGTACAATGAAGGCACGATTCTTTGACATCTCCTCTTGAAAGCAACGCACCAAAACAAAAAATTTCCAACACCACACGCAAGACCTCATGCCTTAAACCCTAGGGAATCATGGCCAAAGGTCAAATGATCGTCTAAACGAAGGTCGAGAAGCAACACAAAGTTAGGTATAAGGAAATAAACAAGGTAGGACAAATTTGGGGTATGACATATCTTTATCTTTTCAATAGTTTCTTGAATAACTTTCGGTCCTAAAATTCCTTTCTCATTAACTTCCGTCTAACAAAGAGGCGTCTTATACCTCCTTCCATAGAGATCTTCGTATGGAGCCATACCAATACTCGCATGATAACTATTATTTTAAGCAAATTAAATCAAGCGTAAAAGATCTTTCCAATTTCCTCCACTATCAAGCACCCATGTCCTTAACATATCTTCCAAAGTGTGAATCGTCCTCTCGGTCTGGCCGTATGTATGAGGATTATTAGACGTACTCAAACATAACTCTGTACCCATATCATGTTGAAATGCTCCCCAAAATCTTGAGGTAAACTTCGTGTCTCTATCACAAACGATACTAGAGGGAATACCATGCAACCTCACAATTTCTACAATAAACAATCTTGTAAGATGAATAGCTTTGTATGTGGTTTTCACGACCATAAAATGAGTTGATTTTGTTAATCTATCCACAATTACCCAAATTGAGTCATAACCACCCTGAGTACATGGTAACCCTACTACAAAGTCCATAAAAATACTATCCCACTTCCACACCAGAACTTTTAATGGTTGCAACAGTCCATCTGATCTTTGATGCTCAATCTTTACTTGTTGGCATACTACACATTCAACTACATACTTGGTAATACTTCTATTTATACCAAGCCACCGATAACCCTTCTCCAGGTCTTGGTACATCTTTGAAGAATGTGGATGAAGTGTAAACATACTTTTGTGTGTCGCTTTTAGAACCTTCCTTCTCAACTCCACATCCTTCTGAGCACAAACTCTTTGATTAAAGACAAGAACTCCATCCTTAGTCTTAGAAAAACCTGGCTGGTTTGTCCTTGCTTGTAACTAATCATCCAATAATTGACTTTGTCAAATCCTTTCCCTAAACTCTGAAGTAGCATTCAAATTTCCCTTCATCACACCATTCTAAGTCCACTCAAATTGAAGATCAAGATTCCTGAATTTTTCCAATATATCATATTATAATATAATTAACTCGGCCTTATGTATTTCTTTTCGACTTAATGCACCTGCCACCTTATTTTCTTTACCCGGATGGTACTTTAATACAATGTCGAAATCTTTTAAGTACTTCATCCATCTTCTCTGTCGCATGTTTAACTATTTTTAGTTAAATAGGTATTTCATACTCTTGTGGTCACTAAACATCTCGAAATGTACTCTATACAAATAATGGTGCCACACCTTCAGAGTAAACACAACAAGTGATAATTCAAGGTCATGCGTCAGATAGTTCTCTTCACGAGTTTTCAACTTTCGGGACACATAGGCCACCACTTGGCTATCTTGCCTAAAAAATCCACCTAAACCTTTATTTAAGGCATAACAAAACACTTTATATGGGTTGGTAGGATTTGGAATTATCAACACAGGTGCGGTAGTTAACTTTTCCTTTAACATGGAGAAACTTGGCTCACACTTTGAATCCCATCTAAAAGAAATCTCCTTCTGAGTAAGTCAGGTCATGGGTAAGGTCATCTATGAGAACCCTTGGATAAACTTTTTATAGTAACCCGCCAATCCTAAGAAGCTTCTGACTTCCGATGCATTCTTCGGTCTTGCCCAATTGATAACAGCTTCAATCTTAGACGAATCTACTGCAACTCCTCCCTGCAATACAACATGACCAAGAAATTTCACTTCGGTCACCCAAAACTCACATTTACTAAGTTTTACAAAGAATTTCTTCTCTTGTAGCACTGATAAGACAATCCTAAAATGTTCTGCATGCTCTTTGTAACACCTTAAACCCCGAAACTTATATATAAAGCTTTACACGACAATATAAGGTGTCACCAACAAAAATCCTTTACCAAATCAAACATTTAACAAACACGCATCGGAAATATCAATGTCATACAACACCTGTCATCGCTCGCACACCTTCACTTAAGGTATCATTGCGGCAGTATCGATATTATTTCAAATAATACAACATTGTAACTTAGACTTTTAGTCTCAACCTTCAAATTATAACAAATTCTTTTCAAAATAAAGAGTTTTCATACTCATCTCGCAACAACTTCAACATAAACTAAATAAAGCAATTAAACTCCAACAAGACATAATAAGGAATCAAACGTTCATAACCCCGATGTTACAGGATCAGAGCAATACTTCTAAACAATGATTAAACTAAACGAAGAAACTCTAGGTGCTAACTTCCATTTACAACAACAAACTCTACTTCTGAGTATCTACAAGATGTCCATGGTGGACAACATGAAAGCAAAGGGGCTGAGAATCAACAAACTAACATAAACAGTGTAAGGAATGCTTAAGTAGAGAACATACAACAAGCACACATTCATTACACAATCGACAACAACATATTCTCACACCATTCATAACATCATGTACATATTAAAAACCAATCAACAACATCATGAACAATCGATTACATATGCAAACAAATATGCAATGTACTCCACAACAGACTCATTATGCATGCGGTATCATTCATGAACACTCAGGTTCATCTCGCTCCTGACCCCCATCATAGGACTAGAGCACACCAAATCGTTACCATCACCATAAGTAACGCTTCATCGATCCCCACCTGAAACCGGATACTCACTCCTGATCCCCACCGTAGGACCATAGCACACCAAAACTGGACCTAAATCCGTACACCATAATGCATGACTTTTAACAACATGCATTTTCACCAAAAGGTTCACCAAAAGAATCACCATGCACATCTCACCATTTATGCACAACATCGTTCATCTTACACAACAATTAATCAATTTTACAACATCAATAAACAACAACAAACAACAGCAACTCAACAAATGTAACTTCATAATCATTCGTTCATGATACTTCACAAAAACAACAACACATTATCGTATAAGCATAACGATTCGCCAATAAATCATACAAGTCATCACAAACATCCCTATAGTACGTAAATGACTATGACTCAAACATTTCACCAAGCACTACCATGAGGTAGATTTGCGCGTTAGCTTTCTAACGCTTTAAACGACATCTCATTTGGACTTACGGAATGAAAGATACAACCAAAATCGCCATACAACACTACAAAAACAAAAGCCGGATTTTTCACCATTTGGCCTATGACAATCTATTGTCAGCAAACACGTTTTGCTACTGACTTCACAAAAAATCACTTTTCTAGGATATGCAATCGATTGTAGCATTGGTGCAATCGATTGTAGCATTGGTGCAATCGATTCCACTGTTTATTTTTTCCAAAATTTAAACTGGTGCAATCAATTGTCATCTAGTGACAATTGATTGGCACTGGAGTTTTTTCCCAAAAATTCCAGTTTTCATCATGCGATCTCCACCCTTTCATCCCTAAACCTTCATACGTGTCTCCAACTAATTTTTCCCAAAATCCATTGATTCACAAAAAAATTTGACAATGTTTCATGTTACCATAATCATTAACATAAAGAACACTTATTTCATATATGTGATTTTAAAGATAATTATAATAAAATTCAATGTGTGCACAATTCTTAAAACTTGTAACTAAACTACAGTTGAAGGGAAAAAAAAGGAGAGTGGAGAGGGTGCTATAAAAAACAAAGATGGTTCAAATATTAAACCTTAAACACAATACGGGCTTGTCATAAAAAGGCCCAAGCCCAAATTGATAAAAAAGCCCAAAGTAATCGTGCTGTTTCGTTCACCACTATTCTTCTTGTATTGAGCAACAAGTAAACCCAATATTCTTCTTCTCTTTCACTCTCTTCTGCATCTCAACACTAAAACCCTTTGGTTCTTGCTCAATTACGATCGTCACGAAGGATTATTGTTCTTTTTCCATTTCATCCCAGTATGTCACTCCTTAATTTTTCAATTTTTCTGCTCCTTAGGGTTTTCCTTTGTTCAATTTTATTTTATTTTATTTCCACCATGAATCTAGGTTTCCTAATTTTGGTGCATATTGCAAGCAATTGTTATATCTTGGTTTTTTAGTTGGCTTCTGTGAGTGTTAATTTCAATTTTAAGTTGATTTTGCTTGTAACCATGATATTAGATTAAGTAGAAGTTTTCTGGGATTTGTTTGGTGCTTGATATTTTGTGGGGTGTTTGCTAAAGATGAGGAAATTTGAATGTATTGATTATGAGGTTAGAGACGTTATAGTGAGAGTTCAGTTATTTTCTATTGTGGAATGAGATGTTGATATAATCATGTTTGGACATCAAAATGGTTGGGGTCGAGTGTACTTATCCTAAAAATTAAACCTTTATTATTTAGAACTATGTTTTGGCTCAGTTTCGCTCATTGCTGAGTTTAAGTATAATGATTTCTTAAGATAGTAGTTTTTCAACATTACTAGAGTGCTTGTGGTGGGATTCGTATTTCAAATCACCAAATGGTGTGTGTATTGATATTCCAGCTAAGGGCAAGCTGTCCCAGTAGTCAAATCACGCGTTGCGTATATTGTGTGGGCTGGGTTACTGCCCTTAGTCATTCTGGTATAGCTTTTGATTTTTTTTCTAGGTTTGATTTTACTGTTTCGGATAGATGTATGAAGAGGAATGCTACAGAGTAGGCAGGACTTGTTAATGCTTATATTGTTTGTGTTTGTGGTCAAATGTCTACGTAAGAGAAAACAAAACCTAACCAAGTAGTGAGGTGTTAACTGTTAAGTGGTATGGATGCACACATTAGGATAAGGGATTTCCTTTGTCTCTTCTGTAATATCTTGCTGTCCTAAAGTTTCTCATTCTCTGGTGTTCTCTCTGGTCAGTGTTATCAAATATCCGCAATTGCGGTGCTATGGCGGATATACGTGGTGGTTTTTGGGCTCGCCGCGATGGTAAGTATCGGTCGATATTGCGGGTTTTTCCGCCATAATCCGTTATAACAGCACAGCGTCCGGTATGACAGGATTTTGGCTCTCTGCCATGGACCGCCATCTGCCATGGACAATGTCTCTGGTTTAAAATTGTTACGTATTGCCTTTTAGAGCTAAGTAATACTTGTATTGCCTCACATCAATGCTAAGTGATACTTGTGTTGCCCCACATCAATGCCAAGTGATACTTTTTTTGTTGACGCAATGCCAAGTGATACTTGTGTTGTGCTCTGTGTTATCTTTAAATGATTCTAATTAACATTCTTACAATTATGACTATGTTTATAACATGATATTGTGTTATATGTAGGTTTCTAGACATTAACATGTTTGCTTGGAAATTGGAATATAAAACTTTCTTTCCTTTTATACAAGTCATCTTTCATATTCTATATGTTTGCATCAAATAAATAAACAATATTAAATTATTTGTCTGTTTAGAGTAGTAGAACATTCAACATTCTAGTTCTTGAAATTTATTGTTGAAGATAATTTTATTTTGGTCAGTGAATCTTGACCGGTCACGTTTCTAGTCAAGGGTAATTTGTTTTTCTGTGCTGTCTGCTCCTTTAGTGTGAATATAAGAGGATATGATTCATCTAAAAATGTGATTCCTTCTCGTAGCATTGGTGATTCACATATATAGATGAGAATTTGTATGGTAACATTTGTGATGACGTGTACTTGAACTTAGGTCACCCTATGCCGTGTTTTGTGCCATTCTCTTTTCTCACTTGTCAAACTCAAATGAGAAGAACCAAATCTGAGTAGTCAGCCTGTTTTCTTGACTTTGATGAGTCAGTTTAACCGTTTGAAGTAGTATTTTAATTATGTACCACGTATTGATTTGGGACTGTGTGTCCTAGGTCTCTTTATTTGCTTGGGTTAGTAGTATAATACATGCAGAATGATGGAAAAGACCCCTTTGCAATTTCTATTTCAAATTTATATCAGTGTTCTTCTTATACTTTTACTTATTGCATAATTAAACCAAAGTAAAACTGCAAAGTTTACTTTTCATTTTTGATGGATCTTATGGCTGATGGTTGACCTTTACCTTCTTTTTCCTTGTATATATATATTTTATTCCTTAAAGTTTATTTGTCTTTTTGCTGTTTTTTCTGTTGTGACTTTGTGTGCTTTAATTTGTCTGGTTGAGGTAGTTGAATTTTAAGATGACCAGGAAACTAACATTGCTAGTTTAAGTTAGAAGTCAGGGAGGAGTTGAAATCATGTTATTTGGTAGTTGGTAGGTTATGTCCATATTCTGCTAGGCCAAGGTTTTTCAGATATTATGGCCAATGTTGTCAATGATTACAATTAGTACTTATCTGCTTTAAATTGCCGCACTTGCGGAATTTATGTTGTTTAAAATGTTTACTTTTCTCAACGTACCCTCTTTACTTTTCAAACCATCCGGTGGGCAGAGGTGGCAGCATCTTGCACTGTGCTGCTTTTTCTGCACTGATATCTGCAGTTATTGGCTGCTTTTTGACAGTAATACTGCCTTGCTGTGCCGGCATTGTCTGCTTTTTGATAGGCCGCAATTGGCTTCCCTATGCCATTGACATTTGAAAACATATTTAGTAGGACTACCATTGGAATAAGGTGGATGTTTTAACATGACAAAACCTTACTCATGATGTCTGTGTTAACCTGTCAAATTTTCAATACCTGTATAATTAGAATAATTATTAAAACCCCTTCAATCCATCACCCTTATTTTTTTCATGCAACCCATTATTTTTCTTTTCCTATTTAATTCTTTTTACCCTTAAAAAAACTCTAGATTCTAGACCAACACAGGCCCACCATCAGATGCAATTTGTTCTGCCTTTTGTCTGTGTTTTGGGTTGTTCAATGTTGTGTCATGACTCGTTAGTTAGTCGTTAGTAGTGTTAGATGTTGTGTTGGGCTGTAACGTTTTGGGATCTTATTCTTTCCTCTTAAACTGGTTTTGAAATGTGGTGCAACTTCATATGTTTCTATCCATGTTTTATATGATCATCTAATGGCATTTTACCTGCATCACCTCCCATTGCGTTGTATCTCGTAGATTTTGAAATTCAATATATAACTGTTTAAATAGGTTAAAATATTTGATATATATTGGGAGACTGGTGGAACAGTTAAAGTAGTGGGATAATATTTTTACTCAATAATTGATAGTAATGCACAATTTGTTGGCTTTCAGCTTTCTCTCTAGTATTGACAAAATGTTTTTTTTTGCAGAACTTGGTCCTAGTTGCAGCCATGTCTTCTTTTCTTCCTGCCACAACAGACTCCATTGCTCTGGCATTGGAAGCTAAAGACCCATCTGAGGGCATCTCCATCCTTTATCGTGTACTTGGGGATCCTTCTTCTTCCCCAGAAGCTCTGCGCATGAAAGAGCAGGCCATAACAAACCTCACCGACCTTCTCAGGCAAGAGAATAGGGCAGAAGATCTGCGCAGCCTTCTCACTCAGTTGAGGCCATTCTTTTCCTTGATTCCCAAGGCAAAGACTGCAAAAATTGTGAGAGGAATAATTGATTCTGTTGCTAAAATACCAGGAACATCTGAGTTACAAATTTTACTCTGCAAAGAAATGGTGCAATGGACTCGCGATGAAAAGCGTACCTTTCTGAGGCAGCGAGTCGAGGCAAGACTTGCTACTCTTCTGATGGAAACTAAGGAATACTCACAAGCTTTGACTCTCCTTAATGGCTTGGTTAAAGAGGTTAGGAGACTAGATGACAAACTCCTTCTTGTAGACATAGACTTGCTCGAAAGCAAGCTACACTTCTCCTTAAGAAATCTTCCCAAAGCAAAAGCTGCTCTCACAGCCGCAAGAACAGCTGCAAATGCTATTTATGTTCCACCAGCTCAACAAGGTGCCATAGATTTGCAGAGTGGAATTCTTCATGCTGAAGAGAAGGATTACAAAACTGCATATAGTTATTTCTTTGAAGCTTTTGAGTCTTTCAATGCACTTGAAGATCCCAAAGCTGTCTTTAGCCTAAAATACATGTTGCTGTGTAAGATCATGGTTAGTCAAGCTGATGATGTGGCTGGAATCATATCTTCTAAAGCAGGCCTCCAATACGTTGGACCTGACTTAGATGCAATGAAAGCTGTTGCAGACGCTCATTCCAAAAGATCCCTGAAATTATTTGAAACTGCTTTACGAGACTTCAAAGCACAGTTGGAGGAAGATCCAATTGTTCATAGGCACCTGTCATCCTTGTATGACACCCTTCTGGAGCAGAATCTCTGCAGATTGATTGAACCATTCTCAAGGGTTGAGATTGCACATATTGCTGAACTTATTGAGCTTCCCATTGATCACGTGGAGCGGAAGATGTCTCAGATGATTTTGGACAAGAAGTTCGCCGGGACATTGGATCAGGGTGCTGGATGCCTTGTTATCTTTGATGACCCTAAAACTGATGCTATATACCCTGCAACTTTAGAAACCATTTCTAATGTTGGGAAAGTTGTGGACAGTCTCTTTGCTAGGTCTGCCAAGATTATGACATGAGATCTCTCCATTGGGTTGCTTCGTTTGACATTTGAACCGGTGATACTTTTGTTGTTCTTCTCTTAATGACGAGCAGGAAAACATTTGTTTAGTTTTGGAATTTGTCAAAATCAAAGATATTCTTAGTTTTTGAATCAGTTGACAAGGATCACTAAACTATTTCATAATATGTGTTTTGATATTAGTTCTTGAAATTTACATGCATGCAAGAGTTTGTATTGAAGATGATATTCATGCAGCTCGCATTTTGCAGAGCCTTCTTTTTCTTATCTAATATGCTTTTTTTTTTGGAACTTAATTTAGTAATCCAGTTATGATTGAGTTTTAGAATTTAGTTTTTGAAAGAGAGAATAACATATATTAATTTTTATCATGTTTTATTTAAAATCATGCTTCTAACTATAGTTTAAAACATGTTTTTATAAATAAGTTATTTTAAGACATACTAATAAATAGAATTTTAAAGTCGATAAAGGTTACATTGTATTAATAAAAAAGTTGTATGCAACTAGGGATGACAATCCATCATGACCCAATAAATATTCGGAACAAAAAAATTGAGGGTTTTTTATTGCACTTTATATGTTTTTTAGGCACCATGTAAAATTTTAAAAATGTTCCTAATTTTTGAAGATGTATCTCCGGATGCTCCATAATACACACATTTCATTTATTTTTGAGTCAGACCTCAATTTTTTAAATACATTTATTTTAAAAATATATCTCTAGGAAAGATTCTAGAAATATATTTATGGAAACAACAAAACTAGTTTTCTCCACCACTAGTACATGCATTACTGTTTCCGCCATTGAATATAGTATGCCTGAGAATAATATGAAAAAGGGGTCCGCTGCAGAACTTTGACTATATTAATTCTTTGAGCAGTTTATTGTCCAAATCAGGCTGCATTCTTCAAGCAACTCCAGCTTATTGTTTTTATTATTCATTCTCTTTTTATTTGCAAAACTCAATTTTGATTGTAAATTGTAATGTTAAAGCTGGAAGGAGCACTGAGATTGAGTATGCTGGTGTTGTTGTTGGGTACTATATTTGCCCACAACAATGCTGGTTGGATTTGCTAAAATAAACTGCTTAGAGAAGGTAGTGATGCATGTGCTAGTGGTGGAGAAAGGTAGTTTTGCTGTTTTCGGAAATATATTTATGAAATAGACGTATTCATAAAAATGAGTCTGATTTAAAAACGAATGAACTGTATGTATTATTGTGCGTCCGAAGATATATATCTAAAAATTAAGGACGTTTTTGAAATTTTGCATGGTGCATAAGAAACATACATGGTGCAATAAAAAACTCTAAAAAAAATACTCATTATAAATAGGGTAAGAATATGTATAAGATTGAGAATACTCATTATAAATAGGGTAAGAATATGTATAAGATTAGGTATGTACAAATATCTAAAAAAATAGGAGAATTTCTTAATCTACTCATTGATACTCTTAGGCACCTAACACATTTCTTTTTATGCCCCATGCTTTCAGAGATACATATTCGGACGCACCTTTTTTTTTTGCCAAAATTTAGTTTTTTCTGGAGTTACATCTACGAAATAATTTTAAACTGGTAAACGCTGGGAAAAACTTCAAAATAGTTCAGTTCAGGGAAACTTCCGTAGATGCACCTCCAGAACGTCTAATCGCCAGATTGTTCCGTATATACAGCTTCAGAAGTTTCAACTATATTGAAACCTGCATGACCACTACCCACTAGCGCAAAAACGGTTTTAGACAGCGCTTTTTTAGCCTTTAGACAGCGCTTTAAAGCGCTGTATAAACCAGCGACGCTATAGGTTTAGACAGCGCTTTTGGTATTACCAAAAGCGCTGTCTAAAGGAGCGTGTATTTAATGAAAAGCGCTGTCTATGGTACCTTTAGACAGCGCTTTTTCACATTATATGGATAACTTTAGACAGCGCTTTCGTCAAAAGCGCTGTCTAAGCCCTACCTTTTTTTGACTTTTTTGGTACACCTTAGACAGCGCTTTCTCCAAAAGCGCTGTCTAAGACCTTCCTTTTTTGACTTTTTTAGTACACCTTAGACAGCGCTTTCACCATAAGCGCTGTCTAAGACCTTCCATTTTTGATTTTTTTAGTACACCTTAGACAGCGCTTTCACCATAAGCGCTGTCTAAAGTGGACCTTAGACAGCGCTTTCACCAAAAGCGCTGTCTAAGGTGTACGAAAAATTTTATATAATTTTTTTTTAACCACAATTTTACCAGGTTTTTTCAACCAGAATTTGACCTGTAATTTTCAACCAGCAATTTTTTTCAGAATTGGCAATTCAAACCATTGGCCTTTCTACACCAAAATTATATATCCAAAATTGGCATTTCATACCAATATATATATTTAAAATTACAAACCAAAATTGTATATACACCTATTTATAATTACAAATCATTACATTTTTCTACAAATGCACATTTTACTTATTCACCAAAATTGCATCCAACCAAAGCATTGCTTCCAACCAAAGTTATTGCTTCCAACCAAAGCATTTTTTCTACAATGCACATATTACTTATACACCAAAATTGTATATACACCAAAATTGCATCCAACCAAAACATTGCTTCAATCTACATTATAGGTCCTGAAAACACAAAGATTGTAATTCAAAGTATTAAAATTCAAAGTATATACACCAAAAATTGTAATTCAAAGTATATACACCAAAATTGTAATTCAAAGTTTGTAATTCAAAGTATATACACCAAAATTGCAATTCAAAGTATATACACCAAAATTGTAATTCAAAGTATATACACCAAAATTGCATCCAAAATTGTAATTCAAAGTTTGTAATTCAAAGTATATACACCAAAATTGCAATTCAAAATATATACACCAAAATTGCATCCAACCAAAGCATTACTCCAACCAAAGTTACACATATTAAAATTCTCATCAATTAAAGTAAGAGTATAATATTATACCTTAAGTTTGTAAAATTCCGAGCTCCATAATGTATTGACACCACTCCTCTTTGATTTCATCCAATAGAGCCTTTGTGTAAGTAGCACTCCTGAATTCTTCAAAATACTACATAATAATATAACATATAGTTTGATTTAGTTTTAACTATTTCATTAGACAATATGAGAGATATGTGTTAAAATAACTCATAAGTTAGAAATACATACATCGGGTGGAATCTCCATTCGATCCAACGAAATAGTGTCTCTCATAAATCTCAACATGAAATAGCCGCAATCTATTTGATTGCGTTGCCGAGGACACTACAAATGAAAATAAAATATGGATAAATTCTAAGTTTTATCAAGTAAGCATCACTAATATAATAAAACATGTGATAATTAATATAATTCCATGTAATGGTGTGGTCGATTCCCCGATGTTCTAGGAATGCTTGTATAGTGCTAATAAAATATAAATGAATATTTAGAACAATTCACATAAATAAATAAATATACACATTTCTATTTAGAACAATTTCACTTACGTGTCAATACAGTCCTTCATATCCGGGTATGTGGTCCAATCATTTCCTAAGGAATCCAGATAATACACTACTCCGCGGATAGGATTGATTGCAACCAACAACCAATGTCCACTGTAAGATTAAACAAGTGTTAGATAGAAACTTTCTACACGAAGTCAAAATACAAAAAAAATATAATAGATGAATTTAGAATGAAAATCTAACCCAGTATTAAACGGTAAAAAGTACAACTTTTCCGTTTCTTGGTTGTCCATAAAGACGTTGCGTATATACGCATGGACCTCATTTGGTTTCATCAATATTTCGGTTAAGTTGACAGCGCTGGGGCATAAGAATGCAAATCTTTGCTCCAATCCCCGGGGGCGCATAAAACTGTCATACAGAAACCTGAAATAAAAACATCATTAACATTAGAATATTCATTTGAAAAATAAAGTAAATAAGTTGTTCAATTACCAAACATAATAATAACAAATGTAAATAAAGAAGTCAAGGATATCAAACATAATATATAACAAATGTAATAAAAAAATCAAGGATATCAAATATAACAAATATGACATAATATATAACAAATATAATAAAGAAATCAAGTATATAACAAATTTTACCTCTTTCACTAACATCTCTTTCTTTTCTTGGTTGGAATATGAATTACTTGTTTCTTATCAATGCGGACGGATGAATGGATCCAAATTCCCTCGTTATGGTCATTTCTGATATATGACCCATCCGCTATAAGATCCTCATCCATGAAATTATATTAGTAGCTTAAATTATTTAATTACATATAACTCTGTGAAACTTTTATCCGACCATCCATTGCCCGCCTTTAAGTTGTACAACTTCAATACCGCAGACAGTCTTGTGAATTTAGTGCAACCTTGATAGAGCGGTTTCTCTGCATCGCTTACCAACCTCTCAAACATTTCGGGACAATCATGAAGATCTTCTACAACTGCTTCTGCAATCTCTTCGACTCGATCACAATCGTATGTTTCCGTGTCTTTGTCATCTGAAGCATAGGTTGTATTACTTTTCCTCGTCGGTTCAACATTCTCGTTAATTTTCTCACCATGATGTATCCAACACTTATAACTTCGATCAATTCCATTCATCAGTAAATGCGATTTCAACCCATCTGCGTCAACCCTACCAACATAACAACAACCCAAGCAAGGACATTTTATTCGATTGAGCTCTTCAGCGTCAGCGTGTTGAACAACAAACTTAACGAAATCCAATACCCCATTCTCGTACTCTTTGGACAATCGATCGGCATCCATCCATTTTTTATCCATGGTTTTCCTACTTATTAATCCTAACAGTTAGAAAGAATTTAACATTAGCATAACAAGTCCAAACTAAGAAATTCAAAGCAATTAACTTCATTAACAAAATTGCTTTGAATTTCGGTTCTTTAGAACAACAACCTCAAGAATTTACATTATTAACATTAACACTAACACTAACACTAACACTAACACTAACCTAACATTAACACTAACACTAACCTAAACTAAACTAAACTAAACAAACACATTATATAGCAATAGTTAACAATGTAGAAAAATGTTAACAAGAACAAACTATAATAGATGTTCTAAACTAACACTAACACTAACACTAACACTAACCTAACACTAACACTAACACTAACCTAAACTAAACTAACTAAACAAACACATTATATAGCAATAGTTAACAATGTAGAAAAATGTTAACAAGAACAAACTAAACTAACACATTATATTGATTCTATTCCTATATCACCAAAAATGAAGTTAGCACATATTTTATTCTTATATCCAACAACAGTCCAACATTAGCAACAACATTAACAACATTAGCAACATTATCAACATTAGCAACAGTCCAACATTAGCAACAACATAAACAACATTATTATCAACATCAACAACAACATTATTATCAACATCAACAACAACATTATCAACATTATCAGCAACATTATCAACTGAAACTCTGAAACTCTGAAACTTCCAAACTGAAACTCTGAAACGTGTAAAACGTGTAATACTCTGAAACGTGTAAAATGTGTAATACATCAACAACAACATTATTATCAACATCAACAACAACATTATCAACAGCAACATTATCAGCATACCTTATAAAATGTGTAATAATCTGAAACTCTTAAACTTCCAAACTGAGTGACGAAAACGCGAAATGAGAGAGGAACAGACGGTCACGGTGGAGTAAAGGTCGTCGGAGTCGCGAAATGAGGGAGGAACGGTGGACGACGGCGCGGTGGCCGACGGCAAGGGTTTAGCTCAGGTTCGCAAGTATCCGTTCGCAACAGGGGAGGGAGAAGAAAGAGCGCAAAACTGAAAATGAAAACTGAGTATATTCATATATTTTAATTTTATTAGACCTTAGACAGCGCTTTTCAACAAAGCGCTTTCTAAGGTGGCCCTTAGACAGCGCTTTAAAAGCGCTTTCTAAGATTGGCCTTAGACAGCGCTTTTGTTTTTATTTTTTTAAATATTTAAGACCTTAGACAGCGCTTTCCTTAAAAGCGCTGTCTAAGGTCTTATATTTTTTTTAAATTTAAAAGGCCTTAGACAGCGCTTTTAAGGAAAGCGCTGTCTAATATTTTCCATTAAATTTTTTTAAAAATTTAAAAGGCCTTAGACAGCGCTTTTCACTAAAGCGCTGTCTAAGGTCTTATATTTTTTTGCGCTTTTCCTTTATTAAATTAATAGATTCCGTGTTTTTGACCTATAGCAGCGCTTTTGTAATAAAGCGCTGTCTAAGGTGAGATGTTATAAGTCCTTTTTGTTGTAGTGACCCCATTGTTGTGTTTTCTTCTTCCACACTCACCTTCACTAACCCTTCGTGCAACAAATCAAAGGGAGTAAGAGAAGATCGAATTTCAGGTAAAGATTGCACCTTATCCACTACATTGCTCACATTAATCATCAAACTTTTGGGAAAAAAAATAACGTTGCTTCCGGAGCTGTACCTCCGGAATGTGTTGAAGATGAACACTTCCGGATGTACATCTCCGGAACGTGTCTGTGACCTATTTTTTTACAGCAGATTTGTAAGTTTTGTTTATTTTTCTTATTATTTACAAATAGATATGGTGCACCCCGATAATATCTCAAGAATTAGTTTCTACAAACGATGTTTCTCCGAATGTTTAAGGGGTTGTCGTAAAGTCGGTAGATGTCGGCGTTGACTTTAATAACAAACAAGAGTTTGATGATCGTGATAACATGCTCACATGGATTTGTAGGACTGCAACTAGACGTGGTTTTGGTGTGGTTGTAGGAAGATCAGATAATGCTTCAGAAAGAAGAAACGCTTTTGTAACTTTGTTGTGCGAAAGAAGCGGGAAATATCAGACTCCTCTATGGAAGTTTAAAAGAGACGACATCGGGAGTAAAAAATGTGAATGTCCTTTAAAGATTCATGGTTACATGTTGAGTACCAAAAAGTGGAAATTTAGTGTTATTTGTGGTTTGCATAACCATGAATTTTGCTTAAAGTTACAAGGCCATCCTAGTATATGTCGGCTCAAGACGGAAGAGAAGACATGTATTAGTGACATGACCTTGAATTTTGTCCAACCGAAAAATATACTTGCCACATTGAAACGGAAGGAACCTGACAATATATCAAAGATAAGGCAAGTGTATAACATTCGGTACCGCACCAACTAGGCGATTAGAGGAGATAGAAGTGAGATACAACAACAGTTGAAAATTGAAATTTTGGTAGCAGATCTCAGATGTCCTGAAAGATGTCGAGACATTGATCTCTACTTCACTAAACAAGGACAAAACAAGAACGTCTAAATACTGCAAATGCATAACAGTGTCATGACAGATGTTTCAACTTCTGTCAAGACATATATATTTCAGAGCATAAGAGCAGATTGAATTGAGCATAACAAAATGATAAATAACACCAAGATATGATGACCCAGTTCGGTGAACAACAACACCTACATCTGGGGGCTACCAAGCCAAGAATGTATTCACTATCAGTAGCATTAATTCTAAGTATACAACCTTCGGTAACTTATCACTTAATTCCTTACCCAGTGTAATTTTATCTAGAACCCCATCTAGATAAGAGAAGCTCATCTCAATTCCTAAATCACCTCAGTGATATCTAACAATTACAACCTCCGGTAACTACATCAACCTATTCAATTGAAAGACAACCTTCTCAACACAATATTTAGTTAATACTCTTGACTAACACTAATACTTGAATTTGCTTAAAAGCTTTATCCAAGAACAAGTCACAATTCATTACCTACAGGTTTATGAATATGTAAAACTATGTCTACCATAATGTATCAAACCGATACAAAGGGTGACTTACAATAAAAGAAAGTATGCGGCTCTCAAAACCCTAAACCCTTATTTTATGTTACAAAAGTCTTAACAATGTCAAGTCTGTTTGCCCTAGGTCTTGGTCTTCCTTTTATAATCTTCACCTGTCCATGGGCTTCAAAATATCTGTTTAATCATCCCTTGATCCATGTTCTGATTGCGCCTGAAATCTTGGAACAGATCTGCAACAAACCTGCTGTATCAGACCAAGATGTCGAGTCCTTAAGATATGACATCTTGTCTGGCATGTTTTCTTTTAACAGATTTCTTCATGCTAGGACATCTTGTTCAACATCTTGTTTTACCAAAATTTAGTCAAATCTTATAGTCTTCAATCTCCCCCTTTTGACAAATTTATGCAAAAACTCCTTTTGGACAATAAACCCAGGAAAACAAGGAGAGAATGAGTGGAAAGTCCTAAAGTCATTTCAGCCAGCCTGTGACGAGTCTAGCAGAAAATATTGTGACTCCTGGAAGCTTTCATTCTTCCTGTCCAATTGTATGGATTGTATGTCATGTAACCTTTGTCCTGGCGTACACGAGGAAGAAGAGGCACGTCACTCCCCCTCAAAACCAGTCCCAATATACCATCCTCCATTATCCAGATCAGGGCTCAGAGAACCAAACCCTACCTCCGGGTAACTCAGAATACAAGACATAATTGTGTTCATAACTCAGATCACAAGACACAAAAAGAAAACTCAGATCAAAGAGAACTGAGACACAGTCAGGATGTTATAACATCTTATCCAACATCCTTGCAAAACGACTGCAAGAATGGCCTCAACACACAAAAAGAGATCAATCATGTGCTGTAAGAAACAACACACAACTGAGATGGACACATAACCTTTCTCCCCCTTATTAGCCAAAAATTGGTAAAAGTAACCAACACAGTCCCATACCCAAACTGTACCCACCCAAACCCGGACAAATGCCATAACCAAAAGAAACAATCTGAGACACAAGAAGCAACGACCCCCTTTAAATACCCAAGCTATTTCCTTAGGAATTAACGGCCCATAGAAGTTACCGAAGAACAATTCAATGAGGATATAAATTAAGGTAGATAACTTCATCACAAATGACTGTGCATCGCCCAATTCAGATTAGACTGTTTCTTCTTTAATGAGAACCGTCCAAAGAATGCGCATGTACCAAGAAACATGTTTTGCACGCCTTCTTTAAGGCATGCTCTCCATTGTCCAAGGAACACCGTCCAAATAGAACTATTTGAAAATAACCATGAGTCCTAAGAAATGTCCTGACACCTAGCCAGACTTTGTCTACTCTCTCTTATGAACTCTGAAGAATAGTCACAGTGTCTTCCAACGAACCCCAGCATACTTCTTTCAGCCGAAATTAGAAAAAATTACTGTGATGTCAAGACATTATGTCTAACATCTCCCATTTATCAACAAAGACTCTCATGAATCTTATCTCAATCTGCAGAGAAATGTAAATTCTCCCAGACAGTATCCAATTTTATTTCTCAGGCCACTCCACAATGTCAAGACATCTTGTCTGACATCACAACCTCACATAAATCACATGAACATCTTCATGCTCATAAAAAAAATCACACTCCTTGTACCATAACCAATAAACTGTTGGATTGAGATCTAATAAAATCATTGATCGCTCTCCCCCTGAACACATCCACACGGTGTACAAATCCATCTTGAATCTTACAGTCATAGACAACCTTGTTCTTTAAGAGAAGATCCAATTAAATCTTAAATTCTCACAGCCCAGAAAGAGACATACATATTCTCTTAGCTCTTTGGTTAGGTAAGGTATCATCCAAACTAGGAAGACATCAAACCCCTTATTCATATGAAGAGTGATACATCCTCAGCATGCTTCCTTCTCAAGATTCAGCCTGATACATCCTTATCTAGAAATACTTCCAGCAGAACCTATCATTAGAGCTCACACAGTCTTGACCAGTAGTTCTAGACCATACTCAACAATAAATAGAAATAACTCCAAAGCTGAAAGCCAAACTCATTCATCCTCCAAGAATAACCAGTAGCAGAAATGATGTTCCAACATCATTTAGAACATTAGTCTCAATCAGAGAGTTCATGTACTTTGATTCTTAAAACACCAATTATTGGACTTATCATTCTTACACCTCCAAGGTTCCCATGAAGATCTTAATATGATGCACACCTGTATCAGCTTAATCTTCACACACATCAGAGAATCACTGATGGAAATAAGCTCTCATAAAGCTTCTTACCAGAAGCAGATCTGATGTTTAAGGACATCAATCATCCTTAAGCACCTTGAGATTTCTTCTATATCAACAGAACAAGAGTTCCATGTTCTCATAGACTTGAACTTTATATTCAAGTTTAAGTAAAACCCCTCTATCTTGTTTTCAGCAATACACAAACCAATCTTCAAAAAACACTTTGATCAATTGCTCATTTAAGTTCCTTTCTCCAATATAATAATACATACCAGAGACAAATCTCCATATAGTATGGTTGAGATGCCTTTAATAGTCCTACACTAGGAATCAGACCAGATACTCCTATGGGATATAATGGAACACAACTTCTGTACCCTTATGCGCTTAGATCAGAAGAGAACTAACCCAAGGAATGTTCATCAAGCTGATCATGTGTTAATCTTCACCTTACCAGCACACCTATCCATAGAGAATTCCTAGACTGCAAACAAAATGTTTCTTCAAGTCCGATCAGAAGAAGATTTACAACACCTTTGATCAACACACAATTATTTAGCCTCCAGAGCATATGCCACAACACTCCTTTGTCCAAGAAGTTTACTCCTTGGATCAATGATGTTTCAACATCTGCTTGAGCATCAGTTCCTTTTCCAATGAACAGATCATTGAAATTGGTTCTGAAACCATTTCCAGAATTACACACCTTGATCAAATTAAAGGACAAGATAAGAACCTTTTGAGAATTGCACAAATGGTACTGACTGTATCCATTCTTTAAGACAAAATAGATGCAAAGAATAGGTTCTTGAGTTCTTGAAGCTGTCTGAAGCTGCACCTTCTGGCGTGACAACATCTTTCTTGAACACCAAGTAAAAGGATAATCAAATAAATACTTGCTAAGGCCACAAATAGCAATTGATTTTAAATCCCAATTTTGTATTCTTCAGACACCAAAAGTCAATAGACTCCCTTTTAGCTAGAGAATCCTGATGTTGATACATTAAGACTAACATCCATAACTCAACTTGATTCACAACCTTTTGGCAGTTCAGTGTCCTCTTTGGTGTTCAGACTAGGAAAACCATATCCTCCTTACTCTAGCTACAAAACTAGGAATATGACATCCAACACAACCTAAGAATAAATCTTCAAAGTATAAATCTTCCTTAGAAGACCATCTTCAGACAAACCAGTATTATCCTTGGATAAGCAGGATCACTTTCCAAGACAAGGATCCAATGATCAGCATAAGAATGCTTTGATATTGATAAGCATTTACTCCAGTTCCAGCCTAGTTAAATGTCAGTATAATTATGTTGACATTTGAACAACCATACCACCCTTTCTATATACTGCCTTCCAATAGTTCTTATAGGGAATCCTCAAACAAAGACAATCTCTTCTAGGGATGGAAGCAAAAATAATTTGCTTTTGTCTCTCTTCAATGGTATGAATTCTCATGTCACACTTCTGCGTACTTTTGGAACTTCTTCTTGGTCATCTTCTCTTTTAAACTTTATTTATCAAACACATTCAGAAGTGCCTTTATGAGTGGACTTGAGAGAAAACTCAAGTATCTTGGTCTACTTGAATCATGACCACCATAGATCATGAATTTGACAAACAAGACCTCAACTCAACATTTTTCCTCCTATTACCATACATGGTACTTGGTTGAAACTATCTCCCAAGCAACATAGGAGGATCCTTCAGTGGAAGCTAGATCACAATGTTCTCCCCTTTATATTACTCCCAGTTAGAGATGGCCGAAGCATTTATAAAGGCTAACATAAATATCAACAAGCACCAGGTAAGATGTCAAAAAATCTTATAAGGCACCATGCGTAACAATAGCAGTAGCGGTAGAATCTTCAAAAAGCATAAATCAACCATCAATAGTTAATTGTATGGATTAAAAAAACTATCATCCTAGCCTCCAATCCCACAACAACAATGGATGGTCTGATCAAGCAAACTCCTTCCTTGTTCAAAAGACCAGAAAATATATTCTTTAGAACTCATCCAGAAACAGAACAGGATGCCTACTCTGGTACCAATTGAAATTCTGGTAGCAGATCTCAGATGTCCTGAAAGATGTTGAGACATTGATCTCTGCTTCAATAAACAAGGACAAAACAAGAACATCCAAATACTGCAAATGCATAACAGTGTCATGACAGATGTTTCAACATCTGTTAAGACATATATATTTCAGAGCATAAAAGCAGACTGAATTGAGCATAACAGAATGATAAATAACACCAAGATATGATGACCCAGTTCGGTGAACAACAACACCTACATCTGGGGGCTACCAAGCCAGGAATGTGTTCACTATAAGTAGCATTAATTCTAAGTATACAACCTCCGGTAACTTATCACTTAATTCCCTACCCAGTGTAATTCTATCTAGAACCCCATCTAGATAAGAGAAGCTTATCTCAATTCCTAAATAACCTCAGTGATATCTAACAGTTACAACCTCCGGTAACTGCTTCAACCTGTTCAATTGAAAGACAACCCTCTCAACACAATATTCAGTCAATACTCTTGACTAACACTAATACTTGAATTTACTTAAAAGCTTTATCCAAGAACAAGTCACAATTCATTACCTACAGGTTTATGAATATGTAAAACTATGTCTACTACAATGTATCAAACCGATACAAAGGGTGACTTACAATAAAAGAAAGTATACGGCTCTCAAAACCCTAAACCCTTATTTTATGTTACAAAAGTCTTAACAATGTATAGTCTGTTTGCCCTAGGTCTTGGTCTTCCTTTTATTATCTTCAGCTGTCCATGGGCTTCGAAATATTTGTTTAATCATCCCTTGATCCATGTTCTGATTGCGCCTAAAATTTTGGAACAGATCTGCAACAAACCTGTTGTATCAGACCAAGATGTCGAGTCCTCAAGATAGGACATCTTGTCTGACATGTTTTCTTTTAACATATTTCTTCAAGTTAGGACATCTTGTTCAACATCTTGTTTTACCAAAATTTAGTCAAATCTTAGAGCCTTCAAAATTGTTGGATGATAACAGTTACTTGTCCCGGTACAGAACTTGCGACGATGGAGTTACGGTTCGAGATATTTTTTGTACTCATCCAGATTCGATAAAGTTGTTCAACACGTTCTCGACAATGCTCATTCTTGATTTTACCTACAAGACCAACAAGTATAGACTTCTTTTATTTGATATGGTTGGTGTTACGTCTACCGAGAAGACATATGCCGTTGGTTTTGCTTTTCTAGAGTGTGAAAAAGAGGACAATTTTACATGGGCATTAGAGGTGTGTCAGTCACTTTTGAAGGACTAAGTTGAGATGCCTAAAGCGATTGTTACCGACCGCGATACCACGTTGATGAATGCGGTTGCAACGGTATGTCCTTCTTATAATGCATTACTTTGTCGATATCACATAACAAAGAATATGAGAAGTCGGGTTAAACCCGCGGTGGGGGCGAAACAAGTAGAGTCCGAAGGTTGAAAAAATAATGAATGCATGGAATCGTATACTAAATTCTTCCACAAAAGAATTATATGCCGATTCCGTCATTCAATTCCGGAAAGTGTGTGAAAAGTATCATGCTTATTGAAATACTTTGAAAGCACCATTCTTGATCAGGTGAAGGAGAAAATAGTCTGTGCATGGACTGATAATGTCTGACACCTTGGAAATACAACCACCAACAGAGTTGAGTCGGCCCATGCTAGTTTAAAAATTTGGTTGGGTAATAGCAAGGGGGATTTGTGTCGAGATTGGGACTCCGTAAATCTCATGATTAAAAACCAACATAATGAGATACAAACAACATTTGGTCGGATTATAACGATATTGGAACATCGATTTAAAGACAACATTCTCTATTCTCAATTGATTGACAATATGTCTCGGCCGGAGTTGAACTATATTTTTCACGAGGCCAAACGAGCTGAAACTGTAGGTTCCGATAGCGCAAAGTGTGGTTGCACTATTGTGAAAACCTATGGTCTTCTGTGTGCTTGTATTATTGCTAAAAAGTTGAAACTAGGTGAGCCAATAAGAATTGACGAAGTTTGCCCTTATTGGAAAAAACTTAGTTTTGATGATGATGGTTGCATGGAAGGAGGTAAACCGAATATCTCTATTTTGACCGAATGGGAAGCGATATACAAGAGAGATTCTCAAAGGCCGATGACAACATGAAACTCCACATCAAAGAACAATTAAGGAAGATTTCCTATCCCGAAACAATCGATATGAAACCACCTTCTCAACCGGTAAAGACAAAAGGTGCTCCGAAGAAAATGAAGCCTACACCGAATGACAACTCGACTACACGGTCTCCTTCTTATTGTGAGTACGTTGAAAAACTTTATCCCGACTCACCGACTCCTAAATCTCAAAAAAGTGTCATGAAAGGAGCTTGCATAAGCAAACCGCCTCCGACCCCGATTCCACCGAAAATTCCATTCATCGACGAGATGCTGATTTTTATGAACAAATACATCGACCGTATCGTGAATGTTGAAGGGGATGATAATTGAGGTTACCGAGCCATTTCGGCTTTGCTTGGTAAAGGAGAGGATAATTATGCGCTTGTTCGTCATCAACTAATCCAAGAGTTGAAGACGCATAAAGAATCGTACACGCGGTTGCATGGAAAGAAAGAAAAATTCGATGCTGTTTATGAATCTCTTGTTCCTTGTTTGAGTGGTCCGGCACCGGTGTCGAAATGAATGACCTTCCCTGATATGGGTCATCTTATTGCATATGCATATGATAAGGTGTGCATTGACTTGACGCGATACGGGTTTTCAGAAACCTTTTTTCCACTCTGCATCACCACCTCAAAATCCAAATGACCGCATCATGTGTATTAGATGGCTTGCAAAATTAAGACATTTAGTACAAGTTTACTTGAAACCGGGATGCCCCATACCACCTACATCACCGGAATGAGCGACTCATTCAACCGCAAATGTTGAGACGTGGCCGAATCATTTTGTTGAAAGGATGCACGAATTCGAAAGATTGAACAACATTGAAAATGAATCGAATGCGGAAAAGTTCAAAGGGGTATCACCAATAGATTTAGCCGACGACACTTGTTTTGATTCGTTTTGAATTCAGGTAAAGTTTCGGAGATACACCTCCGGAACCAATAATTATGGGGCCGTTCCATGGATATAGCTCCGAAAAAAAGTTTGACAGAAAATGGTTGATCCATATTCACCTAGGTTTTTTATAAATTTGGGGTTTCATTTGTTATCTTTCACGCAAATAAAAAATGTATAAATTGTGTGAAATCAAGATCCTTTGGTATGTCACAATTGTCTCCTTTTCCGACGACAAAACACCCGGGAGGAAGTTCAAGCTCATGGATTCACCCCCTCGCCGATATCATAGACGAAATCCAATATCTCCTACCTTACAATGAAAAACGAAAGGTTGTGAAGCTTGAGTATCGTTCACCTTCAGTTGACAACAAAGGAAACGTTGTTTACAGCAAGTTTGAGCTCAAGAATCAAGACGATGTTAGGGCGATGTGGCGAACGTATTTCGGTTTCGAAGAGAAAATTCCGCTCGAGTTGGAGGTGACGGTCCGAACAACAGTCGATGACATCTTAGAGATGTGCAAGCGTCCACCGGGCTATTGAAATGTAGTATTTAAATTTCTGTCGAAATCATCAATGTAACGCCAATTTTATTTTATGAATGTTGATTTTATCGTTGCAATGTTGATTTTCTAGTATTCTGTTTCTGGTTTTCTTCCGTAAATACGCATACGGAAATATTCCGTAGATGCATCTACGGAAATAATTAAAAAAGCTGAAAAGGTACGTCCAGAGATACATCTCTGAAATAAGGGGGTATTTTAGGCAGAGCGCATGGTGCCTAAGAAGACCAAGGGGTGGGATAAGAAATTCTCAAAATGAGTGGGAATGAATGCAAGCATAGATACTTAATTAATCATTAGATTTAATTTAATTTAAAGACTATGATTTGGAGTAAATTAAAAAAACTTATTTTTAAAATAAATTGATTCAAAAAATATATATATTATTGATATAAATTAAAAATATTCAATTGATAAAGAAGATCAAAATTAATATAAATCTATTAAAGAAAAAAATAAACATTATCTAACGTTTTTATTGAAATAATCATAGTTTAGTATTTGAAAAATAATTGAATTTAATTGATTGACAAATATAAAAATCTTATTGGAAAATATAATTATGATTTTTCTATTAATTCTTTTCAATTTCACCATCAGACAAATTTATTTCCTACATATATTAAACAACGTTTCTTTTCCTACAACTTTCAAAATTTAAAAATAAATTTTATTTTCATTTTTTATTAAAATTTGCACATATTTCAAATTTGATCATAAAGAGATAAAATTTATTTATATAAATTAAAAATATATCTAATTGATCTTAATTTGATTATTGGTTATGACTCATATAAAAAATTCAGATAATGTACAATTTAAGTGAGAGTTAAACCTATATTTGGAAGAGAAGGTGTTGTTAAGGACTTAAGGTTGCTTTCTTTAACATTTTCGGATGGTGGAAAACAAATGGGTTCAAGTATCATATTTTATAAAAAATTGCCAAGAAAATAATGGTCATCTCAATATCTATTGTTGCTTCAGAATTTGGTTTTAGCACAAGAGGTAAATTGTTGAGTCCACGTCGTTCTAGCTTCGTGAGGATACTTTGGAGGTAACTTATGTGTGTACAAAATTGGCTAAAACATCATAATAAAGGTAAAACATGTTGCACCAGTGAATGTATATAGTTGATTTTGTTTTTATAAATTATAATTATAATTCTTATTTTTTTATTTATGTTATAGTTTCTATTAGTATTACTGGAGAAAAGCAGTACAGTATATAGGCTTTAAAGATAAGCGACGACAATCTTTTGGAGAATTTGATTTCAATGATGAGGTAAAATAATATATTTATGTTTTTTATGTTATATCAACCTTGGAATATAAAACAAACCTGACTTAATTTATTATTTTTAGTAGGTCTTGGAGAGCAGTAGTACAGTCCACACAAATTAAATATATTTGAACACATTTTAGTTTCTTTAGTAAGTTATATTATTGTTTGAGACAAAAGTGTTGAGTTTATACTTAATTAAATGATTTTAATTGTTAAGTATTTTGACGGTCTTGAGCAATTACCATCTCTTTGGATTTCTTGAACCAAAGGTCTTAAGGCCCTCTATAAATACCTCTTCCCTAAATGGATAAAAGGACAAATCACTATACCCTCACCGTACACGCATAATACATAGTTTCCCACCTCACGTGATTTTTCTCTCTCCATAGCTCAAAAACACCCCAAATAAGGGCTCTCAGAACCGTGAGCAAACCCTTACCACCCTTAAATACAAAGACCTCTAAGTATCTCCTATCCACATAGGGATACCACACAATTATGTATTTTTCGACAAGTATAGTGGCACCCTTGTAAAACTAACATGGGTCACACTTGCTAGTACAATTGTCAAACTCATTCCAACCCCCTTTTTTGTACCTATCCATTCCCATCCATGGTCAATAGGAAATCTCCATCTCTTACCTCGGAGGACACCATTTGTAACATTGATGCCAATGCCTTGGTGGAGATGCATTCCGCCATGGAGGAACTTCGCCGTCAAATCCAGAGCATGAAGGACAATGTCCTTAACATCCGAAAACACCACCAAGAGACCAATCCCCTAGAGGAGATGAAGGTACTCGACCCCTAACCACTTTCAAACGAAAAAATAGGAAGCGCTTGTCCCTGAAGGGTTCAAGCCTCACTCTCTTGCGAAGTTTAATGGGTGTAGTGATCCTTATGAACATATAGCCTCCATCAAGACCCAAATGGCCATCATCGGAGCGTTTGAATCCTTGAAGTGAAAATTATTTTCTGGAACCTTCAGGGACACAACCTTGTAATGGTATACATGTCTACTATCAGGATCTGGTAAAGAAACTCGTACACCAATTCACCTCCACCAGGCACAAAAAGATGTTCACTACCATTTTGTTCAACATAGAACAAGGTCCCTCATAGTCGTTAAGGGACTACCTCACCCACTTCAACGAAGCTACCATAAGTGTTGTCCCTCTGAACCAAGAAGTGTTCGTAGGGACATTCAAGAATGGTCGCAAGGCGGAAACTTCAACGAATCTCTCACCCAGAAGCCTGCCTATTCATTAGCAAAGTTGGTCACTAGGGCTAAATGCTACATAAAAGGAGAGGAGAGCAACGACAAGAAAATGCGCGAGACATTAAGGAGCGTGTTTCTAGCGCCGAAGGCTTGCATAACTAAAACAAGGGTAACTATATCTCCCCCATTAAGGATAAAAGTGCTTTAAAGTGAGTAGGAAAGACGACGGAGAGCTTCATGCCTCTGAACACTCACCGGAAGCAGACCTGACATGAGGTTCTCCACATGTACAACATTATTATGCCTTCAGCCTCAAAGGCAGAGTTATGGGGCCTGAATAAGGCAGGTGGTGTAGATTCCATAAAGTTAAAGGACACCACACTGAGGGCTGCTATCAACTCAAAAAGTAAATTGAGCGACCTGTCCAAAAGGGACTGTCATACCCTAATTTTTGACCCTGAGATTCCTTTGTTTCGTTTCGCATCGTCTGCATGGCATAGCATCATCTTGCATAGCATCTTTAGGTCGTAGGTCTTGTATTTGTTTATTATCACTAACTAGCTTGTGCAGGTGCAGTGTTTTCAAGTATAGGTTCTTGCAGTCAAGTATTTCAGGGCGTGACCGTTAGGTTCTGATTCAAAAGTCCTAAAGTTTCTGCTGTCCATTTCCCTCAAGGTTTCCTTCAGTGTATGCCCCAGAGATTTAAGGATTCCCTGCTGTTGGTATTGAGTATGGTCGTTAAGGTCCGGCTTTGATTTTCGTGGCAAATTGCAAGTGGCGTCATTATTTTCAAAGGATTTCTCAAGACATAACTCTTGTACCAAATTTCATCACAAGTCCAAGCATAAAAAGTCTCAACATCCATGTTTCAAATTTTTGTTTCTTGGATTTAAGCGGTTTGAATAAATAAATAAAAACTGAGCTTATTTGAAAAAAGGATTCATTTGGATTTTTAAAGGGGGGCAATATTTGTTTTTTTGAGATTCATATTCATATTTAAGTTCCTCCAAGGTTCATTTCACGCAACAAAGTACAAGGGATTAAGACATCACATTTTGTTCCAAAATTTCAAAGTACACAAGATGTCAATATCCTTTACATGTTCCAAAAGATTCAAAATGCAAGGTTCAAGAGTTTTAACAAACTTGTTTTCATATACAAAAGTCAACTCACAAAGACATATACTCCATCAGCTGTTGACATCGGCCATGTTCTTAAATTTGAGTGTACTGTAATTGACTTAGAGACAAAACCTACTGTGGTGCATACATACACTATCCTAATTTCCCGAGTCACTCCTGCTCCTTCACCTATCCTATGCTAGTTGGTATTTGTTGACAGGATAAGAATCTTAGATATGGGTGGGCGTATAACATCATCAGGATAAGGACCCACCGTGCCAATGTTAGTTGTCTCCAAGAGGTCCAAATGATCATTATGATAATCTTTTTGCTCCTGAGCTGGACAACCATAGTTATTACGGTTTTTGCAAACGAGAAATGATTCCAACCGCTCAAAAGAACCTGCTAAAAAGGAAGAAATCAACAAAATCATCAAGAGTTTTGAATCATAAAAGATCACAAGCATTTCTTTCCAAAAAAGTTCACCAACATGTCGGAGACAAAACGGATTCATAAGATCACATATTCATCATGAGAATCACAAGAATTGATAAGTTTTAAACATTCCAAAAAAGAATCAGCAAGTTTTCAATTGTGAAAATCACACATTCATGGCCATGATATTTTCTTCCTAAGACAGGTTTCAAATGGCAAATCCGGAGCATTTAAGTCGAATTCAATTTCGGATGTCTATAAAAAGAACACACAGATATACAAGTGGGAGACAAGGACGATACTCACAACACACTTTTAACATCGTTCACAAATCTCGTATCACAAAACACACACAGTTCTAAAATAGGGGAATAACAATTACCTTCAAAATCACCGACAACGTCGAGACTGCTGCTTTGAAATCCTTTAGAGTTTCAATGAATCAAAGATGATGACAACGCGTGAGGAAGCCATGGCTATAGCTGCGTAAGAGAGAAAGAAGGTTGTCGACGAGCCACCCACGAAACACCCATCAATCCACACAAAATCACCAACAAAAATCACATACACTGATAAAGCCCCGGTTTGAAAGGAAAATCAGAGCAACAACCCACAACGGCAGCCACGAACATATGAAGAAGTAGACAAAAAACCGAGAACAACCATTGAATCTACCTTCATCCCCGTCCGCCGCCTCCATCAGTTTTTCCGACGAAACAACATCCCTTTGTGGATTGCCACCTCTGCTCAAAAACGTCAACTTTATCGCTGCACCGTGAACCTTCGACACCGCGGACCATGAACCTTGTCACAATCAAACAACCCTTCGCAGTCGCAAGGAAGATCATGAGAGGAAATTGAGAAGATCAGGAAGAAAGGAGAAAGCATCTGGGATCGAGTGAGTTAAGGGTTAAGCAACGTGTGTTTTGTTTGAGGTAATGTTTTCTGATTCATTTCTTTATGCGTATTAATACTGAACAACAATTTTGTTTATTAGGTTTACTTTCAATGAAAGCCTTTCATCACTAGCATAGGCTAATTAGAACCGAGTTAAAGCACACAACCCATAACCCATTTTGAAAGATATTGGGCCACTGTATCCCAATTAGTCGGGTTGTCTTGCTCCCCTTTTAAAGTTTTTTAATAGTTTCATAATTTTTTTTTTTTATCGTTTATTTATCAATCTATTTTAAATTAATAAATTAGTCTTTGATTAGATTTTAGGATAGTTAGTTTTTAATCTTTAACTAAATTTTAATTGGATTTAGCTAGGATTAATCGTTTAGTTATTTATTTTAGTTTCTAGAATTTGGTTAATTTTGATTAAATTTAATTTAAGTAGGTCGAGTAGAATGCAACTTAATATCTGGTTAACTCATGATTTAATCTTGATCATCCCGCTGTGAGTAAGTTCCGATTTTTTTATACCTACCCTCTTGTGGCATTATGTTTTGCTTATTTATTTAATTCCAAAGGAAATGTTTCCCTCCTATTAAGTGCCATGTCATATCTTAGGAAAACTTTAGTTCCTTCCATTTTTATCCTAACCTTAGGATCGGAGTCACCGTACTCCATATACATGTGTTCCTACCATGGACACTTTCTACCCTTTTCAACTTAACTTTAACTTTAGAGTCACCGTACTCTATGTAGCGTCTTGCCATAGACGCTACCTCCCCCTGGAACTTTGACCACAGTTAAGAGTTCCTTACCCTCTTTGAGGGGAACTACGAATACTCTGATTCCACTCCCGTCAGGATGCGTAGGCACAAGACGCGATGTCTTGGCGAGTATACTTAGATACTAACCCCCTAGGTCTTTACCTTAGCACATACCCTTAGCAAGCAAGTAATAGACAACATAAATAACAAGAGGCTCCTGTAGAGTACTACAGACGTTTAGGATGCTAATACCTTCCCTAGGCGTAACCAACCCCCGAACCTTAGATCTCTTAGGGTTTTCGTTCTTTACCCTTTCTTTTGGATAAATCAAAGACCGATGGTGAACCTTAAGATTTGTGATCCTGGTTAACTTAATAGCTATGGTATCCGATTCTCGCCGCGACAGGGACATCTCAAAAAGTATGTTAAGGGAAAATCCTGCCAAGGGTCAGGAGGATCCAACTCCCATGGGCAAGATAACGCACGAATCCCAGGATTAAGAAAAGAAAATGAGCCATCCACAGGGGAGGATAACAAATTCGTGTGCCATACGCTCAATACTATCACATGAGCGTTTGTCGGGGCGGGGAGACTAGCCTACCAAGTACTTAATATAGAAGATCTCCCTAAGGAGTTGAATGAAGGCGAATCGAAGACACCTGAAACTGAGATCGCCTTCTCCGAGAAGGATAAAGCCATGATCTACTAGCACAATGATGATCCCATGGTTATCACTGTTAGGTGTGATGAATAAGAGATTATAAGAGTTCTCGTAGACCAAATTAGTTCTGCCGATATCCTCTATTGGGACACATTTGAGAGGCTCCTCCTTGACCAGGATGACCTAAAACCCTTCAAGGGATCATTAGTTGGATTCTCTTAGAAGAAGGTGTAATGAAAGACTATATAACACTAAGAACCACTTTTGAAGCACAAGAGCGGACAAGGAGATTAAAGTTAGGTATTTGGTCATTGATGCCCCCTTTTCTTACATTATGAATATAAGGCGTCCAAATTTTAATCAGTTGGGTGCTACCATGTCCATTTGTAATTTTGCATGAAATGCCTACTCTTTGACAGGCGAGTAGGAGTTATCCAAGAAGATCAGGAAATTGTAAAGAAGTTTTACGTGGAGAGTCTCAAGCTCAATAGGGTTTGAACCCTGGGAGTAAACACCAAGAAGGTTGGTTCGGGAATAAATCCATTGGAAAAAGCTTGTAGGGGTGATGAAGCTCCCTCTCAGACTGGTGAGGAGATTGAATATTGAAAGCCCACAGGGAATGTCGTATAGCGCCATTTATTTTACAGATATTCATTTATTTCTTTACCGCTGTTTATTTACTTTGCTGCTATTTTTTATTAGGCGAGCATTATGTCTTTTTCGCTTGTAACATCATGTTGTTTTTTCGAGGGATGCACTCTTTTCTCTTTGTACCTTGTACGAGGTGAGGGTTTTTAATAAGCTGCCCCAATCTATTTTTCTTAAAAATCTGCATTGCTATCCATTCCTTTTAAAGGAAATCTAATAGTTCTGAAAAATATTTCCCATGGAGGTAATTTAAATGTTAGATCCTTGCCGTCCATATAGGCAATCAAACGATGGGTCCTCGCAAAAGCTCCTTTCCGCACATAACGACATTCAAATGCTAGATCCTCATAAAGGATCCTTGTTGCCCATAGAGGCAATCAAATGCTAGATCCTAACAAAAGATCCTTGCTGCCTATAGAGGAAACTAAATGTTGGATTCTCACGAAGGAACCTTTCCACCTATAGAGGAAATCAAACGTTGGATCCTCATAAAGTATCAATGTTGCCCATAGAGACAATCAAACGCTGGATTCTCACAAAGTAACCTTTCTGCACATAAAGGCAATCAAACGCTAGATCCTTATGAAGGATCATTGCCGCCCATAAAAGCAATCAAATGTTAGATCCTCAAGAAGAGTCCTTGACGTCTATAGAGGCAATTACAAGGTTGGATCTTCATGTAGGATCCTCGCCTCCATTAAAGGCGATAAAGTACTTCCCGAAAAGGATCCTAGTTACCCCATGATAAGTGATGTGATAGGTCCTTCAGACTTAATTCCAAGTTCGGGTAAAAGAAGGATGCATGCCTCCTTGCATTTTCAAAATACTGGCCTTAAGTGGCCACAACCTCATCCTTGAGCGACAAAGTCTCCCCCTCTATAATTTTTATGGAGCCAAGAGCTTCCTCGAACGATTGCTCATGACGATTCCATTCCTCAAGCTGGGAAATATTCCCATTAGCCACTTCCCTAACGCACACCCTTAAAGCATTTTGCTCCTATCTCAGTGCATGTACCTCCTTCTGACTTCCTTGAATGCTCATGATAATAAGGTTCATACTGGATTTCAACTCTCAAATAGTACGAGAATGTTTCTTCTTTTGGGCTCTCCCTACTATAATTCCCCACAACACTTGGACCTCTAAAAGGTTCTCTAAGTAAGCAAAAGGTTTTCCAATGAGTGACTGGTAATCACCAGGAAAACTCTTCGAAATGTGGAGGTGGAATTCGGAGAGCTCCACTATGTTAACACTGGAAGTACTCCATAGTGAAGGTTCAGGAGGAACAGATCCACCACCTCTTTTTTTCCCCTTATATATTACTTGGAAACTTCATAAAGGACTGTCCTCTCACCTTAGATTCTTGGGAGGGATAGCTTCACAAGCATTGGATGTCTTGCAATATCGCTTTCCGCCATCGGTAGTCAAATCTCTAGAAAAAGGCGGGACAAGCCCACGTGCTACCGTATGGCTTGCTTCTAAATCAAACACTTTATCTTATTGCCAAGCGAAATCTCAGTCATATCATCTGCAAAAAAGGGGGGAATGCTATTAATGTATATAAGACAGTAGACACAAATCAGTTCAAAAGGTTATTTTCATACCATAAAACTCATCTAAATAATTCTCTATCCCATCACAATCTTTTCGGTTCTGGATAATAAGAGTATAAATGTTTAGAAGACGAAAGCAAATCAAAACCTAGATCATCTCTGGATTAATGGAGGAAAGGACGCTTGAATCTATCCCTTTGATGAATTGAGGGTCCTAAGTCCACGACAAAGGGAAGCGAGAGGCACCCATCTTCCCTATGGTAACTAGAGAGGCGTTATCTCACTCCCTCTCAACCGCACAACCATATCTTTCTAATCCTCATAAGGGTCTACATAGGCTTCTAATAAATGTCTACACAGTATGGCACACAAGTTATCTAGTCACTATTAGGAAGAAACTCTGTGATAAAGAAAGAAAGGAACACCTAGACAGTGGGGGTACCCAAGTTACAACAAATTATATGGAAAACCCTAAGGATGCTTCATACGTTTGAAGTGATATGGGAAGGGGCGAAGTTAATAACAATCAAGAAGTCTTTCTCGAAGGAAGTAAAAGGGATCAGAACCCGCATCTTATGGATGACGGGCAAGTAAAAAAAATAGGGAACAGATAACTCATCAATGGTGGTCATTTTGGATCTCTCTCTTTCCAAATAGGGTTCTAGGAACACGTCCTTTTCGCGCCCTGTACAAGAACATCCAATACCCTGATGAAACCTACTAATCATGTTTGTGTTGGAGTATAGGGACGTAATGTCTCGAACGTGAACATGCTTGATTTTATTCCTAGTCATGTGCTTCTGATAAGAGGAAGGGGAAAGAGTAGAGATATCACCACTTATGCCATAGGAGAAAGAACGAATGTCACAACCCTTTTCTATTTTCCTTCTTTAAAATATTTCCTTGGCCTATATATTTTTTACTCAGGAAGCAAAAATGAAGAATATGAAGAAAAAGGAAAGAGAAAAAGATTTCTTTGGAAATGTATAAAATTTTTTTATAGAAGTCCAATGGTACAAGCAATGTACCAACTCAATGGAGTAACTGTCGTGGGGAGTTTAAAAGTTCTTACACATAGAGGACGTGTGTAAGAAAAAAAGGGTTAGATTAGTTTTTTCTAGAAAAATCACCATAAGTTGCATTAAATGTTTCCCACACTCTTTTTCCACTAAGCACTCAAGAGTTCATTATTGACTAACGTTTTGACGTATCTAAGGTCAATTAAGTGAGGCTTGACGCCTCCCACTAATGCTTTGGATATCCAGAAAATATCTAGCAAATAGGTGATAACTCACCCCCAACTAAGGGAATCGTCTCCCATTAAAGTGGCGCCTTCAGCTGAGGGACTCGTCTCTTGGTTAAAGGACTCGTCTCCCACTAAAAAGGCATCTTCAGCTGAGGGACTCGTTCCTTAGATGACGAAATCGCCTGCCATTGAAGTGGTACCTTCTGCTGAGGGACTCGCTATTTGGCTGAGGGATTCGCCTCTCATTAAAGTGGCACATTCAGCTGGGGGACTCACTTCATTCACTGAGGGACTCTCCTCCCTTAAAAATGGCGCCTCCAGCTGAGAGACTCGCCTTTTTTGTTGAGGGATTCACCCATTGTGGAAGGACTCACCCCTTACCACAAGTCCTCGTGCTTGAGGGACTGTGTAGTGATATAATTGTGAGATCTTCAAATAAGGGTGACTTGCAGGTCTCTGCCCCACGAAGCATTGCCCGGGCGGGATCTATGTGTGGTAGGGGATTCACCCTCAAGAAAGAAGTGTACAATACTGTTATCCAAATGCTTACCATATGGACGAAGTCATACTATGACTTCTTAGAAAGTAGGCAGTCAACACTCTTCCCTAATCAAGGGGGAGCGATTACCATCTCTTAGGGTTTCCTGAACCCTAGGCCCAAGGGGCATCTATAAATAACTCTTTCATAAATGGGAGAAAAGACATATTATTATACTCTCAGTATACACACATAATACAGAGTTTCTGACCTCACGTGACCTTCTTCTCTCCATAGCTCAAAAACACCACCAAATAAGATCTCTCACCACCATGAGCAAGCCCTAACTACCCTTAACAATGTAGGGATACCACACTTTTGTACTTTTTGACAAGTACACATTATAAAATAGTAATCATATTTTGGTTTTTTATTGAAAAATATAAGTAACAAAAACTATATTATGTTTAACTAAACTGAGGGTAATGTAGGGATGACAATGAGTATTGATGGACACGGGTGCTAGTCCCCTGCTATCTGTCTCGTTTAGTAAATATGATACTCGTACTCATCCTATACTCGTTCGGGTATCCGTCATACGGGTATCCTGGATTTTGAGATACCCGCGGGTATTTACGGATACCCATGGATACCTTTTTTTTAATTGTAATTTACCAATTTTTTTATATGATGTAAATCGAAAATTATGTGTATAACTTTTGAAGAAGACGCAGAAGAAAAACAAACACAACTAAAGTTTTAAGTGAAAAAGAGATTATCAAGTTAAATTAAATGGCTATTAATTAAATAAAGGGTTAATACCCATTTTGCCCCCTGCCATATAGGCGCTTTTTGAAAAACCCCCCTGTAAAAAAAAACTTGCAAAAAAAACCCTAACATTTGAAGATTCTCTCAATTTTGACCTTCATCACATTCAATCACCAAAAACCTGCCATTTTGACCCCTGCCATTTTGGCAGCGTTTTTATTTTGACCCCTGCTATTTTGGCAGCGTTTTCATTTTGACCCCTGCCATTTTGGCAGCGTTTTTATTTTGACCCCTGCCATTTTGGCATTTTTAGTGACTGGATGTGATGAAGGTCAAAACTGAAAGAATCTTCAAATGTTAGGGTTTTTTTTTCAAGTTTTTTTTTACAGGGGGATTTTTCAAAAAGCGCCTATATGGCAGGGGGCAAAATGGGTATTAACCCTTAAATAAATTTAGGCTTAATTGCAATTTTGGTCCCTCTGTTTTCATTTTTTTCAGTTTTGATCTCCCTATTTTAAAATTCGGAATTTTTGTCCCTCCATTTTTAGTTTTTTTTTTTAGTTTTTGTCCCCTTATTTTAAAATCCAAAATTTTGGTCCCTCTATTTTCATTTTTGTTTAGTTTTGGTCCCTTATTTTAAGTTTTGTTTTGGATTTTAGTCCCCCTTTCTAATTTGAAACTAATTTAATAGGGGGACCAAAAGTTAAAAAAAAATGAAAATAAGAGAACCAAAACTCAAACAAAATGAAAATAGAGGGATAAAAATTTCAAATTTTAAAATAAGGGGACCAAAACTCAAAAAAATTAAAAATAAAAAGACAAAAATTTCAGATTTTAAAATAGGAGGATTAAAACTAAAGAAAATAAATAAAAATATGGAGACCAAAATTGCAATTAAGCCATAAATTTATCAAGTATAATAATTTTAAATGATATTTAAGTAATTTTTTTAATTATTAACTGATGCGGATATCCGTAAGTACGGGTATCATCAAATATATATGTATTAGTGTCCATAAGAAAACGAATAATTAAACATCTGTTTATTTTACTCATGAATATCCTTTAAACTATACAATACGTGTCTGTGATAGGTTTTACTTGCCGACATCCATGGGTACGATTTTTTTTTTCATTCTTGGAGTAATGGGTATGAGTTTTTATTTATTTGTACTTTTAACTAAATAATAATAATGTAATTTGTTTTGGAATGAAAATAAGTGACGTGGAATAACTAACCCCAATAAAAATAGAAGAAAATTTCTAACAGATTTTGAATTCAACTTAATTTTTTATTTTTATAATTTAATTAATCTTATGTAATAATTAACTCATTTTGATGATTGCATAATAAAATCGTTATCACGTAAATTTAAAACATGTTACAAAATTATTTAATTAAAAATAAAATAGACGGTCAAAATTGAATAATTTTAGAATTGATAGATTAATTCTGTTAATGAATAAAAATAAATTTTGAATTATGATTAAACCAAATTTGAAACTTTTTTTAGAGTGGAGAAATTTAAACCCTTTTAAAACACTTTATTATTGAATTTTCAGAAATTATATTTCCGAAACCGTAAGATTGCGTTGGTCTTGTAGTTGAATAAAAGGAAGAATAAGGGTGTACAAAATAAAGGAGGAGTGCAAAAGGTAGCCATAAGATATGTACGTCATATCTAATCCACGAAAGCCTTGGGCTGGAATTATTGGTGTTAGAAGTCCTCACAGAATAGCATAACCACGAGATTTTTACCTAATAACCTTTTATTAGGGGCGGGAATAGGTCAGGCCGGACTACAAAGACCTATAGCGTAACATACTTAAGACCAAGTCAGGCCAGACTTTTTTAATAAAAATGTTAGGTTTAGACTTTTTTAAAAGCCTATTTAATTAAATATGTCAGGCTTAGGCTATTAAAAAAGTCTATGAAACTTTATAGGTCGGCCTATATTTTCATATATATTAAAAATATGCTAAATAAGTTGTCTTATATATGCATATATATTAGAAAAAATGATACATATATTGATCTATATATGCATATATATTAGAACAAAGACTAAATAGATCGGTATATATATATATATATGTCAGCCTATAAAGTTTCTTAAGTAATATAGAATAATTGAAAACCGTAATGAGAATAAGGCTCGTAAATAAGCTTTCAGGTCAGACCAAACTTTTAAAACGGTCAGGCTAGACCAAAAAAGAGAGCCTACAATAGGTCATAGGTCAGACTCAGGCCTTTTAAGTTTATCGAAGGCCAAACACAGATCTTATAAAACCTAGTCTAGCCTAGCCTATTTCCATCCCTACCTTTTATTTTCACAATTAAATCTGTAACTTTTGATTTTCAAAATATCTTTTGTTAAAATTAAAAAAAAAAAAAATAGCACAAAAATTTTTATAGTATAATTGAAAAATTCAATTAAAATAGACAAAATTGATAATCTATTCTAAAAATCCGATAGGAATTCTAAAGATTTATATAAAAAATTTGGTTCATGGAAAAAATTGGTAGTTCATATTAGATAGGTCTATAAAAATATGATAGTAACATTATCGGATTTTTGTTAAATCCAATGTTTTATAATTATTCGAACTTTTGAAAAATTCGGTAATTTATTTTGCATAGACAAAAAAAAAAAAAAATCAACACTTTTGAATTTTTAAAAAATTCGAAACAAAATTAACGCTGTGGAGTTTTCAAAAAATCCGGTAAAAATTTATAGTTTTTTTAAAAAATCTGATAAAAATCTGAATTCTTGAAAAATTCAATAAAAATTCATGAGATTCTCCCAAAATTTGATAAAACTCATAAATTCTGCAAAACTTTGATAAAATTAAAAAATTTCCCAAAAGTCTTATATTAATTTTGTTACTCTATGTAGTTAAGAAGCGTGTGCATGAGATTTTCCAAAGTTTTTTAACTATGTTAAGACTATAAGTTGACTTTCTTAAAATTCAAGTTATCATTTAAAATTTTAAAAGTTAATGACTGAGTCACTTAAAGTAGTTGTTTTTGGTTGTGCCCGATGTGGGATTTCTAGTGCCGGTATAAATACACTACCTTGTAAGCAATACAAACTAACTCACGCATTCACTCAATTATTCTTAATTCACTCAATTATTCTTAATTTTTTAATTGATTTTTACTAAAATATTGATATCCAAGAGCTCGGTTCAATTTATGGGAAATAATAATCAGGGACGGAGCTAGAAATTTTGAGTAGTGGGGTCAATATAAATATAATATCTCATTTTCAAAAATATAAATATAAATTATAATTGTTCTCTACGATTTTTCATGTTCTGAAAATGTTGAATGATTTTTTCATTTTCAACATCAACAAAAATATCTCTCTCAATGTAAGTAACTAAACAATCATTTAACCAATCATCACCCATGCGATTTCGCATTCGATTCTTGATAATATTCATAGCAGAGAAAGCCCTTTCAGCTGTTGCAGTTGTCACTGGTAATATCAGAGATAACTTTAAAAGCAAATATACCAACGGGTACACAACATGTTTTTTGGTCTCTATGAGCTTGATAGAAAGATCATCAATCCCCTCTAATTCTGAAAATTTAGTGTCAGAGCATACATCTAAGAAATAGTTTTCAAGCTGACAATCTAGTGCCAATAAGTCAACTTGAGAAAACTCTGAAGGATAAAATTGAGCTAAACGGATCAATCTTTCCTTATCAAATGCAGAAAATGAATCTCTTGGACTTAAACAAGCTACACAAAGGAGCAACTCAGTATTCACTTTTGTAAAACAGTTATTCAACTCTTGAATATGTCGATCAATCACTTCATAAAACATTTCAACTTGAAAATGATGTAAATTAGATACTTTCTCCATTTTTCTCTTTGACTTTTTTTGTGCCGGTTGAAAAGTGTCATCCATATCTGGAATATCAATATCATTATGCTCACAAAATAATGAAACATCATTCAACAAAGAATCCCAACCATTATCTCTTATAGATTGTAGCCTTGTTTTGGACACTTTTACTAACTTCACAGCATTTACAATATCTTGATCATTTCTTTGTAATGCTTGAGATAAATCATGTGTAATTCCTAAAACTATTTTCATCAAGTGCAAGATGAAAATAAATTCAAAAGATTGCATATAATTCATCAGCATTAGTGCTTCACCTTTTTTATCTAAATTTGTTCCATCTTCCTCAACCATTTCTAGCACATCAATCATAGAAGAGAATAGAGAAACTATACTAAGTAATGTACCATAATGTGAGCTCCATCTTGGTTCCCCCGCCTTCTTAATTGTCATTTCTTGATTCAAACCACGCCCACTAGAGATTTCTCCATGTTCCAATGCTTCTTTCACCTTTGTAGCTTGACTTTCACGAAGAATATATCGGCGCTTACATGATGCTCTAACAATATTATACAAATTAGCAACCAAATTAAAAAATAAAGCAATTTTAGAATGTTTTTTTGCTAATGTCACAAGAGCTAATTGGAGTTGATGGGCAAAACTATGAATAAAAAATGCAGAACAATTCTCTTTTAAAATCAAGCTTTTTAGACCATTGTATTCACCTTGAATATTACTTGCTCCATCATAGCCTTGTCCACATATCCTTGACAAACTTAATCCATATTTTGTAAATAATGACTCCAAAGCCGATTTCAATGTTAGAGCACTAGTATTTGAAACATGAACAACACCAAGAAAACGCTCCATAACTTTTCCTTCATTATTTACATAACGTATAACCACAACCATTTGCTCTTTCACTGAGATATCACGAGATTCATCAATTAAAATAGCAAATAAATCATCTCCAAGATCATCCAGTATAACTTGAGTAGTGACTGTTGCAGCAGCTTTAACAATATCCTTTTGAATATTAGGAGATGTTAACTTAAGATTTCCACGCCAATTTTTCCAAACTTTATAAATATCTTCATTGTGGTTAACAAGAAAATTCATAAGTTCAAGAAAATTCCCCTTATTTCTAGATGAAATTGACTCATCATTACCACGAAAATCTAAACCTTGTGCTAATAAATATCGAATGCAATCAATTATACCTGTCAAATGAATTCGATAGTCCTCTTTAACTTGATTGAATTGTTTACACAAGACACCTTCAATGTGTTGTTTTTGTTTCATTAGAGCTTGATAATTTCTCCATGCTTGATTGTGAGAGCTATTTAAATCTCCAATATGAACTCGAAACCTTTCACTTTTTTTCCAATTTGTAAAGCCTTCTGTTATAAATGCATCACCGCAACCTTTATGTTCTTCAACGTGTGACCTCATAAGATAACAACATAAACAATATGCAGCATCCTCACTTTGACTATATTCCAACCAACTACCATATTTTAAATACCAATCCGAATTAAACTTACGAAAGGTATCTCCAAATTTTCTTTGTGGAAAAATAATTTCTTTTGGTTGACAAGGACCCTTTTGCAAATAGTATCTTCTAATTTCATCTCTATCACTTGGATGATAATCTGACATTTTTGGCCTTAAACCGGGATCATTAGGAAGTTTTTCCAATTCAAACTCCAAAAACCTTTTTTTCATGGGAGGACTCAGTCTGAGGCTTCGACCTTCATTAGGTGTTTGAGGATTAGGAGTTGATGATTGCTCTGTTGATTTTCTTTTGAAATATTTTTCCATTGCTTATTACTAAAAAGAAAACAAAACAAAAAAATCACAATTGAAATCCTATTCAGAAAATTCATAATAATACTATAAAATTGATACAAATTAAACATAACAATTTCAAACAAATACTACAAAACTCTAAAAATAAATTTTCTGCAATTAACATAATCTCTAGCTCAATAATGTAATGATATGTTTTTACTCTTATTACAATAATAAAAATAAATTATAAATTCATTAAGATTAAAATTAAAAATTTTACCTTTTAAAAGATCAACAATGGAGAAGAAGCTAATAACAGAGAGAGACTATTTGCGATAAGAGAAAGAGGAATACCAAAAGTGATTTGTTTATATTTGAAAAAAGTCAAAGAGAATTAGAAATAATAGGAATAGAAATAGGAAAAGTTAGGTTAATTTTATTTAAAGTATTTATTTTATTTATTATATAGAATTAATTATTTAAAAAAAAATAAAACAATTAATTAGATATTTAAATGGGTGTGATATTCTCCATATCATTTTTTAAGTGGGGGCATTTATTTGTTTTTCTTCATAATTTTTAATACATTAAATATGTTAATATATTATATATAATATTAAATTTCGGATCAATGGAAAATGTGGTGGGGGCATGGGCCCACCCTTTCCACCAAATAGCTCCGTCAATGATAATAATGTTTAAAGCTATGGTGGAGAACAATAATTTTTCAGTAATTCTACATACCTATTCTTGATGGAAAGAATCGGGAAAATGGTGCAGGCAAATGAAAGTGATATTAAATGTTCAAGATGTGAGTGAATACATGAATGAAAGTCTTCAACCTTTAGTTGAAAATCCAACCGAAGCTCAGTGTGCAATCTTCAAACAATAAAAGAAGAAAGATCAAAAGGCTTTATTCTACATTCACCAATGTGTAGATAGAAAGGTATTTGACAAAATCTTATAAGCAACATATTTAAAAGAGACTTGGGATATTCGTGAGATGTGTATTGGTCAAAAAGTACAAATGTGCATATCACCATTGTAAAAGGTAGGGATGCTCAGATGCCTTAATAGGTATATTACGCTGTATGGTGGTTAGGGCATGCCCAATGCAGTGAGAATCCCTATATGGTGGTGTGTTGTGGTGGTTTAGAGGACTTGATCACGTGAGGTGAGAGGAGTTGTATGTTGTAATGCCCCATATTGTTTTCAGGATTACCAACTGACCCCATAAACCAACACGAGTCTTTTCAGCATGTTTTGTCCTTACCCACACGTTTTTCGAGAAACTTCTTAAAAGGTCACCCATCCAAATATTGCTCCAAGTCAAGCACGTTTAACTATCGAGTTCTTATTTGTTAGGCTACCGAAAAGAAGATGCGTCTTGTTGATATAGGTAATACCTATCAACCCTTATAAGCTCTCGTTTAACCATGCATTCTCATACCTGCACAGCCTAAGGATCTTTTCATTTTGATGTGAATTCGGGCGACCAACCCTCGCCCTCTTTGGCCTCAGGTGTTACAACCACTTCCCGCCTTATTTGGCCTCAGGTGTTATATGTCCACCTGTTTCCTATTGGTTTATCCCTGAACCACATCGTATTGGGAGAGGTTTACTGTAATACCATTTCTAACGCCTCATACTACTTTCAAGATTACCGTCTGATCCCACAAATTAACACGGATCTTTTCAACATGTTTTATCCTCACTCACAGACTTTTCGGGAAGCTTCCTAGAAGATCATCCATCCAAATACTACTCCAAGTCAAGCATGCTTAACTATGAAGTTCTTATTTGTTAGGCTATTGAAAAGAAGATGCATATTGTTGGTATAAGTAGTAGATATCAATCCTTATAAACCCTCCTTCAACCATGTAGTTTCATATCTGCATAGCCTTAGGATCCTCTCGTTTCGATGTAAATTCGGGCGACCACTCCCCACACTCTTTGACCTTGGGTGTTACAACCACTCCCCGTCCTCTTCGGTCTCAGGTGTTACATGCCCACCAGCTTCCTCTTGGTTCGTCCCCAAACCACATCGTATTAGGATAGGTATGCTATGATACCATTTGTAACGCCACAAACTACTTTAAGGATTACCGTCTGACCCCATAAACCAACATGGGTCTTTTCAGCATGCTTTGCCCTCACTCACACGCGTCCCAAGAAACTTCCCACTAGGTCACATATCCAAATACTTCTCCAAGTCAAACACGTTTAACTATGGAGTTCTTATTTGTTAGGCTACCGTAAAGAAGATGCATCTTGTTGGTATAGGTAGTACCTATCAGTCTTTATAAGCCATCATTCAACCATGAAGTCTCATACATGCACACCCTCGGTATCCTCTCATTCCGATGTGAATCCGAGTGACCACTCCCCGCCCTCTTCGACCTCATGTGTTAAAACCACTGCCCACCATCTTAGGCCACACGTGTTACATATGTGAGTGGTGTGCTTAGGTATAAGTGTATGTATGGTGTGATCGATATGAGTTAAGATATGTCCCTCTCTCCCTCTCCCCTAGGGGAGTGGTATTTATAGATGGTCTTTTGGGCCTAGGGTTTTGGAAGCCCTTGGGCGTGGCAACCTCTCCCTTATGACTAAGGGAAGTTGTTGCCATTAATTCTTCAAGGAACAATGGTGGACTCTCTCTCTTTTAACCAATGGGATTATACATGTCATCGGTGCCAAGAGCGAACCCCTCTGCTATATGAGGATATCACTTAGGTGACATCAATCTTAGGCGAGGACACCCGATCCGCCTTTGTTTATAACTTTCACAAATATAACACTACACATTCCATCAGGCACGAGGACTTTGTTGAGGGCAGAGTGTTTTTAAGACCCTTTTCATTTTTGAGGTATATCCCTCATTCCGAAGCGAGTCCCTAAATTGATGACAATTTTTTATTAAGAGGTGAATTCCTTAGTCGAAGGTGGATTTTTATTAAGGGGCGAGTGCCTAAGACGAAGGTGACTTTTTATTAAGAGGTGAGTCCCTTAACTTGGGGTGAGTGTTTTAGATGAAAGCACTGTTTTTTATAAAAACGGCAAATCCCTCAGTTTTGGGCGAGTCCCTCAGCTAAAGGTGATCTTTTTAATTGCGTAAGGCCCTAATTGAGGGATGAGTCATCTACTAGATCTCTCTTGATTAGAAAAAAAGTGTTTATTGATAATTTCAATCAATCATTCAGCCGATCATGCTTACTTCCGTTTAATGTAAGTAATGATGGTATGTTTTTCAAAACCTTAAATGCAAGTGGCATCAGTTAGAAACGTGCTAAACTTTTTTAAAATTATAGGGGAGTCTAAAGGATCTCTTGTGGTTTTCACTCCCTATAAAATATTTCTTATTTTATCTCATTTTCTCCATTTCACTCCATACTTCTACAAACTCGCCTGAACAACCCAACTCCTCATTTCTTCTGCTTCGTTGTTCACAACATTCTTATAGTATGAATTTCCCTTTCTCTCGATTTCTATAGTAAATAGGGTTTACAAAGATACATTCGAAATAGGGCTAAAGTTATGTGTATGGATGTAGATCTTAAGGGTATTAGTTGCCCTTTTTGACGATTGCGACAATGGTGGTGATTTCTTCTTGTCCTACTTTTTTCTCAAGAAAAAAAAAGACAATGTTTACACCATCCACCGTGTCCAAGGTTGTCGATGATATTGGATCTTGTTAAATTTATGATGAACATATCCTTCTTTTTCGATCAAGATTGGAGGTTTATTCTCCAGAGGACGAAGATCGGGTTATTTTGAAGGCTTGTTAACAATCGGAGAGGGCGGCCACGCCCATCTCATATGATCATCCTTCTCCATACTTCTACTTCCACCTCCGATTCATCAAGGATATGAGGGTTATTTCCCCATTCCCCCTTTTTCCATCGAGGTCTTAAGGGTTCTCAGCATTGCATATTCTCAGTTGTTTCCTAACAGTTGAGGCTATATCAGGACCTTCGAGATAGTCTATGAGGACCTGGTCGTGACTCCGACCATGGGATTCTGTTTCTCTTTTACACCACTAAACCAACAAATGGTAGATGGATGTCTTTAAATGGCTAGATAGGGAAGGCTCTTTTTGTGTTCCACTCCAATCACTACAAGTGTTGGATGGACAAGTTCTCCTGTGTGATGGGGCGATATGACTCCCTTAATATGTTAGGGGATGACGTCTCCCCTCTTTTTCCCTATCCTGAATGAATTACTCGTTAGCGATCACATCATATGATTAGGAATTCCTTACCCTCGATGAGAAGAGGATTGTCTGCCTCTATAGAAAGTTCGAGGTTATGGATTTATGCAAAGCGATTAAACTTTGGTTGGGCAGTGACAATCATCTTGCCGATTGTTTTCATAAGTTATATTTTGTCTCCATTTGTAGGTATTATAGACAGTATCTGTGATATTTGTGAATTACTTTGCATATCAAATGGTGAAGATCTCTGCTGAAGAGAGGAGACAGAGGTGGGAGAAGATCCAGGTTGTTAGTTCAGGAACCTACAATCCCCAGAGTCACCCATAGGGTTTTAATGTCAGGGGGAGGAAAAGGCCAGCTGAGAAACCGACTCCAAACTCACCCGGCGTGAAGGCTCAAAGGCAAGAGAAAGGTTTATCCTTTGCTACTGACACCTCTTCTCTTAATTTGTGGAAGGCTAATACTCAGGAGTTCTCCATAGGTGAGGCTCCCCCGCCTCTTGTGACTTTGTGGAGAAATGTAGGTTTGACACAGTCTGATTCAAAAGTTTTCATCTTCTTTTCTCTAAGGAGTTTTCTGCTGACTAGTAGGCCCTTCGCTCCAAATCAACCTCAGCCATTGTAAGCATGAAAGATAAAATTATGTTGAGGGCGCTCATGTTGTTGGATGTTAATCAGGAGATGCCAACAGTGTTAAATAAAGGTTATTGAGGGTCTGCTAAAAATACAAGGAGAAATTGGTGGAGAAAATGGCAGATGTGATGGTCAAGGCCAAAGAAATCTCCACTGAGAAGGAATCATTTCATAAATCCTTGGACACAGGGCTTCTTCAATAGAAGGAGCTGGTAAAAGAGTTTTCAAAGCTCACCTATGAGGTGGTGTCTACTTCCGGCATCTATTTTGAGTGCTCCAAGGAATAGGTTGTTCTCCTCCTCTACCCCACTTTGGAATTGAAAAAAATGGATTTTATCAAAGTCATATGTGGTGTCCAGCTATTGGATGAGGATGAGATGGCCTCCCTGGAGCTTGAAAGTCCCGTTATCATTGAGAACACCCACGACAAGAGCGGGGCGACAAATGGCAATGAGTATAGAGTCCCTCGGCAAGAGAATGATGTTGAGAAAGAGATGACTCAATGGGAGAATTGATGGTTTGGTTGTTTATCGAACTTAGTGGATTTGTATTTCTTTTCCCTTTCTATGGCTTTTTGTTATATTTCCTCGTCTCTTCAAGGATTTTATAATTGTAATAAACAACGGTGCCCTTTGCGGTGCTTTTTTTTATGTTAAATGCCTTTGTTTTCTTTCATATCTATTTATGTATAATTAATCATCTAGATATTGGCTAAGGATGTCTACTAGAATCGTTATCCTTGCAATAATTTGACTGCTTTAATAACTTAACGTTTTATCCATCTCAAGAGGTGGCAAGGATCCTGTTTAAGGGTCCTACATTTTGATCGCCTCTATGTGCCACTTAATGATCCATAGTTTTGATCGCCTATATGGGAATTAAGAATCCCACGTAGGGATCCAACACTATGATCGCCTCTATGGGTAACAAAGATACCACATAGAGATACAACATTATGATTGCCCCATATGGGCGGGAAGGATACCACATAAGGATCCACCATTTTGACTGCCTCTATGGGCGACAAGGATTCCACATACGGATCCAGCGTTTTGATTGGCTCCATGGACGACAAGGATCCCACATAGAGGTCCAACAATATGATCGCCTATATGGGTGGCAATGATCCCAGATAGGGATCCAGCATTTTGATCGCCTTTATGGGCGGCAAGAATCCCACATAAAGGTCTAACATTATGATCCTCTCTATGGGCGCCAAGGATCACACGCAGGGATCCAGTGTTTTGATCTCTTCTATGGGCGGCAAGGATCCCACATATATATCCAGCATTATGATCGTCTCTAAGGGTGAAAAGGATCCCACACAGGGATCATGCATTTTAATTGCCTTTATGGGCAACAAGAATCCCATAGCGTTATGATCGCCTCTATGAGCGGCAAGGATTTCACATAGAGATCCAACGTTTTGTTCGCCTCTATGAGCGACAAGGATCTCACATAGATCCAGTATTTTGATTGTCTCAATGGGCAATCTTTTCTCCAGGTCATGGATTTCCTACAAAAAGGTAATAACCAACAAACACAAATTCACTAAGATAATAAAAGAAGACGCCTCATTAAGAACCCTCACTCTATGGAAAACATAGAGGGAAAATAGTGCATCTCACAAAATAACTTGTCCTTATGATTGGCAGAGATGTAATAATCACCTATAAAAATCAATAACAAAATAGCTAAACGGTAGTAAAGAAAGAAAATGGATGAGAACAATAGGTGCAGTTCCAAAGGGCATTCCTTTTGGTCCTTCAATCTTTGATTTTTTTCACTAGTTGGAGTGGGAGCCTCCTTACCTTTGCAGGTTCCTTCTGACGACTTTATTCCTGATCCCACTTTCCCAAATCTCGCGCCTAAAGTGAGGACCATTTTCAGCTTTAGGCTCTCTACGTTGCATCTTTTGGCAATATCCTGATCTCCTTGGATGACCCCCACTCGCCCATTTGAGAATGGGTACTTCATGCATAAATACGTAGTGGACAAAGTGGTGTACAACTGGTTAAATGTTGGTTGTCCTATAATCATATTATACGAAAAAGGGGAATCACTAACCAAATACCTAACCTTTATCTCCTTGGCGTGATCCTACTCTCCAAAAGTGGTCTTTAGCATGATGTATATCTTTACTTGTACCTTCTTTTGAGAGAATCCCACAAGCGAACCTTTGAAGGATTTTAGGTTCTCTGGGTCAAGGCAAAGTCCTTCAAATTCCTCCCAATACAGAATGTCGATAGAACTTCATTGGTTTATAAGGACTCTTTTGATTTCCCATTTGTTGCATATGACGGTAATGACCATGGGGTCATCATTATGATATTGAATTTGAGCTGCATCTTTCTTAGAGAAGGTGATCGTGTCTTATAGAGCTCATTAATTTCCTTCTCCTTCGATGTCGAGGAGGTCTTCTATATTCAGGATTTGGCGAGCTTACCTTCTATGGGTGAAGTTAGTTTTTCTGCCTTTGACGAATCCTCTTGTTATGGAGTTGAGTATGTGGCACAGTGCTTTACTACCTTCGCCCTGGTATGCCTATTTTTCTTTGTTGGGCATGAGGCTTCCTACGTCGTATCGCCCTTACGAGTTGGACTTATTTGACCCATGGGAAGAATTTCCTTTTACATATTTCTTAAGGTATCCCTCATGGATTAGTCTCTAGATCTCTTTCTTGAGTTCGTAAGAATTTTCAGTGTGGTGTCCCTTGACTCTATGGAACCTGCACCATCTTCCTAGTTCAGGACCCCTTACATCCGCCTTCGGAGCGAGCAACGTAGAGATGTTGTACAGGTGAAGAACATCTTGCAAAATATGTTCACAATGGTTGTTTAGGGGCGTGAAGCTATCCGTATCCTTGCCTACTCTCTTGAACACGGTCTTGTTTTTTATAGGAGAGGATAATTACTCTTCCTCTGGTTGTGTGAACCATCAGTGTTGGGAACACGCTCTTTGACATCATACGCCTTCTTTTCAGCATTGCTCTCATTTCCCTTTATGTGACATTCTTCTCTGATGACCACTTCTATCAATGAAAGTGAATGCTACTAGGCGAGAGACTCATTTAAGTGTACCTCGTTGAGTCCATTTCAAAACGCTCCCACAAACATTTCTTGGTTTGGTGGGATGACCTTAATAGTGGTCTTGTTAAACCAGGAAAGGTAGTCGCTTAACAAATCTAATGGACCCTGACATATGTTGAACAGGCTGGTGGTAGACATTTTCTTGGGATGGATGACAATAAATGGGTGCACAAGTTTCTTTACTAGCTCCTGATAGTTGGCGTTGGAGGAACGGGTTAGACCCATATACCATCGCATGAAGGCATCCCTGAAAATGACTGACAATAATTTGCACTTCAAGGAATCACACGCTCCTATGATGAAAATTTGTATGTTGATAAAGGCGACATGATCATATGGGTCACTGCCCCCATTAAACTTAGACAAAGAGGGGGTTTGAATCCCTCAGAGACATACACCCTCATATCTCGTCTGAAAGTGGTTGGGGGTTCAACACCTCTATCTCCTATAGAGGATTAGATTTCAGATGGAACTGTCTAATGTTGTGGACACCGTCCTCTAATGTCTTATTATAATAACGTAATTAGTCCATTGTGACACACATCCTCGTTAGGGCGTCACTATCACCGTTTGTCGTCGGTTCCTTCTGGCATAGAGGATGGAGTCATCCTGTTAACCATGGATGAAAGTGGCCAGGTGTAGGAGTGGATGGTAACAATGAGTAGGGTGATGGTGATGAAGAAGGTTTAGCCCAAGTTAGTTTTACTAGGGCGCCATTGTACTGTTCAAAAAGTACAAGCGTTCATGTCACCCCTGCACAGAGCATGGATTCTCAGATGCCTTAGTAGGCATATTATGTTGTATAATGGTTAGTGCTTGCACACGATAATTAGAAGCCCTATACAGTAGTGTGTTATGGTGGTTTAGAATACTTGCTCATATGAGGTGAGAGGCTCTGTATGTGAGTGGTATACTTAGGTATAAGTGTATGTATGGTGGGATATGTATGAGTTAAGATATATCCTTCTATCTCCCTGTAGGTGAGGTATTTAGAGAGGCTCTTTTCAGCCTAGGGTTTCGGAAGCCCTTAGGGGATGCAACCGCTCCGTCATGACCAAGGAAAGTTGTTGACCACCTATTCTTAAGGGAATCATGGTGGAATCCCTCTCATATAAACAACAAAATTATACACGTCATCAGTGCCAAAGGTGAGCTCCTCTGCTCTGTGAGGATATCACCTAGGCGAAATCAATCTTAGGCAAGGACACCCAAGCCGCCCTTGTTTAGATCTCTCACAAATATAACACTATAAGAAGTATTATGATAATGATGCAAAATTTAGGAAAGTGCAGCTTCAATCACTAAAGAGGAAATATGAAATGCTACAAATGAAAGAAAGTGAATATATGGCTGACTATTTTTCAAGATTGCTTGCTTTGACAACACATATAAAGAGCTCAGGTAAAACCTTATTAGAGTAGGTGATGATTGAGAAAGTTTTGTGTACTCTTACTCCTCAATATGACATGATTATAGTGACAATTAAGGAGATTGACAATTTGATCAATATGAAAATGGAAGAGTTGCAAGGAACACTTGAGCCTCAAGAACTTAGAGTGAACCAAAGAGAATGTGAAAAGGATGTTAAACATGTTTTATTGGCTGAAACCATGAATATAACTTTTGAATAAAGAAAGAAGAAATGAAAGAAAGATAGTGTAAGAATGTACAAAGAAAAGATAAGAATTGATAACAAACCTGAATCTTCAAGAAGAGGACGATGGTTCATCAAGAATCATAGAAAGAAGAAATCTTATGGCAAGAAAAAGATCTAATGCTTCAACTTTGATAACTATGGAAATTATACACCATAATGATGGATTGGAGAAGGAAAATAAATAGAGATTGAAGAAGAAGCAAATGTGGTTAGGAAGATTCATATTGAGACATTGTCTTATTGATGGTAGCAACGACACATATTAAGAGCTGCAATTCAAAAGGTTGATTCTTAGATTATGGTTTCTTCAAGCATGTAAATTATAGTGAATCTGTAAGACCATATAACCTTGATAGTAAAAGGAATGAAAAATATTGATATTATGAAGGAGAAAGGAAAAATGAAAACCATTGAAGATGTGTTATATGTCCCTAGTATGATATGTAATTTATCAAGTGTTGGTCAACCTATGCAAAAAAGCTATTCTGTTATAATAAAAATAATGCATTCAAATTATTTGATAAGAATCTAATATTGGCGTTTAAGTCACCATTTTCCAAGGATATAACACTTAAAATATTCATGTGAGCAGTTGATATGAAGTGTCTCTATGCAACAATGTCTACTTAGGATAGGTAGTTATGGCACCTCAAGCTTGGTCATTTAAATTTTAGGAGTCTTGCTTAATTAATTGATAAGAAATTGGTGTTAGGTATTCCTAAAATAACCTCACTTGAGAAGACTTGTGAAATTTGTCTAGTTAGAAAACAACCTAGGAATTCCTAAGTCATGTGTGTGGTTCTATGTACTATACAGGTAATGTCTTCCATAGTTATGATGATGACAACTAAACAAGAAAGAATATATTTAAATTTTCATCAGTAAAGAAGAAAGAACAAGATAAAATGTTTCAAGTTCTAGTTGAAAATGATAGACAACATTTAAATCAAGTGTTAGACAAAGTTTAATCAAGTAAAAGGACTTGAAACTAAAATGATGTGAAGCAAGAATTGGTAAACCAAGAAGAATCACCACAAATGGAGATGAATCCATTAATAAGATTCAATTAAGATTCAAATCCAAGAATAAAAAAGAGGATACATAACTCACTCACATTTCTCATGAGAAAAAGCTCTAATTCATTTTTAAACTTGTCTGAAACGAGATTACAAATGCTTACTTATATAAAGACTTTTGTTAAATTTAAATGAGCCATGAATGACACCATTTTATAGGCTTATATTAAGTTACATCATATTTTTCTAAAAAAATGCAAGAAAAAAAAACATTAACTAATTCTAAATTACGATTATTAAAATTCCAAATTAAAACTAAATAAATTATCACAAGCTAAATTAAAATAAAAATTTTAATTCTTTTTTCCATACTCATAATTGTTCCTCATCACATTTTGTCTGCCATATAAACTCTTATGAAAATATTTTATTACCATTTTCCCACGAAATAGAGAACCTTCAAAAGAGATCCCATGGCTATAATTAATGAATGATTAAATGCTTGATCTTCTCTAAAGAATCCTTTCTACCCAAAAGGTAATATGAATGTTAGATCTTCTCTGAAGAACCCTCGTCATCCAATAGGAAATATAAAATCAGAATCTTCTTTGAAGAATCCTTGTCACGCAAGAGAAAATATAAATGTTGATCATCTCTGAAGAATCCTTTCCGCCTAAGAGGAAATATAAATGTTGGATCTTCTCTAAAGAATCCTTGCAGCCGATGAAGAAATACAAATATTGGATGAAAAATCCTTGTCGTCCAAGAGGCAATATAAATGTTGGATATTTTCAAAAGAATCTGTTCTGGACTGGACCAATGGCTAAAATTGGCCCAATCCGCCTCTGCTCCATAGCGGCCCAATTTTCCTAAGCCCAATCCACAGAGGGGCAAAAATGACATGTCTGCCCCTCCAACCGGGCAAGGAACGCAACGTTCCTCCCCGACTTTTACGCCCGTTACGCACGGCTTCCTCGCTGCCCGAACAGCAAAGGACAGGTGCCCGGAACTGCATCTATGCCCGACATAACGGCTAGTTTCTGGCACCCTGCCCGACATAACGGCTAGTTTGGGCGGTTACCTATTCTTTGGGGAAAACGGTTATTTTGCCCCGAAAATAGGACCGTTGGCCACGCGCTGGGGGCTCTATATAAACCCTCTCGCTTGAGAGGGTCAGGTATCATATTTTTCACCCTAAGAATACACTTTATACTTGCCCCTTTTCTCTGACCCTTTCTTACTTGAGCGTCAGAGTGCCTTGCAGGTACACCCCCTCCTCTCCTCATCAACATTCCGAGCACCTTGCCATCTGACGACCAGCAAACGTCCGAGCACCTTGCCATCTGACGACCAGCTTACGTGGACCCGTTCGAATACTCCGGATCAGTGGCGCCGTCTGTGGGAACTCCTTGTTCTCCCCTTCTTTCTTTCCTCCTCGGAAACTAAAAGATCAAAACATACTTTCTTTGATCCGCCCACATATAGCCGCTCAGAACTCCGCAAAAAGTGCTGACGTTACGGTTCTCGTTCCCGTCAATAAGATGGACGTCGACGGCAGATCTCCGTTACTTTCAGATCCCCGTTTCCTCCGAGACGGGGCTGCTGCATCTCCAACTCCTCCTCCCGCCGGGAAAGGAGACAAGCAGTCATCGTCGGGTGAACGGCCGATTCCTGGCCCTCCCAGCGCCGACCTGGTCGTTGCAGCTCTTTTGGAAGCTGTCAACCGCACAAACCTCCTCATCTTGCAGCAAGGAGAAAGAATAGGAGCTCTCGAGGAAGCATCTCTTCCAAGATCCTCTCCTCCCAAGAGTAAGCACCGAAAATCAAGAAGCCCGCCACCTAGGCGCGGGGAAGACCACAGATCGAGGCATGAGCCTGAATCACAACATGTTCGCAAGCGCGACCAGATCTCCCCGCGGGATCGATCACCACCAAGACACAAGAGAACGAGGCAGGATAGGCATTCTCCACCGGTCAGACCACGTGACCGACCACGTTCACCCTCACCTCGCAGAGACCGCCGCCGCGAGCGCAGACAACGGTCACCATCAACTCCAAGTTCAGACAGCGACGACGAGCCTCGCGGGCCATTGTCCCGCAGGATCCTGGCCACCAGTCTCCCTAAAGGACTAGAGAAGCCTCCGTCTCTAGGGACTTACGATGGAACCACTGACCCAGACGAGCACATAGAAAACATAGATGCTCTTTTGGACTACAGAGGGGTACGAGGAGCCATTAAATGCCGCCTGTTCCCGACCACGCTCCGGAAGGGAGCCATGACATGGTACAAGCAGCTGCCAGAAGAATCCATCACATCCTGGAGGCAGCTGGGGAGGATTTTCTCCCGTCACTTTACTGCATCGCGACGCCATCCAAAGACCGAGGCGTCCCTCAGAGCTGTCGTACAGGGAAAAGATGAGCCTCTTCGGGCCTACATTGAGCGGTTCAACAAGGAGGTCGTCCAAGTGCCAACGACCGACGAGATGAAGAAATTCCTGCTCGAGCAGGGATTACGTCCTGGCTCAGACTTCGCGAAAACCATCGGCCTCGATCCACCGAGGAACCTTAACGTCCTTCTCCTCCAAGCCCAGTCGCATATACAGTACGAGGAGAAGGTTGCTGCCCACTCTGTCCGGGCCTCTCGAAACCAAGAAGGTGCCCGGTCGTCCAGAGCTGAAGAACCCTCGACATCCCGTCGAGGAGATAAAAGACGCGACGATCGGCCTCGCGATGTACGCGAACAGAAGGGACCTTCTGGGCGGTTCCATGACTATACCCCCCTCACTACCTCGAGGGAGAAAATCTTGTCCGAATGTGCCAACTCAGAATTCAAGCAGGCGGGAGTCCGTTTCCCCAAACAGCTGCCGGCCAGACCTGGTGTAGACAAATCCAAGTATTACCGCTTCCACAAGAGTCACGGTCATACGACGAAAGAATGCATCCACCTCAGAGATGCCATAGAGATCCTTATTCGCGACGGCCACCTGAAGCAGTTCGCGAAAAAGAAAGATGCTCCCCGGCAAGAAACCCAGGAGAGCAAAAAGGTTGCAGAAGAGACTCCGCCCTCCGATGACACCAACGTACAGGTCGCTATGTCCATAACTTGACTAGAGGACTTCTGCATCCCTGATGGTCTGCCCGTCTCCACGTACCTCGCTGCTCGCAGCCCGTGGGAGGCCTTCCCGTCAGCCATGGTCATTTCTGGTGGTGAATTCAACAAAATCACGATCGGTTCAGTCAAGAGGAGATTCGATCAACTGATCAGCAAAAGCTCCAATGAAGTCACCACGCTGGACACCACTCACAAAAGATCCACTCCTATTTCCTTCTACAAGGAGGAGCTCCTCGGCGGGGCACCGAACTCAAGCATCCCGCTGCTTATCCGGGCAAGGATGGCGAACTTCGACGTTCGCAGAATACTCGTGGACCAGGGCAGTTCAGTTGATATAATGTACAACCACTTGTTTGAAACGCTGCAGCTGGACGACTCTCACCTTACTCCATACGTTGGGTCCGACCTGCAGGGATTCAACGGAGCAGTGACAAGGCCCCAGGGTTACGTAGAGCTCATCGTAACCTTCGGTTCAGGAAAGACAACCCGAGTAATTAAAGCACAGTTTCTGGTAATTGAATGTCCGTCACTATACCAGTGCATTTTTGGAAGGCCAACCCTGGCAGAGTTGATTGCAGTACCTTCCACCGTACATCTCAAGATGAAGTACTACACTTCTGAAGGGATGGTCGCCACCCTCCACGGCGATATCGAAGCTGCCCGTCGATGCTTTGAAGCAGCATCAAAAGGACTAAGCACCATCTCAGCAAGACCAAGGACGTCTGGTCGTCCCCCTCTACCCAGCAGCTCCGAGCAGCCAAAACCGCTCCCCCAGGTCGAATCTATCTACTTGGACAACCGTTTCAGCGAGGAAGATCACGCCAAGGACCCAACGACTTCGGCCAGCAAGTCCGACAGTGGTGGCTATCTCCTACGCCCTGTCCCAGATGGCAACTTCGAGATCATTCCGTTCGGAGAAGACCCCCAACGGGGAGTAAAGATCGGAGCAGACCTCCCCGACCTGGCCAGGAGACAACTAAAAGCATGCCTCCGGGAGAACGCAGACTTATTCGCATGGAGCGCTGCTGAAATGCCAGGATTGGACCCATCCGTCGCTTGCCACCATCTTATAATTGATCCGGCCGTCAAAGCTGTTACCCAGCGCAGAAGGAAACAGTCCCCGAAGAAGCTGGAAGCCGCGGAGAAAGCTGTCAAAGACCTTCTAGAAGCTAGGTTTATTTCTGAGGCCAAATACACTACATGGCTCTCAAATGTTGTACTTGTAAGAAAAAATAATGGCAAATGGAGGATGTGTGTTGATTACACCGATGTTAATAAGGCCTGTCCGAAGGACGCCTACCCCCTCCCCAATATCGATAAGCTCGTAGATAACTCAGCAGGTTTTAAGCTTTTATCGTTCCTCGACGCCTACTCGGGCTACAACCAAATCCCAATGGCCGCGAGCGATAAAACTTACACGGCCTTCATGACCAAATCGGGCAACTATTACTACAACGTAATGCCCTTCGGGCTGAAGAACGCCGGCGCCACGTACCAACGAATGATGAACAAAGTCTTCCAAGGACAAATAGGCGACATGCTCGAAGTATACATGGACGATATGATCGTCAAGTCCCACGAGGAACTAGATCATGTCGCCCATCTTCGCAAAATTTTTGAGCAAGCAAGAAAGTATCAAATGCGTTTTAACCCAGAGAAGTGCACGTTCGGTGTACGGGCAGGTAAATTCCTTGGCTTCTACCTAACGGAACGAGGAATAGAAGCTAACCCCGACAAGTGTCGGGCATTCTCTGAGTTCCCAACGCCCACGTCTAAGAAGAACATCCAATCCCTAAACGGGGGTCCTTACTTCGTTGTCCCGCTTCGTGGTAAAATCTGCTCAACACGCCCTTCCTTTCTTCAAGCTCTTGCGGAAAGAAGCAGCGTTCGAATGGACCGAGGAATGTGAAACATCCCTCCTTCACTTGAAGCAAGCTCTATCAAAACCGCCCGTATTATCACGGCAGGACACCGGGGAAGTCTTGTTCCTATACCTCGCCGTCACGGCCGGGGCCGTTAGCGCCGTTCTCGTTCGCGAGAATCTTGACGGGCAAAAGCCAGTATACTTCACGAGCAAAGCGCTGCAGGACGCAGATTTGCGATATCAACAGATAGAGAAGGTGGCATTAGCCCTCGTCAACGCTGCCAGACGACTGAGACACTATTTCTTGGCCCACACGATCGTGGTAAGAACGGATCAGCCCATCAAGAAATTACTGGGACGACCAGACATGGCCGGCCGAATGCTCAAATGGTCATTGGAACTGTCCAAGTTCGACGTCCAGTATGAAAGCAGAAAAGCTCTTAAGGCCCAAGCCCTGGCCGATTTCGTAGCGGAAGTAACCTTCTCAGACTCCTCGTCCCACATAGCAAACAGATGGGCCATCTATGTGGACGGAGCATCCAGCTCGACCGGCAGCGGGGCAAGAGTAATTTTGGAGAACGACGAAGGGACCATAATCGAGGCTTCTCTCACATTGTCCTTTCCCACGTCGAACAACCAGGCCGAGTATGAAGCCTTCCTCGCCAGTTTGCGCCTAGCCGAAGACCTAAGGGCTGAAGAAATCATCATCTGCACGGACTCCCAGCTCGTAGCCCACCAGGTATCAGGAGAGTATCAGACCAAAAACGATAGTCTCTCTGAATACCTAACCCTAGTCAAGGGAAAAATGTCAAAGTTCAGAGCAGTAGAAGTAAGACATGTTCCACGCGAACATAATGTGCGAGCAGACGTCCTGTCCAAACTAGCAAGAACTAAGAGGAAAGGCGGAAACAGGTCAGTCATCCAAGAGATACTTCCCCGGTCCAGCATCGATAAGGGATCCTCAACCCTACACGTGCAAGCGATTGGGGACAGCGATTGCTGGATGACGCCCGTGTACAACTACCTCACCAGGGACAAACTTCCGGATGACCCCAAGGAAGCCAGCACCATCAGACGAAGAGGTTGCTCATACGTCATCCTGGAAAACAAGCTCTATCGACGAGGCTTCTCCATCCCACTGCTCAAATGCATAGAGGAGGAAGTTGTCCCCCACGTATTACGAGAAATCCACGAAGGCATTAACGCCCAGCACCTAGGAGGAAGGTCCCTTGCCCGCAAGGCCCTCCGGGCAGGGTATTATTGGCCAACCATGCAGCACGATGCCAAGGAGCATGTGAAGAAATGCGACAAATGCCAACGGCACGGGGATATGCACCTAGCTCCACCTAACGAACTGAAGAGCATGACCTCCCCGTGGGCATTCGCCTGGTGGGGCCTAGACATCCTAGGACCCTTCGTGACGGGGTCCAGCCAAAACAAATACCTGATAGTGGGCGTAGACTATTTCACAAAATGGATAGAAGCAGAAGCCTTAGCAAAGATAACAGCACTTAACATTCTGCGCTTTTACAAGCGGAATATCCTTGCCCGTTTTGGGATTCCCCAAGAAATTGTCACGGACAATGGAACGCAATTCACGGACAAGAAATTCCAAGACTTTGTCGCCCATCTCGGAACAAAGCAACATTTCGCTTCTGTAGAACATCCCCAGACCAACGGGCAGGTAGAAGCGGCCAATCGTGTCATTCTGCGTGGCCTCAAGCGAAGACTGGATGAAACAAAGAAAGCCTGGGTTGAGGAGCTCCACATCGTCTTATGGACGTACCGCACCACTCCTCAGTCCACCACCGGGGAAACACCTTTCCGCTTAGCATATGACACAGAGGTTGTTTTACCCATTGAGATTCACGTACCGTCCAGGAGGACCGAATCAGCTCTAGACGAGGAAATGAATGACGAAGAAATAAGAGAGGAGCTCGACCTTGTCGAGGAAATCCGAACAGGAGCAGCCCTCCGCGAAGCATCTCATAAGCAAAAAATAGAAATCAGGCATAACGCCAAAGTCTTACGACGAGAGTTCGATGTGGGCAGCCTTGTCCTGCGAAGAAACCACAAGGACTCTCGCGAAGGCAAACTAGCAGCCAACTGGGAAGGGTCATACAGAGTCCGTGCCAGAACGGGGAATGGTGCATACTTCCTCGAAAACCTCAACGGGGATGCAATCCCTCGACCGTGGAATGCTGAAAAACTTAAGCAATACTACAGCTAAAGTAACTATAGGCTTCCTCGCATAAAAGGACCACTTAACGGTCATCATGATCGTCCAGGTACAAACGACACATACGTACAAAGTAGAATCCCGCTCGAGTAAATGAGCCGGAACCCTGCTCGTCGGCGGTCCTCAACCGAGCACCGCCTTTGCTCAAGTACCATGATTGGCAGAACCCTAGCTCGCGATGGGACGTTCACACTGCGACCTCAGGCCTCGATCGCGACTTGAGATCCACAACCTCGCCAGGACCTTCCCCGACTGTTCGACCGGTTCTCCGCACTGGAGAATTCACACACAACGAGCTATCTTTCAAAAGAAAGCTCCGTTAACAAACACACCCTCCGACGGGCAGTCACACATGCACAACTAATGTAAAGTACAACAATATAAACAGAAATGGTATAAATAACATAAACCGGGCATGAAGTGAAAAAAAGCCACAAGGGCCAAAGATTGTGCGAATTACATAAGAAGGGGGGCCACGCCCCCCAAAATCAAATAAAGTTACAAATAATTCAACGGCGTGCAGGCCGGACAAGATACAACAACATCAAAATAACAAGACTCCTCATTCATCCGCATGCTCGGTTGACGTCGGATCAGGTCTCTGCTCCTCTGCGGGCTGGTCCTCGGGCTGAACCTCGGGGGTATCAAGAACAAGGCCTGCGGGCAAGACGATGCGACCATCCTCCACACGCGCAAGATAGTGGATACCCTCGGTCGAAATCTCAAGCCCAGGGTTCACCACCCGCAACTGGGCCACGACACTGTCGAAGGACTCCACTGCCACGGCGATACCGTCATCCTCGGCCTGCAGAATGCTGGCGACCAACTCAGCCCTAGTCTTCAATGCTTTTATCTCATCCGGTTCATCAGCACCCGGGGCACTGGCCGCCATCAACTCTTTGTTCAGCTCCTCAGCAGCCTTTTTCTCCGCCGCCAGCTTGGTGACATCCTCTTTCAACTTGGTCGTCTCCTCTTTAGCCTTCTTCCGAGCCTCACGAGCACTCTTGACTTCCTCCTTCAGGGCCACCTCAGAAGCTCGGGCAGCAGTAAGTTCGGCCTCAAGCGCAGAGTCACCTTCCGCATAAACGGCCGCCATCTCCAGCATCCTCACAAGGGCAGAAGCATCTTGGGCTACCAGCGCCCTCTTGCTAGGCCGATCCATGCTCTCCAAGCTAAGAGATTCTGCCCGAGGAACGACCAGGGTGTTGCCCTAAAAAAATCTCCTATCAAGGATGCACGGGGGGAGCTCAAACTTCCCCTTCTCAGGCGCCCGAGTCAGGTCCACAGCATCTAACGTCCGTGGCCTCTTCGCCCGCCCGGTCAAAGGCAGTGGAGAATCCCGTGGACCAGGAGAGGGAGAAGAAGAGGTCCCCACGGCAATTTGAATAAGGGGAGGAGCACGAGCACCAGCAGCAGTCCGGGTCTTAGGGGGAGCCGCTCCAGCTTTATTCCTCGCCATGGCATTCCTCACCACGCGATCGCGAGCTTGAGGCATCTCACCTGCACAAATGAAAAAAAGCATGTTAGTTACGAGAAAAAAAAAGGTAACACAAGCAAAGTCTAAGTAACTAAGACTACCGAGCAGCTTCTCGGCATCCGCAGGAGTCTTGCACTCCAACAGTGCCTTCACATTGATGAACCTGCGCTCAACCCTCTGGCTCCCATCCTCCTCGAAGATAGGGTTACCCTTGCTCGTCCAGCAGCTCGCAAGACTGAAGAAGTTGACCCACTTCACCAGCTTCTCGTAAGACACGGCATCCTGCCCGCGTAGCTCGCTCGGCTCAAAGACGTAAGCACCGGGCTTCTTGGAGAAATGGTCAGGGGTCCAGCGGATCGGGAACTTGTACAACCTCTCCCCAATATACTTCCCCTCCTCGTTGAGTAGCTCCTCTCTGTCCTCATCGACCTCTATCTCCCAGACATACGTGCTGTCCTGGGCAGCTTCAGACACTGGCTCGACGATGAAGTACCGTTCCTTGAACGTTTGAATTGACTCCGAGAACGGCTTAAATAACTTTTTGGGCTGCTTCAAGGAAACCCATCCGTACTTTTTCCCCGCCAGCTGCCGTTGAAGATGGAAAACAGCAAAAAACAGAGGGAGAGTAGTTCCCAGAGTGAGATGCTCGCACACTAACTCAAATGCCCGTATAAAAGCCAGCGAATTGGGATGGAGTTGAGAGGGCGCCAGCTTCAGATGCTCAAATACCGACCGCTGGAAGTCAGTGAAAGGCAACCTCAACCCCAACTCTTTGAAAGTGTACTCGTACATCGTGAAGCGGTCCCCGAAATCCGAGCAGACCTGCTCGTCCACGGTGGGAAAATGCATTTTCCAATCCCCCTCTGGGCCCACCTCTGTAAAGGCGTCCGCCACAGACCTTGCGAACGTGGAAATATGTTCGGAAGGCTCGGCCACCTCCCACTCCTCCGGACAGAACCCTTTAACATCTTCCTCCATGACATCCAAATCCTCTTCCTCCTCGACTTTGCTCGAGGAGCTCGATGCCGCCGAGCTCGAAGACGCCGAACTTGAAGCCGTCGCGCTGCTACTCTCCTCGGAGCCAGTTTCCTCCTCGGACGTGACTGGAATAATGTCTCTCTCTGGCCCCGTCGCCATAACGATCACCTGAAAAAGCAGAGAAAGACAGTGAATTCGACAGGAAATCAAATCCACCCTTCCACTGCCAAGTCAAGTGAAAGGGCGCGCAAAAGGCGAGGGACAACGTCCCCGGCCTAAGCCCTAACGTCAAACGAAAAACCTCCCCGCGAGGAGATTCCCGAGACATACCATCTCCCTACGAAGAACCTCCCCGCACTCGTGCCCAGATTCCGTTTGAAGCTCCACTGGAAACCGCAAGGCTCAGCCGTAATCTGGAAACGTTCTACCGGAAAATTCACCGTTCCATCAGAAGATAATCAGACACGGTGGTCACGACTCGCAACCACAACGTGGACCACCACGCTCGCCGAACGCACCACCTACTCCGGCGAGATGCTAGAAGCAGCGAAAGGGCAGAACCACCGTCCACCACCAACACTAGCCAGAAATCTACCTATTTTGTCACCTAAAGATAACCCTAGCCGCATGCAATCTACCACTAACAACAAAAGAAAGTAGAACAAGCTGGAAATCAGAAAACTTACTTGATTTGAGTAGAAGAAAGAGACTGCTTGAAGCTCGGCACGGTGGTCGGTTGCTCTGAAGACGGCGACGGGCAAGAACGCAGAAGATGCGAAGAGAAATCAGAGAGAAAAAGTGCAAAATGGGACAATCTCCCCCTTTTATACTGAGGGGCACGTGCACACACGCGCCCGTAGGCAATAATGACTGCCCACTAGCCATTATTACCTATTAACTGCTACGCAGGGCTCGATGCACACGTGGCAACCCAACGTTTCCCATTTTGTCTGACGCTTTATCTCCCCGAATACCGGGCAATAGAGTCTCGACCACGAATATCACGGACACAGAGAGCCACGAGCACCTCGAGACAATCATCCTCGTCTCCAAACAACGACTCTGCGCTAGCTCCCCAAAGCAACGAGCAGTCCTTAAGTCATCACTCCCATACTCGGGAGCAACGACTTGGGGGGCTCCTGTTCTGGACTGGACCAATGGCTAAAATTGGCCCAATCCGCCTCTGCTCCATAGCGGCCCAAATTTCCTAAGCCCAATCCACAGAGGGGCAAAAATGACATGTCTGCCCCTCCAACCGGGCAAGAAACGCAACGTTCCTCCCCGACTTTTATGCCCGTTACGCACGGCTTCCTCGCTGCCCGAACAGCAAAGGACAGGTGCCCGGAACTACATCTATGCCCGACATAACGGCTAGTTTCTGGCACCCTGCCCGACATAACGGCTAGTTTGGGCAGTTACCTATTCTTTGGGGAAAACGGTTATTTCGCCCCGAAAATAGGACCGCTGGCCACGCGCTAGGGGCTTTATATAAACCCTCTCGCTTGAGAGGGCCAGGTATCATATTTTTCACCCTAAGAATACACTTTGTACTTGCCCCTTTTCTTTGACCCTTTCTTACTTGAGCGTCGGAGTGCCTTGCAGGTACACCCCCTCCTCTCCTCATCAACATTCCGAGCACCTTGCCATCTGACAACCAGCAAACGTCCGAGCACCTTGCCATCTGACGACCAGCTTACGTGGATCCGTTCGAATACTCCAGATCAGAATCCTTAGCACCTAAAAGGAAATATAAATGTTGAATTTTCTCTAAAGAAATATTATCGTCCAAAAGGAAATATTAACGTTGGATAAGTACTAAAGGATCCTCGATCTTCGACAAACCACTCGTTATCAGCCCTCTAGCCAATTTGTTGAGTGTCTTGGATAAGTACTAAAAGATCCCCAAGCTTCAACAAACCACTCATTATCAGTACTCTAGCCAGTTGTTGCGTGTCTTGCCTGAGGGACTCAACTAAAAGTCTCGCCGATGGACTTAACTGAAAGTCTTGACTGAGGGACTTAAATTAAAGTCTTGCGTGAGGGAGTCATCATAATATCTCGCACAAGGGACTCAATTTAAAGTCTTGCCCGAGGTACTCAACGTCTTGAGGGAATCAACTTAAAGTCTCGCCCGAGTGACTTAAACTTAAAATCTCGTCTAAAAGACTCAACATAAATACTCAAACAAAATCACTTCGTCCTTCACAAGACGTCGTGTTTGAGGGACTATGTTGTAGCGAGCGATTTTTTTCTGTGACGCGACCACCTTATCGCTGGGTTTTCCTCACCGCAATGGTAGGAGGGGGTGCTACTTTCTGATTTCTTATTTATCCCATGAAACTGGAAGGGAAAGGGAAGCTATCTAAAACTAACCTTGTACGCGGATGTTTAACTGAACAAATGCTTAAAAGAGATTGGGGGTCCGGGGTCAGGTTATGCAATGGGGAGTTGTCAATTACCCATCCTATATGTGGTTATCCACAGGATATTAGCTTTAGGGTTCGCTTTGTACTTGATGGTGTTTATCCGTTAATGGGTTGGGAAAGTTTCTTGGGAAATATGAGTGAGTAAGTGAGTTTTTGCTTTCTGTGGAAAATGGGGATGAATGATGACTAAGGTATGAAACCTAAAGTCTTTGGATGAAGGTATTGGACCTAGGGTTTTTGATTAGTATGCTCGCTAAGATTTCACAATCTTATGCCTACGTATTCCCGGTTAAAAGAAACAGGGAAATCAGAGCAATCGTAGTTCCTCCTATTCTAAGGGAGGAAAAAGATATTTGGTGTATTGTTCAAAGCCCAAGATTGAAGCTAAAAGGTTTATTTGTGTCTTGTTCAAAGCCCAAGATTGAAGCTAAAAGGTTTAACTGAGAGAGAACTTGTCATCTCTGAAATTCTGGTATCAGACGTGTGATGTTAAGGTGCGATGTCACAACAACACACTCTGCAAATGGACAGCAATAACAGAACAAATAATACCAAGAATTGTTCACCCAGTTCGGTCTAACTACCTACGTCTGGGGGCTACCAAGCCAGGGATGAAATTCACTACTTGTAGAATTAATTTACAGACTCAACAACCCGTTGACAATCTCCTAAACTTATACTCTACTAATGACTTCCTACCTAAGAACCCACTTAGGTATGAGAACACCACTCAATCCCTTACAAACTCTCAAAGAAATCACTTTGAGTAACCTTGATCTTACTTCACAGCTTCGATCAAGCAACCACTCTCTATTGCTTCACAGCTTCTAGAGAGGACAGAAACACAACACCTATTCAAACCCTAGAATAGTGTAAATACAAGCACTCTAAACAAACTCTAGACACTAAGCCTCCAGCTCCTGATCTTCTGAATGTTTTCTGTACCTTTTCCTTTGGTCTTGTGCGCTTTATATAGCTCCTTGAATTGGTCTTGGACTTACTACAATATCTCCCAGATTTGTTATTTAAAACTGAATATTAAAACAGATTTTCTCCTAAAATCTTTTTAAATCTTCAACCTTTTAAATCTCCTACAAATCTGCAGCAGATCTCCTATGCAGCAGCAAATATCTATCCCAAGATATTCGCATCCAATGAGACAACTTGCTCTCCTCAATTCCAGCTAATACGCAACCCTAACAACATCACAGCCTGCTGTTGTTAATTCTGCAGGTCTGATGTTACAACATCGCCTATGTGACATCAGACATCCAACTTCAACAATTAATTACTTAACACAGCCCAGTGTTAAGACTTCAATGTTGCAACATCAGCACCTTGACATCAACATTGAACATACCTTGTTTTACCAAAATTCCAGCCAATCCAAGAACTAACAATCTCCGCCTTTGGCTAATTTTGGCTAAAACAATCTCTGCACACTGCAATCAACTTCTGCACTCTGCACCTTCAGAGATTTCAGCAGCGGAATAATCTTCAAAACATTGAACCTCAATCAGCAGCAGTTTGACAATACTCATAGTCTTCATTACTTGATCTGCTGCAACACCATCTTCATTATTGACAACAGCCAATTGGTGCTCCCCCTCAAAAACATGAACCAACATCACAGCTGTTCAGTAGTTCACAATGTGCAGCACTTCTCTCCCCCTTGATGTCTGCTTGGCTGCACTCTTCAAATGCTATGCTATCTTTACTAGCTCGGTCTAATCTCCCCCTCAATAACTGCATCAACACTTTTCAACAACCACCTTTTATTAGCAGCAGCATCTAGCAACATTTGGCATTCTTTGATACTCTTGGCTATTTCTCCCCCTTTTTAGCCACAATTTGACAAACCTCAACACGTTAAATCTCCTATGACACCATGTACAAAACCATACTTCTTCTGTCAGCAATATCCACATTTTGACAATCCAGACATATTCTTCATCCATCCAGTTATGAAGGCTTCACACACTCATCCACAAGATCTGAAGCACACACACAATGCCTTCCACTGAACTCTAAGTCAACTCCTCACACTTAGAATAACACACACCAAGACAAGTGTACAATCTATTCAAGGCCACACCAATCAACAGTCTAATGTCATAGCATGCTATCTGACATTATATCCTCATAAGAGGCAACCAATCTCTACAAGCTTGATCAGCATACAATCTTCATAATATATGCACCTTGTAGCAAACACCATAGATAAGTCCTCCCCCTGGCAAGGATAACTAATGCTCTAGATGACTATGAACATTTGAGCACACTTGCTGAGCACATGCATTTTGGTACCACTGTCCCTTTCTCTAAAGGCTATCATACTCTTCATCTTCAGACTTCAGTCTTCTCTACATTCTCCAACCAAGGCAGACCTTCTACTTCATCATTCTCCCGTATGACTACGTAGACGCTCCTTAGGTATAATGTATGCACAAGGCTTCAGAACCAGAACAAAATCATCCTTTACCAAGGATATCCAACCCAGAAACTGTTCTAACATCTGTTAGGACACTCTTGACACCATGGTTCTTGATATGCTCCACCACTGGACTTACTATCAGTATAGTAATCCAAACTCCACAAATTCTCAGCTTACTTAAAAGCTTTACTGAGATCCAGTCTCTACAACACAATTCCTCTACCATTACATCCACCAGTAGTTGTTAAAACTGGTGAAGTCTTCAAAGACAGTAGTCATGCTTTGCCAGAACAAAATACTAAACACATGACCATAATCTCCACCTCTTCTGACCAAAAATGATAGAGCATCCAACTCCACATGTCCAATCTTAACCATCTTCCAGATATAACCACCAGCAACCATGATGCTATAACATCTTTTGGGACATCAGCTTCTCATCACCATTCAAAGGACTCATTGCACAAAGAATTCCTTCAAGAAGCTCCCAATAAAACACAGTCAGAGCAACTTATTCATACACACCTGAATACCATAAGTTCCCACACCCTCTCTGAACCATATCCTAGCAAACTCAACCATATCCAGAGTATCTATACCAAATTCTTTTTCCAGAACATACTTCCACCATTTTATGAAAAGCACAGGATTGTTATCTAGTATGGCCTTTTGAATTTTCTCAGAAGTTCTAACAACAACGACTTCCTTCATTTGAGAGCTATCCTGGACATTATCATCAGACTTATCTCTGATCTTCCTATTTCTGGAAGAGATGAACACTTTACTCCTGGATTTTGTAGTACCATCCACATAGATCTTCTGCTCATCAGTTCTCATCTTTGGAGGTGACTCAATATCTTTCCTCTTCCTTGATTTCAGTCGTTTAGCAACCCCAGGAACCACTTTTGCAATTAGTTCATCATCACTCTTCTTTATTTTAAGGCTAGAAGTACCTTTCTTGACTTGAGATGTTTTAACATCAGCTCTAGCATCTGCATCTTCCAACCTAAGGATTGTCAACTTGTGAAATTTTTCTTCTGAACTATAGGAGTCACTAGTCAGGTTGTCATCTTTCTTGGCCTTGCAAGTATTCAGCTCCCAACACTTCTTAAGGTCACAGCTTTTGATCCTTCCATCAGCATTGTTGACTCCTTCATCTTGCTGACTACTCAAGTTGGCTTTTAACACATCATCCAACTTAGGAGTAACAGCACCATAAGTCATTAACCCAGATTGACTTCTCACCATACTTTCACACTTGATGTCACCATCTGATGTTACAACATCAACCTTAACATCACTAGATAAGCTGTCCACTTGAGGTATCCACTGATAGCAATTATCTTTGGATCTTACTCCCTTCATCACTACCTCATTCTGCTCATCAGCTACCACACATTCATCTTTGGTGTAGCTTACCTTGTAACCTTCATCACAAAGTTGACTTATGATAATTAAATTAGCACTCAACCCTTGAACAAGGAGCACATTATCAAGAGTAAGACCATCATGATTCTTCACTCTTCCAACTCCTTCTACTACTCCTTTTTCTCCATTGCCAAATATAACTTCAAGAGGGGACAAGTTCTAAATTCAACAAACATGGATCTACATCCAGACATGTGTTTGGAACACCCACTGTCAAAATACCATGTTCCTTCTTCAAATTCTCTATCAGCCATGTGAGCCAATAAGCACTTCACCTTCTCCTTAGGTACCCATTGTTTAACAACTTTGGGCCTGTGCTCTCTCCATCTATTTTGAGGTTGAGGGTATCCATGCAGCTTGTAGCAAGAGTACTGCATATGTCCAAACCTTCCACAATAATAGCATCTCACCCTTTCATCTCTGAATCTTCTGCCATGATGAGATTGCTTATGCTGCCATCCATAATGTGGTCTACCATAACTGCCCTGCCATCTATTATGCTGGTATCTTCTCCCATAGGGCGACTGAGAATGTTGTTTCCTTGATTGTCTCCCATGATGGTGTGGCTTTCTTCTTCCATAGATATAAGGAACAACATTGGTGTATCCATATCTATAACCATACCAGTTGTCCTGATGTTGAGACACCTGATGAGACATGTGCTGTTTGAACTGAGCAGCTTGCATGCTCTCGTGGTATCGTGGGGGCATATACTGACTAGCTCCCTGTGGCTGCTTTCTCTTCTGATAGGGACCAGTCTTCTTCTCAATCTTCTTAGGTTATGAAACATCAGCTTTCTTAGGGGTAGAATCCTGCTTCTTTGGCTGATGTTGAGATGAAAGTTGTGACACTTCCTTCTTTGAACCTGAAGTGCTTCCTTCTGAAGTTCCCTTGTTCTCAGCCACATAACCTATCCCAGCTTTGTCTCCAGCAGCTTTTTCTGACTGAAGAATCTTGTCAAGTGTGTCTGTACCACAACTCAGCATCCTAACAGACTTGGTCATTTGATCAAGGTGAGCTCTAACAAGCACCACTTCATTTTCCAGATCTGTCTTTTCATTCTCTAGCTGAGCAATCTGTTGCTTGTGGCACTTGTTTTCTTGACAGATCTCAACACTTTTTAAACACAACTCTTGATAGGTAGATGCTAACTCCTCATAAGTTACTTCTCCATCACTAGAATCATTATCAGAAACCACAGCTCCTGTTAAAGCTCTCACATGCTTTGCTGACTCACCTTCATTTTCACTATCAGAGTCAGACCAGGAAACTGTCATGCCCTTCTTCTGCTTTTTCAAGAAGGTGGGACATTCTTTCTTGACATGTCCATACCCTTCACACTCAAAGCACTAAACTCCTTTATCTTGGGTAGTTTTCTCTTCATCCTTCTTGCTGGTGTCAGAAGTCATGTTCTTGACATTAGGCCTGGAGTTATTATTCATTCTCTTAAATACTTTGGTGAACTGTCTTCCCAACATCACTATGGCCTGAGATAGATCCTCCTGCAATTCAGAACTCTTTCCTTTTTCCTCTGCATCATTTGACACCAAGGCTATGCTTTTTGGCTTCTTTTCTGGTTCTTCCTCATTCAACCTAAGCTCAAAAGTTTGAAGAGATCCAATGAGCTCATCTACTCTCATCTTGCTGATGTCTTTTGATTCTTCAATGGCAGTAACCTTCATCTTATACTTCTTAGGTAGGGACCTAAGGATCTTCCTCACAAGCTTTTCATCTGACATCTTCTCTCCAAGAGCACTAGATGCATTGGCCAGCTCAAGAACACTCATGTGGAAATCGTGAATAGTCTCATCTTCCTTCATCTTCAGGCTTTCAAATTTTTATGTTAAAATCTGAAGTCTCGACATCTTAACTCTAGACGTTCCTTCATGTGTAGCCTGCAAGATATCCCACGCTTCTTTAGCAACTTCACAGGTATTGATTAACCTGAAGATATTCTTATCCACTCCACTGAAGATGGCATTTAGAGCTTTGGAATTTCCAAGTGCAAGCTCGTCTTCCTCCTTGGTCCACTCTTCTTCAGGCTTTGGCTTAGAGGTGCCTTCTTTATCTTTACCAGCATCATCCTTCTCACATACAACAGGTGCTTTCCACTCTTTAATAATAGCCTTCCAAGCCCTACTGTCCAAGGATTTTAAGAAGGTGGTCATCCTTGGCTTCCAATAGTCATAATTGGATCCATCCAAAATAGGGGGTCTGTTGACGAATCCTCCAACTTCTTTGTCCATCTTTACACCAGAAAGTAACTTCCCTAGATCTCACCCAGAGACAGACAGGATGCCTGCTCTGATACCAATTGAAATTCTGGTATCAGACGTGTGATGTTAAGGTGCGATGTCACAACAACACACTCTGCAAATGGACAGCAATAACAGAACAAATAACACCAAGAATTGTTCACCCAGTTCGATCTAACTCCCTACGTCTGGGGGCTACCAAGCCAGGGATGAAATTCACTACTTGTAGAATTAATTTACAGACTCAACAACCCGTTGACAATCTCCTAAACTTATACTCTACTAATGACTTCCTACCTAAGAACCCACTTAGGTATGAGAACACCACTCAATCCCTTACAAACTCTCAAAGAAATCACTTTGAGTAACCTTGATCTTACTTCACAACTTCGATCAAGCAACCACTCTCTATTGCTTCACAGCTTCTAGAGAGGACAGAAACACAACACCTATTCAAACCCTAGAATAGTGTAAATACAAGCACTCTAAACAAACTCTAGACACTAAGCCTCCAGCTCCTGATCTTCTGAATGTTTTCTGTACCTTTTCCTTTGGTCTTGTGCGCTTTATATAGCTCCTTGAATTGGTCTTGGACTTGCTACAATATCTCCCAGATTTGTTATTTAAAACTGAATATTAAAACAGATTTTCTCCTAAAATCTTTTTAAATCTTCAACCTTTTAAATCTCCTACAAATCTGCAGCAGATCTCCTATGCAGCAGCAAATATCTATCCCAAGATATTCGCATCCAATGAGACTGCTTGCTCTCCTCAATTCCAGCTAATATGCAACCCTAACAACATCACAGCCTGCTGTTGTTAATTCTGCAGGTCTGATGTTACAACATCACCTATGTGACATCAGACATCCAACTTCAGCAATTAATTACTTAACACAGCCCAGTGTTAAGACTTCAATGTTGCAACATCAGCACCTTGACATCAACATTGAACATACCTTGTTTTACCAAAATTCCAGCCAATCCAAGAACTAACAATCTCTAAAGAGGTATTGTTGATTTTTGTGTGCCTTGATCAAAGCCCAAGGTTGAAGCTAAGAGGTTGATTGACTCCACTGGGGAAATCCTTACCCAAAGCCTAAGAGGAGGCTGGATAAGACCAACTCAACAAGAGAGTGTGTATATTGGTGTCTTGTACAAAGCCCAAGATTGAGGCAAAAAAGAGACTGACTCTTTTGGGGATATCATTATACAAAGCCTAAGAGGAGGCTGAAAGTTTGACTTTTTCGGGGAGGTTTGTATGTGTCTTGTACAAAGCCCAAGATTGAGGCTAAAATGAGAAATTTAACTGACTCGGGTGAGGATATTTTTCATGTGTCTTGTACAAAGCCCAAGATTGAGGCTGAAATGAGTTTGACTCTGCTTGGGAAATCATTCCTCAAAGCCTAAAAGAAGGCTGGGAGGAAGTGACCTCGCTGGGGAAGATATATGTACCAAGCTTAAGATATGAAGATTTATGTCTTGTACAAAGCCCAAGATTGAGGCTAAAAGGGTTTGACTCAACAAGAGAGCGCTTTTATCTGTCTTGTACAAAGCCCAGAATTGTGGCTGAACAAGCTGGAGAAATTATTCTACACAACTTGAGAGGAGGCTAGCTCTAGCTAGGGGAAATCTTTACATCAAACCTACGAGGAGGCTGAAAAAAGATTGACTCAACAAGAGAGTATTTTTGTCTGTCTCGTACAAAGCCCGAGATTGAGGCTAAAAAGCTTGACTCAACAAGAGAGTGCTGAAAGGTGACTGACTTAACAAGAAAGTCTGAAAAGGTGACTGACTCAACAAGAGAGTCTAAAAAGTTGATTGACTCAACAAGAGAGCTTGAGAAAGTTTAGCTCCGCTGGGGAGAATCATTGTACAAAGCCCAAGAGGAGGCTGACTTTGCAGAGGAAAGGTCATTATACAAAGCCTAAGATGAGGCTATCTTTTTGCTGGAGATTATTAAGATCCCTAGGCAGGTCCAAGTGGGGGAATCAACTCTTGCTGAGGGTTCCAGAAGATTTGAGATATCAGATGCCTTGAGGTTCTGATTTGGAGTAGACTGTCCCTGGTTTGGGGATTTTTATGAGAGAGACTGGGTTTTAGACTTTACTGGAGATTTATCCAGAGTGACCGGGGTTTCTTCCTATGTTTGTAAGGCACTTGAGAATGTCTTTGAGACTCAAGGTTAGACTGTCCAAGTCTACTGGTGTGGAAGAGTTTTATCTTTTATATGATGCCCAAGAGGAGGCGGGTGTTTTAAGGGATGAGAATCAACCCTAAATTGGTCAGAGGTTTGACACTGGAAAGACTGCTCTAGCAAAGGATGACTAAGTTTTATCTTATACCTTTAAGAGGTCTTCAGGGTCCTTGTATTAAGCCCAAGAGAATGCATGAGAACTTCTAAGAAACTGGAGGGTCCTTGTACAAAGCCCAAGAGGATGCGGGGATGCTTTTAGGAAGCCCGTGGGTCTCAAACCAAGAAAAGTTCAAGAAATGCTATTCACCGAGAATAGATCATTTAATGAAAGTTCTGAGGTTTGAAGAAACTCAAGAGATGCTATTCACCGTGAACAGATCAACTCTGGGGAGTAGAATTTCTTTGACAATTTCTAATAGTGACAGTCTGAGAAAAGGTTCACGAAGAATACTGCATTTCTCTTTGTTGGGGCTTATACTCAAGGAGAGGCCCAGGGTTTAACAGTGATCGCACCGTTGTTTTGAAGATTGTATCGGGACTTATACAACGACTGAGGCCCAAAAATGTTTATTTACAAAAGGGTTGGGTCTTACAACTCAAGGAGAGACCCAATGATGTTTTGAAAAAGAAAGATGGGACTTACAACACGAGGGGAGGCCCAGATGATTTGTTTTGAAATGTCGATCGCGTCGAGATTCTTTTAACGCAGAGGGACTTATACAATACCTGAGGCCCAAAAATGATTTTGGTTAAAAGGGGATTGGGTCTTACACTCCATTAGAGGCCCATGGGTGTTTTGAAATATTTGATAAGGATCAAAAATCAAAGAAACCCTAATTTCATTTTCTTTTAAAAGTAATCCTTTTAATAAAATGAATAAAATGACAAAAATACCAAATAAGTCTAAATAAACTACTTGTGATTTCTGATTAAGGTTTAAAAAATGAGGTTCTAATCACAAGATAATTTAGGACTCATTTGATTTTGATTTTCAAGATGAATACTCATTTTTAAAAGGTTTAAAAACAATAAAAATGAATTTATTTACAAAAATATCAACTATATTAAATAACTAATATAAATCTGATTTTTTTGTGGAATAAAATATTTTAACATTTTTGTGATTTTTTGCAAAAAGAACCAATAAAAAATAATTAAAATTGAGAGAGAAATTAATTTTTCAAATCATTTAAAAATAATATGAAAAATAGTAAAAAAAATGGAAAAAGTGGTAAAAAAAAGGGTCTGGGGCGAGGGGGATTCGAACCCCAGACCTCCAAGTCACAGCGCGCGCCTTCTACCACCGGGGGGTGGTGATACATCCGTGTATCAAAACCACCCCATGAATACATAAGGGATGCCTTGTTTTAGGCCTGGGCAACTTTCTCATTTTTCCATAGATTGGGACAAAATTTAGGACTATCCTGCCTAGAATTTCACAAGGAATCCAATGGTGCCCTTGGTTTTTTCAGATGAGGACCCAATATTAAAACCCGATGGTGTTTTTGAAATAGGCCTATATTTGCATTTGCTATGCTACCTCATGTTACAGGCAAGAATTACATGGCAAATTGGTTCAAAAACAACATATACAACATGCATGAGAGGTGTATGATCAGTGGACTTCAAAGCAATGCATATTTCAAAGAGTTCAAGTTGTGATGCTTACCTCTTTGGGAGCTTTTTGTGCTATCTGCCAAGGTTCCTGTGCCATAAGTAATTTGATGCTTTAGACACTCTCAATTGATCCCTTAGGAGCTTTTAGAATGGTCACCACCAGCTGGAATCCTCATGAACAAGTTTGAGCTCTTTCTTGCAAAAGGGGCAAAAGTGACCAATATGGCAACTCTCTCAAATGGTGTTCCAGATGTGGGGAACCATTTGGGACAGTACAAGGATGATATTTGGAGTGTGTTTGAGGCCTTGTTTGGTTTTGGAAGTGACTGAATCAAGGCATGGCTTGGAAAATGCAGAAAAGTCCAATTTTGAGGTTTTGGATGTGGATTTTCTGATTTTGGTGTTTCAGGTCACAAGTGAGTGTTTGGACAACTTAGATATGACATATTGGGTGTGTTTGGATCATGAGCTGTGATGGAATTTCTCTCTAACTCAAAAACTAAGAGGTACCTTGCAAAGGAAGACATTTTGGCCTAGAGAGAGATTTTGAGGAAAACATCAGTTTGGGTGCTTTGGTGTACTCAAACTGATCATAATTGAGGCCTGTTTATAGTGTGTCAAGTTTGTTTTGGCATCAATAGTGAATAGAGGCTGCAGCAGGCCTTTGGCCAATGTTATGCAAAAGGAATCTCAAGTCTCCTCTAGCCATTGACTTGAGATTAGAGCATAGGCTTTGTAGCTTTGGTTCAGAGATAAACTTGGACTGAATTCAGTTGGAATAGGCTCAGTTCATGCCACCTTGGTGCATCCATTAAATGCTTGGAAACAAAATTGGAGTCATGGAAATTTTTAGCTCTTTTAGGTTTGGCATGGCTACTTGTAGATTCTTGGACTTTGGAGGCTTGGAGATCAGATCACCCCCCTTGGATTTGATCCTCTAATGTGTCCAAATTGATGACAAGGCTTGGATTTATCAGATTTGGACAAATCGAGCAAAATGCACAAATTCTGCCTTGTAAAAACCAGTTCAGGATGCCATGTTCCAAGGGTTATATCTCCTTGCTCAAATGGAATTTGGAGATGATCTGGTACTTGTTGGAAAACCCTCATGGCATACTTCAACTTTGATGTTTACCCCTAGACCTGGTTTGACTTGGATCAAGGTGAAAGCTGCCCCTACATTTTGGAAAAAGTAAGGCAGATTCTGACTTAGTGAAAATTTCACTAAGTGGTGGAAAAATGTCATTTTCATGTTTTCAGTCATTTTGATCACTCCATAACTTAAAATCCATGAAGAATTGGAATGAGGTGTAGTTGACACTTTTAAAGTATGCCATAAGAGCTACAAATCCAGATTTGGACCATCCAAAATGGTTGCTTGGATCTCAAGTTATGGTCCTTGGAAGTTGGTACCCTAGCCACTTTGTTCCATAACTTAGAAAAATTCTAAGTTTTTTATGGTTACCCCTTTTACAAGCTAACTCACTTTCTTTGATTTTTCTTGATGAATGATGATTCAAATCACATATTAACATTGTTTTAGGGTCAAGGAACCATAATTGTGCAAAATTCCAAAAAAGTCAAACTTGATCTCGTGCACAGTTGACTTTTTATCGGATGAAATCCGAACGGTTTGATCCTTTGTGAAATCAAGTCCTTGACCTAAATCAAACCTAATGGATATGTTCCATAGGTGTTATATGGTGTATTGAGTCATGTCCCAAGGTTTGGGAGCATGTCCTGGTCAAAAGTCAAAGGTACAGTTGACTTTTCCCTCGAAACCCTAAGTGTGATCCTGATGAAATTAAAACTTGTAGATCAAGCTTCTTGGATCAATCCATTGTTGCAAATGGATCAATGTAGTGCATTGGGGACCCTCAAATCATGTCTTGAGGTCTTGGCTCATGTTTTGTCCCAAAAGTCAACTTAGGGATGAATTAGGTCAAGAAACCCTAATTCCTGATTTTTTTTGGGTAAATGCATCCCCTGAGGTCAAATTGACTTGATGATTGGGTCCATGAGGTCCCTTGGAGTATCTTGGGTTGTGTCTTGAAGCCTTGGCTCATGCCCAGAGGAAAATTTCCATCTGGAGGCCTCAGTCGACCAAAACCCTAATTTGGTGACACTGGCGATCTTGAGGCTTGATCCACTTGGAATGTTGCAACCTTGTGCTTGATTCTTGATGTGGGAGTCCTCTTGATCCTTTATGGAGGTTTGAGATGTTAGACAAGTTGAAGATCATGTCATTTCTTGATTGATCCTTTGTCTAAGTGCTCTGAGAGGGCTTGAAACCCTAATTCTTGTTTGTGGTGAATGCTCAACAATCCTTGAGGAGATTGATGAGGCATGGAGGCACATCCATATTGTGATGATGATTTGCACAATGATGGGAAATCTCGGTGGTCAAAATTTGGGGTATGACATATGTGATGAGATAATTTTATTAGGCTTGAGAGAAGAAAGTCAATAAAAAGAAATGTTAAGCTTAGTAGGGATGGGTGAGTACCATGGTGGCACTGCCCCAAAGAATGTTGGGTGAGCATCAATATCACATGTAGGTCGTTTGTGACTTACTATAAGACGCTTATATTAGGCTTGGACTATCCAACACAATTTTCATGGTTCACCTCTCCAAGGAACATAGATGATGATGTGACCATCACGCTAACATAACATATGAGTCAGTCAAGAAGGATAATCACATCCCTTATAATTATAGGAAAAAAATTAATCCTATTTATCACAGACTCTTAAAGGAAATGGGAGAATAACCACTCTTCGGTCCAGGGATTCAGGTCAAGGGATCTCTATAAAAACCTCAACTTTAATGTTAAAGATGAGAGCTCAATTATCCATTTAGAAACCACATGTACATAGCTTCTTATCACTCTGCGTGAGCAAACTCTAAGCAACATCAATATATCTAAACATCACACTCATCCCTTCAAATACATAGCTACCATTATTGTACATTTTTAACAAGTATACAGTAGATAAAAAGCAACCACACAAGTGAAAGAGACATAAGACATTAGGTAATTATGAAAATTATATATATATATATATATATATATATATATATATATATATATATATATATAGGGCCGGTCCAATACATTTTGTGGTGCGAAGCAATATTTTAAATTAAATATTTTAATATAGTAAAAATATTTTTATTTTAGATTAATATATTTTAATTTTTGGTCTTTTAGAATGTAAGATTATTAAATTATATATATTCTTTTCAATCGATAATAAAATCAACACATCTAAACACATTTTATATCATTTAAAAAAATCATAATTAAAAAAATATTACCAAAATTATTTTTAAAAAAGCACTTAAATTTCAAGTATTCTTTTATATAAAAGAACTTAAAATTGTAAAGCGGACTATTGTACATGTCCAAAAATATTGATTATAGTTAAATAATAACAAAAAATTATTTTAATATATACTATTATTTAATTGGTATAAAAAATAATTTAAAAATTTATTTTAAAAAATTAAATAATTAGAACTATATAAATATTTAAAAAAAATGAAGCCCTAGACAGTAGTAGCCTTGGTGGCTACCCCTAGAGCCGGCTATATATATATATATATAGAAGTTCCTCATTTAATTTTTGAAATTGTAGGAGAGCTAGGTTATTGTCAAGCTTAAGAAATCTAGTATTGCTTTATGTCCAATATACTAATTTTATGACTGCCATACCTAGCTAATATAGTTGGCTTCAATATTTTTTCTTGTCAAGCCAAGCCAACTTTAATTATAGGTGTTAGATAATTTGGTCTTCTACTTTTTAGATACAAAATTTGACTTGTTTTTCTTTGGTTTCTTCACAATTTGTGTTTAACTTTACTCATATTTTAATAGACCTAGCTTGAGTTGGTTTCTTGTTCTTAAAATACATGAAGAATCTCAAAAACAAATATTGTCGCTATCTTTCTTGATATATATGATTCATTAATGGATTAAAACACAATAATTAAAAAAATTGATTATATTATTCAAAAAGAGAGAACTAGTTGAAAACGTTTGGTATATTGGGTGATGATGATAAGAAGAAAAAGGTGAAGTTAGAATACACAAATAATGAAAGCTTTCCTCCTCTTACCTTTGAATTAAAAAAGGAAAAGAAAAGAAAAACATAACCATGCACGTTTGGAACTTTTTACTATTTTGTTTTAGGTTTGGTGCTTGTCCCCATCAATCACCATAATATTTTAATAAAAACTTATACATTAAGAAACACTAGTTGCCACTCTTTCTTTATGCCATTCATTCCATTGTCTCATAAGCCACATCTAAGATGGAGAGAAAATGCCTTTAATGCTTTTCCAAAAGTAAAGTTTTTGAACGGTTTTAAGAGAGTTTGGAATTTGTACTTCCTCTCATTGAGTGGTTCATAAAATCAATATTAATATTTTAGTGTCACAATGCTTTATTAGATTGGTACAATTGTATGTTGCTTAACCACTTTGTCACTTTGTTGCTTGACATGACATAATTTTTTTAAAGTAAACCAAAGACAAAAGATGTGCTGTCTTTTTTTTTTCTTTTTAATGTGACCCAACTTTTGAAATTTTTTATTTACAATTAAAAAATTTAGTGTATTTGCTTTAGAATTAACCACAATTTTGATTTTGATTTTGATTTATGATTTTTCACAAGGAGAATTTTGAGATGTGTTATGAAGGTTGTTGTAACTTTTGTGTAGACCGTAACTTCAATAACTCCAATGACTATATTGTTTTTTTTAAGGTATTTATATGTGGGGGATAGGTATATATAGCAACCTTAATATTTATATTAAGAATGTATATAAGAATATAGAAACTTCCCTTATTGCACCGCGTGATTGTTGAAGGTGACATGATTTTGGCTTTTTTGGTCTCATTTTGTCTATATTATATGACAAAATTAAGGTTCAAGAAGTGTCAAATTGACACTGATTTTTATCAATCATGACAAATAAATTTGGTGATGAATTTAAACTTTATATTTGATAATTAAGATCTTAAAACGACCTATTTAAACTTTATATTTAAAAAATTATTTTTGAAGATAAATGTGGTGATGAATTTAAATTTTATACTTGATATTAAAGATCTTAAACGACATATTTAAAGTTTACAATTGAATTGTAAGTGTATTTTTATTGGTGTGAGAGAAATAAAATCAATCTTAACCTAATAGTAAGGGTCGAGAAAGTATCAGTCGTCTAAATTTTGTGTGTGAATTTCTCCATTTCTTCCACTAATTAATATATATATATATATATATATATATATATATATATATATATATATATATATATATAATTTGAGTATTATGTGTATGTAAATTAATTAATGATCATCAATGTTCATGCTTTTTTGTCTGGTCTTGGTCCATCAAGACTCTTAATCTGCCATGAATGATTTATTTATATGATAAAGTTCTTTTAATGTTAGACTTAACTTAGATGAGTTGGCTTCAATACTAACGGTCGAGTTGGTCTAAAAAGTGATGATGTTCACTCTTGTTATCTTGTGGTTGTATTGTTATAGTCTTGGGTGAGCTCTTGATACTAGAACGAGCTCTTACTACTCTTGGTCAAACTCTTGTTACTCGGATAAGCCCTTGCTAATCGGGTGAGCTCTTGCTACTCTTGGTACTATTAGTCAAGCTCTTGATAGTTGGACGAGCTCTTGCTACTCTTAGGCAAATTCTTGTTACTTAGACGAGCCCTTATTACTCGGGCAAGCTTTTGTTACTCTTGAAGAACTCTTACTACTCTTGGCCAAAATCATGATAGTTGGGCGAGTTCTTAATACTGCTGGAATAAGCTCTTGTAACTCGAACGAGCCCTTGCCTCTTGAGCGAGCTCTTGATACTTCGTCTTATAGTTCGGCATACTCTTCTAGTTGTGATCTTCATTGTGCTATTTTAAGTTTCTTTATTCAAAAAATAGAATTAAAGATACAATAAGAAGTATAAGAACATAGGTTTAAAAGTGTGTAAATAATACAACTTTGGAAGAAAAGAACACAAGTTTAATAAAAATAAATTTTATTATTTTATTATATGAATTGAATTAGAATAATTTCTAAAAATAATGATAATCTTATTGACATTTTTTGGGCAGATTACCTAAGAAAAATAAGGGTTAAATATACAACATCTCCTTGTAACGTAGGTGAATTTCGGTTTATCCATTGTAAAAAAAAGATTTGAATTCTCCTTGAAATATTAAAATTATATATCTTTTATTGCCCCCTAAGCGTCAAAGTTACCCCCTGTAAATATTTTTTTTGGGTTTACCCCCCTCCTCCCCTGAATCAGTGTTCAAATTACACGCTTAGAGGGTAAAACAAAAAAATATATATATTACAAGGGACAATCCAATTTTTTTTTACTAGGGGTAAAGCGAAATTCGTCTACATTACATGGGGTGTTGTATATTTAACCTGAAAAATAAACTATTATATTTATAAATTAATCCCTTTATTTATTGAGATTTACTAAGAATGCATGTATGAAACATCTTATTATCGTGTACTACCTTTGGTCTCAAATATAAGTAACAAACAAATTTAATGGTTTTAAATATAAGTAAAAAATATCCATAATTATTACATTCAATGTCACTATTCTAAATATATTTCTATTTTTTCCGCATTCCTATATTTTAGCAAATTCCAAAGGAAAAAAGTAGGAATATAATTAAAAAAAGAGTAAGATTTAAATGCATTCAAACATTTATCTTAAATAATGAGCTTTTTTTGTAAAGTTGTTTATATTTGAGATCGGAGGGAGTATTTTAGAATCGAACATACCTTAACTAATTCTAATTCTAATTTTAATGTTTTTTGTTCGATGTCCACTAGTTTTAACCTTCCAAAATCTAGCACTAAAAATCATGCTATCAAAACTTTGCACCTTAGGTGGCTTGAGCGCGTTGCAAAACACAAGACATCTTTCTAAAGAAAAAATATATGCATTTATGACCTAATCATGCTTATCAAGAGAAATTTGATATAAAAGTACCCTCAAATATTTAGTTTCGATTATTTTGAGGAGAGCTTCCGACACGACAGAGCGAGGGTACCTGCAATGTTAGCACTCTGACTTTCAAGTCAGTATTTGAATAATGAGAGAGTATTCAAATGGTGTTTGAAACTTGTTATCTGAAATGACGTTATTTCGTATATATAGGGGAAATGAATAATTGCCTTGATATCTTTTAGACGTGAAAAGTGGAGGACCATTGGATATGCTTAGGGCATATATCTTTTGTAGTTGGGTACATGATATTCCGTTGGTCAGGAGAATATTCTAGAAATCGTTGGAGTTACTGACTAGTATGTTTACAATCGGGGTACTTCGTCACAGGGTGACAAACCAACAGAGACGTGGTCGAATTGAGAGAGATATACTCGTCCATAACAATTTCCCCCAAGCCCTCGTGCTTGAGCATCAGCGTGAGGGTTTGGAGGATTTCGGTCCCCGGTTACCAACCGTGCATTCCACGATCCTGTCGCTCACAATGCCAAATGTCTATTCGGATAAGTGATTATGATCTTTCTAGAGAACCGAAACACTCAAGTATTATGTGCGAGAGAAGTGACTATTGATAGGGCATTTTCCTCTTTATATGATTAACTCATAAATACAGGAAGAACAAGAGTCACTTTTCTTTTAGGTTCTCTTTTTTCTCTCCCCGTTCTTGAGCGGTTACCCTTTTTCTTCCTTTAATTTTCCATTCATGCACTCGAGATTGTTAACACAATATGGCTAAGAAATCACGAAAGTTCATGGAAAGGGAACTAGTGGATCCATCATTACTGTGGAGGGTTCCATATATTCTTATACTATTTCTATATTTTCTAAAGAGGGAAGTTTGGATGAAGCCTTTTCTAAAGGGGGTGAATCGTCGTTTTAGGGTCTCACTATTCCTGGAGAAAATGAAAGAATCTATAGTGAATACAACAACTCCACTATCCCGTTGTATGAGTATCTCTTCAAAACCTTGCGTGTTCATTTTTGCTTCACTGTTTTTAAGGTAGGTGTTTTCAACTACTTCATGGTGGCTCCATCCCAACTTCATTCAATGAGTTGGGAATACATTAAGGCTTACCAATATTGTTGAGAATATTTGAAGGGGGTTCTCTCTGTCGTTTTGTTCTTTCATATTTTTGAAGCTAGCGGGATTATACCCGAGTGAATCACACACTCAAAGATACAACAGAGTCGCCAATGAACTTTATTTAGTTCCAAAGGATAGGGAAAATATCGATAAAACCCAGGGGAAGAGAAACGGGTAAGAGGGTCGGTTATGCGAGAGGAAGGTACTAGCACCCCGCGCATCCGTCGTTCTCGACGGAAACCGTTTTGCTTACTTCTATGCTTGGATGAGTTATCTATCTAAAGGCTTCTAGCTAAAGAGAGGGAAGAAAAGAGATGAAAAAAGTGCTCGTGGAGGATTAGGGCCCTCGTGCCTACGTACCCTCACAGTGCAATGAGGAAATCAGAGCGTCGTAGTTCATGGAACCGGGGAAAAAGAAGAAGGTGGCTCACCAAGATTTTGCAATCTCGTGCCTACGTATCCTCATAGTGCAATGAGGAATTCAGAGCCTACGTAGTTCGGAGAACAAAGACAGGAAAAGAAAGGAAAATGATGTCAAAACCAAGAGCAAAAAGAGGTAGAAAGACTCTTACTAAGGAAAGTAAAAGAATAGTGTCTAAACCAAAAGGGAAAGGTAAAGGAATGTTGGTGACTCCACTGGGGAATACAAGAGAATGGTGTCGAAACCAAGAAAGAAAAACACGGGAATAGTGGCAACTTTACTGAGGATATGACAAAGAGATGGTGTCAAAACCGAAAGGATAAAGAAGCAAGGGAAATTGATTTGAGGCAAAGTAAGACACATTGAGGATTCAGTATATTAGCTGACGGGGAGTGGCTAACCGAAGAAAAAGAAGAGTATGATTTTGTGGGGAAAAGGGTTGGTGTCAACAGACAGACCGTGATGAACCAAAAGAAGAGTGTATTGAACTAAGAGAAGATGTTTGACTCGGAGGGGATATCAGTATATTAATTGATAAACAGTGGTTAACCGAAAGAACGGGTGTGGAACCAAGCGAAGGTTGTAACCCAAAGGACGGGCGTGGAACCAAGCGAAGGTTGTGACCCAAAAGGAGGGGTGTGGAACCAAGCGAAGGTTGTGACCTAAATGACGGGTGTAGAACCAAGCGAAGGTTGCTAACCCAAAGGCGCAAGTGTTTGAACCAAAAGAATGTTACTATCTCATAGGGGTATTGGTTTTATCAAGAAGACTGTGATTAACCAAAAAGGAAAGAGTGATTAATCAAGAGAAGGTGATTAACTCAAGAGAAACTCAGTATGTTAACAGAAAAACCGTGGTTAACTGAGAAGGGGGCAAATTGGTGTTTTAATTGATGGGCAGTGGTTAACCAATCAGAAGAAGGTTGTGAACTCTGCTAGGGATTCAGTGTTTAACAGGAAGACTGTGATTAACTGAAGAAAAAGGTTACGACTTTGTTGAGGAAGAAAATGATTAGTTTATACAGAACGATTGTGATCGACCAAAGAAAAAATGATTACAACTCTGATGGGGAATTAACAAATAATTATTGACCAAAAGAAAAGGATGTTGAATCAAAAGGAGGTTGTTAACCCAAAGTGACAAATATCTTTAACTAAGGAAATGGTGATTGATCAAAGAAGGGATTGCAAGGGTAAGAGTGATCAGGGATCGACTCGTCTGGGGATTAAGAACAGTACAGTCTGGAGATAGAGACAATTATTCCAGGAATAGGGTCATTTGTCCCCTAACCAAAATAATCAGAATGAGTGTAGGAATTCTCCACTCACATCCCTACTCTAGCACCAAAGTATAGTGCGGAAGTTGAAACTGACAGAGTAACAACACCAATTTGTACATTGCTTCAGTGCGTTGTGCAGACCTCCGAGTCAGCAAGGGATTGAGAGAACAAGGCTCTAAAAGATCCTAAATACAGAAGCGAGGGGATATTGACTATTCGAAACAAGGTTTCGATTAACCGATCAACGGAAATGATCAAGCCAACAATCTTCCAAACGAATCGAAAGATCATCAAAGCAAACGTGCGAAGTAATGATTATACAAAATTAAATTTGCTCAATAAAGAACAAACTTGATTCAATCAAGAATGAATTTGCAAGATAGTACCAAACATCAATTAGCATGCATCACTAATCATGTTATCATGTAAACAAAAGGGTGCAAGAATCCACATGATCATACAATGTCAAGAAACAATTCAATAAATTGACAAATCGTGCATCGAAAGTTTGCCTACATGCTTCAAACAGAGGTTAAACAGCTCTTAAAACATCCATAAATATCAAGCATATCAAGCCATGGAAGTTAAATGAGGAAAGAAGACCAAACAAGCATGAAAAAGCACAAAAATGGCATTATGTCCCAGTGTTAATCGGTTAACCACATATTGTTAATTGGTTAACCACTTGAAAAGTGAAGAAACACGTGAAAATGACTGGTTAATCGGTTAACCATACATGGTTAACCGGTTAACATTGGGACAATGGCAGAAAATCAATTTTCCAAAAGTACTTCCAGCAACTAATCACTTATCCAATCATCCACATGTTATGGCATGCATTTGTACACAAAAATTACATCAAGTAAAAGAAATTAATCATCATTTAAGCTCATCAAACATTGAGATCAAAAATCAAACAATCACATGATTAATTAACACCGAAAAGCTATCGGAACTACATTGCGAACATGCGAAAGTGATCGAAAATAGTAAATCGAGCAAGAATTACCAACCTACAAGGCGGGGGATTGCCTTGGTAGTTGTTATGAGTAAAATTTAGTGATAATAAACAAAGAAAGCTAGAGAATTTCAAGCTTGAGATCAAATCATAGCGCAACCGATAAAAACGCGAAAAATGCTCCGAATACGAATTTGCACCTAAACGATTGAAACAATCACTTGAATTGAAGTAGAAGCTACTGTAAATATAGAAATCCAAGTAGAAATGGAGTAGTATGGAGGTTTAGCTCAAGAGAATAACAATTTCGATGTGAAGATTGTTACACTCTAATGGTGGAAATTGAGCTTTTGTGTGTGGTTTGGGAAGAAGATGAAGATGGATGTGAAGAAGTTGCAGAAAAATCAGAGAGAATTGAGAGAAATGAGAGAATGATGAAGTGAAAATAGTGAGAATGGTTAAACCCCCTTTCAAAAATTGAAGGTTTCTTTTTATAGAGTGGATGTTGGGAGTGAGCTAGGTTTGGAGTTTGCTTTGGAGCTAGCTTTAGAGTTAGTTACATCTAACTCACTGAGTCGAAAGTTGACTCAGTTAGTTATTTGTTAATTCAGTGGAGCAATCCCAATGCAAGTCCAAAATCCAATGGTTCACATGCTTGGAAGCAAGGGTGGATGGTGATCATGATTAAAGGTGATGTAGTGTAGCAAATTTCTTGAAGGGTCTTGAAATTTGTAGAATGTTCCACACAATGCTAGAATAAAATAGACCAGAAGAGAATGGAGAGTGCTGCTGCAATGTGATGAAAATGCGGTATTTTTGCATAAATAGTAGGTGTTAATCGATTAACCAAATAAGGTTAACCGATTAACAGTTGTTCCAAAGCTGAAACTGGCGCTGTAAAAGGGTGTTAATCGGTTAACCATATATGGTTAACCGGTTAACACAGCCAAAACTTGCCCAATTTTGCTTGAAAAAGGTGTTATGGCCATGGTTCCGATTTCTGACCTTTTGCTTTGATGAATAAGCATAGAAACCCTTATATTTTGCTTGTGTTGATGATGTGATGACTTTGCGAGGATGCGATTAATCAGGCTTTGAAACCTTGAGTGTTCCTGCAACAAAACCACAAAGGAAAACATGCTAGTGCGTATGCCAGCGATGCGAATGCACATGCTTATGCAAAAAGGCAAAAGGGGAGGTCAAATTTTGGCTGCAATCAGGATATTCAGGTTCGGCCCAGAGGACAAGAGTTGGTTTGGTTAGTGCAGAAGATACGAGTTTTTGAAGGATTTCTTGAATTACCACCTTTCGAGGACCAATTCTTTTTGGTTATCCCCTTCACTCTTGAGCTTATGTAATGGTATGTGAGGTTGAGTCATGAGTGAGGGGTATGTGTAAGTCTCTGTTTCTTCATTGTTGGTCGGTGAAGCACTTTCTCTTGGGGAATGAATCATATGTTTATAAAGAAAGCGAATTTTCTATAGAGGATTCTTTTCAGAAGAAGAAGCTTATGGACTTTGTTGGTCATTTGGGCTATACTAGGGGTGTAGCCCCTTCGGATGAAGCTGACATGAAGCATCTAAAATGTCTAATAGATGTCTCTTTGTTAGTGGGATATGGTTTCGGTGAGGGTCGTCGGGTTGTCTTTGGTAAACTCAAAATTTCTTCTTTTCTTTATTATTGATTTAACCCTTCTTTATGTCCTCGTCAAGATAACAATTGTTTCTATATGAATATATAATAGAGGACGAGGTAAAGATCAATGTCTTAAACTGGAGAATACAACCACCTAGTATCGTTGCGGGCCTTCCTCTTCCCCCCGAACCTCTAGGATCACATGTGGATCCCATGTGGATTTTAGTAATCAGACTGGTCCTTTTCGTGACTGCCATGATTCGATATTTTAAGATGATTGGGCATTTTTTGCCAATCTTGATGGGCATTCCCTAAGAGAGGAGTTAACCACCCTGACCCGTTCTATTATGAGGACTTCTATCTCTTTATCTTTGGATGGATCATGCCGTTGGAAATCTCTTTGGACTTGTCGGGAATGTGAAGAAAGGAGCCGACTTGAGAGGAGCATGAATAGTTTAACTTCCCAATAGGATGCCTATTTAAGGAAATTGTAGAAATTTCACGCCTTCTTTAAGAGGTACATAAAGCTTTACCCCTGTTCAATATTTCTGGCACTGCGGGTAGTCAGGTGATGTATCTGGCGAGAATGTTGGAGAAGAGGACTTAGGCTCTCGATTCTACCCATAGAGATTTGAAGTCTTTGCGCTGTCAAAATGCTTCTCTGGCCTAAAAATTGAGAGAATGTTCCTCTATGAATCTTGGGGCGATTGTAGAGTCTTTCAATAATGCTCTGTAATAGGTGGAGCATTTCCATCATCCGATAGTTGTTTCAAGAGAGCGAATTCGACCGGACCAGGTTCTCAAAGACGGCAGGGTTGTCTCCATCCTTGACTAGGATCCCTGCGTCGTCCCCCTTTTTTTACGCTACTTTGGAGTATCTGGTATTGTACTTTATTCTTGTTGTTAGGACGATTGTCGTTATTCATGTTTAAAGTATGCTTATTGTATCACTGGTATACTTTTGCTCCATGGTGTCACAATTTATTTATATACCTGTGATTTGTGAAGGATTTCTTTTGTCATAAAAGTTATCAATAACCTTGAGTTATTTCCATTTTTACCTGGCAGATGGAGTTAAATTTCTGTCGGGTTTAACATCTTAGCTTCATAAGCAATGTTTATTCAAATTGTTCCCTTTTGGCCACTAGTTTTAAATTGTGCTCTTTTAACCACGACTTTCCATCTTTTCAAAATTGGGAATTATCAGGAGTTCTATTTTGAGCTTTTAAATCTTTCGCGAAGTTGAGTTCAGTTGACTTACTTATGAGTATGTCATGTGAAGATGTACATGTTTTACTCATGAGATAATAGTCCAGCTAAACGCGACCACACTTCAATCCTGCATTCGCAATAAAAAGAGGGTATGAAATCAGCTAGACGCAGTCATGCTTTAAACTACGCCCAGGGTCATAAAGGATCATTTTCGACCAAAGATAAAAGACTCTTGTCCCTACCCCTGAGGTAAAGCTCGGATTGAGGTGGACGTTTTTAGGCTCCACCACTCTCGTTCTTAGATTGACTAGATCTGAAGGGGGTGCACTAGCTACGCGTAAATGCGTGTATGCCTTTGACAAAGGGTGTTTGAATGTTGTATTCAGACATACAAGCCGTCTCTAATGGCACCCTTGAAAAAATTAATTGTTATAATAATAGATAGAGATAGTTTTTGACAGCTCCCCTGAATTACCGAGGCCTCACAATGACGCCAGATGTTCTTGCTAAAGACTTTATTTGAGACCATGTGAGTGACCAAGGCCAAGAGTGTTATGTGTTTAGGTAAAAAGTGAGTGGATTATTCTTCTAAGATACCTTTTTATATTAAACCTCTTAATATTATATCTACCACGCTCATGGGATCATGTGTGGTACTAACTCGTGTAACTTTCAAATATGATCTCAATTGTGAATGTATTCTTGATGATTTTGTTTGAGTAAATGGATGTGAGTTTTTTTCTCTAATTTAGGAGATTCTCAGTTATCAGCCTAGTGTTTAGGCTGCGGACCATCGATGTGAGCCAAACTTGCTGCAAGGATTACGTAAATATCTATAATAATGAAATAAAATAAAATAAATGTAGTAATATTTTAATCTCTCTTTTTATTTAAAAATAAAATAAATGTTTTTGGAGACAATTTGTTTATAATTAGTAAATATTCTATCTGTCCTTTCACACTTATTATAAAAAAAAGTTTATTCTGTCCTCAATAATTATTATATTTACCAAAATATTATTTCAAAATATATTTTAATTTAATATTAATCATTATCTTTTAGTTATCTTAGCTAATTAATATTAAACACGTCAATACTTCATAATAATAAAAGTATACTAAAGTTATTTTTTTCTATTATTTTTTTAAATAATTTATTGGTTGTTAGAGGCACTTATCTTAAATAAGAATGAATGAAGAATATGAAATTTAAACTCACATCTCTTACATATTAAGTTATTACCTTTATCAACTAAGTTGCTTTTTAAAATAAAAAATAATAATAATTTTGTTTTACTTTACTTATAAAATATTAATTTTATTTTATTTTAAATTTAATTAAAAAAAGTTTTGTGTGATGCTACTGTAAAATGCCACGCATCAAATAATTCGAAACTTTTCCTATTTATACGCACGAAGCAGCTTCTCTTAGTCCCTTTTCTTCTTCTTTTCTCTCTCCGGCGAAATGGAACCAAAGTGGGGAAGCATTCTAACGCCGTCATCCATTTTCTCCGGCTTCGAAGATCTCAAATGGATCACGGAGTTCGATCACGAACTTTTCACCAAGCGGCCAGTTACCGTAGGAGTCGAAACAGAAACCGAATCAGCGAACGACATCGACGTGAAACCGTTTAAAGTGGATCCATTCACCGGCGTCGGCGATGTTTGCTCCGGTATCATCGCTGACGCCGCCGATTTTCAAAATCTGGTCAGTGCTCTCTCACTCTCACACACCATGCACTCATAAATTTAATTAAACCGCTTTCTCGGAAAAGCGCGTTTGAACGCTTATTAATTAATTCCTGTAAGTGATTTTGTTAATAAACCAAACACTTTCAAGCTTGCTAAGAACGCTACTAAGAATAAAAACTAAAAATAAATTAAAACATAATTATCATATTAATATTGTTATCACTAATAGTTTTAGTTTTCAGTTTTCACTTTGATATGTGTAATTTTCTTTTGTTATTAAATTAGTTAAAAATTTTACCGCCATATTTAAACTAACTGTATAACTGAATAACTGATTTAGTTCATGCAAGTTTAAAATCATTATGAGATTCAATAATTTAATTGATTAGTGATAAAGGTTAAAATAATTGAAGATCAACCATCGGAATTTGATCATGGTCGAACATGAATCAAAAAATAGAAAATCTCTGAAAAAAGATCATTGTCGATGTCTTATTGATTAAAAAAATGGTTAGATTCATAAAAATGAATCCAATCACAAAATTTGAAACTATGAAATTTTGGTTTGTGATGAGTTTTTGATAATATATCAAGGAATTAGTAATGTTGAATAGGATAGAGAACTTTTTTTATGTGAATGGAACTTGGTGTATTTAAAGGGTGAAGGAAAGGAACTTGTGAAGGTGCCACGTCAGCAGCAATTTTGTTTAGTGATGAAAAACGCATTGCTAATGTGCACTATACTCTTTTTGTTATTTTATAATTTTATTATTATTGATAAATTATTATGTTGTCTTTTGAACTCGTGGGAACGCACTACTTTATGAGGATCTTCACTTACTTTAAGTTTATTTTGTCTTTTACTTTGGGACACAACAATGGACATGTTACTTAATTTGAGAATCTAATTAAGCTTTTCACCTCTACATGTTCATGATGTGATTATTTGGTACCTTTAAAAAGAAGATTTATATAGTACAAAGTTTGTTATGGGCTTGCAAACTATACAATGATTATATGATTAAAAGTATATACATGTCGTTCCGATTCAACAGCTCTGCAGCTACATATGTTTTACGATCTCAATAGACGGATTGGATTTTTCTGCCATCACAGATTTCCTACCGTCACACACATTGATAACTATTTGGTTAAAATCCGATGGTTGCGATGCGATAATTTTTTTTTTTAATTATTAAATGAAATTTAAATTTCTCCTTTAGAGATTGTCAGATCAAAATTAGATGTTCATGCATATCATGACTTTGTGATTGCGTGGAAAATCTGACGGTAAAAATCCATTTTCATCAATAAAGATACAAACTTAACAAATATGAAAAATATAATTAAATTATATTTAATTAAATTGGTCACTAATTAACTACTAAACTTTGGACGTGTCTCTCAAATGAGGGATTCAATAATAAATAAATTTAGTGGGGGTTTGGATCCATGTTAGGATAGTTAGACATCTGTTTCAAAGAAGCTAAAAATTGTAGCTTTAACTTGATCATGCATTTTAGTTGTAGATTACTATTTAGTTGTGGGGATGGAAAGAAAAATAACTTTATTTTTGTTGTTTGGTTAATAGAGTGAAAGTGTTGCTAATTTATATTTTACATAATGGATGATATTTCCTTTTCAAATCTCTATAATATCATATATATGTGAGTTAGCATTAAGTAATTGCATTTATTTCATTATCCTCTTCTTCTACAAAATAAATCCAAAAGAAAGAGAGTTAAAATAATCCCACCCTTTTATTAAAAAATATACCATATAACAATAATCTCATTTCTTCATATTAAAAAAAAGAAAACCTTCATCCTCTTCTTATTTGCTCAATCTAACTCTAAACTAAAAAAAGTTTCTTATGTTTCAAATAGAAAAGAATATAACAAAGCAACATGGACCATTCCTTTTACCTTTTATAAACAAAACAAGTTCCCAGGCATTTTTCTTTAATTTTTTTTCTTTCAATTATTAAGTAAAATACACCCTCTACTTTATAGTAGTTCTTTTCTCCCCCATGCATGATATCTATTAGGTGGTTTGCCAATAGACTATAAAAATATGTATTATCTATTTTTACTTTTTATGAAGTGGTCCTAGTATAATTGCCCACAATCTTAGTGGGTCATTGTGAAAGACAGAAGTGGAGTGTTTTGTTACTTCTTTGTATACCTTATCTTTTCCTATGTTGTTTTCTTAGTGGTTTTTTTTTTCTATGTTTTTATTTATACTTTTTGCATGAAAAAAAGTGTAAGGGAAAGAAGTATATCATTAAAGAAGTTAACTAAGTGTGCTACATAACTAATTAGTGTATTTGGCTAAGAATGAAATTGTGATTTTGAAAACACTTACATATTTAATTAAATTAAGTTAAAGACATTTTTAATATAACTTTATAAATATAGTTTCAAAATTTAATTTTCATTTATATTTTATATAGTTTAATTTGCTTATATTTTATTACAAAGAAAATATTAATTTAGCATTCATAATTGCAGGATACGGTAACTTCATTTTCAACATGTGGTGAACAGACAAACAATATTTTTGTGTCCTCCCAAAACCTCACTCCTAAGGATTCTAGCATCACTGCAACTATTGATTCTCAATCTTCCATTTCTGCTACCGGTAATACTCTATGTTAGTAGTATATATATAAGATAAATGAAAAAAGAATTTAAAAAAATGAAATATACTCTGAAAGCTCTATAAAAAGATTTCAAAAGCATGCTGAATATCCTGTTCCTTTTGTGTTATGATGCAATAGTTGGGGTCTTAAGGATAATGGTAGAACAGTAGTATCAACTTTTTTTTCAAATACAGGATATGATCACCTTCCCCACACATCCCCACCATTACAAGGTATATATAATACCATTTATAGATAACTTCATTGTATGTATGTGCATATAGTTTTGTCACATAATTTATTTTGGATTGAATTGTATAATGGATAGTTACGAGTCCAGTGTCAGCTAATAAACCAAGCAGTAGGGAAAATCAAACCAAAGGAGTAACTACAACAAGTGGATCTTCACGTGATCCATCTGATGTAGATGATGAAGCAGGTCCTTGTGAACAAAGCACAAACCCTGTTGATACGAAGCGCATTAGAAGGTACCTCAAATTAACTTCATTTATTTTCTGTTAGTTTTATAAATTCATAGATGGATATTTTCATGCAACTTAACATGATTTTCATGGTTTCAGGCAGGAGTCTAATCGCGATTCTGCAAGAAGGTCTAGAAGAAGAAAACAAGCACATTTGGCTGGTTTGGAGGTTCAGGTAATATGATAATTGAATTATCTGACTAAATATATGACTTCTCTACTCAGAAATTTAATTACCCAACAATTTCCTTTATGAGATTTTGATATATTGTTTTTCAGGTTGAACAACTGAGGCTGGAAAATGCAGGCCTATTTAAACAGCTTGCAGATGCCAGTCAACAATTTCGTGATGCTAACACGAATAACCGAGTTCTAAAATCAGATGTTGAAGCTTTGAGGGCTAAGGTATCATTGAAGAGAGTGAAAAATCTCCAAGCACTTAAGAATAACAGTCTTAATACAATTTAAATCATGTATGATGTGTTGAGCTGCTAATAAAGAATTTTTCTGTTCAATTTTAGGTGAAATTAGCAGAGGATATGGTCTCTAGGGGCACTCTCCCCACTTTTAACAATCAGCTTCTCCAAAATCAATTGAGCACCACTCCACCACAAATCAACACTAATACTCTCCGCTGCATGGCACATGTTTCGCCCACCATTACGGTCCACGGTAATGATACTTCATATGGTGTTATTGGACAGAATTCAGTTATTGGACTTGGAGACTTTGATATATCTTGCAGTGATTTCAACAATGGAGTGAATAATGATGCTGTGAGCTCTTTGACTAGCATATGGCAGTAACTATTTTGTACTACCACATGTTACTGTAGTGTCCAGTTAGAATATCTAAGTTTGTGTGTGTGTTGTTTTATATTATTAGATCTGCATGTTATGTTATAGAAAATAGTCCTATTTTGGATGAAAGACTATATATATACTTGGTGTATGTGTTGTATGTATATCAAATTGTGTTTTTCTTTTTGTTTAGTCTTCCTCTTGATTATATTTTGCAATTTAGTTACAAAAAATGAAGCGAGTACAATGGTGTATTCTTGGTCACTGATTTCATGAAATGGGTTCATTGACGTTGGAATCATGGGTTATGAATGACATAGAATAACAAGATTACTCTTTAATAACTGCACTCTAAATAGGTGAACCACATTTTTCTTGTGAGTATTTGTTTTGTTAGGACTTTTTATGACACATAAGAGTTTGGCACTTTGGAATAATAGTGTGAAAATTCAAGCATAATTGGAATCAATCCCCACATCCTCATCACCTGTAATTTAATCTCTATTCATATGATTTGTTTGGACAAGTTTGAAGACTTATCTACGGTCGAAACAAGAGTGTAAACAACACTCTCATTTCAATACTATATTAGTTGAAATTTATGTAAATCTCTCACAAAACAATGGAATCCACATAAATTGTTAAAAGCATGAAACACCGATACTCTAAAATCTATAGTATCATGTATCCGATTGATTAATATATTAGTGATTGTTAGCTGTAATATGCACATATTAGTGAATGTCAGCTGTAATATGCACATATTAGACATATATATATATATATTAGAAACTAACCATTCAATGTATCTTTTTGTTGAATAAATAAAATACTCTTTTCCTATCTCTATTCTCTCTCTCTATATTCTATCTCTATTACCTCTCTCTATTCTTCCTCTTCTTTCCTATCACCGATACTTCGACACACACCAATTCGTATCGATGGAGTCAGGGCTGGCCCAACAGATACGGAGGCCTAAGGCGATTTTTAAAATTAGATTTTTTTAATTATTTTTTTAAATTAATAATTATGTTTTTGTTTAGATTTTTTAGAAATTTTAAAATAAAAAATCATTTATTAAGTCAGTTTTATTTAATAAATATTTTTTTGTAAATAAATAGTCAAATTATTTAATTTTTACTGAAATTATATTAATTTTTAATTTAATTTTAATTATTAATAATGTTATATCATTGTGAAAAAATCAACATTTCCTCTCTTCAAATATCAATATTATTTTTAGCTTTTAATTACAATGTTATTTTTCAACTACTTTTCCTCACAACTTTTATGAAGGTTATGAAAACCGGACCGGACCGGTCAGTTCAACCGGTTAGACTGGGAACCGGCCCTATGTCCGGTCAATTAAACCCTTTAAACCGGCCTGTCAAGGAACCGGGACAAAAACCGGAAAATCGGGTGGAAACCGGAAAAACCGGTCAAAACCGAGGGTTCGTCCAATTACATGTGTTGAACTGGATTTTAACTTTTCAGCTTTTTTTTTTAAATTTATTTAAAATAAAAATATAATAAAAGATGAAAAAAAAACCAATTTAATACTATTGAACCAAATGGGTCATATAATTGAAGACCTCACTCTAATCCATTCAAAATTTGGATTTTTTTTATAATAAAACCTAGAATTCTAATATTCTTTGGCCTAAATCAACCATCATCTAATATATTTTACATAAGATACAAAATTCTAGCATTTTAACTCTTTCTCAAACTGATTCTAGTTAAAAAATTATAGAAAATAAAATTCACTAATCTATATGATAGAAAACTAGTACTAAATCATATAACATATACAATAACGGTCCGACCTTCGGTCCGACCCGATCAAACCTTTAAACCTTAAACTCCAGTCTATACCGGTTCAATATCCGGTCCGATTTTAATTACCTTAACTTTTATAGAGTAGTAACTTTTACTGTTTCTCTCTCCAAACTCTAATTAATCAACTTTTATAGAGTACAGTGGCTTTTACTGTTTCTCTCTCCAAACTCTAATTAATCGATACACACTTCTTTAATTAATTGGTATAATTAATTGGTACAAGTATAATATAATAATAAAAAACATTATAATGAATGCACCTAATTTATTCAGCTCATAATTTACAAGTACTAAGAGAAAAATTGGAGGCCCAAGGCAAAGGCCTTGATTGCATTGCCCTTGGGCCGGGCCTGGATGGAGTATCCGATTTTTTTTTTTTAAAACTAAAAATAAAAAATTTTGATACGGCGGCAATACGTTAGTGACAGATCGATGGAGTATTCAAATTTTTTATTTAAAAAAATAAAAATAACAAACTCTGATACGGCGGCAATACGTTGGCGACAAATCTCAGATATTCTATAGATATGACTAATTAATCTCATGTCTATTCATATTTCTAAAATATGAATCAATTTTACTCATCCTTAATTCTTTTTTTCTCAACTTTAATTACCTCCGCACTTCATTTTTTCTATTACAAGAATCAAACTTTTCCTTTAACATAAATAATTTTTTCTTTTTCTCATCATTCCTGACCAATTATTATCAAATTTTTGTTAGAGAATCATTTGACTAATGTTTAATTTTAATCTTTTTATATACGTATTTTAAACGTATCATATCCTAAATTTTTCAATGACTTATGTATCTACGTATCGAATATATATCGTATCTGATACCCGTATGTGTCTAGTGCTTCATTGGTTAAAACTTGGCCCGATGATAGGAGCTAGCAGAGGTGTAAGGTCTCAGGAGAAACACATCTTAGAGGAAGAAAAATGAGAAAAGGAACACTAGTAGTGGATACATGCCTGAACTGCTATTTCCAATAATTCTTTATGGAAGGCACAATGGACTGCATCCATGGATTGTTCATCATACATTTAGCATGAGCACAAAGCCACATAGGTTAAAATTTATAAATACCCAATGCTGCAGATACATTAAATTTTCGAAAGTTCAAATTTATGAGCACATAATTACAAACATTATGTTATAAGCAAAGCTAGCTTTTTAATTGCTTAGTTTCCTGATTACAAGAATAGCCCCAATGCACTCATAAATTATCAAGATGATACAATGAAATTTTTTGCATAAATAGTGTTGAAAAAATAGTACAAAACCTTCCACCCTTAATTAATCATAGGCCTCCCTGGATTTGCATCTCCCCTTTGGTTAGCTGCATATCTTAAGAAATCATCTGGCACAGGAATGTTTAACTCTGAACAGACAAGCTGGACAATTTTTCCAGTGACACCTCCAAACGACATTTTGTTCAATGTCACAGCAATAGAAAATCTGTTAGTAACATCACAAAACCCTGTAGACCCACCCATTCCCGAGTGACCAAATGCAATGGTTGATCCATCCTTTGAACTAAATCGCTTAAATCCTAAGCCAAAACCCCCATTTGGTAAAGTTAAGTTCTCGTACTCTCCTGTACCCAAGAACTCGTCTATGATCCTAGGATTCCGATAGACCTTACCAGGAACATGGGTTCGTGGATTACTACTTTCCACATTGCTACTACCCACATCATCACTACTGCTACTATCTTTGATGTTGTTTCTTCTTTCTGTAACCTCAGATTCTTCTTTGCTAGAGACTTTTTCATAACTTTTATTAATTACAGGTAAAGTTGCCACCCCCCTTCCAAGACATTTCCGCTTTTTGGGGGCTTTTTGAGAAGGTAATTTGGGGATATGGGGATGACTTCCAAGTATTGGCTTAGAAGAAGAAGAATGAGGCGGTGGTATCTTGCCACCATCAGCTAGAGCTGCATAGTAACGTGCAAGTGCCCGGGCAGATAAATGTCCATTAGCAGCTGGTATGATAGCCCGCCGAACATTTAGTGTATTGAAAAGAGGAGGTAAAGTTGTTGCCATTTGAGCAATTTGTTGTGGCTGGAAGGTGGAGGGCAGTTCCGAACGACTACTGGTCGCTGAGAACTTGCTTAAATCATCTGTGTCTACAGTCAGAGCTGCAAGACGTGATTCCACTCCTAAAAATATAAGCCATGAAACCAAAATCAGAAATCTTCAACTCCAGTTACTTAGGAATAAATAGAAAATAAAATGATCATATTACAACACCCATCAGATATAAATTTCTTATTATCACTACAAAAATAATTATTCATCAAAACATGCCTGGGGGAATTCCTATATATAGTTCTCCTTCAATCTGGAGGGGACGAACTATTGATTCTTCAAGGATCTCCTGGAATTTCTTTCCAGATGCATGCTGTTTTATCCAAATAAATTATCAGAACATGATAGAAAGAAACCCTACAGTCGGAAAATTTTATTAGCAATTGTTTTTTGCAACTATGTGAATAATAAAAATTTAAAACTATCTGCAACCATGGCAAAATTCCTATATTTTGTTATCAAAATAGACATTAATAAAAGTGTTGCTGATTGTCAATACAAGATTGTAGAGGCATGCCACTATAAGCACACAAGTCATACACGATCAAGGTCACTTTTACTAGCCTTGCTTGTCGTAACTTTGAGCAGAATGATAATTTAAAACCAACTGCAACAATACCAAAATTCCTATTTTTATCCAAATAGACACTAATAAAGGTCTATGCTGATTGTCAACACAAGATTGGAGACATACACGTTCAAGGTCCAAACTTAGAGCTCCCAACCGACTGTCATATAGACATATACTTCATTTCGCTTCATTACTTACAAGCAAGAAAATAATTCTCAAACATATCATTTTATTAGTTACTTTTTTATATGAAAGTTTTATTACTCTTTCTTTATTTAACATAATACATGAACAGTCATTTTTTATAATAAAACAATAATTCGTTCAAAAATTCAGATAAAACATGAAAATGAAAAATACTTATTACAACAAGAATTAAGTTTTTGATACAAAAGGTATCGCATTTACCTCGATGATTCCACCGCACAACCAGCCAAATGACAAATAATGATACATCTGCACCTTTCCCGGTTCAGTCTCAGGCGCCGAAGTACAAATGCGGTTTAAAGATTCATCCCAATCTAACATTAGAAAAGGGTTTTCTTGACTCATGTCTGCCATTGCATTGTGCAAACCAGATGTATGATTAAGCACATGATGAACCTGAAACAGAAGATTAAACCATTATTAAAAATAATAGCTTCAAAACATTAATCTGGAGGAAATATCAGTATTTGACCTTAATGACTTCTTTCCCAGATGATCGAAATGATGGCCAAATATTTGCAACATTCTCTTCAAGGTTTAGTTTTCTGCAAGATAATAAGCAAGCAGAGCTATTTCAGGTTAAATGCATCGTGCATAAAATTAAACGACATCACATAATTTAAAAAACTACTTTTTTAACTCTAATGACAAAGAACAAACATGACTCTATCCAAACTAGTACCGATACAGTTGTATTGAAAACATTTACAACAACACAGCACGTAGCCTGACATTCACTGAAACAATTATATACAGTGGTATACTAATCCGTGTTGCGCAGATAAATCAGCATACAAAAAAGAAATCCAACAATCTGGAGAAAACTTATTATAAGTTAAATCACATGAATAAAACTCCAGCATTAGATTCAAGTATTAATGAATGCATAAAAAGAAGTGTTATTTCCTATTAAATTGTTCATTATTAATTTGAATGTTATTTGTATATTCTTCTAAATATCGAGGAAGCATAGACACAACGACGGAAGATGATACCTTGTGATGAAGATCAAATGTTCTAGTCATGGAATTAAGTCTACTCTAAATGTAAGGTAAGACTGCATAGTTCTGTAACTGGTCCTATGCTTTTCCCGATCCTTCTATGGCACGAGCTCTATAGCACCAGGTTGTACTACGAGGGCATTTAGAGTTTTTATCAAGCCATATTTAAAATTTAATAACTCCTAGAATTTGGGCTATGAGATGAGGCTTAACGCCTACTCTTCCCTTAAATTCTTATTTTCTACCCCCACATCTTTTCCACTTTCACCACATCTTTCTTTTATTTTCTTTACTGACAAAGGGGTAATAATTTAACATTAAAGAAATTAGTCCCATGGAAATAAAATCTCCAATTCGCCTACCTTTTATTCCCTTGATCTCAGTATTAAAGAAGACCGTGATCAAGTACTGGTGATTAAAATTAAATTACACCTATATTGAATGGCATGGCACACCCAAGCCACCATCTAACATTTCATATTCTTCGACAACCATACTAACAATCAAGCAAACACAAGGGCCTATCATATATGAGGCAGCATATTCTGCTTGTTATCAGAAACATTTCATTCAAGGATGGAGCAAATGCACAGAGTATCAGAATTGTGGAATACCATTTGAAAACAGTGAGGGAAATATTTGATTCGTATCTTCTTATGTTTATTAATTGAAGTAAAAATGAAAACATGAAACGTGGGAAATTAACGTGCCCTTATTTTTCAAATGAAAAACAAGTTACAGCAAAAGTCAAGAGGCAATCAAACTCAATAGTCCTAGCATCTTACAACATACCCATTGTCAACTAGCCAATGTACCATTCCTGCTGTGATACCTTTTGTAACAGAAAACACTGGAAAAAGGCTATCAGGCTTAACTGGACGAGGATCATATTTACCAAGCACTCCAGCGGCAGTGTCAATAATGACCTCTCCATCTTTGTAAGCGCATACCTTTGAGAAATTGAGGCGATTTATTAAAACAATTAAAATATACTTCATTTACTAGCTGGACATCAAATGCATTGGAAGCAACATTACATGTGAAAAATGGAATACTCAATAACTTTCATAATTTTCACCCAAATCATAAAATAAATTAAGGCTCTGTTTGTGAACTTGGGGGAAGGGACGGAAGGATTTTGAGAGGGGAGAGGTTTGGAGGACTTATTTTTCTTCCTAACACAATCTTTTTAGTTTGAGGCAACTAAAAAATTGTAGTGGAGAAGGAATTTGGAGGGCTTAGATACAACAACCACAACAACAACAACAACCACCAAACCTTATCCCACTAAGTGAGGTCGGCTACATGGATCAAATTACGCCATAATGTTCTATTAAAGACCATGTTTCTATCCAATTTGTTAATCGCGAGATCTTTTTTCATAGTCTCTTATAGTTTTTCTAGATCCTCCTCTACCTCTAATTGTGACTCTTATCTATCTCATCTACTGTCCTTACAACATAATCTACCAATCTATGTTGCTACAATAATCTAAATATTGAAAATATATTAATAGTGAGTATCCATCCATCATTCTACACAAAATCTTTATCTCAAAAAAAGTTAAAAGATTCATCTATTTTTCTCTCTACTTATCTCCTCCCAAAGCCCTCCCCTCCCTTCCCAACCCCTTCAAACTCCCAAACAAAGTCAAGTAAATTCTTGATATACAACCCTGATCTAGTCTAGTGTAGATAAGCTAACTGGCTATAAGGAAAGGTACTCCATCCATCTCATTACAAGTGTCTCATTGCAATTATTATGCCTCATATTATTCGTTATTTAACATTATCAACGAAACTATAATTACTTTTTTCCACTAACAATCTCATATTTGTTGTATTTCAATCAACCCTACTTATACACTTACTATTAATAAGGATGTTTTAGTAGATGAAAATCATTTTATCATTAAAATCAATCAAACTAATTATTTTATAAAAAACTGCACACAACCCAAATAGAACACTTTTATGAGATGGAAAGAGTAATTAATCATTATAAATGCATTAGACAAACCAAAGCAATCTCAATTCTCAAGCTTTAGTATACTAAGAGTTAACAAATGTAACATGCACCTGGATTCCAAGTATTTTATCGTTATTTGCCAACTCAATTAAAAGTTGCCTCAGCTTGGCTTCAACACCAGAATGCACTGGTGAATCAAAAACCCATCTATTATTTACCGATGGTCCTCTACTAATAAACCTGGGAAGTTCACCTCAGATCAGCCATAGGTGAAACAAGCAATGAAGAAGACACTAATAATTTTAAAATTAAAAAAATTAAAAATAAAATAAAATAAAAAAAAAGAAAAGGACTCACCCACTCAAAACAGATTCTGCAAAAGGCCTCATTATGTCCATATATACTATGTGAACGCCCATGGTCGCAGAAAGCCCTGCATCCAAATCAGGAAAGTAAAATAGGTTGTAGAGAACAAATAAGCATTACAGCGGCATTATATTCCCAGTGTGAGACGACAGACCTCTTAGAAGATTAAGAACCCTTCCAAATATTACAATATCACCGGGAAATGCATCAACCTGAAAAAAAAATTAAATAAAATATGACTGTAACTAACATACTATCAGCTTCATAAATTTGGAATAGAAAAAGATGGTGCAAGTTTGTATCTAAACTCACTGGATTAAAGCGTTTCATTTCTTTTTTGTCAAGGTTCAATTTCTCCTGTATAACCTTCATATTTTTAGTTCTTTGATCCTCTAGAGATTTCAATGATTCCTTAGCATCAGGAAAATACATCAGAATTAGATAAAATTAAACATAAAGAAAGTAAAGAGTGGTATACTTTTAGCACTTTAAGGAATACTCACAATCGTTTCTCTTGCTGGTGTTGTTGCCCGGAAAAATATAGCTGTCACTTCCATTGCTTGCTCTGGTATGTCCAGACGCAGCTTAAGCCCCATTTCTGAAAAGGCGGATAGAAGGGCCACATGATCCCCCTATGATAAAAAGGCTGACAACTTCAGTCATCATTTAGAAATATCTTTTGGAGCAATAGTTACAGAAAACTTTTACCGATAATGACAACCCTAAAGAAAATTTCATACAAAAGTGAAAAGTGAAATAAACAGTGATAAAATTACGACTGTTTGTTCCTAAATCATAGACATGTAGCTATTGTGGACTTTCTTCGTTGACTTCCATGAGCGTAACAAAACCACCCAACCAAAAGCTTATTTTGTCATGTGAGATTAGGAAAATGGCATTTACATCTCTAGTACACCTTAGAAACTTCCTTTCGAAAATAAAGTATAGCTCAACTAAATTTGGATTGTCTTCATTGCAGCCTTCAATACTTTCATTGTGTTGGGTGGGAAGAGGTGGATTTAGTCTCACATTGCCTAGAGACATAGACTGTGTAATGTTTCTAAAGATTGGGCAACTCCCACCTTACAAACCAATATATAAGGTTGAGTTAGGCCCAACCTAAATTTCTATGATGGTATAAGAGCCTCTTCAAGATCTAATGTTGGACTTCCCGCATCGTCCACAGCCACACTTCAAGCCCATTGAGCCCGAGAGTGAGGGTGTGTGTTGGAAGTTCTACTTTCATTGAGGTCCGCCCCTAGCTGCCTAATTGCAGCATTTAGGCATCCTTCATTGCACCATCTAACACTTTCATTGTGTTGGGTGTGAAAGAATGTATTTAAATCCAAATTATCTAGAGATATAGCCTATGTGATGTTTAGAAGGTTTGGGCAGCCCTCACCTTACAGGCTGGTTTGTAAGGTTGAGTTAGGCTCAATCTAAATTTTTAAGATCGCATAAGAGCCTCTTCTATATCTATTGTTGGGCTACCCGCATCTTACACTATTCAATTTTGTATTGGCACAATATCATAACTTTTATTTTAAGAACCAATGTTCAATTTAAAACCCAACCCTTTAAATTCAGGATAGAATATGCTAGCTGCTCGTGTAAGAGCCTGATAAACAACCTTCAGACTCCGAGATGCTATGCTCAAGAAAACAACAGTTATAACCACCAAACTAATAATGTATATAACTTTGTCAGAACCCAAACAACAATGAAAAAGCATAAAAGCCAGCATCAACCTCAACAGATGACAAAAACATCTTTGCAAGTGCTTGTTTAATGGTGCTTGAAAGTTTCTTTGTAAGCCCAAAGTCGAGTAAAATGGGACGATGTGGAGATTCCTTGCTCACAAGAAAATTTCCTGTAATTATTCAAGTTAGAGAACCATTCCCATGAGTACATGGAATAATTGGAAAATTATTACAGAAAGTTATTATGAAACTTCTACAATAAATTGAAAAATGTTGTACATGAAAACATTATTGACTCTTGCTCATGCATACACAGGCATGACCATATAAGAAAGAGAGATAGATAGTACACCTGGGTGAGGATCGCCATTGAAAAACCCATCAATATATATTTGGTGGGCGTAGGCACGAGTAATCTCCTCAACAATCTTTTGTTTATTCACTCCATGTGCTTGTAGTGATTCTAAATCATTCAACCGAATTCCATCCATGTACTCTAAAACAAGGATCTTTTCAGTAGCCTGTCATTGGAAGCAATCAGATTATATATATACGACAAACTACACAAGGAAAAGGAAAAATAATGCCAAAGAATAAAAAAGAACTACATTTCATTTTAAGCCCATAAAAAGCTTAGGTACCAATAGCTACACTAATATATGCATGCACAAGATATGCATGCACAAGAAGGAAAACATTATACTCACTTCGACTGGGGGGAATGCCTAATTACTGGGGGAAACTGCACTTAGAAAAGGCGGCGCGCGCGCACACTCACAGGTCTGGGTTTGGGATGAATCGCATCATATAATCATTTTAAGATATACGAAGGGAAAAATGTTTAATTACATTGCTATGTGTTGATATTTGTAAATATATATATAATGTTAAGAATATTTGTATATAGAATAGTCCCACATCGACTATATCATGTAATTAGTTGTAATCTATCTATATATAATAATGTCTCCGTAGTGCTTTTCAAAACACACGGTTTATTCATATGTCTTTTAGTCTTTTGTATTTCAACATTTATAAGTGGGGGTAATCCTCACTCTACCAACCGGTTTTTCACCCTTCACCTTACCAACCGGTTTTGTAAGGTTGTGTTAGGCCAAACTCTAATTCTATCATGGTATCACGAGCCTAACGATTCGGGCCACCCGCCATTTATATACGCGCACCAAGCCCAAAAATGTGCTTGGCGCAAAGGGGTGTGTTGGAAAAACCAAGTCCCAGACATCGATAATTCGGGTCACCCACCGTTTATATCCACGCACCAAGCCCAATAGTGCTGGGCGTGAGGGGGTGTATTGGGAAAAACCCAAGTCCCACATTGGGTAAAGATAGGACTCATAAAGGGTTTATATAGAGTGGCACCCTTCACCTTACCAACCGGTTTTGTAAGGTTGTGTTAGGCCAAAATCTAATTCTAATACTATGCAACCTTGTAGAGAAATATATAAACTAAGGTCACTTCTAGCCTGACATAAATAAATATGTATGTCGAATCAGGTCTAGGTTTGAGAATGAATCGCAGTATGTTACCATTTTAAGATAACAAGGACTTGTGAAAATCACGAGTATAAAGGATTACTTGTTTCACACATTTTTCCCTGAATATTTTCCGATGGACCAACTATAATGTCACCTTTCTGAATAAATAATTCAATCATATAATTTGTAGAAGAAGAGAGATACCTGAATTACATCTGGGATTAAAACATCTACTCTATTGGGATTCAAATTTCCATCATGCTGGTTTCTGCAACCAAGATTTTTTGCTACAGTTCTGGTGTTTTCTACAGAAAGAGAAGAGTTAGTAAGAGAGACAAGGAGAACAATTAAAGGAGAAGATATCCCCCCGCAACAAAAGAACAACTACACAACTCTTCAAAATGAAACTATTGTTAATAAATAGTCCATTATTTTTTCAACATGTCAGTCAATGGAAGCCCTTAAGAAACTCTGATAAACACCAAAGCCATAGAAATCACAAAGACATTTCTGAACTTGACAGAACTAGGCAAAGAAAAAGTCTTGAAAATCCAAGCAACTAGTTCCAACAAAATATACCATAGTTACTTTAGGCACACATCTGGCTTTACAACGTCATAAATTAGAAAGACTAGAAAATTACCTGCTTCAAGATTGAAATCAAGTTCTTTAGGAGCTTCTTTGCACCATTCATCAATCATAGGATTGAAGTTATACTGTGGCTCGGCCCATGCAATCCAGTCAGCGATTGCCTTTGCATTTTTTAAGTCCTGAAAAACAGTATGTCAAAAAATTATTTGAAAGCCACCAGTGACTTTAATATTCATATATCCCAAAGGACAAAACAAGCAAAACCTCCAGTATGACTGTTTTGATGCCATCGTGTTGAACTTTAACAACCACTTCCTGTCCATTGAGCAGAGTTGCACGGTGGACTTGGGCTATCTGCTTAAAAAGTGTAGCTTAGATTCGAATGAACCAACAAACTCGAGGTGAAAAAAATTAATTATAAAGATTCTTATTTGAGTTAAAAAATATCCTCTAGCAGCAAAAATATCTTCAGGATCTTACTGATGCTGTTGCCAAGGGTTCATTGACAAAATCCGAAAATAGCTCATCCATTGATTTCCCCAACTCTTTCTGTATCGTACCATAGACCTTCAAATATAAACTACATTGAGAAATCTGGTATTGATGGCAACTCGAGAAAAATTGTAAATTCTCATGTAAATATCCCTTATTCTTGTTCATAGATTGTGAATTTCATTTTCAACAGAGGAAGTGTGAATTTAGTGAAGAGTAAAATAAGCTATGAACTCTTATATTAGTCATGTAAAAGACAAACAAAACATCAAATGCTAAAAAAATATTTGGGATTTTTTTTTTGAAACCTTATCATGTAAATCATCTCCCTAAAGCATTCTTTCCTTTCACTACATAATAGTAATTTTGAAATCGAAAAATTTTAGAAGACCTCTTCCAATGGTCGAGGAGGAAGGGAGTCCTGTAACTGCTTCAAATTATTTATATAAGCTGCAGGAAGAACATCTGCTCGTGTTGACATATATTGCCCAAGTTTCACCCACAAGCCTTCCATCTCTATTATCAATTTTAGAATTCGTTTAGCATTCCTCTCATGAGCCTTCTCCCACAGTGCGGGTTGGTTAGATTTACTAACCCATTTCTCCCGTTGTTGTACACCCTACAGACATAAAAACAAGAAAATAAGAAGTTTAAAAGACTTGTTTATTAATAAAATAAAATCCGAGCAACAAACAAAGCTCACCTTATAATCTAGGTATACTACTACTGCCATTGTAAATACTCTAATACGTCTTCTGTAAAGGTTTCCCAACCCCATTCTGGCAGGCACACTACAACATTAAATGAAGGTTACAGTTAATTTAAGACCAAAGATAAATATAAGGCAGAGAGGATACTTTGAAACATATATACTTCCACCAAATCAAGAACCAAGGACAATATCAGATATTAGAAAAGCACCAAGAAAGAAGAATCAAAATAATATTCAGTTAAATAATGCATTTTATGGCATCACTACAAACAGCATCATAAAAGAAGTTTGACGAGTTATTTAATGGAGAAAAGAATTCATCTAAAATACAGAAAGTGTAGTACTACTAAGCATATTGCACAAAACAACTGAGATTATTAAATATCTCAATATAAACAACATCCATAATACTACGTTATACTACATTTCCATCCCAAACTACCATAATCACCAAACACATCCTAATGGTTGGAAGTCAATGTCATGAAACATATAATGTTCCTAACAATGGACTAGAAGTATTCCAAAAGAAAATCAGGCATAGAAAAAACCTGGCTTTTGAAATAAAAATATATGAAGTCACAAGTAAACATAATGAGCTACTAATTTAGATAAATCATCTGTCTCAGAATACTGAACTAGAAGATAATTAATGAACTCATCCATAATAACTCAGTAACATGCTAAGTCGGCCATTACTTATGTGTCTAAAAGACATGCTGAGAGGCATTTCATGAAGTTTAATCTTTCAGGATACATACTGAACAGGAAAATCCATGAACCCTAGAACACATTAATCACTGACTCAGACCTAAGTATAATAGTATGAGTAACTCTTAATCCAAGGTTCTATTTTCAGCTAGTCCTATTGCTAGTAACCACAACCGGACACTAATGTAGTATATTTCAAGAAGGATTTAGCTCCTCTATCGTGAGTAGTTAGAAAACATTTAGGCTCTATCCTGTTCTGTAAAAAATAGCGGATAGGTGATAAGCAAGTGTATAGCAGATGACTGATAAACTAACTGATCAACTAACTCATCGCTTATATGAGCTAACTGATTTAATTTGTAGTATTTAGTAAAAATAGCACTTGAACTAGCTTATAAATAAGAAATAACAAAAAATTATGTGTTTATTTAATTTTTAATTTTTTTCAATTAAGATATCAGAAATAAAATTGATAGAAAAAAAAAAAGCTATAAGCTACTTAAACTAACTTATAAAAAAATCTATAAACTAATAAAAATGAATTATAAGCTTGTGATTTTCTCAAGAAAAAAACTCATGATAAAAATAACTGTTACCTAACAGAAATTTTAAAAATATGAGCTTATAAGCTTAAACAAAAATCTTGCCAAATAGAGCCTTAGTCGTTCGTCATAGCATAAAATAACTACGATAACGAAAAATTCACATCCTTTACAAGTGCAGTGATGATGATGATAATAAAATATGCATTAATCCTTGAAATACAAGCCACAACAGAAATTTAAAACGTATAGTGGAAATTAACAACGCCTTTGTCGTACACGATGTTGAAATTTAAAGTGAAATTAAATCAGAATTGAGATCATGAACACGATGAATCAAATTCAATGGATAAACCGGCGAAGAACAATCGCAGAGAAGAAAATTCATCAGTTGAGATTATAATTGAAACGGAAAAATGAGATACGAATTGCTTGAAATTGAAATTATGATAATCGGAAAGAACTACCGGAGAAGAGTGGCACGGCGGTGTTACCTTGAGCTTTGGAAGGATCAGTAACTGCTTCGACGAGAGAGAGAAAGTATGGGGTTCTGAAAAAGAGGCTGAACTGAAATAAGAGTCTCTCTCTACTTTCTTGTAAAACTCTTCGACATCGAATTTAACTGAGATACTATTCGGTTTGGGTTTTTCGAAAAATATAAATTAAAATAGTAAAAGGCACTATACTAAAAATAAAAATAGCTAACACTTTATACCTTTAAATTTATTTGAATATCGATATCTCATCTAATAAAACAATGCCATATATATATATATAGTTTTAAAAGTAATAAATATTTAAGGAAAAGTAGAAAATGTAAAGGGTCTTATAGTGAGAGAGAGAGGGACGGAGTAAATAGTAAAATTGGAATTAATTTTATTTATGTCGCTTCAAGTGTCTTTTTTTAATTTTATTAATTTTCTTTTTCATTTTTAAATTTATTTGTATATAATAATGAAATAAATTTTACTATTTCTCCTAATTAATAATTTATAACAAGAGTTTTTTTTTCATTTTTAAATAATTTCCTTTATTAATTTATGTTATTTAATATGAGTATTTTTTATCAAAATTTAAACATTAAATCGCTACATCGTGTGAATTTAACTCGTTTTTCCAATATTGTGTATAATAAGACTTCAATGATATCTAATTTATAGATCAATTAGTTTGATAAGTAAATATTAAATTAGTTTTATAAAATGTTCAACATGGACAAATGAACATGTTCGTCATGTTTAACATGCCTCTCAAAAGTTTGGGAAAAAAACAGGATTGTATAAGTATAATTAAGAAAGCTAACTTACAACTTTAGTTAACACTCTACAAAAAAATGAGAGTGGGGCGGACATATCTGTAGACAAGGCAAAAATTTGTTTTTGTTTGCGCCCGCAAAAGTTTGCAAAAAACTGATCGAGACAAGGCAATCTTATTAGATGGTGAGGGTTTAAGCTATTGGCTCGTCCCGAACAAAAGTGCAAATAAAACGGGTATGTCCAACGGATCCGACCCGTTTTACCATCCCTAATTCAACTTCTATTTTTTAAATGATACAAGAATTTTAACTTAAATTTGTATTATAACAATCTCCCCTTAAATGCGAGTCAATTTCTCTAACTCCATCAACACGAATATTGCCTATTGTCACATAGATATTTTTTTCATTCTCTTTTCACTTAAAGATTTTTTGTACTCACCATCATCGCATTCAAATTATAGGACTATTTATTTTTCATCTCAATCCCTTTTTTTCTTCTTGAAAAATTACATATCTACTTATAACAATTTTCTTAGCAATTAGATCAAATAGTATGTAGTCTTTTGATTATTCATTAACTCCTAATAAAACATAGCTAATACTTCTACTTTCAAGTTTAGTCTTCCTTGCTTCTAGAACATGAATGTGTGTTATGCATCCAAAAACTTAAAAGTGATACACAAGGGTTTTACTCCACTCGAAACTTTCTCTTATGTTACATCTTTAACTACCAATATAGGACGTCTGTTTAGGACATAAACAATTCAATTTACTACCTTTGACCAAAAGTTTTTGGAAATTTCTTTATCACTTAGCATGGAACGAACCATGTTCAAAATATTTATATTTTTCCTTTTGCCGACAATGTTATATTGTGGAGTATAAGTTATGGTCAACTTTATTTTAGTTCCACTTTTGTTTGTAAAAATCATTGAACTCATTTGAATTAGATTAGGTGGTTTCTTAATGCACCATTCAAGTTTCTTAGGCATCACGTGAAATTATTTTTTTACCCCCTTATTTCAGATGTGCACATCCGGACGCACCAATTTTTTTAAAAACGCTGAGGTCTTCCGGATGTGCATATCCGAAAACAATTCTGATGTGCACTTCGAGAAGAATTTCTTATAACTTCGCGCCAGACCTTCTTCCTCCCCTCATTCTTCACTTTTTCATTTCCAAACTCCCTCAAACTCTCTCAAACCCTCAAATTTTCAATCACCTCGAATCTCGATTATTTTCTCTCAAGTTCGGCGCAAAGTAACATCTACAACGAGCAAGAGTCTCCAAATCCTCTGTATCTCATATTAATCGGTAAGTTTTCAAATTTTAGAGTTACGGAGTAATTTTCGAGTAATCGATTTAGAGTTGATATTTAGTTGTAGAAAGTGTTAGGTTGAATGAAAAATATAGGTTATAGTCAATGTAGGACTTGTGTAATGCTTCATACGGACGATCAGGGCATTAAAATGCCCTTTTGCATGGTACAGTGACCATGGCTGCCACTTTTAGACTTCAAAATACGTACCGGAAGTGCAGATCCGGAAATATTGTAATGTTTATTATTCTGGGTGTTTCCGGATGTGCACATCCGGAAGTACTTAACGTTAAAAATTCGGTGTTCTTCCGGATGCGCACATCCGAAAGGTTTTTTTTTTAGTTTGTTTGTTTGCTTAATTATTTTTAAAAAATTCTAATTTTTTTAATGCTTTGCAGATTAGATGGCTGGCAGAGGCGATCGTATCATACATGGGCGGACAGCTCAACACGCATCTGTCCGACGTGAGCGGATGCAGTCTACAACCGAGGCTTCCGGCGCAAAGGGAGTCCATGTAGCCCCTACAGTTGAGGGACATCCTACACCGCATCCTACACCACAGCCATATACATTACAGGTTCATGCCACTTCCCCGTCAGCCGCCGCTTCTACGTCTCGGAGGCGTCGGGTTTCTACTGGTACCTCATCAGGGTCCCAGCATGCACGCAGGCCTCGGCGGGAGACTCCAGCTCCATCAGCTGCTCCTCCTCGTTCCCTTGTTCCTGTTCCTGTTCCAGAGGGTGATCACCCAACACATGATGGTGTTGACGACGATGACGATTTCGATGAGCTGGGCGGTTACCCCGGGGGACCATCTGATATGTCCCTACTTGTGGGGTACGCTGAGCATACTGCCAGATTTGTCTGGCAAGGACAGGTAACCTTATTCGGTTTATTTATAGAATTGTTTACGTTGAAAATATTTTCATTTGTAACATTGTTTTATTTGGAAATTTCCAGGCGAAGGATCCCCAGAAGTTCTATAACCATGGGGGAAAGGTTATAGACACGATTGAGATGCTTCCAGAGGATGAGTGATTCACGTCTGCACTTGCGGAGTCTGGTCTTGAAGGTCTGTCTAGGATTGGGTATTCCCAGATCCAGTACGGTATCCTGATGGCATTTGTTGCGAGATGCACCCTGAAACATCCTTATTCCATCTACCGTACGGCGAGATCACGATCACGCTGGACGACATCTCGTGCCTCTTATATCTACCGATCACGGGTACCCTTCTCCATCACGGTAGGATGACGAAGGCGGACGACATGAAGTTGCTGGTTACAGAGCTTGGGGCTAGCGCAGAGAAGACACATGTGGAGGTGCACCATTTGAGGGGCGCACACGTCCGGTTCTCGTTTCTGATGGATAGATTTGGTGAGGCGCTTGCAGAGGCAGGATGGGCAGCAGGTGATCCAGCTGAGGTGGAGATCCACAGGACGCGTGCCCTGAGATGCTACTACTTATTTTTGTTGGGCACGCAGGTGTTTGTGGACACCAGCTCCTATTATGTTGATATCGTGTACCTCAGGTACCTTCTGGATCAGACAGAGATCCATGGGTACAAATGGGGGGCGGCTGCGCTGGCATTCACCTATTCCAGGCTCTCTGATGGTTGCCGCTGGGTAGCCAAGACTGTGGCAAGCAGTTGTACGCTATACGTGGTAACAATCTAATATTCTAAGTGATTTTTTCATTTCTTTTCTTTTTGTATTCATTATAATGTTTGACACCCATGTTATGTTTTCCATTTCAGGCGTGGATTTTACAGCACTTTCCCTACATTACTGGTTGGGGGAGTGTCCAGGGGTACACTGAGGATATGCCACGTGCTGCTGCATTTGTCCTGCTCAGAGGGAACTAGGCGCCGGACCCCTTCAGAGTGTATCTAGATCGGATGGCTGCTGAGGACGTTTTGTATTGCCCCTATGCCGTTCACCGTGTGACGCGCCCGTTCGATGACGTTTGTTTGTTCTCAGGATGGTTGGCATGCAGTTCGACCATTACTGCCCGATACCTGCCGGAGCGTGTCATGCGTCAGTTCGGTTACACACAGACGATCCCCAGGATGCCTCATGAGTCTGCTGCTCTAGGCTTAACCCGAGGGCAAATAGATGAGCTATATGCTGACTACCAGTCCCACTTGGTACCAGAGGAGGCTCGGGCGACCAGAGCGGAGACAAACTGGAGTGTTGCTGCCGGGTACATCGTGTGGTTCTACACCGTCTCACACCCATGCATAGTGCCCACTACTGAGGGATCGCCACCCAGACCTGCTCATCAGGAGATATTAGAGGAGCGGCAGTCTCAGCTGGACCATACTCAGGATGTCCTACCACGCTGTCGTCAGATAGTACAGATAAGGCAGCAGGCCATTGAGGCCGGTCACCTCCCTGAGGGCTCTGGTGTCAGACTTGCCGTGGATAGGATGATTGCGATTGCTGGGGGCACTTCAGTACCGCAGACATCGATCCAGGTTGGAGGGTAGGGGCAGAGGAGCAGGGGAGCCAGGAGAGATCCTTCGCCATACGCAGTAGTTTTTTTTTTATGTATCATATTTATATTACATGTATGCACTGTATTTTGACAGACGTTTATTATATTTATATATATATATATATATATATATATATATATATATATATATATATATATATATATATATATATATATATATCATTTTATTTTATATATGGATGTTGTCAAATGTATATTAAGTTGCGACGATTTATTAACATATGCGACCAAGCAAAAAAACCGATTTAAAAAATAAATAAAGTTCTGCTGTTTTCCAGATTTGCAGATCCGGAATGTTTCCGGATGTGCACTTCCGGAGCGCATCAACGTTTTTTAAAAAATTGGTGCGTCCGGATGTGCACATCCGGAATCAGGGGGCAAAAACGGAAATTCAGATGATGCCTAAGAAGGTTGGGTGGTGTGATAAGAAATTGCCTTAAATTATCCTCTTTTGTTAGTGCGTGGAGACTTCATAAACATCTCAACTTCCTTTTTAACCATAAATTTTATGCATTTGAAAGAATTTAAAGCCCTAGACTTTTCTACTAAAAGATACATAATAAACTTTTTCTACCATAATCATCAATGAATAAGATAATATACTTATTGAAATTTGTCTAGCCTCTTTCTCTGTGGGCACCACATCCCTTTCCTTTTTCATATGTCACTTTAAAGGCTTGCTCCTCACCACTATGTCTTTGCATTTTTTGTTTATGTACTATTATTGAGATTTGCAAATCATCAATATAAGGGGAAACAACGTCCTTTGATTCTTCAATAGAACACATAATATAATTAAACTTATTAGTTAAATAACGTGGTATCTTTTCCACCATTTTAACATCTGACATCTCATTTCCATAAATCCACATTTTGTTGGCCACTGTCATGACCCTAGAGAAGTATTATGTTACTCCTTCACCCGTCATCATCTTAAGAGTTTTAAATTCTCTACTAAAAACTTGAAGAGGAGATCTTTTAGCCCTTGCATTTCCTTGAGTTTCAAATTCTCTACTAAAAACTTGAAGAGGAGATCTTTTAGCCCTTGCATTTCCTTCAATATGTTTCCTCATATCATCCCATATCTATTTAGAAGTATCCTTCTTTAGGATCATCTTCAGCACAATTCTTTCGATCATCTACAAGAGATAATTCTTTGTTTTAAGATCCTTCATCTCATCATTCTTTTGTTGTGCTTATGTTTGTATCGCTCCACTTGTTGGCTCAACATAGCCAAACTCAACCTATTCTCAATATTCTTTTTTTTTTATGAAATTTTTCATTAGCATGCTTCAATGATCATAGTGACCATCAAAACATAGGATTGAGGGTTGTACAATGCTTCATTCTTTAGTCATTTTCATGTTATTGCAGAATTGTCAAAGACTGCTACTTTAATAGACCAAACCAAATAAAGGCTCTAATACCAATAATAAATCATTAAGAAAATATATATTTGCGTGGTTGTCCTTGACCTAATGTGGATAAACCCTCGCAGTCAGGCCCGGCCCAAGGGCAAGGCAAACAAGGCCATTGCCTTGGGCCTCATTTTTTGGGCTGTATATTAGGCCTCAAAATAAATTGATTAAAAGATATATATCAGCTAAAGATTTTTTTTGTAATAATGTGTGTAGTAGCTTATTGGTAAACTAGCTTTTAAACTCACTTGATTGCAGCAGTTCAATTCCCAGTGGTGTAAAATTTTGAAGTTGCATTTTATTTAATTTTAATATTTTATCTATTTTTCTTTGACCATAAAAAATTGACTAAAATCTACTATTTTTTCCACACTAATAAAATTAATATTTATGTTTTTAGTGAATAATTTTAAATTAATGTTTTAAAATAATATTCTCTTTTTGATATAATTCTCAAATTTCATAAATATAATAAGTAATTATTTTTATAATATATCTCAAGAAGTACATAAAATTATTAAATTTAATTCACTATTAAGATGATAAAAATTGATATATTTAATTTTATATTATTTAGAGACTTAACTATAGAAAATAGTAATTTAAAAATTTTATTGTTAATATATTATTTTAAAATAAAAATTAATGTAATTTTTATTTTTAAAAATTTTTATTTTAAATTTTTGCCTTAGGCCGGCCCTGCTCGCAGTTCATCAATTTTATAAAAATTGTTTTCCATCATCTCCCCTAATTAAAAAAAATTTCTAGAAGGTATCTCTTTGCGACTTAGATTTTATTTAATAAAAATTTGAGAATAATACTAAGCTAGTTTATAACAAATGGCTTATTAGTTAGTTTATAATAAATAAACAAATTAATTGAATTTGTTATATTTGATAAAATTATGGTTAAACAATCTTATAAAAAATGGAATGACACGAAAAAAATATATTTAATAACTTTTTGGCTTAAATACACTTTTGGTTCCCCTAGTTTAGATTTTTTACACTTTCGGTCCCCCTATTACAAAATCTGCGATTTTGGTCCCTACATTTTGATGGTCTTAGCAATTTTGTGGTCCCCCTCCAATTTTGCTCCAAAACAGTACATGAACAATGCATGTCCGTACATGAACAGTGCATGTCCGTACATGAACAGTGCACTGCACTGTTCATGTACTGTTTTGGAGCAAAATTAGAGGGGGATCACAAAATTGTCAAGACCATCAAAATGTAGGGACCAAAATCGCAGGTTTTATAATAGGGGGACCGAAAGTGTAAAAAATCTAAACTAGGGGACCAAAAGTACATTTAAGTCTAATTTTTTTCTTCAATTAAAAGATAATAAAGTTAAAATTTAAAAAGAAAAATTATAAACTGTACGCTCGTATGCTCGTGAGTAAATAAGTATTATCTAATTTATTTTATAAACATGTTACCTTATAAGTTGTATGAGACAATCTATAAGATATTATCATTTTCTTTAAACATGTTACATTTTTAGAAAAAACCTTAAATTCTTTGAGTTTGTAGTTGCAATAAGATATTTGTTTTTATTGAAATTCGAATTATTTTCTTAATTATAAGTTCCTACTAATATTAAAAACAACTAATAGTAAATTTTATCATAAAAGTGTACCCTTAATAAATATTTACATATGATGACGTTTGCACATATGCATAGACTAGAGATTTTTCTAAAATAATTTAAATGTTGACGCGAATTTTCTTCAGTTGAAATGACAACGTAGGAAATGTCGTCGATTTGAATATTTGGCTTTTGTTTTCTTGGCCGCGGGGTTATTGTGTACCAGACTTTGTGGAAGGTGGAAAACCAGTGCCTTTTTCGCTCGTAGAATTGGACTGCAAGCAAAGTACAAACGCGTTAATAACTTTACACGTGTCGCGTGTTTGGTGATCCACCTCGACCCCTCGTTTTTGGTATGTTATTTTTCTATTCTTGGGTGACTTTGGTTGTTATAGTCTTTCATCCGTTTGTGAAAATATGTGGGTAGTATCAACCACGATAACTAAATTACAAGGCGAGATATATAAATTAGATAGTGCTTTGTTATGAAAACATAATTGTTGGCAATTTTTTATCACACCACCTTTGTTTTTTAGGCACCAAGTGAATTTTAAGTTTTGTCCTTTGATTCCGGATGTGCATATCCGGACGCACCATTTTTTTTAAAATTTTTATTTTTTCCCAGATGTGCACATCCGGTAAAAGTTCGTATTTGCAAATCCGGAAAAAATACTGAAGCAGAACACCAAAACCAAAAATGTTTCTCACATTCATAAAATAAAATCGGGATTACATTGAGAAAATCGGCATGACATCGACAGAAATTTAAATATTACAAGATCAATAGCCCGGTGGACGCTTGCACATCTCTAAGATGTCATCGACCGTTCTTCGGATTTTCGACCGTTATTACGAGCATACCTTCATCTTTCGAGGAAATCGGCGCAACTAATTCTTTTGTCATGTTATCGGGATGCACCATCTCTATTTATAAACAAGAATAGAACAATTAATATGTATAAATAAGATTTATTCAAAAATGCTGAAAACTTAAATTAATTAGCTTCAGACATTTTTCCGGATGTGCACATCCGGAAAAGTTCATGCTAAATTCGTTCCGGATGTGCACATCCGGAAGTAGCGTAACTTGTTTTTTCAAAAATGTAGATTGATAATGTGAGCAATGTAGTGGATGAAGTTGAATGTTTACCTGAAATTCAGTCTTTCCTTGCTCCCTTTGATTTGTTGAACCAAAAATTTGAACTTTTTGAGTGAGAAATGGGATTGATGAAGTAGGGTTTTTTGACTTGGTGAGAGTGAGTGTGGAAGAAGAAGGTTGATTATGGGAAGGGGGGAGTGATCGTGCAGCTTTAAATATTTCAGAATGTCTTCCGGATATACAGATCCGGAGACACTCCGGATATGCACATCCGGAAAAATTTTTTAATTCTTAAGGATCCGGTGCGTCCGGATGTGCACATCCGGAATTAGGGGGCAAAAAAATAATTTCACATGATGCCTAAGAAATTTGGGTAGTACATTAAGAAACTTCCTAATTGTTTGATTGAGAGGGAATAGTGTTTGTTAGGGTGGACTTCACTTTTCAATTTTCGTTAACTTATACGTTAATAAGAGAATGAAAAGTGATGTTAGAGTGAGTGTATATTTAGAATGACGTGTTTTTCTCTTAAATAATGAGAACAATATAAAACAGAATGGATGGAGTAAGACGTTGTTTGCGATCAAATCGATTGATCTAGAGGGTTAGTAATGCTCTTGTGGGTGAAATTACCTGCATTAGAGAGAATATAATACTACATATTTTTCATGTGTGCTACCTTCGCTTTATCATTGGATCTTTAGAGAGAACCAATGTGAACGTGTTTTGCATGATAGGGTTTGTCATGTATACTCTAGCCGGACTGCTTAATTCTGGGAAGTGAAAAGCTCTGATGAGACGTCTCTGTTATTGAGAACTGGCATATTAAATGTCTTTCTTATAATATGTATTATTTCATTGAGGACAACTGACGTGTGTTCATATGTTGACTAGTAATGATGCTTCCTCTTTTTTAGAGTCCTTGTGTGCTTCGAGCAATGATTAATGTGATCCCAACTGTTAATAGCGCATAGTGGATCATACGACTCTTAATGGACGATGTTCATACAAAAGAATTCCCCAAAGCATCTCTTTATCCCTTTCTGCAATTTGCGACATGTAACCGGACTTTTTCTTCCTTTCAATTTTGTTCTTTTTCGCGAGTTCTATTGTCTCAATTTCTTAGTTAGGTTCATATGTTATCTTCGTTTGCTGGTACTTTTTTGGGCATAAACAACTAATCTTTTACTTAAGGTAAAGCCAACATCTTTTTTCTACTTCCTCCTTTTAGGGTTTCCTGGGCAACGAGTTTTGATACTTGTGAGGTGCAGAGGTTAGTTGGAATAAAGTTAGAATTATTTATGATTATCTTGGTAATCAAATAATAGGAGTTTATTTAATTAATTGAGTAAATAATATTGGAATAATAAAATATAAAAAAAAAGAGTGTGTAGAGATTTGGAGGGCAAGATTGTAATTACAAGGTTAAGTTGAGGTCAATATAGGAAAAACATAATTAGGAGGAATATGATTATTAGAAATAGGAGAGAAGTGGAGAGAAAGTCAGTTTGCAATACTACGCGAAAAACTTGGAAGAGAGAAGATAAAGGCTAGGTGTTAGCTGAAAATTTTAGCCAATGAAAGAAACCCAGCAAACAAGGGAAGTCTAGAAGAAATTTGCTTCAACCATATTCTAGGACTTAGAGAAAATTTTGTTGTTAAGTGGAGGATCTCGACGCAAATTAACTTCGACCAGATAATCCCTAAGTTGCTAAAAAGATTGGTCGATGGAGCAGTTATTTTGGCGTGTCACGCCATGTTCAAATATAAGATAACTACTTTTGTTCCGTTTCAAAAAGACACTTGGAAAGAGTTTTAATGATGGATTACATGCAGAATTGCACGTGACAAGCTCAAGAAAGAAGAACGTTGAGGGAAGTTATCCTGCATTTGTATATATAGTAGTTCATTAGGTTGAATTAGGGGTGTTCAATTGTGTTACAAAAATCTCACTGAAAAACTCAAAGTATCGACGTTAAGAGAAACGAGCGAATGACTGAGAGGATTTAGAATATATGACACACCATATTTTACTTTCAATGCATTTTTTCTGGTTTACTTAACTTATACTTCGTTTTGTTTCTTTCATCTTTATTTCATTTCAAGCCTTTAATTTCTTTTAAAACTTCCAGTTTTGTTACTTTATTTTCACTCTCTGGCAATAGTCAAAGTTATCAACATAGTATCAATTTAACCCTTAGATTGGACCAAGTCGAAGTCCATTATTCTAAAACAAAAAGAAATCAATAATAGGGAGATTTTTAGGCATTATGTCGAAGGATTCACTAGTTGATCCTGCAAGTAACCCATATTTTTGGAGACCAGCGGTTGTTTACTATTTTTTAGGGTAAACAAATTACAAATTGGCACGCCCAGTGGGACATGTGCTAAGTTTCCTATTTTGTTATAGATTTCTTAATTTTCTTGACATTTGAAAATAGTAGTCAATTCTTAAGAGTTTCTCATGAACATTTTTACATGCAATTAAGGAGTGGTAAGGCTTTGTCTGGTATGTCTCGTCCTCCTGTAGATAACGTTAACCCCAAGAATAACCCTCAAGATGTAGTGCAACAGCCGATTGTATCGGCAGTTGAAGAGTCAGTTCTTTCAACACCAGTTAGAACAATGGCTCCAGCGGTATCAAAGGCTCCAATCGCAATGATGCCACCCCAGGGGACTACACCCCCTCCGCAGTCAGGGAATACCCTTAAAAATCCTGCACTTGCGAGACCTTTGTTTGGGTTCTCAATACCACCACCTGGTAGAGATTACCCCTATGGTATGACAACTTCTATGATGGCTAACCTGCAACCCAACTTGTCAACCTTTAGAGACAATGTGATGGCTACAGCACCATTATACAATCCCTACAATGCCTCAGTGTCGACCATTAATAATATGGCACGACCAGGAGGGATAAATTATATCTCTCAAAGTACGCCATTATTAAAATTGTAATTGAAATTCTGGTAGTTAAATATCAGATGTCCTAAGAGATGTCGAGACACTAATATCTGTTTAAAAAATACAAGGCCAAAATAGCACTAAGTTAAAGGTACAGAAAATAACAGAACACAAGGAATTGTTAACCCAGTTCAGTGAACAACAACACCTACGTCTGGGGGCTACAAAGCCAGGAAGGAAATCCTCTATTAGTAGTATCACTTCAAAGCTAAACAGTCCCAGTTTACAACTTCTCACTTAATACCTACCCAGTGTAATTTCTACCTAAGACTCACCTAGGTACGAGAATTCCCTCTCACTTCCTACCAGTCACACACAGCAGTGATAGACATAACAATATATCATAAGAAAAGACACTTCAAAGACAATACTTGATCTTGCTTAAAAGCTTCAACCAAGAACACTACACCCTTTCTTAAAAGCTTAGAGTGGACACTTACAACTCAATAACATCAGTCCAGTTCAAGCATCTAGGTGATGAATGAATGACTCACAAACAGTCTACCTCAATGTATTAGAAGACACATGAGTGACACACAATATAGCAGCACACTAAAAGAAAAACTCAATCCCAAAACCCTTATTTGCACACACGGTTTCTTCAACAATAATTCCACGCTTATTTTAGGTTTAGTAAGTCTCCTTTTATAGCCTCGTGCAGTATGGGCTTGGACTCTTCAATCAACCCCATTTTGTCAGGTTTAAACCACCTGCAGAATCTTCTCCATAATAGAAGGAACAAATCTTCAAAGTTTCCTAAAACGTCTCATCATCCAAATAGCAATTTGTGTACAGCTGGAGATACAGAAACTTGTTTATGATAGAATCTTCTTGACCTGCGTAAATTACTGAGATATATCCAAAAGAAATATCATAGAATTAAAACAAATCTGTCAAGATTTAAAACAACCAGAATAAATGTTCTGGTAGAACATGTTATAATATCTGTTAGGACATCTGCTCTCAAGGTGAGCTGATCAGCATGTTACAACATCACACACGACATCCTGTAGTGAACCATGTTTTAGCAAAAATTGTTGCCAATCCATAAACCATGGAACCTTCAGTAATATAAGGGGGATTTTTTGTTATCGTCTCCACAGAGATTATTCTGATATGGGATGCTTGCCGTTCAATAGTTTACAGTTTCAAGAAAAGGGTTTTCAAAGTTTGTTTCATAAATTGTCACGATTTAGTAGCAAAACTTTAAATTCTAGATGTTTGATTAGCAAAGTATATCAAAAGTAGTTTTCATCTACCCTAATTAATACATATTCTCTTAATCTTGCATGTGAAGTCAGATCCGATTAATATCATCATGTATTCTCCCAATACCGTCTATGTTTAGAGCGGTGTCGTGAGAAATACCATATTCATCGCTACACGATCTCTCCATATAACAACCAATATAGTAAGTTGTTAGTTCAACACAAAGCAAATATCAACCACAGACCGATCTCTCCAATATATTAATTTATAGACGAATATTTTAGGTCAAGTTCCATAAAATCTATGTCTAGAGTTTTACAAAATAAAAATGGACCATTAAGAACAAAATTATTCATCATATATTAATCATCACTTGTTCACATACAAGGACAATCAAAAGAAATACATAAAGCTAAGGTAGACTACCTCTACCTTTGATACAAAGGAAATTAGCTACCCATAACCATGGTAGCTTGCTTTACAAGTAATGAGAGAATATGAATGAACATCCACGTCGAAGAATCGATCTTGGATGCGAATCCAGCTTCTATTTGCAAAATATCCCTCTTTGGTGAAGAAATGCAGAAAATAGGGTTTCTATGTGGAAAATGGGGTTATGTGGGTTATGATCCCCAAAAAGTGTGAAAAGTACATATATAGTACTTCTAAAATCTGTCAAGCTGGCCTAGCGAACACCTTCTTCGCACAGCGAAGACCCCTTTATGGCACATAAAGTGCCTCTGAATAGTTAAACCTCACCTGAAAAAATATATAAGTTCGCAGTACGAACACTTCTTCACTACAAGTTCGCACAACAAACTTAGGGCCCTTTTCCTACTACCTCTAATATGAGATGGTTCGTTGGGGCTTCGCCAGGAGCTCGCTCAACAAACATTCGCTTTCACCTCGCTGGTGTTCGCACAACGAACATGCTAATTCCTCTTCTCTTCTTTGGCTTTCTTGTCAATTCACTTGTGTCTTAACCTTTGATATTTTATGCCTAAATCTTGCACAATAACACACAAATCAAAGCAACCAAATGTATTTGCAACATAATCAAAGAATTGCATTGAAACATGAAATAAATCCATTGAAACCTACTAAAAGAGTTAAAAAATGCCAAATATAATGGATCAAATTAAATCATGTTTGACATTTAACAAACTCTCCCCAACTAGATGTTTACTTGCCCTCAAGCAAAGTATGCCTCTCATTGAAAACAATATGATTTGCTCTAGTAATTAATTCAACCAAGAATGGATTTATGGCTCAAATTAAACATACAAATGCGCACAAGCAATGTTCACCACTTCCTAAAATCGAATAATGATAAAAAATTTAATTCTTAAACAAATATCATGCAATGTTTCAAATAACAACTAAATTCTCATGCTTGAATCACTCTAACACTCCTCTTCAAATAAGAATGAAGAATTTAACGTGTTTGCAACCGTGGGGAAATTTCACTCACCTTAAAAACAATGCTAATAACAATTCAATTTATACATTCATCTAATAATCACAAATGAAATTATGGAAGCAAGAAGATCACTAAGGGCTTGTAAGGTTGTAGCTTAGTTAGGTTTACAACAAAGGGACATTTCTAAGGCCATGGAATCAAAGTTGCCAATGCAAAAGAAACATTCACTATACAAGGTTATGTACACACTACAACTTCATCCAACTTTCTTTTCTCAGTTGTTCACCCTTCAAAACTTCCTTTATGCACATTATTCATTCTCTATTTTTCTCTTTCAAACAAGCATGCTTTTTCTTTTTCTTTTTCACATTCATATTCACAATTTTCTTTTCAATGCTTGTTTGAAATTTTTCAAAATTTTGAGTAACCTACCACTTTTCTTTTCACTCTCCCCAACTTGAATTCAACCAAACCTCAAGTGAATGTTCCTTGATTTTTATGGCAAGAAAAACAATTTAGAACAATGTTCAAAGGTTCAAGAATTTTTTTTAGAATCCCACAAAATTCAATGATGAACTATCTTTTAATTTATGTACATACACCAAGTTCATCACTAAATTAAAATCTAAACTATTAAGCTCAAAGGAGTTAGCAAATTCTCACTACTCACGGATAAGATACTTTTTTGGGATATGGTTGTGCTCAATATCAACAAATGTCTTGATCCTTTCTAATGCTTCCACAAAATCAAAATAATCAAAAGATTATGCATGAATCAAACGTATTAAACAAAGTTTATCAGTCATCCTAAGCATATAGTAAACAATAGAGGTTTCTCACAATTTGTGGCTATTGGACCTAAGTAAAACAAGCATTCAAACAAAGTTGCAAAATGAAACAAAAATACATTTGCACAAGGAAATTTTTTTTTAAACATTCTAGCATTCTAGAAAGCGGTAACCATGTACCTTGCTTGCATTCATGGTATTTAAATACTATCATCACCATCCAAACTTGGGAGAATCTTCATTGGATACTTTTAGCAAATAACAACCAATCTAGAAGTTCTCACATTCATTCATCAAAGAAAGAATCATTAAATGTAAAACAAGCTACCAAACAACCATAAAAAACTAAAGTTGAACATTCCTAAACTGAAGAATTCAACTCATATAACAATAAAATGTCATGGTGTAGAACACCAACAAAAGTAAAATTACTCAAAAGTGGTACATAAATACATCATTCAAAATAATCCACAAAGGTGGATAGTGTATAACAACAAAGTAAAATACAATCATAATATAAATATAGAAATCTAAAGCTTAACAGAAAACTTCACTTTGTAGCAACAAAAGGAAGTAGCTTAAGATCATGCTCAAAACAACAAAATAACTAGTCCTCATCAGACTCAGTCTCCTCAGCATCAAACTCAACCTCCTCATTAGATCCTGAACCAAAACCAGAACCAGCATCATCATCATCACCAGCCTCCTCAACGTTCTCAGCCTCATCAGTGTCAACTACACCCGCCCCCTCTCTAGAGAATAGTCTGGCCTCAGGCCAACCAGCATGAGCTAGGAATTGCTACCTAGTCATGATCGAGTACTCCATCATAAGCTCACAGTGTTGTAGCTGCATAACCTGCATAGAATCATGAATGTCAATCATGGCTCACTGAGTAGCCGCCATCCAATCCCAGTTATAGTTTAAAATCTCCCTCTGAATCGGGTCAAAGCCATGGAAATCTGCAACTCTGGAACCAGAAGTCTCTCCTGCTTCTGTACCTGTGCATGTACCTGCAGTCTGTCCTCCTCTCGTAATCTTCCTCTTGGGCTTACAAAACTTGTCCACATAGTTATCTGTTAGATGTCAAACATGCTATATATTTATACTTGATACTTGGCATTTTTCATTACTTTCATGTCTTAATTGTGGATTTTTGTATTGAATTGTTGTTGTTCTTCGTGAATTATATTTATACCGTTGGTGCTTGTAATTTGTGTGCTATTGTGCAAAAAAGTGCACTAAAAACATCAAAGAAAGAAGACACAAAGAATTGATGCAAGCTGCCAAAGAATGTGGAAAACAACAGCAGGTTCGCTTTGCAAACCCTGGCGAAGTCCCCAGCGAATGTTCGCTTTGCAAACATTGACGAAGCTCTCAGCGAACAAAACAGGGGGAAAAGGACCTAAAATTCACTTTGCGAATGTTTTGGCGAGTGGTTCGCTTTGCGAATGAAGTGTTCTCTTTGTAAACTCACGAAAACAGCCAGGGGCGGTTTAACTTTCAGAGGCACTTAAGGTGCCATTTTCTTTCATTCGCTAGGCGAATGATTCATTCGCAGTGCGAATGTTACTGATCTCAAGTGTATTATAAATAGATTTTTATGTTTTCTTGGGATCATAACTTGATATTTTCACACCAAAACATAATTTTCTGAGTTTTGATCATCCAAGAGTGAATTTCCACATAAAGAAGCTGAAGTCACATCCGATCTCGATTATTCAACGCATATGTTCGTTCATCTCCTCTTGAAACTTGTGATACAAGCTACCATGGAAATGTGTAGCTAAACCTCTTGTGTTAAGATTAGAGGTAGTTAATCTTGCTTATATGTATTTCTTTTGATCTTTTGTATATGAACAAGGTTGATGATCAATATATGATGAAGTTGTTTGTTCTTAATGATGTATTTGTGGTTTGAATCACTCTAGACATAGATTTTCAAAATCATGACCTAATATCTTCATCTCTTAAAAACCTAACTCTAGACATAGATTTGGGGTTCATTATTCGCTTTGTATTGATCTTAACGGTTGTTGTTTCGATTGTTAGCGTGAGACATCATTTAACGGTCTAAACAAAGATACTTACGAATTTGCTTTAGACATAAACTTATTCGAGAGGATACGCGATTGTACTGGCCGGAACTAAGTTCATATGCTTGATTAATCGGATATGTATGAAAAGGATTAGCGAAATCTAATCTTGACATGCTTTTATAAAACTTACAACATCTTTGTTATAGTTTACTTCTTTGCTACAAAACTTGATGTTACAAAACCAAGAACAATTTGAAAACCCCTTACTTAAAACGTTTCGACTATTGAACAACAAGCATCAAAATATCGTACAATCCCTGCGGATACGATAAAAACACCCCCCGAAATACTCTTTCAACAAAATGGCGCTGTTTCCGGGGACTGTTGTTTGATATTGCAAGCATTGCAATAGTTGTTTTGTTTTAAGCTTGTTAACTTTTTCTTGAGCTTGTCGATTTGTTTGGTTTGGTGTGCAGACTCCGTTTTATGCGAGGAAAGTTACCTGCAGACGAACTTCTTTTTGATCCTAAAATCGAAAGAACTGCGCGTAGGTTAAATAGCAGAACAAGGCGGAGGAGGCAACTTGCCAAAGAAAGACGATAGCGATACGGAAGTTCAACTTTGACACAAATACCACAGTTACCGCCAACTATGGCTGGACCACCACCACCACCACCACCTGCTTCAAGACCTTGTACAAATAGTCCGAGACACACTGAACAATTTTTGCGCAATGCTCAGAACGGTCGACATTCAGAAATGAAAACTGGTATCCTCTCGCTTCTATATCAGAGTCCTTTCACTGGTATGGATCATGAGGATCCTTTTACACACTTGACTAAGTTCTATGAGATTGCAGGAGCAACTGGTGCACCCGAAGCTGAAGAAGAATCACTGTTTAAGAGACTATTCCCGCATTCCCTCATTGGGAAGGTCAAGGAATGGTATCTTGACCAATCTACGGCAATCATGACGGACTGGAATGTACTTGAGGAAAAGTTTTTGGAATGATTTTTTCCACACAATCGTTTCATGGAGGCTAAGACAGCAATAGCAGTTTTCACTCAAGGTGGAAATGAATCTCTCAACGAAGCTTGGGAGAGATTCAAATCCATGTTGATAAAGTCTAAAGGGCATGGTTTCGATGAGCTTTCTCAAATTCATATTTTCATAAATGGTCTTCAATTAGTGCATAAAACATTGTTGGATGCCACCGCGGGTGGATCCTTATTGAGCAAAAGTGCCGAAGAAGTCATTGCCATCATTGACAAAATGGCTTTAAATGGCCATCAGGGGAACAATAACCGTGGCCCTTCGCAAAATAAAGGAGGAGTGCTTGAGTTGGGAACTAATGACGCAATTCTTGCATAAAACAAACTGTTATCGCAACAAGTGGAGTTGTTGACACAACAAATGGCAAAACTCCCACAACAAATAAAAGAGATGCATGAAGTTCCCAACAAAAACCAAATAATAGCGAGTTGTGAGCTTTGTAGAGGAGATCACTCTACCAGGTATTGTCCTCCGGTAGTGGAAGAGGTAAATTATGCTGGAAACCAAAATCAAGGATACTAACCTCGACCTCCTTACCAACAAGGCAACCAAGGTTACCAACCTAGAGGTAATCAAGGTTATCAACAACCGTGGAGACCGCAAGAAGCCGGACCTTCAAATCGTCAACAATACCAAAATTACACTCAACCTCCACAAGCTCCAATTAGAAATACAAAAATAGAGGACACTCTCACTCAATTTATGCAAATGTCAATGTCAAATCAGAATAATACCGATGCGGCCATAAAGAATCTTGAGACGCAAGTCGGACAATTATCAAAACAATTGGCCGACCAACACAAAGGAACTTTTACGGTGAATACTCAACCAAATCCAAAAGTGCATTGTAACGCTATTCTAACAAGAAGTGGAAGAGAGATTGACATGGGCATAGGTGAAGTTGTAGTGGAGGAGGAGGAATTAGTTGAAAAAGAGAAAGATAGTGATGAGATTGAAGTAGAAAAAAATGTTGAGGGTGATTTAGTTGAAAATGAAATGAAAAAAAAAATGAGGAAGAAGAAAAAAGAAAGAGAAAAAAATTGAAAAAAACTAGGAAGGGGAAGGAACCGTTGAGTACTATTCTGATCCAACATTTGCCATATCCTCATGCTCCGTCAAAGAAAGATAGTGCGAGGCACTATGCTCGGTTTATGGATATTTTCAAACAATTACAAATAAACATTCCATTTTCCGAGGCTTTGGAGCAAATGCCGAAATATGCAAAATTTATGAAGGATATTCTCACAAAAAAGAAGAGGTATACAAATCAAGAGACTATCATGGTTGACGCTAGTTGTAGGGCTATTATTCAACGTACTCTCCCAAGGAAAGAAAGTGATCCGGGACGAGTCACTTTGCCGGTCATAATAGGAAACATCTATGTTGGCAACAGGTTGATTGATTTGGGCTCTAGTATCAATTTGATACCTTTATCTATTGTGAAACGATTGGGACAGATGGAATTGAGAACCACTCAAATGACGTTGTAACAAATCCACTACCCATCCTCACGGTGTAGCGGAAGATGTATTGGTTAAAGTGGACAAATTCTTATTTCCTATCGACTTTGTGGTGATTGAAATGGAGGAAGATGAAGACACTCCATTGATTCTTGGAAGACCGTTTATGAAAACTGCTAGAATGGCAATTGATATGGACGACGGTCTTATGAAGGTTAGAGTCCAAGATGAGGAGGTTTGTTTCAATCTATTTGAAGCCATGAAGCACAAAAAGGATAAAGGCGATTGTTTTAGGATAGACGCAACGGAGATGGCGATTGAAGAAGTAAAAGAGCAATTGTTAGTTCTTGGATTGGCTGGAATTTTGGTAAAACAAGGTATGTCCAATGTTGATGTCAAGGTGCTGATGTTGCAACATTGAAGTCTTAACACTGGGCTGTGTTAAGTAATTAATTGCTGAAGTTGGATGTCTGATGTCACACAAGTGAAGTTGTAACATCAGATCTGCAGAATTAACAACAGCAGGTTGTGATGTTGTTAGGGTTGCGTATTAGCTGGAATTGTGGAGAGCAAGCTGTCTCATTGGATGCGAATATCTTGGGATAGATATTTGCTGCTGCATAGGAGATCTACTGCAGATTTGTAGGAGATTTAAAAGGTTGAACATTTAAAAAGATTTTAGGAGAAAATCTGTTTTAATATTAAGTTTTAAATAACAAATCTGGGAGATATTGTAGTAAGTCCAAGACCAATTCAAGGAGCTATATAAAGCGCACAAGACCAAAGGAAAAAGGTACAGAAAACATTCAGAAGATCAGGAGCTGGAGGCTTAGTGTCTAGAGTTTGTTTAGAGTGCTTGTATTTACACTATTCTAGGGTTTGAATAGGTGTTGTGTTTCTGTCCTCTCTAGAAGCTGTGAAGCAATAGAGAGTTGTAACTTGATCAAAGCTGTGAAGTAAGATCAAGGGTTCTCAAAGAGGTTGTTCTTTGAGTGTTTTAGGGATTGAGTAGTGTTCTCATATCTAAGTGGTTTCTTAGGTAGAAAGTCACTAGTAGGAATTAAGTTTAGGAGATTGCCAACTGGGTTGTTGAGTCTGTAAATTAATTCTACAAGTAGTGAATTTCATCCCTGGCTTGGTAGCCCCCAGACGTAGGTAGTTAGACCGAACTGGGTGAACAATTCTTGGTGTTATTTGTTCTGTTATTGCTGTCCATTTGCAGAGTGTGTTGTTGTGACATCGCACCTTAACATCACACGTCTGATACCAGAATTTCAATTGGTATCAGAGCAGGCATCTTGTCTGTCTCTGGGTGAGATCTAGGGAAGTTACTTTTTGGTGTAAAGATGGACAAAGAAGTTGGAGGATTCGTCAACAGACCCCCTATTTTGGATGGATCCAATTATGACTATTGGAAGCCAAGGATGACTACTTTTTTAAAATCCTTGGACAGCAGGGCATGGAAGGCCATTATTAAAGAGTGGGAAGCGCCTGTTGTGTGTGAAAAAGATGATGCTGGCAAAGATAGAGAAGGCACCTCAAAGCCAAAGCCTGAAGAAGAATGGACCAAGGAAGAAGATGAGCTTGCCCTTGGAAATTCCAAAGCTCTAAATGCAATCTTCAATGGAGTGGATAAGAATATCTTCAGGTTAATCAATACCTGTGAAGTTGCTAAGGAAGCATGGGATATTTTGTAGGCTACACATGAAGGAACATCTAGAGTTAAGATGTCAAGACTTCAGCTTTTAACATCAAAATTTGAAGGCCTGAAGATGAAGGAAGATGAGACTATTCATGACTTCCACATGAGTGTTCTTGAGATGGCCAATGCTTCTAGTGCTCTTGGAGAGAAAATGTCTGAAGAAAAGCTTGTAAGGAATATTCTTAGGTCCCTTCCTAAGAGGTACAAGATGAAAGTGACTGCTATTGAAGAAGCTCAAAACATCAGCAAGATGAGAGTTGATGAGCTCATTGGATCTCTTTAAACTTTTGAGCTTGGATTGAATGAGGAAGAACCAGAAAAGAAGCCAAAGAGTATAGCCTTGGTGTCAAATGATGCAGAAGAAAAAGGAAAGAGTTCTGAATCGCAGGAGGATCTATCTCAGGCCATAGTTATGTTGGGAAGACAGTTCACCAAAGTATTCAAGAGAATGAATAATAACTCCAGGCCTAATGTCAAGAACATATCTTCTGACATCAGCAGGCCAAAAGAGAAGGATGAAGAGAAAACTGCCCAAGATAAAGGAGTTCAGTGCTTTGAATGTGAAGGGTATGGATATGTCAAGAAAGAGTGTCCCTCATTATTGAAGAAGCAGAAGAAGGGCATGACAGTTTCCTGGTCTGACTCTGATAGTGAAAGTGAAAGTGAGTCAACAAAGCATGTTACAGCTTTGACAGGAATTGTTGAACCTGATGATGATAGTGATGGAGAAGTCACTTATGATGAGCTAGCTTCAACCTACAAAGAGCTATGCTTAAAGAGTGTTGAACTATGTCAGGAGAAGAATCAACAGAAGAAATAGATTGCTCAGCTAGAGAATGACAAAGCTGAATTGGAGAAAGAAGTCTTATGTGTCAAAGCTCATCTTAATCATATGACTAAATCTGTTAGAATGTTGAACAGTGGGACAGCCACTCTTGACAAGATACTACAGTCAGAAAAAGCTGCTGGAGACAAAGCTGGGATAGGTTATGTGGCTGAGGATAAGGGAACTTCAGAAGCAAGCACTTCAGGAACAAAGAAGAAGATGTCTCAACCAATGTCTCAGCATTAAACAAAGAGACATGATTCTGCCCCTAAGAAGGCTGTTCAGCCTCAGAATGTTAAGAAGAAGAATGCTCATCATCAGAAGAAGGTGTTGCCACAAGGAGCTAGTCAGTATATGCCCCCACAACACCACAAAAGCATGCAAGCTGCCCAGTTCAAACAGCACATGTCTTATCAGGTGTCTCAACATCAGGGGTATGGTTACACCAATGTTGTTCCTCATATCTATGGAAGAAGAAAGCCACACCATCATGGGAGACAATCCAGGAAACAACATTCTCAGCCTCCTTATGGAAGAAGATACCAGCATAATAGAAGGAAGGCCAGTTATGGTAGGAGGATACCACATTATGGATGGCAACCTAAGCAATCTCATCATGGCAGAAGATTCAGAGATGAAAGGGTGAGATGCTTTTATTGTGGAAGGTTTGGACATATGCAGTACTCTTGCTACAAGCTGCATGGATACCCTCAGTCTCAAAACAGATGGAGAGAGTACAGGCCCAAAGTTGTTAAACAATGGGTACCTAAGGAGAAGGTGAAGTGCTTATTGGCTCACATGGCTGACAAAGAGTTTAAAGAAGGAACATGGTATTTTGACAGTGGGTGTTCCAAACATATGTCTGGATGTAGATCCATGTTTGCTGAATTTAGACCTTGCCCCTCTCTTGAAGTTATTTTTGGTAAGGGGAATAAAGGAGTTGTTAAAGGTATTGGAAAAGTACAAGGACCTGAACTTGACAATGTCTATCTTGTCAATGGCTTGAATGCAAATCTGATAAGCATCAGCCAATTATGTGATGATGGTTACTTAGTCAGCTATACCAAAGATAAATGTGTTGTAACTAATGAGAAGGGTGAGGCTGTAATGACTGGGGCAAGATCTAAAGACAATTGTTATCAGTGGATTCCTCAAACTAAAAGCCAGTCTGGTGATGATGAAGTCAATGATGTAACATTAAAAGGTGATATCAAGTGTAGACATCAGAATGATGAAGGTCCCCTCAAGTTGATGAAGGTCAGAAGAAAAGATAATCTGAAATTAGTCAAGTTCAAAAGCAAATGTTATATATCAGTCTTCAACACTGAAGGAAGGACTAAAGGATCTCAGGAGCTGAATAGAGTAACTTCTCTTGAGAAGAAAGATGCTGATGCCTTGACATCTGAATGCATCATCAGAAGAATCTCTCATCACTGTAGTAGTATGAATTTGAATGAATCTAAGGGGCTAGATGATGAAGATCTCGCTGAAGTTATGGGTGATGCCAGTGGTGATTTTAAAAAATTCTGTCATCAAGATCTGAAGAAAATTGATATCTCAGAAGAAAACCTCCACTGGTTGGATAATTCTGTTTTGAAAGATACAGATGTCAGAGCAGATGTTGAAACATCTCAAGTCAAGAAGAGTATTTCGAGCCTTAAAATAAAGAAGGATGATGAACTAATTGCAAAAGTGGTTCCTGGGGTTGCTAAAAGACTGAAAGGGAAATCTATTGAGTCACCTCCAAAGAGAACTGATAAGCAGAAGAGCTATGTGGTTGGTACTACAAAATCCAGGAGTAAAGTGTTCATCTCTTCCAGAAATAGGAAGATCAGAGATAAGTCTGATGATAATGTCCAGGATATCTCTCAAATGAAGGAAGCCGTTGTTGTTAGAACTTCTGAGAAAATTCAAAAGGCCATACCAGATAACATTCCTGTGCTTTTCATAAAATGGTGGAAGTATGTTCTGGAAAAAGAATTTGGTATAAATACTCTGGATATGGTTGAGTTTGCTAGGACATGGTTCAGAGAGGGTGTGGGAACTTATGGTATTCAGGTGTGTATGAATAAGTTGCTCTGACTGTGTTTTATTGGGAGCTTCTTGAAGGACTTCTTTATGCAATGAGTCCTTTGAATGGTGGTGAGAAGCTGATGTCCCAAAAGATGTTATAACATCATGTTTGCTGGTGGATGATTAAGATTGGACATGAGGAGTTGGATGCTCTAGCATTTTTGGTCAGAAGAGGTGGAGATTATGGTCATGTGTTTAGTAGTTTGTTCTGGCAAAGCATGACTACTGTCTTTGAAGACTTCACCAGTTTCAACAACTACTGGTGGATGTAAGGATAGAGGAATTGTGATCTCTTGAAGAGACTGGATCTCAGTAAAGCTTATAAGTAAGCTGAGAATTTGTGGAGTTTGTGACACAGTGTTGAGTTTGGATTATTTTGCTGATAGTAAATCCAGTAGTGGAGCATATGTAATACCCTGGTGTCAAGAGTGTCAAGAGTATCCTTGGTGAAGGATGTCTTTGTTCTGGATCTGAAGCTTAGTGCTTACATTATATCTAAGGAGCATCTACATAGTCATACGGGAGAATGATGAAGTAGAAGGTTTGCCTTGGATGGTGAAGATGAATTGTATGATAGCCTTTGGAGAAAGGGACAGTGGTACCAAAATGCATGTACTCAGAAAATGTGCTCAAATGTTCATCTCCATCTAGAGCATTTGTTAATCATGACAGGGGGGAGTACTTGTCTATGGATTTTGCAGCAAAGGTGCATTTATTGTGAAGATTGCATGCTGATCAAGCTTGTGGAGATTGGTTGCCTCTTATGAGGATATAATGTCAGATAGCATGTTATGACATTAGGTTGTTGATTGGTGTGGCCTTGAATGGTTCTAGTCATATGAAGCAAATTGTTTGAATCTTGTGCGCACATGCTTCTGAGGAGATGTCTGAAGACAAGATTGAATCATGGTCTTGAATAGATTGTACACTTGTCTTGGTGTGTGAGGAGTTGACTTAGAGTTCAGTGGAAGGCATTGTGTGGATGATTGTGTGAAGCCTTCATAACTGGATGGATGATGAATATGTCTGGATTTCCAAAATGTGGATATTGCTGACAGAAGAAGTACTTACTTGTTGAGGTTTGTCCAATTGTGGCTAAAAAGGGGGAGAAATAGTCAAGAGTCAGTCAAGATGCAAGAGGTGCTGCAATGACAAGGAGTGCTGCTAGTTGTGATGCAGAAGTGCAGTTATTGAGGGGGAGTGTAGACTGAGCTAGTGAAGATATCATAGCATTTGAAGAGTGCAGCCAAGCAGACATCAAGGGGGAGAAGTGCTGCATATTGTGAGCTACTGAACAGCTGTGATGCTGGTTCATATTTTTGAGGGGGAGCACCAATTGGCTGTTGTCAAGAATGAAGATGGTGCTGCAGCAGATCAAGTGATGAAGCCTATGTAAATTGTCAAACTGCTGCTGAAGAAGAGTTTCAAGATTTTTTATTGAAGTTATTCCGCTGCTAAAGTCTCTGAAGATGCAGAGTGCAGAGATTGTTTTAGCCAAAATTAGCCAAAGGGGGAGATTGTTAGTTCTTGGATTAGCTGGAATTTTGGTAAAACAAGGTATGTCCAATGTTGATGTCAAGGTGCTGATGTTGCAACATTGAAGTCTTAACACTGGGCTGTGTTAAGTAATTAATTGCTGAAGTTGGATGTCTGATGTCACACAGGTGAAGTTGTAACATCAGATCTGCAGAATTAACAACAGCAGGTTGTGATGTTGTTAGGGTTGCGTATTAGCTGGAATTGTGGAGAGCAAGCTGTCTCATTGGATGCGAATATCTTGGGATAGATATTTGCTGCTGCATAGGAGATCTGCTGTAGATTTGTAGGAGATTTAAAAGGTTGAAGATTTAAAAAGATTTTAGGAGAAAATCTGTTTTAATATTCAGTTTTAAATAACAAATCTGGGAGATATTGTAGCAAGTCTAAGACCAATTCAAGGAGCTATATAAAGCGCACAAGACCAAAGGAAAAAGGTACAGAAAACATTCAGAAGATCAGGAGCTGGAGGCTTAGTGTCTAGAGTTTGTTTAGAGTGCTTGTATTTACACTATTCTAGGGTTTGAATAGGTGTTGTGTTTCTGTCCTCTCTAGAAGCTGTGAAGCAATAGAGAGTTGTAACTTGATCAAAGTTGTGAAGTAAGATCAAGGGTTCTCAAAGAGGTTGTTCTTTGAGTGTTTTAGGGATTGAGTAGTGTTCTCATATCTAAGTGGTTTCTTAGGTAGAAAGTCACTAGTAGGAATTAAGTTTAGGAGATTGTCAACTGGGTTGTTGAGTCTGTAAATTAATTCTACAACATAAACTCCACATATAAACATGTTAAAGTGCAAACAGTAGGAGGATCATAACGTACACATTAAGGACTACATTTTTGCTTCAAGAATTGTTCAATATGATGCATGTATGTGGACATCAAAGGAAAGCATGATTCAAAGAATTCAAGTTATGAATTTTACCTCTTTTTTTGAAGATTTTGTGCAACCTACCAAGTGCTTTGTTCCAGAAATGATTTGATGCTTTGGACACCCTCAAATGACCTCTTAGAAGCTTTTAGGATGGTTGGAATCAGCTGGTACCTGCAAAAACACAAACTGTCCCTTTCTTGCAAAAGGGGTTAAAAGTGACCAAAATAGCAACTCTCTCAAATGGTGTTCCAGATGTTGGGAACCATTTGGGATAGTTCAAGGAAGATATTTGGAGTGTGTTTGAGGTTTTATCTGGTTTGGTAAGTGACTGAATCAAGACATGGCTTGAAAAATGCAAAAAAGTGCCATTTTGAGGTTTTGAGAAGTGACTTTGTGATTACAGGTCACTTGTGATAGTTTGCACAGCTTAAATATGATATATATAAGGTATGTGTGTGATTGATTGTGATGGAGAAGCTCTCAAGCTCAAAAACTCAGAATTACTTGCTTTGGAAGGCAAATTTGAGGTGAAAGAAGAGATTTTGAGGAAAGCATCTGTTTGATGGCTTTGGTGTACTCAAACTGAGCACAAATGAGCTCTATTTATAGTAGAGCAAGTTTGTTTTCACAGCAATAGTGAATGGTGGCTGCAGCAGAGGTTTGGCCAATGTTGGCCAATGAAAATCCAAGTCTCCTCTAGCCATTGACTAGAGGTTAGAGCACAGAGCTTTGGTTCCCTACTTGTTGGAGGAATCTTGACTGAATTCAGTTGCAAATGTGTCAGTCCATGCCACCTCTAAGCATCTATTAAATGCTCCAATCCAAAATTGGAGTCTTGTCCTTCTTTTAGGGATTTTTAGGAATAGCATGCTACTTCTTGTTCCAAGGACTTTGGAGGCTTGGCTCAGTGATTGTCCCCTTTAGATTTGATCCTCAGATATGTCCAAGATGATGACAAGGCTTGGAAATTCGTGTGGCACAAGAAATGTGCAAATCTGCCCTATGAAAAATTCAGCTGCAGCAAGCCTTTTTGTAAAATCCATAACTCCCTACTCGAGTATGCTACATGGACGTTCTAGGACTTTATGGAAAGCTGAGATGATGTACTTCAACTTTGATGTTCAAGGTTTGGCTTGAATCAACTTGGATCATGAAGAAAAACATCCTTGAAGTTGGGACATTCTTGCTGGAAAAAAAATATTAGTGATGTCCTATGCAATGTTGGAACATCAGACATTAAGAACATTAATAATTCCAAACTTTAATCACTTGTATCTTTTAATCCACTATGATATTTTGAGTTGAAGTGAATTGCATCTTTGATGCTTGTCTTGCATGGTGACAAAGCTTGAAAATTGGGTGGCACAAGAAAAGTGCACAAAATCTGTCCTAAAAAATCAGCTCGAGCAAGGCATGTTGTGAGGTTCATAACTCCTTGCTCAAGTTGAATTAATGGGAGTTCTTATACATTTTGGAAAGCCATACTTTAACTTTGATGTTTGACTTTGGTCTCGGTTCAGCTTGCAAAGTCATAAAAAATGGTCTTGAACTTGTGTAGTCAAATCTGTCCTAAAAGCTGTCATGAATATTCTGCTTTATCAATGCTTTTTGCAAAAATCATATCTCCTTGCTCGAGTATGCTACAAGGACGTCCTACAACTTTCTGGAAAGCTGAGATAACTTACTTCAACTTTGATGTTCAAGGTTTGGCTTGAATCAACTTGGATCATGGAGAAAAACATCCTTGAAGTTGGGACATTCTTGTTGAAAAAATGTTAATGATGTCCTATGCAATGTCAGAACATTGGACATTAAGAATTCCCAACTTTGATCACTTATATCTTTCAATCCTTATGATATTTTGAGTTGATTCCTTCTACAATGTTGAAGTATCAAATACCCTCTTTAAAAGTAGCTCTTACTCAAAATCAATGGATGCTTGGATCAATAGTTACAACCTTGAAAAGTTGTGCACTTGAACGTGATTTTAACTTAGAAAAAATTTCTAAGTTTCTTTCAATTTGATCAATTTTGCAATTTTGCATGATTTCTTGATTTAAATTTGATCAAATTAAATCATCCATCATATTTTCTTGAGTAATGGCTTGTGAAGCTCAAAGTTGACCAAAAGTCAAACTTTGACTTTCTGCGTCAGTTGACTTTGTATTAGATGAACTTGAGGCTTGATCCACTTGAAATGTTGCACTCTTGTGCTTAATTCTTGATGTGGGAGTCCTCTTGATCCTTTGTGAATGTTTGAGAGGTTTAGACAAGTTGAAGATCATGTCATTCCTTGATTGATCATTTGTCTAAAGGCTCTGAGAGGGTTTGAAACCCTAGTTTGATTGTAGTGAACGCTCACCCATCTTTGGGGAGACTAATGAAGTATGATGGTTCCTCCATATTGTGATGATGATTTTCACAATGATGGGAAATCTTAGTGGTCAAAATTTGGGGTATGACAGATGCCCCTATTTAATCTTCTTGGACCCGAAGGTGTGAATGACGAAGGTATTCGGGCATTCGGGGTGCAAGAGGATTAAATATCGGAATACCTGAAATTTTGATGGCTATGAATGGCAGCTTGCGCATTCATCTTCTTTTGCTAAGCAATGATGCTTAGAAAAGGTAAACTTCCCCTCGATCCTAGTTTCCTACCAAGGAACTGGTCTCAGTTTTCTTTTGAGATGAACTTCCCCTCGATCCTGGTTTCCTACCAAGGAACTGGTCTAAGTTTCTGATTTAAACTTCCCCTCGATCCTGGTTTCCTACCAAGGAACTGGTCTTAGTTGAAATAAACCTCCCCTCGATCCTGGTTTCCTACCAAGGAACTGGTCTTAGTTTTTGATTTAAACTTCCCCTCGATCCTGGTTTCCTACCAAGGAACTGGTCTTAGTTTCTGATTTAAACTTCCCCTCGATCCTGGTTTCCTACCAAGGAACTGGTCTCAGTTTCTTTTGTCAACTTCCCCTCGATCCTGGTTTCCTACCAAGGAACTGGTCTCAGTTTCTAAAGTAAACTTCCCCTCGATCCTGGTTTCCTACCAAGGAACTGGTCTTAGTTTCTGATTTAAACTTCCCCTCGATCCTAGTTTCCTACCAAGGAACTGGTCTGAGTTGCTGTTGTAAACTTCCCCTCGATCCTGGTTTCCTACCAAGGAACTGGTCTCGGTTTCTTCCGTCAATAAACTTTATTGACAAGGGACGCTATGCGTAGCGATTTTCCTCAAACTTCTCGCCGAATTTTCCTGGGGAGATGCCATTTGATGGGAAAAAGTTTGAAGTTAGACTCGCTGGGGAGCCCAATCGTCTGAGTTGTAGAGGTGCACAAACTTCTTTGTTGGAGATGCCATTTGTCGACTCTATCTAGGGAAAGTGAGTCTCTTGAGAGGCTGCTTCTGCTTGGGATCTTACATCATACTTTTCTCGGGATCTTTCCGGAGAAATGCCATATGATGGGGTCCAACTTTGAGGTGCCTAGGACCTTTTCATCAGTGGGTTTTTCGGAGAAAAACTGCCGTACTGCCGAATCTTCGATTTAGGAGGCTTTCTCTTGGGATTTTCCTTAATCCGGGAAAGCAAGGATATCATCTTCAATGGCGAAGAGTGACATTTGTAGAAAGCTTCTCTGGCTTTTTATAGGTTCAAGTTATCAAAGTGGCCAAGGACCCAACTTCAATCCAGAAATAAACTGGAGGAGAGAGATTGTTCAAATGATTCACTTCCTGACGAGGAAAGAACTGACAACTCGATTGAGAGGACATCTATCACTAGGGAACAAGACCGACTAGAGTGATAGTGATGCAATATGACTGTGAATGTAAATTAATAATGCATGATGTATGTATGTTTATGTTGACAAAACTGACGCGACATACCAACTAAAAAAAATGAACATGACTGGATACCCGGCCATCGCGGGGCGAAGAAGTACCGCTGGTTCAGAATAGCAATTCCCCATTGCTTAGGAAAGATAGTCCCTGTTGGGAGCTATGTTGGTCGGGCTTAGGAGATAAGAACTCGGCCGAGGGTATCAGATGGAATAGTTGCATCTAACACTATTGATCCTTCATTCAGGCGCACTGGCGTAGAAGGAGTACTTTGATTATGCACTTTGAAGTTTGCTTACTTCCGGAGAAGCGGTTGATGCTCTTTTGATGTTCAACAGTCAAAAGAAATTGCCATCTTTATTTTAAAGCAGAAAAAGTTTTAACAAGTAAATTCATTTTTGTTTCATTTCAAGAATCGTTAATCATGTTAAAAAAAACGTCATTCTGTAAAGCTAAAACAAATGAGAATTACAAACAAAAGCACAAGGGCTCAAATTTTATTGATAGGATGGAAATTAGCCAAGTGCGTGATTCCATAGAGTATATACAAAGTTAGAAAATGGTAATTTACAGGGAAAAGGGCTACGTTGAAACATAATGACCACTATCCTTCTACCAACTTTGAATTCTGGGCATCCTGAGCTTCTGTCGAAGATGACCTTGACTGGAGTTTTCCTCCGATGGATGGTGTAACTGCTGCTGAGGGACTTGCCTCTGTTGAACATAGTTACTTGCCATTATCCCTAACTTTTGCCTGGATTGTACTGTGAGATTTCCAATCCACCGGGATGATTTTTTTTATTTCTCTAACTTTTGCCTGGACCGCCCTTTCGGGTTTTCAATCCACCGAGACGTTTTTTTTTAGTTTAGGCGAAGTATTTCTTGACTACATCAACATTCGTGGGGTAGGCAAATTCCTCTCTATCCATGGTTGTGAGTCTCAAGGCGCCGCCTGAGAAAGCTTTCGTGACCACATAGGGGCCATTATAATTCGAAGTCCATTTGCCCCGGGAATCAGTGAGAATGATTGTATCTTCTTGAGCAGTTTGAAGATCGGCGCGCATGTCGCGGTTATGAGGAATATGAATCTGGAAATGTAGTTCAAATGTCCCAGGAATCCTCTAACTTGTTTCTCAGTTTTCGGAGAAGGAATTTCTTGAATGGCCTTGACCTTGTCAGGATCAAGCTCAATTCCTTTCTGGCTGACGATGAACCCTAGTAATTTCCCTGAACGGACACCGAAGGTGCACTTGTTGGGATTCAAGCGGAGTTTGTACTTTCGCAAACGTTCGAATAGTTTTGACAGGTGGGTCACATGCTCCTCTTCTGTCTTAGATTTTGCAATCATATCATCGACATATACCTCGATCTCTTTGTGTATCATGTCATGAAAAAGAGTAGTCATGGCCCTTTGATAGGTTGCCCCGGCGTTCTTTAAACCGAACGACACCACCTTGTAACAAAAGGTACCCCATGGGGTAATGAACGGAGTTTTCTCCATGTCTTTCGGCGCCATTTTGATCAGATTATAGCCCGAGAATCCATCCATGAAGGAGAAAATTTTGAACTTTGCTGTGCTGTCTACCAGCATGTCAATGTGTGGTAAAGGAAAGTCGTCTTTTGGACTTGCCTTATTCAGATCCCTGTAATCAACACACATTATGACCTTTCCGTCCTTTTTGGGAACGGGTACGATGTTGGCTAACCATTAAGGATATTTATATGTAGCGAGGAAACCCGCGTCAATCTGTTTCTGCACCTCCTCTTGGATTTTGATGGCCATGTCCGGGTGAGTCCGTCTCAACCTCTGCTTTACTGGCAGACATTCCGATCTTAACGGTAAGTGATGTTCCACGATGCTGGTATCCAACCCTGGCATATCCTGATAGGACCAAGCGAATACATCGGGAATTTCTCTGAGAAGCTTTATCAAACCCTCTCTGGCAGTTTGACTGAGCAGTGCCCCAATCCTGATTTCTTTTCTCTCTTTTTTTGAACCCAAGTTTAGCATTTCCAACGGCTCTTTGTGAGGTTCAATGGACCTTTCCTCTTGTCTGAGTAGTCGGGAGATCTCTTCTGGAATTTCGTTGTCAACTTCTTCTTCAGCCCCAAATACCGGGAACTTAAAGTTGGGAGAAGGCACCGAATCGCATGTTTCAACAGGGTTTAAAACAAGCAATCTGCATGACGTGATGATTCGTGTTTAGAAGAGATAGAGAAAATGCAAAAGTGTGTGTAGTGTATTTTTTTTTATTACTGCTTGTTTTTGTTATTGAATTGTTTTTTAGGATTACCATTTTCTGAAAAACGAAAAGAGAAAACAACAATTAATACGGAAATTACAGAACGACGTTATTTTATTAATGAACAAGTCGATCCTTGAAACTACATCCCTATAAAACAAAACTCTGTCACTTTGGGTGAAGCGAAGAGGGATATTTACAAAAAGCGAGCCCTATCAAAACATCCGTTTCACCTGGGCAGGGTGAAAGGTTAAAAGATGGCAATTACTTTGACTGATGAACGACCTTCGGAACCTCGACGGCAACCCATTGGCGGAGAACTCCTTGGTGAATCACAAAGTCTGGCACCTTCCTTGATTTGTCTTCAGAAATGACGCTGATTTCCGGTGGAGCAGGATCATTGGAATCTGTCTCCCAGGCAGAATTGTCGTAGGAGGATTCCTCTGTTGTATTTTGCAGAGCATTTGTGCTCTCAGCTGTATCTCCCCATCCAGTTGGCTGGATATCTTTGAGCCTGATACGAGAGCTTTCGGGAGTGGTCTACCTGACCATATAGTCGTATTTTCCACTCGGTTATCCCAAGGTGTCCCAAACTTCTTTGGAACTGGAGGAGTCATCTCTCTCGATGACGTTGACCTCGGGAAAAGCATAGTTGATGAATTCAAGTCCTACAAATGTTGCGAATTCATCTTCATGTTGAGTAGTTTCTGAATGACCTGAGTGTTGATCCCATGACATGGTGGGGACACAGGTATTCTGTTCAATGATGGTCAGCTGATTTTCATTGTTTCACTGACTCTCTTGCCCCAAGTTTCCTGGGTAAGGCTGCCACATTGGCAGGCCATCCATCGGGCCATAGTAATTATGGTCAAAGTTGTCTTTCATCAGAGTGTCCTCCTCTAATGAATTTGGCGGAGCACGACATCCTTCCGGATCACAATCTCCATATATCATTTCAATGTCTGACCGTGGTATAAATCTCGGACTCTGTGCGGGATAGCAAAATGGTATAGGCACCTCTTCCTGAGACATATAACCGTCCTCGTTAAGGTAGGACTTCCATTCTTCATCTGTGTCAGAGGGATCTTCCTCATTGATAGCATGTACTGCTTAAGACACTGGGTGAAGAAAACCTCCACTGTGGAAGAAGTTTTGAAGGGGATGAAGACTTTCATCGTTGGCAGCTGTCTGGGTACAGGTTGCAGAAAAACCAAGACCCTTCTTTGTTGTATTGCCAATAGGAACGACAAGCTGTCCCCATCCAGTCGTATCGGTACTCTCGACCACTTTGATAGCATCGTTGTATGAAGAAATGGAAGTTCCTTCTTTGAACTGATTGTTCTTGATCACCGACAGTGCTTGGAACTGAGTTCCAATAACCTCCTCGGGTTCTATACCAGTAGATAATGACAAGTTACTCACCAGCAAGGCCTGCTCCCCGCAGACTGTGATGAGTTGGCTATTCTGGACGAACTTTAGCTTTTGGTGGAGGGTGGAAGTAACCGCCCCATCCTGATGTATCCAAGGTCTTCCTAATAAACAACTGTACGTTGCCTGGATGTCGATGACCTGGAAAGTGACTTGGAAAGTGTGAGGACCGATAGTTATGGGAAGATCAACTTCGCCGATAACTGTTTTTTTGGATCCATCGAACGCTTTGACGACGACCTCGCTGATTCTCATCGGAGGGCCTTTGAATGATAATTGCATCAAAGTGGACTTTGGCATAACATTCAGGGCTGACCCTGTGTCTACCAGTACGCTGGCTAAAGCATCGTCCTGGCAGTTAACTGTGATATTGAGCGCCATGTTATGACGACGACCCTCTTCAGGTAATTCCTCATCACTAAATCCCAAATTATTGCAGGAAGTGATGTTAGAGATAATGCTATCGAACTGTTGATTATTACATCCTGTTCCACAAAGGCTCACTCCAAGACTTTCTGTAGAGCCTCCCTGTGGGCTTCTGAACTGAGTAACCGTGATAATACCGAGATCTTTGAAGGAGTTTGTAACAGTTGATCGACAATGTTATATTCACTCCTTTGGATGAGCTTCAGCATCTCATCATCATTTTTCGAAAGGTCGGGATTACTGGATTGACCGACTGATGGATCGGGAGCTTCTGTCAGAAGTTCCTTTTCTTTGTTAGGTTCTCCAACTCCTCGGTTGAAGATTCGACCGCTCCGTGTTACACGACTGATGTCTGCAATATTCACGACGGAGGGTAATGAAATTTCCTTTCCATTTTCAACTATTGTTGCACCGTATTTGTAAGGGATAGCCTTAGTTGATTCATACGGTAGTGGTCCCGGCAGATAGATGACTATGGGAACCTTCTAATTTTTTTGACCATCATAAGTAATCTCGATCCATTCCCGGTTGGGAACTTTAGATTCGTCAAGTAGAGGGATAATGGCAAAAACATCCCTGGTCCTGTGATGACCAGAGATTATGACAACATCCTCAACTTGATCGGCAAGGTAGTTCGGCGTCCAGTTGATGGGTCCAGAACCCGGATATGGACGAATTTCTCCACGATCCACCTGACCCTGAAGAGCTGCTCTCACAAGGTAACACCCTTGGTTACTTTCTGAACAGACACTACAACGGTCATAATTGTGTGGTGGCACCTGGCCACGCCCACTTTGAATACAATGTAACCTCACTAGGTTAGCTTCCACAGATCAGACATCCTGACTCTGACGCCGAGTGGGGTTTCTGTTACTGATACTAATCTACTGAGTATCTTCATCCATATAAATTGGCATCCACCAGTGATTTAACAAGTGCTGAAGTGCCTCCTGGACAAGGGTACAACCTCGATCGTTTTCGCAACCCGCTTTACAGCTTTGATAGTCATGTGATATTAAGAATCCAAGTCGGACCTGCTCAGCATGTAACTCTACCAGGTTGGTATTCATCACGCGAATATCGAAGATCTGAACCATATTGATCTGATAGGGATTCCTATCATGGTAGTCCTGGATCCATCCAAGATCCATCTGATGCTGGAGGGCCTCCCGTATGAAAGAGCATCCCTGTTTGTTTACCGAGCAAGTCAGACAGGAACTGTAATCGTGCCGCGGAAGATTATGATACTGGCTTTGCCTTGAATGCATTGCCACCAAGTTGACATTCATTGCATGGATATCGTGGTTCTGAATGGTGTTGGAATTCGTGTAAACCATGTTAACTCCACGAACTCGGTGCTCTTGGATCCATCCGAGATCCATTTGTTCCTGTAGGGCTGCTTGCACTACCGAACATCCTTGATTGTTTTTAGAGCAGACATCACATTGATGATAATTATGAGGTGGCACATGGCCATATCCACTCTTTCTACAATGCATCTTGACCAGATTGGTCTTTAACAAGACTACATCGTGAATTTGATAGACATTGTTAGACTCTCCTTCTATCAAATTGACTGCAGCCTTCTTATGTCGAGGCAGCGGGTTCGTGAGAACATTGGGATTTGTATCCTTGAAGGATAAGACCCCGCTCCTAACAAGTTTTTGCACGTCGGACTTGAAATTGAGACAAGTTTCTATGTTATTCCCTGATCCTCCTTGGTGGTAAGGGCAAGTTTGATCCACCTTAAACCAAAAAGGCGGATTTTCTGGTACTGTAAGAGGAGATTTAGTCTGAATGTGCCCCTTAGCTAGTAGTAACGGAAATAATTCTGCGTACAACAAGGGTATAGGATCAAACCCTGATGGTCGTGTTGTACGGTTGTTGTTATATGGAGGATGAACCTGCTGAAGAGGCTGTTGTGTCCTTTGCTGATCAGGTTGGCTCTGCGCAACCTGAGGTTGATACGTAGGCGCGGTTCTGATAGCAGGAGTTACAACTGCTACTGGTTGATAACGCCGCCTTTGCTTTCTGAGAGAGATATTCCCAATATCTTGCTCTTTTTTCTTAGGGAGAGCACTACCGTATTTTTTTTAATACCGCTCGTCGATCCAGTATCTTTCACCAAACGTCCCTCTCGGACGGCTTCCTCAAGACGTACGCCCATGCCGACCATTTCGGTGAAGTCACTGGGCGCACTGGCAACCATTCGGTCATAGTAAAATGAGCTTAAGGTTTTTAAGAAGATCTTTGTCATCTCTTTTTCCTCAAGAGGTGGACAAATTTGAGCGGCGATTTCACACCACCTTTGAGCATACTCCTTAAAGGTTTCCTTGTCCTTTTGCAACATCGATCTGAGTTGATCTCTGTCGGGTGCCATGTCCAAATTGTATTTGTATTGTTGGACGAAGGCAGTGCCAAGATCTCTGAATGTGCTGATCGTGGCACAGTTTAAACCCATGTACCATTTGAGTGCGACACCGGTTAAACTATCCTGGAAGTAGTGAATCACTAGGTCCTGATTCTCCGTCTGAGCTGACATCCGCCGAGCGTACATCACCAGATGGCTTTGAGGGCAAGAGTTACCCTTGTATTTTTCAAAGTCGGGCACTTGAAATTTGTGCGGAACTTTTACATTGGGGACCAAACAGAGGTCTGCATCGTCCTTTCCAAATAAATCCTGACCGCGAATGGCTTGCAGCTCCTTCTGCATTTCCAAGAACTGTTCCTGGAATTCATCCATTCGGTCAAACATAGTTTCCTTTTTACCAGAAGGTATTTGTGGAATCTGTCCTTCCGGGACAGTATGCACCACATGGGGTGACACCGTGACTATGGCAGTAACTCTTGGCATTTCCCGAAGTTTGTAACCTTCAGGAGTCTTCAGTATGCCCCTGGCATCTTCGCTTCCCGAAGTTTGTAACCTTCAGGCCCAGCGGCTTCTGTTGTGATTCCCTGATCTTCAGTGATCGGTGGAACATATCCTTCCGGGATATAGTTAACAGGCATGCCCCAGGGACGATCTTTCGGCATTTGATACCTAGGATCGTATTTCTCCACTATGGGCATTGAGGTGATCTCTGAGATCACAGTTCTTTGTAGCTGAGCTTCTGCCATGGCTTGCATGTCGTTACGAAGCTTTCTCATATCCTCTCTCAGAGCGTCGATCTCTTCTTTCAACTCTCTATTTTCTTCCTCAAGATCATCCATCTTTTTCTGACGATTGGCCCGAGTATTGTACGAATGAGACAGTTTGACTCTAGAATCGAGACACAAACGTGAGATTCGTAGGTAAGAAGAATACACGATGTGAGAATGATGAATGCAATGATTATATTAATTGTTTTTTGGTTTAATCAAAATAAAATTTGACAATTAGATTGCAAATATCAAACAGTGGGGAAACCCCGTTTTATTGAAATTCAAAGGATTGTGGAAATGGAAATACAGTAAATTACAAGGTACAGAAACAGAAACTTAAGCTAATGGGTCCCGAGTCCTCTCTGAGGAGAACTCGGGTGCTGATTCTGGTACTTTCCTTTTCTTTGACCGGGGCTCTTGAGTTGTTGTCGGGTTGTCATTCCTTTGCCAAGTGAAAGGAGCGAGCAAATTCCTTTGGTCATCCTGATTCTCTACAGCATGTTGCTCCAAAATCTCGATCAGAGCATCCTTTTCTTTCAGTAGTTGCTGTAATTTGATACACTCCACATCGAGGGTGCGGTACTTGTTTTTCCAGGACCTTCTCTCCTTTTGAACTTTGTTGAGAGTAACCTGAAGCTTTTCAGTTTCCGTCATGAAGTACATGACAGTCTCCCTCGGTGGAAGAATTTCGTAACGAGGATAAGGCATCTTCAGCTTGAGAGCTCTAGTTTGTACCCAGTGGAGATAAGGCTCCACCGAGACACAGTCCGATCTTCCTAGAGACTCCCGTCCTTTCTTATGAACGTGTTTCCAAGCGTGCACTTTTTCAATCTTTAGTGCTCTGTCGTTTTCTTCTTCTTTGAAGAAAAGACCTTCCAGATGAACACCCCATGGGACGTGTCTCATCGGGTATCCAAATTGACGACGAACCAACACCGGATGATAGTTGATTCCTCCTTTAGTTCCTATGAGGGGTATGTTGGGGAAGTTTCCACAACGATCAATAATTCTGATTCCATCATAGATCCTATTACACCAATCTATGTCAGAGTTGGTAAGAGACATGATCTTCTGTGACCAACGTAAGGCACTCTTGCAATCCCAAAAAGCAGCAGACTTGGGCAAGTGGGAGATAAACCACTTGTAAAGCAAAGGTACACAGCATGTGATCTCCCCTCCGCTATGCAAATTTCCTAAATGTACAGAATGATACGCATCTGCGAGCAAAGTCGGCACAGGGTTTCCAATGAGAAAAACCTTAATGGAGTTGATATCGACGAAGTTATTAATGTTGGGAAACAAAAATAACCCGTAGGTGAGCAAGACAAAGATGCTTTCAAAAGCAGTCACGTTTCCTATACTGGCAAAATACAGGGCTTTCTTTGTCAGAAACTGGGCTGGCAAACCTTGGATGCCACCCTTAGTGGTCAGGTGAGTCTTGACCTCAGACTCGTCCAAATGAATTGCTCTTGCAATGGTCTGATTCTTTGAAATTTCTTCCAGTCCAGAAAATGGAGTTTGATCTGTAATGTGTAAATCAATCAGATGAGAATACTCCTCCAGCGTTGGTGCGAGCTGGTAATCCGGGAATGTGAAACAGTGATAAACTGGATCATAAAACTGAATGAGCACATCCATGATTCCCTCAATCACATGGACTCTTAACAGTGGTAGCAGACCTCCGTGTTTGGCTCTGAAGGCCTCAGGGTTAATGATCATCCTTGCCAAACCTCTCAAATCCTCTAGCTTTGGAACCTTGAAGGTATACCTATGGGTTCTCCTTCTACCGAAATCCATTAGCGCAATCCTTTTCTCTGATATTTGCAATCATTGTCTTAGTTTAATTTGAAAAGCAGAGAGACTAGAAGAGAAATTTTTTTAAATGTTTTAATGTTTTTTTTAAATGAATGCATGAATGCAGCACACAAAAACATAGAAAAAAAATGGGGTCAAAGGGTCGTTGTCATGAAGTCAAGGCTCTACCCATCCCCAAAGGTTTATACTAGGGTGATTTTTGTACCTGTACTCATTATCATCAGCTCCTCCCAGGAAAGCAAAACAACAAGCGGATCACCAGCGAGTTGTAGAGCAATATTAGAGTAAGTGCTATTCACCGAGAATAGATCACCAGCCTCAAATGAGGGTAGTATCGCGTGACAACTATTTCTGATAGTTTCCGCACTACAAAAGGGTTTGGCTCCTCAGCTTCTCAGACATCACAATCGACCCATTGCCTAAGAGAGGGAATGGGTTGCATTGGTCAGCCTCCACTGAGGTTGATGGTCGACCTCGTCGTCATCACTTATCTTAAGTGTATACTCAATCTTTCCACATGCAGCATCACACGCATTCCCATTAGCAGAAAAATAAACACGTATAGCAATTAGGAAAAGCAGTATATATATTTGTCCTAATGTCCTAGACTTTTAAAAGCTAAGAATCTTAAGTTCCTGACAGAAAATGGTTTCCCGGCGGAGTCACCATCCTGTGGTTTCATTCCAAATTAACGGCGTTTTGACCTAAGATCCTAGTGACGTCAAGGTTTTCTACCTAGGGGACAAGAAGAGAACGAGATCAGTTCAACCTCCCCAGCAGAGTCGCCATTCTTCTGTAGCGAGTGATTTTTGGATGTGGTTGCGAAGCACGATCGCTCTGGTACTACAACTCGATTCATTTTTATCCTATTAAAGCTGATGAAGGAAGGGAAATAGATGTCTCCAATTAACCCTGCTTGCATACTGAGATTAAACAGTCAAAACTGTTGGTTTACAGATGCTACAAAGATTCGGGGTTTCTCATAGGTTATTTTGTTGAGAAGGGGTGCTTTAGGCAATCAGTTAGGATGTTTGGACGAATGTATGAGAGTATGGGATTTTGGGTTTTTGTTTAGTGTGCTCGCTAAGATTTTTTCTTTCAATCTTATGCCTACGTATTCCCGTTTACCGAAACAGGGAAATCAGAGCGTTCGTAGTTCCTCCTATTCTATGGGAGGAAATGGTTGTTTTGGTGTCTTGTTCAAAGCCCAAGACGTGAAGCGAAAGGTGGTTTGTATCTTGTTCAAAGCCCAAGATATGAAGCTGAAAGGTCTATTTGTATCTTGTTCAAAGCCCAAGATGTGAAGCTAAAGGTGTTGACTTTAGAGAGAATTTGGCATCTCTAAAGAGGGGGTTGTATGTCACAACTGTTTATAAAGGAGAATTACTTTAACCGGGATGTGTGAATCCGACAATGCCATAATTTCCTTTATAGGGGATTTCTAACCTGAAGGAGAAGACTTTAACTCAGTGTAGAGCAATACTATCTTTCCTTAGGAATTTCTCATGCTAAAAGAGGGACAGTGGCATGGATGTAGATGATCCAGAGGCTTGCCGCTTACAACGATTAGATGAAGGTGAAGGAGTTGTTGATGTTTGTGTACTGTGAACGAGACACAACTTTGATGCTAAAAGGTTGATTGGATCAACCAGCGGTTTTCTTATACAAAGCCTAAGAGGAGGCTAATATGTGTCTCGTACAAAGCCCGAGAGAGAGGCTAAAAGGGTTTTGACTCGACGAGGGAATCTTTTGGTATCTCGTATAAAGCCCGAGATAGAGGCTATTTGACTCAACAAGAGAGTTTTTTTGTATCTCGTACGAAGCCTGAGATGGAGGATGTTGTTTGTTTGGCTCAATAAGAACCTTTTTGTATCTCGTATAAAGCCCGAGATGGAGGCAAAAGGGTGATTGACTCAACGAGGGAGTCTCTTATGTGTCTCGTACAAAGCCCGAGAGAGAGGCTGAACGTTGTTTGACTCCGCTGGGGAGGATTATTGTACAAAGCCCAAGAGGAGGCTATGGTGACTGTTTCAGTTGAGTGACAGGTCCAGTATACTGATTTTGAAAGAGAAAATTAGTTCTTATATGAGCAACACTGTACTCAAGGATTTGATTCGAGGATCCGGGTTATTCCTGTTCTTTAAGGAAGTGGGAAATCCGAAGGGTATTGAGACTGTCCGAGTCTACGGGTTTTCTTCCTATTTAACGAAGGGGTCACTTGAAAATGTCTGGAAAACTCAAGGAGATTAGACTGTCCGTGTCTAGAGTTTCATCTTTTGTACTATGCTTTGAGAAACAGTAGTAGACTCTTTGAAAGGACTGTTCTATGCAGATGACTAAGTTCTGTTCCTATACCTCTAGGAGGTCGTCGGGACAATTTGTACGAAGCCCAAGAGGAGGCTGGAAACTTTTAAGAAGCCGACGGGTCCTTGTACGAAGCCCAAGAGGAGGCTATCATTCCCGAAGGAAGAATCATTATACGAAGCCTAAGATGAGGCTTTGAATACTTCTAAGAAGCCGACGGGTCCTTGTACTAAGCCCAAGAGGAGGCGGGGTTTCTTTTAGGAAGCCTGTGGGTCCTTGTACGATGCCCAAGAGGAGGCCGATGCTTTTAAGAAGCCCGTGGGTCCCCAAACCCCGAGAAGTTCAAGACAGGCTATTCACAAGGAATAGATCAAGCCAGGAAAGTTCGAGAATTTGGAAGAAACTCAAAGATGCCATTCACGGAGAATACATTCATCTCTGGGAGTAGAGTTTCTTGGCAATTCCTAATGAGGACAGCCGAAGAGAAGACTGTATCTGGTGATCCTATTGGGGATCTAGTTGTCTATTTCTACGAAACGAAATAGCGTCACCTAGTTCTAGACGTAGTGGCCGGGGAAACTCTAAATATCTATACTATTATTACACAGTTGATATGAGTTTATGAAAGAAGACTTACAGCGAAACAGCCCCACAATACAATTATATGTATATGAAAGCGGTAAATGAAAGCATATAAACACTTACTCGGTTGTAGAGCTTCCATGCTGTTTGGTTAGTTGTTCAACAAAGACAGATTGAAAACAACGGTATATTTCAAAATCAAAGGAGAAAGTGCTTTGAAAAAGAAAGATTTGGGGCTTACAGCTCAAGGAGAGGCCCAGGGTTTTATCAGTGATTTTACTGTTGAATTCGTACAGAGGGACTTATACAAGTGACTGTGGCCCAAAAAGGTTTTCTGTACAAAGGGATGGGTCTTACACTCTCTCAAGAGGCCCAAAAAGTTTTAAAGAAAAAGAGTGGGGCTTATAACACGAGGGTAGGCCCAATTGATTTTTCGTTTAAAAATGGCGATCGCGCCGAGGTTTTCTTTTAACGCAGAGGGACTTATACAATAAGTGAGGCCCAAAATGTTTTTGGTTAAAAGGGGGTTGGGTCTTACACTCTATTAGAGGCCCAAAAGTTTTGAATGGGTCTTATAGCTCAAGGAGAGGCCCAATTAGTGTTTTTTTAAAAGGCGACGATTGCGTCGTTTATTTGAAAATGTACAGAGGGACTTATACAACGAATGAGGCCCAAAAAGTTTTCTGTACAAGGGGGTTGGGTCTTACACTCTAATAAGGCCCAAAGAGTTTTAAGAAAAGAAATGGGTCTTACTACTCGAGGGTAGGCCCAGGTTTGTTTTGAAAAGACGACGATCGCACCGTTTGTTTTTTACGGTATCGGGACTTATACAATATACTGAGGCCCAAAAATGATTTGGTCAAAAAAAGGATTGGGTCTTACACTCTATTAGAGGCCCATGAGTGTTTGAAAAAGTTTGATGAGGGTTGAATTAATCAAAAACCCTAATTTCATTTTTTAAAGGACATTTTTCAAAGAAAAATCAAGTAAAAAATGATAAAAAATATCAAATAAAATCATTAATCATGTTATAAACAGTGATTAAGGTTTATGAAAAAGTATTTTATCCACATGAATATTTAAAACCATTTTGGTTTTAAAAATCAAGAAAAAGAAATCATTTTAAAAGCATTTAAAACAATATTTTTGAATATATTAAAAATATATCAAATAATAATATTTTTTGTGATTTTTTGGTGGATTAAAATATTATGGAGTATGAATAAGAAGTGTGTAAAACAGATTTTGAAAATGATAATTTTTGCTATGTGAAATAATTGGTTGAGTTTTGAAGATAAACTAAGAAAAAGAGGAAAGATGTCACAACATCACATTCGACATCTTTCATGAGTTTTCAACATCTTTTTTTATCAAACTTCAAACACTCATAACTCTCTCAATTTTTAACGAAATTAAGATCTGGAAGAGCCTATCTTGACCAATTTTTTGCAAGGAATCCAATAGTATCACTCATACATACTGAAACTTAATGTACAATGCACACAAGGCAAAAAACCAGATCTGCACCTTAAGTTTAAACATCTTTGCTTATCAAATTTTCAAACATTCATAACTCTCTCAATTTTTAACGAAATTGAAATCCGTAAGAACCTATCTTGACCAATTTTTCGCAAGGAATCCAATGGTATTACTCATACATACTGAAACTTAATGTACAACACACACAAGGCATAAAACCAGATCTGCACCTTAAGTTTAAAACAACATAAACTCCACATATAAACATGTTAAAGTGCAAACAGTAGGAGGATCATAACATACACATTAAGGACTACATTTTTGCTTCAAGAATTGTTCAATATGATGCATGTATGTGGACATCAAAGGAAAGCATGATTCAAAGAATTCAAGTTATGAATTTTACCTCTTTTTTTGGAGATTTTGTGCAACCTACCAAGTGCTTTGTTCCAGAAATGATTTGATGCTTTGGACACCCTCAAATGACCTCTTAGAAGCTTTTAAGATGGTTGGAATCAGCTGGTACCTGCAAAAACACAAACTGTCCCTTTCTTTCAAAAGGGGTTAAAAGTGACCAAAATAGCAACTCTCTCAAATGGTGTTCCAGATGTTGGGAACCATTTGGGATAGTTCAAGGATGATATTTGGAGTGTGTTTGAGGTTTTATCTGGTTTGGTAAGTAACTGAATCAAGACATGGCTTGAAAAATGCAAAAAAGTGCCATTTTGAGGTTTTGAGAAGTGACTTTGTGATTTTGTGATTACAGGTCACTTGTGATAGTTTGTACAGCTTACATATGATATATATGAGGTGTGTGTGTGATTGATTATGATGGAAAAGCTCTCAAGCTCAAAAACTCAGAATTACTTGCTTTGGAAGGCAAATTTGAGGTGAAAGAAGAGATTTTGAGGAAAACATCTGTTTGATGGCTTTGGTGTACTCAAACTGAGCACAAATGAGCTCTATTTATAGTAGAGCAAGTTTGTTTTCGCAGCAATAATGAATGGTGGCTGCAGCAGAGGTTTGGCCAATGTTGGCCAATGAAAATCCAAGTCTCCTCTAGTCATTGACTAGAGGTTAGAGCACAGAGCTTTGGTTCCCTACTTGTTGGAGGAATCTTGACTGAATTCAGTTGCAAATGTGTCAGTCCATGCCACCTCTAAGCATCTATTAAATGCTCCAATCCAAAATTGGAGTCTTGTCCCTCTTTTAGGGATTTTTAGGAATAACATGCTACTTCTTGTTCCAAGGGCTTTGGAGGCTTGGCTCAGTGATTGTCCCCTTTAGATTTGATCCTCAGATGTGTCCAAGATGATGACAAGGCTTGGAAATTCGTGTGGCACAAGAAATGTGTAAATCTGCCCCTTGAAAAATTCAGCTGCAGCAAGCCTTTTTGTAAAATCCATAACTCTCTGCTCGAGTATGCTACATGGACGTTCTAGGACTTTCCGGAAAGCTGAGATGATGTAATTCAACTTTGATGTTCAAGGTTTGGCTTGAATCAACTTGGATCATGAAGAAAAACATCCTTGAAGTTGGGACATTCTTGCTGGAAAAAAAATATTAGTGATGTCCTATGCAATGTTGGAACATCAGACATTAAGAACATTAATAATTCCAAACTTTAATCACTTGTATCTTTTAATCCACTATGATATTTTGAGTTGAAGTGAATTGCATCTTTGATGCTTGTCTTGCATGGTGACAAAGCTTGAAAATTGGGTGGCACAAGAAAAGTGCACAAAATCTGTCCTAAAAAATCAGCTCGAGCAAGGCATGTTGTGAGGTTCATAACTCCTTGCTCAAGTTGAATTAATGGGAGTTCTTATACATTTTGGAAAGCCCTAATGACATACTTTAACTTTGATGTTTGACTTTGGTCTCGGTTCAGCTTGCAAAGTCATCAAAAATGGTCTTGAACTTGTGTAGTCAAATCAGTCCTAAAAGCTGTCATGAAAATTCTGTTTTATCAATGCTTTTTGCAAAAATCATATCTCCTTGCTCGAGTATGCTACAAGGACGTCCTACAACATTCTGGAAAGCTGAGATAACATACTTCAACTTTGATGTTCAAGGTTTGGCTTGAATCAACTTGGATCATGGAGAAAAACATCCTTGAAGTTGGGACATTCTTGCTGAAAAAATGTTAATGATGTCCTATGCAATGTCAGAACATTGGACATTAAGAATTCCCAACTTTGATCACTTATATCTTTCAATCCTTATGATATTTTGAGTTGATTCCTTCTACAATATTGAAGTATCAAATACCCTCTTTAAAAGTAGCTCTTACTCAAAATCAATGGATGCTTGGATCAATAGTTACAACCTTGAAAAGTTGTGCACTTGAACGTGATTTTAACTTAGAAAAAATTTCTAAGTTTCTTTCAATTTGATCAATTTTGCAATTTTGCATGATTTCTTGATTTAAATTTGATCAAATTAAATCATCCATCATATTTTCTTGAGTAATGGCTTGTGAAGCTCAAAGTTGACCAAAAGTCAAACTTTGACTTTCTGCGTCAGTTGACTTTGTATTAGATGAACTTGAGGCTTGATCCACTTGAAATGTTGCACTCTTGTGCTTAATTCTTGATGTGGGAGTCCTCTTGATCCTTTGTGAATGTTTGAGAGGTTTAGACAAGTTGAAGATCATGTCATTCCTTGATTGATCATTTGTCTAAAGGCTCTGAGAGGGTTTGAAACCCTAGTTTGATTGTAGTGAACGCTCACCCATCTTTGGGGAGACTAATGAAGTATGATGGTTCCTCCATATTGTGATGATGATTTTCACAATGATGGGAAATCTTAGTGGTCAAAATTTGGGGTATGACAGCTGCTGTAGCTCGATTTTTGTGGTCCCGAGTCATGATCGCTTGGGTACTACAGTTCGATTCATTTTTTATCCTATTGAGCTGATTAAGGAAGGGAAATAGATGTCTCCAATTAACCCTGCTTACATACTGAGTTTGAACAGCGGTCTGTTAGGTTACAAATGCTATGTGGATGTGGGGCCCAATCTACGGTTTATTTTGTTAAGAATACAATGTCTGGATCATTGGCGAGGTCTTTGGTAATGTGTTTAAATTTGATGCTTTTGGGTTGATTTGGTGGAGGTACTGGATTTTGGGTTTTTGATTAGTATGCTCGCTAAGATTTTTTCAATCTTATGCCTACGTATTCCCGTTTGATGAAACAGGGAAATCAGAGCGATCGTAGTTCCTCCTATTCTATGGGAGGAAAAAGGTTGTTTTGGTGTCTTGTTCAAAGCCCAAGACGTGAAGCTAAAGGTGGTTTGTATCTTGTTCGAAGCCCAAGATGTGAAGTTAAAGGGTTTTTGGCTGAGAGAGAATTTGTCATCTCTAAAGAGAAGTTGTTGATGTTTGTATGCTGTGAGCAAGGCATGACTTTGATGCTGAAAGTTTGATTGACTCAACCGAGATTTTCCTTATACAAAGCCTAAGAGGAGGCTAGTGACCCAACAAGAGGGTGTTTTTATATGTCTTGTACGAAGCCCAAGACGGAGGCTAAAGAGGGTTGACTCAACAAGAGAGCCTTGAACGGGTGATTGACTCAACAAGAGAGTCTGGAGGTTGTTTGACTCAATGAGAGAGCCTTTTATACTCAACAAGAGAGTGTTTTCTATCTCGTACGAAGCCCGAGATGGAGGCTAAAAGTGGTTGACTCAACAAGAGAGTCTTTTATACTCAACAAGAGAGTGTTTTCTATCTCGTACGAAGCCCGAGTAGAGGCTAAAAGTGTGACTCAACAAGAGAGTCTTTTATACTCAACAAGAGAGTGTTTTCTATCTCGTACGAAGCCCGAGATAGAGGCTAAAAGTGGTTGACTCAACAAGAGAGTCTTTTATACTCAACAAGAGAGTGTTTTCTATCTCGTACAAAGCCCGAGATAGAGGCTAAAAGGGTGACTCAATAAGAGAGTCTTTTATACTCAACAAGAGAGTGTTTTCTATCTCGTACAAAGCCTGAGATAGAGGCTAAAAGGGTCACTCAACAAGAGAGTCTTTTATACTCAACAAGAGAGTGTTTTCTATCTCACACAAAGCCCGAGATAGAGGCTAAAAGGGTGACTCAACAAGAGAGTCTTTTATACTCAACAAGAGAGTGTTTTCTATCTCGTACAAAGCCCGAGACAGAGGCTAAAAGGATTGACTCAACAAGAGAGTCTTTTATACTCAACAAGAGAGTGTGAGGAGAATCATTGTACAAAGACCAAGAGGAGGCTAGCTTTGTCGGTGACTGTTTCAGTTTAGTGACAGGTCCAGTATGTTGGATAAAAGAGAAAATCAGTTCTTATAAAGGGAACGATTAAGGGTAAGGTTGTGCTTTGGTACTGATCAGAGGACCAGGGTCATTTCCTGTTCTTTAAGGAAATGGGAAATCCAAAGGGTATTAAGACTGTCCAAGTCTACTGGTGTTTTGAGAAATCGATTCTCAGGTAGTGAATGATCTTTGTATGATGCCCAAGAAAAGACTGGTATGTTAAGGGATGAAGGTCAACCCATTAACTGGTCTGACACTTGACTCAGAAAGACAGCTCTAGCAAATTTGTTGACTAGGTTCTGTTCCTATACCTGTAGAGGTCTCCGGGTCCTTGTATTAAGCCCAAGAGAAGGCATGAGAGCTTTTAAGAAGCCGAAGGGTCCTTGTACAATGCCCAAGAGGAGGCGAGGATGCTTTTAGGAAACCTGTGGGTCCCCAAACCAAGAGAAGTTCAAGACATGCTATTCACCGAGAATAGATCAAGCCAGGAAAGTTCGAGAATTTGGAAGAAACTCAAGAGATGTTATTCACGGAGAATAGATCAACTCTGGGGAGTAGAGTTTCTTTGAAAATTTCTAAGGGTGACAGTCTGAGAAAGGGTTCACCGAGAATGCTGCCTTTCACGTCTCCATATTGTTTAACCCCAAGAGGAGGGAAGACTGTATCTGGAAATCCTATGGGGGATCTAGTTTTGACTGTATTTAAGAGTGACCAACAGGCTTTAACTAGTGCTAGATGTAGTTGCCGGAGAAAACTCTAAATAACTATACTAGTATTACACAGTTGATATTTGACAAGTATATAAAAGGATGTGAAAGAAGACTTACAGTGAGTGTTGCACCCCAAAATTTGCCCTACCTATTTCTGGCTTATGTTTCCTTTTCATTTGCATCATTAGGTCACGATTCATAATCATATCATGGCATTGGTTCTTGAGACATGGGATCCAATGATCGTCTTGTTACTTGTGGTGGCCCTATTCAGGGATGAGTCAGCAAGTCATCTTCTTCAAAGTTCATCAATGTACATCAGGCTTCAGGGAATTGTTCTTGTAGCAAGATCCTTGGTTATAAGGATAGGATATCTGTAGACTGAGTTGCAAAGCATCGAGTTATGTGGTGAAAGATCCGATTGTGGATTCATATTATGGTCAAGGAGTTGTTGTCCCCTCAGTTGTTTATTTCTTGTTGCTTGTAATGCAAGCTAATATGGATCTGAGATTGAGATTGAGGGGTGCATTTAGAATATGAGTTGATTTGTCAAGTATTGATATATGGATTTCTTGGAAGCTAAGATACAAGTCCATTAAACCAAGTCCAATTGTCCACTTACATATTCATTTCTATGTCATTATCCATATCACTTTCTTTTTGTCCATATTTGATATACATCTTGTAAATCCATTTTTCTATACCACTTTTAAAACCATTTTTCTTAATAGTATCCATTTACTAAACCAATAGCCCATTTTCTTTTATCAGTGAACCTTTCCATATCCCAATTGAATTCAACATTCTATTTTTATCCATTTTTTTGTTCTAATCCATGTCCATTTTTATCCATATTTTTTTAATCAATATCTACTTCAAACCATTTTTCTAAATTCACATTTTTCTCATAATTATTCAAATAATATCATTACAATCTATAATCCATTTGTGTTGTTCGACTTTCCAAAAAAAATCCAATTCAGCCCCACAAGTATGACCCACGCTAGCTGCTTGAAGCCAAGACGCACGAGACAAGTTTCGCGACGTTACGCAAGCTTTTTCACAATACAAGCTGCAAGTTAACTGAAAACGACGTCCAAAAATTGGCAGCAAGTCAAGACGCTGAACACAAAAAGAGACAGAACATCATGGCAGTAGTTCATAGTAGAAAAAAAAAATTAATTGCATCAGCAAAATGAAGTTCAGCAAAAAATCATTACAGAAAAAGGAAATTTCACAGAAAATTACAAATTCATCATGTGGATTTCTATAATAGAATAACAGAAAAACAAAAAAAACCTGATAACAGTTCCCAATTTTTTCGCTAACCATTCTTTTTCTCCCTAACTCAACCTCCCTAACTATCATAACCTCTAACCGAATTCTACAACGGAAAAATGATCACCTAACTAACTTCTAAGAGAACCAATAAACTCTTTCTCCCTCTCGAATTCTTCAAGCTTCATTCTCCTCACTTCATCTTCTTCAATCCACAGCTGAAAAACTTCATCACCAATTCAACATCATGGAATCCTCATCAATTTCATCTTATTCTTCATTTTCCTTACGACCTGTGACAATCAAGAACGGGTGAATTCAGTAACAACAGAATTGGAAGTCGATACGAGAAACCAGATTCAAGCAAAATCGCAGTGCGTAACGATTACATACGCTTAATCGACAGAAATCGAATAAGAAAATCGATCGGAAAGGTTGAGGAGACGCAAGGAGGAGGAAGATACCTGCGAACCGCTAACGAAGTTGGTTTCACAAAGCCATCGCACCGGAAATCCTCATCGACGCTGTGACCAATTCATTCAACAATTCGCATCAGAGAAACGAACAATTTCAGACGAAAAGAGACAAGAGAAGGGAGCTCTGAACCACGTCGAATTTCTTCGTCGCTATTGCGAAATCACGGTAATCTCGTTTCCAACTCCGATTGTTGCTCTCGTATTTGCAATGTGTGTTGATGATGTGGTGCGAGCGTTTGTTTTCTCTGAACGTTCGAAGTTCGTTTGTCGACGGCGCGGCGGGGTGTTGAATCGCCGTGATGATGTAGTTTTGGAGGTGTGGTTTTCTTGTTCAACCGAGGGGGATGACGAGTTGATGCGACGCCGAAGAGGATGAGCGAGACGGAAAGGGAATTCGGTGCGGCGGTGAGGTTCTAATGAGGATGATGAAAACTAGCTGGACAATGGAGAATGTCACGGCTGAATCTGCTTGAAGCTAAATTATAGTTTTTAGGGTTTTCTTAGTATCAACATGGATCAAAGGCCATTGGGCCAGACTGTTACTATTCACACCAATGGATTCTATTTCTGCACCCCCTCTGTTTCTCTATTCTTTTTAATTTAATTAGTGATTAATTGACGATTTTTTCTTGGTGACGATTATGATTTTATTCCTATTAATTGATACCTTGATTAGTTTCTTGACAATTCTAATGGAATTTTTGTTGATAATTTTTGAGCGGTGTTGATTAACTTCGATTTAAGACGTTGACCGATTTCGATTAAAGGATCATGGATTTTTGGATCGATGACGATCGATCTTTTGGATATCTCTTCATGGAATAATTTTGGCAGATTAGGAATTTATTTTGCCTCCAAGGTTGATTTCAAGAATTGCACGAAGTTTTCGGGTTTCTTATTATGTGAAGAATCGCTACGTCGACCAAGTAAGAAATCTCGATTTTAATGCATCATTCTAGCTTATATGTGATTTAGGATCATATAGTGTAGGTTGAATATTGAACCCTCCCACCTGAGGCACTGGTTATAGCTTGATTTATGATGATATGTGACGATTCGAAGCTTAGGGTTTATGTTACGCGTGATAAGTTTGATTTCCTAGCACTTTCCCTTAATCACGATTTTTTGCTAGTTTCGTTCTAATTATTAAAAATATTTTGAGAGTGTGATAAAATTCTGGAAAAATTCATGAGTGATCCTTAATCTCTTAATTAATTTTGTATAATTTTTAATTCAAGTTTTAGATGATTTTAGTAATTAATTTGTATTTTTTATTCCAAGCTGTCCCGAAGGACATAGTTTCGGTTTAAGGGACCGAAAGTGGTTTTTTCCAATAGGTGTGAAGCCAATTTTTTGTGGGTGATTAATCACTGGAATATATGACACTTTAATGCTCCTTGGGAATTTTTTCCATAATTTTTGGTGTCATTTTAAATCCACTTTGTGAAATTGTTTTTCGGTGATCCTGACTTGTTATCATGCCTATTGAGTGAATTGTTTTGACACTTTGGTGCATAATTTTAGGAATTCCTTTCATAAAATGTGATATACTGACTTTATCATACCATGGTTAAATTTTAATATTTTTTTAGGACTTATAACTATTTTTCATACTTTTTTTTATTGTGAGCATTCATTGGTGCTTACAAGTTTGATCCCTAGGGTTTTGAGGTGCATTATGTGCAAATCTCTTTGACCATTGTTGAGACCTTTTAATACATGTTTTATGAACATTATAGGTCACTTTACTCGTGTTATAAGTCATTTCTAATTCACTTTTACATGACTGGGGTGCACATGTTTTAACTTGAAATGTGTTGTGTAATTGTGCATTCTTACTTGACTTTCTTTGCTCATGTGTTTCCACCAACACTTGTATGATCTTAAAAAATCACTTAAACACGATTCACTTCTGTTTGTAATCATCCTCAACCATATTCCATGACCTATAATTGCACATTATATATTTTTTAAGTTCATAAATCTTTGGATGCTTGTTTGAACTTGTTTGAACCTAGTTTGTTCTTATTCTTCAAGGTGCTTCAACATGAGACTTGTATGAACTTTGTGAATACATTATTGACTTTTAAATGTCATCTCAAATGTCATATTCTACTGACTTGAATCCATCTACATGTATGTTCATCTTTCATCTTCATTCTTTACTTGCATTACTAGTTATGCATGTTTGTTGAACTTGGATGATGTTTGTTTCCACTTCTTCTTACTTAATCAATGCTTGCATTCATGAATCACATGCCATCCTAATGACATCTCCATGCATTAATAAATCTCATTTACTTCTGACCTTGATGTTTATATGTGCATTCATTCATGTTTATGAACTATATGCATTCATATTGTGTAGTTTATGCTCAACTTGCATTTGTGTGATTTTTGGTGCATGTTCCAACATAGCTTGACTTTGTTTGATACCTTAGCATTAGTAAAGGACATTAAGATGTACCTAATGACTTAGGATGTTCCTTAACTATTAGGACCCTTCCCTTTTGGTTTGAATTTTACTTTCTTCTTAAGTTGTCTTCCTAAGACAACTAGCATTTGTTTGGTTTACTTTTGATACTTGTATTCATTAATTGTAATCATTTGGTACTAACCTTTTGTGTAGGGGAAGAGGTAAGGTACTTGAACATATGGATGGTTATCCATGTTCATCTCTTCTTCCATTTCTCATTTATTTTACTTGTCTTTCTCCTTTGTGAATAGCATGATATAATGCTTTGTGTACAACTTTTTCACACCCTTTGGGATCCTAGCTCATACTTAATTTTTGATTAAGGTGAGGTAGGATAGGCATTAGGTAGTGCTATCCCTCACTTCTCTTTAGACTTAGGTTCTCAAACCTTGACCTTAGGGCCACTTTTGCATGATAACATTAGGAACACCTTAGATTCCCTTTGGTGTTTTCTTTTCAACTTGAGTTTTCTCTCCTCATCTCATGATCTTTCTAAAACACTTAATAAAGGTTAAATGTGTATTGCGCATGAGCCTTATATGTGGGAAGTGAATAATGGGGGGTTTCCCTTCATTCTTCTAGGGTACTTAGTGTACGTCCTGTTGGGGACGATATGCGACGTATTCGTTTCTATATTGTAGACTTGGGTGCAATGCAAGTTACAAACAACTTCAAAAACACTTCTGTCTAAAAAACACAAAACAAACTCAAACCTTTTTATCCTTCGGGATCGTTAAGTTTCAAACCTCATTTTCAGAAAATGGCGCGTTACTTCCGTCTCGTCGCAAACAGGCATCGACCCTAACTGCCGGACGCGAACTTAACGTCGCTCATAAAAAACACCGACCTTGTTAAGTCGAACTACGACTGCTCTAATTTCCTCCTTCTGGTTAGATTGAGGATACGTAGGCATGAGACAACGATGTCTTGGCGAGCAACCTTCCCCCACAGTTCGTCTCCGAACTATGTTGACTCTGATTTTCCCGTTCCCGAGGGAATACGTAGGCCTAGGACTCCGAGGACGTCCTATCGAGTCACTTCTTTTTCTTTTCTTATTTGTTTCTTCGTTCTTTTCTGTTCTCGTTCCTTCTCCTTTCCAGTAGCAGTGGAGCTCCAGATAACGACGCCCTTTGATCGAGACAACAAGCGTGGATCCCATCGAGTATGATGGACGTGTGGGGTGCTAACACCTTCCCTTCACGTAACCGACTCCCTTACCCATTTCTCTTGGTCGTGAGACCATGCTTTTCCTTTCCCCCAGGTTTATGCAGTGTTTCCTTTCCCTCTCTTGGGATAAATACACATTGCTGGCGACTCTATTTTCGCGCCACTTTCGCGTTTGTACTTGGATGAAAATCCCGGGAGCGACTGCTGGCGACTCTGCTAGGGATAGGTTGACCTCTTGCTGGTCCATCCCTTTTGCGAGTCAATCCTAGTGCTTGTCTGTTTTTGTCATTGGGTGTTTATCTGTGGTGATTTATTTTGCTGTTTTACTGTTTTACTGCATTTTTGTTTTACTGTATTTACCGCATTATTTACATTGCATTTCATTATACTGGACTGTGCTGTGCTGTACTGGTTTTCTGTTTGTCAGGTTGGGATATTCTGAGAGATAAGCCCACTACCCAGGATTGAGCATACACATAGGTATTAGCGTGGGCAGGCGTGTCACTCCCATGGTGTTTTGCCACGTGTGGGTGTTCACGAGACCTACAGCCAGACGAGGTTCTATCTGGAGCTATCTGTTACTGTATGCTCGATACAGGCCAGTAGATATTCTCTGGAGGAATTGTCGACTCTGGTGACCATTCCCGAGAACTCAGTAATGGCACTCCTCCCGAGTTGTGATAATGGCAGACCAGAAATGGCAAACCCATTACGCATTCTTGATCCGAGGACCCAATGCTGGGAACTCATATAGGATGAACTTTTTGAGGGGAATCAGTTGAGGCCTTCTCGATTGATGATGATGCCAAACCAAAAATGGTGAACGTATCATCATTTCTCGACCTGAGAGTCCGTAATATTGAGGATCCTCGTCTTTCTAGTACCCACATGTGAGAGGGGCGGGTTGTTTACAACTTTGCAGGTAACCTTGACCTTCATCCTACCCAGTATTGTGGTTTTCCTATCAGTGTGGACTCATCATCCTGGTATTATGGCATCATGTTTATTCGAATATTCTTGTATTCTGATTATGCCGATATTCTGGCATCCTGGCATTCTGATTATGCCGATATTCTGGCATTCTGGTATTCTGATTATTTGGATATTCTGGTATTCTGGTATTCCCTTCAGAGCAGACCTATGAGCTTATTCAGCCATTAGCACAACACTAATTCAGACTATACGGAAGCTTTGATCCCATGCCTTATTGCATTTATATTACCTCATTGCATTTGCATCTTGCATCATTTTTCATATCTTTCTCCATCCATCATTTGCCTCGACCTGCAGTTGGTTTCCCGATTTTCGCATTGGACTTGAATCACCTTCTGGAAAGATCATGAACTCAGGAGAGCAGAATCAGTTTGTGACTAGGGCCGATGTTGATTTGATGAAGCATCAGTTGGACCAACTTATGGAAGCTATGGCCGCCATGACAAGGGGAGACGCCAATGTTCAAAGAAATGAGAATGTTATTCCACCTCTGGTGAGCAATGTTGCCCAAGCTCAGCCGGTGCGAATCCCTGTTGAGAATCAAGTTGAGCAAGAACATCCTTTTGTCCGAGGCAGACATTCATCTTCTATTGATGCCGCTGATTATCACAGTTTTGCATTTTCTGTCCCAAATGTCCAAGGGGTAGTTCCAAAGATGAAGCCTAAGGATCCACGATCTGTTGATGATGAAAGATATCGTGTGTTGGACGAGAAAATTAAAGCCCTGGAGAGGCGTGATACTCTTGATTTGAATGCTTCGAGCATATGTTTGGTGCCCGACCTAGTAATGCCTCCAAAGTTTAAAATTCCGAAGTTTGAGAAATACAAAGGGGATAGCTGCCCAAAACTACATTTGGTGATGTTTTACCGAAGAATGACTTCACATGCCCACAATGACAAGCTCATGATCCATTGTTTCCAAGACAGACTGAGTGGGGCATCTTTGTATTGGCATATGCAGTTGCAGAGTGGTAGCATCCAATCATGGTCAGATCTAGCCAACGCCTTTGTGAAGCAATACAACTATAATCTTGACATGGCTCCCAGCCGAATGTATTTGCAAGACTTGTCTCAAGCAGATAATGAGTCATTCAGAGGGTATGCTCAGAGATGGAGAGAGTTAACCGCTCGTGTTCAACCGCCACTTTCGGATAGAGAATTGATTGATCTGTTCATGGATACCTTGCAAGGGTCGTACTTGGAAAAGATGATTGTCAATGGGGCAGCAAAATTTTCTGACCTGGTGATGGTGGGAGAACGTATCGAGAGCATGCTTAAGTGTGGAAAGCTCCAAGGCGTCTCGAACTTCCAAGCTAATGAAAATGAATCAGTTGTTAGTTCTCAGGAAGGATCGGACGAAGAAAATAGTTCCATCCAGGAATCTTCACCACCTCATTCTTAGCATTCAAGGATATCAATTGTTCAAAGTCAGCAATCTTCTGAGTCTCCGTATCAAGGACAATATTCTTCTGCAAATCAAGGACCTCATCAGAATCAACAGTCATATCACCGTCAGCCGCGTCAGCACGCCCGACAAAGGCCAAGAAAGCCAGAGAGGCATTTCACTCAGTTGCCAATGTCGTACAGTTAGATGCTGCCAAATTTGATCAAGGGTGGACTGATAGTGCCGAAGAAGATAGATCTGGTAATTCCTCCGTACCCACCAGGTTTTGATGTCAATGCCCATTGTGATTACCACGCTGGGGCACAGGGGCATTCAACTGAAGACTGTAAGGTGCTCAGGAGCAAGGTTCAAACACTTCTTGACTCCGATGTGTTCTCATTCACGCCTCAGGGTATTTAAATTAACAATTCTCCTTCATCCAGTCAGGTGGGTCCATCAGTCCAAGTTATGGAAGAAGGCACCGAAAGCAGTTGTGCAGATGGTTATCAGAGTGATTTCGATGAGCAATTCTGAAGATGGCTAGCTCAGTGGCAAATCAAGCTTAGAAAGCCCGGTTCCTCGAAGTTGGCAATCATTATATCATGTCATTTCTTTGCATTTGTAGTTTCTTTTCTATTAAAGTGTAAACTCATTTGTAAAACTCGTCTGTTTTAATTGATAATGATAATGAAATGAATATGCATGCTTTGATTAAATCCATTCGTGTTCACTCATACTTTTTATCGATATCATGTGCTTGTTTAAGCAGGATCCTAGGGAGGATGACGAAATTGAAAGGCGTAAAACTTCCGATTGTATGCTTTTGAACAAAAACCCTATTGATGATGTACATGCATTGTTTCAAATTCCTAAACACCGGAGACATAAGGAAGATAATCCCTTGCAAACCCCGTTGAGCCTAATAGTAGGAGTTTATTTCTGAAAATGAAAAACCCTCAATCTTAACCTGGGGCAGGGTAGGTGTCAGCTAATTTGACTGTGCGTTCAAATTTCAAAAGGAGTGTCCCGTTCGAGGATCAATTACATCCATGGTTATCCCTCACCAACCGAAGAGTGAGATGGTCACAACCCTTTGCAAGTCAAGACAAACATGTGTCACACGATTAGTTCAAAAAGAAAAATAATCAAAAGAAAAAGAAAGCCCGCTAAGTCAAAACTTGAAAACAAGTGACTTAGGCAAAAGTTAGGGCATCCCGCTGGACTTAAAAATCGAAAGATTCAAAAAAGAATCAGTCCAGGCAAAAATCAGGGAAATCAAAAACAAAAGAACGAAAAGCGAAAAATAAGAGGAACAAAAAGAAAAATCCTCGAGCAAAGAACAATTCGTGTGAATACAGACACAAAGTCAAAAGGGTGACCGTCACTCCGAAAACCGTGTGGGTTCCTTCTATCCTCACACCATGCACTAACCTTCTTGAAAGGTGAGCGCCCGTGTCAAGTTAGCTGAACATAGGACTGGAGAACATCAAGGAGCATGGGTGGGTTAAAATAAAACTTTGAGCCTGATATCCTTTCTTTCTTAAACCGCGAACCAGACCCCGTTACAACCTTTAAAAGACCTAATTGAAGCAGGGTTGTTTCGAAAGCATACCTCAATTAAAATCGCATTAGTTCTGACTCCTAAAAGGGTTTTCTTACCATTCATGTTGGCATCGATGTGACATTCTGATAAGTGATTCGTTCGCTATATGTCATGACATTTTTCCAGTGAAGAGACTTGGATTTCAAAACTGCCATATGCATGGCATTCAAAATTATCTTTTCAAACCGAATTGTTTTACTTGCGAGTAAGTACCTGACATCAGGAAAGTTTCTGCAATGGAAAAGTTGATCAAGATAGGATGCAAACGCCAGAAGGCTCTGTTGAGCTGGGACAAATCATCAAATGATCATGCCAAATGGGCATGTCATTCCAAGATCCAGCTAATCTGGAGCAGCCACGTCAAGAAATCTCTTCGAAGTGTAGCTAAGCTGGGGCATTCAAGTCGAGAAAGTCTTTTAAGAGTTCAATCAATCATGGGCAATCATGTTGATAAAATTTCTGCAAAGTTCAGCCAAACTGGGGCAATTATGTCGAGATCCGATAAATCTCTCCACAAGCGTGTAATATGGGGCAATCAGGTCGAGATTAGGCAAATCTCTCGAGGATCAATCAGTTAGGGGAAAAATCACTTCAAGGCTCGTATCGAGGCAGGCCACCTCAAGAGCGTGAAAAGTTATCCTCCTCTAAAAGACGGTTAATCAAAAGCACCTTTATAAGATTAAGTACACTGGGGCAGAATTTCAGTTCATTACGAATCCTCTCGAGGCAGTTTACTTCATGGATTATGAAGTCTGGGGCAGTTATGTCGAGATCTGATACATGTCTAGGAGTTTTAAGACCCGGGGCATGGTGACAGCCAAGTCTTCTATAAAATCCTCTTGAGACGATTTCTTTCATTAGACCCTGTAATCTGGGGAAAGTGAAGATCAAAGGGCTGTGGGTCACATGCGAGAATCAGCAAGCATTCGATTAACAGAAGCATGAATTGACAAAGTAGTTCCCAGTGTGGAATTTCTCTTCCTCGGCAAGGCGCGCCAAAATATATCTTTTCCCAGTGAGGGAGGTGTTTGAATCGTCGTTCGTCTTCAGCAAAGATAGGCGAAGTTCTATCGTCCAAGGACGAGCGTTATGAAAATTATGATTATCCTTCCCAGCTAGAGGTCAGAAATTTGCTCTTCCCCAGTCGGATTGGTGAAGTTTATTACTTGTCAACACAAATCTATATTCCCCCGTACAAGTCAAGGGTGTTGGGTTGATGTTTCTCCAACTTGCGGTGAAGTGGTTTTCATCTCCCCAACGGAGTAAGGGTAGAATGACGTCCCCTAGCAGAACAGATATCGTCAATGGTTATTCCCCAAACAGATTTGTGGGTGGTGGTTAACTTTCCCCAACAGGTCAGAGGCCAACAGTCATTGGTACTTCTCTTCAGAAGAGCCCTGGGGCATTTTCAGCAAATGTTTATTACAGAGCGGAGGTTCTGGCTGGATTCACGAGCAGAGTTATGACCATAAATACAGTTCAGTTTGGGTGGCAAAATTATTTCTCCCCAGTAGAGCTACTCTCCTCAGCATCGAAATTTCATCCTCCTCAGCAGGTTGTTACTCTCCCCAGCCAGAGTACAAAGGATTATTTCCCCAGTTAGAGTTGTGATTGATTCATTACTCTCTCAACAAGTATTCAGAAGTTGATACTTCTACATCCCCAGCAGGAGATTTATGAATATATTTTGAACAAAGATGTTATTTCCCCACAGGGTCTAAACACTCATCTTTTCTCAGCTAGTCAGGAAACATTTTTATCATCCGCGGTATGGTCTGATCCCTGACAGATGAGTAAGCTTGATGTCATCCTCTAGCAGAGTTGGTGCTGTCATCTACCGTTCTCCAAGCAAGTTTGCTAGTGGTGGTTGATATTCCCCAGCAGACGAAAGTACAGATATCTCCCAGCAGTAGATTGCGTTCAACAACATCCCCAAGCAGGTTCATAATTATTGACTTGTCTCCCCAAGCAGAGTTTGGTGGTGATATTCACAGCAGTGCGTTCAACAACGGTTGACATCCCCAACAGGTCTTGAGTCCAATGGTTATTGGCATATTCCAAATCCAGGTGTTGAGTTCTGTCTTCGGTAGAAGTCATTGGTAATTCCCAGCAGAGGGAATTTCTCTTAGGGTTCCATCTTCAATACTCGTTTTTATCCATCTCCAACAGAGTGGTATTTCTCTCGGAGTTTTCATCTCCAGCAAGGTTTGTGACCAGGAAAACGTCTAGTGAAATCTTCCTCATCAGGGTCATTCTTATTCAAGGGATGATTTAGTTTGTCATCCCCGGTGGAGTTGCCTTGTCTTCAGCATTTATTTTGCTGAGACATTCCTTTTGCATTGCATAAGCATTTTTGCATGGCATCCGCCAAAACGCGTAGCATTTCCATTTTGTATGGAGCATTACGTCGTAGAAATTCAAACATATGCATCCGAAGCATAAGCCAGGTTTGATACCTTCTACTAGATTCCTTCCCCAACAGAAAGAGATATAACTTGGGGGATGTGGTTTAACTTTACACCGCAACCAATTGGATTCGTCCTTCTTATTGTTATTCAGGCCTATACGCCCCTACAGAGTTGTCTGTTTAGATTTCTCTTTTCCCCAGCGGAGTCATTTTTATAGATTTGTGGATTCTATTTATCTTGGGTTTGAAGGTCTATCTTTGGCTTAGTCTTTCTTTGAAAGTCCATCTTCGGCTGGGTCTTTCTTTTCGAGTTCACCTTCGGTCGTCCTCGCACTCTTTTGTTATTTTGTTTTCCCCAGTAGAGTTATCCTATATGGTATATCCTCTCTTTGAAATTCTGCTTTTGGTCGGTCTTCCTTTTCGAGTCCGCTTTCGGTCGTACTCGTTTGTTGTTGAAATTCCGTTTTCGGCCGGTCTTTCTATTCGAGTCCGCTTTCGGTTGTACTCATCTGCTGTTGAAATTCTGTCTTCGGTCGGTCTTTCTTTTCTAGTCCGCATTCGGTCGTACTCGTTTACTGTTGAAATTCCGATTTCGGTCGGTCTTTCTCTTCGAGTCCGCTTTCGGTCGTACTCGTTTGTTGTTGAAATTCCGCTTTCGGTCGGTCTTTCTTTTCGAGTCCGCTTTCGGTCGTACTCGTTTGCTGTTGAAATTCCGTCTTCGGCCGGTCTTTCTTTTCGAGTCCGCTTTCGGTCGTACTCGTTTGTTGTTGAAACTCCACTTTCGGTCGGTCTTTGTTTTCGAGTCCGCTTTCGGTCGTACTCGTTTGTTGTTGAAACTCCGCTTTCGGCCGGTCTTTCTTTTCGAGTCCGCTTTCGGTTGTACTCGTTTGTTGTTGAAACTCCGCTTTCGGTCGGTTTTTCTTTTCGAGTCCGCTTTCGGTAGTACTCGTTTGTTGTTGAAATTCCACTTTCGGTCGGTCTTTCTTTTCGAGTCCGCTTTCGGCCGTACTCGTTTGTTGTTGAAATTCCGCTTTCGGTCGGTCTTTCTTTTCGAGTCCGCTTTCGGTCGTACTCATTTGCTGTTTAAATTCCGTCTTCGACCAGTCTTTCTTTTCGAGTCCGCTTTCGGTCGTACTCGTTTATTGTTGAAACTCCGCTTTCGGTCGGTCTTTCTTTCCGAGTCCTCTTTCAGGCATACTCGTTTGTTGTTGAAACTCCGCTTTCGGTCGGTCTTTTTTTTCGAGTTCGCTTTCGGTCGTACTCGTTTGTTGTTGAAACTCCGCTTTCGGCCGGTCTTTCTTTTCGAGTCTGCTTTCGGTCGTACTCGTTTGTGTTTGAAACTCCGCTTTCGGTCGGTCTTCTTTTCGAGTCCGCTTTCGGTCGTACTCGTTTGTTGTTGAAATTCCGCTTTCGGTCGGTCTTTCTTTTCGAGTCTGCTTTCGGTCGTACTCGTTTGTTGTTGAAACTCCGCTTTCGGTCGGTCTTTCTTTTCGAGTCTGCTTTCGGCCGTACTCGTTTGTTGTTGAAACTCCACTTTCGGTCGGTCTTTCTTTTCGAGTCCGCTTTCGGTCGTACTCGTTTGTTGTTGAAACTCCGCTTTCGGTCGGTCTTTCATTTCGAGTCTGCTTTCGGTCGTACTCGTTTGTGTTTGAAACTCCGCTTTCGGTCGGTCTTCTTTTCGAGTCCGCTTTCGGTCGTACTCGTTTGTTGTTGAAATTCCGCTTTCGGTCGGTCTTTCTTTTCGATTCCGCTTTCGGTGGTACTCGTTTGTTGTTGAAACTCCGCTTTCGGTCGGTCTTTCTTTTCGAGTCTGCTTTCGGCCGTACTCGTTTGTTGTTGAAACTCCACTTTCGGTCGGTCTTTCTTTTCGAGTCCGCTTTTGGTCGTACTCATTTGCTGTTGAAATTCCGTCTTCGGCCGGTCTTTCTTTTCAAGTCCACTTCCTGTCGTACTCGTTTGTTTTGGAAACTCCGCTTTCAGTCGGTCTTTCTTTTCGAGTCCGCTTTCGGTCGTACTCGTTTGTTGTTGAAACTCCACTTTTGGTCGGTCTTTGTTTTCGAGTCCGCTTTCGGTCGTACTCGTTTGTTGTTGAAACTCCGCTTTCGGCCGGTCTTTCTTTTCGAGTCCGCTTTCGGTCGTACTCGTTTGTTGTTGAAACTCCGCTTTCGGTCGGTCTTTCTTTTCGAGTCCGCTTTCGGTAGTACTCGTTTGTTGTTGAAATTCCACTTTCGGTCGGTCTTTCTTTTCGAGTCCGCTTTCGGCCGTACTCGTTTGTTGTTGAAATTCCGCTTTCGGTCGGTCTTTCTTTTCGAGTCCGCTTTCGGTCGTACTCATTTGCTGTTTAAATTCCGTCTTCGACCAGTCTTTCTTTTCGAGTCCGCTTTCGGTCGTACTCGTTTGTTGTTGAAACTCCGCTTTCGGTAGGTCTTTCTTTCCGAATCCTCTTTCAGGCATACTCGTTTGTTGTTGAAACTCCGCTTTCAGTCGGTCTTTTTTTTCGAGTTCGCTTTCGGTCGTACTCGTTTGTTGTTGAAACTCCGCTTTCGTTTGGTCTTTCTTTTCGAGCCTGCTTTCGGTCGTACTTGTTTGTGTTTGAAACTCCGTTTTCGGTCGGTCTTCTTTTCGAGTCCGTTTTCGGTCCTACTCATTTGTTGTTGAAATTCTGCTTTCGGTCGGTCTTTCTTTTCGAGTCCGCTTTCGGTCGTACTCGTTTGTTGTTGAAACTCCGCTTTCGGTCGGTCTTTCTTTTCGAGTCTGCTTTCGGCCGTACTCGTTTGTTGTTGAAACTCCACTTTCGGTCGGTCTTTCTTTTCGAGTCCGCTTTCGGTCGTCCTAATTTGCTGTTGAAATTCCGTCTTCGGCCGGTCTTTCTTTTCAAGTCCGCTTTCTGTCGTACTCGTTTGTTTTTGAAACTCCGCTTTCAGTCGGTCTTTCTTTTCGAGTTCGCCTTCGGTCGTACTCCTTTGTTGTTGAAACTCCGCTTTCGGTCGGTCTTTCTTTTCGAGTCCGCTTTCGGTCGTACTCGTTTGTTGTTGAAACTCCACTTTCGGTCGGTCTTTGTTTTCGAGTCCGCTTTCGGTCGTACTCGTTTGTTGTTGAAACTCCGCTTTCGGCCGGTCTTTCTTTTCGAGTCCGCTTTTGGTCGTACTCATTTGCTGTTGAAATTCCGTCTTCGGCCGGTCTTTCTTTTCAAGTCCACTTCCTGTCGTACTCGTTTGTTTTGGAAACTCCGCTTTCAGTCGGTCTTTCTTTTCGAGTCCGCTTTCGGTCGTACTCGTTTGTTGTTGAAACTCCACTTTCGGTCGGTCTTTGTTTTCGAGTCCGCTTTCGGTCGTACTCGTTTGTTGTTGAAACTCCGCTTTCGGCCGGTCTTTCTTTTCGAGTCCGCTTTCGGTCGTACTCGTTTGTTGTTGAAACTCCGCTTTCGGTCGGTCTTTCTTTTCGAGTCCGCTTTCGGTAGTACTCGTTTGTTGTTGAAATTCCACTTTCGGTCGGTCTTTCTTTTCGAGTCCGCTTTCGGCCGTACTCGTTTGTTGTTGAAATTCCGCTTTCGGTCGGTCTTTCTTTTCGAGTCCGCTTTCGGTCGTACTCATTTGCTGTTTAAATTCCGTCTTCGACCAGTCTTTCTTTTCGAGTCCGCTTTCGGTCGTACTCGTTTGTTGTTGAAACTCCGCTTTCGGTAGGTCTTTCTTTCCGAATCCTCTTTCAGGCATACTCGTTTGTTGTTGAAACTCCGCTTTCAGTCGGTCTTTTTTTTCGAGTTCGCTTTCGGTCGTACTCGTTTGTTGTTGAAACTCCGCTTTCGTTTGGTCTTTCTTTTCGAGCCTGCTTTCGGTCGTACTTGTTTGTGTTTGAAACTCCGTTTTCGGTCGGTCTTCTTTTCGAGTCCGTTTTCGGTCCTACTCATTTGTTGTTGAAATTCTGCTTTCGGTCGGTCTTTCTTTTCGAGTCCGCTTTCGGTCGTACTCGTTTGTTGTTGAAACTCCGCTTTCGGTCGGTCTTTCTTTTCGAGTCTGCTTTCGGCCGTACTCGTTTGTTGTTGAAACTCCACTTTCGGTCGGTCTTTCTTTTCGAGTCCGCTTTCGGTCGTCCTAATTTGCTGTTGAAATTCCGTCTTCGGCCGGTCTTTCTTTTCAAGTCCGCTTTCTGTCGTACTCGTTTGTTTTTGAAACTCCGCTTTCAGTCGGTCTTTCTTTTCGAGTTCGCCTTCGGTCGTACTCCTTTGTTGTTGAAACTCCGCTTTCGGTCGGTCTTTCTTTTCGAGTCCGCTTTCGGTCGTACTCGTTTGTTGTTGAAACTCCACTTTCGGTCGGTCTTTGTTTTCGAGTCCGCTTTCGGTCGTACTCGTTTGTTGTTGAAACTCCGCTTTCGGCCGGTCTTTCTTTTCGAGTCCGCTTTCGGTCGTACTCGTTTGTTGTTGAAACTCCGCTTTCGGTCGGTCTTTCTTTTCGAGTCCGCTTTCGGTAGTACTCGTTTGTTGTTGAAACTCCATTTTCGGCCGGTCTTTCTTTTCGAGTCCGCTATCGGCCGTACTCGTTTGTTGTTGAAATTCCGCTTTCGGCCGGTCTTTCTTTTCGAGTCAGCTTTCGGTCGTACTCATTTGCTGTTTAAATTCCGTCTTCGACCAGTCTTTCTTTTCGAGTCCGCTTTCGGTCGTACTCGTTTGTTGTTGAAACTCCGCTTTCGGTCGGTATTTCTTTCCGAATCCTCTTTCAGGCATACTCGTTTGTTGTTGAAACTCCGCTTTCGGTCGGTCTTTTTTTTTCGAGTTCGCTTTCGGTCGTACTCGTTTGTTGTTGAAACTCCGCTTTCGGTCGGTCTTTCTTTTCGAGTCTGCTTTCGGTCGTACTTGTTTGTGTTTGAAACTCCGCTTTCGGTCGGTCTTCTTTTCGAGTCCGCTTTCGGTCGTACTCATTTGTTGTTGAAATTCCGCTTTCGGTCGGTCTTTCTTTTCGAGTCCGCTTTCGGTCGTACTCGTTTGTTGTTGAAACTCTGCTTTCGGTCGGTCTTTCTTTTCGAGTCTGCTTTCGGCCGTACTCGTTTGTTGTTGAAACTCCACTTTCGGTCGGTCTTTCTTTTCGAGTCCGCTTTCGGTCGTACTCATTTGCTGTTGAAATTGCGTCTTCGGCCGGTCTTTCTTTTCAAGTCCGCTTTCGGTCGTACTCGTTTGTTTTTGAAACTCCGCTTTCAGTCGGTCTTTGTTTTCGAGTCCTCCTTCGGTCGTACTCCTTTGTTGTTGAAACTCCGCTTTCGGTCGGCCTTTCTTTTCGAGTCCGCTTTCGGTCGTACTCGTTTGTTGTTGAAACTCCGCTTTCGGTCGGCCTTTCTTTTCGAGTCCGCTTTCAGTCGTACTCGTTTGTTGTTGAAACTCCGCTTTCGGTCGGTCTTTGTTTTCGAGTCCGCTTTCGGTCGTACTCGTTTGCTGTTGAAATTCCGTCTTCGGTCGGTCTTTCTTTTCGAGTCCGCTTTCGGTAGTACTCGTTTGTTGTTGAAATTCCACTTTCGGTCGGTCTTTCTTTTCGAGTCCACTTTCGGCCGTACTCGTTTGTTGTTGAAATTCCGCTTTCGGTCGGTCTTTCTTTTCGAGTCCGCTTTCGGTCGTACTCATTTGCTGTTTAAATTCCGTCTTCGACCAGTCTTTCTTTTCGAGTCCGCTTTCGGTCGTACTCGTTTGTTGTTGAAACTCCGCTTTCGGTCGGTCTTTCTTTCCGAATCCTCTTTCAGGCATGCTCGTTTGTCGTTGAAACTCCACTTTCGGTCGGTCTTTTTTTTCGAGTTCGCTTTCGGTCGTACTCGTTTGTTGTTGAAACTCCATTTTCGGTCGGTCTTTCTTTTCGAGTCTGCTTTCGGTCGTACTTGTTTGTGTTTGAAACTCCGCTTTAGGTCGGTCTTCTTTTCGAGTCCGCTTTCGGTCGTACTCATTTGTTGTTGAAATTCCGCTTTCGTTCGGTCTTTCTTTTCGAGTCCGCTTTCGGTCGTACTCGTTTGTTGTTGAAACTCCGCTTTCGGTCGGTCTTTCTTTTCGAGTCCGCTTTCAGTCGTACTCGTTTGATGTTGAAACTCCGCTTTCGGTCGGTCTTTCTTTGCGAGTCCGCTTTCGGTCGTACTCGTTTGTTGTTGAAATTCCGCTTTTGGTCGGTCTTTCTTTGCGAGTCCGCTTTCGGTCGTACTCGTTTGTTGTTGAAATTCCGCTTTTGGTCGGTCTTTCTTTTCGAGTCCGTTTTCGGTCGTACTCGTTTGTTGTTGAAACTCCATTTTCAGTCGGTCTTTCTTTTCGAGTCCGCTATCGGTCGTACTCGTTTGTTGTTGAAATTCCGCTTTCGGTCGGTCTTTGTTTTCGAGTCCGCTTTCGGTCGTACTCGTTTGCTGTTGAAATTCCGTCTTCGGTCGGTCTTTCTTTTCGAGTCCGCTTTCGGTCGTACTCGTTTGTTGTTGAAACTCCACTTTCGGTCGGTCTTTGTTTTCGAGTCCGCTTTCGGTCGTACTCGTTTGTTGTTGAAACTCCGTTTTCGGCCGGTCTTTCTTTTCGAGTCCGCTTTCGGTCGTACTCGTTTGTTGTTGAAACTCCGCTTTCGGTCGGTCTTTCTTTTCGAGTCCGCTTTCGGTAGTACTCGTTTGTTGTTGAAATTCCACTTTCGGTCGGTCTTTCTTTTCGAGTCCACTTTCGGCCGTACTCGTTTGTTGTTGAAATTCCGCTTTCGGTCGGTCTTTCTTTTCGAGTCCGCTTTCGGTCGTACTCATTTGCTGTTTAAATTCCGTCTTCGACCAGTCTTTCTTTTCGAGTCCGCTTTCGGTCGTACTCGTTTGTTGTTGAAACTCCGCTTTCGGTCGGTCTTTCTTTCCGAATCCTCTTTCAGGCATGCTCGTTTGTCGTTGAAACTCCGCTTTCGGTCGGTCTTTTTTTTCGAGTTCGCTTTCGGTCGTACTCGTTTGTTGTTGAAACTCCATTTTCGGTCGGTCTTTCTTTTCGAGTCTGCTTTCGGTCGTACTTGTTTGTGTTTGAAACTCCGCTTTCGGTCGGTCTTCTTTTCGAGTCCGCTTTCGGTCGTACTCATTTGTTGTTGAAATTCCGCTTTCGTTCGGTCTTTCTTTTCGAGTCCGCTTTCGGTCGTACTCGTTTGTTGTTGAAACTCCGCTTTCGGTCGGTCTTTCTTTTCGAGTCCGCTTTCAGTCGTACTCGTTTGATGTTGAAACTCCGCTTTCGGTCGGTCTTTCTTTGCGAGTCCGCTTTCGGTCGTACTCGTTTGTTGTTGAAATTCCGCTTTTGGTCGGTCTTTCTTTTCGATTCCGCTTTCGGTCGTACTCGTTTGTTGTTGAAACTCCATTTTCGGCCGGTCTTTCTTTTCGAGTCCGCTATCGGTCGTACTCGTTTGTTGTTGAAATTCCGCTTTTGGTCGGTCTTTCTTTTCGAGTCCGCTTTCGTTCGTACTCGTTTGCTGTTGAAATTCCGTCTTCGGTCGGTCTTTATTTTCGAGTCCGCTTTCGGTCGTACTCGTTTGTTGTTGAAACTCCACTTTCGGTCGGTCTTTGTTTTCGAGTCCGCTTTCGGTCGTACTCGTTTGTTGTTGAAACTCCGCTTTCGGCCGGTCTTTCTTTTCGAGTCCGCTTTCGGTCGTACTCGTTTGTTGTTGAAACTCCATTTTCGGGCGATCTTTCTTTTCGAGTCTGCTTTCGGTAGCACTCGTTTGTTGTTGAAATTCCACTTTCGGTCGGTCTTTCTTTTCGAGTCCGCTTTCGGTCGTACTCATTTGCTGTTTAAATTCCGTCTTCGACCAGTCTTTCTTTTCGAGTCCGCTTTCGGTCGTACTCGTTTGTTGTTGAAACTCCGCTTTCGGTCGGTATTTCTTTCCGAATCCTCTTTCAGGCATACTCGTTTGTTGTTGAAACTCCGCTTTCGGTCGGTCTTTTTTTTCGAGTTCGCTTTCGGTCGTACTCGTTTGTTGTTGAAACTCCGCTTTCGGTCGGTCTTTCTTTTCGAGTCTGCTTTCGGTCGTACTTGTTTGTGTTTGAAACTCCGCTTTCGGTCGGTCTTCTTTTCGAGTCCGCTTTCGATCGTACTCATTTGTTGTTGAAATTCCGCTTTCGGTCGGTCTTTCTTTTCGAGTCCGCTTTCGGTCGTACTCGTTTGTTGTTGAAACTCCGCTTTCGGTCGGTCTTTCTTTTCGAGTCTGCTTTCGGCCGTACTCGTTTGTTGTTGAAACTCCACTTTCGGTCGGTCTTTCTTTTCGAGTCCGCTTTCGGTCGTACTCATTTGCTGTTGAAATTGCGTCTTCGGCCGGTCTTTCTTTTCAAGTCCGCTTTCGGTCGTACTCGTTTGTTTTTGAAACTCCGCTTTCAGTCGGTCTTTGTTTTCGAGTCCGCCTTCGGTCGTACTCCTTTGTTGTTGAAACTCCGCTTTCGGTCGGCCTTTCTTTTTGAGTCCGCTTTCGGTCGTACTCGTTTGTTGTTGAAACTCCGCTTTCGGTCGGCCTTTCTTTTCGAGTCCGCTTTCAGTCGTACTCGTTTGTTGTTGAAACTCCGCTTTCGGTCGGTATTTCTTTGCGAGTCCGCTTTCGGTCGTACTCGTTTGTTGTTGAAATTCCGCTTTTGGTCGGTCTTTCTTTTCGAGTCCGTTTTCGGTCGTACTCGTTTGTTGTTGAAACTCCATTTTCAGTCGGTCTTTCTTTTCGAGTCCGCTATCGGTCGTACTCGTTTGTTGTTGAAATTCCGCTTTCGGTCGGTCTTTCTTTTCGAGTCCGCTTTCGGTCGTACTCGTTTGCTGTTGAAATTCCGTCTTCGGTCGGTCTTTCTTTTTGAGTCCGCTTTCGGTCGTACTCGTTTGTTGTTGAAACTCCACTTTCGGTCGGTCTTTGTTTTCGAGTCCGCTTTCGGTCGTACTCGTTTGTTGTTGAAACTCCGTTTTCGACCGGTCTTTCTTTTCGAGTCCGCTTTCGGTCGTACTCGTTTGTTGTTGAAACTCCGCTTTCGGTCGGTCTTTCTTTTCGAGTCCGCTTTCGGTAGTACTCGTTTGTTGTTGAAATTCCACTTTCGGTCGGTCTTTCTTTTCGAGTCCACTTTCGGCCGTACTCGTTTGTTGTTGAAATTCCGCTTTCGGTCGGTCTTTCTTTTCGAGTCCGCTTTCGGTCGTACTCATTTGCTGTTTAAATTCCGTCTTCGACCAGTCTTTCTTTTCGAGTCCGCTTTCGGTCGTACTCGTTTGTTGTTGAAACTCCGCTTTCGGTCGGTCTTTCTTTCCGAATCCTCTTTCAGGCATGCTCGTTTGTCGTTGAAACTCCGCTTTCGGTCGGTCTTTTTTTTCGAGTTCGCTTTCGGTCGTACTCGTTTGTTGTTGAAACTCCATTTTCGTTCGGTCTTTCTTTTCGAGTCTGCTTTCGGTCGTACTTGTTTGTGTTTGAAACTCCGCTTTCGGTCGGTCTTCTTTTCGAGTCCGCTTTCGGTCGTACTCATTTGTTGTTGAAATTCCGCTTTCGTTCGGTCTTTCTTTTCGAGTCCGCTTTCGGTCGTACTCGTTTGTTGTTGAAACTCCGCTTTCGGTCGGTCTTTCTTTTCGAGTCCGCTTTCAGTCGTACTCGTTTGATGTTGAAACTCCGCTTTCGGTCGGTCTTTCTTTGCGAGTCCGCTTTCGGTCGTACTCGTTTGTTGTTGAAATTCCGCTTTTGGTCGGTCTTTCTTTTCGAGTCCGCTTTCGTTCGTACTCGTTTGCTGTTGAAATTCCGTCTTCGGTCGGTCTTTATTTTCGAGTCCGCTTTCGGTCGTACTCGTTTGTTGTTGAAACTCCACTTTCGGTCGGTCTTTGTTTTCGAGTCCGCTTTCGGTCGTACTCGTTTGTTGTTGAAACTCCGCTTTCGGCCGGTCTTTCTTTTCGAGTCCGCTTTCGGTCGTACTCGTTTGTTGTTGAAACTCCGTTTTCGGGCGGTCTTTCTTTTCGAGTCCGCTTTCGGTAGCACTCGTTTGTTGTTGAAATTCCACTTTCGGTCGGTCTTTCTTTTCGAGTCCGCTTTCGGTCGTACTCATTTGCTGTTTAAATTCCGTCTTCGACCAGTCTTTCTTTTCGAGTCCGCTTTCGGTCGTACTCGTTTGTTGTTGAAACTCCGCTTTCGGTCGGTATTTCTTTCCGAATCCTCTTTCAGGCATACTCGTTTGTTGTTGAAACTCCGCTTTCGGTCGGTCTTTTTTTTTGAGTTCGCTTTCGGTCGTACTCGTTTGTTGTTGAAACTCCGCTTTCGGTCGGTCTTTCTTTTCGAGTCTGCTTTCGGTCGTACTTGTTTGTGTTTGAAACTCCGCTTTCGGTCGGTCTTTCTTTTCGAGTCCGCTTTCGGTCGTACTCATTTGCTGTTGAAATTGCGTCTTCGGCCGGTCTTTCTTTTCAAGTCCGCTTTCGGTCGTACTCGTTTGTTTTTGAAACTCCGCTTTCAGTCGGTCTTTGTTTTCGAGTCCGCCTTCGGTCGTACTCCTTTGTTGTTGAAACTCCGCTTTCGGTCGGCCTTTCTTTTTGAGTCCGCTTTCGGTCGTACTCGTTTGTTGTTGAAACTCCGCTTTCGGTCGGCCTTTCTTTTCGAGTCCGCTTTCAGTCGTACTCGTTTGTTGTTGAAACTCCGCTTTCGGTCGGTATTTCTTTGCGAGTCCGCTTTCGGTCGTACTCGTTTGTTGTTGAAATTCCGCTTTTGGTCGGTCTTTCTTTTCGAGTCCGTTTTCGGTCGTACTCGTTTGTTGTTGAAACTCCATTTTCAGTCGGTCTTTCTTTTCGAGTCCGCTATCGGTCGTACTCGTTTGTTGTTGAAATTCCGCTTTCGGTCGGTCTTTCTTTTCGAGTCCGCTTTCGGTCGTACTCGTTTGCTGTTGAAATTCCGTCTTCGGTCGGTCTTTCTTTTTGAGTCCGCTTTCGGTCGTACTCGTTTGTTGTTGAAACTCCACTTTCGGTCGGTCTTTGTTTTCGAGTCCGCTTTCGGTCGTACTCGTTTGTTGTTGAAACTCCGTTTTCGGCCGGTCTTTCTTTTCGAGTCCGCTTTCGGTCGTACTCGTTTGTTGTTGAAACTCCGCTTTCGGTCGGTCTTTCTTTTCGAGTCCGCTTTCGGTAGTACTCGTTTGTTGTTGAAATTCCACTTTCGGTCGGTCTTTCTTTTCGAGTCCACTTTCGGCCGTACTCGTTTGTTGTTGAAATTCCGCTTTCGGTCGGTCTTTCTTTTCGAGTCCGCTTTCGGTCGTACTCATTTGCTGTTTAAATTCCGTCTTCGACCAGTCTTTCTTTTCGAGTCCGCTTTCGGTCGTACTCGTTTGTTGTTGAAACTCCGCTTTCGGTCGGTCTTTCTTTCCGAATCCTCTTTCAGGCATGCTCGTTTGTCGTTGAAACTCCGCTTTCGGTCGGTCTTTTTTTTCGAGTTCGCTTTCGGTCGTACTCGTTTGTTGTTGAAACTCCATTTTCGTTCGGTCTTTCTTTTCGAGTCTGCTTTCGGTCGTACTTGTTTGTGTTTGAAACTCCGCTTTCGGTCGGTCTTCTTTTCGAGTCCGCTTTCGGTCGTACTCATTTGTTGTTGAAATTCCGCTTTCGTTCGGTCTTTCTTTTCGAGTCCGCTTTCGGTCGTACTCGTTTGTTGTTGAAACTCCGCTTTCGGTCGGTCTTTCTTTTCGAGTCCGCTTTCAGTCGTACTCGTTTGATGTTGAAACTCCGCTTTCGGTCGGTCTTTCTTTGCGAGTCCGCTTTCGGTCGTACTCGTTTGTTGTTGAAATTCCGCTTTTGGTCGGTCTTTCTTTTCGAGTCCGCTTTCGTTCGTACTCGTTTGCTGTTGAAATTCCGTCTTCGGTCGGTCTTTATTTTCGAGTCCGCTTTCGGTCGTACTCGTTTGTTGTTGAAACTCCACTTTCGGTCGGTCTTTGTTTTCGAGTCCGCTTTCGGTCGTACTCGTTTGTTGTTGAAACTCCGCTTTCGGCCGGTCTTTCTTTTCGAGTCCGCTTTCGGTCGTACTCGTTTGTTGTTGAAACTCCGTTTTCGGGCGGTCTTTCTTTTCGAGTCCGCTTTCGGTAGCACTCGTTTGTTGTTGAAATTCCACTTTCGGTCGGTCTTTCTTTTCGAGTCCGCTTTCGGTCGTACTCATTTGCTGTTTAAATTCCGTCTTCGACCAGTCTTTCTTTTCGAGTCCGCTTTCGGTCGTACTCGTTTGTTGTTGAAACTCCGCTTTCGGTCGGTATTTCTTTCCGAATCCTCTTTCAGGCATACTCGTTTGTTGTTGAAACTCCGCTTTCGGTCGGTCTTTTTTTTCGAGTTCGCTTTCGGTCGTACTCGTTTGTTGTTGAAACTCCGCTTTCGGTCGGTCTTTCTTTTCGAGTCTGCTTTCGGTCGTACTTGTTTGTGTTTGAAACTCCGCTTTCGGTCGGTCTTCTTTTCGAGTCCGCTTTCGATCGTACTCATTTGTTGTTGAAATTCCGCTTTCGGTCGGTCTTTCTTTTCGAGTCCGCTTTCGGTCGTACTCGTTTGTTGTTGAAACTCCGCTTTCGGTCGGTCTTTCTTTTCGAGTCTGCTTTCGGCCGTACTCGTTTGTTGTTGAAACTCCACTTTCGGTCGGTCTTTCTTTTCGAGTCCGCTTTCGGTCGTACTCATTTGCTGTTGAAATTGCGTCTTCGGCCGGTCTTTCTTTTCAAGTCCGCTTTCGGTCGTACTCGTTTGTTTTTGAAACTCCGCTTTCAGTCGGTCTTTGTTTTCGAGTCCGCCTTCGGTCGTACTCCTTTGTTGTTGAAACTCCGCTTTCGGTCGGCCTTTCTTTTCGAGTCCGCTTTCGGTCGTACTCGTTTGTTGTTGAAACTCCGCTTTCGGTCGGCCTATCTTTTCGAGTCCGCTTTCAGTCGTACTCGTTTGCTGTTGAAACTCCGCTTTCGGTCGGTATTTCTTTGCGAGTCCGCTTTCGGTCGTACTCGTTTGTTGTTGAAATTCCGCTTTTGGTCGGTCTTTCTTTTCGAGTCCGTTTTCGGTCGTACTCGTTTGTTGTTGAAACTCCATTTTCAGTCGGTCTTTCTTTTCGAGTCCGCTATCGGTCGTACTCGTTTGTTGTTGAAATTCCGCTTTCGGTCGGTCTTTCTTTTCGAGTCCGCTTTCGGTCGTACTCGTTTGCTGTTGAAATTCCGTCTTCGGTCGGTCTTTCTTTTTGAGTCCGCTTTCGGTCGTACTCGTTTGTTGTTGAAACTCCACTTTCGGTCGGTCTTTGTTTTCGAGTCCGCTTTCGGTCGTACTCGTTTGTTGTTGAAACTCCGTTTTCGGCCGGTCTTTCTTTTCGAGTCCGCTTTCGGTCGTACTCGTTTGTTGTTGAAACTCCGCTTTCGGTCGGTCTTTCTTTTCGAGTCCGCTTTCGGTAGTACTCGTTTGTTGTTGAAATTCCACTTTCGGTCGGTCTTTCTTTTCGAGTCCACTTTCGGCCGTACTCGTTTGTTGTTGAAATTCCGCTTTCGGTCGGTCTTTCTTTTCGAGTCCGCTTTCGGTCGTACTCATTTGCTGTTTAAATTCCGTCTTCGACCAGTCTTTCTTTTCGAGTCCGCTTTCGGTCGTACTCGTTTGTTGTTGAAACTCCGCTTTCGGGCGGTCTTTCTTTCCGAATCCTCTTTCAGGCATGCTCGTTTGTCGTTGAAACTCCGCTTTCGGTCGGTCTTTTTTTTCGAGTTCGCTTTCGGTCGTACTCGTTTGTTGTTGAAACTCCATTTTCGGTCGGTCTTTCTTTTCGAGTCTGCTTTCGGTCGTACTTGTTTGTGTTTGAAACTCCGCTTTCGGTCGGTCTTCTTTTCGAGTCCGCTTTCGGTCGTACTCATTTGTTGTTGAAATTCCGCTTTCGTTCGGTCTTTCTTTTCGAGTCCGCTTTCGGTCGTACTCGTTTGTTGTTGAAACTCCGCTTTCGGTCGGTCTTTCTTTTCGAGTCCGCTTTCAGTCGTACTCGTTTGATGTTGAAACTCCGCTTTCGGTCGGTCTTTCTTTGCGAGTCCGCTTTCGGTCGTACTCGTTTGTTGTTGAAATTCCGCTTTTGGTCGGTCTTTCTTTTCGATTCCGCTTTCGGTCGTACTCGTTTGTTGTTGAAACTCCATTTTCGGTCGGTCTTTCTTTTCGAGTCCGCTATCGGTCGTACTCGTTTGTTGTTGAAATTCCGCTTTTGGTCGGTCTTTCTTTTCGAGTCCGCTTTCGTTCGTACTCGTTTGCTGTTGAAATTCCGTCTTCGGTCGGTCTTTATTTTCGAGTCCGCTTTCGGTCGTACTCGTTTGTTGTTGAAACTCCACTTTCGGTCGGTCTTTGTTTTCGAGTCCGCTTTCGGTCGTACTCGTTTGTTGTTGAAACTCCGCTTTCGGCCGGTCTTTCTTTTCGAGTCCGCTTTCGGTCGTACTCGTTTGTTGTTGAAACTCCGTTTTCGGGCGGTCTTTCTTTTCGAGTCCGCTTTCGGTAGCACTCGTTTGTTGTTGAAATTCCACTTTCGGTCGGTCTTTCTTTTCGAGTCCGCTTTCGGTCGTACTCATTTGCTGTTTAAATTCCGTCTTCGACCAGTCTTTCTTTTCGAGTCCGCTTTCGGTCGTACTCGTTTGTTGTTGAAACTCCGCTTTCGGTCGGTATTTCTTTCCGAATCCTCTTTCAGGCATACTCGTTTGTTGTTGAAACTCCGCTTTCGGTCGGTCTTTTTTTTCGAGTTCGCTTTCGGTCGTACTCGTTTGTTGTTGAAACTCCGCTTTCGGTCGGTCCTTCTTTTCGAGTCTGCTTTCGGTCGTACTTGTTTGTGTTTGAAACTCCGCTTTCGGTCGCTCTTCTTTTCGAGTCCGCTTTCGGTCGTACTCATTTGTTGTTGAAATTCCGCTTTCGGTCGGTCTTTCTTTTCGAGTCCGCTTTCGGTCGTACTCGTTTGTTGTTGAAACTCCGCTTTCGGTCGGTCTTTCTTTTCGAGTCTGCTTTCGGCCGTACTCGTTTGTTGTTGAAACTCCACTTTCGGTCGGTCTTTCTTTTCGAGTCCGCTTTCGGTCGTACTCATTTGCTGTTGAAATTGCGTCTTCGGCCGGTCTTTCTTTTCAAGTTCGCTTTCGGTCGTACTCGTTTGTTTTTGAAACTCCGCTTTCAGTCGGTCTTTGTTTTCGAGTCCGCCTTCGGTCGTACTCCTTTGTTGTTGAAACTCCGCTTTCGGTCGGCCTTTCTTTTCGAGTCCGCTTTCGGTCGTACTCGTTTGTTGTTGAAACTCCGCTTTCGGTCGGCCTTTCTTTTCGAGTCCGCTTTCAGTCGTACTCGTTTGTTGTTGAAACTCCGCTTTCGGTCGGTCTTTCTTTGCGAGTCCGCTTTCGGTCGTACTCGTTTGTTGTTGAAATTCCGCTTTTGGTCGGTCTTTCTTTTCGAGTCCGTTTTCGGTCGTACTCGTTTGTTGTTGAAACTCCATTTTCAGTCGGTCTTTCTTTTCGAGTCCGCTATCGGTCGTACTCGTTTGTTGTTGAAATTCCGCTTTCGGTCGGTCTTTCTTTTCGAGTCCGCTTTCGGTCGTACTCGTTTGCTGTTGAAATTCCGTCTTCGGTCGGTCTTTCTTTTTGAGTCCGCTTTCGGTCGTACTCGTTTGTTGTTGAAACTCCACTTTCGGTCGGTCTTTGTTTTCGAGTCCGCTTTCGGTCGTACTCGTTTGTTGTTGAAACTCCGTTTTCGGCCGGTCTTTCTTTTCGAGTCCGCTTTCGGTCGTACTCGTTTGTTGTTGAAACTCCGCTTTCGGTCGGTCTTTCTTTTCGAGTCCGCTTTCGGTAGTACTCGTTTGTTGTTGAAATTCCACTTTCGGTCGGTCTTTCTCTTCGAGTCCACTTTCGGCCCTACTCGTTTGTTGTTGAAATTCCGCTTTCGGTCGGTCTTTCTTTTCGAGTCCGCTTTCGGTCGTACTCATTTGCTGTTTAAATTCCGTCTTCGACCAGTCTTTCTTTTCGAGTCCGCTTTCGGTCGTACTCGTTTGTTGTTGAAACTCCGCTTTCGGTCGGTCTTTCTTTCCGAATCCTCTTTCAGGCATGCTCGTTTGTCGTTGAAACTCCGCTTTCGGTCAATCTTTTTTTTCGAGTTCGCTTTCGGTCGTACTCGTTTGTTGTTGAAACTCCATTTTCGGTCGGTCTTTCTTTTCGAGTCTGCTTTCGGTCGTACTTGTTTGTGTTTGAAACTCCGCTTTCGGTCGGTCTTCTTTTCGAGTCCGCTTTCGGTCGTACTCATTTGTTGTTGAAATTCCGCTTTCGTTCGGTCTTTCTTTTCGAGTCCGCTTTCGGTCGTACTCGTTTGTTGTTGAAACTCCGCTTTCGGTCGGTCTTTCTTTTCGAGTCCGCTTTCAGTCGTACTCGTTTGATGTTGAAACTCCGCTTTCGGTCGGTCTTTCTTTGCGAGTCCGCTTTCGGTCGTACTCGTTTGTTGTTGAAATTCCGCTTTTGGTCGGTCTTTCTTTTCGATTCCGCTTTCGGTCGTACTCGTTTGTTGTTGAAACTCCATTTTCGGCCGGTCTTTCTTTTCGAGTCCGCTATCGGTCGTACTCGTTTGTTGTTGAAATTCCGCTTTTGGTCGGTCTTTCTTTTCGAGTCCGCTTTCGTTCGTACTCGTTTGCTGTTGAAATTCCGTCTTCGGTCGGTCTTTATTTTCGAGTCCGCTTTCGGTCGTACTCGTTTGTTGTTGAAACTCCACATTCGGTCGGTCTTTGTTTTCGAGTCCGCTTTCGGTCGTACTCGTTTGTTGTTGAAACTCCGCTTTCGGTCGGTCTTTCTTTTCGAGTCCGCTTTCGGTCGTACTCGTTTGTTGTTGAAACTCCGTTTTCGGGCGGTCTTTCTTTTCGAGTCCGCTTTCGGTAGCACTCGTTTGTTGTTGAAATTCCACTTTCGGTCGGTCTTTCTTTTCGAGTCCGCTTTCGGTCGTACTCATTTGCTGTTTAAATTCCGTCTTCGAGCAGTCTTTCTTTTCGAGTCCGCTTTCGGTCGTACTCGTTTGTTGTTGAAACTCCGCTTTCGGTCGGTATTTCTTTCCGAATCCTCTTTCAGGCATACTCGTTTGTTGTTGAAACTCCGCTTTCGGTCGGTCTTTTTTTTCGAGTTCGCTTTCGGTCGTACTCGTTTGTTGTTGAAACTCCGCTTTCGGTCGGTCTTTCTTTTCGAGTCTGCTTTCGGTCGTACTTGTTTGTGTTTGAAACTCCGCTTTCGGTCGGTCTTCTTTTCGAGTCCGCTTTCGGTCGTACTCATTTGTTGTTGAAATTCCGCTTTCGGTCGGTCTTTCTTTTCGAGTCCGCTTTCGGTGGTACTCGTTTGTTGTTGAAACTCCGCTTTCGGTCGGTCTTTCTTTTCGAGTCTGCTCTCGGCCGTACTCGTTTGTTGTTGAAACTCTATTTTCGGTCGGTCTTTCTTTTCGAGTCCGCTTTTGGTCGTACTCATTTGCTGTTGAAATTGCGTCTTCGGCCGGTCTTTCTTTTCAAGTCCGCTTTCGGTCGTACTCGTTTGTTTTTGAAACTCCGCTTTCAGTCGGTCTTTGTTTTCGAGTCCGCCTTCGGTCGTACTCCTTTGTTGTTGAAACTCCGCTTTCGGCCGGCCTTTCTTTTCGAGTCCGCTTTCGGTCGTACTCGTTTGTTGTTGAAACTCCGCTTTCGGTCGGTCTTTCTTTTCGAGTCCGCTTTCAGTCGTACTCGTTTGTTGTTGAAACTCCGCTTTCGGTCGGTCTTTCTTTGCGAGTCCGTTTTCGGTCGTACTCGTTTGTTGTTGAAATTCCGCTTTTGGTCGGTCTTTCTTTTCGAGTCCGTTTTCGGTCGTACTCGTTTGTTGTTGAAACTCCATTTTTGGTCGGTCTTTCTTTTCGAGTCCGCTATCGGTCGTACTCGTTTGTTGTTGAAATTCCGCTTTCGGTCGGTCTTTCTTTTCGAGTCCGCTTTCGGTCGTACTCGTTTGCTGTTGAAATTCCGTCTTCGGTCGGTCTTTCTTTTCGAGTCCGCTTTCGGTCGTACTCGTTTGTTGTTGAAACTCCACTTTCGGTCGGTCTTTGTTTTCGAGTCCGCTTTCGGTCGTACTCGTTTGTTGTTGAAACTCCGCTTTCGGCCGGTCTTTCTTTTCGAGTCCGCTTTCGGTCGTACTCGTTTGTTGTTGAAACTCCGCTTTTGGTCGGTCTTTCTTTTCGAGTCCACTTTCGGTAGTACTCGTTTGTTGTTGAAATTCCACTTTCGGTCGGTCTTTCTTTTCGAGTCCGCTTTCGGCCGTACTCGTTTGTTGTTGAAATTCCGCTTTCGGTCGGTCTTTCTTTTCGAGTCCGCTTTCGGTCGTACTCATTTGCTGTTTAAATTCCGTCTTCGACCAGTCTTTCTTTTCGAGTCCGCTTTCGGTCGTACTCGTTTGTTGTTGAAACTCCGCTTTCGGTCGGTCTTTCTTTTCGAGTCTGCTTTCGGCCGTACTCGTTTGTTGTTGAAACTCCACTTTCGGTCGGTCTTTCTTTTCGAGTCCGCTTTCGGTCGTACTCGTTTGTTGTTGAAACTCCGCTTTCGGCCGGTCTTTCTTTTCGAGTCCGCTTTCGGTCGTACTCGTTTGTTGTTGAAACTCCGCTTTCGGTCGGTCTTTCTTTTCGAGTCCGCTTTCGGTAGTACTCGTTTGTTGTTGAAATTCCACTTTCGGTCGGTCTTTCTTTTCGAGTCCGCTTTCGGCCGTACTCGTTTGTTGTTGAAATTCCGCTTTCGTTCGGTCTTTCTTTTCGAGTCCGCTTTCGGTCGTACTCGTTTGTTGTTGAAACTCCGCTTTCGGTCGGTCTTTCTTTTCGAGTCCGCTTTCAGTCGTACTCGTTTGATGTTGAAACTCCGCTTTCGGTCGGTCTTTCTTTGCGAGTCCGCTTTCGGTCGTACTCGTTTGTTGTTGAAATTCCGCTTTTGGTCGGTCTTTCTTTTCGATTCCGCTTTCGGTCGTACTCGTTTGTTGTTGAAACTCCATTTTCGGCCGGTCTTTCTTTTCGAGTCCGCTATCGGTCGTACTCGTTTGTTGTTGAAATTCCGCTTTTGGTCGGTCTTTCTTTTCGAGTCCGCTTTCGGTCGTACTCGTTTGTTGTTGAAACTCCACTTTCGGTCGGTCTTTGTTTTCGAGTCCGCTTTCGGTCGTACTCGTTTGTTGTTGAAACTCCGCTTTCGGCCGATCTTTCTTTTCGAGTCCGCTTTCGGTCGTACTCGTTTGTTGTTGAAACTCCGCTTTTGGTCGGTCTTTCTTTTCGAGTCCGCTTTCGGTAGTACTCGTTTGTTGTTGAAATTCCACTTTCGGTCGGTCTTTCTTTTCGAGTCCGCTTTCGGCCGTACTCGTTTGTTGTTGAAATTCCGCTTTCGGTCGGTCTTTCTTTTCGAGTCCGCTTTCGGTCGTACTCATTTGCTGTTTAAATTCCGTCTTCGACCAGTCTTTCTTTTCGAGTCCGCTTTCGGTCGTACTCGTTTGTTGTTGAAATTCCGCTTTCGTTCGGTCTTTCTTTTCGAGTCCGCTTTCGGTCGTACTCGTTTGTTGTTGAAACTCCGCTTTCGGTCGGTCTTTCTTTTCGAGTCTGCTTTCGGCCGTACTCGTTTGTTGTTGAAACTCCACTTTCGGTCGGTCTTTCTTTTCGAGTCCGCTTTCGGTCGTACTCATTTGCTGTTGTAATTGCGTCTTCGGCCGGTCTTTCTTTTCAAGTCCGCTTTCGGTCGTACTCGTTTGTTTTTGAAACTCCGCTTTCAGTCGGTCTTTGTTTTCGAGTCCGCCTTCGGTCGTTCTCCTTTGTTGTTGAAACTCCGCTTTCGGCCGGCCTTTCTTTTCGAGTCTGCTTTCGGTCGTACTCGTTTGTTGTTGAAACTCCGCTTTCGGTCGGTCTTTCTTTTCGAGTCCGCTTTCAGTCGTACTCGTTTGTTGTTGAAACTCCGCTTTCGGTCGGTCTTTCTTTGCGAGTCCGCTTTCGGTCGTACTCGTTTGTTGTTGAAATTCCGCTTTTGGTCGGCCTTTCTTTTCGAGTCCGTTTTCGGTCGTACTCGTTTGTTGTTGAAACTCCATTTTTGGTCGGTCTTTCTTTTCGAGTCTGCTATCGGTCGTACTCGTTTGTTGTTGAAATTCCGCTTTCGGTCGGTCTTTCTTTTCGAGTCCGCTTTCGGTCGTACTCGTTTGCTGTTGAAATTCCGTCTTCGGTCGGTCTTTCTTTTCGAGTCCGCTTTCGGTCGTACTCGTTTGTAGTTGAAACTCCACTTTCGGTCGGTCTTTGTTTTCGAGTCCGCTTTCGGTCGTACTCGTTTGTTGTTGAAACTCCGCTTTCGGCCGATCTTTCTTTTCGAGTCCGCTTTCGGTCGTACTCGTTTGTTGTTGAAACTCCGCTTTTGGTCGGTCTTTCTTTTCGAGTCCGCTTTCGGTAGTACTCGTTTGTTGTTGAAATTCCACTTTCGGTCGGTCTTTCTTTTCGAGTCCGCTTTCGGCCGTACTCGTTTGTTGTTGAAATTCCGCTTTCGGTCGGTCTTTCTTTTCGAGTCCGCTTTCGGTCGTACTCATTTGCTGTTTAAATTCCGTCTTCGACCAGTCTTTCTTTTCGAGTCCGCTTTCGGTCGTACTCGTTTGTTGTTGAAATTCCGCTTTCGTTCGGTCTTTCTTTTCGAGTCCGCTTTCGGTCGTACTCGTTTGTTGTTGAAACTCCGCTTTCGGTCGGTCTTTCTTTTCGAGTCTGCTTTCGGCCGTACTCGTTTGTTGTTGAAACTCCACTTTCGGTCGGTCTTTCTTTTCGAGTCCGCTTTCGGTCGTACTCATTTGCTGTTGTAATTGCCTCTTCGGCCGGTCTTTCTTTTCAAGTCCGCTTTCGGTCGTACTCGTTTGTTTTTGAAACTCCGCTTTCAGTCGGTCTTTGTTTTCGAGTCCGCCTTCGGTCGTACTCCTTTGTTGTTGAAACTCCGCTTTCGGCCGGCCTTTCTTTTCGAGTCCGCTTTCGGTCGTACTCGTTTGTTGTTGAAACTCCGCTTTCGGTCGGTCTTTCTTTTCGAGTCCGCTTTCAGTCGTACTCGTTTGTTGTTGAAACTCCGCTTTTGGTCGGTCTTTCTTTGCGAGTCCGCTTTCGGTCGTACTCGTTTGTTGTTGAAACTCCGCTTTCGGTCGGTCTTTCTTTCCGAATCCTCTTTCAGGCATGCTCGTTTGTCGTTGAAACTCCGCTTTCGGTCGGTCTTTTTTTTCGAGTTCGCTTTCGGTCGTACTCGTTTGTTGTTGAAACTCCATTTTCGGTCGGTCTTTCTTTTCGAGTCTGCTTTCGGTCGTACTTGTTTGTGTTTGAAACTCCGCTTTCGGTCGGTCTTCTTTTCGAGTCCGCTTTCGGTCGTACTCATTTGTTGTTGAAATTCCGCTTTCGTTCGGTCTTTCTTTTCGAGTCCGCTTTCGGTCGTACTCGTTTGTTGTTGAAACTCCGCTTTCGGTCGGTCTTTCTTTTCGAGTCCGCTTTCAGTCGTACTCGTTTGATGTTGAAACTCCGCTTTCGGTCGGTCTTTCTTTGCGAGTCCACTTTCGGTCGTACTCGTTTGTTGTTGAAATTCCGCTTTTGGTCGGTCTTTCTTTTCGATTCCGCTTTCGGTCGTACTCGTTTGTTGTTGAAACTCCATTTTCGGCCGGTCTTTCTTTTCGAGTCCGCTATCGGTCGTACTCGTTTGTTGTTGAAATTCCGCTTTTGGTCGGTCTTTCTTTTCGAGTCCGCTTTCGTTCGTACTCGTTTGCTGTTGAAATTCCGTCTTCGGTCGGTCTTTATTTTCGAGTCCGCTTTCGGTCGTACTCGTTTGTTGTTGAAACTCCACATTCGGTCGGTCTTTGTTTTCGAGTCCGCTTTCGGTCGTACTCGTTTGTTGTTGAAACTCCGCTTTCGGCCGGTCTTTCTTTTCGAGTCCGCTTTCGGTCGTACTCGTTTGTTGTTGAAACTCCGTTTTCGGGCGGTCTTTCTTTTCGAGTCCGCTTTCGGTAGCACTCGTTTGTTGTTGAAATTCCACTTTCGGTCGGTCTTTCTTTTCGAGTCCGCTTTCGGTCGTACTCATTTGCTGTTTAAATTCCGTCTTCGAGCAGTCTTTCTTTTCGAGTCCGCTTTCGGTCGTACTCGTTTGTTGTTGAAACTCCGCTTTCGGTTGGTATTTCTTTCCGAATCCTCTTTCAGGCATACTCGTTTGTTGTTGAAACTCCGCTTTCGGTCGGTCTTTTTTTTCGAGTTCGCTTTCGGTCGTACTCGTTTGTTGTTGAAACTCCGCTTTCGGTCGGTCTTTCTTTTCGAGTCTGCTTTCGGTCGTACTTGTTTGTGTTTGAAACTCCGCTTTCGGTCGGTCTTCTTTTCGAGTCCGCTTTCGGTCGTACTCATTTGTTGTTGAAATTCCGCTTTCGGTCGGTCTTTCTTTTCGAGTCCGCTTTCGGTGGTACTCGTTTGTTGTTGAAACTCCGCTTTCGGTCGGTCTTTCTTTTCGAGTCTGCTCTCGGCCGTACTCGTTTGTTGTTGAAACTCTATTTTCGGTCGGTCTTTCTTTTCGAGTCCGCTTTTGGTCGTACTCATTTGCTGTTGAAATTGCGTCTTCGGCCGGTCTTTCTTTTCAAGTCCGCTTTCGGTCGTACTCGTTTGTTTTTGAAACTCCGCTTTCAGTCGGTCTTTGTTTTCGAGTCCGCCTTCGGTCGTACTCCTTTGTTGTTGAAACTCCGCTTTCGGCCGGCCTTTCTTTTCGAGTCCGCTTTCGGTCGTACTCGTTTGTTGTTGAAACTCCGCTTTCGGTCGGTCTTTCTTTTCGAGTCCGCTTTCAGTCGTACTCGTTTGTTGTTGAAACTCCGCTTTCGGTCGGTCTTTCTTTGCGAGTCCGTTTTCGGTCGTACTCGTTTGTTGTTGAAATTCCGCTTTTGGTCGGTCTTTCTTTTCGAGTCCGTTTTCGGTCGTACTCGTTTGTTGTTGAAACTCCATTTTTGGTCGGTCTTTCTTTTCGAGTCCGCTATCGGTCGTACTCGTTTGTTGTTGAAATTCCGCTTTCGGTCGGTCTTTCTTTTCGAGTCCGCTTTCGGTCGTACTCGTTTGCTGTTGAAATTCCGTCTTCGGTCGGTCTTTCTTTTCGAGTCCGCTTTCGGTCGTACTCATTTGTTGTTGAAACTCCACTTTCGGTCGGTCTTTGTTTTCGAGTCCGCTATCGGTCGTACTCGTTTGTTGTTGAAATTCCACTTTCGGTCGGTCTTTCTTTTCGAGTCCGCTTTCGGTCGTACTCATTTGCTTTTGAAATTGCGTCTTCGGCCGGTCTTTCTTTTCAAGTCCGCTTTCGGTCGTACTCGTTTGTTTTTGAAACTCCGCTTTCAGTCGGTCTTTGTTTTCGAGTCCGCCTTCGGTCGTACTCCTTTGTTGTTGAAACTCCGCTTTCGGCCGGCCTTTCTTTTCGAGTCCGCTTTCGGTCGTACTCGTTTGTTGTTGAAACTCCGCTTTCGGTCGGTCTTTCTTTTCGAGTCCACTTTCAGTCGTACTCGTTTGTTGTTGAAACTCCGCTTTCGGTCGGTCTTTCTTTGCGAGTCCGCTTTCGGTCGTACTCGTTTGTTGTTGAAATTCCGCTTTTGGTCGGTCTTTCTTTTCGAGTCCGTTTTCGGTCGTACTCGTTTGTTGTTGAAACTCCATTTTTGGTCGGTCTTTCTTTTCGAGTCCGCTATCGGTCGTACTCGTTTGTTGTTGAAATTCCGCTTTCGGTCGGTCTTTCTTTTCGAGTCCACTTTCGGTCGTACTCGTTTGCTGTTGAAATTCCGTCTTCGGTCGGTCTTTCTTTTCGAGTCCGCTTTCGGTCGTACTCGTTTGTTGTTGAAACTCCACTTTCGGTCGGTCTTTGTTTTCGAGTCCGCTTTCGGTCGTACTCGTTTGTTGTTGAAACTCCGCTTTCGGCCGGTCTTTCTTTTCGAGTCCGCTTTCGGTCGTACTCGTTTGTTGTTGAAACTCCGCTTTTGGTCGGTCTTTCTTTTCGAGTCCGCTTTCGGTAGTACTCGTTTGTTGTTGAAATTCCACTTTCGGTCGGTCTTTCTTTTCGAGTCCGCTTTCGGCCGTACTCGTTTGTTGTTGAAATTTCGCTTTCGGTCGGTCTTTCTATTCGAGTCCGCTTTCGGTCGTACTCATTTGCTGTTTAAATTCCGTCTTCGACCAGTCTTTCTTTTCGAGTCCGCTTTCGGTCGTACTCGTTTGTTGTTGAAATTCCGCTTTCGTTCGGTCTTTCTTTTCGAGTCCGCTTTCGGTCGTACTCGTTTGTTGTTGAAACTCCGCTTTCGGTCGGTCTTTCTTTTCGAGTCTGCTTTCGGCCGTACTCGTTTGTTGTTGAAACTCCACTTTCGGTCGGTCTTTCTTTTCGAGTCCGCTTTCGGTCGTACTCATTTGCTGTTGAAATTCCGTCTTCGGACGGTCTTTCTTTTCAAGTCCGCTTTCGGTTGTACTCGTTTGTTTTTGAATCTCCGCTTTCAGTCGGTCTTTCTTTTCGAGTCCGCCTTCGGTCGTACTCCTTTGTTGTTGAAACTCCGCTTTCGGTCGGTCTTTCTTTTTGAGTCCGCTTTCGGTCGTACTCGTTTGTTGTTGAAACTCCGCTTTCGGTCGGTCTTTCTTTTCGAGTCCGCTTTCAGTCGTACTCGTTTATTGTTGAAACTCCGCTTTCGGTCGGTCTTTCTTTGCGAGTCCGCTTTCGGTCGTACTCGTTTGTTGTTGAAATTCCGCTTTTGGTCGGTCTTTCTATTCGAGTCCGCTTTCGGTCGTACTCGTTTGTTGTTGAAACTCCATTTTCGGTCGGTCTTTCTTTTCGAGTCCGCTATCGGTCGTACTCGTTTGTTGTTGAAATTCCGCTTTCGGTCGGTCTTTCTTTTCGAGTCCGCTTTCGGTCGTACTCGTTTGCTGTTGAAATTCCGTCTTCGGTCGGTCTTTCTTTTCGAGTCCGCTTTCGGTCGTACTCGTTTGTTGTTGAAACTCCACTTTCGGTCGGTCTTTGTTTTCGAGTCCGCTTTCGGTCGTACTCGTTTGTTGTTGAAACTCCACTTTCAGTCGGTCTTTGTTTTCGAGTCCGCTTTCGGTCGTACTCGTTTGTTGTTGAAACTCCGCTTTCGGCCGGTCTTTCTTTTAGAGTCCGCTTTCGGTCGTACTCGTTTGTTGTTGAAACTCCGCTTTCGGCCGGTCTTTCTTTTCGAGTCCGCTTTCGGTAGTACTCGTTTGTTGTTGAAATTCCACTTTCGGTCGGTCTTTCTTTTCGAGTCCGCTTTCGGCAGTACTCGTTTGTTGTTGAAATTCCGCTTTCGGTCGGTCTTTCTTTTCGAGTCCGCTTTTGGTCGTACTCATTTGCTGTTGAAATTGCGTCTTCGGCCGGTCTTTCTTTTCAAGTCCGCTTTCGGTCGTACTCGTTTGTTTTTGAAACTCCGCTTTCAGTCGGTCTTTGTTTTCGAGTCCGCCTTCGGTCGTACTCCTTTGTTGTTGAAACTCCGCTTTCGGCCGGCCTTTCTTTTCGAGTCCGCTTTCGGTCGTACTCGTTTGTTGTTGAAACTCCGCTTTCGGTCGGTCTTTCTTTTCGAGTCCGCTTTCAGTCGTACTCGTTTGTTGTTGAAACTCCGCTTTCGGTCGGTCTTTCTTTGCGAGTCCGCTTTCGGTCGTACTCGTTTGTTGTTGAAATTCCGCTTTTGGTCGGTCTTTCTTTTCGAGTCCGTTTTCGGTCGTACTCGTTTGTTGTTGAAACTCCATTTTTGGTCGGTCTTTCTTTTCGAGTCCGCTATCGGTCGTACTCGTTTGTTGTTGAAATTCCGCTTTCGGTCGGTCTTTCTTTTCGAGTCCGCTTTCGGTCGTACTCGTTTGCTGTTGAAATTCCGTCTTCGGTCGGTCTTTCTTTTCGAGTCCGCTTTCGGTCGTACTCGTTTGTTGTTGAAACTCCACTTTCGGTCGGTCTTTGTTTTCGAGTCCGCTTTCGGTCGTACTCGTTTGTTGTTGAAACTCCGCTTTCGGCCGGTCTTTCTTTTCGAGTCCGCTTTCGGTCGTACTCGTTTGTTGTTGAAACTCCGCTTTTGGTCGGTCTTTCTTTTCGAGTCCGCTTTCGGTAGTACTCGTTTGTTGTTGAAATTCCACTTTCGGTCGGTCTTTCTTTTCGAGTCCGCTTTCGGCCGTACTCGTTTGTTGTTGAAATTCCGCTTTCGGTCGGTCTTTCTTTTCGAGTCCGCTTTCGGTCGTACTCATTTGCTGTTTAAATTCCGTCTTCGACCAGTCTTTCTTTTCGAGTCCGCTTTCGGTCGTACTCGTTTGTTGTTGAAATTCCGCTTTCGTTCGGTCTTTCTTTTCGAGTCCGCTTTCGGTCGTACTCGTTTGTTGTTGAAACTCCGCTTTCGGTCGGTCTTTCTTTTCGAGTCTGCTTTTGGCCGTACTCGTTTGTTGTTGAAACTCCACTTTCGGTCGGTCTTTCTTTTCGAGTCCGCTTTCGGTCGTACTCATTTGCTGTTGAAATTGCGTCTTCGGCCTGTCTTTCTTTTCAAGTCCGCTTTCGGTCGTACTCGTTTGTTTTTGAAACTCCGCTTTCAGTCGGTCTTTGTTTTCGAGTCCGCCTTCGGTCGTACTCCTTTGTTGTTGAAACTCCGCTTTCGGCCGGCCTTTCTTTTCGAGTCCGCTTTCGGTCGTACTCGTTTGTTGTTGAAACTCCGCTTTCGGTCGGTCTTTCTTTTCGAGTCCGCTTTCAGTCGTACTCGTTTGTTGTTGAAACTCCGCTTTCGGTCGGTCTTTCTTTGCGAGTCCGCTTTCGGTCGTACTCGTTTGTTGTTGAAATTCCGCTTTTGGTCGGTCTTTCTTTTCGAGTCCGTTTTCGGTCGTACTCGTTTGTTGTTGAAACTCCATTTTTGGTCGGTCTTTCTTTTCGAGTCCGCTATCGGTCGTACTCGTTTGTTGTTGAAATTCCGCTTTCGGTCGGTCTTTCTTTTCGAGTCCGCTTTCGGTCGTACTCGTTTGCTGTTGAAATTCCGTCTTCGGTCGGTCTTTCTTTTCGAGTCCGCTTTCGGTCGTACTCGTTTGTTGTTGAAACTCCACTTTCGGTCGGTCTTTGTTTTCGAGTCCGCTTTCGGTCGTACTCGTTTGTTGTTGAAACTCCGCTTTCGGCCGGTCTTTCTTTTCGAGTCCGCTTTCGGTCGTACTCGTTTGTTGTTGAAACTCCGCTTTTGGTCGGTCTTTCTTTTCGAGTCCACTTTCGGTAGTACTCGTTTGTTGTTGAAATTCCACTTTCGGTCGGTCTTTGTTTTCGAGTCCGCTTTCGGCCGTACTCGTTTGTTGTTGAAATTCCGCTTTCGGTCGGTCTTTCTTTTCGAGTCCGCTTTCGGTCGTACTCATTTGCTGTTTAAATTCCGTCTTCGACCAGTCTTTCTTTTCGAGTCCGCTTTCGGTCGTACTCGTTTGTTGTTGAAATTCCGCTTTCGTTCGGTCTTTCTTTTCGAGTCCGCTTTCGGTCGTACTCGTTTGTTGTTGAAACTCCGCTTTCGGTCGGTCTTTCTTTTCGAGTCTGCTTTCGGCCGTACTCGTTTGTTGTTGAAACTCCACTTTCGGTCGGTCTTTCTTTTCGAGTCCGCTTTCGGTCGTACTCATTTGCTGTTGAAATTCCGTCTTCGGCCGGTCTTTCTTTTCAAGTCCGCTTTCGGTTGTACTCGTTTGTTTTTGAATCTCCGCTTTCAGTCGGTCTTTCTTTTCGAGTCCGCCTTCGGTCGTACTCCTTTGTTGTTGAAACTCCGCTTTCGGTCGGTCTTTCTTTTCGAGTCCGCTTTCGGTCGTACTCGTTTGTTGTTGAAACTCCGCTTTCGGTCGGTCTTTCTTTTCGCGTCCGCTTTCAGTCGTACTCGTTTATTGTTGAAACTCCGCTTTCGGTCGGTCTTTCTTTGCGAGTCCGCTTTCGGTCGTACTCGTTTGTTGTTGAAATTCCGCTTTTGGTCGGTCTTTCTATTCGAGTCCGCTTTCGGTCGTACTCGTTTGTTGTTGAAACTCCATTTTCGGTCGGTCTTTCTTTTCGAGTCCGCTATCGGTCGTACTCGTTTGTTGTTGAAATTCCGCTTTCGGTCGGTCTTTCTTTTCGAGTCCGCTTTCGGTCGTACTCGTTTGCTGTTGAAATTCCGTCTTCGGTCGGTCTTTCTTTTCGAGTCCGCTTTCGGTCGTACTCGTTTGTTGTTGAAACTCCACTTTCGGTCGGTCTTTGTTTTCGAGTCCGCTTTCGGTCGTACTCGTTTGTTGTTGAAACTCCACTTTCAGTCGGTCTTTGTTTTCGAGTCCGCTTTCGGTCGTACTCGTTTGTTGTTGAAACTCCGCTTTCGGTCGGTCTTTCTTTTCGAGTCCGCTTTCGGTCGTACTCGTTTGTTGTTGAAACTCCGCTTTTGGTCGGTCTTTCTTTTCGAGTCCGCTTTCGGTAGTACTCGTTTGTTGTTGAAATTCCACTTTCGGTCGGTCTTTCTTTTCGAGTCCGCTTTCGGCCGTACTCGTTTGTTGTTGAAATTCCGCTTTCGGTCGGTCTTTCTTTTCGAGTCCGCTTTCGGTCGTACTCATTTGCTGTTTAAATTCCGTCTTCGACCAGTCTTTCTTTTCGAGTCCGCTTTCGGTCGTACTCGTTTGTTGTTGAAATTCCGCTTTCGTTCGGTCTTTCTTTTCGAGTCCGCTTTCGGTCGTACTCGTTTGTTGTTGAAACTCCGCTTTCGGTCGGTCTTTCTTTTCGAGTCTGCTTTCGGCCGTACTCGTTTGTTGTTGAAACTCCACTTTCGGTCGGTCTTTCTTTTCGAGTCCGCTTTCGGTCGTACTCATTTGCTGTTGAAATTGCGTCTTCGGCCGGTCTTTCTTTTCAAGTCCGCTTTCGGTCGTACTCGTTTGTTTTTGAAACTCCGCTTTCAGTCGGTCTTTGTTTTTGAGTCCGCCTTCGGTCGTACTCCTTTGTTGTTGAAACTCCGCTTTCGGCCGGCCTTTCTTTTCGAGTCCGCTTTCGGTCGTACTCGTTTGTTGTTGAAACTCCGCTTTCGGTCGGTCTTTCTTTTCGAGTCCGCTTTCAGTCGTACTCGTTTGTTGTTGAAACTCCGCTTTCGGTCGGTCTTTCTTTGCGAGTCCGCTTTCGGTCGTACTCGTTTGTTGTTGAAATTCCGCTTTTGGTCGGTCTTTCTTTTCGAGTCCGTTTTCGGTCGTACTCGTTTGTTGTTGAAACTCCATTTTTGGTCGGTCTTTCTTTTCGAGTCCGCTATCGGTCGTACTCGTTTGTTGTTGAAATTCCGCTTTCGGTCGGTCTTTCTTTTCGAGTCCGCTTTCGGTCGTACTCGTTTGCTGTTGAAATTCCGTCTTCGGTCGGTCTTTCTTTTCGAGTCCGCTTTCGGTCGTACTCGTTTGTTGTTGAAACTCCACTTTCGGTCGGTCTTTGTTTTCGAGTCCGCTTTCGGTCGTACTCGTTTGTTGTTGAAACTCCGCTTTCAGCCGGTCTTTCTTTTCGAGTCCGCTTTCGGTCGTACTCGTTTGTTGTTGAAACTCCGCTTTTGGTCGGTCTTTCTTTTCGAGTCCGCTTTCGGTAGTACTCGTTTGTTGTTGAAATTCCACTTTCGGTCGGTCTTTCTTTTCGAGTCCGCTTTCGGCCGTACTCGTTTGTTGTTGAAATTTCGCTTTCGGTCGGTCTTTCTTTTCGAGTCCGCTTTCGGTCGTACTCATTTGCTGTTTAAATTCCGTCTTCGACCAGTCTTTCTTTTCGAGTCCGCTTTCGGTCGTACTCGTTTGTTGTTGAAATTCCGCTTTCGTTCGGTCTTTCTTTTCGAGTCCGCTTTCGGTCGTACTCGTTTGTTGTTGAAACTCCGCTTTCGGTCGGTCTTTCTTTTCGAGTCTGCTTTCGGCCGTACTCGTTTGTTGTTGAAACTCCACTTTCGGTCGGTCTTTCTTTTCGAGTCCGCTTTCGGTCGTACTCATTTGCTGTTGAAATTCCGTCTTCGGCCGGTCTTTCTTTTCAAGTCCGCTTTCGGTTGTACTCGTTTGTTTTTGAATCTCCGCTTTCAGTCGGTCTTTCTTTTCGAGTCCGCCTTCGGTCGTACTCCTTTGTTGTTGAAACTCCGCTTTCGGTCGGTCTTTCTTTTCGAGTCCGCTTTCGGTCGTACTCGTTTGTTGTTGAAACTCCGCTTTCGGTCGGTCTTTCTTTTCGAGTCTGCTTTCGGCCGTACTCGTTTGTTGTTGAAACTCCACTTTCGGTCGGTCTTTCTTTTCGAGTCCGCTTTCGGTCGTACTCATTTGCTGTTGAAATTCCGTCTTCGGCCGGTCTTTCTTTTCAAGTCCGCTTTCGGTTGTACTCGTTTGTTTTTGAATCTCCGCTTTCAGTCGGTCTTTCTTTTCGAGTCCGCCTTCGGTCGTACTCCTTTGTTGTTGAAACTCCCCTTTCGGTCGGTCTTTCTTTTCGAGTCCGCTTTCGGTCGTACTCATTTGTTGTTGAAACTCCGCTTTCGGTCGGTCTTTCTTTTCGAGTCCGCTTTCAGTCGTACTCGTTTATTGTTGAAACTCCGCTTTCGGTCGGTCTTTCTTTGCGAGTCCGCTTTCGGTCGTACTCGTTTGTTGTTGAAATTCCGCTTTTGGTCGGTCTTTCTATTCGAGTCCGCTTTCGGTCGTACTCGTTTGTTGTTGAAACTCCATTTTCGGTCGGTCTTTCTTTTCGAGTCCGCTTTCGGTCGTACTCGTTTATTGTTGAAACTCCACTTTCGGTCGGTCTTTGTTTTCGAGTCCGCTTTCGGTCGTACTCGTTTGTTGTTGAAACTCCACTTTCAGTCGGTCTTTGTTTTCGAGTCCGCTTTCGGTCGTACTCGTTTGTTGTTGAAACTCCGCTTTCGGTCGGTCTTTCTTTTCGAGTCCGCTTTCGGTCGTACTCGTTTGTTGTTGAAACTCCGCTTTTGGCCGGTCTTTCTTTTCGAGTCCGCTTTCGGTAGTACTCGTTTGTTGTTGAAATTCCACTTTCGGTCGGTCTTTCTTTTCGAGTCCGCTTTCGGCAGTACTCGTTTGTTGTTGAAATTCCGCTTTCGGTCGGTCTTTCTTTTCGAGTTCGCTTTCGGTCGTACTCATTTGCTGTTTAAATTCCGTCTTAGACCAGTCTTTCTTTTCGAGTCCGCTTTCGGTCGTACTCGTTTGTTGTTGAAACTCCGCTTTCGGTCGGTCTTTCTTTCCGAGTCATCTTTCAGGCATACTCGTTTGTTGTTGAAACTCCGCTTTCGGTCGGTCTTTTTTTTCGAGTTCGCTTTCGGTCGTACTCGTTTGTTGTTGAAACTCCGCTTTCGGTCGGTCTTTCTTTTCGAGTCTGCTTTCGGTCGTACTTGTTTGTGTTTGAAACTCCGCTTTTGGTCGGTCTTCTTTTCGAGTCCGCTTTCGGTCGTACTCGTTTGTTGTTGAAATTCCGCTTTCGGTCGGTCTTTCTTTTCGAGTCCGCTTTCGGTCGTACTCGTTTGTTGTTGAAACTCCGCTTTCGGTCGGTCTTTCTTTTCGAGTCTGCTTTCGGCCGTACTCGTTTGTTGTTGAAACTCCACTTTCGGTCGGTCTTTCTTTTCGAGTCCGCTTTCGGTCGTACTCATTTGCTGTTGAAATTGCGTCTTCGGCCGGTCTTTCTTTTCATGTCCGCTTTCGGTCGTACTCGTTTGTTTTTGAAACTTCGCTTTCAGTCGGTCTTTGTTTTCGAGTCCGCCTTCGGTCGTACTCCTTTGTTGTTGAAACTCCGCTTTCGATCGGCCTTTCTTTTCGAGTCCGCTTTCGGTCGTACTCGTTTGTTGTTGAAACTCTGCTTTCGGTCGGTCTTTCTTTTCGAGTCCGCTTTCGGTAGTACTCCTTTGTTGTTGAAACTCCCCTTTCGGTCGGTCTTTCTTTTCGAGTCCGCTTTCGGTCGTACTCATTTGTTGTTGAAACTCCGCTTTCGGTCGGTCTTTCTTTTCGAGTCCGCTTTCAGTCGTACTCGTTTATTGTTGAAACTCCGCTTTCGGTCGGTCTTTCTTTGCGAGTCCGCTTTCGGTCGTACTCGTTTGTTGTTGAAATTCCGCTTTTGGTCGGTCTTTCTATTCGAGTCCGCTTTCGGTCGTACTCGTTTGTTGTTGAAACTCCATTTTCGGTCGGTCTTTCTTTTCGAGTCCGCTTTCGGTCGTACTCGTTTATTGTTGAAACTCCACTTTCGGTCGGTCTTTGTTTTCGAGTCCGCTTTCGGTCGTACTCGTTTGTTGTTGAAACTCCACTTTCAGTCGGTCTTTGTTTTCGAGTCCGCTTTCGGTCGTACTCGTTTGTTGTTGAAACTCCGCTTTCGGTCGGTCTTTCTTTTCGAGTCCGCTTTCGGTCGTACTCGTTTGTTGTTGAAACTCCGCTTTTGGCCGGTCTTTCTTTTCGAGTCCGCTTTCGGTAGTACTCGTTTGTTGTTGAAATTCCACTTTCGGTCGGTCTTTCTTTTCGAGTCCGCTTTCGGCAGTACTCGTTTGTTGTTGAAATTCCGCTTTCGGTCGGTCTTTCTTTTCGAGTTCGCTTTCGGTCGTACTCATTTGCTGTTTAAATTCCGTCTTAGACCAGTCTTTCTTTTCGAGTCCGCTTTCGGTCGTACTCGTTTGTTGTTGAAACTCCGCTTTCGGTCGGTCTTTCTTTCCGAGTCATCTTTCAGGCATACTCGTTTGTTGTTGAAACTCCGCTTTCGGTCGGTCTTTTTTTTCGAGTTCGCTTTCGGTCGTACTCGTTTGTTGTTGAAACTCCGCTTTCGGTCGGTCTTTCTTTTCGAGTCTGCTTTCGGTCGTACTTGTTTGTGTTTGAAACTCCGCTTTTGGTCGGTCTTCTTTTCGAGTCCGCTTTCGGTCGTACTCGTTTGTTGTTGAAATTCCGCTTTCGGTCGGTCTTTCTTTTCGAGTCCGCTTTCGGTCGTACTCGTTTGTTGTTGAAACTCCGCTTTCGGTCGGTCTTTCTTTTCGAGTCTGCTTTCGGCCGTACTCGTTTGTTGTTGAAACTCCACTTTCGGTCGGTCTTTCTTTTCGAGTCCGCTTTCGGTCGTACTCATTTGCTGTTGAAATTGCGTCTTCGGCCGGTCTTTCTTTTCAAGTCCGCTTTCGGTCGTACTCGTTTGTTTTTGAAACTTCGCTTTCAGTCGGTCTTTGTTTTCGAGTCCGCCTTCGGTCGTACTCCTTTGTTGTTGAAACTCCGCTTTCGATCGGCCTTTCTTTTCGAGTCCGCTTTCGGTCGTACTCGTTTGTTGTTGAAACTCTGCTTTCGGTCGGTCTTTCTTTTCGAGTCCGCTTTCGGTAGTACTCGTTTGTTGTTGAAATTCCACTTTCGGTCGGTCTTTCTTTTCGAGTCCGCTTTCGGCCGTACTCGTTTGTTGTTGAAATTCCGCTTTCGGTCGGTCTTTCTTTTCGAGTCCGCTTTCGGTCGTACTCATTTGCTGTTTAAATTCCGTCTTCGACCAGTCTTTCTTTTCGAGTCCGCTTTCGGTCGTACTCGTTTGTTGTTGAAATTCCGCTTCCGTTCGGTCTTTCTTTTCGAGTCCGCTTTCGGTCGTACTCGTTTGTTGTTGAAACTCCGCTTTCGGTCGGTCTTTCTTTTCGAGTCTGCTTTCGGCCGTACTCGTTTGTTGTTGAAACTCCACTTTCGGTCGGTCTTTCTTTTCGAGTCCGCTTTCGGTCGTACTCATTTGCTGTTGAAATTCCGTCTTCGGCCGGTCTTTCTTTTCAAGTCCGCTTTCGGTTGTACTCGTTTGTTTTTGAATCTCCGCTTTCAGTCGGTCTTTCTTTTCGAGTCCGCCTTCGGTCGTACTCCTTTGTTGTTGAAACTCCGCTTTCGGTCGGTCTTTCTTTTCGAGTCCGCTTTCGGTCGTACTCGTTTGTTGTTGAAACTCCGCTTTCGGTCGGTCTTTCTTTTCGAGTCCGCTTTCAGTCGTACTCGTTTATTGTTGAAACTCCGCTTTCGGTCGGTCTTTCTTTGCGAGTCCGCTTTCGGTCGTACTCGTTTGTTGTTGAAATACCGCTTTTGGTCGGTCTTTCTTTTCGAGTCCGCTTTCGGTCGTACTCGTTTGTTGTTGAAACTCCATTTTCGGTCGGTCTTTCTTTTCGAGTCCGCTATCGGTCGTACTCGTTTGTTGTTGAAATTCCGCTTTCGGTCGGTCTTTCTTTTCGAGTCCGCTTTCGGTCGTACTCGTTTGCTGTTGAAATTCCGTCTTCAGTCGGTCTTTGTTTTCGAGTCCGCTTTCGGTCGTACTCGTTTGTTGTTGAAACTCCACTTTCGGTCGGTCTTTGTTTTCGAGTCCGCTTTCGGTCGTACTCGTTTGTTGTTGAAACTCCACTTTCAGTCGGTCTTTGTTTTCGAGTCCGCTTTCGGTCGTACTCGTTTGTTGTTGAAACTCCGCTTTCGGCCGGTCTTTCTTTTCGAGTCCGCTTTCGGTCGTACTCGTTTGTTGTTGAAACTCCGCTTTCGGCCGGTCTTTCTTTTCGAGTCCGCTTTCGGTAGTACTCGTTTGTTGTTGAAATTCCACTTTCGGTCGGTCTTTCTTTTCGAGTCCGCTTTCGGCAGTACTCGTTTGTTGTTGAAATTCCGCTTTCGGTCGGTCTTTCTTTTCGAGTTCGCTTTCGGTCGTACTCATTTGCTGTTTAAATTCCGTCTTCGACCAGTCTTTCTTTTCGAGTCCGCTTTCGGTCGTACTCGTTTGTTGTTGAAACTCCGCTTTCGGTCGGTCTTTCTTTCCGAGTCCTCTTTCAGGCATACTCGTTTGTTGTTGAAACTCCGCTTTCGGTCGGTCTTTTTTTTCGAGTTCGCTTTCGGTCGTACTCGTTTGTTGTTGAAACTCCGCTTTCGGTCGGTCTTTCTTTTCGAGTCTGCTTTCGGTCGTACTTGTTTGTGTTTGAAACTCCGCTTTCGGTCGGTCTTCTTTTCGAGTCCGCTTTCGGTCGTACTCGTTTGTTGTTGAAATTCCGCTTTCGGTCGGTCTTTCTTTTCGAGTCCGCTTTCGGTCGTACTCGTTTGTTGTTGAAACTCCGCTTTCGGTCTGTCTTTCTTTTCGAGTCTGCTTTCGGCCGTACTCGTTTGTTGTTGAAACTCCACTTTCGGTCGGTCTTTCTTTTCGAGTCCGCTTTCGGTCGTACTCATTTGCTGTTGAAATTGCGTCTTCGGCCGATCTTTCTTTTCAAGTCCGCTTTCGGTCGTACTCGTTTGTTTTTGAAACTCCGCTTTCAGTCGGTCTTTGTTTTCGAGTCCGCCTTCGGTCGTACTCCTTTGTTGTTGAAACTCCGGTTTCGGTCGGCCTTTCTTTTCGAGTCCGCTTTCGGCCGTACTCGTTTGTTGTTGAAACTCCGCTTTCGGTCGGTCTTTCTTTTCGAGTCCGCTTTCAGTCGTACTCGTTTGTTGTTGAAACTCCGATTTCGGTCGGTCTTTCTTTGCGAGTCCGCTTTCGGTCGTACTCGTTTGTTGTTGAAATTCCGCTTTTGGTTGGTCTTTCTTTTCGAGTCCGTTTTCGGTCGTACTCGTTTGTTGTTGAAACTCCATTTTCGGTCGGTCTTTCTTTTCGAGTCCGCTATCGGTCCTACTCGTTTGTTGTTGAAATTCCGCTTTCGGTCGGTCTTTCTTTTCGAGTCCGCTTTCGGTCGTACTCGTTTGCTGTTGAAATTCCGTCTTCGGTCGGTCTTTCTTTTCGAGTCCGCTTTCGGTCGTACTCGTTTGTTGTTGAAACTCCACTTTCGGTCGGTCTTTGTTTTCGAGTCCGCTTTCGGTCGTACTCGTTTGTTGTTGAAACTCCACTTTCAGTCGGTCTTTGTTTTCGAGTCCGCTTTCGGTCGTACTCGTTTGTTGTTGAAACTCCGCTTTCGGCCGGTCTTTCTTTTCGAGTCCGCTTTCGGTAGTACTCGTTTGTTGTTGAAATTCCACTTTCGGTCGGTCTTTCTTTTCGAGTCCGCTTTCGGCAGTACTCGTTTGTTGTTGAAATTCCGCTTTCGGTCGGTCTTTCTTTTCGAGTTCGCTTTCGGTCGTACTCATCTGTTGTTTAAATTCCGTCTTCGACCAGTCTTTCTTTTCAAGTCCGCTTTCGGACGTACTCGTTTGTTGTTGAAACTCCGCTTTCGGTCGGTCTTTCTTTCCGAGTCCTCTTTCAGGCATACTCGTTTGTTGTTGAAACTCCGCTTTCGGTCAGTCTTTTTTTCGAGTTCGCTTTCGGTCGTACTCGTTTATTGTTGAAACTCCGCTTTCGGTCGGTCTTTCTTTTCGAGTCTGCTTTCGGTCGTACTTGTTTGTGTTTGAAACTCCGCTTTCGGTCGGTCTTCTTTTCGAGTCCGCTTTCGGTCGTACTCATTTGTTGTTGAAATTCCGCTTTCGTTCGGTCTTTCTTTTCGAGTCCGCTTTCGGTCGTACTCATTTGTTGTTGAAACTCCGCTTTCGGTCGGTCTTTCTTTTCGAGTCCGCTTTCAGTCGTACTCGTTTGATGTTGAAACTCCGCTTTCGGTCGGTCTTTCTTTGCGAGTCCGCTTTCGGTCGTACTCGTTTGTTGTTGAAATTCCGCTTTTGGTAGGTCTTTCTTTTCGATTCCGCTTTCGGTCGTACTCGTTTGTTGTTGAAACTCCATTTTCGGCCGGTCTTTCTTTTCGAGTCCGCTATCGGTCGTACTCGTTTGTTGTTGAAATTCCGCTTTTGGTCGGTCTTTCTTTTCGAGTCCGCTTTCGTTCGTACTCGTTTGCTGTTGAAATTCCGTCTTCGGTCGGTCTTTATTTTCGAGTCCGCTTTCGGTCGTACTCGTTTGTTGTTGAAACTCCACTTTCGGTCGGTCTTTGTTTTCGAGTCCGCTTTCGGTCGTACTCGTTTGTTGTTGAAACTCCGCTTTCGGCCGGTCTTTCTTTTCGAGTCCGCTTTCGGTCGTACTCGTTTGTTGTTGAAACTCCGTTTTCGGGCGGTCTTTCTTTTCGAGTCCGCTTTCGGTAGCACTCGTTTGTTGTTGAAATTCCACTTTCGGTCGGTCTTTCTTTTCGAGTCCGCTTTCGGTCGTACTCATTTCATGTTTAAATTCCGTCTTCGACCAGTCTTTCTTTTCGAGTCCGCTTTCGGTCGTACTCGTTTGTTGTTGAAACTCCGCTTTCGGCCGGTCTTTCTTTTCGAGTCCGCTTTCGGTAGTACTCGTTTGTTGTTGAAATTCCACTTTCGGTCGGTCTTTCTTTTCGAGTCCGCTTTCGGCAGTACTCGTTTGTTGTTGAAATTCCGCTTTCGGTCGGTCTTTCTTTTCGAGTTCGCTTTCGGTCGTACTCATCTGCTGTTTAAATTCCGTCTTCGACCAGTCTTTCTTTTCGAGTCCGCTTTCGGTCGTACTCGTTTGTTGTTGAAACTCCGCTTTCGGTCGGTCTTTCTTTCCGAGTCCTCTTTCAGGCATACTCGTTTGTTGTTGAAACTCCGCTTTCGGTCGGTCTTTTTTTCGAGTTCGCTTTCGGTCGTACTCGTTTGTTGTTGAAACTCCGCTTTCGGTCGGTCTTTCTTTACGAGTCTGCTTTCGGTCGTACTTGTTTGTGTTTGAAACTCCGCTTTTGGTCGGTCTTCTTTTCGAGTCCGCTTTCGGTCGTACTCATTTGTTGTTGAAATTCCGCTTTCGTTCGGTCTTTCTTTTCGAGTCCGCTTTCGGTCGTACTCGTTTGTTGTTGAAACTCCGCTTTCGGTCGGTCTTTCTTTTCGAGTCCGCTTTCAGTCGTACTCGTTTGATGTTTAAACTCCGCTTTCGGTCGGTCTTTCTTTGCGAGTCCGCTTTCGGTCGTACTCGTTTGCTGTTGAAATTCCGCTTTTGGTCGGTCTTTCTTTTTGATTCCGCTTTCGGTCGTACTCGTTTGTTGTTGAAACTCCATTTTCGGCCGGTCTTTCTTTTCGAGTCCGCTATCGGTCGTACTCGTTTGTTGTTGAAATTCCTCTTTTGGTCGGTCTTTCTTTTCGAGTCCGCTTTCGTTCGTACTCGTTTGCTGTTGAAATTCCGTCTTCGGTCGGTCTTTATTTTCGAGTCCGCTTTCGGTCGTACTCGTTTGTTGTTGAAACTCCACTTTCGGTCGGTCTTTGTTTTCGAGTCCGCTTTCGGTCGTACTCGTTTGTTGTTGAAACTCCGCTTTCGGCCGGTCTTTCTTTTCGAGTCCGCTTTCGGTCGTACTCGTTTGTTGTTGAAACTCCGTTTTCGGGCGGTCTTTCTTTTCGAGTCCGCTTTCGGTAGCACTCGTTTGTTGTTGAAATTCCACTTTCGGTCGGTCTTTCTTTTCGAGTCCGCTTTCGGTCGTACTCATTTGCTGTTTAAATTCCGTCTTCGACCAGTCTTTCTTTTCGAGTCCGCTTTCGGTCGTACTCGTTTGTTGTTGAAACTCCGCTTTCGGTCGGTATTTCTTTCCGAATCCTCTTTCAGGCATACTCGTTTGTTGTTGAAACTCCGCTTTCGGTCGGTCTTTCTTTTCGAGTCCGCTTTCGGTCGTACTCATTTGCTGTTGAAATTGTGTCTTCGGCCGGTCTTTCTTTTCAAGTCCGCTTTCGGTCGTACTCGTTTGTTTTTGAAACTTCGCTTTCAGTCGGTCTTTGTTTTCGAGTCCGCCTTCGGTCGTACTCCTTTGTTGTTGAAACTCCGCTTTCGATCGGCCTTTCTTTTCGAGTCCGCTTTCGGTCGTACTCGTTTGTTGTTGAAACTCTGCTTTCGGTCGGTCTTTCTTTTCGAGTCCGCTTTCGGTAGTACTCGTTTGTTGTTGAAATTCCACTTTCGGTCGGTCTTTCTTTTCGAGTCCGCTTTCGGCCGTACTCGTTTGTTGTTGAAATTCCGCTTTCGGTCGGTCTTTCTTTTCGAGTCCGCTTTCGGTCGTACTCATTTGCTGTTTAAATTCCGTCTTCGACCAGTCTTTCTTTTCGAGTCCGCTTTCGGTCGTACTCGTTTGTTGTTGAAATTCCGCTTCCGTTCGGTCTTTCTTTTCGAGTCCGCTTTCGGTCGTACTCGTTTGTTGTTGAAACTCCGCTTTCGGTCGGTCTTTCTTTTCGAGTCTGCTTTCGGCCGTACTCGTTTGTTGTTGAAACTCCACTTTCGGTCGGTCTTTCTTTTCGAGTCCGCTTTCGGTCGTACTCATTTGCTGTTGAAATTCCGTCTTCGGCCGGTCTTTCTTTTCAAGTCCGCTTTCGGTTGTACTCGTTTGTTTTTGAATCTCCGCTTTCAGTCGGTCTTTCTTTTCGAGTCCGCCTTCGGTCGTACTCCTTTGTTGTTGAAACTCCGCTTTCGGTCGGTCTTTCTTTTCGAGTCCGCTTTCGGTCGTACTCGTTTGTTGTTGAAACTCCGCTTTCGGTCGGTCTTTCTTTTCGAGTCCGCTTTCAGTCGTACTCGTTTATTGTTGAAACTCCGCTTTCGGTCGGTCTTTCTTTGCGAGTCCGCTTTCGGTCGTACTCGTTTGTTGTTGAAATACCGCTTTTGGTCGGTCTTTCTTTTCGAGTCCGCTTTCGGTCGTACTCGTTTGTTGTTGAAACTCCATTTTCGGTCGGTCTTTCTTTTCGAGTCCGCTATCGGTCGTACTCGTTTGTTGTTGAAATTCCGCTTTCGGTCGGTCTTTCTTTTCGAGTCCGCTTTCGGTCGTACTCGTTTGCTGTTGAAATTCCGTCTTCAGTCGGTCTTTGTTTTCGAGTCCGCTTTCGGTCGTACTCGTTTGTTGTTGAAACTCCACTTTCGGTCGGTCTTTGTTTTCGAGTCCGCTTTCGGTCGTACTCGTTTGTTGTTGAAACTCCACTTTCAGTCGGTCTTTGTTTTCGAGTCCGCTTTCGGTCGTACTCGTTTGTTGTTGAAACTCCGCTTTCGGCCGGTCTTTCTTTTCGAGTCCGCTTTCGGTCGTACTCGTTTGTTGTTGAAACTCCGCTTTCGGCCGGTCTTTCTTTTCGAGTCCGCTTTCGGTAGTACTCGTTTGTTGTTGAAATTCCACTTTCGGTCGGTCTTTCTTTTCGAGTCCGCTTTCGGCAGTACTCGTTTGTTGTTGAAATTCCGCTTTCGGTCGGTCTTTCTTTTCGAGTTCGCTTTCGGTCGTACTCATTTGCTGTTTAAATTCCGTCTTCGACCAGTCTTTCTTTTCGAGTCCGCTTTCGGTCGTACTCGTTTGTTGTTGAAACTCCGTTTTCGGGCGGTCTTTCTTTTCGAGTCCGCTTTCGGTAGCACTCGTTTGTTGTTGAAATTCCACTTTCGGTCGGTCTTTCTTTTCGAGTCCGCTTTCGGTCGTACTCATTTCATGTTTAAATTCCGTCTTCGACCAGTCTTTCTTTTCGAGTCCGCTTTCGGTCGTACTCGTTTGTTGTTGAAACTCCGCTTTCGGCCGGTCTTTCTTTTCGAGTCCGCTTTCGGTAGTACTCGTTTGTTGTTGAAATTCCACTTTCGGTCGGTCTTTCTTTTCGAGTCCGCTTTCGGCAGTACTCGTTTGTTGTTGAAATTCCGCTTTCGGTCGGTCTTTCTTTTCGAGTTCGCTTTCGGTCGTACTCATCTGCTGTTTAAATTCCGTCTTCGACCAGTCTTTCTTTTCGAGTCCGCTTTCGGTCGTACTCGTTTGTTGTTGAAACTCCGCTTTCGGTCGGTCTTTCTTTCCGAGTCCTCTTTCAGGCATACTCGTTTGTTGTTGAAACTCCGCTTTCGGTCGGTCTTTTTTTCGAGTTCGCTTTCGGTCGTACTCGTTTGTTGTTGAAACTCCGCTTTCGGTCGGTCTTTCTTTACGAGTCTGCTTTCGGTCGTACTTGTTTGTGTTTGAAACTCCGCTTTTGGTCGGTCTTCTTTTCGAGTCCGCTTTCGGTCGTACTCATTTGTTGTTGAAATTCCGCTTTCGTTCGGTCTTTCTTTTCGAGTCCGCTTTCGGTCGTACTCGTTTGTTGTTGAAACTCCGCTTTCGGTCGGTCTTTCTTTTCGAGTCCGCTTTCAGTCGTACTCGTTTGATGTTTAAACTCCGCTTTCGGTCGGTCTTTCTTTGCGAGTCCGCTTTCGGTCGTACTCGTTTGCTGTTGAAATTCCGCTTTTGGTCGGTCTTTCTTTTTGATTCCGCTTTCGGTCGTACTCGTTTGTTGTTGAAACTCCATTTTCGGCCGGTCTTTCTTTTCGAGTCCGCTATCGGTCGTACTCGTTTGTTGTTGAAATTCCTCTTTTGGTCGGTCTTTCTTTTCGAGTCCGCTTTCGTTCGTACTCGTTTGCTGTTGAAATTCCGTCTTCGGTCGGTCTTTATTTTCGAGTCCGCTTTCGGTCGTACTCGTTTGTTGTTGAAACTCCACTTTCGGTCGGTCTTTGTTTTCGAGTCCGCTTTCGGTCGTACTCGTTTGTTGTTGAAACTCCGCTTTCGGCCGGTCTTTCTTTTCGAGTCTGCTTTCGGTCGTACTCGTTTGTTGTTGAAACTCCGTTTTCGGGCGGTCTTTCTTTTCGAGTCCGCTTTCGGTAGCACTCGTTTGTTGTTGAAATTCCACTTTCGGTCGGTCTTTCTTTTCGAGTCCGCTTTCGGTCGTACTCATTTGCTGTTTAAATTCCGTCTTCGACCAGTCTTTCTTTTCGAGTCCGCTTTCGGTCGTACTCGTTTGTTGTTGAAACTCCGCTTTCGGTCGGTATTTCTTTCCGAATCCTCTTTCAGGCATACTCGTTTGTTGTTGAAACTCCGCTTTCGGTCGGTCTTTCTTTTCGAGTCCGCTTTCGGTCGTACTCATTTGCTGTTGAAATTGCGTCTTCGGCCGGTCTTTCTTTTCAAGTCCGCTTTCGGTCGTACTCGTTTGTTTTTGAAACTTCGCTTTCAGTCGGTCTTTGTTTTCGAGTCCGCCTTCGGTCGTACTCCTTTGTTGTTGAAACTCCGCTTTCGATCGGCCTTTCTTTTCGAGTCCGCTTTCGGTCGTACTCGTTTGTTGTTGAAACTCTGCTTTCGGTCGGTCTTTCTTTTCGAGTCCGCTTTCGGTAGTACTCGTTTGTTGTTGAAATTCCACTTTCGGTCGGTCTTTCTTTTCGAGTCCGCTTTCGGCCGTACTCGTTTGTTGTTGAAATTCCGCTTTCGGTCGGTCTTTCTTTTCGAGTCCGCTTTCGGTCGTACTCATTTGCTGTTTAAATTCCGTCTTCGACCAGTCTTTCTTTTCGAGTCCGCTTTCGGTCGTACTCGTTTGTTGTTGAAATTCCGCTTCCGTTCGGTCTTTCTTTTCGAGTCCGCTTTCGGTCGTACTCGTTTGTTGTTGAAACTCCGCTTTCGGTCGGTCTTTCTTTTCGAGTCTGCTTTCGGCCGTACTCGTTTGTTGTTGAAACTCCACTTTCGGTCGGTCTTTCTTTTCGAGTCCGCTTTCGGTCGTACTCATTTGCTGTTGAAATTCCGTCTTCGGCCGGTCTTTCTTTTCAAGTCCGCTTTCGGTTGTACTCGTTTGTTTTTGAATCTCCGCTTTCAGTCGGTCTTTCTTTTCGAGTCCGCCTTCGGTCGTACTCCTTTGTTGTTGAAACTCCTATTTCGGTCGGTCTTTCTTTTCGAGTCCGCTTTCGGTCGTACTCGTTTGTTGTTGAAACTCCGCTTTCGGTCGGTCTTTCTTTTCGAGTCCGCTTTCAGTCGTACTCGTTTATTGTTGAAACTCCGCTTTCGGTCGGTCTTTCTTTGCGAGTCCGCTTTCGGTCGTACTCGTTTGTTGTTGAAATACCGCTTTTGGTCGGTCTTTCTTTTCGAGTCCGCTTTCGGTCGTACTCGTTTGTTGTTGAAACTCCATTTTCGGTCGGTCTTTCTTTTCGAGTCCGCTATCGGTCGTACTCGTTTGTTGTTGAAATTCCGCTTTCGGTCGGTCTTTCTTTTCGAGTCCGCTTTCGGTCGTACTCGTTTGCTGTTGAAATTCCGTCTTCAGTCGGTCTTTGTTTTCGAGTCCGCTTTCGGTCGTACTCGTTTGTTGTTGAAACTCCACTTTCGGTCGGTCTTTGTTTTCGAGTCCGCTTTCGGTCGTACTCGTTTGTTGTTGAAACTCCACTTTCAGTCGGTCTTTGTTTTCGAGTCCGCTTTCGGTCGTACTCGTTTGTTGTTGAAACTCCGCTTTCGGCCGGTCTTTCTTTTCGAGTCCGCTTTCGGTCGTACTCGTTTGTTGTTGAAACTCCGCTTTCGGCCGGTCTTTCTTTTCGAGTCCGCTTTCGGTAGTACTCGTTTGTTGTTGAAATTCCACTTTCGGTCGGTCTTTCTTTTCGAGTCCGCTTTCGGCAGTACTCGTTTGTTGTTGAAATTCCGCTTTCGGTCGGTCTTTCTTTTCGAGTTCGCTTTCGGTCGTACTCATTTGCTGTTTAAATTCCGTCTTCGACCAGTCTTTCTTTTCGAGTCCGCTTTCGGTCGTACTCGTTTGTTGTTGAAACTCCGCTTTCGGTCGGTCTTTCTTTCCGAGTCCTCTTTCAGGCATACTCGTTTGTTGTTGAAACTCCGCTTTCGGTCGGTCTTTTTTTTCGAGTTCGCTTTCGGTCGTACTCGTTTGTTGTTGAAACTCCGCTTTCGGTCGGTCTTTCTTTTCGAGTCTGCTTTCGGTCGTACTTGTTTGTGTTTGAAACTCCGCTTTCGGTCGGTCTTCTTTTCGAGTCCGCTTTCGGTCGTACTCGTTTGTTGTTGAAATTCCGCTTTCGGTCGGTCTTTCTTTTCGAGTCCGCTTTCGGTCGTACTCGTTTGTTGTTGAAACTCCGCTTTCGGTCTGTCTTTCTTTTCGAGTCTGCTTTCGGCCGTACTCGTTTGTTGTTGAAACTCCACTTTCGGTCGGTCTTTCTTTTCGAGTCCGCTTTCGGTCGTACTCATTTGCTGTTGAAATTGCGTCTTCGGCCGATCTTTCTTTTCAAGTCCGCTTTCGGTCGTACTCGTTTGTTTTTGAAACTCCGCTTTCAGTCGGTCTTTGTTTTCGAGTCCGCCTTCGGTCGTACTCCTTTGTTGTTGAAACTTCGCTTTCGGTCGGCCTTTCTTTTCGAGTCCGCTTTCGGCCGTACTCGTTTGTTGTTGAAACTCCGCTTTCGGTCGGTCTTTCTTTTCGAGTCCGCTTTCAGTCGTACTCGTTTGTTGTTGAAACTCCGATTTCGGTCGGTCTTTCTTTGCGAGTCCGCTTTCGGTCGTACTCGTTTGTTGTTGAAATTCCGCTTTTGGTTGGTCTTTCTTTTCGAGTCCGTTTTCGGTCGTACTCGTTTGTTGTTGAAACTCCATTTTCGGTCGGTCTTTCTTTTCGAGTCCGCTATCGGTCCTACTCGTTTGTTGTTGAAATTCCGCTTTCGGTCGGTCTTTCTTTTCGAGTCCGCTTTCGGTCGTACTCGTTTGCTGTTGAAATTCCGTCTTCGGTCGGTCTTTCTTTTCGAGTCCGCTTTCGGTCGTACTCGTTTGTTGTTGAAACTCCACTTTCGGTCGGTCTTTGTTTTCGAGTCCGCTTTCGGTCGTACTCGTTTGTTGTTGAAACTCCACTTTCAGTCGGTCTTTGTTTTCGAGTCCGCTTTCGGTCGTACTCGTTTGTTGTTGAAACTCCGCTTTCGGCCGGTCTTTCTTTTCGAGTCCGCTTTCGGTAGTACTCGTTTGTTGTTGAAATTCCACTTTCGGTCGGTCTTTCTTTTCGAGTCCGCTTTCGGCAGTACTCGTTTGTTGTTGAAATTCCGCTTTCGGTCGGTCTTTCTTTTCGAGTTCGCTTTCGGTCGTACTCATCTGCTGTTTAAATTCCGTCTTCGACCAGTCTTTCTTTTCAAGTCCGCTTTCGGACGTACTCGTTTGTTGTTGAAACTCCGCTTTCGGTCGGTCTTTCTTTCCGAGTCCTCTTTCAGGCATACTCGTTTGTTGTTGAAACTCCGCTTTCGGTCAGTCTTTTTTTCGAGTTCGCTTTCGGTCGTACTCGTTTATTGTTGAAACTCCGCTTTCGGTCGGTCTTTCTTTTCGAGTCTGCTTTCGGTCGTACTTGTTTGTGTTTGAAACTCCGCTTTCGGTCGGTCTTCTTTTCGAGTCCGCTTTCGGTCGTACTCATTTGTTGTTGAAATTCCGCTTTCGTTCGGTCTTTCTTTTCGAGTCCGCTTTCGGTCGTACTCATTTGTTGTTGAAACTCCGCTTTCGGTCGGTCTTTCTTTTCGAGTCCGCTTTCAGTCGTACTCGTTTGATGTTGAAACTCCGCTTTCGGTCGGTCTTTCTTTGCGAGTCCGCTTTCGGTCGTACTCGTTTGTTGTTGAAATTCCGCTTTTGGTAGGTCTTTCTTTTCGATTCCGCTTTCGGTCGTACTCGTTTGTTGTTGAAACTCCATTTTCGGCCGGTCTTTCTTTTCGAGTCCGCTATCGGTCGTACTCGTTTGTTGTTGAAATTCCGCTTTTGGTCGGTCTTTCTTTTCGAGTCCGCTTTCGTTCGTACTCGTTTGCTATTGAAATTCCGTCTTCGGTCGGTCTTTATTTTCGAGTCCGCTTTCGGTCGTACTCGTTTGTTGTTGAAACTCCACTTTCGGTCGGTCTTTGTTTTCGAGTCCGCTTTCGGTCGTACTCGTTTGTTGTTGAAACTCCGCTTTCGGCCGGTCTTTCTTTTCGAGTCCGCTTTCGGTCGTACTCGTTTGTTGTTGAAACTCCGTTTTCGGGCGGTCTTTCTTTTCGAGTCCGCTTTCGGTAGCACTCGTTTGTTGTTGAAATTCCACTTTCGGTCGGTCTTTCTTTTCGAGTCCGCTTTCGGTCGTACTCATTTCATGTTTAAATTCCGTCTTCGACCAGTCTTTCTTTTCGAGTCCGCTTTCGGTCGTACTCGTTTGTTGTTGAAACTCCGCTTTCGGCCGGTCTTTCTTTTCGAGTCCGCTTTCGGTAGTACTCGTTTGTTGTTGAAATTCCACTTTCGGTCGGTCTTTCTTTTCGAGTCCGCTTTCGGCAGTACTCGTTTGTTGTTGAAATTCCGCTTTCGGTCGGTCTTTCTTTTCGAGTTCGCTTTCGGTCGTACTCATCTGCTGTTTAAATTCCGTCTTCGACCAGTCTTTCTTTTCGAGTCCGCTTTCGGTCGTACTCGTTTGTTGTTGAAACTCCGCTTTCGGTCGGTCTTTCTTTCCGAGTCCTCTTTCAGGCATACTCGTTTGTTGTTGAAACTCCGCTTTCGGTCGGTCTTTTTTTCGAGTTCGCTTTCGGTCGTACTCGTTTGTTGTTGAAACTCCGCTTTCGGTCGGTCTTTCTTTACGAGTCTGCTTTCGGTCGTACTTGTTTGTGTTTGAAACTCCGCTTTTGGTCGGTCTTCTTTTCGAGTCCGCTTTCGGTCGTACTCATTTGTTGTTGAAATTCCGCTTTCGTTCGGTCTTTCTTTTCGAGTCCGCTTTCGGTCGTACTCGTTTGTTGTTGAAACTCCGCTTTCGGTCGGTCTTTCTTTTCGAGTCCGCTTTCAGTCGTACTCGTTTGATGTTTAAACTCCGCTTTCGGTCGGTCTTTCTTTGCGAGTCCGCTTTCGGTCGTACTCGTTTGCTGTTGAAATTCCGCTTTTGGTCGGTCTTTCTTTTTGATTCCGCTTTCGGTCGTACTCGTTTGTTGTTGAAACTCCATTTTCGGCCGGTCTTTCTTTTCGAGTCCGCTATCGGTCGTACTCGTTTGTTGTTGAAATTCCTCTTTTGGTCGGTCTTTCTTTTCGAGTCCGCTTTCGTTCGTACTCGTTTGCTGTTGAAATTCCGTCTTCGGTCGGTCTTTATTTTCGAGTCCGCTTTCGGTCGTACTCGTTTGTTGTTGAAACTCCACTTTCGGTCGGTCTTTGTTTTCGAGTCCGCTTTCGGTCGTACTCGTTTGTTGTTGAAACTCCGCTTTCGGCCGGTCTTTCTTTTCGAGTCCGCTTTCGGTCGTACTCGTTTGTTGTTGAAACTCCGTTTTCGGGCGGTCTTTCTTTTCGAGTCCGCTTTCGGTAGCACTCGTTTGTTGTTGAAATTCCACTTTCGGTCGGTCTTTCTTTTCGAGTCCGCTTTCGGTCGTACTCATTTGCTGTTTAAATTCCGTCTTCGACCAGTCTTTCTTTTCGAGTCCGCTTTCGGTCGTACTCGTTTGTTGTTGAAACTCCGCTTTCGGTCGGTATTTCTTTCCGAATCCTCTTTCAGGCATACTCGTTTGTTGTTGAAACTCCGCTTTCGGTCGGTCTTTTTTTTCGAGTTCGCTTTCGGTCGTACTCGTTTGTTGTTGAAACTCCGCTTTCGGTCGGTCTTTCTTTTCGAGTCTGCTTTCGGTCGTACTTGTTTGTGTTTGAAACTCCGCTTTCGGTCGGTCTTCTTTTCGAGTCCGCTTTCGGTCGTACTCATTTGTTGTTGAAATTCCGCTTTCGGTCGGTCTTTCTTTTCGAGTCCGCTTTCGGTCGTACTCGTTTGTTGTTGAAACTCCGCTTTCGGTCGGTCTTTCTTTTCGAGTCTGCTTTCGGCCGTACTCGTTTGTTGTTGAAACTCCACTTTCGGTCGGTCTTTCTTTTCGAGTCCGCTTTCGGTCGTACTCATTTGCTGTTGAAATTGCGTCTTCGGCCGGTCTTTCTTTTCAAGTCCGCTTTCGGTCGTACTCGTTTGTTTTTGAAACTCCGCTTTCAGTCGGTCTTTGTTTTCGAGTCCGCCTTCGGTCGTAATCCTTTGTTGTTGAAACTCCGCTTTCGGTCGGCCTTTCTTTTCGAGTCCGCTTTCGGTCGTACTCGTTTGTTGTTGAAACTCCGCTTTCGGTCGGCCTTTCTTTTCGAGTCCGCTTTCAGTCGTACTCGTTTGTTGTTGAAACTCCGCTTTCGGTCGGTCTTTCTTTGCGAGTCCGCTTTCGGTCGTACTCGTTTGTTGTTGAAATTCCGCTTTTGGTCGGTCTTTCTTTTCGAGTCCGTTTTCGGTCGTACTCGTTTGTTGTTGAAACTCCATTTTCAGTCGGTCTTTCTTTTCGAGTCCGCTATCGGTCGTACTCGTTTGTTGTTGAAATTCCGCTTTTGGTCGGTCTTTCTTTTCGAGTCCGCTTTCGGTCGTACTCGTTTGCTGTTGAAATTCCGTCTTCGGTCGGTCTTTCTTTTCGAGTCCGCTTTCGGTCGTACTCGTTTGTTGTTGAAACTCCACTTTCGGTCGTTCTTTGTTTTCGAGTCCGCTTTCGGTCGTACTCGTTTGTTGTTGAAACTCCGTTTTCGGCCGGTCTTTCTTTTCGAGTCCGCTTTCGGTCGTACTCGTTTGTTGTTGAAACTCCGCTTTCGGTCGGTCTTTCTTTTCGAGTCCGCTTTCGGTAGTACTCGTTTGTTGTTGAAATTCCACTTTCGGTCGGTCTTTCTTTTCGAGTCCACTTTCGGCCGTACTCGTTTGTTGTTGAAATTCCGCTTTCGGTCGGTCTTTCTTTTCGAGTCCGCTTTCGGTCGTACTCATTTGCTGTTTAAATTCCGTCTTCGACCAGTCTTTCTTTTCGAGTCCGCTTTCGGTCGTACTCGTTTGTTGTTGAAACTCCGCTTTCGGTCGGTCTTTCTTTCCGAATCCTCTTTCAGGCATGCTCGTTTGTCGTTGAAACTCCGCTTTCGGTCGGTCTTTTTTTTCGAGTTCGCTTTCGGTCGTACTCGTTTGTTGTTGAAACTCCATTTTCGGTCGGTCTTTCTTTTCGAGTCTGCTTTCGGTCGTACTTGTTTGTGTTTGAAACTCCGCTTTCGGCCGGTCTTCTTTTCGAGTCCGCTATCGGTCGTACTCATTTGTTGTTGAAATTCCGCTTTCGTTCGGTCTTTCTTTTCGAGTCCGCTTTCGGTCGTACTCGTTTGTTGTTGAAACTCCGCTTTCGGTCGGTCTTTCTTTTCGAGTCCGCTTTCAGTCGTACTCGTTTGATGTTGAAACTCCGCTTTCGGTCGGTCTTTCTTTGCGAGTCCGCTTTCGGTCGTACTCGTTTGTTGTTGAAATTCCGCTTTTGGTCGGTCTTTCTTTTCGATTCCGCTTTCGGTCGTACTCGTTTGTTGTTGAAACTCCATTTTCGGCCGGTCTTTCTTTTCGAGTCTGCTATCGGTCGTACTCGTTTGTTGTTGAAATTCCGCTTTTGGTCGGTCTTTCTTTTCGAGTCCGCTTTCGTTCGTACTCGTTTGCTGTTGAAATTCCGTCTTCGGTCGGTCTTTATTTTCGAGTCCGCTTTCGGTCGTACTCGTTTGTTGTTGAAACTCCACTTTCGGTCGGTCTTTGTTTTCGAGTCCGCTTTCGGTCGTACTCGTTTGTTGTTGAAACTCCGCTTTCGGCCGGTCCTTCTTTTCGAGTCCGCTTTCGGTCGTACTCGTTTGTTGTTGAAACTCCGTTTTCGGGCGGTCTTTCTTTTCGAGTCCGCTTTCGGTAGCACTCGTTTGTTGTTGAAATTCCACTTTCGGTCGGTCTTTCTTTTCGAGTCCGCTTTCGGTCGTACTCATTTGCTGTTTAAATTCCGTCTTCGACCAGTCTTTCTTTTCGAGTCCGCTTTCGGTCGTACTCGTTTGTTGTTGAAACTCCGCTTTCGGTCGGTATTTCTTTCCGAATCCTCTTTCAGGCATACTCGTTTGTTGTTGAAACTCCGCTTTCGGTCGGTCTTTTTTTTCGAGTTCGCTTTCGGTCGTACTCGTTTGTTGTTGAAACTCCGCTTTCGGTCGGTCTTTCTTTTCGAGTCTGCTTTCGGTCGTACTTGTTTGTGTTTGAAACTCCGCTTTCGGTCGGTCTTCTTTTCGAGTCCGCTTTCGGTTGTACTCATTTGTTGTTGAAATTCCGCTTTCGGTCGGTCTTTCTTTTCGAGTCCGCTTTCGGTCGTACTCGTTTGTTGTTGAAACTCCGCTTTCGGTCGGTCTTTCTTTTCGAGTCTGCTCTCGGCCGTACTCGTTTGTTGTTGAAACTCCATTTTCGGTCGGTCTTTCTTTTCGAGTCCGCTTTTGGTCGTACTCATTTGCTGTTGAAATTGCGTCTTCGGCCGGTCTTTCTTTTCAAGTCCGCTTTCGGTCGTACTCGTTTGTTTTTGAAACTCCGCTTTCAGTCGGTCTTTGTTTTCGAGTCCGCCTTCGGTCGTACTCCTTTGTTGTTGAAACTCCGCTTTCGGCCGGCCTTTCTTTTCGAGTCCGCTTTCGGTCGTACTCGTTTGTTGTTGAAACTCCGCTTTCGGTCGGTCTTTCTTTTCGAGTTCGCTTTCAGTCGTACTCGTTTGTTGTTGAAACTCCGCTTTCGGTCGGTCTTTCTTTGCGAGTCCGTTTTCGGTCGTACTCGTTTGTTGTTGAAATTCCGCTTTTGGTCGGTCTTTCTTTTCGAGTCCGTTTTCGGTCGTACTCGTTTGTTGTTGAAACTCCATTTTTGGTCGGTCTTTCTTTTCGAGTCCGCTATCGGTCGTACTCGTTTGTTGTTGAAATTCCGCTTTCGGTCGGTCTTTCTTTTCGAGTCCGCTTTCGGTCGTACTCGTTTGCTGTTGAAATTCCGTCTTCGGTCGGTCTTTCTTTTCGAGTCCGCTTTCGGTCGTACTCGTTTGTTGTTGAAACTCCACTTTCGGTCGGTCTTTGTTTTCGAGTCCTCTTTCGGTCGTACTCGTTTGTTGTTGAAACTCCGCTTTCGGCCGGTCTTTCTTTTCGAGTCCGCTTTCGGTCGTACTCGTTTGTTGTTGAAACTCCGCTTTTGGTCGGTCTTTCTTTTCGAGTCCGCTTTCGGTAGTACTCGTTTGTTGTTGAAATTCCACTTTCGGTCGGTCTTTCTTTTCGAGTCCGCTTTCGGCCGTACTCGTTTGTTGTTGAAATTCCGCTTTCGGTCGGTCTTTCTTTTCGAGTCCGCTTTCGGTCGTACTCATTTGCTGTTTAAATTCCGCCTTCGACCAGTCTTTCTTTTCGAGTCCGCTTTCGGTCGTACTCGTTTGTTGTTGAAACTCCGCTTTCGGTCGGTCTTTCTTTTCGAGTCCGCTTTCAGTCGTACTCGTTTGATGTTGAAACTCCGCTTTCGGTCGGTCTTTCTTTGCGAGTCCGCTTTCGGTCGTACTCGTTTGTTGTTGAAATTCCGCTTTTGGTCGGTCTTTCTTTTCGATTCCGCTTTCGGTCGTACTCGTTTGTTGTTGAAACTCCATTTTCGGCCGGTCTTTCTTTTCGAGTCTGCTATCGGTCGTACTCGTTTGTTGTTGAAATTCCGCTTTTGGTCGGTCTTTCTTTTCGAGTCCGCTTTCGTTCGTACTCGTTTGCTGTTGAAATTCCGTCTTCGGTCGGTCTTTATTTTCGAGTCCGCTTTCGGTCGTACTCGTTTGTTGTTGAAACTCCACTTTCGGTCGGTCTTTGTTTTCGAGTCCGCTTTCGGTCGTACTCGTTTGTTGTTGAAACTCCGCTTTCGGCCGGTCTTTCTTTTCGAGTCCGCTTTCGGTCGTACTCGTTTGTTGTTGAAACTCCGTTTTCGGGCGGTCTTTCTTTTCGAGTCCGCTTTCGGTAGCACTCGTTTGTTGTTGAAATTCCACTTTCGGTCGGTCTTTCTTTTCGAGTCCGCTTTCGGTCGTACTCATTTGCTGTTTAAATTCCGTCTTCGACCAGTCTTTCTTTTCGAGTCCGCTTTCGGTCGTACTCGTTTGTTGTTGAAACTCCGCTTTCGGTCGGTATTTCTTTCCGAATCCTCTTTCAGGCATACTCGTTTGTTGTTGAAACTCCGCTTTCGGTCGGTCTTTTTTTTCGAGTTCGCTTTCGGTCGTACTCGTTTGTTGTTGAAACTCCGCTTTCGGTCGGTCTTTCTTTTCGAGTCTGCTTTCGGTCGTACTTGTTTGTGTTTGAAACTCCGCTTTCGGCCGGTCTTCTTTTCGAGTCCGCTTTCGGTTGTACTCATTTGTTGTTGAAATTCCGCTTTCGGTCGGTCTTTCTTTTCGAGTCCGCTTTCGGTCGTACTCGTTTGTTGTTGAAACTCCGCTTTCGGTCGGTCTTTCTTTTCGAGTCTGCTCTCGGCCGTACTCGTTTGTTGTTGAAACCCCATTTTCGGTCGGTCTTTCTTTTCGAGTCCGCTTTTGGTCGTACTCATTTGCTGTTGAAATTGCGTCTTCGGCCGGTCTTTCTTTTCAAGTCCGCTTTCGGTCGTACTCGTTTGTTTTTGAAACTCCGCTTTCAGTCGGTCTTTGTTTTCGAGTCCGCCTTCGGTCGTACTCCTTTGTTGTTGAAACTCCGCTTTCGGCCGGCCTTTCTTTTCGAGTCCGCTTTCGGTCGTACTCGTTTGTTGTTGAAACTCCGCTTTCGGTCGGTCTTTCTTTTCGAGTTCGCTTTCAGTCGTACTCGTTTGTTGTTGAAACTCCGCTTTCGGTCGGTCTTTCTTTGCGAGTCCGTTTTCGGTCGTACTCGTTTGTTGTTGAAATTCCGCTTTTGGTCGGTCTTTCTTTTCGAGTCCGTTTTCGGTCGTACTCGTTTGTTGTTGAAACTCCATTTTTGGTCGGTCTTTCTTTTCGAGTCCGCTATCGGTCGTACTCGTTTGTTGTTGAAATTCCGCTTTCGGTCGGTCTTTCTTTTCGAGTCCGCTTTCGGTCGTACTCGTTTGCTGTTGAAATTCCGTCTTCGGTCGGTCTTTCTTTTCGAGTCCGCTTTCGGTCGTACTCGTTTGTTGTTGAAACTCCACTTTCGGTCGGTCTTTGTTTTCGAGTCCTCTTTCGGTCGTACTCGTTTGTTGTTGAAACTCCGCTTTCGGCCGGTCTTTCTTTTCGAGTCCGCTTTCGGTCGTACTCGTTTGTTGTTGAAACTCCGCTTTTGGTCGGTCTTTCTTTTCGAGTCCGCTTTCGGTAGTACTCGTTTGTTGTTGAAATTCCACTTTCGGTCGGTCTTTCTTTTCGAGTCCGATTTCGGCCGTACTCGTTTGTTGTTGAAATTCCGCTTTCGGTCGGTCTTTCTTTTCGAGTCCGCTTTCGGTCGTACTCATTTGCTGTTTAAATTCCGTCTTCGACCAGTCTTTCTTTTCGAGTCCGCTTTCGGTCGTACTCGTTTGTTGTTGAAACTCCGCTTTCGGTCGGTCTTTCTTTTCGAGTCCGCTTTCAGTCGTACTCGTTTGATGTTGAAACTCCGCTTTCGGTCGGTCTTTCTTTGCGAGTCCGCTTTCGGTCGTACTCGTTTGTTGTTGAAATTCCGCTTTTGGTCGGTCTTTCTTTTCGATTCCGCTTTCGGTCGTACTCGTTTGTTGTTGAAACTCCATTTTCGGCCGGTCTTTCTTTTCGAGTCTGCTATCGGTCGTACTCGTTTGTTGTTGAAATTCCGCTTTTGGTCGGTCTTTCTTTTCGAGTCCGCTTTCGTTCGTACTCGTTTGCTGTTGAAATTCCGTCTTCGGTCGGTCTTTATTTTCGAGTCCGCTTTCGGTCGTACTCGTTTGTTGTTGAAACTCCACTTTCGGTCGGTCTTTGTTTTCGAGTCCGCTTTCGGTCGTACTCGTTTGTTGTTGAAACTCCGCTTTCGGCCGGTCTTTCTTTTCGAGTCCGCTTTCGGTCGTACTCGTTTGTTGTTGAAACTCCGTTTTCGGGCGGTCTTTCTTTTCGAGTCCGCTTTCGGTAGCACTCGTTTGTTGTTGAAATTCCACTTTCGGTCGGTCTTTCTTTTCGAGTCCGCTTTCGGTCGTACTCATTTGCTGTTTAAATTCCGTCTTCGACCAGTCTTTCTTTTCGAGTCCGCTTTCGGTCGTACTCGTTTGTTGTTGAAACTCCGCTTTCGGTCGGTATTTCTTTCCGAATCCTCTTTCAGGCATACTCGTTTGTTGTTGAAACTCCGCTTTCGGTCGGTCTTTTTTTTCGAGTTCGCTTTCGGTCGAACTCGTTTGTTGTTGAAACTCCGCTTTCGGTCGGTCTTTCTTTTCGAGTCTGCTTTCGGTCGTACTTGTTTGTGTTTGAAACTCCGCTTTCGGTCGGTCTTCTTTTCGAGTCCGCTTTCGGTTGTACTCATTTGTTGTTGAAATTCCGCTTTCGGTCGGTCTTTCTTTTCGAGTCCGCTTTCGGTCGTACTCGTTTGTTGTTGAAACTCCGCTTTCGGTCGGTCTTTCTTTTCGAGTCTGCTCTCGGCCGTACTCGTTTGTTGTTGAAACTCCATTTTCGGTCGGTCTTTCTTTTCGAGTCCGCTTTTGGTCGTACTCATTTGCTGTTGAAATTGCGTCTTCGGCCGGTCTTTCTTTTCAAGTCCGCTTTCGGTCGTACTCGTTTGTTTTTGAAACTCCGCTTTCAGTCGGTCTTTGTTTTCGAGTCCGCCTTCGGTCGTACTCCTTTGTTGTTGAAACTCCGCTTTCGGCCGGCCTTTCTTTTCGAGTCCGCTTTCGGTCGTACTCGTTTGTTGTTGAAACTCCGCTTTCGGTCGGTCTTTCTTTTCGAGTTCGCTTTCAGTCGTACTCGTTTGTTGTTGAAACTCCGCTTTCGGTCGGTCTTTCTTTGCGAGTCCGTTTTCGGTCGTACTCGTTTGTTGTTGAAATTCCGCTTTTGGTCGGTCTTTCTTTTCGAGTCCGTTTTCGGTCGTACTCGTTTGTTGTTGAAACTCCATTTTTGGTCGGTCTTTCTTTTCGAGTCCGCTATCGGTCGTACTCGTTTGTTGTTGAAATTCCGCTTTCGGTCGGTCTTTCTTTTCGAGTCCGCTTTCGGTCGTACTCGTTTGCTGTTGAAATTCCGTCTTCGGTCGGTCTTTCTTTTCGAGTCCGCTTTCGGTCGTACTCGTTTGTTGTTGAAACTCCACTTTCGGTCGGTCTTTGTTTTCGAGTCCTCTTTCAGTCGTACTCGTTTGTTGTTGAAACTCCGCTTTCGGCCGGTCTTTCTTTTCGAGTCCGCTTTCGGTCGTACTCGTTTGTTGTTGAAACTCCGCTTTTGGTCGGTCTTTCTTTTCGAGTCCGCTTTCGGTAGTACTCGTTTGTTGTTGAAATTCCACTTTCGGTCGGTCTTTCTTTTCGAGTCCGCTTTCGGCCGTACTCGTTTGTTGTTGAAATTCCGCTTTCGGTCGGTCTTTCTTTTCGAGTCCGCTTTCGGTCGTACTCATTTGCTGTTTAAATTCCGTCTTCGACCAGTCTTTCTTTTCGAGTCCGCTTTCGGTCGTACTCGTTTGTTGTTGAAATTCCGCTTTCGTTCGGTCTTTCTTTTCGAGTCCGCATTCGGTCGTACTCGTTTGTTGTTGAAACTCCGCTTTCGGTCGGTCTTTCTTTTCGAGTCTGCTTTCGGCCGTACTCGTTTGTTGTTGAAACTCCACTTTCGGTCGGTCTTTCTTTTCGAGTCCGCTTTCGGTCGTACTCATTTGCTGTTGAAATTGCGTCTACGGCCGGTCTTTCTTTTCAAGTCCGCTTTCGGTCGTACTCGTTTGTTTTTGAAACTCCGCTTTCAGTCGGTCTTTGTTTTCGAGTCCGCCTTCGGTCGTACTCCTTTGTTGTTGAAACTCTGCTTTCGGCCGGCCTTTCTTTTCGAGTCCGCTTTCGGTCGTACTCATTTGTTGTTGAAACTCCGCTTTCGGTCGGTCTTTCTTTTCGAGTCCGCTTTCAGTCGTACTCGTTTGTTGTTGAAACTCCGCTTTCGGTCGGTCTTTCTTTGCGAGTCCGCTTTCGGTCGTACTCGTTTGTTGTTGAAATTCCGCTTTTGGTCGGTCTTTCTTTTCGAGTCCGTTTTCGGTCGTATTCGTTTGTTGTTGAAACTCCATTTTTGGTTGGTCTTTCTTTTCGAGTCCGCTATCGGTCGTACTCGTTTGTTGTTGAAATTCCGCTTTCGGTCGGTCTTTCTTTTCGAGTCCGCTTTCGGTCGTACTCGTTTGCTGTTGAAATTCCGTCTTCGGTCGGTCTTTCTTTTCGAGTCCGCTTTCGGTCGTACTCGTTTGTTGTTGAAACTCCACTTTCGGTCGGTCTTTGTTTTCGAGTCCGCTTTCGGTCGTACTCGTTTGTTGTTGAAACTCCGCTTTCGGCCGGTCTTTCTTTTCGAGTCCGCTTTCGGTCGTACTCGTTTGTTGTTGAAACTCCGCTTTTGGTCGGTCTTTCTTTTCGAGTCCGCTTTCGGTAGTACTCGTTTGTTGTTGAAATTCCACTTTCGGTCGGTCTTTCTTTTCGAGTCCGCTTTCGGTCGTACTCGTTTGTTGTTGAAATTCCGCTTTCGGTCGGTCTTTCTTTTCGAGTCCGCTTTCGGTCGTACTCATTTGCTGTTTAAATTCCGTCTTCGACCAGTCTTTCTTTTCGAGTCCGCTTTCGGTCGTACTCGTTTGTTGTTGAAATTCCGCTTTCGTTCGGTCTTTCTTTTCGAGTCCGCTTTCGGTCGTACTCGTTTGTTGTTGAAACTCCACTTTCGGTCGGTCTTTCTTTTCGAGTCTGCTTTCGGCCGTACTCGTTTGTTGTTGAAACTCCACTTTCGGTCGGTCTTTCTTTTCGAGTCCGCTTTCGGTCGTACTCATTTGCTGTTGAAATTCCGTCTTCGGCCGGTCTTTCTTTTCAAGTCCGCTTTCGGTTGTACTCGTTTGTTTTTGAATCTCCGCTTTCAGTCGGTCTTTCTTTTCGAGTCCGCCTTCGGTCGTACTCCTTTGTTGTTGAAACTCCGCTTTCGGTCGGTCTTTCTTTTCGAGTCCGCTTTCGGTCGTACTCGTTTGTTGTTGAAACTCCGCTTTCGGTCGTCCTTCTTTTCGAGTCCGCTTTCAGTCGTACTCGTTTATTGTTGAAACTCCGCTTTCGGTCGGTCTTTCTTTGCGAGTCCGCTTTCGGTCGTACTCGTTTGTTGTTGAAATTCCGCTTTTGGTCGGTCTTTCTTTTCGAGTCCGCTTTCGGTCGTACTCGTTTGTTGTTGAAACTCCATTTTCGGTCGGTCTTTCTTTTCGAGTCCGCTATCGGTCGTACTCGTTTGTTGTTGAAATTCCGCTTTCGGTCGGTCTTTCTTTTCGAGTACGCTTTCGGTCGTACTCGTTTGCTGTTGAAATTCCGTCTTCGGTCGGTCTTTCTTTTCGAGTCTACTTTCGGTCGTACTCGTTTGTTGTTGAAACTCCACTTTCGGTCGGTCTTTGTTTTCGAGTCCGCTTTCGGTCGTACTCGTTTGTTGTTGAAACTCCGCTTTCGGCCGGTCTTTCTTTTCAAGTCCGCTTTCGGTCGTACTCGTTTGTTGTTGAAACTCCGCTTTTGGTCGGTCTTTCTTTTCGAGTCCGCTTTCGGTAGTACTCGTTTGTTGTTGAAATTCCACTTTCGGTCGGTCTTTCTTTTCGAGTCCGCTTTCGGCCGTACTCGTTTGTTGTTGAAATTCCGCTTTCGGTCGGTCTTTCTTTTCGAGTCCGCTTTCGGTCGTACTCATTTGCTGTTTAAATTCCGTCTTCGACCAGTCTTTCTTTTCGAGTCCGCTTTCGGTCGTACTCATTTGTTGTTGAAATTCCGATTTCGTTCGGTCTTTCTTTTCGAGTCCGCTTTCGGTCGTACTCGTTTGTTGCTGAAACTCCATTTTCGGTCGGTCTTTCTTTTCGAGTCCGCTATCGGTCGTACTCGTTTGTTGTTGAAACTCCACTTTCGGTCGGTCTTTCTTTTCGAGTTCGCTTTCGGTCGTACTCATTTGCTGTTAAAATTGCGTCTTCGGCCGGTCTTTCTTTTCAAGTCCGCTTTCGGTCGTACTCGTTTGTTTTTGAAACTCCGCTTTCAGTCGGTCTTTGTTTTCGAGTCCGCCTTCGGTCGTACTCCTTTGTTGTTGAAACTCCGCTTTCGGCCGGCCTTTCTTTTCGAGTCCGCTTTCGGTCGTACTCGTTTGTTGTTGAAACTCCGCTTTCGGTCGGTCTTTCTTTTCGAGTCCGCTTTCAGTCGTACTCGTTTGTTGTTGAAACTCCGCTTTCGGTCGGTCTTTCTTTGCGAGTCCGCTTTCGGTCGTACTCGTTTGTTGTTGAAATTCCGCTTTTGGTCGGTCTTTCTTTTCGAGTCCGTTTTCGGTCGTACTCGTTTGTTGTTGAAACTCCATTTCTGGTCGGTCTTTCTTTTCGAGTCCGCTATCGGTCGTACTCGTTTGTTGTTGAAATTCCGCTTTCGGTCGGTCTTTCTTTTCGAGTCCGCTTTCGGTCGTACTCGTTTGCTGTTGAAATTCCGTCTTCGGTCGGTCTTTCTTTTCGAGTCCGCTTTCGGTCGTACTCGTTTGTTGTTGAAACTCCACTTTCGGTCGGTCTTTGTTTTCGAGTCCGCTTTCGGTCGTACTCGTTTGTTGTTGAAACTCCGCTTTCGGCCGGTCTTTCTTTTCGAGTCCGCTTTCGGTCGTACTCGTTTGTTGTTGAAACTCCGCTTTTGGTCGGTCTTTCTTTTCGAGTCCGCTTTCGGTAGTACTCGTTTGTTGTTGAAATTCCACTTTCGGTCGGTCTTTCTTTTCGAGTCCGCTTTCGGCCATACTCGTTTGTTGTTGAAATTCCACTTTCGGTCGGTCTTTCTTTTCGAGTCCGCTTTCGGCCGTACTCGTTTGTTGTTGAAATTCCGCTTTCGGTCGGTCTTTCTTTTCGAGTCCGCTTTCGGTCGTACTCATTTGCTGTTTAAATTCCGTCTTCGACCAGTCTTTCTTTTCGAGTCCGCTTTCGGTCGTACTCGTTTGTTGTTGAAATTCCGCTTTCGTTCGGTCTTTCTTTTCGAGTCCGCTTTCGGTCGTACTCGTTTGTTGTTGAAACTCCGCTTTCGGTCGGTCTTTCTTTTCGAGTCTGCTTTCGGCCGTACTCGTTTGTTGTTGAAACTCCACTTTCGGTCGGTCTTTCTTTTCGAGTCCGCTTTCGGTCGTACTCATTTGCTGTTGAAATTCCGTCTTCGGCCGGTCATTCTTTTCAAGTCCACTTTCGGTTGTACTCGTTTGTTTTTGAAACTCCGCTTTCGGCCGGTCTTTCTTTTCGAGTCCGCTTTCGGTCGTACTCGTTTGTTGTTGAAACTCCGCTTTCGGCCGGTCTTTCTTTTCAAGTCCGCTTTCGGTCGTACTCGTTTGTTGTTGAAACTCCGCTTTTGGTCGGTCTTTCTTTTCGAGTCCGCTTTCGGTAGTACTCGTTTGTTGTTGAAATTCCACTTTCGGTCGGTCTTTCTTTTCGAGTCCGCTTTCGGCCGTACTCGTTTGTTGTTGAAATTCCGCTTTCGGTCGGTCTTTCTTTTCGAGTCCGCTTTCGGTCGTACTCATTTGCTGTTTAAATTCCGTCTTCGACCAGTCTTTCTTTTCGAGTCCGCTTTCGGTCGTACTCATTTGTTGTTGAAATTCCGCTTTCGTTCGGTATTTCTTTTCGAGTCCGCTTTCGGTCGTACTCGTTTGTTGTTGAAACTCCGCTTTCGGTCGGTCTTTCTTTTCGAGTCTGCTTTCGGCCGTACTCGTTTGTTGTTGAAACTCCACTTTCGGTCGGTCTTTCTTTTCGAGTCCGCTTTCGGTCGTACTCATTTGCTGTTAAAATTGCGTCTTCGGCCGGTCTTTCTTTTCAAGTCCGCTTTCGGTCGTACTCGTTTGTTTTTGAAACTCCGCTTTCAGTCGGTCTTTGTTTTCGAGTCCGCCTTCGGTCGTACTCCTTTGTTGTTGAAACTCCGCTTTCGGCCGGCCTTTCTTTTCGAGTCCGCTTTCGGTCTTACTCGTTTGTTGTTGAAACTCCGCTTTCGGTCGGTCTTTCTTTTCGAGTCCGCTTTCAGTCGTACTCGTTTGTTGTTGAAACTCCGCTTTCGGTCGGTCTTTCTTTGCGAGTCCGCTTTCGGTCGTACTCGTTTGTTGTTGAAATTCCGCTTTTGGTCGGTCTTTCTTTTCGAGTCCGTTTTCGGTCGTACTCGTTTGTTGTTGAAACTCCATTTCTGGTCGGTCTTTCTTTTCGAGTCCGCTATCGGTCGTACTCGTTTGTTGTTGAAATTCCGCTTTCGGTCGGTCTTTCTTTTCGAGTCCGCTTTCGGTCGTACTCGTTTGCTGTTGAAATTCCGTCTTCGGTCGGTCTTTCTTTTCGAGTCCGCTTTCGGTCGTACTCGTTTGTTGTTGAAACTCCACTTTCGGTCGGTCTTTGTTTTCGAGTCCGCTTTCGGTCGTACTCGTTTGTTGTTGAAACTCCGCTTTCGGCCGGTCTTTCTTTTCGAGTCCGCTTTCGGTCGTACTCGTTTGTTGTTGAAACTCCGCTTTTGGTCGGTCTTTCTTTTCGAGTCCGCTTTCGGTAGTACTCGTTTGTTGTTGAAATTCCACTTTCGGTCGGTCTTTCTTTTCGAGTCCGCTTTCGGCCGTACTCGTTTGTTGTTGAAATTCCACTTTCGGTCGGTCTTTCTTTTCGAGTCCGCTTTCGGCCGTACTCGTTTGTTGTTGAAATTCCGCTTTCGGTCGGTCTTTCTTTTCGAGTCCGCTTTCGGTCGTACTCATTTGCTGTTTAAATTCCGTCTTCGACCAGTCTTTCTTTTCGAGTCCGCTTTCGGTCGTACTCGTTTGTTGTTGAAATTCCGCTTTCGTTCGGTCTTTCTTTTCGAGTCCGCTTTCGGTCGTACTCGTTTGTTGTTGAAACTCCGCTTTCGGTCGGTCTTTCTTTTCGAGTCTGCTTTCGGCCGTACTCGTTTGTTGTTGAAACTCCACTTTCGGTCGGTCTTTCTTTTCGAGTCCGCTTTCGGTCGTACTCATTTGCTGTTGAAATTCCGTCTTCGGCCGGTCATTCTTTTCAAGTCCGCTTTCGGTTGTACTCGTTTGTTTTTGAAACTCCGCTTTCGGCCGGTCTTTCTTTTCGAGTCCGCTTTCGGTCGTACTCGTTTGTTGTTGAAACTCCGCTTTCTGCCGGTCTTTCTTTTCAAGTCCGCTTTCGGTCGTACTCGTTTGTTGTTGAAACTCCGCTTTTGGTCGGTCTTTCTTTTCGAGTCCGCTTTCGGTAGTACTCGTTTGTTGTTGAAATTCCACTTTCGGTCGGTCTTTCTTTTCGAGTCCGCTTTCGGCCGTACTCGTTTGTTGTTGAAATTCCGCTTTCGGTCGGTCTTTCTTTTCGAGTCCGCTTTCGGTCGTACTCATTTGCTGTTTAAATTCCGTCTTCGACCAGTCTTTCTTTTCGAGTCCGCTTTCGGTCGTACTCATTTGTTGTTGAAATTCCGCTTTCGTTCGGTCTTTCTTTTCGAGTCCGCTTTCGGTCGTACTCGTTTGTTGTTGAAACTCCGCTTTCGGTCGGTCTTTCTTTTCGAGTCTGCTTTCGGCCGTACTCGTTTGTTGTTGAAACTCCACTTTCGGTCGGTCTTTCTTTTCGAGTCCGCTTTCGGTCGTACTCATTTGCTGTTAAAATTGCGTCTTCGGCCGGTCTTTCTTTTCAAGTCCGCTTTCGGTCGTACTCGTTTGTTTTTGAAACTCCATTTTTCAGTCGGTCTTTGTTTTCGAGTCCGCCTTCGGTCGTACTCCTTTGTTGTTGAAACTCCGCTTTCGGCCGGCCTTTCTTTTCGAGTCCGCTTTCGGTCGTACTCGTTTGTTGTTGAAACTCCGCTTTCGGTCGGTCTTTCTTTTCGAGTCCGCTTTCAGTCGTACTCGTTTGTTGTTGAAACTCCGCTTTCGGTCGGTCTTTCTTTGCGAGTCCGCTTTCGGTCGTACTCGTTTGTTGTTGAAATTCCGCTTTTGGTCGGTCTTTCTTTTCGAGTCCGTTTTCGGTCGTACTCGTTTGTTGTTGAAACTCCATTTCTGGTCGGTCTTTCTTTTCGAGTCCGCTATCGGTCGTACTCGTTTGTTGTTGAAATTCCGCTTTCGGTCGGTCTTTCTTTTCGAGTCCGCTTTCGGTCGTACTCGTTTGCTGTTGAAATTCCGTCTTCGGTCGGTCTTTCTTTTCGAGTCCGCTTTCGGTCGTACTCGTTTGTTGTTGAAACTCCACTTTCGGTCGGTCTTTGTTTTCGAGTCCGCTTTCGGTCGTACTCGTTTGTTGTTGAAACTCCGCTTTCGGCCGGTCTTTCTTTTCGAGTCCGCTTTCGGTCGTACTCGTTTGTTGTTGAAACTCCGCTTTTGGTCGGTCTTTCTTTTCGAGTCCGCTTTCGGTAGTACTCGTTTGTTGTTGAAATTCCACTTTCGGTCGGTCTTTCTTTTCGAGTCCGCTTTCGGCCGTACTCGTTTGTTGTTGAAATTCCACTTTCGGTCGGTCTTTCTTTTCGAGTCCGCTTTCGGCCGTACTCGTTTGTTGTTGAAATTCCGCTTTCGGTCGGTCTTTCTTTTCGAGTCCGCTTTCGGTCGTACTCATTTGCTGTTTAAATTCCGTCTTCGACCAGTCTTTCTTTTCGAGTCCGCTTTCGGTCGTACTCGTTTGTTGTTGAAATTCCGCTTTCGTTCGGTCTTTCTTTTCGAGTCCGCTTTCGGTCGTACTCGTTTATTGTTGAAACTCCGCTTTCGGTCGGTCTTTCTTTTCGAGTCTGCTTTCGGCCGTACTCGTTTGTTGTTGAAACTCCACTTTCGGTCGGTCTTTCTTTTCGAGTCCGCTTTCGGTCGTACTCATTTGCTGTTGAAATTCCGTCTTCGGCCGGTCTTTCTTTTCAAGTCCGCTTTCGGTTGTACTCGTTTGTTTTTGAATCTCCGCTTTCAGTCGGTCTTTCTTTTTGAGTCCGCCTTCGGTCGTACTCCTTTGTTGTTGAAACTCCGCTTTCGGTCGGTCTTTCTTTTCGAGTCCGCTTTCGGTCGTACTCGTTTGTTGTTGAAACTCCGCTTTCGGTCGGTCTTTCTTTTCGAGTCCGCTTTCAGTCGTACTCGTTTATTGTTGAAACTCCGCTTTCGGTCGGTCTTTCTTTGCGAGTCCGCTTTCGGTCGTACTCGTTTGTTGTTGAAATTCCGCTTTTGGTCGGTCTTTCTATTCGAGTCCGCTTTCGGTCGTACTCGTTTGTTGTTGAAACTCCATTTTCGGTCGGTCTTTCTTTTCGAGTCCGCTATCGGTCGTACTCGTTTGTTGTTGAAATTCCGCTTTCGGTCGGTCTTTCTTTTCGAGTCCGCTTTCGGTCGTACTCGTTTGCTGTTGAAATTCCGTCTTCGGTCGGTCTTTCTTTTCGAGTCCGCTTTCGGTCGTACTCGTTTGTTGTTGAATCTCCACTTTCGGTCGGTCTTTGTTTTCGAGTCCGCTTTCGGCCGTACTCGTTTGTTGTTGAAACTCCACTTTCAGTCGGTCTTTGTTTTCGAGTCCGCTTTCGGTCGTACTCGTTTGTTGTTGAAACTCCGCTTTCGGCCGGTCTTTCTTTTCGAGTCCGCTTTCGGTCGTACTCGTTTGTTGTTGAAACTCCGCTTTCGGCCTGTCTTTCTTTTCGAGTCCGCTTTCGGTAGTACTCGATTGTTGTTGAAATTCCACTTTCGGTCGGTCTTTCTTTTCGAGTCCGCTTTCGGCAGTACTCGTTTGTTGTTGAAATTCCGCTTTCGGTCGGTCTTTCTTTTCGAGTTCGCTTTCGGTCGTACTCATTTGCTGTTTAAATTCCGTATTCGACCAGTCTTTCTTTTCGAGTCCGCTTTCGGTCGTACTCGTTTGTTGTTGAAACTCCGCTTTCGGTCGGTCTTTCTTTCCGAGTCCTCTTTCAGGCATACGCGTTTGTTGTTGAAACTCCGCTTTCGGTCGGTCTTTTTTTTCGAGTTCGCTTTCGGTCGTACTCGTTTGTTGTTGAAACTCCGCTTTCGGTCGGTCTTTCTTTTCGAGTCTGCTTTCGGTCGTACTTGTTTGTGTTTGAAACTCCGCTTTCGGTCGGTCTTCTTTTCGAGTCCGCTTTCGGTCGTACTCGTTTGTTGTTGAAATTCCGCTTTCGGTCGGTCTTTCTTTTCGAGTCCGCTTTCGGTCGTACTCGTTTGTTGTTGAAACTCCGCTTTCGGTCGGTCTTTCTTTTTGAGTCTGCTTTCGGCCGTACTCGTTTGTTGTTGAAACTCCACTTTCGGTCGGTCTTTCTTTTCGAGTCCGCTTTCGGTCGTACTCATTTGCTGTTGAAATTGCGTCTTCGGCCGGTCTTTCTTTTCAAGTCCGCTTTCGGTCGTACTCGTTTGTTTTTGAAACTCCGCTTTCAGTCGGTCTTTGTTTTCGAGTCCGCCTTCGGTCGTACTCCTTTGTTGTTGAAACTCCGCTTTCGATCGGCCTTTCTTTTCGAGTCCGCTTTCGGTCGTACTCGTTTGTTGTTGAAACTCCGCTTTCGGTCGGTCTTTCTTTTCGAGTCCGCTTTCGGTAGTACTCGTTTGTTGTTGAAATTCCACTTTCGGTCGGTCTTTCTTTTCGAGTCCGCTTTCGGTCGTACTCGTTTGTTGTTGAAACTCCCCTTTCGTTCGGTCTTTCTTTTCGAGTCCGCTTTCGGTCGTACTCGTTTGTTGTTGAAACTCCACTTTCGGTCGGTCTTTCTTTTCGAGTCTGCTTTCGGCCGTACTCGTTTGTTGTTGAAACTCCACTTTCGGTCGGTCTTTCTTTTCGAGTCCGCTTTCGGTCGTACTCATTTGCTGTTGAAATTCCGTCTGCGGCCGGTCTTTCTTTTCAAGTCCGCTTTCGGTTGTACTCGTTTGTTTTCGAATCTCCGCTTTCAGTCGGTCTTTCTTTTCGAGTCCGCCTTCGGTCGTACTCGTTTGTTGTTGAAACTCCACTTTCGGTCGGTCTTTCTTTTCGAGTCCGCTTTCAGTCGTACTCGTTTGTTGTTGAAACTCCGCTTTCGGTCGGTCTTTCTTTGCGAGTCCGCTTTCGGTCGTACTCGTTTGTTGTTGAAATTCCGCTTTTGGTCGGTCTTTCTTTTCGAGTCCGTTTTCGGTCGTACTCGTTTGTTGTTGAAACTCCATTTCTGGTCGGTCTTTCTTTTCGAGTCCGCTATCGGTCGTACTCGTTTGTTGTTGAAATTCCGCTTTCGGTCGGTCTTTCTTTTCGAGTCCGCTTTCGGTCGTACTCGTTTGCTGTTGAAATTCCGTCTTCGGTCGGTCTTTCTTTTCGAGTCCGCTTTCGGTCGTACTCGTTTGTTGTTGAAACTCCACTTTCGGTCGGTCTTTGTTTTCGAGTCCGCTTTCGGTCGTACTCGTTTGTTGTTGAAACTCCGCTTTCGGCCGGTCTTTCTTTTCGAGTCCGCTTTCGGTCGTACTCGTTTGTTGTTGAAACTCCGCTTTTGGTCGGTCTTTCTTTTCGAGTCCGCTTTCGGTCGTACTCGTTTGTTGTTGAAACTCCGCTTTTGGTCGGTCTTTCTTTTCGAGTCCGCTTTCGGTAGTACTCGTTTGTTGTTGAAATTCCACTTTCGGTCGGTCTTTCTTTTCGAGTCCGCTTTCGGCCGTACTCGTTTGTTGTTGAAATTCCGCTTTCGGTCGGTCTTTCTTTTCGAGTCCGCTTTCGGTCGTACTCATTTGCTGTTTAAATTCCGTCTTCGACCAGTCTTTCTTTTCGAGTCCGCTTTCGGTCGTACTCATTTGTTGTTGAAATTCCGCTTTCGTTCGGTCTTTCTTTTCGAGTCCGCTTTCGGTCGTACTCGTTTGTTGTTGAAACTCCGCTTTCGGTCGGTCTTTCTTTTCGAGTCTGCTTTCGGCCGTACTCGTTTGTTGTTGAAACTCCACTTTCGGTCGGTCTTTCTTTTCGAGTCCGCTTTCGGTCGTACTCATTTGCTGTTAAAATTGCGTCTTCGGCCGGTCTTTCTTTTCAAGTCCGCTTTCGGTCGTACTCGTTTGTTTTTGAAACTCCGCTTTCAGTCGGTCTTTGTTTTCGAGTCCGCCTTCGGTCGTACTCCTTTGTTGTTGAAACTCCGCTTTCGGCCGGCCTTTCTTTTCGAGTCCGCTTTCGGTCGTACTCGTTTGTTGTTGAAACTCTGCTTTCGGTCGGTCTTTCTTTTCGAGTCCGCTTTCAGTCGTACTCGTTTGTTGTTGAAACTCCGCTTTCGGTCGGTCTTTCTTTGCGAGTCCGCTTTCGGTCGTACTCGTTTGTTGTTGAAATTCCGCTTTTGGTCGGTCTTTCTTTTCGAGTCCGTTTTCGGTCGTACTCGTTTGTTGTTGAAAATCCATTTTTGGTCGGTCTTTCTTTTCGAGTCCGCTATCGGTCGTACTCGTTTGTTGTTGAAATTCCGCTTTCGGTCGGTCTTTCTTTTCGAGTCCGCTTTCGGTCGTACTCGTTTGCTGTTGAAATTCCGTCTTCGGTCGGTCTTTCTTTTCGAGTCCGCTTTCGGTCGTACTCGTTTGTTGTTGAAACTCCACTTTCGGTCGGTCTTTGTTTTCGAGTCCGCTTTTGGTCGTACTCGTTTGTTGTTGAAACTCCGCTTTCGGCCGGTCTTTCTTTTCGAGTCCGCTTTCGGTCGTACTCGTTTGTTGTTGAAACTCCGCTTTTGGTCGGTCTTTCTTTTCGAGTCTGCTTTCGGCCGTACTCGTTTGTTGTTGAAACTCCACTTTCGGTCGGTCTTTCTTTTCGAGTCCGCTTTCGGTCGTACTCATTTGCTGTTAAAATTGCGTCTTCGGCCGGTCTTTCTTTTCAAGTCCGCTTTCGGTCGTACTCGTTTGTTTTTGGAACTCCGCTTTCAGTCGGTCTTTGTTTTCGAGTCCGCCTTCGGTCGTACTCCTTTGTTGTTGAAACTCCGCTTTCGGCCGGCCTTTCTTTTCGAGTCCGCTTTCGGTCGTACTCGTTTGTTGTTGAAACTCTGCTTTCGGTCGGTCTTTCTTTTCGAGTCCGCTTTCAGTCGTACTCGTTTGTTGTTGAAACTCCGCTTTCGGTCGGTCTTTCTTTGCGAGTCCGCTTTCGGTCGTACTCGTTTGTTGTTGAAATTCCGCTTTTGGTCGGTCTTTCTTTTCGAGTCCGTTTTCGGTCGTACTCGTTTGTTGTTGAAAATCCATTTTTGGTCGGTCTTTCTTTTCGAGTCCGCTATCGGTCGTACTCGTTTGTTGTTGAAATTCCGCTTTCGGTCGGTCTTTCTTTTCGAGTCCGCTTTCGGTCGTACTCGTTTGCTGTTGAAATTCCGTCTTCGGTCGGTCTTTCTTTTCGAGTCCGCTTTCGGTCGTACTCGTTTGTTGTTGAAACTCCACTTTCGGTCGGTCTTTGTTTTCGAGTCCGCTTTTGGTCGTACTCGTTTGTTGTTGAAACTCCGCTTTCGGCCGGTCTTTCTTTTCGAGTCCGCTTTCGGTCGTACTCGTTTGTTGTTGAAACTCCGCTTTTGGTCGGTCTTTCTTTTCGAGTCCGCTTTCGGTAGTACTCGTTTGTTGTTGAAATTCCACTTTCGGTCGGTCTTTCTTTTCGAGTCCGCTTTCGGCCGTACTCGTTTGTTGTTGAAATTCCACTTTCGGTCGGTCTTTCTTTTCGAGTCCGCTTTCGGCCGTACTCGTTTGTTGTTGAAATTCCGCTTTCGGTCGGTCTTTCTTTTCGAGTCCGCTTTCGGTCGTACTCATTTGCTGTTTAAATTCCGTCTTCGACCAGTCTTTCTTTTCGAGTCCGCTTTCGGTCGTACTCGTTTGTTGTTGAAATTCCGCTTTCGTTCGGTCTTTCTTTTCGAGTCCGCTTTCGGTCGTACTCGTTTGTTTTTTAAACTCCGCTTTCGGTCGGTCTTTGTTTTCGAGTCCGCCTTCGGTCGTACTCCTTTGTTGTTGAAACTCCGCTTTCGATCGGCCTTTCTTTTCGAGTCCGCTTTCGGTCGTACTCGTTTGTTGTTGAAACTCCGCTTTCGGTCGGTCTTTCTTTTCGAGTCCGCTTTCGGTAGTACTCGTTTGTTGTTGAAATTCCACTTTCGTTCGGTCTTTCTTTTCGAGTCCGCTTTCGGTCGTACTCGTTTGTTGTTGAAACTCCGCTTTCGGTCGGTCTTTCTTTTTGAGTCCGCTTTCGGTCGTACTCGTTTGTTGTTGAAACTCCGCTTTCGGTCGGTCTTTCTTTTCGAGTCCGCTTTCAGTCGTACTCGTTTATTGTTGAAACTCCGCTTTCGGTCGGTCTTTCTTTGCGAGTCCGCTTTCGGTCGTACTCGTTTGTTGTTGAAATTCCGCTTTTGGTCGGTCTTTCTATTCGAGTCCGCTTTCGGTCGTACTCGTTTGTTGTTGAAACTCCATTTTCGGTCGGTCTTTCTTTTCGAGTCCGCTATCGGTCGTACTCGTTTGTTGTTGAAATTCCGCTTTCGGTCGGTCTTTCTTTTCGAGTCCGCTTTCGGTCGTACTCGTTTGCTGTTGAAATTCCGTCTTCGGTCGGTCTTTCTTTTCGAGTCCGCTTTCGGTCGTACTCGTTTGTTGTTGAAACTCCACTTTCGGTCGGTCTTTGTTTTCGAGTCCGCTTTCGGTCGTACTCGTTTGTTGTTGAAACTCCACTTTCAGTCGGTCTTTGTTTTCGAGTCCGCTTTCGGTCGTACTCGTTTGTTGTTGAAACTCCGCTTTCGGCCGGTCTTTCTTTTCGAGTCCGCTTTCGGTCGTACTCGTTTGTTGTTGAAACTCCGCTTTCGGCCGGTCTTTCTTTTCGAGTCCGCTTTCGGTAGTACTCGATTGTTGTTGAAATTCCACTTTCGGTCGGTCTTTCTTTTCGAGTCCGCTTTCGGCAGTACTCGTTTGTTGTTGAAATTCCGCTTTCGGTCGGTCTTTCTTTTCGAGTTCGCTTTCGGTCGTACTCATTTGCTGTTTAAATTCCATCTTCGACCAGTCTTTCTTTTCGAGTCCGCTTTCGGTCGTACTCGTTTGTTGTTGAAACTCCGCTTTCGGTCGGTCTTTCTTTCCGAGTCCTCTTTCAGGCATACTCGTTTGTTGTTGAAACTCCGCTTTCGGTCGGTCTTTTTTTTCGAGTTCGCTTTCGGTCGTACTCGTTTGTTGTTGAAACTCCGCTTTCGGTCGGTCTTTCTTTTCGAGTCTGCTTTCGGTCGTACTTGTTTGTGTTTGAAACTCCGCTTTCGGTCGGTCTTCTTTTCGAGTCCGCTTTCGGTCGTACTCGTTTGTTGTTGAAATTCCGCTTTCGGTCGGTCTTTCTTTTCGAGTCCGCTTTCGGTCGTACTCGTTTGTTGTTGAAACTCCGCTTTCGATCGGTCTTTCTTTTCGAGTCTGCTTTCGGCCATACTCGTTTGTTGTTGAAACTCCACTTTCGGTCGGTCTTTCTTTTCGAGTCCGCTTTCGGTCGTACTCATTTGCTGTTGAAATTGCGTCTTCGGCCGGTCTTTCTTTTCAAGTCCGCTTTCGGTCGTACTCGTTTGTTTTTGAAACTCCGCTTTCAGTCGGTCTTTGTTTTCGAGTCCGCCTTCGGTCGTACTCCTTTGTTGTTGAAACTCCGCTTTCGATCGGCCTTTCTTTTCGAGTCCGCTTTCGGTCGTACTCGTTTATTGTTGAAACTCCGCTTTCGGTCGGTCTTTCTTTTCGAGTCCGCTTTCGGTAGTACTCGTTTGTTGTTGAAATTCCACTTTCGTTCGGTCTTTCTTTTCGAGTCCGCTTTCGGTCGTACTCGTTTGTTGTTGAAACTCCACTTTCGGTCGGTCTTTGTTTTCGAGTCCGCTTTCGGTCGTACTCGTTTGTTGTTGAAACTCCGCTTTTGGTCGGTCTTTCTTTTCGAGTCCGCTTTCGGTAGTACTCGTTTGTTGTTGAAATTCCACTTTCGGTCGGTCTTTCTTTTCGAGTCCGCTTTCGGCCGTACTCGTTTGTTGTTGAAATTCCGCTTTCGGTCGGTCTTTCTTTTCGAGTCCGCTTTCGGTCGTACTCATTTGCTGTTTAAATTCCGTCTTCGACCAGTCTTTCTTTTCGAGTCCGCTTTCGGTCGTACTCGTTTGTTGTTTAAATTCCGCTTTCGTTCGGTCTTTCTTTTCGAGTCCGCTTTCGGTCGTACTCGTTTGTTGTTGAAACTCCACTTTCGGTCGGTCTTTCTTTTCGAGTCTGCTTTCGGCCGTACTCGTTTGTTGTTGAAACTCCACTTTCGGTCGGTCTTTATTTTCGAGTCCGCTTTCGGTCGTACTCATTTGCTGTTGAAATTCCGTCTTCGGCCGGTCTTTCTTTTCAAGTCCGCTTTCGGTTGTACTCGTTTGTTTTTGAATCTCCGCTTTCAGTCGGTCTTTCTTTTCGAGTCCGCCTTCGGTCGTACTCCTTTGTTGTTGAAACTCCGCTTTCGGTCGGTCTTTCTTTTCGAGTCCGCTTTCGGTCGTACTCGTTTGTTGTTGAAACTCCGCTTTCGGTCGGTCTTTCTTTTCGAGTCCGCTTTCAGTCGTACTCGTTTATTGTTGAAACTCCGCTTTCGGTCGGTCTTTCTTTGCGAGTCCGCTTTCGGTCGTACTCGTTTGTTGTTGAAATTCCGCTTTTGGTCGGTCTTTCTTTTCGAGTCCGCTTTCGGTCGTACTCGTTTGTTGTTGAAACTCCATTTTCGGTCGGTCTTTCTTTTCGAGTCCGCTATCGGTCGTACTCGTTTGTTGTTGAAATTCCGCTTTCGGTCGGTCTTTCTTTTCGAGTCCGCTTTCGGTCGTACTCGTTTGCTGTTGAAATTCCGTCTTCGGTCGGTCTTTCTTTTCGAGTCCGCTTTCGGTCGTACTCGTTTGTTGTTGAAACTCCACTTTCGGTCGGTCTTTGTTTTCGAGTCCGCTTTCGGTCGTACTCGTTTGTTGTTGAAACTCCGCTTTCGGCCGGTCTTTCTTTTCAAGTCCGCTTTCGGTCGTACTCGTTTGTTGTTGAAACTCCGCTTTTGGTCGGTCTTTCTTTTCGAGTCCGCTTTCGGTAGTACTCGTTTGTTGTTGAAATTCCACTTTCGGTCGGTCTTTCTTTTCGAGTCCGCTTTCGGCCGTACTCGTTTGTTGTTGAAATTCCGCTTTTGGTCGGTCTTTCTTTTCGAGTCCGTTTTCGGTCGTACTCGTTTGTTGTTGAAACTCCATTTTTGGTCGGTCTTTCTTTTCGAGTCCGCTATCGGTCGTACTCGTTTGTTGTTGAAATTCCGCTTTCGGTCGGTCTTTCTTTTCGAGTCCGCTTTCGGTCGTACTCGTTTGCTGTTGAAATTCCGTCTTCGGTCGGTCTTTCTTTTCGAGTCCGCTTTCGGTCGTACTCGTTTGTTGTTAAAACTCCACTTTCGGTCGGTCTTTGTTTTCGAGTCCGCTTTCGGTCGTACTCGTTTGTTGTTGAAACTCCGCTTTCGGCCGGTCTTTCTTTTCGAGTCCGCTTTCGGTCGTACTCGTTTGTTGTTGAAACTCCGCTTTTGGTCGGTCTTTCTTTTCGAGTCCGCTTTCGGTAGTACTCGTTTGTTGTTGAAATTCCACTTTCGGTCGGTCTTTCTCTTCGAGTCCGCTTTCGGCCGTACTCGTTTGTTGTTGAAATTCCACTTTCGGTCGGTCTTTCTTTTCGAGTCCGCTTTCGGCCGTACTCGTTTGTTGTTGAAATTCCGCTTTCGGTCGGTCTTTCTTTTCGAGTCCGCTTTCGGTCGTACTCATTTGCTGTTTAAATTCCGTCTTCGACCAGTCTTTCTTTTCGAGTCCGCTTTCGGTCGTACTCGTTTGTTGTTGAAATTCCGCTTTCGTTCGGTCTTTCTTTTCGAGTCCGCTTTCGGTCATACTCGTTTGTTGTTGAAACTCCGCTTTCGGTCGGTCTTTCTTTTCGAGTCTGCTTTCGGCCGTACTCATTTGTTGTTGAAACTCCACTTTCGGTCGGTCTTTCTTTTCGAGTCCGCTTTCGGTCGTACTCATTTGCTGTTGAAATTCCGTCTTCGGCCGGTCTTTCTTTTCAAGTCCGCTTTCGGTTGTACTCGTTTGTTTTTGAATCTCCGCTTTCAGTCGGTCTTTCTTTTCGAGTCCGCCTTCGGTCGTACTCCTTTGTTGTTGAAACTCCGCTTTCGGTCGGTCTTTCTTTTCGAGTCCACTTTCGGTCGTACTCGTTTGTTGTTGAAACTCCGCTTTCGGTCGGTCTTTCTTTTCGAGTCCGCTTTCAGTCGTACTCGTTTATTGTTGAAACTCCGCTTTCGGTCGGTCTTTCTTTGCGAGTCCGCTTTCGGTCGTACTCGTTTGTTGTTGAAATTCCGCTTTTGGTCGGTCTTTCTATTCGAGTCCGCTTTCGGTCGTACTCGTTTGTTGTTGAAACTCCATTTTCGGTCGGTCTTTCTTTTCGAGTCCGCTATCGGTCGTACTCGTTTGTTGTTGAAATTCCGCTTTCGGTCGGTCTTTCTTTTCGAGTCCGCTTTCGGTCGTACTCGTTTGCTGTTGAAATTCCGTCTTCGGTCGGTCTTTCTTTTCGAGTCTGCTTTCGGTCGTACTCGTTTGTTGTTGAAACTCCACTTTCGGTCGGTCTTTGTTTTCGAGTCCGCTTTCGGTCGTACTCGTTTGTTGTTGAAACTCCACTTTCAGTCAGTCTTTGTTTTCGAGTCCGCTTTCGGTCGTACTCGTTTGTTGTTGAAACTCCGCTTTCGGCCGGTCTTTCTTTTCGAGTCCGCTTTCGGTCGTACTCGTTTGTTGTTGAAACTCCGCTTTCGGCCGGTCTTTCTTTTCGAGTCCGCTTTCGGTAGTACTCGATTGTTGTTGAAATTCCACTATCGGTCGGTCTTTCTTTTCGAGTCCGCTTTCGGCAGTACTCGTTTGTTGTTGAAATTCCGCTTTCGGTCGGTCTTTCTTTTCGAGTTCGCTTTCGGTCGTACTCATTTGCTGTTTAAATTCCGTCTTCGACCAGTCTTTCTTTTCGAGTCCGCTTTCGGTCGTACTCGTTTGTTGTTGAAACTCCGCTTTCGGTCGGTCTTTCTTTCCGAGTCCTCTTTCAGGCATACTCGTTTGTTGTTGAAACTCCGCTTTCGGTCGGTCTTTTTTTTCGAGTTCGCTTTCGGTCGTACTCGTTTGTTGTTGAAACTCCGCTTTCGGTCGGTCTTTCTTTTCGAGTCAGCTTTCGGTCGTACTTGTTTGTGTTTGAAACTCCGCTTTCGGTCGGTCTTCTTTTCGAGTCCGCTTTCGGTCGTACTCGTTTGTTGTTGAAATTCCGCTTTCGGTCGGTCTTTCTTTTCGAGTCCGCTTTCGGTCGTACTCGTTTGTTGTTGAAACTCCGCTTTCGGTCGGTCTTTCTTTTCGAGTCTGCTTTCGGCCGTACTCGTTTGTTGTTGAAACTCCACTTTCGGTCGGTCTTTCTTTTCGAGTCCGCTTTCGGTCGTACTCATTTGCTGTTGAAATTGCGTCTTCGGCCGGTCTTTCTTTTCAAGTCCGCTTTCAGTCGTACTCGTTTGTTTTTGAAACTCCGCTTTCAGTCGGTCTTTGTTTTCGAGTCCGCCTTCGGTCGTACTCCTTTGTTGTTGAAACTCCGCTTTCGATCGGCCTTTCTTTTCGAGTCCGCTTTCGGTCGTACTCGTTTGTTGTTGGAACTCCGCTTTCGGTCGGTCTTTCTTTTCGAGTCCGCTTTCGGTAGTACTCGTTTGTTGTTGAAATTCCACTTTCGGTCGGTCTTTCTTTTCGAGTCCGCTTTCGGCCGTACTCGTTTGTTGTTGAAATTCCGCTTTCGGTCGGTCTTTCTTTTCAAGTCCGCTTTCGGTCGTACTCATTTGCTGTTTAAATTCCGTCTTCGACCAGTCTTTCTTTTCGAGTCCGCTTTCGGTCGTACTCGTTTGTTGTTGAAATTCCGCTTCCGTTCGGTCTTTCTTTTCGAGTCCGCTTTCGGTCGTACTCGTTTGTTGTTGAAACTCCGTTTTCGGTCGGTCTTTCTTTTCGAGTCTGCTTTCGGCCGTACTCGTTTGTTGTTGAAACTCCACTTTCGGTCGGTCTTTCTTTTCGAGTCCGCTTTCGGTCGTACTCATTTGCTGTTGAAATTCCGTCTTCGGCCGGTCTTTCTTTTCAAGTCCGCTTTCGGTTGTACTCGTTTGTTTTTGAATCTCCGCTTTCAGTCGGTCTTTCTTTTCGAGTCCGCCTTCGGTCGTACTCCTTTGTTGTTGAAACTCCGCTTTCGGTCGGTCTTTCTTTTTGAGTCCGCTTTCGGTCGTACTCGTTTGTTGTTGAAATTCCGCTTTCGTTCAGTCTTTCTTTTCGAGTTCGCTTTCGGTCGTACTCATTTGCTGTTTAAATTCCGTCTTCGACCAGTCTTTCTTTTCGAGTCCGCTTTCAGTCGTACTCGTTTATTGTTGAAACTCCGCTTTCGGTCGGTCTTTCTTTGCGAGTCCGCTTTCGGTCGTACTCGTTTGTTGTTGAAATTCCGCTTTTGGTCGGTCTTTCTTTTCAAGTCCGCTTTCAGTCGTACTCGTTTGTTGTTGAAACTCCATTTTCGGTCGGTCTTTCTTTTCGAGTCCGCTATCGGTCGTACTCGTTTGTTGTTGAAATTCCGCTTTCGGTCGGTCTTTCTTTTCGAGTCCGCTTTCGGTCGTACTCGTTTGCTGTTGAAATTCCGTCTTCGGTCGGTCTTTCTTTTCGAGTCCGCTTTCGGTCGTACTCGTTTGTTGTTGAAACTCCGCTTTCGGTCGGTCTTCTTTTCGAGTCCGCTTTCGGTCGTACTCGTTTGTTGTTGAAACTCCGCTTTCGGCCGGTCTTTCTTTTCGAGTCCGCTTTCGGTCGTACTCGTTTGTTGTTGAAACTCCGCTTTCGGCCGGTCTTTCTTTTCGAGTCCGCTTTCAGTCGTACTCGTTTATTGTTGAAACTCCGCTTTCGGTCGGTCTTTCTTTGCGAGTCCGCTTTCGGTCGTACTCGTTTGTTGTTGAAATTCCGCTTTTGGTCGGTCTTTCTTTTCAAGTCCGCTTTCGGTCGTACTCGTTTGTTGTTGAAACTCCATTTTCGGTCGGTCTTTCTTTTCGAATCCGCTATCGGTCGTACTCGTTTGTTGTTGAAATTCCGCTTTCGGTCGGTCTTTCTTTTCGAGTCCGCTTTCGGTCGTACTCGTTTGCTGTTGAAATTCCGTCTTCGGTCGGTCTTTCTTTTCGAGTCCGCTTTCAGTCGTACTCGTTTGTTGTTGAAACTCCGCTTTCGGTCAGTCTTCTTTTCGAGTCCGCTTTCGGTCGTACTCGTTTGTTGTTGAAACTCCGCTTTCGGCCGGTCTTTCTTTTCGAGTCCGCTTTCGGTCGTACTCGTTTGTTGTTGAAACTCCGCTTTCGGCCGGTCTTTCTTTTCGAGTCCGCTTTCGGTAGTACTCGTTTGTTGTTGAAATTCCACTTTCGGCCGGTCTTTCTTTTCGAGTCCGCTTTCGGCAGTACTCGTTTGTTGTTGAAATTCTGCTTTCGGTCGGTCTTTCTTTTCGAGTTCGCTTTCGGTCGTACTCATTCGCTGTTTAAATTCCGTCTTCGACCAGTCTTTCTTTTCGAGTCCGCTTTCGGTCGTACTCGTTTGTTGTTGAAACTCCGCTTTCGGTCGGTCTTTCTTTCCGAGTCCTCTTTCAAGCATACTCGTTTGTTGTTGAAACTCCGCTTTCGGTCGGTCTTTTTTTTCGAGTTCGCTTTCGGTCGTACTCGTTTGTTGTTGAAACTCCGCTTTCGGTCGGTCTTTCTTTTCGAGTCTGCTTTCGGTCGTACTTGTTTGTGTTTGAAACTCCGCTTTCGGTCGGTCTTCTTTTCGAGTCCGCTTTCGGTCGTACTCGTTTGTTGTTGAAATTCCGCTTTCGGTCGGTCTTTCTTTTCGAGTCCGCTTTCGGTAGTACTCGTTTGTTGTTGAAATTCCACTTTCGGTCGGTCTTTCTTTTCGAGTCCGCTTTCGGCCGTACTCGTTTGTTGTTGAAATTCCGCTTTCGGTCGGTCTTTCTTTTCAAGTCCGCTTTCGGTCGTACTCATTTGCTGTTTAAATTCCGTCTTCGACCAGTCTTTCTTTTCGAGTCCGCTTTCGGTCGTACTCGTTTGTTGTTGAAATTCCGCTTCCGTTCGGTCTTTCTTTTCGAGTCCGCTTTCGGTCGTACTGGTTTGTTGTTGAAACTCCGCTTTCGGTCGGTCTTTCTTTTCGAGTCTGCTTCCGGCCGTACTCGTTTGTTGTTGAAACTCCACTTTCGGTCGGTCTTTCTTTTCGAGTCCGCTTTCGGTCGTACTCATTTGCTGTTGAAATTCCGTCTTCGGCCGGTCTTTCTTTTCAAGTCCGCTTTCGGTTGTACTCGTTTGTTTTTGAATCTCCGCTTTCAGTCGGTCTTTCTTTTCGAGTCCGCCTTCGGTCGTACTCCTTTGTTGTTGAAACTCCGCTTTCGGTCGGTCTTTCTTTTTGAGTCCGCTTTCGGTCGTACTCGTTTGTTGTTGAAATTCCGCTTTCGTTCAGTCTTTCTTTTCGAGTTCGCTTTCGGTCGTACTCATTTGCTGTTGAAATTCCGTCTTCGGCCGGTCTTTCTTTTCAAGTCCGCTTTCGGTTGTACTCGTTTGTTTTTGAATCTCCGCTTTCAGTCGGTCTTTCTTTTCGAGTCCGCCTTCGGTCGTACTCCTTTGTTGTTGAAACTCCGCTTTCGATCGGCCTTTCTTTTCGAGTCCGCTTTCGGTCGTACTCGTTTGTTGTTGAAACTCCGCTTTCGGTCGGTCTTTCTTTTCGAGTCCGCTTTCGGTAGTACTCGTTTGTTGTTGAAATTCCACTTTCGGTCGGTCTTTCTTTTCGAGTCCGCTTTCGGCCGTACTCGTTTGTTGTTGAAATTCCGCTTTCGGTCGGTCTTTCTTTTCAAGTCCGCTTTCGGTCGTACTCATTTGCTGTTTAAATTCCGTCTTCGACCAGTCTTTCTTTTCGAGTCCGCTTTCGGTCGTACTCGTTTGTTGTTGAAATTCCGCTTCCGTTCGGTCTTTCTTTTCGAGTCCGCTTTCGGTCGTACTCGTTTGTTGTTGAAACTCCGCTTTCGGTCGGTCTTTCTTTTCGAGTCTGCTTTCGGCCGTACTCGTTTGTTGTTGAAACTCCACTTTCGGTCGGTCTTTCTTTTCGAGTCCGCTTTCGGTCGTACTCATTTGCTGTTGAAATTCCGTCTTCGGCCGGTCTTTCTTTTCAAGTCCGCTTTCGGTTGTACTCGTTTGTTTTTGAATCTCCGCTTTCAGTCGGTCTTTCTTTTCGAGTCCGCCTTCGGTCGTACTCCTTTGTTGTTGAAACTCCGCTTTCGGTCGGTCTTTCTTTTTGAGTCCGCTTTCGGTCGTACTCGTTTGTTGTTGAAATTCCGCTTTCGTTCAGTCTTTCTTTTCGAGTTCGCTTTCGGTCGTACTCATTTGCTGTTTAAATTCCGTCTTCGACCAGTCTTTCTTTTCGAGTCCGCTTTCAGTCGTACTCGTTTATTGTTGAAACTCCGCTTTCGGTCGGTCTTTCTTTGCGAATCCGCTTTCGGTCGTACTCGTTTGTTGTTGAAATTCCGCTTTTGGTCGGTCTTTCTTTTCAAGTCCGCTTTCGGTCGTACTCGTTTGTTGTTGAAACTCCATTTTCGGTCGGTCTTTCTTTTCGAGTCCGCTATCGGTCGTACTCGTTTGTTGTTGAAATTCCGCTTTCGGTCGGTCTTTCTTTTCGAGTCCGCTTTCGGTCGTACTCGTTTGCTGTTGAAATTCCGTCTTCGGTCGGTCTTTCTTTTCGAGTCCGCTTTCGGTCGTACTCGTTTGTTGTTGAAACTCCGCTTTCGGTCGGTCTTCTTTTCGAGTCCGCTTTCGGTCGTACTCGTTTGTTGTTGAAACTCCGCTTTCGGCCGGTCTTTCTTTTCGAGTCCGCTTTCGGTCGTACTCGTTTGTTGTTGAAACTCCGCTTTCGGCCGGTCTTTCTTTTCGAGTCCGCTTTCAGTCGTACTCGTTTATTGTTGAAACTCCGCTTTCGGTCGGTCTTTCTTTGCGAGTCCGCTTTCGGTCGTACTCGTTTGTTGTTGAAATTCCGCTTTTGGTCGGTCTTTCTTTTCAAGTCCGCTTTCGGTCGTACTCGTTTGTTGTTGAAACTCCATTTTCGGTCGGTCTTTCTTTTCGAATCCGCTATCGGTCGTACTCGTTTGTTGTTGAAATTCCGCTTTCGGTCGGTCTTTCTTTTCGAGTCCGCTTTCGGTCGTACTCGTTTGCTGTTGAAATTCCGTCTTCGGTCGGTCTTTCTTTTCGAGTCCGCTTTCGGTCGTACTCGTTTGTTGTTGAAACTCCGCTTTCGGTCAGTCTTCTTTTCGAGTCCGCTTTCGGTCGTACTCGTTTGTTGTTGAAACTCCGCTTTCGGCCGGTCTTTCTTTTCGAGTCCGCTTTCGGTCGTACTCGTTTGTTGTTGAAACTCCGCTTTCGGCCGGTCTTTCTTTTCGAGTCCGCTTTCGGTAGTACTCGTTTGTTGTTGAAATTCCACTTTCGGTCGGTCTTTCTTTTCGAGTCCGCTTTCGGCAGTACTCGTTTGTTGTTGAAATTCTGCTTTCGGTCGGTCTTTCTTTTCGAGTTCGCTTTCGGTCGTACTCATTCGCTGTTTAAATTCCGTCTTCGACCAGTCTTTCTTTTCGAGTCCGCTTTCGGTCGTACTCGTTTGTTGTTGAAACTCCGCTTTCGGTCGGTCTTTCTTTCCGAGTCCTCTTTCAAGCATACTCGTTTGTTGTTGAAACTCCGCTTTCGGTCGGTCTTTTTTTTCGAGTTCGCTTTCGGTCGTACTCGTTTGTTGTTGAAACTCCGCTTTCGGTCGGTCTTTCTTTTCGAGTCTGCTTTCGGTCGTACTTGTTTGTGTTTGAAACTCCGCTTTCGGTCGGTCTTCTTTTCGAGTCCGCTTTCGGTCGTACTCGTTTGTTGTTGAAATTCCGCTTTCGGTCGGTCTTTCTTTTCGAGTCCGCTTTCGGTCGTACTCGTTTGTTGTTGAAACTCCGCTTTCGGTCGGTCTTTCTTTTCGAGTCTGCTTTCGGCCGTACTCGTTTGTTGTTGAAACTCCACTTTCGGTCGGTCTTTCTTTTCGAGTCCGCTTTCGGTCGTACTCATTTGCTGTTGAAATTGCGTCTTCGGCCGGTCTTTCTTTTCAAGTCCGCTTTCGGTCGTACTCGTTTGTTTTTGAAACTCCGCTTTCAGTCGGTCTTTGTTTTCGAGTCCGCCTTCGGTCGTACTCCTTTGTTGTTGAAACTCCGCTTTCGGTCGGCCTTTCTTTTCGAGTCCGCTTTCGGTCGTACTCGTTTGTTGTTGAAACTCCGCTTTCGGTCGGTCTTTCTTTTCGAGTCCGCTTTCAGTCGTACTCGTTTGTTGTTGAAACTCCGATTTCGGTCGGTCTTTCTTTGCGAGTCCGCTTTCGGTCGTACTCGTTTGTTGTTGAAACTCCGATTTCGGTCGGTCTTTCTTTGCGAGTCCGCTTTCGGTAGTACTCGTTTGTTGTTGAAATTCCGCTTTTGGTCGGTCTTTCTTTTCGAGTCCGTTTTCGGTCGTACTCGTTTGTTGTTGAAACTCCATTTTCGGTCGGTCTTTCTTTTCGAGTCCGCTATCGGTCGTACTCGTTTGTTGTTGAAATTCCGCTTTCGGTCGGTCTTTCTTTTCGAGTCCGCTTTCGGTCGTACTCGTTTGCTGTTGAAATTCCGTCTTTGGTCGGTCTTTCTTTTCGAGTCCGCTTTCGGTCGTACTCGTTTGTTGTTGAAACTCCGCTTTCGGCCGGTCTTTGTTTTCGAGTCCGCTTTTGGTCGTACTCGTTTGTTGTTGAAACTCCGCTTTCAGTCGGTCTTTCTTTTCGAGTCCGCTTTCGGTAGTACTCGTTTGTTGTTGAAATTCCAATTTCGGTCGGTCTTTCTTTTCGAGTCCGCTTTCGGCCGTACTCGTTTGTTGTTGAAATTCCGCTTTCGGTCGGTCTTTCTTTTCGAGTCCGCTTTCGGTCGTACTCATTTGCTGTTTAAATTCCGTCTTCGACCAGTCTTTCTTTTCGAGTCCGCTTTCGGTCGTACTCGTTTGTTGTTGAAACTCCGCTTTCGGTCGGTCTTTCTTTCCGAATCCTTTTTCAGGCATACTCGTTTGTTGTTGAAACTCCGCTTTCGGTCGGTCTTTTTTTTCGAGTTCGCTTTCGGTCGTACTCGTTTGTTGTTGAAACTCCGCTTTTGGTCGGTCTTTCTTTTCGAGTCTGCTTTCGGTCGTACTTGTTTGTGTTTGAAACTCCGCTTTTGGTCGGTCTTCTTTTCGAGTCCGCTTTCGGTCGTACTCATTTGTTGTTGAAATTCCGCTTTCGTTCGGTCTTTCTTTTCGAGTCCGCTTTCGGTCGTACTCGTTTGTTGTTGAAACTCCGCTTTCGGTCGGTCTTTCTTTTCGAGTCTGCTTTCGGCCGTACTCGTTTGTTGTTGAAACTCCACTTTCGGTCGGTCTTTCTTTTCGAGTCCGCTTTCGGTCGTACTCATTTGCTGTTGAAATTCCGTGTTCGACCGTACTTTCTTTTCAAGTCCGCTTTCGGTCGTACTCGTTTGTTTTTGAATCTTCGCTTTCAGTCGGTCTTTCTTTTCGAGTCCGCCTTCGGTCGTACTCCTTTGTTGTTGAAACTCTGCTTTCGGTCGGTCTTTCTTTTCGAGTCCGCTTTCGGTCGTACTCGTTTGTTGTTGAAACTCCGCTTTCGGTCGGTCTTTCTTTTCGAGTCCGCTTTCAGTCGTACTCGTTTATTGTTGAAACTCCACTTTCGGTCGGTCTTTCTTTGCGAGTCCGCTTTCGGTCGTACTCGTTTGTTGTTGAAATTCCGCTTTTGGTCGGTCTTTCTTTTCGAGTCCGCTTTCGGTCGTACTCGTTTGTTGTTGAAACTCCATTTTCGGTCGGTCTTTCTTTTCGAGTCCGCTATCGGTCGTACTCGTTTGTTGTTGAAATTCCGCTTTCGGTCGGTCTTTCTTTTCGAGTCCGCTTTCGGTCGTACTCGTTTGCTGTTGAAATTCCGTCTTCGGTCGGTCTTTCTTTTCGAGTCCGCTTTCGGTCGTACTCGTTTGTTGTTGAAACTCCACTTTCGGTCGGTCTTTGTTTTCGAGTCCGCTTTCGGTCGTACTCGTTTGTTGTTGAAACTCCACTTTCAGTCGGTCTTTGTTTTCGAGTCCGCTTTCGGTCGTACTCGTTTGTTGTTGAAACTCCGCTTTCGGCCGGTCTTTCTTTTCGAGTCCGTTTTCGGTCGTACTCGTTTGTTGTTGAAACTCCGCTTTCGGCCGGTCTTTCTTTTCGAGTCCGCTTTCGGTAGTACTCGTTTGTTGTTGAAATTCCACTTTCGGTCGGTCTTTCTTTTCGAGTCCGCTTTCGGCAGTACTCGTTTGTTGTTGAAATTCCGCTTTCGGTCGGTCTTTCTTTTCGAGTTCGCTTTCGGTCGTACTCATTTGCTATTTAAATTCCGTCTTCGACCAGTCTTTCTTTTCGAGTCCGCTTTCGGTCGTACTCGTTTGTTGTTGAAACTCCGCTTTCGGTCGGTCTTTCTTTCCGAGTCCTCTTTCAGGCATACTCGTTTGTTGTTGAAACTCCGCTTTCGGCCGGTCTTTTTTTTCGAGTTCGCTTTCGGTCGTACTCGTTTGTTGTTGAAACTCCGCTTTCGGTCGGTCTTTCTTTTCGAGTCTGCTTTCGGTCGTACTCGTTTGTGTTTGAAACTCCGCTTTCGGTCGGTCTTCTTTTCGAGTCCGCTTTCGGTCGTACTCGTTTGTTGTTGAAATTCTGCTTTCGGCCAGTCTTTCTTTTCGAGTCCGCTTACGGTCGTACTCGTTTGTTGTTGAAACTCCGCTTTCGGTCGGTCTTTCTTTTCGAGTCTGCTTTCGGCCGTACTCGTTTGTTGTTGAAACTCCACTTTGGATCGGTCTTTCTTTTCAAGTCCGCCTTCGGTCGTACTCATTTGCTGTTGAAATTCCGTCTTCGGCCGGTCTTTCTTTTCAAGTCCGCTTTCGGTCGTACTCGTTTGTTTTTGAAACTCCGCTTTCAGTCGGTCTTTCTTTTCGAGTCCGCCTTCGGTCGTACTCCTTTGTTGTTGAAACTCCGCTTTCGGTCGGTCTTCCTTTTCGAGTCCGCTTTCGGTCATACTCGTTTGTTGTTGAAACTCCGCTTTCGGTCGGTCTTTCTTTTCAAGTCCGCTTTCAGTCGTAATCGTTTGTTGTTGAAACTCCGCTTTCGGTCGGTCTTTCTTTGCGAGTCCGCTTTCGGTCGTACTCATTTGTTGTTGAAATTCCGCTTTTGGCCGGTCTTTCTTTTCGAGTCCGCTTTCGGTCGTACTCGTTTGTTGTTGAAACTTCATTTTCGGTCGGTCTTTCTTTTCGAGTCCGCTATCGGTCGTACTCGTTTGTTGTTGAAATTCCTCTTTCGGTCGGTCTTTCTTTTCGAGTCCGCGTTCGGTCGTACTCATTTGTTGTTATATTTCATTATACCCACAGGTTGCAAATTTCCAGGTCACTTTGATATTCAAACCCCGTGTATCCCGACCGTTTGGAGAATGTCGTTTCCATACTCTCGGATCCAAGAAGTTTGAATAGGGGCAGCTGTTGCCCCCCAAAATTTGCCCTACCTTTTTCTGGCTTATGTTTCCTTTTCATTTGCATCATTAGGTCACGATTCATAATCATATCATGGCATTGGTTCTCGAGACATGGGATCCAATGATCGTCTTGTTACTTGTGATGGCCCTATTCAGGGATGCGTCAGCAAGTCATCTTCTTCAAAGTTCATTAATGTACATCTGGCTTCAGGGAATTGTTCTTGTAGCAAGATCCTTGGTTATAAGGACAGGATATCTGTAGACTGAGTCGCAAAGCATCGAGTTATGTGGTGAAAGATCCGATTGTGGATTCATATTGTGGTCAAGGCGTTGTTGTCCCCTCAATTGTTTATTTCTTGTTGCTTGTAATGCAAGCTAATATGGATCCGAGATTGAGATTGAGGGGTGCATTGAGAATATGAGTTGATTTGTCAAGTATTGATATATGGATTTCTTGGAAGCTAAGATACAAGTCCATTAAACCAAGTCCAATTGTCTACTTACATATTCATTTCTATTTTATTATCCATATCACTTTCTTTTTGTCCATATTCGATATCCATCTTGTAAATCCATTTTTCTAGACCACTTTTAAAAACATTTTTCTTAATAATATCCATTTACTAAACCAATAGCCCATTTTATTTTATCAGTGAACCTTTCCATATCCCAATTGAATTCAACATTCTATTTGTATCCATTTTTTTTGTTCTAATCCATGTCCATTTTTATCCATATTTTTTTAATCAATATCTACTTCAAACCATTTTTCTAAATTCAAATTTTCTCATAATTATTCAAATAATATCATTACAATCCATAATCCATTTGTGTTGTTCAACTTTCCAAACAAATCCAATTCAGCCCCACAAGCATGACCCACGCTAGCTGCTTGAAGCCAAGACGCACGAGACAAGTTTCACGATGTTACACAAGCTTTTTCACAATATAAGCTGCAAGTTAATTGAAAACGACGTCCAAAAATTGGCAGCAAGTCAAGACGCTGAACACAAAAAGAGAGAGAACATCATGGCAGTAGTTCATAGTAGAAAAAAAACAAATTAACTGCATCAGCAAAATGAAGTTCAGCAGAAAATCATTACAGAAAAAGGAAATTTCACAGAAAATTACAAATTCATCATGTGGATTTCTATAACAGAATAACAGAAAAACAAAAAAACTTGATAACGGTTCCCAATTTTTTCGCTAACCATTCTTTTTCTCCCTAACTCAACCTCTCTAACTGTCATAACCTCTAACCGAATTCTACAACGGAAAAACGATCACCTAACTAACTTCTAAGAGAACCAATAAACTCTTTCTCCCTCTCAAATTATTCAAGCTTCATTCTCCTCACTTCATCTTCTTCAATCCACAGCTGAAAAACTTCATCACCAATTCAACATCATGGAATCCTCATCAATTTCATCTTATTCTTCATTTTCCTTACGACCTGTGACAATCAAGAACCAGTGAATTCAGTAACAACAGAATTGGAAGTCGATACGAGAAACCAGATTCAAGCAAAATCGCAGTGCGTAACGATTACATACGTTTAATCGACAGAAATCAAAGAAGAAAATTGATCGGAAAGGTTGAGGAGACGCAAGGAGGAGGAAGATACCTGCGAAGCCGCTAACAAAGTTGGTTTCACAAAGCCATCGCACTGGAAATCCTCATCGACGCTGCGACCAATTCATTCAACAATTCGCATTAGAGAAACGAACAATTTCAGACGAAAAGAGACAAGAGAAGGGAGCTCTGAACCACGTCAAATTTCTTCGTCGCCATCGCGAAATCATGGTACTCTCGTTTCCAACTCCGATTGTTGCTCTCGTATTTGCAATGTGTGTTGATGATGTGGTGTGAGCGTTTGTTTTCTCTGAACGTTCAAAGCTCGTTTGTCGACGGTGCGACGGGGTGTTGAATCGCCGCGATGATGTAGTTTTGGAGGTGTGATTTTCTTGTTCAACCGAGGGGGATGGCGAGTTGATGCGACGCCGAAGAGGATGAGCGAGACGGAAAGGGAATTCGGTGCAGCGGTGAGGTTCTAATGGGGATGATGAAAACTAGCTAGACAATGGAGAATGTCACGGCTTAATCTGCTTGAAGCTAAATTATAGTTTTTAGGGTTTTCTTGGTATCAACATGGATCAAAGGCCATTGGGCCAGACTGTTACTATTCACACCAATGGATTCTATTTCTGCACCCCCTCCGTTTCTCTATTCATTTTAATTTAATTAGTGATTAATTGACGATTTTTTCTTGGTGACGATTATGATTTCGTTCCTATTAATTGATACCTTGATTAGTTTCTTGACAATTCTAATGGAGTTTTTGTTGATAATTTTTGAGCGGTGTTGATTAACTTCGATTTAAGACGTTGATCGATTTCGATTAAAGGATCATGGATTTTTGGATCGATGACGATTGATCTTTTGGATATCTCTTCATGGAATAATTTTGGCAGATTAGGCATTTATTTTGCCTCCAAGGTTGATTTCAAGAATTGCACGAAGTTTTCGGGTTTCTTATTATGTGAAGAATCGCTACTTCGACCAAGTAAGAAATCTCGATTTTAATGCATCATTCTAGCTTATATGTGATTTAGGATCATATTGTGTAGGTTGCATATTGAGCCCTCCCACCTGAGGCACTGGTTATAGCTTGATTTATGATGATATGTGACGATTCGAAGCTTGATTTATGATGATATGTGACGATTCGAAGCTTAGGGTTTATGTTACGCTTGATAAGTTTGATTTCCTAGCACTTTCCCTTAATCGCGATTTTTTGCTCGTTTCGTTCCAATTATTAAATATAGTTTGGAAGTGTGATAAAATTTTGTAAAAATTCATGTGTGATCATTAACCTCTTAATTAATTTTTTATAATTTTTTATTCCATTTTTAGATGAGTTTAGTAATTAATTTGGATTTTTTATTCCAAGCTGTCCCGAAGGACATAGTTTCGGTTTAAGGGACCGAAAATGGTTTTTTCCAATAGGTGTGAAGCCAATTTTTTGTGGTTGATTAATCACTGGAATATATGACACTTTTATGCTCCTTGGACATTTTTTCCATAATTTTTGGTGTCATTTTAAATCCACTTTGTGAAATTGTTTTTCGGCGATCCTGACTTGTTATCATGCCTATTGAGTGAATTGTTTTGACACTTTGGTGCATAATTTTAGTAATTCCTTTCAGAAAATGTGATATAACGACTTCATCATACCATGGTTAAATTTTCATATTTTTATAGGACTTATAACTATTTTTCATACTTTTTTTTATTGTGAGCATTCATTGGTGCTTACAAGTTTGATCCCTAGGGTTTTGAGGTGCATTATGTGCAAATCTCTTTGACCATTGTTGAGACCTTTTAATACATGTTTTATGAACATTATAGGTCACTTTCCTAATGTTATAAGTAATTTCTAATTCACTTTTACATGACTGGGGTGCACATGTTTTAACTTGAAATGTGTTGTGTAATTGTGCATTCTTACTTGACTTTCTTTGCTCATGTGTTTACACCAACACTTGTATGATCTTAAACAATCACTTAAACATGATTAACTTCTGTTTGTAATCATCCTCAACCATATTCCATGACCTATAATTGCACATTATATGTTTCTTAAGTTCATAAATCTTTGGATGCTTGTTTGAACTTGTTTGAACCTAGTTTGTTCTTATTCTTCAAGGTGCTTCAACATGAGACTTGTATGAACTTTGTGTATACATTCTTGACTTTTAAATGTCATCTCAAATGTCATATGCTACTGACTTGCATCCATATACATGTATGTTCATCTTGCATCTTCATTCTTTACTTGCATTACTAGTTATGCATGTTTGTTGAACTTGGATGATGTTTGTTTCCACTTCTTCTTACTTAATCAATGCTTGCATTCATGAATCACATGCCATCCTAATGACATCTCCATGCATTAATAAATGTCATTTACTTCTAACCTTGATGTTTATATGTTCATTTATTCATGTTTATGAACCATATGCATTCATATTGTGTAGTTAATGCTCAACTTGCATTTGTGTGATTTTTGGTGCATGTTCCAACATAGCTTGACTTTGTTTGATACCTTAGCATTAGTAAATGCCATTAAGATGTACCTACTGACTTAGGATGTTCCTTAACCATTAGGACCCTTCCCTTTTGGTTTGAGTTTTACTTTCTTCTTAAGTTGTCTTTCTAAGATAACTAGCATTTGTTTGGTTTACTTTTGATACTTGTATTCATTAATTGTAATCATTTGGTACTAACCTTTTGTGTAGGGGCAGAGGTAAGGTACTTGAACATATGGATGGTTATCCATGTTCATATCTTCTTCCATTTCTCATTTATTTTACTTGTCTTTCTCCTTTGTGAATAGCATGATATAATGCTTTGTGTACAACTTTTTCACACCGTTTGGGATCCTAGCTCATCCTTAATTTTTAATTAAGGTGAGGTAGGATAGGCATTAGGTAGTGTTATCCCTTTATTCTCTTTAGACTTAGGTTCTCAAACCTTGACCTTAGGGCCACTTTTGCATGATAACATTAGGAACACCTTAGATTCCCTTTGGTGTTTTCTTTTCAACTTGAGTTTTCTCTCCTCATCTCATGATCTTTCTAAAACACTTAATAAAGGTTAAACGTGTATTGCGCATGAGCCTTATATGTGGGAAGTGAATAATGGGGGGTTTCCCTTCATTCTTCTAGGGTACTTAGTGTACGTCCTGTTGGGGACGATACGCGACGTATTCGTTCCTATGTTGTAGACTTGGGTGCAATGCAAGTTACAAACAACTTCAAAAACACTTCTGTCTAAAAAACACAAAACAAACTCAAACCTTTTTATCCTTCGGGATCGTTAAGTTTCAAACCTCATTTTCAGAAAAGGGCGCGTTACTTCCGTCTCGTCGCAAACAGGCATCGACCCTAACTGCCGGACGCGAACTTAACGTCGCTCATAAAAAACACCGACCTTGTTAAGTCGAACTACGACTGCTCTGATTTCCTCCTTCTGGTTAGATTGAGGATACGTAGGCACGAGACGACGATGTCTTGGCGAGCAACCTTCCCCACAGTTCGTGTCCGAACTACGTTGACTCTGATTTTCCCGTTCCCGAGGGAATACGTAGGCCTAGGACTCCGAGGACGTCCTATCGAGTCACTTCTTTTTATTTTCTTCTTCGTTTCTTCGTTCTTTTCCATTCTTGTTCCTTCTCCTTTCCAGTAGCAGTGGAGCTCCAGATGACGACGCCCTTTGATCGAGACAACAAGTGTGGATCCAATCAAGTACAATGGACGTGTGGGGTGCTAACACCTTTCCTTCGCATAATCGACTCCCTTACCTGTTTCTCTTGGTCGTGAGACCATGCTTTTCCTTTCCCCCAGGTTTATGCAGTGTTTCCTTTCCCTCTCTTGGGATAAATACACATTGTTGGCGACTCTATTTCCGCGCGACTTTCGCGTTTGTACTTGGATGAAAATCCCGGGATAGTGAGCAGCCCCACAATACAGTTATATATATATATATATATATGAAAGCGGATAAAGAAAGCGGGTAAACACTTACTCGGGTGTAGAGCTTCCATGCTGTTTTGTTAGTTGTTCAACAAAGAAAACTTTGATAACAATGTTATATTCAAAATCAAATGAGAAAGTGCTTTGAAAAGAGATTGTTGGGGCTTACAGCTCAAGGAGAGGCCCAAGGTTTTATCAGTGATTGCACTGTTGTTTTGAAATTGTACAGGGACTTATACAAGTAACTGAGGCCCAAAAAAGGTTTTCTGCACAAAGGGATGGGTCTTACACTCTCTCAAGAGGCCCAAAGGTGTTTAAAGAAAAGGAATGAGGCTTATAACACGAGGGTAGGCCCATATGATTTGATTTTTTGAACTGGCGATCGCGCCGATATTTTTCTTTTAACGCAGAGGGACTTATACAATGTCTGAGGCCCAAAAAGGTTTTGGTTAAAAGGGGATTGGGTCTTACACTCTAATAGAGGCCCAAAGTTTATTTTTGTACATGTGATGGGGCGTACAACTCAAGGAGAGGCCCATGGGTTTTTTTGTTAAAAAGGCGACGATTGCGCCGAACTTTTTGATGGTGTCGGGACTTATACAATACACTTAGGCCCAAATCATTTTGGTTTTCAAAAAAGGTTGGGTCTTACACTCTACTAGAGGCCCAAAGTGTTTTAAACAAGTTTGATAAGGGTTGAATTGATCAAAACCCTAATTTGTTTTCAAAAATATATTTTAATTGAATAAAAATTTAATTAAAATGATCAAAATTGTTAAACATGTGTGAAAAACAAATTGTGGTATTGGATTAATGTTTGAAAAATCATGTTTATACCCAAAAAAAAATTGGAAATCAATTAAGTTTGGAAAATCAAGGGAGAAAAAATATTTCAAATGTTAAAAACAAATAAAACATTAATTCTTTGCAAAAATATCAAATATATGAAATAAGTAATATTTTTGGGATTTTTTGGTAAAATAAAATATTTTAATATTTTTGTGAATTATTAAAAAAAGAGTCAACTCAAAATCATTAAAACTCAGAGAGAAATTAATTTTTGAATCAATTAAATAAAATCACAAAAATTCAAAAATTCAAATATTTGAAAAAGGGCGCCAAGAACATCTTGGCCTTGCCCGCGTGCTCTATTTTTCCCAGATTTGCATTTTCTCATCAATCTCACTGAATACTTGATGAAATCACACAATCCACATATTAATCTACTCGTTTCCACCTCACGATCATGTCTATGGTCTTTAATTTTATTTATTTTAAGCATGGAATAAGAAATCAAAGAGAAACCTCAAGAACCCTAAAATTTGTACGAAGATTCAGAAATTCCATACACGATTCAAACAAAGCAATTGATTGAGGGAAAACACTCTATGCATGATTATGAACATAGGGCTAAATTATTGTGCAGCAAAAAATGCATGGATCATAGAGTTATAAGAGCTCATGCTCGCCTCTTGCAGCTGGTGATCGTGTTTTGGGTTAGAGGTGTTACAGCTAGGTTCCAATGATGTGGATAGCTTCCCTAGGTGCCAAGTGATGTGCCTGAGTGTTTGGAATGGATGGAAATGATCTGGAACTGGTTGTGGTACCTCAACTGCAACTTGGTTAAAACCTTGAGCAGTTGGCTGGTGATTCTGAGAAATCAGTATTCCAGATGTTGTTTAAGTGTTTGGATCACTTCTATATGATGTTTATGAGGTGTGTGTGTGTGATTAGTTTGGTTGGAATTGCTCTCAAACTCAAAACCCGATGGTGACTTGCCTTAGAAGGCAAAATTAGAAGTGAGAAGGAAATTTTGAGGAAAGCATCTGTTTGATGGCTTTGGTGTACTCAAACTGATCACAATTGAGCTCTATTTATAGTAGAGCAAGTTTGTTTTGCAAGCAATAGTGAATGGCAACTGCTGCATAGGTTTGGCCAATGTTGATCAATGAGAATCCAAGTCTCCTCTAGCCATTGACTAGAGGTTAGGGCACAGGCTGCTGGTTCCCTTGGTCTTGGATATGTCTTGACTGAATTCAGTTGGAAGAGGCTCAGTCCGTGCCACCATGGTGTATGCATTGAATGCTCCAAAACAAAATTGGAGTCTTGTTCCTCTTTTAGGAATTTCTAGGTTTGGCATGCTACTTTTGGTTCCAAAGACTTGGGAGGCTTATGGATCAATGTTTGTCCCTCCTTGGTCTCCCCCTGAGGTGTTTAGATGGATAAGTGTGTTTGTCATTTGCACAAATTTGGCAAATCGAGCAAAATGCACAAATCTGCCTTGCTTTGACAGTTTTCAGCAAGGCATATTGCCATTGTCATATCTCATGGCTTAAATGAAATTTGATGGAGTTCTTGGCCATTTTGAAAAGCTCTCATATGATACAACAACTGTTTGATCATAGTTGGTTTTGATACTTTTTGGATCCAAGTGAAAAATACCCCTATATTTGGAAAAAGGTGAAGGCAGATTCTGACTTAGTGAAAATTTCACTCAAGTGTTGGAAAAAAGTGACATTTTCATAATTAAATACTCAAAAATATTTTAAAAATAATAATAAACAGATACCTAGTATATTTGTTTTTAGTATTATTTAAGATTAGTATTATTCGGCTGGCTTGGTGGTGGCTGCGGAACTATAGTTATTATAATTATTATGAGTGGAGCAAATGCCTATAGGATTTTCTTTAGGCTGGTTTAGCAAGTTTTGATATAGGCTGGTTTAAAAGATTTTCTTGTTGGATCTTCTGTTGGTTGTAATGTGTTGGTAGTTTTGTTTCTTTCCTGCAGGATATAGGTGGGTCTGTCATGGTTGGTTTGTGTAGGTGTTAAATATCCTGTGTTTATGAGGGATTGGGATACCCTAGTATCCCTTATGAATGAATCTTTTAGCTTATCAAAAAAATTATTTAAGAGTAGTCATGTGGTGGGGTAATTCTATAGTTTTAAGTACGATAAATTAGTCAATAAAAAAAAGCTAATTTGTGATAGTCTCATTTTGTGGGACACGTTCTGAAATTAAAAAGCAATTGGTCATTATGCAAACTATAACCTATGCTAACTTATATTTTAATTATTACGCAAACGGTTAGTTATAATAAACTTTTTTTATTAGTTAGGAATCTAATTTTAATATTTAGGGTTTAAGTAAAAAGGGGATTAATACAAAAATAATAGATGATTATTTAGATACTTATGATTAACAAGGAAAATTTATTATTAAGGATTTAAATTGAGATTAGAGTTGATTTTATATTTAAAGTAATTGGGTTAATAATTAGTCAAATAATAAAAAAGAGATAACAAAATAAGGGTTTTTTATAATTAATTTAAAAATAAGTATATAATCAATTTATTCTCTAAATAAATTAAAAGAGATAATTTTACGAATAAAATGGGATAATTCTATTGGATAATTCTAGGGATAAATTTTGGAATAAATAAACATATTAAAATCAGGGATTAATTTTTTTAAATGGGTTAATATAAATTATATAAAGAATAAGATATACAGGGATATTCATGAGATATTAATTAAATTGAAAAGTATGGGATAATTTGTGATAAATAAATGGGAAATATGAGATAAATTATTAGAGTTTTTCAAGGATAAAAATTGTGGATAAAATAAGGGATGAGTGATATAAATTTGGTTTATAATATAAAGGATTTTTGGGATAATTCAAAGGAATAAATATTAGGGATAAAAATGGCATAAATTTTGGAAATAAAATTTGGGATAAATTAGGGGATATTTATTTGGGATATTTCTAAGGGATATAAGGGATATAATATGGATTAAGTTTTTGGGATTAGACTCTTAAGCTCTAAGAGTATAAATATAGGGCAAGGGAGTATGATTTTTGGAATAAAACTCTTGATATCCGAGAGTATAAATAAATGGATTAGGATTTGGGGATAAAACTCTTGATATCCGAGAGTATAAATAATGGATAGGATTTAAGGGATAGTACTCTTCATCCGAGAGTATAAATAAGGGATTAGGATTTTGGGATAAAACTCTTAGGTTTCAAGAGTATAAATATAGGCCAAGGGATTAGGATTTTGGGATAAAGCTCTTAGGTTCCAAGAGTATAAATATAGGCCAAGGGATTAGGATTTTGGGATAAAACTCTCCATCCGAGAGTATAAACAATGGACAAGGATTTTGGGATAAAACTCTTCCTCCGAGAGTGTAATTAAACAGATCAGAATTTAAGGGATAGAACTCCTTATCTAGGAGTATAAATGATAGATTAAGGGATAGAACTCCTTATCTAGGAGTATAAATAATAGATTTGAGGATAGAACTCTTTATCCAAGAGTATAAATAGTGGATTAGGTTTTGGGATAGGATTAGGGAATAGGGGATAGGGGAGGTGAACTACGAATACTCTGATCCTTCAAAATTGAGGGTACGTAGGCATAGGGTTGTAAACCCTAGCGAGTACAATAATAATAAAATACTTAGGGTTCCCTTTCTATTAAGGTCATCTTCTTTGTATCATAATAGAAATTTTGTAAATAAAAATAAAAAGCTAAACATTCAAGTAACAAACAAACATAACCTAAAATTTAAGGAGGATCCCATTGAGTACAATGGAGGTGAGGGGTGCCTAACACCTTCATCTCGCTTAACCGACTCCCGAACTTAGAATCTCACCCTTAGGATTTAGGTTTTATCATTATTTTCCTGTCCTTAGGACGAATAAAATATGAATGCGACACGATAAATTTTTCCGGCCGCGACAGCTGGCGACTCTGCTGGGGAGTTATTATAATTCCCTAAAAAGAGAGTCCATCCTAACCTTGGGTTTTAGGGTTCTTGTTTGATTGTTTTGTTTGTTTCTTGTTTTTTGTATATATATTTTCTTTTATGATTATTATATACTTTATTATTATTTTATAATTATTAAATATATGTTTATTTATGTTTATTATATATTGTATATATTATATATTCATAAATTGTCATCATGCATTGGATTGAGATATTATGATGTGTGAAGCTAAAACCCAAGCTTGGAGTACAACCCTAGATTAGGATGTAGAACAAAAATGTTTTGGGGGGGATGTGACATCCCAACAATTCATTGATGCTACACTCAGAATAGATCCTCCAAAGGTGTCTTCATGGTAGGGCTAGCCCCTAACATAAAGGATGATTTGGATGTGGTCCGGGACTCTGAGAACTTTTAGCCTACCCTTACCAACTCATGGAGACCTTACGTATTCAACCCTCAAGGGCTGTTACTAGGGTCTTGCCTAGATGAGACTTATCCCGAAGGAATACCGTAGGAAGGCTTGCTCCTTCTCACGGTAAAACAAGGGTATAGTCTGTAAATTCTAGGGCTGCTATGCTATAAAAAACCGTATATCCTACATGTGAAGGGATTGGGTAGACAAAATTTAAATCTATCCGAATTATAGGGAGCCTACCTTTACTAGGACATGCTTGTATTGTATCTTACACATCCCTAAAATAGTTAGGGTTTCCCATGCCGATCATTATCCATATCTATAAGGAGCTTTCTTAAACGAAGCGTCCTTATATTGGGCATTACCCTTAAACCAATATGGGGGTTTTATATCCGTTTGGGTTTCCCCTACCTATCATTATCCCTAGGGAACCTTCCCATATAAGAGGTTTCCCTAGGGTCCTTATATTTGACATACACATACATTTGCATATCCTTTCCGTTTTCGCCCTTGTCAGAGCTAAGAGGTTTCCCGATATTCACAATTGAACTTAAAAGATATCTTAAGAAGTTATAGAGCAACTCAAGAGGGGCAAGTACCATTGAAGAGGGAAGGTAACCCTTCACTATGCCAACCAGAGGCCTACCTAGAGCCTCAAATACAACAACCTTGGATGATGCCTCCATAACAGAGTCTACAATAGTATCTATTTCAGTAGCAGCCTCATGCGCTTCAACAAAGGAAGTTTGAAAGGAAATTGGATCCTATACTAATGTCTCTTGACTTACTCGGAGGCACCTTAGTGAAGCTGCAATTACTTGGCCCTACTCAGACCCCACAAGTTATGAGTACAAAGTACAAGGCCTGCAGTTGACTTTCGAAGGAGGAGTCCCCATTAGTGAGAGGTCACCGTTATCTTCATAAGTGGAAGAACATTAAGAAGCATCCCCTAAAGATGGTGGATCAACAAGGAAGCTCACTTCTAGGATCATTAGGCCTTTATCATTTCCAGTTGTGTTTTCTTTTTTTGCTAAGTGTTGTTTGTAATCTAAAGACGTACTTTTTGGGAAATAATTTTAATGAGATGATCATGCATGATTTTAGAGCAAATCCATTCGTTTACACTCTCTTCTATGCCATCACTTGCAAAAAAAAATCAAAGCTTTTCCATTTCAATTCTTCACCATTAACAAACTTAGGAGGAGAAGGATGTAATAAAGAAACGAATTTGCTGATGTATGCTTTAATAGTAAGACCCGACTGACGATGTAAGGCATTGTTTCACTTCCCAAACACTGGAGAAATAAGGAGATAATTCGTAGTCAACCCCCTCGAGCCAGAAGTCGGTGTTCTTTCTATTTAAAAAAAACCTTAATCTTAACCAGGGGCAGGGTAGACTTCAATTAATTCAATGATGCATTCTGATCTCAAGAGAATCAGTCAATCCAAGCAAAAGGTTTAAAGCATATCTTCTTCCTCACACCATTCAACATTGAGGAAGCAAAAGGGATAATAGCTCATAATATCTAATATGGCAGTCACACCCGTTCTAAGTCAAAAACAAGATCACTCAAGAATGTTCCAAAAAAGAGGAAAAAGCCCGCTAAGTCAAGGAAAAAATAACTGAAAAAAACTGACTTTGACTTAGGCAAAAATTAGGGTATCCCGATGGACCACAAACTCAAAAGAATTGGGCCATGCAAAAATAAGGGATTAAAAACAAAAAAAAAGGAAAAATGGAACAATCTTATAAAAGGGAGTGAGTGGTCGCCACCTCAAAGATCTCATAAAGTGCTTAAACCATTATCATCGTGACTAAAGAAATTCTCTTGCAAGATGAACACATTTGTTGGGTTAATTGGATTTAGGAATGGAGAACATCAAGGAGAATGGGGTGGGTTATATTTCAAATTTTGAGCCTTGTATCCTTTGTTTCTTAAACCGTGGACCAGGCCACGTTATAACATTTAAAAGTCCTAATTGAAGCTAGGGGGACTATAAAAGCATACTCGGCAAAGTCGTTGTTAAACTGACTTTGAATCTGAATGTTTGTTGGAACATCGCCAACCACATGTTTCACATCTTCATTTGTGCCAACCTCATGCCCGAATATCATCTATCATATACCTCGTCTAAATTTTTGATTTCAAAATTTGCATGAACATGGCGTTATAATTACTTTTCAAAGGGAACATTTTTCTCGCAAATCAATACTTAGCACCAAGGAAATATCAACAAAGGTCTGATCAGGGGCACACCACTTCAAGACATTTATGACTGGGGGCAGATCGTTACAATCATGGGAAGATCATCTAAAGATCCTACTGATTAGGGGCAAAACATTTCAAGATTTGACACATCTATGTCAAAAACACTTCCATGACTCTAATTATAAGGGGTAGACCTTTCAAGAGACTCATACTGGGGCATGCCACCTCAAGAGCACAGTTAACCAACCACTCCGAAATTCATCTAATCAGGGGCATACTTTTAATGATCTAAACACTGGGGCAGTCCTTATCAAGGTCATAGCACGGTGGGATCCAAGTTCCTTTACAAGCCATTCTTCAAGACCTCAATTAATCAGGGACATACTTTCCGAAGACTCAAATACTGGAGCAGTTCATCTCAAGGTCGTATCAAAGCATGGAGGGATCTAAGTTCCTTTTCAGGCATACCTTTCAAAGCTCAATCAATCTGGGGAAGACCGCTATAAGGCTTGGTCAAAAGAAACCGCTTCAAGAGAATGGTTTATCTGGGGCATATCATTCCAAGGGTTGGTTAGTCCAGGACGAATCTATCCAAGGATAATATAATGGCAAGCTGTCTTAAGTGCATGGTATCGTCAAGCTGCTTCAAAACACATATTGAGACAAAACTCCTTGGGGCAAGACAAGACACAAAGGGACAAACTCTCTTCACACTGTTACTAATGAAGCCCTCTCCTACATCTACAATTGTCAAGTTCAAAATGAGTATCGGGAGACTATGCTAGCTTAATACCCACCACCATTTTTTGACAAATACCCTTGTTACACAATTAATCTCTCTAGGTCTTAACCATTCCATTACTCACCACAGGGGCACTTACGGAAACATTCAAATCATTGTCATGCATTAATCATGTCGCTATGCTCTAGCATCTAATCATTCATATATAACATAGCATCACTTGCATACATGAACATGCATACATAACATAGGATTTGTGACCGCTCTTAGAGGTCCAATCCCCAGCTATCCCAGTACGGCTCCTAGGTAGGAATGCTTATGAGCCTTCCCCAATAAGTGAAATCTCATAAACACCTTTCAATAAAGGACTTCCCCAGCAATATCATTCACCGCGAGTCTTAAAAGGGATCTATCCAATAGTCGGTCATCTTGAATAATCATTACCAACCAGTGAGCAGGTCTTTACCTCTCACATCCCCAACTTAGTAACCTATCCATACAAGGGATAAGTTCTGTCAAACATCTAAGAGTTTTATTCAAGGGTTCCATTAAAGGTCTTTTATTAAGGATTTCGTTAAGGGCTTTAATCAGATTTCTATCAGATGAGTTTTACCAGGATTTTATCGATGGCTTCACCAAGGTTTTCTATCAAGGGGTTTTACCAGGGATTTATCAGAGGGATTCAACCAAGGTTTCACCTAAAGGTTTTATCAAGGCTTTCATCAGGGGTTTATCAAGGATTTTATCAAGGAATTTTATCAAGGAAGTTTTTATCAATGGGGTTCAATCAAAAGGGGTTTCATTAAGGGATTTATCAAGGGGTTCTATTGGATTTTTATCCAAGGGGTTTATCGAGGGGTTCTATCGGATTTTTATCCAACAGATTTATCGAGAGGTTCTATCGGATTTTTATCCAAGGGGTTTATCAAGGGGTTCTATCGGATTTTGATCCAAGGGATTTATCAATGGGTTTCAATCAGGATTTTTAAAAAAGGGTTCCATCAAGGGGTTTCGTCCAAAGTGATTGGGGTATCACTAAAAGTCCTACCTGATTCCCGTAGCATGATTGGAGGGTCATATGAATCATAGACAAGATCCACCCGGAAGGGTTGAAACAGATCATCAGGGTTAATCAAGGGGTTCCATCAGGGGTTCCACCAAAAGATGTCACAAGGGTTTTATCAAGTTTTGACCAAATATTTTTATCAGGGGTTCTAACAGGGTTTACCAAAACAAAGTCAGAGGATCGTCAAAATCCTACCCAACTTCTGTAAACAGGAATATTATACAGGGATATTGAGATATTAAGGAGCATCATGGATTGGTCCACACGGATTCTAAACCTATCAACTCCGCGGTCAAAATTAGGGTTCCTCTTTATATTTAATCATCTCCTACTCGAGAAGATAATGACTCACCACCATCATCATCTCAATTTGAAGCTGATTAAATAGAGGCAGTTGTCATACCCCAAATTTTTACCACTAAGATTTCCCATCATTGTGCAAATCATCATCACAATATGGGTGTATCATTATGCCTCATTAGTCTCCCCAAAGATGGGTGAGCATCCACTACAATCAAACTTAGGGTTTCAAGCCCTCTCAGAGTTCTTAGACAAAGGATCAATCAAGGAATGACATGATCTTCAACTTGTCTAACCTCTCAAACATCCCCAAAGGATCAAAAGGACTCCCACATTAAGGATTAAGCACAAGGTTGCAACATTCTGAGTGGATCAAGCCTCAAGATTGCCAATGTCACCAAATTAGGGTTTTGGTCGACCAGGGCCTCCAGATGGAAATTTTCCTCTGGGCATGAGCCAATGCCTCAAAGCATAACCTAAAATTCTCCATGGGACCTCATGAACCCAATCATCAAGTCAATTTAGCCTCAGGGGATGCATTCATAAAAAATCAGGAATTAGGGTTTCTTGAACTAATTCACCCCTAAGTTGACTTTTGGGACAAATCATGAGCCAAGACCTCAAGAGAAGATTTGAGGGTCTCCAATACACTACCTTGATCCATTTACAATAATGGATTGATCCCATAAGCTTGATTCGCATGTTTCAAGGCCATCAGTACCACAGTTAGGATTTCGCGGGAAAAAGTCAACTGTGTCTTTGACTTTTGACCCAGGCATGCTCCCAAACCTTGGGACATGATTCAATACACCCTATAACACCTATGAAATCAATCCGTCAAGTTTGATTTAGGTCAAGGACTTGATTTCATAGAGAATCGCACAGTTTGGAATTCATTTGACAAAAAGTCAACTGTGTACAAAAGACAACTTTGACTTTTTGAGATTTTTCACAAATATGGTTCTTTGACCCTAAAATGATGTTAATGTGTGATTGGAATCATCATTCATCAAGAAAAATCAAGAAAAGTTGGATAACTTGTAAAAGGGGTACCAATAAAAAACTTAGAAATTTTCTAAGTTATGGAACAAAGTGGCTAGGGTACCAACTTTAGAGGATCATAACTCCTAAACCACAAGGCCATTTTTCCCCATCCAAAGATGGATTTGTAGCTCTCATTGCCCTCTACAAAATCTTCAAAAATAACTCATTCCAATTCCTCATGGATTTTAAGTTATGGAATGATCAAAATCACAAAAAGTGAAAATGTCACTTTTTTCCAACACTTAGTGAAATTTTCACTAAGTCAGAATCTGCCTTCACTTTTTTCCAAATGTAGGGGCATTTTTCACTTGGATCCAAAAGGTATCAAAACCAACTATGATTAAACAGTTGTTGTATCATATGAGGGATTTCCAAAATGGCCAAGAGCTCCACCAAAATCCACTTGAGCCATGAGATATGACAATGGCAATATGCCTTGCTGAAAACTGTCATGGCAAGGCATATTTGGGAGTTTTGCTCGATTTGCCCAAATTTTGCAAAGAGCAAACACCTCTATCCATCTGAACACCTCAAGGGGGGACCAAGGAGGAACCAACTCTGATCCCAAGTGTAGCGAGCGATTTTGGACGCGGTTCTTAAGCGCTGGTCGCTCTCTGCGGTTTGAGCTTAAAACTACAGGTCGATTCATTTTTTATCCTATTGTGAGCTGAATAAGGAAGGAAAATAGATGTCTCCAATTAACCCTGCTTGCATACTGAGTTTAAACAGCGGTCTGTTAGGTTACGGATGCTATCAATGTGGGGGGGCCTTTGTACTGGTTATTTGTATTTTCGCGAATACGGTTCTCTTTCTTTTTTTTTCTGGGCAGAAGGTTTCTGGCGGGGAACAAGGATTAGGATGTCAGGACTGATGTTTTTGAAATACTGCTTTTAATTGATGGAGATATGGGATTTGGTTTTTTTGTTGATTGCGCTCGCTAAGATCTTTTCTTTCGATCTTATGCCTACGTATTCCCGTTTACCGAAACAGGGAAATCAGAGCGTTCGTAGTTCCTCCTATTCTATGGGAGGAAATGGGTGTTTTTGGTGTCTTGTTCAAAGCCCAAGACGTGAAGCGAAAGGTGGTTTGTATCTTGTTCAAAGCCCAAGATGTGAAGCTGAAAGGTCTATTTGTGTCTTGTTCAAAGCCCATGACGTGAAGCTGAAAGACCTCGACTTTAGAGAGAATTTTGTCATCTCTAAAGAGGGGGAAGGAGAATTACTTTAACTGGGATACGCAGATCCGAGCAATGCCATAATTTCCGAAGAAAGGGTTTTAACCTGAAGGAGAAGACTTTAACTCAGTGTAGAGCAATGCCATCTTTCCTTAGGAATTTCTCATGCTAAAAGAGGGACAGTGGCATGGATATAGATGATCCAGAGGCTTGCCGCTTACAGCGATTAGATGAAAGGAAAGGTGTTGTTGATGTTTGTGTACTGTGAACGAGGCACAACTTTGATGCTAAAAGGTTGATTGGATCAACCAGTGGTTTTCTTATACAAAGCCTAAGAGGAGGCTAATTTCCGCTAGGAAAATCATTATACAAAGCCTAAGAGAAGGCTATTTTGTGTCTCATACAAAGCCCGAGAGAGAGGCTAAAAGTTTTTGACCCGACGATGGAGTCTTTTGGTATCTCGTATAAAGCCCGAGATGGAGGCTATTGTTTGTTTAACTCTACGAGGGAGTCTTTGTGTCTCGTACGAAACCCGAGATAGAGGCTAAAAGTTTGACTCAACAAGAGAGTCTTTGATACTCAACAAGAGAGTGTTTTTGTATCTCGTACGAAGCCCGAGATGGAGGCTAAAGGTTTGTTTCAGTTGAGCGACAGATCCAATATACTGATTTTAAAAGAGAAAATCAGTTCTTATATGAGCAACACTGTACTCAGGGATTTAATTTGAGGATCAGGGACATTTCCTTCTCTTTGAGGAAACGAGAAATCCAAAGGGTACTGAGACTGTCCGAGTCTGCGGGTTTCCTTCCTATTTAACGAAGGGGGTCACTTGAGAATGTCTTTGAGACTCAAGGAAGTTAGACTGTCCAAGTCTAGAGTTTTTTTCTTTTGTACTATGCTTTGAGAAACAGTAGTAGATGCTATGAAAGGACTGTTCTATGAGGATGACTAGGTTCTGTTCCTATACCTCTAGGAGGTCGTCGGGACAATTTGTACGAAGCCCAAGAGGAGGCTGGAAACTTTTAAGAAGCCGACGGGTCCTTGTACAAAGCCCAAGAGGAGGCTATCATTCCCGAAGGAAGAGATCATTATACGAAGCCTAAGAGGAGGCTGTGAATACTTCTAAGAAGCCGTAGTGTCCTTGAATAATGCCCAAGAGGAGGCCGATGCTTTTAAGAAGCCCGTGGGTCTATCATCTCCTTTCCATTAGGAGAGATAACTCTTTTAAAGATAAAAACCACTGGTAAACGTGCGAGGTTTACTATCCAGCGACTTTTACCTTTTAAAGAGGGTTCCTTAGTTAAGGTCCAAGATTATGACCGTAGTGGGTACCCAAACCCCGAGACATTCAAGGCAAGCTATCCACAAGGAATAGATCAAGTCAGGAAAGTTCGAGAATTTGGAAGAAACTCAAAGATGCCATTCATGGAGAATACATTCATCTTGGGGAGTAGAGCTTCTTGACGATTCCTAAGGAGGACAGCCGAAGAGAAGACTGTATCTGGTGCTCCTATTGGGGATCTAGGCGTCTATTTCTACGAATAAATGAAACGGCGTCACCTAGTTCTAGACGTAGTTGCTGGGGAAACTCGAAATATCTATACTATTATTACACAGTAGATATGAGTTTATGAAAGGAGACTTACAGTGAGCAGCCCCACAATACAGTTTATAATAGGAAAGCAGTAAATGAAAGCGATAACCACTTACTCGGTTGTAGTGCTTCCATGCTGTTTGGTTAGTTGTTCAACAAAGAAAGATTGAAAACAACAGTATATTCAAATTCAAAGGAGAAAATGCTTTGAAAAAGAAAGATTTGGGGCTTACAGCTCAAGGAGAGGCCCAGGGTTTTATCAGTGAGCGCACTGTTGAATTTGTACAGAGGGACTTATACAAGTGACTGAGGCCCAAAAAGGTTTTCTGTACAAAGGGATGGGTCTTACACTCTCTCAAGAGACCCAAAAAGTTTTTAAAGAAAAAGAGTGGGGCTTATAACACGAGGGTAGGCCCAAATGATTTTTCGCTTAAAAATGGCGATCGCACCGAGGTTTTCTTTTAACGCAGAGGGACTTATACAATAAGTGAGCCCCAAAATGTTTTGGTTAAAAGGGGGATTGGGTCTTACACTCTAATAGAGGCCCAAAATGTTTTGAATGGGTCTTATAGCTCAAGGAGAGACCCAGATGATTCTTATTTTTAAACGGACGACGATCGCGCCGTTTACTTGTACATAGGGACTTATACAATGAGTGAGGCCCAAAAAGTTTTTGTACAAGGGGGGATGGGTCTTACACTCTCTCAAGAGGCCCAAAGAGTTTTGAAAATGATTTATGAGGGTTGAATTAATCCAAAACCCTAATTTGTTTTCAAAATGTATTTAATTTAATAAAAATTCAATTAAAATGATCAAAAATTGTTTAACACATGGAAAACAAATTGTGATCTTGGATTAATGCTTCAAAAATTAAGTATTGACCTACAAAATAATTAGAAAGCATTAAAAGTTGCAAAATCAATGTGGAAAAAATATTTAAGATGTCAAAAACAATTAAAATATTAATTCTTTGCAAAAATATCAATTATATGAAATAAATAATATTTTTGGGATTTTTTGTGAGAATAAAATATTTTAACATTTTTGTGAATTATTAAAAAAAGAATCAACTCAAAATCATTAAAACTCAGAGAGAAATTAATTTTTGAATCAATTAAACAAAATCACAAAATTCAAATATTTGAATTTCTAAAAATGGCGCCAAGAACAAGCTGAAGAACACGCGCGTGTTCTTGGTTTCTCAGATTTGCATTTTTTATCCAATCTCCATGAATACGTAATCATTTCATGCAATCCACATATCATTATGCTCGCCCCAACCTCACGATCATGTCTATGTACTTTAATTTCATTTAAATTAAACATACAACAAGAAATCACGAAGAGACCTCAAGAACCCTAATTTCTGCATGAAGGCTAGGATTTTTGATACACGATTCAAACAATGCAATTAATTGAGGGAAAACATTCCATGCATGATTATGAACATATGGCCAAATTATTGTGCGAGGAAATATGCATAGATTGAGAGATGACCAAGTATGTGCTTACCTCCAAGTCGTGACAGCAAGTTCAAAGTGATTTTTGATTTGGAGGTGTTACAGATGAGTGGTGATGATCTGAACAGCTTCCCTACACCCTATGGATTGTGTTTGGATGGTTGAACTTGTTTGAAATTGGCTGGATAATTTTGTGGTACCTCAGCTGCACTTTGGTTAAAACCTTGAGCAACCAGCTGGTGATTTCATGAAATTGATGTTTTAGAAGTAATCTAAGTGTTTGATCAGCTCATATGTGATGTATGTGAGGTGTGTGAGTGATTGGTTTGATTGGAATTGCTCTCAAACTCAAAACCCGATAGTGACTTGCCTTAGAAGGCAAAATTGGAGTGAAAGAAGATACTTTGAGGAAAGCATCTGTTAGATGGCTTTGGTGTACTCAAACTGACCACAATTGAGCTCTATTTATAGTAGAGCAAGTTTGTTTTGCAAGGAATAGTGCACGGCAGCTGGTAAGTAGGTTTGGCCAATGTTGGCAAATGAAAATCCAAGTCTCCTCTAGCAATTGACTAGAGGTTAGGGCATAGAGCTTTGGTTCCCTTGGTCTTGGATAAGTCTTGACTGATTTCAGATGAGAATGGGTCAGTCCATGCCACCTTGATGGTTCCATTGAATGCCTCATTCCAAATTTGAAGTCTTGTCCCTATTTTGGCCATTCTAGGTTCAACATGCTATTTCTTGTTCCATGGACTTTGGAGGCTTGGCTCAGTGATTGTCCCCTTTAGATTCAATCCTATGAGGTGTCCAAGTGGATAGGAGCAATTAAATTTGGCTGATTTTGGCAAATCGACCAAAGTTGCAAATTCTGCCTTGCCTTGACAGATTTCAGCAAGGCAACTTGGCAATGTTGTATCTCATGGTGTAGGTTGAATTTGGCAATGTTCTTGGCCATTTTGGAAAGCTCTTACATGATACAACAACTGTTTGAACAAGTTTGGTTTTGATCTCTTTTGATTCCAAGTGAAAAATCCCCCTACATTTGGCAAAAAGTGAGGCAGAATCTGACTTAGTGAAAATTTCACTAAGTGTTGGAAAAAGTGACATTTTCACTTTTCAGCCACTTTGATCACTCCATAACTCAAAATCTTTAATGAATTGGAATGACTTGTAGTTGAAGTTTTTGTAGGTGATAATGAGGGCTACAAATCCATCTTTGGATGAGAAAAAATGGCCTTGTGGTTTAGGAGTTATGGTCCTCCAAAGTTGGTACCTTTGCCACTTTGTTTTTAACTTAGAAAAATTTCTAAGTTTTATGGTTACCCCTTTTACAAGTTATCTCACTTTTCTTGATTTTTCTTGATGAATGATGATTCAAATCATACATTAACATCATTTTAGGGTTAAAAATCCATTTTGGTGAAAAATCTAAAAAAGTCAAAGTTGACTTTTGTGCACAGTTGACTTTTTATCAGATGAATTCCAAACTGTGCAATTCTTCAGGAAATCATGTCCTTGACCTAAATCAAACTTGATGGACATGTTCCATGGGTGTCATAGGGTATATTCAATCATGTATTAGGGTTTGGGAGCATGTCCTAGTCAAAAGTCAAAGTTATAGTTGACTTTTCCCTTAAAACCCTAATTGTGGTGCAGATGGAATTGAGACTTGTTGCTCAAACTTCTTGGATTAATCCATTGTTCCAAATGGATCAATATGGTATATTAGAGACCCTCAAATCATGTCTTGAGGTCTTGGCTCATGGTTTGTCCCAAAAGTCAACTTAGGGGTGAATTAGGTCAAGAAACCCTAATTCCTGATTTTTTATGAATGCATCCCCTGAGGTAAAATTGACTTGATGCATGGGTTCATGAGGTTCCATGAAGTATATTAGGTCATGTTTTAGATCATTGCCTTGTGCCCAGATGAAAATTTCCATCTGGAGGCCCTGGTCGACCAAAACCCAAATTTAGTGACACTGTCGATCTTGAGACTTGATCCACCTAGAAGGGAGCAGCCTTGTGCTTAATCCTTGAAATGGGAGTCCTTTTTGATCCATTGTGGATGTTTAAGAGATTAGACAAGTTGAAGATCATGTCATTTCTTGATTGATCCTTTGTCTAAGCACTCAGAGGGGGCTTGAAACCCTAATTTTGATTGTATTAGATGCTCACCCATCTTTGGGGAGACTGATGAAGCATGATGGTTCATCCATATTGTGATGATGATTTTCACAATGATGGGGAATCTAAGTGGTTAAAATTTGGGGTATGACAGATGCCCCTATTTAATCTTCTTGGACCCGAAGGTGTGAATGACGAAGGGATCGAGCATTCGGGGTGCAAGAGGATTAAATATCGGAATACCCGAAATTTTGATGGTGGTTATGAATGGTAGCTTACGCATTCATCTTCTTTAGCTAAGCAATGATGCTTAGAAAAGGTAAACTTCCCCTCGATCCTGGTTTCCTACCAAGGAACTGGTCTCAGTCTCTTTTGAAATAAACTTCCCCTCGATCCTGGTTTCCTACCAAGGAACTGGTCTTGGTTTCTGATATAAACTTCCCCTCGATCCTGGTTTTCTACCAAGGAACTGGTCTAAGTTTCTTTTGAAATAAACTTTATTGACAAGGGACGCTATTCGTAGCGGCTTTCCTTCAAACTTCTCGCCGAATTTTCCCGGGGAGATGCCATTTGAGTGGAAAAAGTTTTGATGTCAGACTTGCTGGGGAACCCATTCGTCTGAGTTGTAGAGGTACACAAACTTCTCTGTTTTGGAGACGCCATTTGTCGATTCTACTGGGGAAAGCGAGTCTCTTGAGAGACTGTTTTCGTTTGGGGTTACATCATACTTTTCTCGGGATCTTCCCGGAGAAATGCCATATGATGGGATCCAATTTTGAGGTGCCAATGACCTTCTCATCATTGGTTTTTTCGGAGCAAACTGGCGTGCTGCAGAATCTCTGATCACGAGGCTTTCTCTGTGGATTTTCCTTAATCCGGGAAAGCAAGGATATCATCTTCAATGGCGAAGAGTGATGCTTATTGAAAGTTTTCTCTGGCTTTTCAGAGGTTCAAGTTATCAAAGTGGTCAAGGACCAACTTCTTTCCAGAATTAAACTGGAAGCGGGGTTGTTCAGACACAGTATTTCTTGACGAGGCAAGAACTGACAACTCGATTGAGAGGACTTCTACCACTAGGGGACATGACCGACTAGAGTGATAGTGATGCAATATGAAATGTGAATGCAAATAAAAATGCATGATGTATGTATGTATATGCTGACAAAACAGACGCAACATACAGACTAAGAGATGAACACAATTGGATACTCGGCCATCGCGGGGCGAAGAAGTACCGTTGATTCAAAATAGCAATTCCACCTTGCTTAGGAGAGATAGTCCCGTTGGGAGCTATGTTGTTCGGGCTTAGGAGATGAGAACTCGGCCGAGGTTGTCAGACGAAACAAGGTCTCTGACACAGTTGATCCCTTCATTCAGGCGAACTGGTTTAGAAGGAATACTTTGATTCTGCACTTTGAAGTTCGCTTACTTCGGGAAAAGCGATCGATGTTCTTCTGATGTTCAACAGTCAAAAGAAATGCCATCTTTAATTTAAAAGCAGAAAAAGTTTAACAAGTAAATTCATTTTTGTTTTATTTCAAGAATCGCTGATTAAGTTTAAACAACGTCGTTCTGTAAAGCTAAAACAAGTAAAGAATCACAACAAAAGCGCAAGGGCTCAAATTTTATTGATAAGATGGAGATCAGCCAAACGCGTGATTCCAAAGAGTATTTACAAAGTTAGAAAAGGGTAATTTACAGGGAAAAGGGCTACGTTGAAACATAACGACCACTATCCTTCTACCAACTTTGAGTTCGGGACATTCTGAGCTTCCGTCGAAGATGACCTTTGACTGGAGATTTCCTCCGATAGATGATGCTGCAACTGCTGCTGAGGGACTTGCCTCTGTTGAACATAGTTACTTGCCATTATCCCTAATTTTTGCCTGGATTGTACTATGAGATTTCCAATCCATCGGGATGATTTTTTTTCATGTCTCTAACTTTTGCCTGGACCGCCCTTTCGGGTTTTCAATCCACCGAGACGTTTTTTTTTTTTTAGTTTTAGGCGAAGTATTTCTTGACTACATCAACATTCGTGGGGTAGGCAAATTCCTCTCCGTCCATGGTTGCAAGTCTCAAGGCGCCGCCTGAGAAAGCTTTCGTGACCACATAGGGGCCATCATAATTTGGGGTCCATTTGCCCCGAGAGTCAGTGAGAAATGATTGTATCTTCTTGAGCACGAGGTCTCCTTTTCTAAAAATACGAGGTCAGACCTTTTTGTCGAACGCCCTTTTCATTCTCTGTTGATATAACTGACCGTGGCATAGTGCCGTGATTCTCTTTTCTTCGATCAGGTTCAGTTCGTCGTGTCGACTTTGACACCATTTAGATTCGGTGAGCTGAGCTTCCATCAATACCCGGATTGATGGGATCTCTACTTCTATGGGGAGCACTGCTTCCATGCCATATACTAGAGAGAAAGGGGTTGCCCCTGTTGAAGTGCGGATAGATGTTCGATAACCGTGAAGAGCAAAGGGTAGCATCTCGTGCCAATCTTTATAGGTTACAACCATCTTTTGAATGATTTTCTTGATGTTCTTGTTAGCCGCTTCTACCGCCCCGTTCATCTTGGGTCGGTAGGGAGATGAGTTATGGTGTTCGATCTTGAACTCTGCACACAACTCTTTCATCATCTTATTGTTCAAGTTAGATCCATTATCAGTAATGATCTCGTTTGGAACACCATAACGACAGATGATATTGTTTTTGATAAATCGGACCACCACTTGTCGGGTTACATTGGCGAATGACGCTGCTTCGACCCACTTGGTGAAATAATCAATGGCTACCAGGATGAACCGATGTCCGTTTGAAGCCTTGGGCTCAATCATACAAATCATGTCGATTCCCCATATGGAAAAAGGCCACGGGGAAGAAAGAACTTTGAGATGTGATGGCGGTACATGAATTTTGTCGGAGTATATCTGACACTTGTGACACCTCCTCATGTACTTGTAGCAGTCGGATTCCATGGTCAACCAATAATACCCGACCCTGAGAATTTTTCTCGCCATTGTGTGTCCGTTGGCATGAGTGCCAAAGGATCCTTCATGAATTTCTTTCATGAGCATGTCTGCTTCTGGTCTGTCGACACATCGGAGCAAGACCATGTCAAAATTTCTCTTATAAAGAGTGTCACCGCTCAGGAAAAAGTTTCCAGCCAATCTTCTGAGGGTTTTCCTGTCTTTTCTGAGTGCCCCAGATGGGTACTCTTGTTTCTGAAGGAAGTATTTGATATCGTGATACCAAGGTCTGTCGTCTATGACTGCTTCAATCGCGAAGATGTAAGCGGGCCGTTCAAGGCGCATTATGTCGATCTTAGGTATGTCATTCCATCGACCTACACTAATCATGGAAGAGAGAGTGGCTAATGCATCAGCCATGTGATTCTCATCACGATGGATGTGATGAAAGTCGACTCTGTTGAAGAAGGGTAACAACCTTCTTGCATAGTCTTTGTAAGGAATCAATCCTGATTGGTATGTGTTCCAATCTCCTTTTATCTGGTTAATAACCAAGGCTGAATCGCCGTATACGTCCAAGTTTTTGATCCTTAAATCAATCGCTTCTTCGAGACCCATGATACATGCTTCGTATTCGGCCTCGTTGTTCGTACATTTGAACGTAAGTCTGGCAGTGAAAGGAATGTGGGTACCCTGAGGGGTAACAATGATTGCCCCAATTCCGTTTCCATAACGATTGTCTGCTCCGTCAAAGATAAGTCCCCACTGGGAACCTGGTTCTGGCCCTTCACTGGATAGCGGTTCATCGCAATCTTTCATCTTTAGATACATGACATCTTCGTCTGGGAAGTCAAACCCGATTGATTCTTGATCGTCAATCGGTTGATGAGCCAAATGATCGGCTAAAATACTTCCTTTAACGACTTTCTGAGCATGGTACTCTATGTTATATTCTGATAGTAACATCTGCCAATGGGCAATCCTTCCCGTGAGAGCAGGTTTTTCAAAAACGTACTTGATTGGATCCATTTCGGAGACCAACCAAGTAGTATGACGAATCATGTACTGGCGAAGACGTTTGGCTGCCCAAACCAACGCGCAACAAGTTTTCTCAAGCATTGTGTACCGAGTCTCGCAGTCGGTGAATTTCTTGCTTAGATAGTAAATGGTAGACTCTTTCCTTTTGGTTTCGTCTTGTTGGCCAAGTACACATCCCATTGAGTCCTCTAGGACTGTGAGGTAAATGATCAGTGGTCTTCCTTCCACTGGTGGTGATAGAATTGGAGGATTCAACAGATATTCCTTGATACTGTCGAAGGCGGTTTGGATATCTTCTGACCAAACGCAATCCTGGTTCTTTTTGAGTAATTTGAAAATCGGCGCACATGTCGCGGTCATAAGGAATATGAACCTGGAGATGTAGTTCAAACGTCCCAGGAATCCTCTGACTTGTTTTTCAGTTTTCGGAGAAGTCATTTCTTGAATGGCCTTGACCTTGTCAGGATCAACTTCAATTCCTTTCTAGCTGACGATGAACCCTAGTAATTTCCCCGAACGGACACCGAAGGTGCACTTGTTGGGATTCAAGCGGAGCTTGAATTTTCTTAGACGTTCGAACAATTTTGACAGATGTTCAACGTGCTCATCCTCAGCTCTTGATTTTGCAATCAAATCATCGACATATACCTCGATTTATTTGTGTATCATGTCATGAAACAGAGTAGTCATGGCCCTTTGATAGGTTGCCCCGGCATTCTTCAAACCGAACGGTATTACCTTGTAACAAAAGGTACCCCATGGGGTAATGAACGAAGTTTTCTCCATGTCTTTCGGCGCCATTTTGATCTGGTTATAGCCTGAGAATCCATCCATGAAGGAGAATACTTTGAACTTTGTTGTGCTGTCAACCAGCATGTCAATGTGTGGTAAAGGAAACTCGTCCTTTGGACTTGCCTTGTTTAGATCTCTATAATCAACACACATTCTGACCTTTCCATCCTTTTTGGGAACGGGTACGATGTTGGCTAACCATTGAGGATATTCAGATGTAGCGAGGAAACCCGCGTCGATCTGTTTCTGTACCTCCTCTTTGATTTTGATGGCCATGTCCGGGTGAGTGCGTCTCAACCTTTGCTTTACTGGCGAACATTCCGATCTTAGCGGTAAGTGATGTTCCACGATGCTGGTATCCAACCCTGGCATATCCTGATAGGACCAAGCGAATACATCGGGGAATTCTTTGAGAAGCTTTATCAAACTTTCTTTGACAGTTGGACTGAGCAGTGCTCCGATCCTGATTTCTTTTCTCTCTTTTTCTGAACCCAAGTTTACCGTTTCCAACAGCTCTTTGTGAGGTTCAATGGACCTTTCCTCTTGTCTGAGTAGTCGGGAGATCTCTTTTGGAATTTTGTTATCAACTTCTTCTTCAGCCTCGAATACTGGGAACTCAAAGTTGGGAGAAGGCATCGGATCGTATGTTTCAACGGGGTATAAAACAAGCAATCTGCATGACGTGATGATTCGTGTTTTAGAAGAGATAGAGAAAATGTAAGTGTGTGCAGTGTATTTATTTTACTGCTTGTTTTTATTTTTGAATTGTTTTTTAGGATTACCATTTTCTGAAAAAGCAAAAAGAGAAAACAGCAATTAATGCGGAAATTACAGAACGACGTTATTTTATTAATGAACAAATCGAATCTTGAAACTACAGCCCTATAGAACAAAACTCACTCGCTCTGGGCAAAGCGAAGAGGGAAATTTACAAAAAGCGAGCCCTATCAAAACATCCGTTTCACCTGGGCAGGGTGAAAGGTTAAAGATGGCAATTACTTTGACTGGCGAACGACCTTCGGAACCTCGACAGCAACCCATTGACGGCGAACTCCTTGGTGAATCACAAAGTCTGGCACCTTCCTTGATTTGTCTTCAGAAATGACGCCGATTTCTGGTGGAGCAGGATCGTTGGAATCTGTTTCCCAGGCAGAATTGTCGTAGGAGGATTCCTCTGTTGCATTTTGCATAGCATTGGAGCTCTCAGTTGTATCTCCCCATCCAGTTGACTGGATATCTTCGAGCCTGATACGAGAGCTTTCGGGAGCAGTGTACTTGACCATAAAGTCGTATTTTCCACTTGGTTGTCCCAGAGTGTCCCAAACTTCTTTGGAACTGGAGGAGTCATCCCTCTCGATGACGTTGACCTCGGGAAAAGCATAGTTGATGAATTCTAGTCCAGCAAACGTTGCGAATTCATCTTCATGTTGAGTAGTTTCCGAATGACCTGAGTGTTGATCCCATGACAGGGTGGGGACACAGGTATTCTGTTCAATGACGCTCAGCTGAGTTTCATTACTCGACTGACTTTCTTGCCCCAAGTTTCCTGGGTAAGGCTGCCACATTGGCAGACCATCCATTGGGCCATAGTAATTGTGATCAAAGTTTTCTTTCATCAGAGCGTCTTCCTCTAATGAATTTGGCGGAGCACGGCATCCTTCCGGATCACAATCTCCGTAGATCATTTCGACATCTGATCTTGGTATAAATCTCGGACTTTTTGTAGGAAAGCAAAAAGGCATAGGCACCTCTTCCTGAGACATATAGCCGTCCTTGTTAAGGTAGGACTTCCATTCTTCATCTGTGTCAGAGGGATCTTCCTCATTGATAGCATGAACTATCTGAGACACTAGGTGAAGAAAATCTCCACTGTGGAAGAAGTTTTGAAGAGGATGAAGACTTTCATCGTTGGCAACTGTCTGGGTACAGGTTGCAGAAAAACCAAGACCCTTCTTTGTTTTATTGTCAATAGGAATGATAAGCCGTCCCCATCCTGTCGTATCGGTACTCTCGACCGCTTTGATAGCATCTTTTTATGAAGAAATTGAAGTCCCTTCTTCAGATTGATCATTCTTGCTCACCGATAGCGCTTGGAACTGAGTTCCAATAACCTCCTCGGGTTCTACACAAGCAGATGATGATAGGTTACTCACAAGCAAGGCTTGTTCCCCACAAACCGTGACAAGTTGATCGTTCTTGACGAACTTTAGCTTTTGGTGGAGGGTTGAAGTAACCGCTCCAGCCTGATGTATCCAAGGTCTTCCTAATAAACAACTGTATGTTGCCCGGATGTCCATGACCTGGAAAGTGATTTGGAAAGTGTGAGGACCAATAGTTATGGGAAGATCAACTTCGCCGATAACTGTTTTTCTGGATCCGTCGAATGCTTTGACGACGACCTCGCTGACTCTCATCGGAGGGCCCTTAAATGATAATTGCGTCAAAGTGGACTTCGGCATAACATTCAGGGCTGACCCTGTGTCTACCAGTACATTGGCTAAAGCATCGCCCTGGCAGTTAACTGTAATTTTGAGCGCCATGTTATGATGACGACCCTCTTCAGGTAATTCTTCATCACTAAATCCCAAATTATTGCAGGAAGTGATGTTAGAGACAATGCTATCGAATTGTCTGATTGTTACATCCTGTTCCACAAAGGCTTTCTCCAAGACTTTCTGTAGAGCCTCCCTGTGGGCTTCTGAACTGAGTAACAGCGATAATACCGAGATCTTTGAAGGAGTCTGTAACAGTTGATCAACAATGTTATATTCACTCCTTTGGATGAACTTTAGCATCTCATCTTTGTCTTTTGAAAAGTCGGAATTACCAGATTGACTGACTGGTGGATCAAGAATTTCTGCCTGAAGTTCCTTTTCTTTGTTGGATTCTCCAACCCCTCGGTTGAAGATTCGACCGCTCCGTGTTACACGACTGATGTCTGCAATATTCACGACGGAGGGTAATGGAATTTCCTTTCCATTCTCGATTATTGTTGCACCGTATTTGTAAGGGATTGCCTTAGCTGATTCATATGGTAATGGCCCCGGTAGATAGATGACTATGGGAACCTTCTGATTTTTCTGACCATCATAAGTAATCTCGATCCGTTCCTGGGTGGGAACTTTAGATTCGTCAAGTAGAGGAATGATGGCAAAAACATCCCTGGTCCCATGATGACCCGAGATTGTGACAACATTCTCAACTTGATCGGCAAGGTAGTTCGGCGTCCAGTTGATGGGTCCAGAACCTGGATATGGACGAATTTCTCCATGATCGACCTGACCCTGAAGAGCTGCTCTCACAAGGTAACACCCTTGGTTACTTTCCGAACAGACGCTACAACTGTCATAGTTGTGTGGTGGCACCTGGCCACGCCAACTTTGAATACAATGTAACCTCACTAGGTTACCTTCCATTGATCGGACATCCTGACTTTGACGACGAGTAGGATTCCTGTTATTGATACTAATCTGCTGAGTATCTTCGTCCATATAGATTGGCATCCAACAGTGATTTAACAAGTGCTGAAGTGCCTCTGGACAAGGTACAACCTCGATCATTTTCGCTACCCGCTTTACAATTTTGATAGTCATGTGATATTAAGAATCCAAGTCGGACCTGCTCAGCATGTAACTCTACCAGGTTGGTATCCATTACGCAGATGTCGAAGATCTGAACCATGTTGATTTGATAGGAGTTCCTATCATGGTAGTCTTGGATCCATCCAAGATCCATCTGACGCTGGAGGGCCTCTTGTATGAAAGAGCATCCCTGTTTGTTTACCGAGCAAATCAGACAGGAACTGTAATCGTGCCACGGCAGATTATGATACTGGCTTTGCCTTGAGTGCATCGCCACCAAGTTGACATTCATCGCACGGATGTCGTGGTTTTGAATGACGTTGGAATTCATGTAAACCATGTTAACTCCACGAACTCGGTGCTCTTGGATCCATCCGAGATCCATCTGTTCCTGTAGAGATGATTGCACTACCGAACATCCTTGGTTATCTTTAGAGCAGATATCACACTGGTGATAGTTATGAGGTGGTACATGGCCATATCCACTCTGTCTACAATGCATCTTGACCAGATTGGTCCCCAATAAGAGTACATCGTGAATTTGATAGACATTGTTAGTCTCTTTCTCAATCAGATTGACTGCAGCTTTCTCATGTTGAGGCAGCGGGTTCGTAAGAACATTAGGATTCGTATCTTTGAAAGATAAGAGCCCACTCCTAACAAGCTTTTGCACGTCGGATTTGAAATTGAGACAAGTCTCAATGTTATGCCCTGAACCTCCTTGATGATAAGGGCATGTTTGATCCGCTTTGAACCAAAAAGGAGGATTTTCTGGAACTGAAAGGGGAGACTTAGTCTGAATGTGCCCCTTAGCCAGCAGTAACGGAAATAGCTCTGCGTACGTTACGGGTATAGGATCAAATCCTGGTGGCCGTGTTGTACGGTTGTTGTTATATGGAGGACGAGCCTGCTGAAGAGGCTGTTGTGTCCTTTGTTGATCAGGTTGGCTCTGCGCAACCTGAGGTTGATACATAGGAACAGGCGCGGGGCCGATAGCAGGAGTAACAACTGCTACTGGCTGATAACGACGCCTTTGCTTTCCGAGAGAGATATTCCCAATATCTTGCTCTTTTTTCTTAGGGAGAGCACTACCGTATTTTTTAGTACCGCTCGTCGATCCAGTGTCTTTTACCAAACGTCCTTCTCGGACGGCTTCCTCAAGACGTACGCCCATGCCGACCATTTCGGTGAAATCACTGGGCGCACTGGCAACCATTCGGTCATAGTAAAATGAGCTTAAGGTCTTTAAGAAGATTTTTGTCATCTCTTTTTCCTCAAGAGGTGGACAAATTTTGAGCGGCAATTTCACGCCACCTTTGAGCATACTCCTTAAAGGTTTCCTTTTCCTTTTGCGACATTGATCTGAGTTGATCTCTGTCGGGTGCCATGTCCAAATTGTATTTGTATTGTTGGACGAAGGCAGTACCAAGATATCTGAATGTACTGATCGTAGTACGGTTTAAACCCATGTACCATTTGAGTGCGGCACCGGTTAAACTATCCTGGAAGTAGTGAATCAGCAGGTCCTGATTCTCCGTCTGAGCTGACATCCGCCAAGCGTACATCACCAGATGGCTCTGAGGGCAAGAGTTACCCTTGTATTTTTCAAAGTCGGGCACTTGGAACTTGTGCGGGACTTTCACATTTGGGACCAAGCAAAGGTCTGCGGCGTCCTTTCCAAATAGATCCTGACCGCGAATGGCTTGCAGCTCTTTCTGCATTTCCAAGAACTGTTCCTGGAATTCCTCCATTCTGTCAAACATAGTTTCCTTCTTACCAGAAAGTGTCTGTGGAATCTGTCCTTCCGGGACAGTGTGCACCACAGGGGGTGGTACCGTGACTACGACAGTAAGTCTTTGCGCCTCCCAAAGTTTGTGACCTTCAGGAGTCTTCAGTATGCCCCTGGCATCTTCGTTTTCCCGAAGTTTGTAACCTTCAGGCCCAGCGGCTTCTGTTGCGATTCCCTGATCTTCAGTGATCGGCGGAACATATCCTTCCGGGATATAGTTAACAGGCATGCCCCAAGGACGATCTTTCGGCATCTGATACCTAGGATCATACTTTTCTATGATGGCTTGTATGTCGTTACGAAGCTTTCTCATATCCTCTCTCAGAGCGTCGATCTCTTCTTTCAACTCTCTATTTTCTTCCTCAAGATCATCCATCCTTTTCTGACGATTGGCCCGAGTATTATACGAATGAGACAGTTTGACTCTAGAATCGAGACACAAACGTGAGATTCGTAGGGAAGAAGAATACGCGATGTGAGAATGATGAATGCAATGATTATATTAATTGTTGTTTTTTTGGTTTAATCAAAATAAACTTCGACAATTAGATTGCAAATATCAAACAGTGGGGAAACCCCTTTTTATTAAATTCAAAGGATTACAGAAATGGAAATACAGTAGATTACAAAGTGCAGAAACAGAAACCTAAACTAATGGGTCCCGAGTCCTCTCTGAGGAGAAACCGGGTGCTGATTCTGGTATCTTCCTTTTCTTTGACCGGGGCGCTTGGGCCGTTGTCGGGTTGTCATTCCTTTTCCAGGTGAAAGGAGTGAGCAAATTCCTTTGGTCATCTTGGTTCTCTACAGCATGCTGCTCCAAAATTTCAATCAGAGCATCTTTCTCTTTTAGTAGTTGCTGTATTTGGATACACTCTCCGTCGAGGGTGCGGTACTTGTTCTTCCAAGATCTTATTTCCTTTTGAACTTTGTTGAGAGTAACCTGAAGCTTTTCAGTTTCCGTCATGAAGTACATGACAGTTTCCCTTGGTGGAAGAATTCCGTAACGAGGATAAGGCATTTTTAGCTTGAGAGCTCTGTTTTGTACCCAATGGAGATAAGGCTCCATCGAAACACAGTCCGGTTTTCCCAGAGACTCTCGTCCTTTCTTATGAACCTGTTTCCAAGCGTGCACTATTTCCATCTTTAGTGCTCTGTCATTTTCTCCTTCTTTGAAGAAAAGACCTTCCAGATGAACACCCAGTGGGATGTGTCTCATCGGGTATCCAAATTGACGAAGAACTAATATCGGATGATAGTTGATTCCTCCTTTAGTTCCTATGAGGGGTACGCTGGGGAAGTTTCCACAACGGTCAATGATTCTGATTCCCTCATAAATCCTATTACACCAATCTATATCGGAATTGGTGAGAGACATGATCTTCTGCGACCAACGTAAGACACTCTTGCAATCCCAAAAAGCAGCAGACTTGGGCAAGTGAGAGATAAACCATTTGTAAAGCAGAGGTACACAGCATGTGATCTCCCCTCCGCTGTACAAATTTCCCAAGTGTACAGAATGATACGCATTTGCAAGTAAAGTCGGCACAGGGTTTCCAATGAGAAAAACCTTAATAGCGTTGATATCGACGAAGTTATTGATGTTGGGAAACAAAAATAACCCGTAGGTGAGCAAGACAAAGATGCTTTCAAAAGCAGTCCCATTCCCTATACTAGCGAAGTATAGAGCCTTTTTTGTCAAGAACTGGGCTGGCAAACCTTGGATGCCACCCTTAGTAGTCATGTGAGTCCTGACCTCAGACTCGTCCAAATGAATTGCTCTTGCAATGATCTGATTCTTTGGAATTTCTTCCAGTCCAGAAAATGGAGCTCGATCTGTAATGTGTAGATCAATCAGATGAGAATACTCCTCCAGCGTTGGTGATAGCTGGTAATCCGGGAATGTGAAACAGTGATAAACCGGATCGTAGAATTGAATGAGCGCGTCCATGATTCCCTCAATCACATGGACTCTTAACAGTGGTAGCAAACCACCGTGCTTGGCTCTGAAAGCCTCTGGGTTAACGATCATCCTTGCTAACCTTCTCAAATCCCCTAGTTTTGGAACTTTGAAGGTATACTGGCGAGTTCTCCTTCTACCGAAATCCATTAGCGTAATCCTCTCCTCTGATATTTGCAATCACAGTCTTAGTTTAATTTGAAAAACAGAGAGACTAGAAGAGAAAGTTTTTTTGAATGTTTTAATGTTTTATTAAATGAATGCATGAATGCAGCACACAAAAACATAGAAAAAACATGGGGTCAGAGGGTCGTTGTCATGAAGTCAAGGCTCTACCCATCCCCAAAGGTTTATACTAGGGTGATTTTTGTACCTGTACTCATTATCATCAGCTCCTCCCAGGAAGGCAGACAACAAGCGGATTGCCAGCGAGTTGTGTGCAATCTTAGAGTAAGTGCTATTCACCGAGAATAGATCACCAGCCTCAAATGAGGGTAGTATCGCGTAACAGCTATTTTCGATAGCTTCCGCACTACGAAAGGGTTTGGCTTTTCTAGGTGTATACTCAATCTTTCCACATACGGCATCACCCGCATTCCCATTAGCAGAAAAATAAACACGTATAGCAATTAGGAAAAGCAGTATATATATTTGTCCTAAACATCCTAGACTTATAGAGCTATGATTCCTAAGTTCTTGACAGAAATGGGTTCCCCGGCGGAAGCCCCAATCTATGGTATTCACACAAGTGAAGAGAAGAAAGAAAACAGAGACGAATCGGCCCTACGGTGGGCGCCACTTTTTCTGTAGCGAGCGATTTTGGACGCGGTTCTTAAGCGCTGGTCGCTCTCTGCGGTTTGAGTTTAAAACTACAGGTCGATTCATTTTTTATCCTATTGTGAGCTGAATAAGGAAGGGAAATAGATGTCTCCAATTAACCCTGCTTGCATACTGAGTTTAAACAGCGGTCTGTTAGGTTACGGATACTATCAATATGGGGGGGCCTTTGTACTGGTTATTTGTATTTTCGCCAATACGGTTCTCTTTTTTTTTTTTTTTCTGGGCAGAAGGGTTCTGGCGGGGAACAAGGATTAGGATGTCAGGACTGATGTTTTTGAAATACTGCTTTTAATTGATGGAGATATGGGATTTGGTTTTTTTGTTGATTGCGCTCGCTAAGATCTTTTCTTTCGATCTTATGCCTACGTATTCCCGTTTACCCAAACAGGGAAATCAGAGCGTTCGTAGTTCCTCCTATTCTATGGGAGGAAATGGGTGTTTTTGGTGTCTTGTTCAAAGCCCAAGACGTGAAGCGAAAGGTGGTTTGTATCTTGTTCAAAGCCCAAGATGTGAAGCTGAAAGGTCTATTTGTGTCTTGTTCAAAGCCCAAGACGTGAAGCTGAAAGACCTCGACTTTAGAGAGAATTTTGTCATCTCTAAAGAGGGGGAAGGAGAATTACTTTAATTAGGATACGCGGATCCGAGCAATGCCATAATTTCCGAAGAAAGGGTTTTAACCTGAAGGAGAAGACTTTAACTCAGTGTAGAGCAATGTCATCTTTCCTTAGGAATTTCTCATGCTAAAAGAGGGACAGTGGCATGGATATAGATGATCCAGAGGCTTGCCGCTTACAGCGATTAGATGAAAGGAAAGGAGTTGTTGATGTTTGTGTACTGTGAACGAGGCACATCTTTGATGCTAAAAGGTTGATTGGATCAACCAGTGGTTTTCTTATACAAAGCCTAAGAGGAGGCTAATTTCCGCTAGGAAAATCATTATACAAAGCCTAAGAGGAGGCTATTTTGTGTCTTGTACAAAGCCCGAGAGAGAGGCTAAAAGTTTTTGACCCGACGATGGAGTCTTTTGGTATCTCGTATAAAGCCCGAGATGGAGGCTATTGTTTGTTTGACTCTACGAGGGAGTCTTTGTGTCTCGTACGAAGCCCGAGATAGAGGGTAAAAGTTTGACTCAACAAGAGAGTCTTTGATACTCAACAAGAGAGTGTTTTTGTATCTCGTACGAAGCCCGAGATGGAGGCTAAAGGTTTGTTTCAGTTGAGCGACAGATCCAATATACTGATTTTAAAAGAGAAAATCAGTTCTTATATGAGCAACACTGTACTCAGGGATTTGATTTGAGGATCAGGGATATTTCCTTCTCTTTGAGGAAACGGGAAATCCAAAGGGTACTGAGACTGTCTGAGTCTGCGGGTTTCCTTCCTATTTAACGAAGGGGGTCACTTGAGAATGTCTTTGAGACTCAAGGAAGTTAGACTGTCCAAGTCTAGAGTTTTTTTCTTTTGTACTATGCTTTGAGAAACAGTAGTAGACGCTATGAAAGGACTGTTCTATGAGGATGACTAGGTTCTGTTCCTATACCTCTAGGAGGTCGTCGAGACAATTTGTACGAAGCCCAAGAGGAGGTTGGAAACTTTTAAGAAGCCGACAGGTCCTTGTACAAAGCCCAAGAGGAGGCTATCATTCCCGAAGGAAGAGATCATTATACGAAGCCTAAGAGGAGGCTGTGAATACTTCTAAGAAGCCGTAGTGTCCTTGAATAATGCCCAAGAGGAGGCCGATGCTTTTAAGAAGCCCGTGGGTCTATCATCTCCTTTCCATTAGGAGAGATAACTCTTTTAAAGATAAAAACCACTGGTAAACGTGCGAGGTTTACTATCCAGCGACTTTTAACTTTTAAAGAGGGTTCCTTAGTTAAGGTCCAAGATTATGACCGTAGTGGGTACCCAAACCCCGAGACATTCAAGGCAAGCTATCCACAAGGAATAGATCAAGTCAGGAAAGTTCGAGAATTTGGAAGAAACTCAAAGATGCCATTCACGGAGAATACATTCATCTTGGGGAGTAGAGCTTCTTGACGATTCCTAAGGAGGACAGCCGAAGAGAAGACTGTATCTGGTGCTCCTATTGGGGATCTAGGCGTCTATTTCTACGAATAAATAAAACGACGTCACCTAGTTCTAGACGTAGTTGCCGGGGAAACTTGAAATATCTATACTATTATTACACAGTAGATATGAGTTTATGAAAGGAGACTTACAGTGAGCAGCCCCACAATACAGTTTATAATAGGAAAGCAGTAAATGAAAGCGATAACCACTTACTCGGTTGTAGTGCTTCCATGCTGTTTGGTTAGTTGTTCAACAAAGAAAGGTTGAAAACAACAGTATATTCAAAATCAAAGGAGAAAGTGCTTTGAAAAAGAAAGATTTGGGGCTTACAGCTCAAGGAGAGGCCCAGGGTTTTATCAGTGAGCGCACTGTTGAATTTGTACAGAGGGACTTATACAAGTGACTGAGGCCCAAAAAGGTTTTCTGTACAAAGGGATGGGTCTTACACTCTCTCAAGAGGCCCAAAAAGTTTTTAAAGAAAAAGAGTGGGGCTTATAACACGAGGGTAGGCTCAAATGATTTTTCGTTTAAAAATGGCGATCGCGCCGAGGTTTTCTTTTAACGCAGAGGGAGTTATACAATAAGTGAGGCCCAAAATGTTTTGGTTAAAAGGGGGATTGGGTCATACACTCTAATAGAGGCCCAAAATGTTTTGAATGAGTCTTATAGCTCAAGGAGAGACCCAGATGATTTTTATTTTTAAACGGGCGACGATCGCGCCGTTTACTTGTACAGAGGGACTTATACAATGAGTGAGGCCCAAAAAGTTTTTGTACAAGGGGGGATGGGTCTTACACTCTCTCAAGAGGCCCAAAGAGTTTTGAAAATGATTTATGAGGGTTGAATTAATCCAAAACCCTAATTTGTTTTCAAAATGTATTTAATTGAATAAAAATTCAATTAAAATGATCAAAAATTGTTTAACACATGGAAAACAAATTGTGATCTTGGATTAATGCTTCAAAAATTAAGTATTGACCTACAAAATAATTAGAAAGCATTAAAAGTTGCAAAATCAATGTGGAAAAAATATTTAAAATGTCAAAAACAATTAAAATATTAATTCTTTGCAAAAATATCAATTATATGAAATAAATAATATTTTTGGGATTTTTTGTGAGAATAAAATATTTTAACATTTTTGTGAATTATTAAAAAAAGAATCAACTCAAAATCATTAAAACTCAGAGAGAAATTAATTTTTGAATCAATTAAACAAAATCACAAAATTCAAATATTTGAATTTCTAAAAATGGCGCCAAGAACAAGCTGAAGAACACGCGCGTGTTCTTGGTTTCTCAGATTTGCATTTTCTATCCAATCTCCATGAATACGTAATCATATCATGCAATCCACATATCATTATGCTCTCCTCAACCTCACGATCATGTCTATGTACTTTAATTTCATTTAAATTAAACATACAACAAGAAATCACGAAGAGACCTCAAGAACCCTAATTTCTGCATGAAGGCTAGGATTTTTGATACACGATTCAAACAATGCAATTAATTGAGGGAAAACATTCCATGCATGATTATGAATATATGGCCAAATTATTGTGCGAGGAAATATGCATAGATTGAGAGATGACCAAGTATGTGCTTACCTCCAAGTCGTGACAGCAAGTTCAAAGTGATTTTTAATTTGGAGGTGTTACAGATGAGTGGTGATGATCTGAACAGCTTCCCTACACCCTATGGATTGTGTTTGGATGGCTGGACTTGATTGAAATTGGCTGGATCATTTTGTGGTACCTCAGCTGCACTTTGGTTAAAACCTTGAGCAACCAGCTGGTGATTTCATGAAATTGATGTTTCAGAAGTAATCTAAGTGTTTGATCAGCTCATATGTGATGTATGTGAGGTGTGTGAGTGATTGGTTTGATTGGAATTGCTCTCAAACTCAAAACCCAATAGTGACTTGCCTTAGAAGGCAAAATTGGAGTGAAAGAAGAGATTTTGAGGAAAGCATCTGTTAGATGGATTTGGTGTACTCAAACTGACCACAATTGAGCTCTATTTATAGTAGAGCAAGTTTGTTTTGTAAGGAATAGTGCACGACAGCTGGTAAGTAGGTTTGGCCAATGTTGGCAAATGAAAATCCAAGTCTCCTCTAGCCATTGACTAGAGGTTAGGGCACAGAGCTTTGGTTCCCTTGGTCTTGGATAAGTCTTGACTGATTTCAGATGAGAATGGGTCAGTCCATGCGACCTTGATGGTTCCATTGAATGCCTCATTCCAAATTTGAAGTCTTGTCCCTATTTTGGCCATTCTAGGTTCAACATGCTATTTCTTGTTCCATGGACTTTGGAGGCTTGGCTCAGTGATTGTCCCCTTTAGATTAAATCCTCTGAGGTGTCCAAGTGGATAGGAGCAATTGAATTTGGCTGATTTTGGCAAATCGACCAAAGTTGCAAATTCTGCCTTGCCTTGACAGATTTCAGCAAGGCAACTTGGCAATGTTGTATCTCATGGTGTAGGTTGAATTTGGCAATGTTCTTGGCCATTTTGGAAAGCTCTTACATGATACAACAATTGTTTGAACAAGTTTGGTTTTGATCTCTTTTGATTCCAAGTGAAAAATCCCCCTACATTTGGCAAAAAGTGAGGCAGAATCTGACTTAGTGAAAATTTCACTAAGTGTTGGAAAAAGTGACATTTTCACTTTTCAGCCACTTTGATCACTCCATAACTCAAAATCCTTAATGAATTGGAATGACTTGTAGTTGAAGTTTTTGTAGGTGATAATGAGGGCTACAAATCCATCTTTGGATGAGAAAAAATGGCCTTGTGGTTTAGGAGTTATGGTCCTCCAAAGTTGGTACCTTTGCCACTTTGTTTTTAACTTAGAAAAATTTCTAAGTTTTATGGTTACCCCTTTTACAAGTTATCTCACTTTTCTTGATTTTTCTTGATGAATGATGATTCAAATCATACATTAACATCATTTTAGGGTTAAAAATCCATTTTGTTGAAAAATCTCAAAAAGTCAAAGTTGACTTTTGTGCATAGTTGACTTTTTATCAGATGAATTCCAAACTGTGCAATTCTTCAGGAAATCATGTCCTTGACCTAAATCAAACTTGATGGACATGTTCCATGGGTGTCATAGGGTATATTCAATCATGTATTAGGGTTTGGGAGCATGTCCTGGTCAAAAGTCAAAGTTATAGTTGACTTTTCCCTTAAAACCCTAATTGTGGTGCAGATGGAATTGAGACTTGTTGCTCAAACTTCTTGGATTAATCCATTGTTCCAAATGGATCAATATGGTATATTAGAGACCCTCAAATCATGTCTTGAGGTCTTGGCTCATGGTTTGTCCCAAAAGTCAACTTAGGGGTGAATTAGGTCAAGAAACCCTAATTCCTGATTTTTGATGAATGCATCCCCTGAGGCAAAATTGACTTGATGCATGGGTTCATGAGGTTCCATGAAGTATATTAGGTCATGTTTTGGATCATTGCCTTGTGCCCAGATGAAAATTTCAATCTGGAGGCCCTGGTCGACCAAAACCCTAATTTAGTGACACTGTCGATCTTGAGACTTGATCCACCTAGAAGGGAGCAGCCTTGTGCTTAATCCTTGAAGTGGGAGTCCTTTTTGATCCATTGTGGATGTTTAAGAGATTAGACAAGTTGAAGATCATGTCATTTCTTGATTGATCCTTTGTCTAAGCACTCAGAGGGGGCTTGAAACCCTAATTTTGATTGTATTGGATGCTCACCCATCTTTGGGGAGACTGATGAAGCATGATGGTTCATCCATATTGTGATGATGATTTTCACAATGATGGGGAATCTAAGTGGTCAAAATTTGGGGTATGACACTAAGCCTCCCAAGTCTTTGGAACCCAAAATAGCATGTCAAACCTAGAAATCCCTAAAGAGGGGACAAGACTCCAATTTTGGAATGGAGCATTTAATGGATGCACCAAGGTGGCATGGACTGAGCCATTTCCAACTGAATTCAGTCAAGACTTATCCAAGACCAAGGGAACCAGCAGCCTGTGCCCTAACCTCTAGTCAATGGCTAGAGGAGACTTGGATTCTCATTGCTCAACATTGGCCAAACCTATGCAGCAGTTGCCATTCACTATTCCTTGCAAAAAAAAACTTGCTTTACTATAAATAGAGCTCATTTCTGATCAGTTTGAGTACACCAAAGCCATCGAACAAATGCTTTCCTCAAAATCACCTTCTCACTTCCAAATTTGCCTTCCAAAGCAAGTCACTATCGGGTTTTGAGTTTGAGAGCAATTCCAATCAAACCAATCACACATACACACACCTCATAAACATCATATAGAAGTGATCCAAACACTCACATAACATCTGGAACACCAAAATCACAAAATCACTAGCCAATTGCTCAAGTTCTTGACAAATTTGCAGTTGGGGTATCATCTCAAGTTCCAGATCATTTACATCCACTCCAAGCATCCAGACACACTCCATAGCACCTAGGGAAGCTATCCATATCCTTGGAACCAAGTTGTAACATCTCTAACACAAAACACGATCACCAGCTGCAGGAGGTAAGCATGAGCTTTTCTAACTCTATGATCCATGCAATTTTTGTTGCACAATAATTTGGCCATATGTTCATAATCATGCATATAGTGTTTTCCCTCAATCAATTGTTTTGTTTGAATCGTGTGTGGAATTTCTGAACCATCATGCAAATTTTTAGGGTTCTTGAGGTTTCTCTTTGATTTCTTATTCCATGCTTAAAACAAATGAAATTAAAGACCATAGACATGATCGTGAGGTTGAAACGAGTAGATTGATATGTAGATTGCATGATATAAACAAGTATTCAGTGAGATTGGATAGAAAATGCAAATCTGCAGAAACAGAGGGTGGCGCGTGTTCTTGGCACCCTTTTTGAAAATTCAAATATTTGAATTTTGTGATTTTATTTAATTGATTCAAAAATTAATTTCTCTCTGAGTTTTAATGATTTTGAGTTGATTATTTTTTTAATAATTCACAAAAAATATTAAAATATTTTATTTTCCCAAAAAATCCCAAAAATATTATTTATTTCATATATTTGATATTTTTGCAAAGAATTAATGTTTTATTTGTTTTAACATTTAAAATATTTTTTCCTCCTTGATTTTTCAAATTTTAGTAATCTCCAATCATTTTGTGGATCAAAACATAATTTTTGAAACATTAATCCAAGATCACAATTTGTTTTCTACATGTTAAACAATTTTGGTCATTTTAATTGAATTTTTTATTCAATTAAAATACATTTTGAGAACAAATTAGGGTTTTTGATTAATTCAACCCTCATCAAACTTTTTCAAACTCTTTGGGCCTCTAATAGAGTGTAAGACCCAATCTCCTTTTAACCAAAACCATTTTGGGCCTCGGACATTGTATAAGTCCCTCCGCGTAAAAAGAAAAACCTCGGCGCGATTGCCATTTTTAAACAAATAACCTTTGGGCCTCTAATAGAGTGTAAGACCCATCCCTTTGTACCTAAAACCTTTTTGGGCCTCAGTCATTGTATAAGTCCCGGTACAGTTTTCAAAATAACGGTGCGATTGTTGTTTTTCATTTGGGCCTCTCCTTGAGTTGTAAGCCTCATATCTTGTACAAAATATTTTTGGGCCTCTATTAGAGTGTAAGACCCAATCCCTTTGTAAATACAAAACTTTTTGGGCCTCAGATGTTGTATAAGTCCCACTGTATTTTTAAAAACAACGGCGCGATCGTCGCCTCTTTTCAAAAATAACTCTTTGGGCCTCTCCTTGAGCTGTAAGCCCCACCACTTGTATAAAAATAAACCTTTGGGCCTCTTGAGAGAGTGTAAGACCCATCCCTTTGTACAGAAAACCTTTTTTGGGCCTCAGTCACTTGTATAAGTCCCTGTACAAATTCAAAACAAACAGTACAATCACTGATAAAACCTTGGGCCTCTCCTTGAGCTGTAAGCCCCAACAATCTTTTCAAAGCACTTTCTCCTTTGATTTTGAATATAATATTGTTATCAAATCTTTCTTTGTTGAACAACTAACAAAACAGCATGGAAGCTTTACAACCGAGTAAGTGTTTACCCGCTTTCTTTATCCTCTTTCATATATATAACTGTATTGTGGGGCTGCTCACTGTAAGTCTTCTTTCACAAACTTTTATATACTTGTCAAATATCAACTGTGTAATATTAGTATAGCTATTTAGAGTTTTCCCCGGCAACTACGTCTAACACTAGGTAAAGCCCTGTTGGTCACTCTTAAATACAGTCAAAACTAGATCCCCATAGGATTACCAGACACAGTCTTTCCTCCTCTTGGGGTTAAACAATATGGAGACGTGAAAGACAGCATTCTCGGTGAACCCTTTCTCAGACTGTCACCCTTAGAAATTGTCAAAGAAACTCTAACTCCCCAGAGATGATCTTTTCTCCATGAATGGCATCTCTTGAGTTTCTTCCAAATTGTCGAACTTTCCTGGCTTGATCTATTCTCAATGAATGGCATGTCTTGAATTTCTCGGGATTTGGGGACCCACAGGCTTCCTAAAAGCATCCCCGCCTCCTCTTGGGCGTTGTACAAGGACCCTTCGGCTTCTTAAAAGCTCTCATGCCTTATCTTGGGCTTAGTACAAGGACCCAGAGTCCTCTACAGGTATAGGAACAGAACCTAGTCATCAATTTGCTAGAGCTGTCTTTCCGAGTCAAGTGTCAGACCAGTTAATGGGTTGACCTTCATCCCTTAACATACCGGCCTTCTCTTGGGCATCATACAAAGATCATTCACTTATTCGAGAATCAATTTCTCAAAACACCAGTAGGCTTGGACAGTCTCAATACCCTTTGGATTTCCCATTTCCTTAAAGAACAGGAAATAACCCTGATCCTCTGATCAATCCCAAAGCACAAACATACCTTTAATCAGTCTCTTTATAAGAACTAATTTTATCTTTTATCCAACATACTAGACCTGTCACTCAACTGAAACAGTTGCCAGCACAGTCAGCCTCCTCTTGGGCTTTGTACAAATGATTCTCCCCAGCGGAGTTAACCTTTTCAGACTCTCTTGTTAAGTCAAATAAACCTTTTAGCCTCCATCTCAGGCTTCGTACTAGATACAAAAACACTCTCTTGTTTAGTATAAAAGACTCTCTTGTTGAGTCAAATCCCCTTTTAGCCTCCATCTCGGGCTTCGTACGAGATACAAAAACACTCTCTTGTTGATTATAAAAGACTCTCTTGTTGAGTCAATCAACTTTTTAGCCTCCATCTCGGGCTTCGTACGAGATACAAAAACTCTCTTGTTGAGTATAAAAGACTCTCTTGTTGAGTCAAACCCATTTAGCCTCCATCTCGGGCTTCGTACGAGATATAAATCACTCTCTTGTTGAGTATAAAAGGCTCTCTTGTTGAGTCAAACCACTTTCAGCCTCCATCTCGGGCTTCGTACGAGATAGAAAACACTCTCTTGTTGAGTATAAAAGACTCTCTCATTAAGTCAAACAACCTTTAGACTCTCTTGTTTAGTCAATCATCTGTTCCAGATTCTCTTGTTGAGTCAAAACCCTTTAGCCTCTATCTCGGGCTTCGTACGAGACATATAAAAAGCACCCTCTTGTTGGGTCAATAATCTCCTCTTAGGCTTTGTATAAAGAAAACCCCGGTTGAGTCAATCAACCTTTTAGCATCAAAGCTGTGCCTCGCCACAGGATACAAACATCAAAAACTTCTCTTTAGAGATGACAAATTCTCTCTAAAAAACTCTTTAGCTTCACATCTTGGGCTTTGAACAAGATACAAATAGACCCTTCAGCTTCACGTCTTGGGCTTTGAACAAGATACATATACTCCCTTTAGATTCACGTCTTGGGCTTTGAACAAGACACCAAAACAACTTTTTTTCCTCCCATAGAATAGGAGGAACTACGATCGCTCTGATTTCCCTGTTTCCTCAAACGGGAATACGTAGGCATAAGATTACAAAAAATCTTAGCGAGCATACTAATCAAAGACCCAAATCCAGTACCCCCAGATATCAACCCAAAAGCACCAAATCCTAACATCATACCAAAAACCTCGCAAACAGTCCAGACATTCTGAATTTAAACAAAATAAACCGAAGAAGGGCCCACAATCTAAACCGCATCTGTAACCTAACAGACCGCTGTTCAAACTCAGTATGCAAGCAGGGTTAATTGGAGACATCTATTTCCCTTCCTTAGTCAGCTTAATAGGATAAAAAATGAATCGACCTGTAGTACCCCAGAGCGGCAGTGCTTAAGAACACGTCCCAAAATCGCTCGCTACAGAGAAATGGCGCCCACCGTGGGGCCTCCTTCTCTTTCTTACAATCTTCGGTGGAAACCTTTAAATTCAACAAGTATCACAAAAATGGCAACTCTGCTGGGGAGTCATTGTCTATATAGGATCATAAGACTAGAAGTCTAGGATGATTAAGACAAATATATATACTGCTTTTCCTAAATGATATATGTGTTTATTTTTCTGCTAATGGGAATGCGTGTGATGCCGCATGTGGAAAGATTGAGTATACACCTAAGATAGGCGATGGCAATGTGGGTAATCTTATTGGGAGTGAATTCCAGTTAAGAGCCCCAGATCGACCATCAAACTCAGTGGAGACTCCCTTTGCAGATACATTGCCTATACGACTTCGGTTGTTGAAATTAGTGTGGTCAACTGGGTTATCTAAGAAGCTGAGGTTTTTAGCAGACTTAAGCCATTTTGTAGTGCGGAAGCTATCGGAAATAGTTGTCACGCGATACTACCCTCATCTGAGATCACTCTAGGTACTACGCCAAAAATATGTTTAGACGGAACCTAAAAGACAGCGCTTTTATACAAAAGCGCTGCTAAAAAGAATAAAAAAATTTCGCTAAAAAAAAGCGCCTTAAAAGAAAGGCTTTAGAAAGCGCTTTTCAAAAGCGCTGTAAAAGACTGCCACCTTAGACCACCTTAGAAAGCGCTTTCCAAAAAGCGCTGCTATAGGTATTACTTTAGAGAGCGCTTTTAAAAAGCGCTGTCTAAAGGCCACCTTAGAAAGCGCTTTCAGAAAGCGCTCTTATAGGACTCTAATTATTTTCACTTTAGAAAGCGCTTTCTAAGGAAAAGCGCCCTCTAAAGTCCTGTACTAATTAAAATATAAAACAATTCTAAACATTTTCAGAGACACTTCTATTCATTATCTCTCTCGACCGTTTCTCTAAACCCTTGCCGTCGTTCTTGCATTGCCATTGACGTCGTTCTTGCATTGCCATTGCCGTCACCGTTGTCGTCACCGTTGCTGTCATTGTTGCATTCCATTCGTGAAAACGTTGTTGTTGTTGTTGTTGTTCTTATTCTCTTATCCTCTGAAAACGAATAAGGTACGTTGTTACTCTTTTATTATTCATTTCTCTGTTTTTAAAATTTGTTTTTGATTTGATTTTTATGCTGAAAAAGTTTTCACGATGAGGATAAAAGCTCCCTCTTTTATTGTTGCAGAATCGAACCTATTTTTTGCTTTTATTTTTCATGTATATTTGGCAAAGTATCAATCCTTAATCTTTCATCTCTTATTTTTACAAATGTCCCTATTTTTTTATAATAAGCTCATTGTGTTATGCATTCATGATACAACCTAGTTTTGTGGAAGGTATTTTCATAAGGAAAATAATATTAAAGTATCTTCACAACAGGTATAAAATTTTAAATATTATTGAAAAGATACTTCATGATACAACCTAGTTTTGTGGAAGGTTACTTTTAAATATTTTTTACTGTATATTTGGCAAAGTTGATTAGTATAAACAACCTAGTATTGATTGAAATTGTATTTCGCTAGTTGTGTTGTACTGTTTTTCCAATTGATTGTGTTTGGTCTATCCTTTTTTCCCAAGTTCATTTCTTTTATTTTCTAGAACTTGTGACTTTTTGTTATAAGTTAATTGTCTACTTTATACTTATTGAGGAGAGAATTTTTTTTATACTTTAAATTATAATTATCTACTTTATAAGTTAATTAGATTTTTTTTGATACTTTAAATTATAAGTTAGTTGCCACTTATCAAGTTATGACTCATAATTGGTCAATTAATGATATTTCATTTTATGATACGTGTATAGGGGTTACTTGTGTTCAAAGTGTGAAAGTCAGATTGTTTCCCTACAGGTATAACATTTTTTCTTTTTGGTTTTGTTTAGTTTAATTAGTATAACTATGGATAAGAAATGGATGTCTTCAAGTCGATTGTCGAAAGAGTACGACAACGGGGTATCGGAATTCATTAAGTTTGCTGTTGCGCACGCCAAAGACCCCAGTCGAATGATATGTCCTTGCTTGGGTTGCTGTTTTGGGAGTTGGGTTGACGTGGTTCAGTTGGCATCGCATTTATTGAGGAGTGGAATTGATAGAAGTTATACATGTTGGAATTTGCATGGTGAGAAAATTAATGGGAATGTTGAATCGGGGTATAATACGACCTACGCTTCATACGACAATGGCACAGATACACACGATTCTGATCGAGTCGAAGAGATTGCAGAAGCACTTGAAGAAGATCTTAAGGATTGTCCCAAAATGTTTGAAGAAAGGAAAACGAACATATCTACCACCTACTGCGTATACTCTATCTAGAAAGGAGAAAAAAGTATTGTGTAAGTTTCTAAGTAAAGTTAAAGTTCCAGAAGGATACTCTTCATATATTAGAAGACTTGTGTCTATGAAAGACCTCAAGTTAAAGAGTTTAAAGACGCATGACTGCCATGTTATAATGGAACATTTTCTACCAATAGGTATACGTTCTATTCTGCCAGAAAAAGTAAGAAGCGCAATAACTAAATTGTGTTTTTTCTTCAAGTCAATTTGCAGTAAGGTGATCGATCCTGCGATCTTACCATATACTAGAATCATATACTAGAAATGGATCATAATGAGGGTATTTGGATCAATCCAACCGTCCGTGTTGTTAAGAGACGGGTAGAACATACTCCAAACAAGAAAAGAAAGAGACGTTAGTGAAAAAGGTACTAGTTGTAAAATTATAGCTTATATCATTCAATATAGCTTATATCATTCAATGGATTAGGATTATGGATTTTTATATTTGTCATTTAATTTCTGTTTTTTTCTTTCTTACAGGTCAAATGTCTAGTAACCAGGAAGATACGCACGAGTAGCACGGGCAAGAGCAACCAATATTACATGGGTCAAAGTGGAGGTATATTAATTTTCACAATATTGCTTATTAGTGATGCTACTTGATAACACAAAACATCTATATATTATTTCTTAACTAATGCGTATTTTGTTTTGTTATGTAGTATTTCGATGATATGGCGTGTCCTTATTACACGAGGAAACAATTGCAAGATACTAAGGAGGAATTGTGCGAATTTTTTATTGCAAGAAGAATTCTTTCTTGAATGTATAGTTTTGTGAATGTAAATTCTAGTTCATTGAAATGTAAATTCTATGCAGGTTTGAAACCATACAATAGAATTTGTGCGAATTCTGCATGTAAATTCTAGTTTATTGAAATGTACAAATTCTAGTTTATAAAATTTGTGCGAATTCTGCATTAATGTAAATTATAGTTTTGAAATAGAATTTGTTGATGGAAATGCGTATCCATACTGGTTTATTGAAATGTGAATTATACAGGTTTATGGAAATGTGAATTATACATGTTTCTGCATAAAAAAAAATGGTTAAAATGAGATTTTTAAAAAAAATCTTCAAAATTATACGTAGACAAAAGACAACGCTTTTGAGAAAAAAGCGCTGTCTAAGGTTATACATTAGACAACGCTTTCAAAAGCGCTGTCTAAAGTCCACCTTTAGAGAGCACTTTTTCTAAAGGTATATAAAAAAAATCATTATACGTATACATTAGACAGCGCTTTCAAAAGCGCTGTCTAAAGTCCCACTTTATAGAGCGCTTTTGAAGAAAAAAGCGCTCTCTAAAGTATATAAAAAAATTCTTTAAAATTTTAAACGTATACATTAGACAGCGCTTTTATAAGCGCTGTCTAAAGTCCCCTTTTAGAGAGCACTTTTTCATAAATAAAAAAGCGATGTCTTTACCTACGACAGCGCTGGCTTAGACAGCGCTTTTAAGCGCTGTCATAGGCCAAAAAAAGCGCCCTCTTTTCCCTTGTTTGGCGTAGTGAGGATACGTCAGCTCGCTGGCGATCCGCTTGTTGTTGTTATCCCAAGAGGGGTCAATGATTTTGCAGACAGGTACAAAAAATCACCAGTATAAACCTTTGGGGGGGGATAGAGCCTTGACTTCATGACACCGACCCTTTGACCCCATGTTTTTTCTATGTTTTTGTGTGCTGCATTCATACATTCTTTTAAAAAACATTAAAACAAAAAAAATCTTCTCTTCTAGTCTCTCTTTTTCAAACTAAACTAAGACAATGATTGCAAATGTCAGAGAAAGAAGATTGCGCTAATGGATTTCGGTAGAAGGAAAACTCATAAGTACACCTTCAAGGTTCCAAAGTTAGAGGATTTAAGAGATTTGGCGAGAATGATCACCAACCCCGACGCTTTCAGAGCTAAATATGGAGGACTACTGTCTCTATTAAGGGTCCATGTAATTGAAGGAATCCTGTCCACGCTAATCCAGTTCTACGATTCGGTTTATCACTGTTTCGCATTTCCGGATTATCAGCTAGCACCAACGCTGGAGGAGTACTCTCACCTGACTGACCTGCATATCACTGATCAAGCTCCCTTTTCTGGACTGGAAGAAATTCCAAAGGATCAAACCATTGCAAGAGCAATTTATTTGGATGAGTCAGAAGTCAGGACTCACATGACCACTAAGGGTGGCATCCAAGGTTTGCCAGCCCAGTTCTTAACAAAGAAAGCCCTGTACTTTGCTAGTATAGGGAGCGTGGCCGCTTTCAAGAGCATCTTTGTTTTGCTCACCTACGGGTTGTTTTTGTTTCCCAACACTGATAAATTCGTAGATATCAACACCATTAAGATTTTTCTGATTGGAAACCCTGTACCGACCCTGCTCGCAGATGCGTATCATTCGGTGCACTTAAGGAATTTATACAGCGGAGGAATGATCACGTGCTGTGTACCCTTGCTTTACAAATGGTTCACTTCCCATTTGCCAAAGTCTGCTGCATTTTGGGATCAAAAGAATACTTTACGTTGGTCGCAGAGAATCATGTCTCTTACCAACTCTGACATCGATTGGTATAATCGAATCTATGACGGGATTAGGATCATTGACCGTTGTGGAATTTTCCCAAATGTACCCCTTATAGGAACTAAGGGAGGAATCAACTATCATCCAATTCTCGTTTGTCGTCAATTTGGATACCGAATCAGGCATGTCCCGCGTAATGCTCATCTGGAAGGTCTTTTCTTCAAGGAAGGAGAAAATGACAGGGCACTAAAGACAGAAATAGTGCATGCTTGGCAACACGTTCATAGGAAAGGACGAGAGTCTCTAGGAAAACCAGACTGTGTCTCGGTGGAGCCCTATCTCCACTGGGTACAAACTAGAGCTCTCAAGCTGAGGATGCCTTACCCTCGTCAGGAAGTTCTTCCATTAAGGGTCTCTGCCCTTTATTTTATGTCTGAGACAGAAAAACTTCAAATTACTCTCAGCAAAGTTCAACAGGAGAAGAGGTCTTGGAGGAACAAGTACCGTATTCTCAATGTAGAGTGCAAGAAAATACAACAACTGTTAAGAGAAAAAGATGCTCTGATTGAGATTTTAGAGCAACATGGTGTAGAAAATCAGGATGACCAAAGAAATTTGCTCGCTCCTTTCACTTGGCAAAGGAATGACAACCCGACAACGGCCCAAGAGCCCTGGTCAAAGAAAAGGAAAGTACCAGAACTAGCACCTTAGCTCTCCTCAGAAAAGACTCAGGATCCATTAGTTTAGATTTCCTTTTTCAGCACTTTGTAATCCACTGTATTTCCATTTCCGCAATCCTTTGAATTCAATAAAATGGGGTTTCCCCACTGTTTGATATGTGCAATCCAATTGTCGAAGTTTACTTTGAATAAACAAAAAAACAAACAATTAATATAATCATTGCATATCATTCATCATTCTCGCGTAAACGCATTCTTCTTACCTACGAATCTCACGTTTGTGTCTCGATTCTAGAGTCAAACTGTCTCATTCGTACAATACTCGGGCCAATCGTCAGAAAAAGATGGATGATCTCGAGGAAGAGAACAGAGAGTTGAGGGAAGAAATTGACACTCTGAAAGAGGATCTGAGAAAGCTTCATAACGACATGCAAGCTCTAGCAGAAGCTCAGATGCAGCAACAAAGGACTGTGATCTCAGAGATCACATCAACGCCCATAGTGGAAAAGTATGATCCTAGGTACAAAATTCCGAAAGATCGTCCCAGGGGAATGCCACTCAACTATATCCCGGAAGGATATGTTCCGCCGATCACTGAGGATCAGGGAACCGCAGCAGGAACCGCTGGGCCTGAAGGTTACAAACTTCGGGAAAGCGAAGATGCCAGGGGCATGACAGCAACTCCTGAAGGTTACAAACTTCGGGAGGCACCGAGAGTCTCGGCCATAATGAATATACCACCACCCGTGGTACACACTGTCCCAGAAGGACAAATTACACAGATACCTTTTGGTGGAAATGACAGCATGTTCGATAGAATGAATGAATTCTAGGAACAGTTCCTGGAAATGCAGAAGGAACTGCAAGCCATTTGCGGTCAGGATCTATTTGGAAAGGATGCCGCAGACCTTTGTTTGGTCCCCAATGTGAAAGTTCCACACAAGTTCCAGGTACCCGACTTTGAAAAGTACAAGGGTAACTCTTGCCCTCAGAGCCATTTGGTGATGTACGCTCAGCGAATGTCAGCTCAGACAAAGAATCAGGATCTGCTCATTCACTACTTTCAGGTTAGTTTAACCGGTGCCGCATTAAAATGGTACATGGATTTAAACCGCGCTACGATCAACACGTTCAGAGATCTTGGCACTGCCTTCATTCAACAATATAAATACAATTTGGACATGGCACCGGACAGAGATCAGTTCAGATCGATGTCACAAAAGGACAAGGAAACCTTTAAGGAGTACGCTCAGAGATGGCGTGAAATTTCCACTCAGATTTCTCCACCGCTGGAGGAAAAGGAGATGACAAAGATCTTTTTGAAAACCTTGAGCTCATTTTACTATGATAGAATGGTCGCCAGTGCGCCCACTGACTTCACCGAGATGGTGGGCATGGGAGTTCGTCTTGAGGAAACCGTCCGAGAAGGACGTTTGGTAAAAGACGTTGGATCATCAAGTAGTACAAAATGATACGGTAGTGCTCTCCCTAAGAAAAAAGAGCAGGATATTGGGAATATCTCTCTCGGAAAGAAAAGGCGACGTTACCAACCAGTAGCAGCTGTAACTCCTGCTATCAACCCTGCGCCTGTTTCTACGTATCAACCTCAGGTTGCGCAGAGCTACCCTAATCAACAGCCTCTTCAGTAGGCTCGTCCTCAGTACAACAACAACCGTACAACGCGACCTTCAGGGTTTGATCCTATACCCATGTTGTACGTAGAGCTATTTTCGTTACTACTGGTCAAGGGGCATGTCCAAACCAGGTCTCCTCTTACAGTACCGAAAAATCCGCCTTTCTGGTTTAAAGCGGATCAGACTTGTCCTTACCATCAAGGAGGACCAGGGCATAACATAGAGAACTGTATCAGTTTCAAATCTGATGTACAAAAGCTTGTTAGGAGCGGGGTCTTATCTTTCAAAGATACGAATCTGAATGTTCTCACGAACCCGTTGCCTCAACACGAGAAAGCTACAGTCAATTTGATAGAAGGAGAGTCTAACGAAAGCTATCAAATTTATGATGTACTCTTATTAAGGGCCAATCTGGTCAAGATGCATTGTAGACAGAGTGGATATGGCCATGTACCATCTCATAATTATCACCAGTGTGATATCTGCTCTAAAAACAATCAAGGATGTTCTGTGGTGCAATCAGCTCTACCGGAACAATTGGATCTCGGGTGGATCCAAGAGCATCGAGTTCGTGGAGTCAACATGACCTATACGAATTCCAACATCATTCAATACCATGACATCCGTGCAATGAATATCAACTTGGCGGCAATGCACTCAAGGCAAATCCAGTATCATAATCTTCTACAACATGATTACAATTCCTGTCTGACTTGCTCGGTAAACAAACAGGAATGCTCTTTCATACAAGAGGCCCTCTAGCGTCAGATGGATCTTGGGTGGATCCAAGACTACCATGATAGAAATCCTTATCAGATCAACATGATCCAAATCTTTGATATCTGTTTGATGAATACCAGCTTGGTGGAGTTACACGCCAGGCAAGTCTAACTCAGTTTTCTCACTTCTCACGATTATCTGAGCTGTAAAGTATGCAGTGAGAGTAACCAAGGGTGCGCTATCGTTTAAATAACTTTACAACACTTGTTAAACCACTGGTGGCTTCCAATCTATATGGATGAAGACACGCAACAAATCAGTCTGCTTAATGGAAACCCCACTCGGCATCAAAATCAGGATGTCTGATCTATAGGGACTGACTTGGTGAGGTTACACTGCATCCAAACCAGGCGTGGCCAGGTGCCACCATATAATTACGAACACTGTTGAGTCTGCTCGAAGAATAACCAAGGATGCTACCTTGTGCGGGCAGCTCTTCAAGGTCAGGTGTATCGTAGAGAGATTCGCCCATGTCCGGGTTCCGAGCTAATCAACTGGACGCCAGACTACTTCGCTGATCAAATCAGAGACGTCGTCATAATCTCTGATCATCAACAGAACAAGGATGCTTGTACCATCATCCCTCTACTGGATGAATCAAAAGTCCCTAGCCAGGAGCTGATTGAAGTTACTTATGACAGTCAGAAAAATCAGAAGGCTCCTGTAGTTATTTATCTACCAGGACCATTACCATATGAATCAGCTAAGGCAATCCCTTACAAATACGGTGCGACAATAATCGAGAATGGAAAGGAAATTCCATTACCCTCCGTCGTGAATATTGCAGACATCAGTCGAGTAACACAGAGCGGTCGAATCTTCAACCGAGGAGTTGGAGAACCTAACAAAGAAAAGGAACTTTCGACAGAAGCTCCTGATCCACCAGTCAGTCAGTCCAGTAATCCCAACCTTTCGAAAAATAATGATGAAATGCTGAAGCTCATCCAAAGGAGTGAATACAACATTGTTGATCAACTGTTACAAACTCCTTCAAAGATCTCAGTGCTATCACTTTTACTCAGTTCTAAAGCCCACAGAGAGGCTCTACAGAAAGTCTTAGAGCAGGCCTTTGTGGAACAGGATGTGTCAATATGACAATTCGATAGCATCATCTCTAACATCACTTCCTGTAACAACTTAGGGTTCAGTGAAGAGCATTTTCCAGAGGAGAGCAAACGCCACAACATGGCGCTAAATATCACAGTCAACTGCCAAGACAATGCTTTAGCCAGTGTACTGGTAGACACAGGATCGGCCATCAACGTTATGCCGAAGTCCACCTTAATGCGACTATCATTCAAAGGATCCCCGATGAGGGGCAGTGAGGTCATCGTCAAAGCCTTTGACGGATCTCGGAAAGCAGTTATCGGCGAAGTCGACCTTCCCATAACTATCGGTCCTCACACTTTCCTAATCACTTTCTAGGTCATGGACGTTCGGGTAGCGTACAGTTGCTTATTAGGAAGACCTTGGATACACCAGGCTGGGGCTGTCACTTCGACAGTGCACCAGAAACTGAAGTTCGTCAAGAACAATAAACTCGTCACAGTTTGTGGAGAACAAGTCTTGATCGTGAGTAACCTGACATTATCTACTTGTGTAGAACCCGAGAAGGTTGTTGGAACTCAATTCCAAGCACTTTCAGTGAGCAATGAGAATCAATCAGAGAAAGGAACCTCGATTTCCTCATACAGAGATGCTCTCGAAGTGATCAAAAGTAACAATACGAAAGGATGGGGACAACTTGTCATTCCTACTGATAACAAAGCAAAGAAGGGTCTTGGTTTCTCTTCAACCTGTACCCAGACCGCTGCTAACGATGAAAGTGTTCATCCCATTCAGGACTTCTTCCAGAGTGGAGGTTTCCTTCACCCATTGCCTCAAGCAGTCCATACTATCAACAAGGAGGATCCCTCCAACACAGATGAGGAGTGGAAGTCCTATCTTAACGAGGACGGTTATATGTCTCAGGAAGAGGTGCCTACGCCATTTTGATATCCTGCACAGAGTCCGAGATTTATACCAAGGTCAGACGTCGAAATGATATACGGAGGTTGTGATCCGGAAGGATGTCGTGCTCCGCCAAATTCATTAGAGGAAGACACTCTAATGAAAGACAACTTTGACCACGACTATTATAGCCCAATGGATGGCCTGCCTATCTGGCAACCGTACCCAGGAGACTTGGGGCACAAAAATCCGCCGAACAATGAAAATCAGCTGAGCATCATTGAACAAAATACCTGCGCCCCCACCATGTCATGGGAACAACACTCAGGTCATTCAGAAAATATTCAGTACGACGATGAATTGGCAAGGCTTGTCGGACTAGAATTCGTTAACTATGCTTTTCCCGAGGTCAACGTCATCGAGAGGGATGACTCCTCCAGTTCCAAAGAAGTGTGGGACACCTTGGGACAACCAAGTGGAAAATATGACTTTATGGTCAAGTACACCGCTCCTGAGAGCTCTCGTATCAGGCTCGAAGACATCCAACCAACTGGATGGGGAGATTTTCCTGAGAGAACAAATACTATGCAAAATACAACTGAGGAATCCTCCTACGACAACTCTGCCTGGGAGACAGATTCCAACGATCCTGCTCCGCCAGAAATCAGCATTATTTCTGAAGACAAATCAAGGAAGGTACCAGACTTTGTGATTCACCGAGGAGTTCGCCGCCAATGGGTTGCTGTCGATGTTTCGAAGATTGTTCATAAGTCAAAGTAATTTCCATCTTAACCTTTCACCTTGCCCAGATGAAACAGATGTTTTGATAGGGCTCACTTTCTGTAAATTATCCCTCTTCGCTTCGCCCAAAGCGACAGAGTTTTGTTTTATAGGGCTGTAGTTTCAAGAATTGACTTGTTCATAAATAAAATAACATCGTTCTGTGATCTCCGCATTAATTGTTGTTTTCTCTTTTCGCTTATCTCAGAAAATCGTAATCCTAAAAAACAAATAATAATAAACAAGAAGTTTTTCAAAAAAATACACTGCACACTTTTGTATTCTCTCTATCTCTTCTAAAAACAATCGTCACATCATGCAGATTGCTTGTTTTAAACCCCATTGAAACATACGATCCGATGCCTTCTCCCGACTTTGAGTTCCCGGTATTTGGGGCTGAAGAAGAAGATGACAACGAAATTCCAAAAGAGATCTCCCGACTACTCAGACAAGAGGAAAGGTCCATTGAACCTCACAAAGAGCCGTTAGAAATGGTAAACTTGGGTTCGAAAAATGAGAGAAAAGAAATCAGGATTGGGGCACTGCTCAGTCCAACTGCCAAAGAAAGTTTGACGAAGCTTCTCAAAGAGTTTCCCGATGTGTTTGCTTGGTACTATCAGGACATGCCAGGGTTGGATACCAACATCGTGGAGCATAATTTACTGTTAAAATCAGAATGTACGCCAGTAAAACAAAGGTTGAGATGGACTCACCCGGACATGGCCATCAAAATCAAAGAGGAGGTACAGAAACAGATTGATGCATGCTTCCTCGCCACATCAGAATATCCTCAATGGTTAGCCAACATAGTACCCGTTCCAAAAAAGGACGAAAAAGTCAGAATGTGTGTCGATTATAGAGATCTAAACAAGGCTAGTCCAAAGGATGACTTTTCTTTACCACACATTGACATGCTGGTAGACAGTACAGTAAAGTTCAAAGTTTTCTCCTTCATGGATGGTCTCGGGCTATAATCAGATAAAAATGGCGCCGAAAGACATGGAGAAAACTTCATTCATTACCCCATGGGGTACCTTTTGTTACAAGGTAATGTCGTTCGGTTTGAAGAACGCCGGGGCAACCTATCAACGGGCCATGACTACTTTGTTTTATGACATGATACACAAAGAAATCGAGGTATATGTCGATGACATGATTGCCAAATCTAGAACAGAGGAGGAGCATGTAACCCACCTGTCAAAGCTATTCGAGCGGTTGAGAAAATACAAACTCCGCTTGAATCCTAATAAGTTCACATTCGGTATCCGTTCAGGGAAAATGCTAGGGTTCATCGTCAGCCAGAAAGGAATTGAGGTTGATCCTGACAAGGTCAAGGCCATTCAAGAAATGCCTTCTCCAAAAACTAAAAAACAAGTCAGGGGATTTCTGGGACGTTTGAACTACATCTCCAGATTCATATTCCTTATGACCGCGACATGTGCGCCGATCTTCAAATTACTCAAAAAGAACCAGGACTGCATTTGGACAGAGGACTGTCAAACCGCCTTCGACAGTATAAAGGAATATCTGTTGAACTCACCGATTCTATCACCTCCAGTGGAAGGAAGACCACTGATCATCTACTTAAAAGTCTTGGAAGACTCCATGGGTTGTGTACTTGGCCAACAAGACAAAACAAAAAGGAAAGATTCTGCCATTTATTATTTGAGCAAGAAATTCACCGACTGCGAGACTCGGTACACTATGCTTGAGAAAACTTGTTGCGCTTTGGCTTGGGCAGCCAAACGTCTTCGCCAGTACATGATTCGTCACACTACTTGGTTAATCTCCGAAATGGATCCGATCAAGTATGTCTTCGAAAAACCTGCTCTCACAGGAAGGATTGCCCGTTGGCAGATGTTGTTATCAGAATACGACATCGAGTACCACGCTCAGAAAGCCGTTAAGGGAAGTATTTTAGCTGATCATTTGGATCATCAACCGATTGAGGATCAGGAATTAGTCGGATTTGACTTCCCAGACGAAGATGTCATGTATCTAAAAATGAAAGATTGCGATGAACCGCTACCCAGTAAAGGGCCAGAACCAGGTTCCTAATGGGGACTTATCTTTGACGGAGCTGTCAATCATTACGGAAACAGAATTGGGGCAATCATAGTTACCCCTTAGGGTACCCACATTCCTTTCACCTCCAGACTTACGTTCAAGTGCACAAACAACGAGGCCGAATACGAAGCTTGTATCATGGGTCTTGAGGAAGCGATCGACTTAAGGATAAAACACTTGGACGTATATGGCGACTCAGCCCTGGTTATCAATCAGATCAAAGGAGATTGGAACACATACCAATCAGGACTGATTCCTTACAAAGATTATGCGAGAAGGTTGTTACCCTTCTTCAAAAGAATCGAGTTTCATCACGTCCCTCGTGATGAGAATCACACGGCTGATGCATTAGCCACCCTCTCTTCCATGATTAGCATAAGTCAATGGAACGACTTACCTAAGATCCACATAATGTGCCTAGAACGGCCTGCTTACATCTTCACGATTGAAGCAGTCATAGACGATAAACCTTGGTATCACGATATCAAATGATTCCTTAAAAAACAAGAGTACCCACCTGGGGCACTAAGGAAAGACAAGAAAACCCTCAGAAGGCTGGCAGGCAGCTTCTTTCTGAGCGGTGATAAACTCTATAAGAGAAATTTCGACATGATCTTGCTCCGATGTGTAGACAGACCAGAGGCAAGCATGTTAATGAAAGAGATTCACGAAGGATCCTTTGGCACTCATATGGATCCTTTGGCACTCTTAAAAAATTATAATTTTATGATGTCTTGAATTGATTTTGAAACTTGAAATCTGTCATGCTTTTGAACTTGGTAACTTTGAAGTAGAACTCTCATATGGATTGCTTCTTGAACTTAATTCAGCATTTAATCCAAACTCACAACTTCAAAACATCAACCAAACTTCCGTCTAGAGATAACATAAAACGATGAACCTAAACTTTGAATAAAAAAATAATGGCTTTTATGCTTGAGCTTTGGAAACCATTGATGAAGTTTGAACTCCTTTGACACACCTTTCTAACCGTGGCTTATCACGAGTCGAAAATTTGAAGAATAATCCCAAAATGAACTTGAAGCCACACCTTTGAAACCAATAATCTTGAAAAATCCCCTGAGCTTTAGGTAAAAGCTCCCTTTAGATGCATCCTTCGACCAAACCTTGGCAACCTTAGTTGAAGTAATCTTATGAATTCATCCGTAACAATTTCGAATTATGTTTTGCTTCCAATCTTGTACCGATTAAAGGGTTACGAGAAAAGGAACACATCCTTTCGTCGTTTCTACGGGAATCCACCATAACTTGCAAGGATCCAGGATCACAAAGAGCACACACACCCAGAGTCTTTATGACCTCGAACTTTCTGCAGCAGTACCTAAATTCACAAACAAACACACAATGCCTATGCAACATGTTAAATATGCGTAGATGATTGACCTAAGATGTTATGCAGGCGATCAATGAATCTAAGGGAAAAAATTGGGGTACAACACATGCCAACGGACACACGATGGCGAGAAAAATTCTAAGAGCAGGGTACTATTGGTTGACAATGGAATCCGATTGCTACAAGTACATGAGGGGGTGTTACAAGTGTCAGATATACTCAGACAAAATCCATGTACCGCCTACACATCTCAAAGTTCTATCTTACCCATGGCCTTTTTCCATATGTGAAATCGACATGATTGGCATGATTGAACCTAAGGCTTCGAACTGACATCGGTTCATCCTAGTAGCCATTGACTACTTCACCAAATGGGTCGAAGCAGCGTCATACGCCAATGTAACCCGACAAGTGGTGGTCCGATTTATCAAAAACAATATCATCTGCCGTTATGGTGTTCCAGGCCAGATCGTTACCGATAATGGATCCAACTTGAACAATAAGATGATGAAAGAGTTATGCGTTAAATTCAAGATTGAACACCATAAATCATCTCCCTACCGGCCCAAGATGAACGGGGTGATAGAAGCGGCTAACAAGAACATCAAGAAGATTGTTCAAAAGATGGTTGTAACCTACAAAGACTGGCACGAGATGCTACCATTTGCTCTTTACGGTTATCGCACATCTGTCCACACTTCAACAGGGGCAACCCCTTTCTCTCTAGTATATGGCATGGAGGCAGTGCTCCCTATAGAAGTAGAGATCCCATCAATCCGGGTATTGATGGAAGCTAAGCTAACAGAACCTGAATGGTGTCAAAGTCGACACAACGAATTGAATCTGATAGAAGAAAAGAGAATAACGACACTATGCCATGGTCAGTTGTATCAACAAAGAATGAAGAAGGCATTCGACAAAAAAGTCCGACCTCGCGTTTTCAAAAAAGGAGACCTCGTGCTAAAAAAGATACAATCATTTCTCACTGATTCCCGGGGCAAGTGGACCCCGAATTATGACGGCCCCTATGTGGTCAAGAAAGCTTTCTCAGGCGGTGCCCTGAGACTTGTAACCATGGACGGAGAGGAATTTTCCTACCCCACAAATGTTGATGTAGTCTAGAAATACTTCGCCTAAACTAAAAAAAAAAAAGAAAAAAAAACGTCTCGGTGGATTGAAAACCTGAAAGGGCGGTCCAGGTAAAAATTAGAGACATAATAAAAAATCATCCCGATGGATTGGAAATCTCAAAGTGCAATCCAGGCAAAAGTTAGGGATAATGGCAAGTAACTATGTCCAACAGAGGCAAGTCCCTCAACAGCAGTTACGTCGTCCATCAGAAAGACTCCGATCAAGGCCATCTTCGACAAAAGCTCAGGATGTCCCGAATTCAAAGTCGGTAGAAGGATAGTGGCCGTTATGTTTCAACGTAGCCCTTTTCCCTGTAAATTACCATTTTCTAACTTTGTAAATACTCTATGGAATCACACGTTTGGCTGATTTCCATCCTATTAATAAAATTTGAGCCCTTATGCTTTTGTTTGCAATTCTTATTTGTTTTAGCTTTACATAACGATGTTTTTTTAACATGATCAACGATTCTTGAAATAAAACAAAAATGAATTTACTTGTAAAATTTTTCTGCTTTTAAAATAAAGATGGCAATTCTTTTGACTGTTGAACATCGAAAGAATGTCGCTCGCTTCTCCAGAAGTAATCGAACCTCGAAGTGCAGAATCAAAATACTCCTTCTAAACCAGTGCACCTGAATGAAGGATCAGCTGTGTCAGATGCGAATACTCCATCTGACATCCCCGACAGAGTTCTTACCTCCTAAGCCCAACCAATGGTGTTCCCCGCAGGGACTATTTCTCCTAAGCAATGCAGAATTGCTATCGTGAACCAGTGATACTATACATCCCCCACTGTGGCCGAGTATCCAGTCGTGTTCATCTACTAGTCTGTATGTCGCGTCAGTTTTGTCAGCATATACATACATACATCATGCATTATTTATTTGCATTTGCATTCATAGTGCATCACTATCACTCTAGTCGGTCTTATCCCCTAGTGATAATCGTCCTCTCAATCGAGTTGTCAGTTCTTTCTTCGTCAGGAAATGTCGTGTCTGAACAATCTCTCCTCCAGTTTATTTCTGGATTAGAATTGGTCCTTGACCACTTTGATAACTTGAACCTCTGAAAAAGAAGAGAACCTTCAGCCAACGTCACTCTTCACCATTGAAGATGATGTCTTCGCTTTCCTGGATTAAGGAAAATCCCAGAGAAAGCCTCTCAACCGAAGACTCTCAGCAACACATTGGTTCTTCTCTCCAGAAAGTCAATGTTAACAAAGTCATCGGAACCTCAAAATTGGATCACATCATATAGAATTTCTCCGAGAAGATCTCTGAGAAAAGTATGATATAATATCCCCAAGCAGAAGCAGTCTCTCAAGAGACTCCTTTTTCCCAGTAGAGTTAACAAATGGCGTCTCCCACAGAGAAGTTTGTGCACCTCTACAACTCAGACGAATGGGTTCCCCATCAAGTCTGACATCAAAATGTTTCTATCAAATGGCAACTCCCCAGGAAAATTCTGCGAGAAGTTTGATGAAAACCGCTACGAACAGCGTCCCTTGTTAAGAAGTTTATTGACAAAAGAAACTGAGACCAGTTCCTTGGTAGGAAACCAGGATCGAGGGGAAGTTTATTTCAGAAACTTAGACCATTTCCTTGGTAGGAAACCAGGATCGAGGGGAAGTTTATATCAGAAACTTAGACCAGTTCCTTGGTAGGAAACCAGGATCGAGGGGAAGTTTACTTCAGAAACTGAGACCAGTTCCTTGGCTGAATACCAGGATCGAGGGGAAGTTTACCTTTTCTAAGGATCATTGCTTAGCAAAAGAAGATGAATGTGTAAGCTACCGTTCATAACCACCATCAAATTTTGGGTATTCCGATATTTAATCCTCTTGCACCCCGAATGCCCGAATACCTTAGGCATTTACACCTTCGAGTCCAAGAAGATTAAATAGGGGCATCTGTCATACCCCAAATTTTGATCACTAAGATTTCCCATCATTGTGCAAATCATCATCACAATATGGGTGTATCATTATGCCTCATTAGTCTCCCCAAAGATGGGTGGGCATCCACTACACTCAAACTTAGGGTTTCAAGCCCTCTCAGAGTTCTTAGACAAAGGATCAATCAAGGAATGACATGATCTTCAACTTGTCTAACCTCTCAAACCTCCCCCAAGGATCAAGAGGACTCCCACATTAAGGATTAAGCACAAGGTTGCAACATTCTGAGTGGATCAAGCCTCAAGATCGCCAATGTCACCAAATTAGGGTTTTGGTCGACCAGGGCCTCCAGATGGAAATTTTCCTCTGGGCATGAGCCAATCACTACTACGAAAAACCCATTTAGCAACTGTTGGAAATGACATATAATGACGCGGGCGAAGGCGTTGTTATGTAGATTGTTGTTGTAAGTTCGCTGTTTCTACAACGGTCTGGAAACCGTTGTTGTATTCTGGAAGCGCGCGATATATTGCAACGGTTAGGTGTTTCAATCATTGTAATATATATTAACTATCACAACGGTTATCAGTATGAACCGTTGTCATATATGTTAACTATCACAACGGTTATTTGTCTCAACCATTGTGGAATGTACCCTTAGTTTATTAAATACAAATGTATATTGCTTGTTTTACCATCCACCTAATTAAAGAAATACAACCATTAAAATTGGTAAAGAACTATATAATCTGAAAATTAAACTGTTCTTGAAAACCAACTTAAACACACCACTGTTTTTCGAATTGGATCCATTTCATTCCGCACATTTTATGTTCCTTAACATAAAATTTATGGTTCGATGGTCGGTTTCTTTCAATCCATCGATATCTTTTATTATAGTTTACCTCATCATCGCCAAAAATCACCACGATTTTATCATCATAACAATGATCATGATCTTAACAACCACGGCCATTAGTGACGACGATGAGGTAAACTATAATAAAAGATATCGATGAATTGAAGCAAACGGACCATTGGACCATAAATTTTATGTTAAGGAACATTAAATGTGCTGAATGAAATGGATGCAATTCGGAAAACATTGACATGATAAAGGTTGGTTTTCAAATACATCTTAATTTTCAGATTATAATGTTCTATAGCAATTTAACTGATTGCATTTTCAATAAAAGGATAGTGAAACAAACGATATACATAGTATATAATAAACTAAATTTCATATACAATATCAGAATGAATTCATATATATGTACCTTATCAGAATGAATTCATATATAGGTACCACCATCATCATCACCATGTGAAACAAATCCTAAGAAGTGGGAAGCAATGATGAAAATTAGTTAGTATTAAATTTAACTATATACAACATACATAGTATATATATAATAAACTAATGTTCTATATCGATTTAACTGATTGCATTTTCAATAAAAGGATAGTGAAACAAACAATGTACATAGTATATAATAAACTAAATTTCATATACAATATAAGAATGAATTCATATATATGTACCTTATCAGAATGAATTCATATATATATATATATATATATATATATATATATATATATATATATATATATATATATATATATATATATATATATATATATATATATATATATATATATATGTACCACTATTATCATCACCATGTGAAACAAACCCTAAGAAGTGGGAAGCAATGAAGAAAATTAGTTAGTATTCAAAACAAAACAACCAAAGGTTGAAACAAAACCCTAAGAAGTGGGACTGTACCATTACAATGAAGTTCACCTTGCTTGTGAAGCATTGAAGTCGAATCTGCACAAAATGAGAACAATCAACAAAAACAACACGTAGCAAACGAGATAATGGGAACTATTTAACAAAAAGATTGAAGTAGAAGACTACCTTATTTTCCATAAATAATATGTACATTACGCTTGCTACCGCCAGCATCATCACCATGTTCATCTAGTTTTAGATTCTGCAAGAAGAACTACAAGGAGGAAGAAGCTTAAATCAAAAGCTTCATACTTCTTGTATTTCTTCTCGCAGATTCTAAAAAAAGATGAAGTTTGGGTGCTAGGATTTCGCTGTGAAGGAAACGGCGTGACTGTCAAAAAGGGAAAGTTAATTCCCTTATATAGGTAAAATTTTCACAACGGGTTTCTTAAATAACCGTTATGATAGATTATATATTAATTTAATAATATCACAACGGTTAGTTATAATAACCGTAGCGATACCCCTTATACGTGGTACAAGGTTCGACACCAGGCAACAACATTTTTCTAAAATTACGCCTGGATTATAAGTGATATCGCTACGGTCATTACTTATAACCGTCGTGATATTATTAACTATTGCACTTCCCAACATATGAACGGTTTACAAGAAAATATCGTTCCAGAATATGAACGGTTTACAAGTTATCATCATTACAAGCATTAAACTATCAGTCTTTTCATCTTCAACCTCATCTATAAATAGACAATTTTACATATCTAAATAATATATTCTTCGTAACAATGAGTTCAACAAATGAGAATCCTAGAAACCTCAATGAGGAACGTCAGGCGCCAATCCAGGAGGTCGTCCAACTAGCAACTGCCAACTTCAGGGATGCCTTAAGGGTAAGGAAGGATACGAAGAAGAAGAAGAAGAAGAAGAAGATAAAGAAGAAAAGGAGGCTTGTATATTATGATTCCAATGAGGGGAGTGAGGAGAGATGTCTAGATTATGAAGATGCATTTTATGCTATGGGCTCTGACAATGATCTTGATATGTAATATGTTTATCAATGTACTCTCAATGGAATATTAAAATAAAATTATCTCTATATATGTTCATCTCTTACAGTTTTATTTTTAAAGTTATATATATACTCTATTGCACTTAAAAATACTAAAGAATACATTGCTGGGAATATACATCATACATTACATGGCGTTAGACATGTTTAAAAAATTAATACATGTTTAAAATCTAAAAATATGACAAAAAATACATTGTTGTGAATCGAAGCGTGATACATGTAGTACAACGGTCTTCTAATACAAGCGTGTTAAAATGTAAAAATCTGGAGAAAAAAAATATAGTAGCTGGGAATCGAAGCTTGTTACACAGCTTGTATTACAACGGTTATGTAATACAACTGTTATTAAATATGGCGTTATAAAATTTTAATCCTGTTACAACGGTGGGATACGAAACCGTGGTAAACCTGACGTCGTTAAATGGGGTTTTCGTAGTAGTGAATACCTCAAAGCATAACCTAAAATGCTCCATGGGACCTCATGAACCCAATCATCAAGTTAATTTAGCCTCAGGGGATGCATTCATAAAAAATCAGGAATTAGGGTTTCTTGACCAAATTCACCCCTAAGTTGACTTTTAGGACAAATCATGAGCCAAGACCTCAAGAGAAGATTTGAGGGTCTCCAATACACTACCTTGATCCATTTGCAACAATGGATTGATCCCATAAGCTTGATTCCCATGTTTCAAGGCCATCAGAACCACAATTAGGATTTCGCGGGAAAAAGTCAACTGTGCCTTTGACTTTTGACCCAGGCATGCTCCCAAACCTTGGGACATGATTCAATACACCCTATAACACCTATGAAATCAATCCATAAAGTTTGATTTAGGTCAAGGACTTAATTTCATAGAGAATCACACAGTTTGGAATTCATCTGACAAAAAGTCAACTGTGTACAAAAGTCAACTTTGACTTTTTGAGATTTTTCACAAATATGGTTCTTTGACCCTAAAATGATGTTAATGTGTGATTGGAATCATCATTCATCAAGAAAAATCAAGAAAAGTTGGATAACTTGTAAAAGGGGTAACCATAAAAAACTTAGAAATTTTCTAAGTTATGGAACAAAGTGGCTAGGGTACTAACCTTAGAGGATCATAACTCCTAAACCACAAGGCCATTTTTCCCCATCCAAAGCTAGATTTGTAGCTCTCATTGCCCTCTACAAAAGCTTCAAAAATAACTCATTCCAATTCCTCATGGATTTTAAGTTATGGAATGATCAAAATCACAAAAAGTGAAAATGTCACTTTTTTCCAACACTTAGTGAAATTTTCACTAAGTCAGAATCTGCCTTCACTTTTTTCCAAATGTAGGGGCATTTTTCACTTGGATCCAAAAGGTATCAAAACCAACTATGATCAAACAGGTGTTGTATCATATGAGGGATTTCCAAAATGGCCAAGAGCTCCACCAAAATCCACTTGAGCCATGAGATATGACAATGGCAATATGCCTTGCTGAAAACTGTCATGGCAAGGAAGATTTGGGAGTTTTGCTCGATTTGCCCAAATTTTGCAAAGAGCAAGAAACTCTATCCATCTGAACACCTCAAGGGGGGACCAAGGAGGAACCAACTCTGATCCCAAGCCTCCCAAGTCTTTGGAACCAAAAATAGCATGTCAAACCTAGAAACCCCTAAAGAGGGGACAAGACTCCAATTTTGGAATGGAGCATTTAATGGATGCACCAAGGTGGCATGGACTGAGCCATTTCCAACTGAATTCAGTCAAGACTTATCCAAGACCAAGGGAACCAGCAGCCTGTTCCATAACCTCTAGTCAATGGCTAGAGGAGACTTGGATTCTCATTGCTCAACATTGGCTAAACCTATGCAGCAGTTGCCATTCACTATTCCTTGCAAAAAAACTTGCTTTACTATAAATAGAGCTCATTTGCGATCAGTTTGAGTACAGCAAAGCCATCAAACAGATGCTTTCCTCAAAATCACCTTCTCACTTCCAAATTTTCCTTCCAAAGCAAGTCACTATCGGGTTTTGAGTTTGAGAGCAATTCCAATCAAACCAATCACACACACACACACCTCATAAACATCATATAGAAGTGATCCAAACACTCACATAACATCTGGAACACCAAAATCACAAAATCACTAGCCAATTGCTCAAGTTCTTGACAGATTTGTAGTTGGGGTATCATCTCAAGTTCCAGATCATTTACATCCACTCCAAGCATCCAGACACACTCCATAGAACCTAGGGAAGCTATCCATATCCTTGGAACCAAGCTGTAACACCTCTAACAGAAAACACGATCACTAGCTGCAGGAGGTAAGCATGAGCTCTTCTAACTCTATGATCCATGCAATTTTCGCTGCACAATAATTTGGCCATATGTTCATAATCATGCATAGAGTGTTTTCCCTCAATCAATTGCTTTGTTTGAATCGTGTGTGGAATTTCTGAACCATCATGCAAATTTTAGGGTTCTTGAGGTTTCTCTTTGATTTCTTATTCCATGCTTAAAATAAATGAAATTAAGACCATAGACATGATCGTGAGGTTGAAACGAGTAGATTGTTATGTAGATTGCATGATATAAACAAGTATTCAGTGAGATTGGATAGAAAATGCAAATCTGCAGAAACAGAGGGTGGCGCGTGTTCTTGGCGCCCTTTTTGAAAATTCAAATATTTGAATTTTGTGATTTTATTTAATTGATTCAAAAATTAATTTCTCTCTGAGTTTTAATGATTTTGAGTTGATTCTTTTTTTAATAATTCACAAAAATATTAAATATTTTATTTTCCCAAAAAATCCCAAAAATATTATTTATTTCATATATTTCATATTTTTGCAAAGAATTAATGTTTTATTTGTTTTAACATTTAAAATATTTTTTCCTCCTTGATTTTTCAAATTTTAGTAATCTCCAATCATTTTTTGGATCAAAACATAATTTTTGAAACATTAATCCAAGATCATAATTTGTTTTCCACATGTTAAACAATTTTGGTCATTTTAATTGAATTTTTTATTCAATTAAAATACATTTTGAGAACAAATTAGGGTTTTTGATTAATTCAACCTTGATCAAACTTTTTCAAACTCTTTGGACCTCTAATAGAGTGTAAGATCCAATCCCCTTTTAACCAAAACCATTTTGGGCCTCGGACATTGTATAAGTCCCTCCGCGTAAAAAGAATAACCTCGGCGCGATCGTCGTTTTCAAACAAATAACCTTTGGGCCTCTAATAGAGTGTAAGACCCATCCCTTTGTACCTAAAACCTTTTAGGGCCTCAGTCATTGTATAAGTCCCAGTACAGTTTTCAAAATAACGGTGCGATCGTTGTTTTTCATCTGGGCCTCTCCTTGAGTTGTAAGCCCCATATCTTGTACAAAACCTCTTTGGGCCTCTATTAGAGTGTAAGACCCAAATCCCTTTGTAAATACAAAACATTTTGGGCCTCAGATATTGTATAAGTCCCACTGTATTTTCAAAAACAACGGCGCGATCGTCGCCTCTTTTCAAAAATGACTCTTTGGGCCTCTCCTTGAGCTGTAAGCCCCACCACTTGTATAAAAATAAACCTTTGGGCCTCTTGAGAGAGTGTAAGACCCATCCCTTTGTACAGAAAACCTTTTTTGGGCCTCAGTCACTTGTATAAGTCCCTATACAAATTCAAAACAAACAGTGCAATCACTGATAAAACCTTGGGCCTCTCCTTGAGCTGTAAGCCCCAACAATCTTTTCAAAGCACTTTCTCCTTTGATTTTGAATATAATATTGTTATCAAAGCTATCTTTGTTGAACAACTAACAAAACAGCATGGAAGCTCTACAACCGAGTAAGTGTTTACCCGCTTTCTTTATCCGCTTTCATATATATAACTGTATTGCGGGCCTGCTCACTGTAAGTCTTCTTTCACAAACTTTTATATACTTGTCAAATATCGACTGTGTAATACTAGTATAGCTATTTAGAGTTTTCCCCGGCAACTACGTCCAATACTAGGTAAAGCCCTGTTGGTCACTTTTAAATACAATCAAAACTAGACCCCCATAGGATTACCAGACATAGTCTTCCCTCCTCTTGGGGTTAAACAATATGGAGACGTGAAAGGCAGCATTCTCGGTGAACCCTTTCTCAGACTGTCACCCTTAGAAATTGTCAAAGAAACACTAACTCCCCAGAGATGATCTTTTCTCCGTGAATGGCATCTCTTGAGTTTCTTCCAAATTCTCGAACTTTCCTGGCTTGATCTATTCTCAGTGAATGACATGTCTTGAATTTCTCGGGATTTGGGGACCTACAGGATTCCTAAAAGCATCCCTGCCTCCTCTTGGGCGTTGTACAAGGACCCTTCGGCTTCCTAAAAGCTCTCATGCCTTCTCTTGGACTTAGTACAAGGACCCAGAGACCTCTACAGGTATAGGAACAGAACCTAGTCATCAATTTGCTAGAGCTGTCTTTCTGAGTCAAGTGTCAGACCAGTTAATGGGTTAACCTTCATCCCTTAACATACCAGTCTTCTCTTGGGCATCATACAAAGATCATTCACTTATTCGAGAATCAATTTCTCAAAACACCAGTAGACTTGGACAGTCTCAATACCCTTTGGATTTCCCATTTCCTTAAAGAACATGAAATAACCCTGATCCTCTGATCAATCCCAAAGACAAACATACCTTTAATCAGTCTCTTTATAAGAACTAATTTTCTCTTTTATCCAACATACTAGACCTGTCACTCAATTAAAACAGTCGCCAGCACAGTCAGCCTCCTCTTGGGCTTGGTACAAATGATTCTCCCCAGCGGAGCTAACCTTTTCAGACTCTCTTGTTGAGTCAAATAAACCTTTTAGCCTCCATCTCAGGCTTCGTACGAGATACAAAAACACTCTCTTGTTGAGTATAAAAGACTCTCCTGTTGAGTCAAATCCCCTTTTAGCCTCCATCTCGGGCTTCGTACGAGATACAAAAACACTCTCTTGTTGAGTATAAAAGACTCTCTTGTTGAGTCAATCAACTTTTCAGCCTCCATCTCGGGCTTCGTACGAGATACAAAAATTCTCTTGTTGAGTATAAAAGACTCTCTTGTTGAGTCAAACCCCTTTAGCCTCCATCTCGGGCTTCGTACGAGATATAAATCACTCTCTTGTTGAGTATAAAAGGCTCTCTTGTTGTGTCAAACCACTTTCAGCCTCCATCTCGGGCTTCGTACGAGATAGAAAACACTCTCTTGTTGAGTATAAAAGACTCTCTCATTGAGTCAAACAACCTCCAGACTCTCTTGTTGAGTCAATCATCTGTCCCAGATTCTCTTGTTGAGTCAAAACCCTTTAGCCTCTATCTCGGGCTTCGTACGAGACATATAAAAAGCACCCTCTTGTTGGGTCAATAGCCTCCTCTTAGGGTTTGTATAAAGAAAACCCCGGTTGAGTCAATAAACCTTTTAGCATCAAAGCTGTGTCTCGCCACAGGATACAAACATCAAAAACTCCTCTTTAGAGATGAAAAATTCTCTCTAAAAAAACTCTTTAGCTTCACATCTTGGGCTTTGAACAAGATACAAATAGGCCCTTCAGCTTCACGTCTTGGGCTTTGAACAAGATACATATACTCCCTTTAGATTCACGTCTTGGGCTTTGAACAAGACACCAAAACAACTTTTTTTCCTCCCATAGAATAGGAGGAACTACGATCGCTCTGATTTCCCTATTTCCTCAAACGGGAATACGTAGGCATAAGATTACAAAAAATATTAGCGAGCATACTAATCAAAGACCCAAATCCAGTACCCCCAGATATCAACCCAAAAGCACCAAATCCCAACATCTTACCAAAAACCTCACAAACAGTCCAGACATTTTGAATTTAAACAAAATAAACCGAAGAAGGGCCCACAATCTAAACCGCATCTGTAACCTAACAGACCGATGTTCAAACTCAGTATGCAAGCAGGGTTAATTGGAGACATCTATTTCCCTTCCTTAGTCAGCTTAATAGGATAAAAAATGAATCGACCTGTAGTACCCCAGAGCGGCAGTGCTTAAGAACCACGTCCCAAAATCGCTCGCTACAGCAGCTGTAGTACCCCAAATTTTGATCACCCTTCTATTTTTTTATATATAGACGATTATAATGGTAAATATTAAGGGGATTATTTGGGTAGGATAAATTTATATGGGGATAGATTATTTTTATTTAATATATAAGGATTAATTAGGATTAGATTAATTTTTAATCAAAATTAGATTAGGGTCATAGTGAGGTTATTAGAGTATTAATATTAGTATTAATAATATTATTAATATTAATATTATCATGGAATTATTATTAAATTATTATATACTCGCTAATTCTATTTTATTTCGAATAAATGGAAGAGATTAATTACTATGCACTGACAGTGTAAAAAGTTTTACACTGTCAATACATCACCATCATCCGTTTGGGTTACTTTACAGATTATTAAATTAAAAGTCAAACTTCTCTTTACATCCAACGGTTATAATTAACTGACAGTGTAAAATCCTTTTACACTGTCAGTGCATTTCAATTAAATCCTAAATGGAATGACTTAGTTGGTATTAAAGGGTACAAGGGATTACAAAGGGAGAGGTTGTGAGTTCGAATCTCATATTCATTACTTTTTAGTGTTTTTCCATCTTATTCATTTTTCTTTTAAAGATTCACAAAAATTGCATTTTTTAATCATTTTTTATTAATTTTCGTATTTTTTATTTAGGCATTTTAAAAAAATATTATTTTTCACTTTTTGCATGTTTTTTTAGTGAAAAAACAAATATCCAAAAAATAAAAAATATATATCTTGTCTTAAATGCATTCTTATTTAGATTAATTCTATTTTTAATTCTACTAAATCTAAGTTTTAAGTAAAATAATTTTATTTGATTATTATTTAAAATATAAAATCATAAAATTTATATTTTTTATTTTTTAATTATTAATTTTCGTATATATTCTTTAGGCATTTTTAAAAAATGTTAATTTTCACTTTTTTTCACTTTTTAGCAAAAAAATATCCAAAAATTATAAAATAAAAAGTATTGGAAAAGATTTTGTTCTTCTTTCTTTTTAGGATAGTATTTTAATTTTAGAAAAAGTTAATATGATTGATCACACAATTAAAAATCACATAAAATTGATTTATGGACTTTTGATTTGGTTGATGGATCAAATTTATTGATTTCCTTTTTTGTTTAACCTAATTTGTCCTATAAATAGATAGTGAAATGTTCATATTAGGGGGGTCAGTCACTAACTAATCCTAATTTCACTAACCCCTCTACTACTCTCTCACAAGACATATAGCAACCAATTAGTTCTTCAACCTGTGAAACTCAACAACAACGTAGCAATCTTTCAACAACATCACAGTCACCACTATTCCTATTCATCCATAGAACAAACTTATATCAACATTATCATAACTCATAATCAGTTCCAAACCATTCTGACATAACAACTCTCCAATAACAACAATAAGTACCAACACAACAATCTACAAACCAATAGAAGAAGAAATCGGAGATGAATAACTGCACCAATCGCCGTTGCATCAGCACTGCAAATCCGCTATCGCTATCGGAAAAGTATAGACGCCATGCTTCAATCCGCAGCCACCACGCAACACAACCATTGAACGGACACAGTCGAAGCTACCCGCGACCTCGAGCAATCTCCACCCGCATGACTCTCCAGTAGCAACACCGCCGGACGTGAAAACGAAGCTTCGCCATCGCGCACCTCCGCCAGCGACTCCTCTGCCACAACGCTCTATGTCTCCAGTTGCCCGGGTTCGTCTCTTCTTTTTTAACTTGCATGTTCTTGAATTTGTAGTTTCATTCTTTTTGTTTTATTGTTTTGCATCTTGAGTTTTTCACTGTGCATAGATATTTGGATAGTTGCATCTATATAAATATGTGATAATCTTTTAAAAGTCAAATGAATTTAATATTTGTAATACCCCGTATTTTATTACGCCGAATAATATTGCATTGTGATTAACTGAGTCCGGTTGCTCTGAGAAATTATTTGATAAAATAATTAGAGTAACTTCGGTACTTAGGATTGATCCAATAGATATTATTTGTTTCGGAGACATTTATTTAATTTTGGACTTAAGAGACTTTTTGGACATTTAGTAGTATTATTTCTAATACTAACTTTACTATGTGAATCCTTTTCCTCTCACTTTCCAAACAAAAGAAAAAGATAGAAAGAAAGGAAGAAGAAAGGAAAGGAAGGAGAGAAAAAGAGGAGAAGAGGAAATTGGAAGAAAAGCTCAAGAACAATCAAGATCATCATCCAATCTTCATCCAAACTTCTCAATCATCTTCATCTTGCTCTATTTTGAGGTGGGTTCTAGTTAGTACCATTGTTAGAGAACTCTAGAGAGTTTTTGGATTTAGGTTAGATTATGAAAAACTTGGAAATTTATGGTTGAATCTTGCTATAAATGTTGTTATAAGCTTGTTATCATGTTTGCATTATGTATTGACTGTTGTGTGATGTTGGGTAATGTTTTGATGGAGAAAATGAGAGTTGAAAGTGAAGAACAGCAGCTGGGAGAGGTTCTGTTTCGCTTGCTTCGCCTAGCGAACCTGGGGCGAGTCCCAGCGAACAGCAATCGAGGGTTCGCCTAGTGAACCAGAACGTTCGCCTAGCGAAGGTTCGCTGGCATGTTCGCCTAGCAAACTTAGTAGGTTTTGAATGTGGGAACTTACTGCCTAGGTGCTCGCTGGCACATTCGCCTAGCGAAGGTGGAGGCGAAGGTTCGCCTAGCGAACTTATGGTGTTTTAGGTCTGGGAGTTTTCTGTTTTATTACTCGCCAGCTTGCTCGCCTAGCGAAGGCGAAGGCGAAGGCTCGCCAGCTCGTTCGCCTAGCGAACCTGGGGCGAGCTGTGTTGTTTTCTTAACTTGTTTTCGCCATATCTTTTTATCCGGTTGTCCGTTTTGGATGTTCCGCATATCGATAGAAAGCTGGAGAAATGAACTTTATGATGATGATAGGGATTGTCGATTTTATTTGCCCGATTAAATAATCGGAGGGAACCCGAAGTGAAATTCTTTGATAATTTTATGTGGACTATGTTTTAATTGTGTTAAGTTATTCTATTACACAAATAAGGTATGTGTTGCCTAATCTATGGTTGTTAACATGTTGTAATTAAAAATGCATGAAAGATAAAAAGGAAAAATAGTAAGAGTGAGGAAAACCCCTTATGAACTATAGTAAACTTTAGAAGTTGGAAACACTAGTATGGAGCATGAGGTTAACGTATGGATTGAAGGACAAGAAAGGCCTTGAGGCCTTATGGCCGAGGCAATTGTCGTATACCTTGTTTTGAATGGTATTTATCATGTAATCGTAACCATTTTATTTGAATTGCCCTTGAAAGGCCTTCATGAGTCTCGAGCTCCTCTGAAGTGCAGGCAGGTTTTACTTGGTAGGTTTGATGCCCTACGAGTAGTACAATTGGAAGCCCGTGCATGGGTACGAGACTTGTGATGGTTAACAGGCCATGAGAAGTGACGGTTCACGGTTAACAGGCCGGTGATCCCGAATCCAATTGTATACCAAGTAACTACAAGGATCTATGACTCGGGTCGCCTTCTAGACGTAGAAGCGGACGGGAAGAGGAGATGCCTTGGTACCGGTTATCGATTAATGATGTGGTGAGTTAGTGAACTCATGTCATGTTTCCATATAGTGTGAGATTATCAAGTGTGAACTCAAGAGTCCTTCCCTTCCCCGGACTTGAGTTAGGATTGTTAGAACCGTAATAACCCGAGAGAATCCATAAGATAGGGAACTCACTGAGATTTGATGTATCTCACCCCACTGTTGTTGTTTACATCACAGGTTCTGCAGGTTCGGCGACGGGTAAGGATAAAGTGGTTTGACTTTTCCTTTCGGTTCGTAGGTTTTGAGATGGCATGGCTTCCGCTATGACGTTTTATTTTGAGATCATTGCATTGATCTAGTTCTTAGTTTTTATCATGTTGGAACATCTTGTATATGTAATGCCTTAGTTTTGTGTTGTATTAGAGGCATTTATGTATATAATGTGTTAACTAGGAACTTATTGTATTTCAATACCAAATACTTGGATTCATATATATAATTTATGCTTTGATGTATGGATTTTATATGTGGGTGTTACAGTTGGTATCTGAGCAGGTCGTATCCTCGACCTAGCCATGAAATAGTATAAGTGTTTCTTCCCGTTTCATATACGTTGTGTCGCCATGGGTTTTGAGCGTTATATTTATGGCATTGAGCCTGATCAACTTAATTCTATTTGTATGACCTTTAGGAACATGGCTGATGGACGTAGAAACCCTCGTGGTAGGCCCCGCACCACTCCTCAAGGGACGACTCCGCCGGTTGGCGATGGTAATGCTCCGTTGTATCAGTTCATGCAACAGATGCAACAACAACAGAATCTATTCATGCAACAGATGGTGCAACAAATGAATGGAGGTCCGCATCCTCAAGTAGTGGTTCCCGAAGCTGTAGGTGGGAATTTCCGGGACTTTATCCGCATGAATCCTCCGGAATTTCAGGGTGGATTAGATCCCGTGAAGGCTCACGAATGGATTTCAGGTATGGAAAGGATTTTCTTGATAGTCCAGTGTAGTGAGGAGAACAAGGTGTTGTTTGCTTCTCATTCTCTAAAGGGTCCCGCTATGAGATGGTGGGAGAGCGCTTCGGCTTTGATGACTGTTCAAGAAGTACCTAAGGTTTGGGAACAGTTCAAAGTTGTTTTCATGGAGAAATATTTTCCGAGTTCATTAAGGACTCAGAAGGAATTTGAATTCCAGCAGCTAAGACAAGGTAGCATGACTGTGGCCAGTTATGCTGAGAAGTTTGAAGACATGGCTGCTTATTCTAGGCAGGCTATGTATGCTCCTGATGAAAAATGGAAAATAGACCAGTTTCTGTTTGGATTAAGAGCTGAAATATCTCATAGTGTGTCTCAGAGAGAGTTCACTACTTATGCCGAAGTGTTGAGACAATGCTATGTGGCAGAACATAGTTTGAAAAAGGTTCGAGATGAAAGTGCAGCAAGTCGGGTAACTCAAGGCGATCGTGGAAGGTCTAACCAATCATTTAGACCTAGGCCACAATCCTTCAAGGGGAAACAGATGCAAGATACAAGGGCGAGTACACCTCCGGTGTGTCGCACTTGTGGCAAGAATCATTTCGGAAGGTGTGGTTTGGAAGGAGTAAGGTGTTTCCAATGTCAAAAGGTGGGTCACATGAAGAAAGATTGCCCTCAGAATAGGATTCAACCACAAGGAAGGGTTTACACCTTGGATGCAAGGAAGAAGAAGAGTGACAATTCATTGATTGCTGGTACGTGCTTAGTTAATGGATTTCCTTGCTTTGTTTTATTTGATTGCGGAGCTACACATTCTTTTGTATCAGTGCAATGTATGAAGCGACTTGGGTTGCGGTCCGTTCCTTTGTCTCCTCCTATGGTGGTCACTACCGCCATGGATGAAATGGTTGAGACGCCTTTGATGTGTGAAAATTGTGTACTATCTGTGAATGATAGAGTTTTTCAGATTGACCTTATTTGTCTACCGCTTAAGAAAGTGGATGTCGTTTTGGGAATGGATTGGCTTTCTGCTAATTCGGTATTTATTGGGTGTGAGGAAAAGCTTATCACCATTCCGTCTATTGAGGCTACACCAAAGGATGTTTTAACAACTATTCTAGAAGGTACGGTTGGTATGATAAATCTCTTGTTTGAAGAAGAGGATTCGGTTATGTTGGTTCTCACTAAGGAAGGGAGTAGCGACCTTCAGGTTATGGACATTCCCGTAGTTTGCGAATTTTCTGAAGTTTTCCCCGAAGATGACACTTCTCTTCCTCCGGAGAGGGAAGTGGAATTTTCTATTGACCTGGTACCGGGAACGGCTCCTATATCCGTTTCTCCGTATCGGATGGCACCGAAGGAGTTAAGGGAATTAAAGGACCAGTTAGAAGAACTCATGGCGAAACATTTCGTGCGGCCTAGTGTTTCTCCGTGGGGAGCCCCTGTTCTACTGGTGAAGAAGAAGGACGGTGGGATGCGGATGTGCATCGATTATCGTCAGTTGAATAAAGTCACCATTAAGAACAAGTATCCCTTGCCCAGGATAGACAACCTTTTGGATCAATTGAAAGGAGCATGCGTGTTCTCGAAAATTGATTTGAGGTCGGGTTATCACCAAATCCGAGTGAAGAGTTCCGATGTACCTAAGACTGCATTTAGGACCCGTTATGGCCATTACGAATTCTTAGTGATGCCTTTCGGTGTGACAAATGCTCCAGCCGTTTTTATGGATTACATGAACCGAATATTTCAAGCTTACTTGGACCAGTTCGTGGTAATCTTCATTGACGATATTCTTATTTATTCTCGTACTTCACAAGAGCACGAGGAACATCTGAGAATTGTGTTATCTGTGTTGCAAGAGAAGCAACTTTTTGCTAAATTAAATAAGTATGAATTTTGGATGGCAGAAGTTAAGTTTCTTGGTCACGTTATATCCCAGGGTGGTGTAGCGGTGGATCCGTCGAAGGTAGAAGCAGTGATAAATTGGGAAAGGCCGAGAAATGCCTCAGAAATCAGAAGCTTCTTAGGGCTGGCAGGTTACTATAGGAGGTTCATTGAAGGTTTCTCCAAGTTAGCTTTACCGATGACGAAGCTTACTCGTAAGGATTTAGCTTTTGAGTGGGATTCAGGTTGTGAGCAAAGTTTCATGAAGTTGAAGGAGAGATTGACAACGGCTCCGGTGTTGATCATTCCTGATCCTAACAACTCTTATGAAGTGTTTTGTGATGCTTCTAAAATGAGATTGGGAGGTGTCCTGATGCAAGGTGGTCAAGTGGTAGCTTATGCCTCCCGACAATTGAAAATTCATGAACAGAATTATCCAACTCACGATTTGGAATTGGCGGCGGTTGTTTTTACACTAAAGGTGTGGCGACATTATTTGTATCGCGTACGTTTTGAAATGTTCAGTGACCATAAGAGTTTGAAATATTTATTTGACCAAAAGGAGTTAAATATGCGACAACGAAGATGGATGGAGTACTTAAAAGATTATGATTTAGATTTGAAGTATCATCCAGGAAAAGCGAATAAGGTAGCAGATGCGTTAAGTCGGAAATTAGTGCATGGCGCGAAATTGATGGTTTTGGAGTATGCATTGTTAGAGAATTTTAGAGATCTTAATCTTCAGTTTGTATGGACCCAAGATGGTGTGAGTATGGGAAATTTGAATGTCAATTCTACCTTGAGAGTTGAGATTCACCAAGGTCAAATGGCAGATGAGAAGTTGCAAGAAGTGTTACTCCTACCGGGTTTTATTCAGGCTACCGACGAAATTATCATGTTCGGCCAAAGAATTTGTGTTCCGAATGATGTAATGTTAAGAAGAAAGATTTTGGATGAAGCTCATAAAGGTACTTTTACGATACATCCTGGTTCTTCGAAGATGTATCAAGATTTGAAGAAGGACTATTGGTGGGCCGGAATGAAAAAGGATGTTGCGATGTATGTGTCAGAATGTGCAGTGTGCCAACAGGTTAAGATTGAACACCAAAGACCGGGCGGTATGTTGCAACCTCTAGAAATTCCAGTTTGGAAATGGGATAGCATTTCTATGGACTTTGCATTAGGTTTGCCCCGTACGCAAGGTGGTTATGATTCGATTTGGGTGATTGTGGATCGACTAACGAAATCAGCGCACTTCTTGGCCGTGAAGACTACCTTCAAGGCAAGTCATCTTGTGAGGTTGTTTATTGCGGAAATTGTAAGATTGCACGGTATTCCTTCTAATATTGTGTCGGACAGAGATCCGAAGTTTACCTCAAGGTTTTGGAAAGTCTTTCAACAAGCTATGGGGACGGAGTTGCGTTTGAGCACGTCTAATCATCCGCAGACGGATGGACAGACTGAGCGAACGATACAAACGATGGAAGATATGTTGAGAGCTTGTGTGTTAGAAAGTAAAGGGAATTGGAAGGAACTTTTACCATTGATTGAGTTTTCCTATAACAATAGTTATCATGCTAGTATCAGTATGGCTCCGTATGAAGCGTTGTATGGGCGAAAATGTAGAACACCCTTGTGTTGGGCGGAAGTTGGGGAAGATAGAATCTTAGGACCCAAAATCATCCAAGAGACTACAGAAAAGATTCGAATGATTCGCGAGAAAATCAAGCAAGCCCAAGATCGACAAAAGAGTTATGCAGACAATCGAAGGAGACCTCTAGAATTTGAAGAAGGTGACCATGTGTTTTTGAAAGTTACTCCTAGATTGAGATTGAAAGGACCATTTAAGTCACGCAAGTTAAGCCCGAGATACGTAGGACCGTATCAGATCTTAGAAAGGATTGGTGAAGTAGCGTACAGGTTGGCCTTGCCGCCTTCTCTGTCGGAAATGCATGATGTTTTCATGTATCTCAGCTTCAGAGATTTGTTCCAGATCCTCTTCAACCGATTCTACCGGATACTATTGAAATAGAAGCGGATTTGACGTTTGAACCTCAACCGAGCCGCATTGTGGAAAGAGAAACGAAGGTATTAAGGAACAAGGATATTCCTCTTATTAAGGTGCAGTGGGATGTAACGCATCCAGGGGATGCAACTTGGGAACTGGAATCGGAAATGCGAGATGCCTACCCTTATCTGTTCAGGTAATTTTTAAATTCGAGGGCGAATTTCTATTTAAGGGGGGGGATGTAATACCCCGTATTTTATTACGCCGAATAATATTGCATTGTGATTAACTGAGTCTGGTTGCTCTGAGAAATTATTTGATAAAATAATTAGAGTAACTTCGGTACTTAGGATTGATCCAATAGATATTATTTGTTTCGGAGACATTTATTTAATTTTGGACTTAAGAGACTTTTTGGACATTTAGTAGTATTATTTCTAATACTAACTTTACTATGTGAATCCTTTTCCTCTCACTTTCCAAACAAAAGAAAAAGATAGAAAGAAAGGAAGAAGAAAGGAAAGGAAGGAGAGAAAAAGAGGAGAAGCGGAAATTGGAAGAAAAGCTCAAGAACAATCAAGATCATCATCCAATCTTCATCCAAACTTCTCAATCATCTTCATCTTGCTCTATTTTGAGGTGGGTTCTAGTTAGTACCATTGTTAGAGAACTCTAGAGAGTTTTTGGATTTAGGTTAGATTATGAAAAACTTGGAAATTTATGGTTGAATCTTGCTATAAATGTTGTTATAAGCTTGTTATCATGTTTGCATTATGTATTGACTGTTGTGTGATGTTGGGTAATGTTTTGATGGAGAAAATGAGAGTTGGAAGTGAAGAACAGCAGCTAGGAGAGGTTCTATTTCGCTTGCTTCGCCTAGCGAACCTGGGGCGAGTCCCAGCGAACAGCAATCGAGGGTTCGCCTAGCGAACCAGAATGTTCGCCTAGCGAAGGTTCGCTGGCATGTTCGCCTAGCGAACTTAGTAGGTTTTGAATGTGGGAACTTACTGCCTAGGTGCTCGCTGGCACATTCGCCTAGCGAAGGTGGAGGCGAAGGTTCGCCAGACGTTCGCCTAGCGAACTTATGGTGTTTTAGGTCTGGGAGTTTTCTGTTTTATTACTCGCCAGCTTGCTCGCCTAGCGAAGGCGAAGGCGAAGGCTCGCCAGCTCGTTCGCCTAGCGAACCTGGGGCGAGCTGTGTTGTTTTCTTAACTTGTTTTCGCCATATCTTTTTATCCGGTTGTCCGTTTTGGATGTTCCGCATATCGATAGAAAGCTGGAGAAATGAACTTTATGATGATGATAGGGATTGTCGATTTTATTTGCCCGATTAAATAATCGGAGGGAACCCGAAGTGAAATTCTTTGATAATTTTATGTGGACTATGTTTTAATTGTGTTAAGTTATTCTATTACACAAATAAGGTATGTGTTGCCTAATCTATGGTTGTTAACATGTTGTAATTAAAAATGCATGAAAGATAAAAAGGAAAAATAGTAAGAGTGAGGAAAACCCCTTATGAACTATAGTAAACTTTAGAAGTTGGAAACACTAGTATGGAGCATGAGGTTAACGTATGGATTGAAGGACAAGAAAGGCCTTGAGGCCTTATGGCCGAGGCAATTGTCGTATACCTTGTTTTGAATGGTATTTATCATGTAATCGTAACCATTTTATTTGAATTGCCCTTGAAAGGCCTTCATGAGTCTCGAGCTCCTCTGAAGTGCAGGCAGGTTTTACTTGGTAGGTTTGATGCCCTACGAGTAGTACAATTGGAAGCCCGTGCATGGGTACGAGACTTGTGATGGTTAACAGGCCATGAGAAGTGACGGTTCACGGTTAACAGGCCGGTGATCCCGAATCCAATTGTATACCAAGTAACTACAAGGATCTATGACTCGGGTCGCCTTCTAGACGTAGAAGCGGGCGGGAAGAGGAGATGCCTTGGTACCGGTTATCGATTAATGATGTGGTGAGTTAGTGAACTCATGTCATGTTTCCATATAGTGTGAGATTATCAAGTGTGAACTCAAGAGTCCTTCCCTTCCCCGGACTTGAGTTAGGATTGTTAGAACCGTAATAACCCGATAGAATCCATAAGATAGGGAACTCACTGAGATTTGATGTATCTCACCCCACTGTTGTTGTTTACATCACAGGTTCTACAGGTTCGGCGACAGGTAAGGATAAAGTGGTTTGACTTTTCCTTTCGGTTCGTAGGTTTTGAGATGGCATGGCTTCCGCTATGACGTTTTATTTTGAGATCATTGCATTGATCTAGTTCTTAGTTTTTATCATGTTGGAACATCTTGTATATGTAATGCCTTAGTTTTGTGTTGTATTAGAGGCATTTATGTATATAATGTGTTAACTAGGAACTTATTGTATTTCAATACCAAATACTTGGATTCATATATATAATTTATGCTTTGATGTATGGATTTTATATGTGGGTGTTACAATATTTGTATATTAAAATAACATAAAGAAGGGTCCCCTAATAAAAAGGGTTTGCTATTAAAAAGGGACACATGAAATTTGGTTATCTCTGAATCCATTTTTTCTTTTTATTTATTTTTGTTTACTTAATTTTGCTAGATGTCTCCTATATTAATTGTATTGGGTCTTTTGGACTTGTCTAACTCCTTTATTGTCTTGCACCTCAAGTGTATTTTCTTTTTTAATATTTTTTATTTTAATAATTTTTTTATTTAGGATTGATATTTAGTTAATTAGGATAATTAAGACTAATAAGAGATTAGCTAATTTTAACTAATAAGATTAGGGCCGTTTATAATTTCATAATTAAATACTCAAAAATATTTTAAAAATAATAATAAACAGATACCTAGTATCTTTGTTTTTAGTATTATTTAAGATTAGTATTATTCGGCTGGCTTGGTGGTGGCTGTGGAACTATAGTTATTGTAATTATTATGAGTGGAGTAAATGCCCATGGGATTTTCTTTAGGCTGGTTTAGCAGGTTTTGATATAGGTTGGTTTAAAAGATTTTCTTGTTGGATCTTCTGTTGGTTGTAATGTGGTGGTAGTTTTGTTTCTTTCCTGCAGGATATAGGTGGGTCTGTCATGGTTAGTTTGTGTAGGTGTTAAATATCCTGTGTTTGTGAGGGATTGGGATACCCCTAGTATCCCTTATGAATGAATCTTTTAGCTTATCAAAAAAAATTATTTAAGATTAGTCATGTGGTTGGGTAATTCTATAGTTTTAAGTAGGATAAATTAGTCAATAAAAAAAGCTAATTTGTGATAGTCTCATTTTGTGGGACACGTTCTGAAATTAAAAAGCAATTGGTCATTATGCAAACTCTAACCTATGCTAACTTATATTTTAATTATTATGCAAACGGTTAGTTATAATCAACTTTTTTTAATAGTTAGGAATCTAATTTTAATATTTAGGGTTTAAGTAAAAAGGGGATTAATACAAAAATAATAGATGATTATTTATATACTTATGATTAACAAGGAAAATTTATTATTAAGGATTTAAATTGTGATTAGAGTTGATTTCATATTTAAAGTAATTGGGTTAATAATTAGTCAAATAATAAAAAAGAGATAACAAAATAAGGTTTTTTTTATTTTTTATAATTAATTTAAAAATAAGTATATAATCAATTTATTCTCTAAATAAATTAAAAGAGATAATTTTACGAATAAAATGAGATAATTCTATTGGATAATTCTAGGGATAAATTTTGGAATAAATAAACATATTAAAATCAGGGATTAATTTTTTTAAATGGGTTAAGATAAATTATATAAAGAATAAGATATACAGAGATATTCATGAGATATTAATTAAATTGAAAAGTATGGGATAATTTGTGATAAATAAATAGGAAATATGAGATAAATTATTAGAGTTTTTCAAGGATAAAAATCGTGGATAAAATAAGGGATGAGTGATATAAATTTGGTTTATAATATAAAGGATTTTTGGGATAATTCAAAGGAATAAATATTAGGGATAAAAATGGCATAAATTTAGGAATAAAAATTTGGGATAAATTAGGGGATATTTATTTGGGATATTTCTAAGGGATATAAGGGATATAATAGGGATTAAGTTTTTGGGATTAGACTCTTAAGCTCTAAGAGTATAAATATAGAGCAAGGGAGTAGGATTTTTGGAATAAAACTCTTGATATCCGAGAGTATAAATAAATGGATTAGGATTTGGGGATAAAACTCTTGATATCCGAGAGTATAAATAATGGATATGATTTAAGGGATAGTACTCTTCATTCGAGAGTATAAATAAGGGATTAGGATTTTGGGATAAAACTCTTAGGTTCCAAGAGTATAAATAATGGATAGGATTTAAGGGATAGTACTCTTCATTCGAGAGTATAAATAAGGGATTAGGATTTTGGGATAAAACTCTTAGGTTCCAAGAGTATAAATATAGGGCAATGGATTAGGATTTTTGGATAAAGCTCTTAGGTTCCAAGAGTATAAATATAGGCCAAGGGATTATGATTTTGGGATAAAACTCTCCATCCGAGAGTATAAACAATGGACAAGGATGTTGGGATAAAACTCTTCCTCTGAGAGTGTAATTAAACGGATCGGGATTTAAGGGATATAACTCCTTATCTAGGAGTATAAATAATAGATTAAGGGATAGAACTCCTTATCTAGGAGTATAAATAATAGATTTGGGGATAAAACTCTTTATCCAAGAGTATAAATAGTGGATTAGGTTTTTGGATAGGATTAGGGAATAGGGGATAGGGGAGGTGAACTACGGATACTCTAATCCTTCAAAATTGAGGGTACGTAGGCATAAGGTTGTAAACCCTAGCGAGTACAATAATAATAAAATACTTAGGGTTCCCCTTCTATTAAGGTCATCTTCTTTGTATCATAATAGAAATTTTGTAAATAAAAATAAAAAGCTAAACATTCAAGTAACAAACAAACATACCCTAAAATTTAAGGAGGATCCCATTTAGTACAATGGAGGTGAGGGGTGCCTAACACCTTCCTCTCGCTTAACCGACTCCCGAAGTTAGAATCTCACCCTTAGGATTTAGGTTTTATCATTATTTTCCTGTCCTTAGGACGAATAAAATATGATGGCGGCTCGATAAATTTTGCCGGCCGCGACAATGGTAAATTGAAATCTAAGTTGTCTGGTCCATTCCGGATTCGTGAAATCAAGCAATATGGGGCAATAGTCATTGAAGACACAAAGTCAAATGAGAATTGGACTGTAAATGGTCAGAGGTTGAAAATGTATCTAGGTGGTGATTTCGAGCGGAATCCCTCTGTTGTGGCGTTTTGCGATCCTTGAGGTTGCAGTGGACCGTCGAGCTTAGCCGACGTTAAACAAGCGCTTTTTGGGAGGCACCCAACATTGTAAGTATTTATTGCTTTATTTGTTGTTTAGTGATGTTTGATGTTTAGAGTGGTTTAGGAAGTGGCAGCAGTGCAGAAATTTTTTTTTAGCAACCAGTCATGTTCGCTGGCGTTCGCTTTGCGAACCTGGGGCGAGCATTCGCCAGCCAGTTCGTTTTGCGAACCCAGCGAGACAGACCATGTGTACTATTGCCACCTTAGTTTAAAAAGGGTTTTAATGTTATGGGTGGGCCAACACTTGGGCCCAACACCCATGTCATTTTTTGAAAGTGAGAGGGAAAACCCTACTCCCACTCTTGCCTCTCTATCGTTCAAACAAAACACTCTCAAGAACTCATTTTCTCACGTGCTCTGTTCCTCAAATTTCACCCAAGTTTTCCCCCTATTTCACTCACAAACTCAGGTTTGCATCTCTTTTTCTTGCTAATTTCTGTTAGATATTGTTAGGGTTGTGGTTCACATTAGAGACATTTAGGAATTTAGGGTTTAATTTCTGTTGTAAGGTTTGGATGCTAATGCATGCTGAATATTGATTAAGCCTTAGAATGGAAATGATTTAGTGAATGGAGCTCTAATGTTGGACTGTTTGGCTGCTGTGTTTTTCTGAATTTTCATGGGTTCGCTACTTTGTTCGCCTTGCGAACCTGGGCGAGCATTTGCCAGACCTTCGCTTTGCGAATCTGGGGCGAATGTTCGCCAGCCTTCGCTTTGCGAACTATGGAGCGAGCATAATAGAATGCTGAAATTTTTTTTATATTGGTTCAGTTGTGATTTGCTTTTGGCTGCCAATTCTAATGACTGTGTCCCTATTTTTTGTTGTTTACTTGTTGATGTATGCAAATGGGTCCAAAGATTAACCCCACTAAGAAAAGAAAGTCTTCCACATCGCGACAAGTACCAATCCAATTTGATGACACTCGATTCCGACCTTAGAAAAAAGAAGCATTTTAGCGGAGAAGAGATTCAACCTAAGTGACCGAGGGAGTTATCGGCCCGTGGCTGCGCTTTTGGAAGAGAAAAAGTGGGGATGGATGATAACTCCAGTTGATAGCTATAATGTAGAGCTTGTCCGAGAATTTTATGCGAACCCCCTTCCTGGTGATGGTGAGCAGTTTAGTTGGACAAAATTAGTTGGGGGAAAAGTCGTGAGATTTGACCGTAGAGCCATTAGTGTTCTTCTTGAAAGTCCTCTGCCTTTAAGGGCTAGTGAGATTGATGATTACCATAGGGACCTACACCTTCGCCGAGATATCCCAAAAATGACTAGAGATCTTCTTAGGCCAGGTAAAATAGTTGGACTCAACCCATCTGGGGTTGCTATTAGGTACCGGCGGGAGGACATGCAACCTTTGGCCCAACTCATATTGCTTTTGGTTATAACCAATATCAAGCCAAAGTCGCATTTATCTACCATCCCGATTCCTCTTGCACACCTTGTCCATAGTATCTTTACAAACGTGCAGATTGATGTGGCCTAAATTATTGCCGATGAGATAAGGGCAATTGTGGAGAGTGGCCTTGGTGGTACCGCTTCTCGGGCGAATGCCCCTCTCGCATTTCCTTGTCTTATCATGTCTTTGTGTGCGGATGCTGGGGTTGATATTCCCACACGCCGCCAGGTCACTATCCCGTCGGCTATTGATGATCGATATGTCGACAAATTCTGCAAACTAAAGGGGACAAGGGGTGAGACGTCGGGTGCTGGTGCTAAGGCTAGCAGAAGGGGTGGAGATGCTTCTGGTTATGGATCTCAGAGTTTTTACCCTGATCAGCAGGAGATATGCTAGTATAACTGGGACTGGATGGAGGCTTCTCAGCGTGCCATGACTGATTTACACGACTCCATGCAGGTACTACAACTGCAGATTCGCGATCCCGCCACTGAGCATACAATGATGTCAAGGGAGCAGTTCCTTGCACATGCTGGTTGGCCTGAGGCCAGGCCAGTACTCGGAGGGGGAGAGGATGTAGCTGGTGCTGATGATGATGCTGATGAGGAGGGTGATGGTGCTGAGGTAGAGGTATCTGGTTCAGGTTCAGGTTCATAGGAGGAGGAGGTTGAAGTGTATGCTTCAGAGTCCGAGGAGGACTGGTTTTTTTTGTGATGATGATTTGTACTTCCTTTGAGCATCAAAGTGAAGTTTTCTTGTATTTTGTTTTTTTTTTATTTCAGTTTTTATTGATGTACTCTATCCACTTTGTGGATTATTTTGGATATTTGGATGTACTTGTACCCTTTGGTGGTACTTTTGACTTTGTAGGCGTGTTCACACCAATACATTTTTATTAGTATTATTAGTAACATATGTTGTTTGTCAGTAAAAAAAATTTTGTTTTTAATTTTACTAATATTTCGGTTTTAATTATTGTTATTAAGTGTTGAGTTCTTCAGTTTACGAATGTTCAACTCTTAAGCTGTTGATATGCTTTTTATTGTTTTATGTTGGTATGCTTGTGGAAGTTAATATTTCCAACTTTTAGATGTTTTGTGGAAGAAACTTAGGTTGGTGTTGATTGTGCATCAAAGAAGATTCCTCCTAGATTGGATGGCAATGATAGTACTTTAAGCATGAGGTTGTGGCAAGGTACATAGTTACCTAGTTCTAGAATTTAGAATGTATTGGAACGTTGTTGTCTTTGTACAAATGAAAATGTTGTTTCTGGTTACAACTCTATTTGAGTGCTTGTGTCATTTAGGTAGAAAAATCACAAAAGTGAGAAACCTCCGTGTTATACTAAATGCATTGGATTAATGATGAATGTTATTTTATACTTATAATTCATGCTTTATCTTGCTTGTTGTTTTGAAATTGTGGAAGCATAGAAATGATCAAGGCAATGTTTGTGCACTGTGAGTATAACCACCATTCCAAAAACACTTCAAGTCACCTTGTGAGTGTGCGCGTATTTGAAACCTCTTTTGAGCCGAAATGAAATTTTTGTTTGAATCATGAACCCGATTTTAACCCGTTTTGAAGAGCATTTAAGCTAAGATTATGGTAATGTTGAAGTTGGGGAGAATGGTTTATCTTGAAAAGAGAAAAAGGAGTTGGTGATACAATGCATTTTAAGACAAAGAAATTGAAAAAAAAAAAGAAGAAAGAAAAAGAACAAAAAGAAAAGAAAAATAAAAAAAAGAGAATGCATTGTGAAAGAAAGAAATAAGGATTGAACAGGATCGACAATTTTGAAAAAGAAATGCTCTTCAAAGTCTTTACCCTTTCTTGTTTCAATGGCCGTGTACATATGTCCTTTGTTTGTAACTCCGACCAAGTTACAACCGATAAAAGCCCTTAGTGATCTTTTGCTTCTATAATTTCTTGCGATCAATTAGATATTGTATGAATTGCTTAGTATTTGCTTCATTTGTCATTTGAGCGAAATTTCCCCGCGGTTGCAAACACGTTAATTTCCTTCAATCTTGTTTCGAAGAGGAGTGTAGAGTGACATAAGCATGATTGTTTAGTTATTTCTGGAAACATTGTCTGAGATTTTTTTTAAGAATCAAGTTCTTTTCCATTGTCGATTCTAGGATTATGTAAATGTGCTTCGTTACAATTGTTGTTTTATTTGAGCCGTTTATCCTTTCTTGGATTGAATCAAATGCTCGAACAAATCCTCTTGTTTTCAATGAGAGGCATACTTTGCTTGAGGACAAACAACGACTTAGTTGGGGAGAGTTATTAGATGTTAAACATGCTATATATTTATACTTGATACTTGGCATTTTTCATTACTTTCATGTCTTAATTGTGGATTTTTGTATTGAATTGTTTTTGTTCTTCGTGCATTATATTTATACTGTTGGTGCTTGTAATTTGTGTGTTATTGTGCAGGAAAGTGCACTAAAAACATCAAAGAAAGAAGACACAAAGAATTGATGCAAGCTGCCAAAGAATGTGGAAAACAACAGCAGGTTCACTTTGTGAACCCTGGCGAAGTCCCCAGCGAATGTTCACTTTGCGAACATTGGCGAAGCTCTCAGCGAACAAAACAGGGGAAAAAGGACCTAAAATTTGCTTTGCAAATGTTTTGGCGAGTGGTTCGCTTTGCGAATGAAGTGTTCGCTTTGCGAACTCACGAAAACAGCCTGGGGCGGTTTAACTTTCAGAGGCACTTAAGGTGCCATTTTCTTTCATTCGCTAGGCGAATGATTCATTCGCAGTGCGAATGTTGCTGATCTCAAGTTTATTATAAATAGATTTTTATGTTTTCTTGAGATCATAACTTGATATTTTCACACCAAAACATACTTTTCTGAGTTTTGATCATCCAAGAGTGAATTTCCACATAGAGAAGCTGAAGTCACATCCGATCTCGATTATTCGACGCGGATGTTCATTCATCTCCTCTTGAAACTTGTGATACAAGCTACCATGGAAATGTGTAGCTAAACCTCTTGTGATAAGATTAGAGGTAGTTAATCTTGCTTTTATGTATTTCTTTTGATCTTTTGTATATGAACAAGGTTGATGATCAATATATGATGAAGTTGTTTATTCTTAATGATGTATTTGTGGTTTGAATCACTCTAGACATAGATTTTCCAAATCATGACCTAATATCTTCATCTCTTAAAAACCAAACTCTAGACATAGATTTGGGGTTCATTATTCGCTTTGTATTGATCTTAATGGTTGTTGTTTCGATTGTTAGCGTGAGACATCATCTAACGGTCTAAACAACGATACTCACGAATTTGCTTTAGACATAAACTTATTCGAGAGGATACGCGATTGTATTGGTCGGAACTAAGTTCATATGCTTGATTAATCGGATATGTATGAAAAGGATTAGCGAAATCTAATCTTGACATGCTTTTATAAAACTTACAACATCTTTGTTATAGTTTACTTTTTTGCTACAAAACTTGATGTTACAAAACCAAGAACAATTTGAAAACCCCTTACTTAAAACGTTTCTACTATTGAACGACAAGCATCAAAATATCGCACAATCCCTGCGGATACGATAAAAACACCCCCCGAAATACTCTTTCAACATTATCCTTAATAGCAGCCGAAATAGTAACCTGACGGCGGGAGGGTAACTTCACCCTCGAGTGCACACATAAAGCCATGATCAAGCATGGGAAAACCAAAGGGCAATTAACTCGGGCCCCTAATTTGATATCGCTCTCCACCACTGCATGCATCTCGTCCGCAATGATCCGTCCTACATCAATCTATGTATCGATCATGATACTACGGATCAAGTGAGCCATTGGTATTGGTACAATAGAAGTATGTGTCCTTGTCTTAATGTTAGTTAAGACCAAGAGTAGCACCAGTTATGCCAAAGGACACATATCATCCCTATGATATCTCCTCGGAACCCCAGACGTGTTTAGCTCCACTGTCTTGCCTTCCCTCATCATATATTAATCATCACTTGTTCACATACAAGGCCAATCAAAAGAAATACATAAAACTAAGGTAGACTACCTCTACCTTTGATACAAAGGAAATTAGCTACCCATAATCATGGTAACTTGCTTTACAAGTAATGAGAGAAGATGAATGAGCATCCACGTCAAAAATTGATTTTGGATGCGAATCCAGTTTCTATTTGCAAAATATCACTCTTTGGTGAAGAAATGCAGAAAATAGGGTTTTTATGTGGAAAGTGGGGTTATGTGGGTTATGATCCCCAAAAAGTGTGAAAAGTACATATACAGTACTTTCAAAATCTTTCAAGTTCGCCTAGAGAACACCTTCTTCGCACAACAAAGACCCCTTTATGGCACATGAAGTGCCTCTGAATAGTTAAACTGCCCCTGAGAAAATATCTAAGTTAGTAGTGCGAAAACTTCTTCGCATAACGAACTTCTTCGCTACAAGTTCGCACATTGAAATTAGGGTCCTTTTCCTACTGCCTCTAATCTGAGATGATTCGTTGGGGCTTCGCTAGGAGCTCGCACAACGAACATTCTCTTTCACCTCACTGGTGTTCACACAGTGAACATGCTGATTCCTCTTCTTTTCTTTGGCTTCCTTGTCAATTCACTTGTGTCTTAATCTTTAATGTTTTATGCCTAAATCCTGTACAATAACACACATATCAAAGCAACCAAAGGTATTTGCAACATAATCTAAGAATCACATTGAAACATGGAATAAATCCATTGAAGCCTACTAAAAGAGTTAAAAAAGCCAAATATATTGGATCAAATTAAAGCTTATTTGGCGTTCAACAACCATCTTTGAATACGACTTCTATGATGGCTATAAGGTAGCAGATGGATGAGAGTAATTTAGAATTAGTGAATACTCTCACCCAACAAATGGGAACGATTTTTAACCCATTGATTGCCAATACAAACCAAACTTATGAAGTATTAGCAAATCAAATGGGGCGCATAGCTGATTTCTTTGGCATGCCCCAAATTCTGGTTCGACCGACACCATATATATCTAATATCAGGACAGTCGAAACCTCTGAGAATGCGACAGTACAGACTACTGTGGCCCAAACTCAAGGGGGTGCAGCAGGAACAACCCTTGAATGGAGAACGAATATAACAAAATAACCCTAGACCTTTGGTTGTTCAAAGAGATCAAGATGTTGATCAATTCCTCAGACAAGTTCAGCGAAACAACTTGGCAGGTCAAAACAACATAACAAATGTGATCGAACAAATTTTGGTCCAGAACGGCCTTAATGTAGGACTTAACCGACCAAACTTTATTTATCCACTTCCAGACTACGTTCGAAAGTCGAAACTACCTAAGGGATTAAAATTATCAAAGTTCACTAAGTCCGCTGGAGACACAAATGATTCGACGGTGGAACATGTCGTTCAATATCAAACTGAGGTTGGCGACCTAACGAATAATGAGAGTCTGAAAGTAAAGTACTTCTCAAGTTCTCTAACTATGAACGCCTTTACTTGGTTTACGACCCTTCTATCATACCCCAAATTTTGACCACTAAGACTTCCCATCATTGTACAAATCATCATCACAATATGGATGTACATTCATGTCTCATTAATCTCCTCAAGGAATTGTTGAGCATTCACTACAGCTAAGAATTAGGGTTTCAAGCCCTCGTAGAGCCTTAGACAAAAGATCAATCAAGAAATGACATGATCTTCAGCTTGTCTAACCTCTCAAACACCTATAAAGGATCAAGAGGAGTCCCACATCAAGAATCAAGCACAAGGTTGCAACATTCCAAGTGGATCAAGCCTCAAGATCGCCAGTGTCACCAAATTAGGGTTTTGGTCGACTAGGGCCTCCAGATGAAAATTTTCCTCTGGGCATGAGCCAATGCTTCACAATATAACTCAAGATACTCTAAGGGAACTCATAAACCCAATCATCAAGTCAATTTGACCTCAGGGGATGCATTCACTAAAAATCAGGAATTAGGGTTTCTTGACCTAATTCACCCCTAAGTTGACTTTTGGGACAAAACATGAGCCAAGACCTCAAGGTATGATTTGAGGGTCTCCAACACACTACATAATCCATTTGCAACAATGGGTTGATCCAAGAAGCTTGATCTACAAGTTTCAATTTCATCTGGACCACAATTAGGGTTTCGAGGGAAAAGTCAACTGTACCTTTGAATTTTGACCTGGACATGCTCCCAAACCTTGGGACATGATTCAAAACACACTACAACACCTATGGAATATATCCATTAGGTTTGATTTAGGTCAAGGACTTGATTTCACCAAGGATCGCACAGTTTGGAATTCATCTGATAAAAAGTCAACTGTGCACAAAAGTCAAGTTTGACTTTTTGAGATTTTTCACAATTATGGTTCCTCAACCCTAAAACAATGTTAATATGTGATTTGAATCATCATTCATCAAGAAAAATAAAAAAAAAAGTGGGATAACTTGTAAAAGGGGTAACCATAAAAACTTAGAATTTTTCGAAGTTATGGAACAAAGTGGCTAGGGTACCAACTTCCAAGGATCATAACTTGAGATCCAAGCAACCATTTTGGATGGTCCAAAAATGGATTTGTAGCTCTCATGGCATACTTTAAAAGTGTCAACTACACCTCATTCCAATTCTTCATGGATTTTTAATTATGGAGTGATCAAAATGGCTGAAAACATGAAATGCATCTTTTTCCAACACTAGGACAAAATTCTGCTCGAGGCAGATTTCAAGTGAAACACTAAAACTTGTGGGGTTTTTTCACATAGTTGCAAGTTGAATCAATTCCAAATATAAACATCAATGTTGTTGCAAATGTTGCTAAGAATTCAAAGAACTTATTAGCATGAATTGAATCAACTTGAGCCAAGAGAAATCCATGACCAAACATGCCTTGTTGCAGCTGTTTTGCAACAGATTTTGTTGCATAACTTGATGAACTCGATTCTTATCCAAAGAGCATTGATCACAAGACCTGCTGCACTCACTTTGATGACTACAAGCTCTGCACCACCTGCCAATTCAGTTCAAGGCCAGCCAATGAGAGCATGAACATAAGAGAATATGCTTGGAATCCAATGTGCATTTATGAGCAAATAGTGAATATTCAACATTCCCTTTATGATCAGTCAATCTTCCTTCATAATCCACCAATAAGAAGACTCCAGAATATGAAATTTGTCAGACTATAGTTGAGCTATTTGGAGGCTCTTATATTCCTTGTGAGTGAAGATATTTGCCAAGCATTGACCAAGAAAACTCAAAGCATATCTCTTGAGCCAGAGCTGGCAACTTCAGGGCAACATCTTTGCCTATAAATAGAGTGCATATTTCACTCTTTAAACCACTCCAAAGCAGCTGATAACATTGCTTTCTCTCATTCTCTCCTTAAGTGCCAAATTTCTTTGTTCTTAAGCAAGTGCTATCGGGTTTTGAGTTGCAGAGCCAAGCAACTCAAACCATCACTTCTACACATCGCATATGATGTATAGAAGCTGTCCAAACACCTAAACAACTTTTGAAACACCTCCATTAAAATTTCACTCTTCAACCTAGCCATTATGCAGTTGGGATACCATAATCTGATCTAAGGAGTTTCAAAAAGTTCCAAGGCTTGCAATCCACTCAACAACATCCATTGAAGCTGTAGAGGTCATCAAATTACTTCTGGAACACACTTTGTGCAGAGTTTCATTTCTTCTTGCAGCAAGGTAAGCCTCAAACCCTCATAACATGATCCATGCATATTTCCTCGCATGATACTTTTGCCAAATGTTTATTATCATGTTTTAAGTGTCTCCCCTCAAAAAATTTGATCATAGCACTCACAAACATGACTGCACGATTGCTTTTGAAAAATTAGGGTTCATACATTCATGTCAATGAAACTGGCTGCACACTAAAAATAAATGAAATCAAATATTGCCTTCATGTTCCTTGTTAAAAAACACATGAATTTGGTGTTTGAATCGTGTCAAATGGTTGAGAAACGAGTGAGATAGAGAGCTTCACGCATCTGGCCAGAGGAAGAAGATGGCCATGGCGCCATTCTTCAGGTTTTCAAACCAAGTTCTCTATATATTTTTCATTTGCCATATGTTTAATGAATTGGCACTGCGCCCTAGTGGTTGATCAGCTGGTTTGTGAGTATTGGCAAGCGAGAGGTCCGGGGTTCGAATCCCCCTCGCCCCAGACCTCTTTTTATCACTTATTCCATTTTTATTATTTTTCATATTATTTTTAAATGATTTGGAAAATTAATAACACTCTCAATTTTAATTATTTTTTATTGGTTTTTTAATTGTTTTTAAACCTTTTAAAAATGAATATTCACCTTGAAAAAACAAAACCAAATAAGTTATAATCATCTTGTGATTAAAACTTCATTTTTCAAACCTTAACCAAAAATCACAAGTAGTTTATTTAGACTTATTTGGTATTTTTGTCATTTTATTAATTTTTAAAATGATTACTTTTAAAAGAAAATGAAATTAGGGTTTCTTTGATTTTCACCCCAACAAATCTTTTTCAAACACCCATGGGCCTCTTGAGAGAGTTTAAGACCCAACCCTTTGAAAATACAAAACCATTTGGGCCTCAGATATTGTATAAGTCCCTTTGCGTTAAAAAATTTCGGCGCGATCGCCATTTTCAAACAGAAAATCATCTGGGCCTACCCTCGTGTTGTAAGTCCCATTTCTTCTCTTTAAATAACTTTGGGCCTCTCCTCGAGCTATAAGTCCCATTCCTTTTCTTAAAAACACTCATGGGCCTCTAATACAGTGTAAGACCCAACCCCTTTTGTAAGTAAACATTTTTGGGCCTCACATATTGTATAAGTCCCTCTGTATATTTTCAAAACAACGGCGCGATCGCCGCCTTTTCAAAATCAACCGGGTATCTCCCTGAGTTATATAAGCCCCATATCCTGTACAAAAATAATCTTTGGGCATCTTGATAGAGTGTAAGTCCCACCCCTTTGTACATAAATAAATTTGGGCCTCAGTGTATTGTATAAGTCCCGATACCGCTTAAGAAATTCCGACATAATCGTCGTTTTCAAACTTTTTCAATTGGGCCTACCCTCGTGTTGTAAGTCTCATTTCTTTTCTTCAAAACTTTTTGGGCCTCTTAAGAGAGTGTAAGACCCATCCCTTTGTACGGAAAACCTTTTTTGGGCCTCAGTCACTTGTATAAGTCCCTGTACAAATTCAAACAACGGTGCACTCACTGTTAAAATTTGGGTCTCTCCTTGAGTTGTAAGCCCCAGTCTCTGTTCAAAATACTTTCTCCTTTGATTTTGAATCCAAATATATAGTTGTTATCAAAACTATCTTTAATTTCTTTGTTGAAAAACAAACAAAACAACATGGAAGCTCTACAACGGGTAAGTGTTTATCCGTTTTCTTTTATCTATTTTCATATACATAACTGTATTGTGGGAAGCTGCGCATGGTTAGTCTTCTTTCATACCCTTTTAAAAATACTCGTCATATATCAACTATATATATACTAGTATAGTTATTTAGAGTTTTCCCCTGCAACTACGTCTAGAACTTGGTAAAGCCCTGTTGGTCACTCTTAATTACAAACAAAACTAGATCCCCCATAGGATTCCAGATACAGTCTTCCCTTCTCTTGGGGTTAAACAATATAGAACAAAGAGAAAGGAAGTATTCTCGGTGAACCTTTTCTCAGACTGTCACCCCTAGAAATTGTCAAAGAAATTCTACTCCCCAGAGTTGATCTATTCTCTGTGAATAGCATCTCTTGAGTTTCTTCCAAACCCTTGAACTTTCCTGGAATGATCTCTTCTCTGTGAATTGCATTTCTTGAACTTCTCTTGGTTTGGGGACCCACAGGCTTCCTAAAAGCATCCCCGCCTCCTCTTGGGCATTTTACAAGGACCCTCCAGCTTCTTAGAAGTTCTCATGCCTTCTATTGGGCTTAATATAAGGACCCTGATGACCTCTTAAAGGTATAAGACAGAACTTAGTCATCCTTTGCTAGAGCAGTCTTTCCAGAGTCAAAACCTCAGGCCACTTTAGGGTTGATTCTCATCCCTTAATGCCCTTGCCTCCTCTGGGAGGCATCATACAAAAGATAAAACTCTTCCACACCAGTAGACTTAGACAGTCTATATCCCCTCTTGAGTCTCAAAGACATTCTCAAGCACTGTAGAAACCCTGGTCATGCTGGATCAATCTCCAGCAGAAACCCAGTATCTCTCATGAGAGTTCCCCAACCAGGGTCAGCTTATCCCAGATCAGAACCTCAAGGTCTCTGATATCTCAACTCTTCTGTAATCCTCAGCAAGAGTTGATTCCTCACTTGGACCTGCCTAGGGATCTCAATAATCCTGCAGTAAGATAGCCTCCTCTTAGGCTTTATATAAATGATACTTCCTTAGCGAAGTCAGCCTCCTCTTGGGCTTTGTACAATGATTCTCCCCAGCGGAGCTAACCTTTTTAGACTCTCTTGTTGAGTCCATCACTTTTCAAGATTTTCTTGACGAGTCAACCTCCTTGTAGCCTCAATCTCGGGCTTCGTACGAGACAGCAAATCACTCTCTTATTGAGTATAAAAGACTCTCTTGTTGAGTCAATCAACTTTCAGACTCTCTTGTTGAGTCAATCACTTTTTTGGACTCTCTTGTTGAGTCAACCTTTTTCAGCCTCCGTCTTGGGCTTGACACAAGACAGATAAAATACCCTCTTGTTGAGTTAACCCTTTTAGCCTCCTCTTAGGCTTTGTATAATGATCGTCATCAACAGACGCCCATACAAGCACTCTCTTGTTGAGTTAAATCCCTTCTAGCCTCAATCTTGGGCTTTGTACAAGACAGATAAAAACACTCTCTTGTTGAGTCAAACCCTTTTAGCCTCTATCTTGGGCTTTGTACAAGACATAAATCTCCCTCTCTTGAGCTTGGGACAGATATCTTCTCTAGCAGAGTCATTTCCTCCTAGCCTTCCTCTAGGCTTTGAGGAATGATTTTCCCCAAGCAGAGTCAAAACACATTTCAGCCTCCGTCTTGGTCTTTGTACAAGACACGTAAAATATCCTCACCAGAGTCAGATAAATTTCCCATTTCAGCCTCTGTCTTGGGCTTTGTACAAGACACCTACAGATTCTCCCCAATGGAGTCAAAAAGCTCTATATAAGCATTTCCCCAATGGAGTCCATTCTTCTTAGCTTCCTTTAAAGCTTTGAGAATTGGATTCCCTTTAAGCAGAGTCAAAACCCTTTTAGCCTCAATCTTGGGCTTTGTACAAGACAGACAAAACATTTTCCCTGGAGAAGTCAAACTTTTAACCTCCTCTTAGGCTTTGTATAATGATATCTCCAAAGAGTCCGTCTCTTTTTCGCCTCCATCTTGGGCTTTGTACAAGACACCAATATATACACTCTCTTGTTGAGTCGGTCTTATCCAGCCTCCTCTTAGGCTTTGTATAAAGAAATCCCCCAGTCGGGTCAATCAACCTCTTAGCATCAAGTTGGTGCTTTGATCAAGGCATACAAAAATCAACAATTCCTCTTTAGAGGTGACAAATTCTCTCTCATCCAAAACCCTTTAGCTTCATATCTTGGGCTTTGAACAAGATACAAATCACCTTTAGCTTCATGTCTTGGGCTTTGAACAAAACACCAAAACCTCATTTTCCTCCCTTAGAATAGGAGGAACTACGATTGCTCTAATTTCCCTGTTTCGTTTAAACGGGAATACGTAGGCATTAGATTGCGAAATCTTAGCGAGCATACCAATCAAAAACTCTAGGTCCAGTACCTTCATATCAATCAAAACTTAGGTCTAGTACCTTACCAAAAGCATCGGGAAAAACCCAAACATCAACAAAAACTCACTCTCCCTCTCATCTTTCCCAAGAAACTTTCCCAACCCATCAACAGATAAACACTATCAATTACAAATCAAAACCTGAAAGCTAACATCCTGTGGATAAACACATATAGGATGGGTAATTGACAACTACTCATTGTATAACCTGACCCCAGACCCCCCAATCTCTTTAAAGCGTTTGTTCAGTTAAACATTCGCGTGCAAGGTTAGTTTTATATAGCTTCCCTTTCCCTTCCAGCTTCACGGGATAAATAAGAAATCAAAAAGTAGCACCCTTTCTCCTCGAGGAGGAAAACCCAAACTTCAGTGATAAGATGGTCGCATCACAGACAAAAATCGCTCGCTACACCTTCCTCCCCATTTCGTCCAATCATGGAGCCAGTTAGAAAGGTTATTCCATGAACAGTTCTATATGGGACTATCAAAAATTAGTTTGAAGGAATTGGCAAGTGTTAGATGAAAGATTGCTGAATCAATAGAAAACTATCTAAATAAGTTTAGACTTCTTAATGCCAGGTGCTTCACACAAGTACCCGAGCATGAGTTAGTAGAGATAGTCGCAGGTGACATCGATTATTCAATTAGGAAAAAATTAGATACCCAATATTTAAGGGACATGGCACAACTAGCAGATAGGGTTCGCCAGGTCGAATGCCTAAAAGCTGAGAAAGCCAGAACTAGTAAATACCAGAAAAAGGAGAAAGTCGCTTACGTAGACGCAGACGAATGTGTCTCTGATGTAGGTGAAGAGTATTCAGAAGAATGTGAGGTCAATGTAACCGAATTGAAGCCAGGACCCCTGTATGTTTGTAAACTATTGAAACCATCTAATGGGAAAACCCTGTCGAAACTAACAAAAATGAGAAGTTCTCTACTAGAACTTACTCTTTTGACATTACGAAATGTGATGAAATTTTTGATTTGTTAGTTAAAGATGGTCAGATTTTAGTACCTCCTGGTTTAAAACCTCCTCCTTTGAAATAAAGAAAGAAGAGAGTTTTTTAAAAATACCATAATTTCTTGGGACATAAGACTTCTCAATGTATTCTTTTTCAGGGACTTAGTTCAAAAGGCTTTGAACGATGGAAGATTGCAATTTGGCGAAAAGTTGAAATCAACCAATTTCAGTTCTGTTTCAAATAGGTTTAAAACCAATTTGTATTTATAAGCTAACTTAGAATTAGTTTTTACTTATAAATTGGTTTAAAACTAGTTTGTAGTTATTTTTAAAATTCCTTATTTTACTCTCTCTCTCTCTCTCTCACACACACACACACACACACACACACATTATACTTTGTAATTTTATGAAATTTAATACGAATTAATTTATGGAATATAATAAAAAAGAAATATGATCATGTAAGTCAAATAATTGTAATAGGCGAGAGAAAGAGATAGGGGTACAAACGGATCCGAAAAAACCAATTAAACAAAAATCCAAACCAAACCAATTAAAAAAATTGATTGTTTTTGGTGAGGTTCAAAAACTAAAACAAACTAATAAAAATCGAGGTTGTTTGGTTTAGTTCTCGGTTTTAGTTTTTAGAAATCGCAAAACCGATGAGTCGAACCGATGACTATAAATACCTACTTAATATTTCATTTAGCCCATTATTAGGCCCAAATTTTGTATAAGTCCAACTCTTCTCCATCTTTGTTTACACTTCATTCCTTTCAACAAAACATGCACCCAAAATTAAACTCTAAACATAAAAAATAGAAATCATAAGCCACAAACACTTGCTCTCACCAAACTGCTACTCTGGCTGCCAGCCACAACCGTTTCTCTCGCCACTGTCATTCTTACAAGTTATCGTTGCCTTATTCGTGTTCAAGTTCTCTTCGTTAGTTTTCATCTTTTTTTTTTGTTTTTTCTTCTTCAATAAATTTTCTTCTAGCTAAGTTTTGTTAAAAAAAATACTTTTGATGGGTGTTTGAGGTGTGAAACATGTTAATTTGTATGTATTGAAATTTTTTGTTATTATTGTTGTGTTTTATTTGTTAAGCTTTCGAATTTCGTTCCAATCTTTTCATCCCAAGTGCCAACTTTTGTATTTGATAGTTAACTTATTTTATGATGCAACGAAAATCATGCCAATGATTTGTATAGATTAAGAACAACTTGTAAGTTATTTGAAAAGTAGAGCATAAAATATATTATACGAAATTTATTATTTGAAAAAATAATAGCCTAAAATACACCGAAAATATAATAGCAGAGAACACGCAAATGAATATAATGTTTGAAAAAAAGTATTGTAAGTCGATTAACCGAACCAAACCAAACCGATTGATTTAGTTTGATTTCATTGTTAAAATATACTAAAAACTAGGATTGTTCAAAAAAACCTATGAACTGAACTGAACCGTCAAACCGAACCAAACTGAAATTAAAATAATCGAGTTATTATGTTTGGTTAGTGAACTGAACCGTTATTTTATTAACGGTTCTAGAACCAAACCAAATTAAAATTAACCAAACATTAACCAAAACTGAACCATTAATCTATTAACACTACCTTGAACTTGCAAGCTCCAAAGATAAAAACTCGTTGAAGCTCTAAAGATGAAGAACCTTAAATTTCTAAATCGTTGAAGTTCCCAAATTCGAAATTCATTCTCATATTCTCGTGCAACTGTTTCCTCCTCTAATTGACACTTGCACAATCTCCATGAAAATGAACAACAATCAAGAAAATGTAAAGACTGATAAACGAAAAGGAAGAAGAAAAATTATTGTATTGAATGATTCTGTTACACATTCATGATTGGTTAGTTACAAAGGCCTGTGATCTAAACTACTTATAGCTCACCTAAGGCCCAATGTAAAGGTCCAATATACTTATTTACACTTTACGCCTCTAATACTCCCCCTCAAGTGGGAAGGTAGATATCTAACAGTCCCCACTTGGACGTAAGAAATTCTTACAAGGGCTTGGACAATGCTTTTGTAAGAGGATCAGCTAGCTGTTGTTGGGACTTAACATGTACCAGTTTCAAAAACTGCGTCTGCACGTGCTGTCGGATGAAATGACAGTCAATGTCAACATGTTTGGAGCATTCATGGCTTAGAGGATTGGAAGCCAGTTGAATGGTTGATTGACTATCGCAGAAAACTATAACAGATTATAGATTAAGCTCAAAGGTTCGGAACAACTGCTTAATCCATAGGAGTTCCAATGTAAGATATGCTAAAGCGCGATACTCGACTTCTGTAGATGAACATGCCACGGTGGGTTGCTTCTTTGATTTCCATGCGATCAAGGCATCACCTAAAAAGATACAAAATCCAGTTGTGGATTTTCTTGTAACCTTGCAACTTCCCCAATCAGCATCAGCAAAAGCAGTAAGACGGAGAGATGAATTTGCAGGAAAAAATAGCCCTTTTCCTGGAGTACCTTTGAGATATTGCAAGACATGATGAACAGCAGTCAGATGAGGTGTACGAGGATGCTGCATGAATTGACTTAATCTGTTCACTGCATAGGTGATATCTGGGCGAGAAATGGTCAGATACATAAGTTTTCCAATCAGTCATCTATATCCAGAGATATCAGTTAAAGGTTCACCATTAATGTTGTTGAAAGATATTGAAGAATCCAATGGTACACTCATAGGTTTTGAAGCTATGTAACCAGTATCCTGAAGGAACTGAAGAGTATATTTCCGCTGACACAAATGAATTCCTTTCTCAGATTTAGCAATTTCTAAACCAAGAAAGTACTGTAAGTCTCCCAAAACTTTTAGCTTGAAATGCTGCTTCAGTAGGTCTTCAACTTGTCTTAGTCTTTGACGATTAGGGCCTGAAAGTACGATATCATCTACATAGACTAGTAAGATGACTAAAGATGAACCAACACCACTACAAAATAAAGAGTGGTCAGCTGGGGATTGTTCAAAGCCTAAAGAATTGAGAGTGGTGCTGAATTTTTGATACCATTGTCTGGATGCCTGCCTCAATCCATACAATGATTTATTAAGCTTACAAACCAAATTCTCCCCCTTGATGGGATAGTCCTTAGGAAGCTGCATATACACTTCTTCAGTTAACTCACTGTTGAGAAATACATTATTGATATCCAATTGAACAAAGCTCCACTGTTTTTGAACAACCACAGAAAGTAATATTCTCACAGTTGTGAGTTTTACTACAGGTGAAAAAGTATCCAGAAAATCAATCCCAGCTTGTTGAGTGAAGCCTTGAGCTACAAGGCGAGCTTTGTACCTATTCAAAGAACCATCAGCCCTATATTTCACTTTATACACCCAACGACATCCCACAGATTTTTTACCTGGTGGCAATACTTAAACAGACCAAGTATTATTAGCTTCTAAGGCAGCAATTTTCTCAGCCATGGCCTGCCTCCATTCAGGGCTTTAGACTGCTTGGTGATAATAAGAGGGCTCATAGATGGTGGATATGTGACATATGTAATTTCTATAAGAGGGTTGTAATGCAGCATAAGACAAATGATGCTGAATGGGATAAGTAACATTGCACTGGAAATCCTGCAAGTAAGAAGGGGTTCTGCGTACTCTAGAGGACCTTCTAATGGGCTCACTTTGTCCACTGGGTAAAGCAGAAATGTTATGTGCAGGTAAAGCAAAATAATCATGTGCAGTGTCAGTCATAGGGGGTAAAGAATCGTTAGGCTCAGGACTGCCAGGCTGTGACTCAGGATTGTTCACAAAAATGGGAATTGTAGGGCTTGTAGAGTCAGGGATAGATACAGGTAGGACTGTGTCATAAAAAAATGTTGGGTAAAGCATTGTTATCTTTGATGGAATGAAAAGGAAAAATAGTCTCTTGAAAAGTTACATCCCTAGTAGTAATGATCTTTCTGGTTTCCAAAACTAAGAGTTTATAACCCTTCACACCAGATGGATAACCAAGCAAGATACATGGTGAGGCCCTTTGGGTAAACTTTCGTTCAAACCGAGCAAGAAGGTGAGAACATACTCACGATTGATATGATCGATCAAGGGAGTAACACCACCGCACACACATTGATGAATTGGGCGAAACTCAGCTAACTCTTCCCAAAGACCTTTGATCTTGGAGTAGTATGCACCAACAGAAAGAGTACCTTGAGTACACGTGATGAAATCTTTACGCAGCTGAAACAACCGAGGACCATTGTTCTGAAGAAACCTTTCTTAAAGATCATTCCAGATCGCTGCCGCGGTAGATGCGTAGATGATGCTCGCAGTGAGTTCCTTTGAAACGGAATTCAAAAGCCAAGACGCAACGATGTTGTCATTGCGCTGCCATAGAAGAGATTGAGGATCACCATCTGGAGGTTGCGGAATCGAACCATCGACAAATCCAATCTTGTTCTTCGCACGGAGGGCAATCAACATTGCACGACGCCACGACGGATAGTTTTCTTCCGTCAAGAGGTGTGAAACCAAAACGAGACCAGGATGACCGGAATGGTGAATGAAAAAAGGATTCAGTTGTTGATCTTCCATGATGATGAAACACAAGAAAAAACGATGGAGATGATAGAGCAAGAAGAAGATGCGGAACGAAAATTCAGATCTTGTGGGAACAAGATATGAAGAGAAATGCTACTGATACCATATTGACACTTGCACAATCTCCATGGAAATGAACAACAATCAAGAAAATGTAAAGACTGATAAACGAAAAGGAAGAAGAAAAATTATTGTATTGAATGATTCTGTTACACATTCATGATTGGTTAGTTACAAAGGCCTGTGATCTAAACTACTTATAGCTCACCTAAGGCCCAATGTAAAGGCCCAATATACTTATTTACACTTTACACCTCTAATACCTCTCTCATTTTTCAATTTCGCATCTCATTCTTTTATTTCATTTCATCTTCTGTAAGATTGTTTTTTTTTTTAATATGAAAGGTTTTATTGTTGTGTGATTTTGTTTTTGTTTTTAATTACACAGAATATAGCATTTGTTTGTTTTTGAATGACAAATGCATTGAGGTGCTGCAGAATATAGCCAATAGTTTGTGTTTTTAATTGTGAAATTTTGTTTATTAACGATAGAGGGCTTAGCAACAACTCTGACTTTGTGATGTCTCTGCCTTCATAATTTTACTACACTCTTCTCTTACAATTGTACTAACATATTTTCCAGACCTCAAGCTTCATGATGCACTAAAATAACTAGGGAAATATTTTTTATCACAAATAAAATTACGCCAAATCACTTTAATATGAACCATGCCAACTTTATCATCATCATCTAATCTTTGATTGTTAGAGGGGTAGTTGTTCTGTTTTTCTTGAATGTTCGTGCACGCGGTTACCATTTTGTTTTGCATAATTTGTAACATATTTTATGTAGTTTTATACTGTCTTGGTTTATTCTACTTAATTATATTTTATCCTTAATCCCTAAGAACTAGCTTCTATTTTCTACTCTTTACCACCATGGAAAATATGCAAATGTTATTCCATCATCACCTTCATTGTTTGATTATGAATAGTTTGTGTATATACTTATCATTTGAATATTAATATCAAATGTGTTTTAAATGTGATCTATGAATTTGAGATTAATCTATGGAGATCTTCATTCTTAATTGACTAGTTTGTGGTTTTTTTAATGAGTTTGCGATTTTAATTTAAATTAATTTATAATTTTGATTGTGAATGTATATAGAAAATAATTTTTTAAGTTAAAAAATTATGTAAAACAATATATTAAAAAATTTTATGATAAAAAATGTTAAAAATAAATTTAAAATAGTTTTTTTATTAAAAATAATTCAAAAACATGTATAACGATCAAGTTCTTTAATAAATGATTCGATTTAAAAAAATTGTCTTGTAATAGTTTGGTACGGTTCGGAATTCCGAACCATTATACCAAACAAAAACTTTTGGTTCAATACGGTTTTAGAAAAATTGAAACAGTTCATTTTAGTTCAGATAACCTTATATAACGGTTCAGTACGGTTCAGTTCAGTTTTCTGACAAAACTGCACAATACACAACTCTACTAAAAACCGAACCAAACAAAAATAATAGATATATCATCGATTCGGACAATTTTTTTGATCAAAAACCGGTCAAAACCAAACCGATTGCACCCTTAAAAGGACAGGGTTGAGAGAGAGATTTTTAAAATCCATTTTAATAGTAATTCATACTATACAATCAGGAATTAATTTATATAATTAAACTGATTTCAAAAAGAAAATTGATTATAGTCTAATTTTAAAATTGAATTAAAATTGTTTAAAATAAGTGGTTTAATTTATTAGTTATTTAAGTTCTTCGCTTATTTTTTGGTGCAGTACAATTTAGTGATCTGGTTCAATTAATCATACTTTTGCACACATTTCATTTGAGAATTCTTTTTTTTTTTCCAACTTTTTAAGATTAATTGAATAACTGAGTATTTAGTGTGAATTACTTCATCTATTTCAGAATATAAGTAATTTTTGACTTTTTAAATTAATTGAATAATATATATATATATATATATATATATATATATATATATATATATATATATATATATATATATATATATATATATATATATATATATATATATATATATATATATATATATGAAACAAAATTTAAAAAGTTAATATATTTTTGCTATAAATAAATTATTTTTGTGAATCTTTATAATTTTATAAAAAAAATTATAATTTGTAATTTTCAAATTAAAAAATTAATCCAATATAGATTATATTAAGTTATTAAATCGTAATTTTTAAAATAATTACCTAAAACCAACTTAAATTACATACTATAATTTTATTTTATATTTAAATTAAATGAATTTTTACTTCAAAATTGATTTAAACCACTATATAATAATTAAAGACCAAAATACCTTAATTTAACTTAAAAATACTATATTAGACTTAAGTTGAAAATCAAAAAGCATACTTTCCAAACATTAATATCCATGGTAATTGTTCCAAAGAAATCTCAAGCCCAATTCAAAGAAATGTTGGTATAACTACCAATTATTATTATTTTATTCCCTAATCACTTAGATCCCCTCATAATCTTTCACTCTTTCTCGCCATCCACCAATCTCAGTAAAACCCACCCTGCAACCAAAATTTCAAAATAATTAATTAAATCTAACTGTTTTATAATTTTACTAATTCAACTTGTTAAACAAAATTACCTCTGGATGAAAAGTGAGCGCCAGACGAACTTCTCCACAGTAATTCTGATTCTTCACAACATTATAAGAAGTTTCTGGAACACTATATTCCTCAAGAACTGGTCCCAAATGAATTCTGTACAAAAAGTTAAATTTTATAAATAAATAAATAAATAAAGAGAAAAAAGATGGTGAACTGACAGTGTAAATTATTTTTACACTGTCAACCAATGACAACTATGTATCCTGCCAAGTCAGTCTGAAAATATTAAATTACTTATATGATTTGGTATTTTAAAATATTTTGATTGTATGTATGTGTAATATTTTTTTACACTGACAGTGCACTACCAGTAAATTCATAAATAAATAAATAAAAATATTTTTATATTAAAAAAAAGAAAAGAAAAGAAAAGAAAATAGTAACTTACATTGTCTCACCAAGAAAATCATCTCTGGTAAATTTATCTTTATCCATTAGCCTCAAATTAAGTTCAGCAACATTATCAGCAACTGTGAAAAGAAAGCTTTCATTCCAACGAGGATTAGATCCTGCATCTATTAATTAAACATTCTAATTAATTCACTAATAACAATTAACAACATTTTAGCCATATATTAATTCAGAATATGTAAAAAACAAATATTGAAACTTACTTTTGGCTACACTGCTTATGTGTTCCTGAGTTTTATAAGTCAGAATCACATAGGGATCCATTTTACCTGCTTCATAAAAAAATTATATACATATAATATATAAAAAAATTCATATAATATGATATGATAATTTAATTTTGCCACACTAATAAACTCATATGATATGATTAAACATTGAATTTATAATACTTACTGAAAAAATCAGTGTCATGAAGGCCTTTTGCTCCAATGAGAATCACTTCAAGAGTTCCACGAGGCATCTTTTGATTACAATCTTCTCTTAAAAGATATAAATCTAAATATTTGATGAATACCAAAACTCTCACAAGCAATTTATATAGTGTGAGAAAAATAAAAGAGTAGTCTCTACTCTTTTAATTATTAGTATTATAATTATTGAAAAATATATTTATTTTTATAAAAAATCTTAGTACTGAAGTAAGACTTTTTGAATAATTTTTTTTAATTAATTTTATTTTAACTTTTAATATACTTTTTCAATTATATTCTTTAAAATACTAATTTATTATTATTAATTTTTTAATCATAATAATTTTAAATACATCAATCTTTAATAAAAATAAATTTGGTCAAATTGATGTTGTTTTTTTCCATTGTTTATTCTTAATTTTCAGATTTTATTAGATACTCTTTTTTTTTTTTTAAAAAAGAAAAAAGAAAAAAATAAAATTTTATTACTTCTTAATTTGTATTAAATATTCTAATATAAAACATATAATAAGATGAATGGAGCATATAATATAAATTTAAAAGAAAATTGGAGTATTAAATTTATTGACTATTTTTTTTTATAATTTTATAAGTTTATTTTAAAAAAATATTTAATATTTGAGTTTTGAATTGGCCAACAATATTAAGATCAATTCAATCCATAAATTTAAGGGAATTACTTCGCCCACCCTAAATAGCGGCACCCAATAAAAATTTTAAAATATTTATACGAATTAGGAAGTGTATTTTTAGACGCAACAATTTCACACCAAAATACTTTTTAAGTGATATACATTCTTATTGTTTTTCTAAAATTTAGTTCAAAAATGTATTTTGAGACGCATGCCATCAAAATTTTTTTTTAACAACTCAATGATAAATCAGGAAGTGCACTTCCAGATTTATGAAGCGGAAATTAAAAAAAAATGTCACCATTGCATGCCAATGAAAAATCTTTAAGCGCATTTTTCAGATTTGTTAAGCAAGAAATTTAATAAAATAGCACATTTTATGTCTGCCTTTGTCATGGTCAAAAACACCACTTTTATTCAAATTCTATCAAAATCTCCTTCTACACACAATCAAATTTTCTACTTTTAAGTAATATTTTTCTATTTTTTCACATCAAAAGAAGTAAAAGAAGTCAGAATTTAATGTAATAAACATGTATTTCCTTTCTCATTACTTTCATTAATTTAATTTCTGCGCTGAAAAAATGAACCATGCACTTGGAAATACATTTCTGTATTTTAGTTGAATGTCATAAAAAAGTGTATTTTTCAGATTAGTTTAGAATTCAGTTTGAACAATTTTTTTTGAATATTTTATGTTATTATTTATCTCAAATATGGTGGATGCAACACCCTAACTTTATTTAATTTATTTTTCTTATTATTTTTATTTAATTTATTCAATTTGATTAAGTGATATATGTGTTTTGCTTGAATTATTGTTGTTTTATTAATAATAAAATTATTGATATTTTAGAGTTGGGAAGAAAACTGAATTTAATTGGGATAATTAGATAATTATGTTATTTTAATTTAATTTGAGAATTATTGAATTAACATAGAATAATCATTTAATGGAATTATTATTTATTTAATTAATAGATATTTAGATTTTTAGAAAAAAAGTAGAGTTAGTGACGGTGTTAAAAAAATTGAGGGGTGTTAAGGAGAACTAGGGTGAATAAATAGATAAAGTGAGAATTAGAATTGTCAGATCGTGAAAATTAAGAAATTGGGAGAAGAGGCAAGAAGGCATACGCTTAAGCGATATTAGGAAGGAAAGAGCGGTAGATCAAAGGGATCTCCAATCTTCAATTATGAGGTAATGGGGGAAACACTTTACTCATGGGTGGTTTAGACAGTTAGATAGTGAGGAGTCCTCACTATCCTATATTCGTCATCTTATTCTCTGTGTTTTGTTGTTCTTGTATGTGGCCAAAAGGGTTTGGCCAAAACCCTTACGTCGATCGATTGATGTAGTACTTTATATCCTTATTGTTATGATATGAACATATATAATTACTGTGGTTTAAATCCTTTGATGTCTTGTGATGATCTGTGAATTGTTGTTTGTATGTTTGTGGGCAAAAGGGTTTGCCTTAAAACCTTATGCCTTTTCTTGAATACCTTGTATAAGGTTAAAAATCACTATTTATTTTTGGATTTCTGCCTTGCTTCGTGGTTGTATGAGGATTCGTGTTTGTACCCTTTTGGGGTGAATTTTCTTAATAATAATTGAATCAAGGTATATAACCATTTAGAGTTTGATCTGTGTATTTTTTGGGGTGGTTAGAACTCAAATTGGCAAAACACACGAGTTTCGAATATGTTTAATAGGGAGAAAAATGCAGAAAATCGCAAGTAGACATAAAAGGGGATTGATCGTCTTATTTCGCATTTCACGCGTAACTTGAGTTTTGTAAGTTTGTTTGGGGTATCTTCAGTTGCGTTAGAAAGAGAATTGAATGATCTTTTAAACTGGAGATTTTTATTATTTTATAATAAGTCTATGTTTTTTGGTGCTATTTTGAAGTCATATATTCTGTTTTAGAGTTTTAAACGTGTGATTGATCGAGTTGAATCAATAAGGTTGAGCTTTAAGTAGTTGGTAATTTCAGTGACTTTTTGTTACCTTTTTTATGAGTTTAAGAGTCTTATTTTATTTGGTTAGAGTTTTTATAGAGTCGTCAAAGTTGCTTTTGATTTATTTAGAGTTGGAGCTCAGAATATAGGATACACCTGAGTTGAGTTTGGAATCTTTTGACTTTTTAAGGCTGTATTTAGAGTATTATTTTTATTTAAGGCCGTTGATCCAATAGAGTCCTATAGATTTATTTGACAATGCAAGAATCGACAATTGAGTACTTTAGAGTATTTTAGAGTACGTTAGAGTCATTTAAAGTTATTTTAGAGTTGTAGAGATTGTTATAGAGTTGTTTAGAGTTTGCCTTGAGAACTCTGTTAAGTTAAAGATAGAAATTGTTACCCTTTTGATGAGTTCTGAGATAATATAAATAATTATTACTTTGTTGATGTGTTTAGAGTATTTTCTAAGTTGATGAATAATTTGAGTTATTGAGTATTAATACAATTTTACTCTGGTATAACTATTTGTGATTATTAATATAATTATTGAGATGAGTAATTCAATGAGAAATTACGAATTTGAGATGAGTAATTGAGAGAGGAATTACGGTGTTGGTCTCATATTGGTGAAATTATGATTCAGAGAAGAATCTTTTGAGTATGAGTTATTAATTCAGAGAAGAATATTTTGAATATGATTTTTGAGTTTATTTTCTACTGTTTTGAGTTTTGTGAATTATGTTGCCATGTTCTTGCATACATGTATATTGGAGTTAGGTATGAATCGTGACGGTATAATGTTCAGAGAAGAACACGGTTCCGAGAGGAATCAAAGACATTTATGAATCAGTAAAACACCTATGATACCCAAAAACCGTTACCACATGCATATTTGAGAAACAGTATGGTGCATTATGCATTTGTATTATAAGTATTGTTGTTGTTTTTGAACTTTATATGGAAATAATTTTAGTTTTTGTTGTGACTATCTAGCTGTTAGACTACACCATTAACATTTGTAAATTTATTCTCACCCTTTTTTGTTGTTGTGTGGTTTGTCTTACCTATATTGTAGATACAGGTAGCGAGTAGTAGTTGATGTGTTGAGGAGTGACACATGTTGCTTTCTTTGTTTATTTTCTGACCTTTGTTCAGTTCCGCGATGTCGCTATGATATGTAACACTGAGACGAGATTGGTTGAATGCTTGAATTGTTTTTCCTGAGATTTGTTGGGTTAATTCCCTTATGCTTTAGTTGAACTATTTTGAGATATTCAGTTATTCATGTTTTGAGAATTATCCGCTGCATAATTTTTAAAAAGTTTTTGAGAAACATGCTTGTTGAAAGAGATGTGTGACATCCTTGTTGTTTAAATATGTATTATTTGCATGGTTTTGATTAACAAAGAGTCATGGGGTTTTAGAGTGTTACATGCCTACCAGCTTCCGATTAGTTCGTTCCCGAACCACATTGTACTGGGAGAGGTATGCTCTTATACCATTTGTAATGCCCAAGCTACAATCAGGATTACCAACTGACCCTAGAAACAAATACGGGTCTTTTCAACATGTCTTGTCCTTACTCACATGCTTTCTGGAAAACTTCCTAGAATGTCACCCATCAAAATACTACTCCAAGTCAAACACGATTAACTCTGGAGTCCTTACTTGTTAGGCTATCGAAAAGAAGAAGTATCTTGTTGGTATAGGTAGTACCATATCCCAAATTTTGCCCACCCTTCATATGCTTTATAGTGCCACTTTATTTTAAATAAATGAAATGACACAATTAGTAGAAGAGCATGTATAAGGAGTTGCAAGAGGGAATGTCACCCATCCAAATACTACTCCAAGTCAAGCACGATTAACTCTGGAGTTCTTATTTGTTAGGCAACTGAAAAGAAGATGTAACTTGTTAGTATAAGTAGTATCATATCCCAAATTTTGCCCACCCTTCATATGCTTTCTAGTGCCACTTTATTTTACCTTCATTTATATTATTTTATAATTAAAAATTTTTACTTTTATTTTTTATTTATTAATTTTGGATTTTTTTATTAATTTATTTTTAAAAATTATTATAATATTGACTTTTCATGTATTTTAGTCTAAAAATCAAGGAAAATCAATATAAAATAATAAAAACCAAAGTCTTTTTATTATTACATTTTTTTACAATATTTACTATTATTATTATCAAAATCAATTTTTATTCAATTCATTCATAAATGTCATGAATCCATCCAGATTCATTGACTTGGCCATGGAGAAATAAACAAAATCAAATCACATAGAATCATACCAAAATAGATGAATCACAATTAAATTTTAAACCTTAATTTTCATCTATAAATAGCACAAGTTTTTACACTTTCCCGATCCACGGTTTACTAAATCCAGTATCCTAAAGTTGCTGCTCTTCACACTGAAGAACAACAATACCAAAGCCCTAAAAAGTCTCCATCATCAATCTTTGCAAGGAAAGCACAAGTAAGCGAAGAACAGGCAAAGAGAGAAGAATTACGAAGCAAAAAACATAAAAAAAAAGAGATAAAAAGGAAGAATTTCACTCTTTGCTTACTGGGAAAAATCTTGCTCCTGTAGATAGGTTCTCTTTTATCAGTCTGCATGTGACTAATTGTTAATATGTGAATTGCTCTATTGTTCTGATTAATGTTTGATATTTGGCATAAATTTAGGATTATTTTATGAATGCTTATTCTGCTAGGTGGTCTGTATTTTAATTTACCTTTTATTAAAACCTTTGGATTTTTTTAGTTTTTTTTTTAATTTTATGTTTTTTTTTGTAAATAGTGAGTTTTAATCATAATTTAATTAACAGAACGAAAAATTCTTCTAAACATAAGTACTATTTTAAGTTATGAAACATATCTATTAAAATTTAAATTTATAAACTATATTACTACTAATTTTACCTATAGTGACACAAAATTTTCTATATTTCTATAAAATATACCATGATTAATTTTATTTTTTATTATTTAATATAATAAAATAAGTTGGAAAAATTAGATTATCAAATAGTTTTTTTTTTCTAATCCCAAAAACAATTTTGAAATTAGATTGCCAAATAGATTTTCTCATTTTTTATCTATGAAATTGTTTTAAAAACTTGTATTGTCAAACACAATTTTTAATTTTTTGATAAAGGTGGATTGAGGATTAGAAGGATTGAGGATTTCAACTATGCTCTTCTTCTCAAATGGAGATGGCGCATTCTTAAGGGTTCAGATTCCCTTTGGTATCGTTTATTGAAAGCTCGTTATGGTGATATTAACTTGGTCTCTTTTAATGGGGATAAACTTTAAAAAAACTATAGCTCTTGTTCGGAGTGGTGGAAAGATTTGGGTAGGTTGGATAAGAAAGTAGAGGAATATTTTTTTTGCCAAGAGTTGTTTTGTTGAGATTGAAAACGGTATGATGAAGCCAATTTGGTTTGCTTATTGGTTGGATAATTGTTGCCTAAAAGATAGGTTTCCTTGTGTTTTTTAGGCTTCGGAGCTCAAATATGTTTTGGTAGGAGCTATGGGGGGTTGGGTGGAAGGGGGTTGGGTTTGGAATAATTTGGGTATCAATCAACCGTTATGCACGGAGGAGATGACCGAGTTAGTGCAGTTACGGTTATTGTTGGTTGGTTGCGGTCCTAAATCGTCTTACCGCGATAACACTAAGTGGAAAGCGAATATTGAGGGTGATTTTTCTGTGAAGTCTTGTATAGAGTTGCTCCAGAATCGGAGTCTTTTTGACGGTGTTCATAGTGGGCAGACCTCATTGTCTGTCCCTGTTCATTCTGCTGTTGTTTTTCCACCTACTAATGTTTCTGCAGGTACTGCACAGAGCTGTCTCTGCTGTGGCGACGAATGTGAATTATGTGGCAGTCCAGGTTCTAAAGTGGACTGCTGTCCTGCAGTCCTGGGTAGCGGTGCTGCCTCTCGACCGGCTGGTTCGACGAGGCTTTTGTACTCTGGCGGAGGGCTGGACGTGGGCGGTAGCTTTGCTGCCAGTGTTCCTTTTGGTTTACCGGTCGAAAAACATTGGAGTTCATTATGGAATTCGGTGGTGCCTACGAAAATCAAGGCTTTTGGGTGGCGTTTATTCAAGAAAAGACTTCCGTCTAAAGATAATCTTAAGTTGCGAGGTATTCTTTTTTTCGATGATTCTTATTGTGCGTGTGTGTTTTGCTCGTTGGTAGAAGAATCGTTGGATCATTTTTTAAGGGGGTGTACAGTGGTGAATTTGATTTGGAGGGAGATTAGGGAGTGGATTGGTTTTGTGGATATTTTGGATGTGGATTCGAGGTGCTTCCATGATAGTTTTTTGAGTTGGTTTTATTTTTGCAAATCTCGGAAAGTGAAATCGGGGAAAGCAGGTGTTATTTGGTTGACGGCTTGGTGGAATATTTGGTCTCTCAGGAATAGGATTATATTCGATAACCAAAGGTGGAATGTGCTTGATACGGTTTGGAATATCAAGATTACTTCTTGGAAGTGGTCTTTTATAGGAGATATTGCTAAAACCAATTGTAATTTTTACGAGTTTTGTAAAAATCCGTTGTATTACCTAGCGTAGGTTCAATTGGTTGTCAATATCCTTTTGTCGAGAGTTGATTCTCGTTTTCTTTTTGTAAACAGGTTTTAGAATCCTTAGTTCTCGTTTTATTGAATCAGATTGCTTACAATTTTTTTTTTTCAAAAAGAGTTTTTTTAATACAAATTTACAAAACACTTTTTAAAAATTACAAAATCAAAATTAATTCAAACAAGCCTAATTCTTTCTCTTTGTTTATCACAATGGTTAACTTCTTTTTATTATAAAAAAAGGGAAAAATGTTGCTGGTTTAAGTGAATAAATGGGATACTATGTGAGTGTTTAAGTCTTACCACACGTCGACTAACCATTGACAAAACCAAAAATAAGGGGAGTGATTTTTATATCATTCTTATTTAATTTATGTAATTTTTAGTAAAATAGAATTTACTTCTAGTGGGCTTGGTTCCACTACTTTCACACCCTTACCATTTACTAGTTCACCATAGTTTGCACCCCTGCTTTATTTGTTTTATTTTTTATTTTCATTTAAATTATTGAATATAGTATTTTATTAAAAGTTGCAAAAATACAAAAATAAGTCCTTATTTTACCAAATTCCATTTAATCAACATAACATCAAAAAATATAAAATACAAAAAAAGTTCTCTTATTAGGTTATGAGATTAATCTATTTTATTAGGATATTTTAGACATAGAACCAAAGAAAATAAACATAAAATAATAAAAATATTCTCTTTTGTGTTAATATTAAAAATCACAAAAAACAAATAAATGATGAATATTTTGTAATTTATGATCATATTAGGGTTTTAATTAGGATAATATTAGGGTTTAATTAGGATAACTTTAGGATTTATTTAGGATAATTTAAGGATTGATTAAGATACTTAGGGATTTATTATTTAGTTAGGATAATTAGAATTAATAATTAAATAGTCCATAAATAAAAATATAAAATATATAACTTTAATTGATACCCCTTTTTATATCTTACGATAATTTGGTCAAATTTCTTATTCAAATAAATAACTATGTATATATACATATCATTCACATTAATTTCAAAATCAAATTAATCATATCATTTTTACAACACTAAGTTAATTGGCTGGTGTTACACCTTGTCAATCAACATAATCAATCTAAGATCAACCTTCACCACATTCAAATGACACGTTCTCCGCCCTTGTGCATTGAGACTTTTTCAAATCAAACATTTTTTTACCCCCGATGTGTTGAGAACTTTTCAAAATCTAAAAACAACAAACAAACATTTTCTAGACGAACTACGATACTCTGATCCTTCATATTACTTAAGGGTGTGTAGGCACAGAGTTGTAATACTCTGGCGAGTACAATAACAAAAAACTTTTTCTTTGTCCTCTTTCTTGATTAAATTTTATTTTATTAATAACTTAATTTTATCCTTTGCAAATAAATAAATTAAGCAAAAATAAATATTTAAGCAAACTTCCCTTAGGTAAACATAGTAACCCTACAACGGAAGTGAGGGGTGCCTAACACCTTTCTCTCACTTAACTGACTCCCGAACCTTAGTGTCTCACCTTTAACATTAAGTTTTATTATTATTCCCTGTTCCATAGGAAGAATAAAGGATGATGGCAACTCTATAGTTTTTCCAGCCGCGACAGATAGTACCCATCAATCCTTATAAGCTTTCCTTCAACCATGCAGTTCTATACCTGCACAGCCTCAGGATCCCACTCATTCCTATGTGAATTCGAGCAACCACTCCCATCGATCTTTGGCCTCAGGTGTTACAATCACCCCCGCCCTCTTCGGCCCCGGGTGTTACATGCCCACCAACTTTCGATTGGTTCGTCCCCGAACCACATCGTACCGGGAGAGGTATTCTGTAATACCATTTGTAACGCCCCAGACTACTTTCAGGATTACCGACTTGCCTCACAAACTAACATAGGTCTTTTCAGCATATTTTGTCCTCACTCACATTCTTTTCGAGAAAGTTCCCAGAAGGCCACTCATCCAAATACTACTCCAAGTAAAACACACTTAACTTTGGAGTTCTTATTTGTTAGGCTATTCAAAAGAAGATGCATCTTGGTGATATAGGTAGTACCCATTGTCGCTCCCGAGGATTTACATCCATGGTACAAACGCGAAAGTGGCGCGGAAAACAGAGTCGCCAGCAATGTGTATTTATCCCAAGAGAGGGAAAGGAAAACACTACGTAAACCTGAGGGAAGGGAAAGAGCATGGTCTCGCGACCAAGAGAAACGGGTAAGGGAGTCGGTTACGCGAAGGGAAGGTGTTAGCACCCCACACGTCCATCGTACTCGATGGGATCCATGCTTGTTGTCTCGATCAAAGGGTGTCGTCATCTGGAGCTCCACTGCTACTGGACACGAGAAGGAACCGGTACGGGAAAGAATGAAGAAACGAGGAAGAAAAGAAAAAGAAGTGACTCGATAGGACATCGCTCGTCCTGTGCCTACGTATTCCCTCGTGCAATGGGAAAGTCAGAGTCAACGTAGTTCGGACACGAACTAAGGGGGGAGGTTGCTCGCCAAGACATCGCCGTCTCGTGCCTACGTATCCTCAATTGGACTAGAGAGAGGAAGTCAGAGCAGTCGTAGTTCGATCTAACAAGGTCGGTTAGCGTTTTTTTTATGAGTGACGTTAGATTCGCGTCCGGCAGTTAGGGTCGATGTCTGTTTGCGACGAGACGGAAGTAACGTGCCCTTTTCTGAAAATGGCTTAAGATTAACGATCCCGAAGGATGAAAAAGTTTTGAGTTTGTTTTTGTGTTTTTTAGACGGAAGTGGATTGAAGTTAGTTCATAACTTGCATTGCACCGAAGTCTATGATATAGGAACAAATGCTTAGCAAATCGTTCCAAAATGGAACGTCCACTAAACACTCTAGAAAAATGAGAGGAAAACCCTCATTCCTAATTTCCCACATGCGAGGCTCATGCGCAATATGCGTTAACTTTATTAAGTTTTTTGGAAGTGTTATGAGATGAGAAGAGAGGGCTCAAGGAAAAAGAAAACACTAAGGGGAATTCTATCCTAATGTTGTCATGCAAAAGTAGCCCTATGGTTGAGTTAGAAAGGGAAACTTCTACCTAAGTTAGCATGCAAAGGGAAGCCTAATTCTAATCCTACTCCAAGCTTAATCGAAAATTAAGTTGGACTAGGTAGCTCTAAGGGAGTGAATCCAAGACTTAAACAAGTCTTGAGACTCAAGGGAAGAAAAAGAGTGAAAGAGACGAAGGGAAAAAAGGCGAATAAACAAAAACAGCAGCTACGACAGCACTCCAGCACCTGTACAGCGGTAAAAGGCAGCACACAAGCAAGATAGCTTATAACATCACACAATTCAGCACAAGAAAGGGTGTAAAAGGCCAAACAGCAGCACATATAACAACACATATGCACATAAACAACAGTAGAAACAGGGCAGCATGTGATTCGCTTGAATACAACTCAATCATGGCATAGCAAACGTGCATCAAGCATTACATATTCTTCAATCAAACATGATTACAATCACACCACAAACCAAGGTAAATAACTCTTGAAATCATCGTGAAAGCATGCATATCATGAGGAAGCGTATCATTAGGCATATGAACAAATCAAGTGAAGCATGCATCTCACAAAGTTAGGTGAACAAACAAACACAAAGCAATTCCAACAACATAAGCATCAATCAACAATTATCATGCTCAAGGAGTATGTGTTATGTGTTCATGGCATCAAGAATGCAACAATGTAAACATGTTCATAAACGATGAAAAAAAACAAGAGCCGCGTGTCGGAAAATTGTGCACATACGATGGTGTGAGGTGCAACAGTATCAAAACAGTCATTAAACGTGTATCATATCAATCCATGAAGATTAGAAATGAAACGGGATCGAAACAAGCTCAAAATTTCACAAAAAACACACTCTGCATCAGTGTTAATCGATTAACCAATTGCAGTGCAATTGTGTTAATCGATTAACAGCTCTTATTACGCACATTTTGCACTGGTTAATCGATTAACCTAATTGCACTACAATTGGTTAATCGATTAACACTGTAAAATCAGCACAAAATCAGTTTGAAAAATCACTTCCAGCAGCAAAATCACTTATGCAATCATCTCCAATGATCATGTAATCAACAATGCACAAAAATTAAGTTCAGAGACATCATTCAAACATCACTTAAATTCAATAATCATCAACATCCACAATCAAGATCAACCAAATGAATCAAAACACATCAAAATTCATGGATCTATATTGTATAAGTTGCAATTAAGCTAAAATGAGTATGTATCTGAAATTAACCAACCTACAAAGCTGAGATTTGCTTTGGTAAGTGTTGTAAACAGAAATGGATGAATTCAAGTAGAGAAATCCAAGATCCACAAGCTTCTTGCACTCAAAACTTGAAGATCCAAGCAATAAGCAACCAAAGCTCCAAAAGCACTTCAAAAAATCACTTCTGAAAATTCAGAACCAGATCCAAACGAAAATCCAAATTGAAAAGCTGAAATGTAGTGATTATGAGAGGTCTTAGCTCAAGAATTAACAAGTTTCAATGAAGAACTTGTTAATCTTTGAAGAAGAGCTTTGAGTGTGGTTGAAAATGGAGTTGGAGAATGAAAGAGTGAGAGAGAATTGAGAGAATTCTGAAAATTGGGAGTGAAAATATGATCTAGGTCCTAGAGGTTTGGAATGAATTGGTTTAAATAACCCCTAGGTTCGGAGTTAAGTTTGGGTTGGGAGTGAGGTTAAGTGAGTGGAAATTGGGATGAAATGTGAATTAGGAAAGGAAATGTGGAATTGGAGTGGAAAGAATTTGAATTTTTGAATGGAAAATAAACTCTCTAGATCCTTCTACTGATGTGTAGAATTAAAATGGGTGATTAAAAATTGGGTTAAAAAGAAACAGCTCTGAAAATGCTGCATTTGGGCAAAATTCACTATGGTTAATCGATTAACCTAATTGCACTGCAATTGGTTAATTGATTAACACATTCAAATTTTGAATTTTTGCGCCAAAAGGAGGGAAACTTGGATATTCGCCTGGTTCAACCCGTTTTGAACCACGATAGACCTCTGAAACTTGCCATTTGATATTACCACTGGAATACACTTGAAATATGATGTGAAATGTTTTTTCGCACTCGGATTAAACTACTGATAACAACTGTCTGGTGCTGAATAACTGATCAAAAACTGACTGTCGGAGTTTCTGATCATCCAGTCATTTAATGAGCAAAATAAATGCTCAAAAAGACTTGGAAAGCTATCTGCTTGGCCTTGAACACTATTAAAAATCATACTGGAACTGATGACGCCGTGAGCTGCTAGAGAATACCTTGATCCCATGCCCAAAAGAAATATGCAAATGCAAAAACGACAATGCAAATGAAATGAAGCATAAGCCAAAAGGGTTAGAAACACCAGGGCAAATTTCGAGGTGCTACAGCTGCCCCTATTCAAACTTCTTGGATCCGAGGGTATGGGAGCAAAGGTTTCCAGACAATCGGGATACACAGAGATCGAATACCAAAATAACCTGGAAATTTGTAACCTGCGGGGGTAATGAAATAAGACAAATACGAGGGCGGGCGAAGGCGAACTCGAAAAGGAAAACCAGCCTAATGAGGAATTTCCAACAAAGGTAGACCGACCGAAGGCAAGCTACGCTGGGAAGGAAGACAAGACCGGCCGAAGGCGAGCTAATCAACCAAAGGATACAAGAACGGCCAAAGGCGAACCCAAAAACGAAAGACTGGCTGAAGGTGGACTTTCAAACAAAGATACGAGGACGGCCGAAGGCGAACTCGAAAATGAAGACCGACCGAAGGGGGTCTAACCAACAAAACACATCGAGAACGGCCGAAGGGGAACTCGAAAAGGAAGACCGTCCGAAGGGGGTCTAACCAATAAAAGAATACGAGAACGATCGAAGGGGAACTCGAAAAGGAAGATCGGCCGAAGGGGGACTCCAACAAAATACATCGAGAACGGCCGAAGGGGAACTCGAAAAGGAAGACCGGCCGAAGGGGGACTCCAACAAAATACATCGAGAATGGCCGAAGGGGAACTCGAAAAGGAAGACCGGCCGAAGGGGGACTCCAATAAAACACATCGAGAACGGCCGAAGGGGAACTCGAAAAGGAAGACCGGCCGAAGGGGGACTCCAACAAAATAATACGAGAACGATTGAAGGGGAACTCGAAAAGGAAAACCGGCCGAAGGGGGACTCCAATAAAACACATCGAGAACGGCCGAAGGGGAACTCGAAAAGGAAGACCGGCCGAAGGGGGACTCCAATAAATCACATCGAGAACGGCCGAAGGAGAACTCGAAAAGGAAGGACCGGCCGAAAGGGGGTCTAACCAACAAAAGAATACAAGAACGGCCGAAGGGGAACTCAAAAAGGAAGACCGGCCGAAGGGGGACTCCAATAAAACACATTGAGAACGGCCGAAGGGGAACTCGAAAAGGAAGACCGGCCGAAGGGGGACTCCAACAAAACACATCGAGAACGGCCGAAGGGGAACTCGAAAAGGAAGGACCGACCGAAGGGGGTCTAACCAACAAAAGAACACGAGAACGGGCGAAGGGGAACTCGAAAAGGAAGACCGGCCGAAGGGGGACTCCAATAAAACACATCGAGAACGGCCGAAGGGGAACTCGAAAAGGAAGACTGGCCAAATGGGGTCTAACCAACAAAAGAATACGAGAACGGCCGAAGGGGAACTCGTAGAGATTAGTAGAATCAACGGATCTACCAAGATGACTCCGCTGGGGAAAAGAGAAATCTAAACAGACAACTCCGTAGGGGAGAATAAGAAGGAGTAAGAAGGACGAATCCACTGGTTGCGGTGTAATGCTAAACAGCAACTTCTGAGTTTATCACTTTCAGCTAGGGAAAGAAACTGGAAAAAATATCAAACTTGGCTTATGCTTCGAATGCATATGTTTGAATTTTTATGGCGTAATGCTCCATACAAAATGGAAATGTTACGCGTTTGGGAGGATGCCATGCAAGAATGCTTATGCAATCCAAAAGAGGCGCCTCAGTAGAATAAATGCCGAAGACGAAGGCAACTCTACCGGGATGACAAACTAAACTGGCTTCTAAAATGACAGACCCTGCTGAGGAAGATAATCCTGCTGAGGAAGATATACAAGAAAATAGTCATTTTGCGACACTTAGATTGCGACGGTTCAGACCAAACTGTCGCAATATGATATTTATGACACTGTCTGCGACGGTATTAGGCACCCGTCGTTGTATTTTGCGGCTAAATTTAATTACTTGAGAATTTTATTATGTAAAATTTAACTTATTACCTGAAATTAATTTCTCTTTTATTGTAAAAAAATCATTTATCTAAAAAAAACACTCTGATTATTCCAACCCATAATCTTCTCACTGAATCTCAAAAGAAACCATGAATCCTTCTAATTAAACATAACCTTCTCACTGAATTCCAACAACAGCATTCTTTATCCTTCAGGAAAATCCCTAAATCGTAAAAAACCTTTCTTTCATCTACCGTCATGTTTATTGCAGTCGCGAAAATCTAAAGGGTTACTGATTCATCAACAATCGTCCCTGCCCTTGTATGCATAGTGAGTAATTTGATATTAACCTTCAGAAAAAGCCCTAAATCGCAAAACCCCTTCCTCCATCTACCGTCGTGTTTATTACGGTCACAAGAATCTTGAGGTTTAGCGATTCATTAACAACCGTCCATTCCCTTGTATGCTTAGTGAAAACGAGTATGAGTAGTTTTAGTTCTTCGAGTGAAGACGAGTATATTGGTTTTTTAACGAAGAGTATATTGTCAGGATTATTGGTTTTTTAATGAAGAGTATATTGTTTTGTTATCTCCCTAACTATTTTTCCATTAGGTAGGATTGTTTTCCCTAACACTTATTCGGTAGAAACTGATCAAGGAGTTTCAGAGGTGTTATCATGAAAAAGACTATAGAACAGGTACTAAAATCCAATGTTTTCTTTCAAATGGATGTTTCAAATAATGACTTTGCTAACTGTACTTATTGATGTCAAGTGCATATATGTGCTTATAATATATGATGTGTAATGATATATAACTTCAATAGATCTGACATCCATGCTCTGAAGAAATCCCTGTTTGATTTTTCATCAAAAATATTTGATGTTGATCTGCGAGTAAGAAGACCAAGAAGATGATCCTGATTTCATGGAGACTCAGAGTAGCTTGAAAACTAAGGTTAATCTTTTACCACTGTCTTTATATGTTTGAATGTTTGACACAATTAGGTTAATCTTTTACCACTGTCTTTATATATATTCTTTGAACATAAGATTGAATCTAGCATTTTTCTAATCGTGCTGCTGTTATTTTAGTTGTTTTTTATTTATCAACTTATAGGTTTATCTAATTTCTGAATTTGTTTTAGTTCATTTTTAGTTTGGACATTTTCTCAAACAGGTTGTGTATTTGGATTTTACAGGGGTAAAAGTATGGATAGTGTTCTAATTGAAGGCCATAATTTGAATTTTGCATTCACTGCAATACAAACCAATGATGTATTGGCTCTTAGAGATTGCTTTCTTCACATTCCTTCTGGGCTGTTTTGGATGCTTCTTGGACCCAATAGATGTGGAAAATTAACACCTTGAAGGTACCATGGAAATAACTCTACTAACTGGTGTGATTAGAGAAAATAATAATTATCATTTTATTCTAAATATTGAGACTCATTTGCCTTGATTAATGCTAGGCTAGGACTTCTTGACAATGATGCTTGGTACATGATCGAAACAATTGCAGAGCGGAATAGTATCAGATCCAAACAATTTGTAAGTTAATTTTATTTTTTACTGCATATGCATATATCTTTTTGAAGTTTGAAATCTATGGTAAATGAAAGCATTTTGGTTTTTAATGGAAAATATATAAACGATGAGTTTTCTCTAGATTAATCATATTCATTAACATTGAAAGACACTATAATTTTGGATCTAGTGAAGAGCTTTTATGAGTATATAAAGAAATATCAAGCTTCATGAAATTTTCATTACCATTGACAGTCTGGTAAATTGATTTGATCCCCTAAATTCATGGATAAATATAATTTTGTTTTGTACGTATCTTTATAATTCCTTGTAAATAGACAGAAATTGTTTGGTCCTGCACTATGGATTTTTTGACTTAGTAGGAAATTGGAAAACAAAGAATCAATGATCATGAAAAGCAATCTCAAAGAACTCTTTATTTCTTCATGGCAAGCTTTGTCGAGGGATAGAATCCCTTATCCAACTGAGAACTCAGTTTTATCACAAAGAACTAAGCAATCATTTGATTCGATTGGCAAGGATGACACTGGTACATTAGTCTCACCACCTAAAATGACTAGTCATAAAGACCTTGACTGTGCAAATCTGAAGCTTAGAAATAATGATATGCATCAAACTATTAGGAATCATATACATTTCCATTAGATAGATTATAGGTAGTTGTGGTTTTTGAAACCAAATCAAAATGACATATAATCTTCAATCTTCAGTGATATGTTCCTTGGTCATATCAAGCTAAACTCCACCAATATTCTCATATGTTGATTTCTGTCTAACTAATTCAACTCTGCAGCCATCTAAAGTGTGTAGTCAAGCTGAAACTGTCACTACTCATTAGATTCATCAAATCATACGCTCTTTCAAAATTTCCAGCTTTGCAATACCTGTCAATGAGAGTTGTGTATGTGTTGGTGTTCGAGACTAATCCCTGCTCTTTCATTTGAATCAGTAGCATCTCTGTCCGGTTTAGTTTGTTATCTCTATAATACCCATTTATCATAGCAGTATATGTAAGTACATTTGGCTTGTGATTTTCGCTGTGAACAAGTGTAAGAAACAATCTAAACGCTTTCTCAGTCCATCCTTTCTTGCAAAGACCGTCAATTAATGACGTATGAGTATATACATTGGGCCCTAGATTATTTACCAATTTGGAATATGCTCTGGAGTTGGCTGTAGTTCTAGGAATGTCGAAACTGCCATACCGCCTCCTTCAAATACGATTGTAAAATATAATCCCCTTGATTTTAAGGAGGAAAGATAGGACTTGGAAATTAAGCTTCAATGAGTCGACAATGTTCTCGTCCGAATAAGTTATACTTCTAGTAGTTTTGCTCATTACAGCTTTGGCAATTTCAACCACGTAAAACCATTGTTCCTCTTATGAACTTTCTCATAAAATGGTGTGACTTTGATAATTACTCATGGATTCTTTGAATATTAGTCTCTATGAATTCTTAGAAGTTACTATTTTAAAATATAGTTGGTTGTTTTGAAGTTACTTGCTTGATGAAATGATACATCATGCTCTAAACCAGTGCTATTAAAACCAGATTGGATCAGCTAGTTCAACTAGGAATCAGATCTGGTTCTGTGCCAGTCAGTCTTGAAAATTGGTGGAGCCGAGAAAAATACGCATTAACTGCAAAACCAACGCCAGTGTCATGTGATGGACAATGCATACAAGAGTAAACCTTCTTGATGTACAACTTTCTGCCTTGGAAAATATGCATTATAGCAACATGATCAGATTTGATGATGAAGATAAGACCAGGTAGCTGATTCATTGAAAGTCTGTATCTTTTACTAATACATTTCTTGTTGTTTCATTTTTTAATACTATTTTATTATGCATTGAGTTACTTAGAGCAAGCATATTTATGCTGGAATGAATGGGATGCATCATTTTGTATGTCTCGGTTATTTTCAGTCACTAGATTCTGTGTATAAGAAGAAGAAATCAATCATTCACAAAGTAGTTGTTTTAACTCCATCAATCAGAATTCCAGTGCAATCTGATTTTCAAAGAATGCTTTAAGGATTGATTCCAAATGATCTTGGTGATAAATTATCTTCTCTAAGGAACCAGATTGTGTTGGTAGCAGAAGATATTGGTTTGTTAATATGAATTCTATTATAGTTTTTTTCTAAAATATCATGATGAATAGAAAAAGTAATTAAACATGTTTTGAATGTTTGAAAATTTGCATAGTTGATGGTGCAAATGGATCAGCTATTGCTGAATTGCGGCGAGCTTTAAATCAATACTTATCTCTTCTTATTGGACTTACTTATAGGTTCATAATTTCTCAAAATAATATAAATAATTTATTCTCTCTATGTTCTATTTATATTTAAAATGAGTTATAACCTTTGTATCTTGCAGAGTATGGTCTTGAACGACTAATAAAATTTAAGTGGAAAAACTTGGAAGATGGAAGACAAGTATGGTTACTTTTAATATCATTCTTAATTTTTTTATTTTTTCATCATTGGTTTTGGATTTTTTTTCAAACATGTTAATGTCTTTTCTTTGCAGAATAGTAGTATAGAAAATGTGTGGTTTGAGGTGTTATCTTGTGTTCAATTTATGGTGATGCTGACACTATCTGAGGTTGATTCACCGATGATCCCGAAAGACCATTCAAACTCTCGATACATGGTTGTGTCTTTAGGTTTTGTGCAAATATATATCCATTTTCTCTGATTTAGGACACTTTGATTCAGAGAGTTGATCAAATGTAATGTAAATGATATTTTTTGTTGCATTTAGAGACACATTTGGAAATTAATATAAAAAAATGAAAGCATTTGTGTTCATATGTTTGCAGGATGGCCTCACTATTCCAACAAGCAGCATTTGTCAAGTGCTATATGTGCTACTGTTAATCATGGGTTATGTCGCAAATGTACTTTTGTGCAACAAAACCTTTACACAAGTACTCTTTGGTCAAGTGGAAAGTCGTTGTTACCGCCGTAATTCGCCATTATTTTTGTAGTGATTTTCCGTTTTCCATATATAAATTCTCTGATAAGGTTATGTAAATAAAACCTTGGCATTATTCGTATGTTACTTTTGTAAATGAAAACAATGCCATGTGTGTGCTAAAAGTTCATTTGATTTTTTTTTTTAATTTTAGAAATATATTAGCTGCGGAATTACCTGCGGATTTTACATTTCCTGCAGATTTACCTTTGGTAATAGTTATGGTTTATTATTTTTGGATTAAAAAACAATTATTTATGGCGGTTTTAACCGCCGCTCGCAACATAGAACAACGGTTGGAGTGACGGTTTTAGGAACTGTCGCTATATAGCCTGGCGACACACGTTTTCGCGACAGAAGAAAAACCGCCGCGACTAGTAAATTGTGGCGGTTCAAACCGCCATAATCACCCAATATTAACCGTCGCAACTTGCAAATTTTCTTGTAGTCGATCCTGATCACGAACTCTGCTGGAGATGAAAACTCTGAGAGAAAATCCACTCTGTTGGGGGGATAAAACAAAAATGGGAAGTGGAACCCCAAAGAGAAACTCTCTCCGCTGGGGGATTACCAATGACTTATGCCGAAGATAGAATCCAAAACCTGGATCTGGAAAAAAATGCCAATAACAACTGGACTTTAAGACCTGTCGGGGGTATCAACCTCTGTTAAACAATCCACTAAGAAGATCACCACCAAGCTCTGCTTGGGGAAATAAATTGATAATTCAGAACCTGCTTAGGGATATTATTGGGCTTAACCTGCTGGTAGGAGTCATCTGTGTCTTCACCTGCTGGAGAGTACCTGCCATTACTAGTAATCTGCTTGGAAGACGGTAACTGGCGGCATCGACTCTGCTAGAGGACAACATCCAACTTACTCATCTGTGGGGATTAAATCATACCATTTCTGATGAGAAAAATATCTCCTAACTGGCTGAGGAGAATGGGTGTTCAGAATCTATGTGAAAATAAAATCTTTGTCCCAAGAAGATATTCCATAAGTCTCCTGCTGGGGATGCAACAGCGTCAACTTCTGATTGTTTGCTGAGAAAGTGATAAATTAATCACGACTATAGCTGGGGAATTAATCTTTTATGATGAGGAAGATAACCTCGACAATCTGGCTGGGGAAAATAACCACCTGCTGAGGAGGATGAACTTTTCGATGTCGAGGAGAGTAGCTCTACTAAGGAAGAACAAACTTGTTGCCCTGCCAACAAAATCAACAGAAAGTTCTATATGCAAAAAGGCTACTTCGATTACCATCACAACGATCGTTGCCTAAGCAATTTCCACTATTTTCTGATATGCTTCGCAAAGCTTAACATTTTTGCATGTAATGTTTTATCAAAATATCGGACGTTTTCACAAACAAAACAGCAAAAGTAAAAACACAAATGGATAGCTTTTGAGTGAAATGAAAATTTTATTGAATGAATTGGCCTGTAAATAGGCGTTTACATTTGGAAGCAATTCCTGAAAAGAGGTAATTGCACAAAAATAAAAGAAAATACACATGTCGGCAATGTGGGGAACAGACATCCACCATGATTCAATTCAGCTATGACCCAATATGCCTTGCTTATCCGCAGATGCTTTGGCCTTCGAAAAGACTGACTGGACTGATTCCTTTCCTTCGAAATTTCCATGTATCCAAAGTGCTCACAGATCGAGCGCAGATCGTAGCCGTTTACTTTTAAACCCCTAACTTTTGCCTGGATCGCCCTTTTCGGGTTTTTAATCCACCGGGATACCCCTTTTTGCCGAAGTTGCCTTTTCAGGTTTTCAACCTTGCGGATTTATTCTTTTCCTTTTATCCCTAATTTTTGCCCGAACCTTTTCTTTTTATGGTTCGCCGGGATGCCCCTTTTTGCCTGAACTTTCTTTTTGTGTCCAGCGGGTCTCTTTTATGCAAAGTATTTTTTTACTACGTCTGCGTTCACAGGGGACGTAAAATCTTCGCCATCCATAGTTGAGAGTAATAAGGCTCCACCAGAGAAAACCTGTCTTACCACATATGACCCTTCGTAGTTTGGAGTCCATTTGCCCCTGTGATCTGTTTGAGGAGGAAGGATCCTTTTCAAAACCAATTCACCAGCCTGAAAACACCGAGGACGAACTTTCTGATCAAAGGCTTTCTTCATCCTGCTCTGATACAACCGACCATGTGCAATGGCTGCCAATCTTTTCTCTTCAATAAGGTTCAGCTGATTCAGTCTGGAACGCACCCACTCAGCTTCATCAAGCTTCACGTCTGCCAGAATTCTTAAAGAAGGAATCTCAACCTCTAATGGTAGAACTGCTTCCATACCATATACTAGTGAGAAAGGAGTTGCCCCAGTCGATGTGCGTACCGAAGTACGATAACCATGTAAAGCATAGGGCAGCATCTCATGCCAGTCTTTATATGCCACAACCATATTCTGCACAATCTTCTTGATATTCTTATTTGCCGCTTCAACAGCCCCATTCATCTTCGGGCGATAGGGAGAAGAATTGTGATGTTCAATCTTAAAGCTCTGACATAGCTCCTTCATCATCTTGTTATTCAAATTTGAACCATTATCAGTAATGATTCTCTCTGGACTCCATACCGACAAATGATGTCCTTATTGATAAATCTGGCTACCACTTGCCTGGTGACATTGGCAAATGAGGCTGCTTCCACCCACTTCGTGAAGTAATCGATGTTAACCAAAATGAAACGATGGCCATTGGAAGCAGTAGGTTCAATCTTTCCGATCATATCAATGCCCCACATAGCAAAGGGCCAAGGCGATGACAACACATTCAAAGGAGTAGGCAGTACGTGCACCTTATCTGCATAAATTTGGCATTTGTGACATCTTCGGGCGTATCTCAACAGTTTTCTGGCCATAGCATGCCCATTGGCATGGGTGCCAAAAGATCCTTCATGAACTTCCTCCATTAACAGGTTTGCCTCGTGTTCGTTAACACAACGTAGCAAGACCATGTCAAAGTTCCTCTTGTATAACAGATCATCTTTATTCAAAAATAAATTTCCTGCTAACCTCCTCAGAGTCTTCTTGTCTTTGGTGGATGCACCCTCTGGATACTCCCGACTCTTCAGAAAAACCTTAATATCATGATACCAAGGTTTGCCATCTGATACATCTTCAATTGCAAACACAAAAGCTGGTCTATCCAGACGCATGATTCCGATCGAAGGAGTTTGATTCCAACGATTCACCTGATACATTGAAGATAACGTTGCCAACGCATCTGCCATCTGATTCTCCACCCGAGGTATATGATGGAAATCGACTCTGTCAAAGAACGGTAACAACCTTCTGGCATAGTTGTTATTAGGCACCAAATTCGCTTGACGAGTTTCCCATTCACCTGTAATCTGATTAACTACCAGTGCGGAATCACCATAGACATCGAGATTCTTGATTCTCAAATCAATTGCTTCTTATAACCCCAAGATGCATGCTTCATACTCCGCCTCATTGTTGATGCATATGAATGCTAATCGGGCAGTGAAGGGTATATGAGACCCTTGTGGAGTTGTAATGATCGCCTCGATTCTGTTACCGTATGAATTAACAGCCCCATCGAAGACCAGCTTCCACTGGGATCCAATTTCTGGTTCTTCATCATGCAAAGGCTCTTCACAATCTTTCATCTTCAGATACATAATGTGTTCGTCAGGGAATTCAAACTTCATCGGTTGATAATCCTCAATTGGTTGTTCAGCGAGATATTCTGACAGAACACTTCCCTTAATGGCCTTTTGGGAAACATATTGAATATCGTATTCTGTCAGAACCATCTGCCAACGGGCTATTCTTCCAGAAAGCGCCTGTTTTTCAAACACATACTTGATCGGATCCATCTTCGAAATCAAGAGGGTTGTGTGGTTTAACATATACTGCCTCAAACGCTTAGCTGCCCAAGCGAGTGCACAACATGTTTTCTCCAGCATCGAGTACCTTGACTCACAATCAGTAAATTTCTTACTCGGGTAGTAGATGGCATGCTCTTTTCTACCTGACTCGTTATGTTGACCGAGCACACACCCCATTGAGTTCTCAAGAACCATAAGATACATAATCAATGGCCTTCCTGGCACTGGCGGCATAAGGACCGGAGGTTCCTGCAAATACTCTTTTATTTTTTCAAACGCTTTTTGACAATTCTCATTCCACCTGACCTCTTGATCTTTTCTTAGCAACTTGAATATTGGTTCACACGTGGCTGTAAGATGAGAGATGAATCTAGCAATGTAGTTCAACCTCCCTAAGAAACCACGAACCTCTTTTTCTGTTCTTGGTTCAGGCATTTCTTGTATAACTTTTACTTTAGCAGGATCAACCTCGATACCTTTTTCGCTGACAATAAACCCAAGTAACTTCCCAGATCTCACCCCAAAGGTGCACTTGTTCGGATTCAACCTCAGTCTGAACTTTCTCAACCTCTCAAACAGTTTCTGAAGATTCACCAGATGCTCTTCCTCTGTTTGTGACTTCGCAATCATGTCATCAACATAGACCTCGATCTCTTTGTGAGTCATATCATGAAAGAGAGTCACCATCGCCCGCTGATATGTTGCCCCAGCTTTTTTCAATCAAAGGGCATCACCTTGTAACAGAAAGTCCCCCACGGTGTTATAAACGTCATCTTCTCCATGTCCTCTGGGGCCATCTTGATTTGGTTATACCCAGAAAAGCCATCCATGAAGGAAAACACAGAATATTGAGCAGTGTTATCCACTAACACGTCAATGTGAGGAAGCAGGAAATCGTCTTTTGGGCTTGTTCTATTCAGATCTCTGTAATCAACATACATCCTGACCTTTCCATCTTTCTTAGGTACAGGTACAATATTAGCAGCCCACGGAGGATAATTTGTTACAGCAAGAAACCCATCATCTAACTGTTTCTGAACCTCTTCTTTAATCTTGACATCCATATCTGGTTTCGTCCTTCTCAGTTTTTACTTAACCGAAGCACATCCTTCTTTTAGCGGCAACCAGTGTACCACGATGTCAGTGTCGAGCCCAGGCATGTCTTGGTAAGACCAGGCGAAGATATCCACATACTCTCGGAGCATTTCAATCAATCTTTCCTTGACAGTATCTTCCAAAGCGGCCCCAATCCGTACCTCTTTCTTTGCGTCCTCGGTTCCCAAGTTAACAACCTCGATTTCCTCCTGATGAGGCAGAATGATCTTTTACTCCTGTTTTAACAGCCTGGCCAATTCCTCGGGTAATTAACAATCTTCATCAGTCCCCTCTTCAGCCTGATATATGGGATTATCAAAGTCATATCGAGCCATAGCTGAATCATGATGGGTGGAATCTGAATAAGAAAACCTGCATGATTGATGATTTATGTTTATTATGGATGCATCAAACAAAAACACATTGCCATTTTGCTGTGGTTCTAATGCAAAAATAAAAACAGAAAAACAGGGATCAAAACAATTGAATGAGAAAACGTCCTTTATTAACGAAAAAGAAAAAACATACAAAAACATTCAAGCCCTACAAACAAGAATCACTACATCTTAGGCAGAACATAGGACTAACATAGATGAAAAACATGAGCAATTACTCTGGTCCGGTGACTTGAATGGCTCTCTCTGACGACCAGTTGTGAAGACTTTGACCTGGAACACAGGGGCAGATCCAACTATCCATATCACAATCACTATCCCCATCTTCATCAATAGCATTGATTCTGTCAAAGAACACACTAGCACTGGTGAAGCGAGCTGGACCATAGAACTTGGGAGGCTCTTCAGGACGCATGGGTGGCTTATAACCTAGTCCATGAGTATTCCGCTTTTCCTGGACATCAATAATTTGGCCCCACTTTTGTGAACCGCCGGCTTCAACCACGACCCGTGCATCCTTGAAGGAAGACATAGAAATTTACGGCTGATGTACCACTATAGGCTGTTCTACCACTGCAGGTTGGCTGACTTCCTTGAGAGATTCCTCAGGGATCTTTACTGCTTCAAAAGCCTAACATAGAGTTTCATGTATTTAGCCATCTACCTCCACATACTTGAAAGTAGATAGCTGGCTTATCATGATATCCTCTTCTCCATAAACCGTCACCACATGTCCGTCTACCACATACTTTAACTTCTGATGCAATGTAGACGTCACAGCCCCAGCACTGTGAATCCATGGATGGCCCAGCAGGCAGCTGTAAGCAGGTTGGATGTCCATAATATAGAAGGTAGCATCGAAAACCTCTGGCCCAACCTTAATTGGTAGTACAATCTCTCCGAAAACAGATCTCTTTGAGCCGTCAAAAGCGCGCACCACCAAATCACTTGGTGTGCATATCAACCCACGAGTGTCCAGTTTCATCAAGGCTTTCTTAGGCAGAACATTCAAAGAGGATCCAGTATCCACAAGCACATGAGACATCAACGATCCACGACACTCAACAGAAATATGCAAGGCATTATTATGGTTTCTCCCAGCTGGAGTCAAGTCAACATCAGTAAAACCCAAACCATTGTCTGCATTAACATAGGCCACTACCCCCTCCAACTAATTAACTGAGATCTCCTGAGGTACGTAAGCAACATTCAGTACTTTCAGCAGTGCGTTTCGGTGTGCCTCGGAACACAATAACAGGGACAAGATAGAAATCTTAGACGGAGTCTGATGCAATTGATCAACAATTTTATAATCACTTTTCCGAATCAGTCTCATAAACTCTTCTACATTCTCGGAGAAAGAATTATCAATCGGTTTTGCCGTGGAATCATTCACTACTGGCGCTTGCACAGAATTATCTACAACCTGCTTTCCTTTGTCTTGTCTAGAACTACCAGCTTGATCATCAGAAGGGATAAAGACCCTACCACTTCTCGTGATAGCCCCTGCCTCATTATTGTTTTCGACACAAGAGTTCACTACAGAAGTTCCCACCAGTTCTTGTTTCTGTCCATTAACGAACACTTCGGCTCCATAGTTCCAAGGAATGGCCTTGGTGCTCTCATATGGCACGGGTCCGGGAGCTGTAATAATAACCGGTGCTGGTCTTACTGATAAGTGTAAATTGTACCTATTTTTGTAAATAAGTTTTGTTGCACTTATCGGTACTTTGTGTTAATATTGGTTGAATAAACCCCACTTTATGTGTAAATACGTTTACTTTACGTTTTCGTGTGTATTTTACGTTTTCTTGTATATATCGTTGAGTTTAATTGATTTTGTCTCATTTTTGTAGGAATCTAATAAAGGCCATTTTACCATATTCTTGAAGAGCATTGAATAAGCTTTCCAGCGCTTCCGACCGTGCGTAAATCGGAGCTACGGTGCAGAAGTTGTGGTCAAATAAGGGGTTGATTTTCTGTCATGTTCGCTTAGCGAGTGTGACAGCGAATGTTCGCTTAGCGAAGGCTGGCGAAGGTCCCAGCGAGTAGAGGCAGAAAGTTGCAAAGGAGAAAAAGACCATAGTTCGCTAGGCGAATTAACTAGCGAGCATTCGCTAGGCCAATAAATCATTCGCTTAGCGAACCCGCGAAGGAAAGCAAGGGCGGTTTAACATTTCAGAGGCACTTATGTGCCATTTTTGGAGGCTCGCCTAGCGAGTAAAAGGTTCGCCTAGCGAACCTGCGAAATTCTGATTGTATATATTAGATTTTCAGTCATTTTGTTAGGGATGGTTTTGGGGATTCTTGTTCCTAATTCCATCAAACTTCATTTTTCATTGGAGAGCTTAGAAAACAACTGTGGAGCATGCATACGGATGAACCGGGATGGATTGATCGTCGACCGGCTCTGACAATCCGCGAGATGTTTGGTTCATTTCTCTTTTTCTTTGTGTTTTTCTCTATGGTTGGGTTGTGTATATGTATTGACTATGATCTCATGTATATTTGTCGCCCATGGCGTTGTATAAAACTTGCTTTACAAATCTCTATTGGTGATTGTCTCTGATTTTTGCTTTATGCGCGGGATTTGAGTTGCGTTAGACATAACCTTCGCGAATTTCGATTAGGGATGATTGTCTGTTAGTTTCTGGATTCTAGAGATAGATTTAGGGCTAACAATCTTCAATAGGCGTCGAAGCTTAATGCCTTCCGTGTTTCGAGGCTTCGCTCGCGAGAGTGACATAGAGAGTAACACGGTTGTTTTCTCAACTTTGCGTTAGATATAACCTGTGTTGTGAGCGATGCTGGGTGATATTGAGGAGTATTGTAGGTGGAGTATAACTGGTCGGTAAGTTTAAGTTTGTGAGGAGTGATTTATATGCATTGCCGGACGAGTTTTTCTCTCTGAAGAATGAGTTCTTTTTGTTTTAATGTTTACTTTTCTGTTTGTTTTTACTTGTAAACGATTTTAATCCAAACTCATTAACGCGAGAGATTGTCGAACGACATTCTTTCCCTCGAATCGATCTCTGTGGACACGACATAAATCCCGGAGGGAATTCTTTTCGAAAATAAATATTTTTGCTTGCTTGCCCTATTCCGCATCCAACACTTACCGGCCCTAAAATAGTGATTGTTTTGAAGGGGGTAGTAATGGTAGCAACCTTATTTTTTCTGCTAACAACTTCTTTCTGTTGGTCACACCGGTCAAACTGCAATTGACCTTCATCTATCAACTTTTGAATTCCTGATTTCAACAAACCACACCCATTCATTTGTGACATACAATCTGAACAATTCTCATCACATCCGGCGGACACCCCACCCCTCAATAACCTCTCCTTTACCACCATCAAAGGAGTCCTTAATTCATTAACATCCATAACCAAATTCAAAGATTCATTCTCCTCTAACACAACATTAACCCTCGGCCCACCATGGTTCGGCATTGGATTTTGGATGACATTTGGCACATCATTTGAAAAGTTTATGGCCTTTGTATCCACCAAGTCTTGGACTTTATGCTTAAAAGCTTTTCAGTCCTCAATATAGTGTCCGGGTGCCCTGGAATGAAAGTCACAGTGGGCGTTGGGATTGTAACCCGGAGGTGGGTCACCAACAACAGGAGCTAGAGTCCTCTTCTGAATTAACTGCAATTGCATCAAATGTTGAAACAACTGGGAATAAGGCAACGGCGGAGTATCAAAGTGCCTATTCTGCTTAGGCCTTCTTTGATACTGAGGCGCTGCTTGAGATGGAAGTGCTGCAGGGATAGTTAACGAGGTCACCTGCCAATTATAGTTTTGGCGTTGCTTCCCTTTACCTCGGTAAGATGACACAGAATTTGCTTCCTCCTTCTTCTTATAATTCCCATAAGGTTTCTTCCCCTGACCAGAAGACGACCCATCCTTACCTGGTACTTTCCCAGCTTTGATTCCACCCTCTAACATCTCCCCAACCATGATCAAATCAGCAAACTTGCCTGACATGAAAGGTAACACTTTTTCATAATAATGTCCCGACAAAGTATCCATAAACAGATTCAGCATCTCCTTCTCCAACATGGGCGGCTGCACCCTTGCCGCTAGCTCACGCCATCTCTACGCGTATTCCTTAAAGCTTTCACTCCGCTTTTGAGACATATTCTGTAGTTGGGTCCGATTGGGAGCCATATCAGTGTTATATTGATAATGTTTGACAAACGCTTCCACCATCTCCCTCCAATTACGGACGTGGCATCTCTCCAATTGCATATACCATTCTAAGGATGCCCCAGACAGGCTGTCCTGAAAGAAATGCATCAGCAATTTCTCATCTTTGGAGTACGCGGCCATCTTCCTTGCGTATGCCCTGACATGCGTCTTGGGACAGGTGGTACCATTGTATTTCTCAAAAGTGGGCACTTGAAATTTATGCGGAATCACGACACCGGGAACCAGCCCCAAATCCTCCAGATCCATACCTACAGAATTCTGATTCACCACACCCCTTAGTTGTTCTTCAATTAATCTGAACCTTTGATCATTGTCGGCCTGAGGACCAGCATCCCCGCCTGGCATGGAGAAAATGTCATCTTGTTGGTCTTCGAAACGACGACCATGAACAATACAAACACTTCCTCCTCCCACAACAGAAGGAATCACAAGCTGCTCTCCTCCGCCCAGAGGGATTACAACACCAGGAATAGGGATCTCTAAGCCTGCAGGACCTCCCTGAATACCTTTACCAGCGACTCCATTATGGATTCCGCCATGAAGAACCCCATCTTCATCCACTCTTGCCACTAAGGGTTGGACCAGAGTCCTCAGTTGCTCTTGCCCTTGGGCAACACCTTGCATCAATTCCATGAATTGGGCCATGCGATCCTGCATGGCGGCCATCTCTGCTTGTATTTGCTCCATAATTCTCTTTTGATTTGATCTAGTAGAATACCGGTGAATTGGCTGGTTATCAATCCTGCCTGCAACCAAGTAAAGGTTAGAAAAATCTGGGACGAGTACCTGCTATGCAAAAATGATTATGATTATGCAAATGAAAATGAACATGTTTGGATATTTGCAGGGCGATCCACCCCTTGATTCCAGTTTAAAGACAAGATGGAATAAAACTTCTGCTCGTATATCAGAGAAAATCACTGTCAGAGATTACAATCCAAGGTAATAAGTCTAAAACAAGAGAAACAAAGATCCCAGCCAACAATTCTGGTGGTGATCCAAAATACAAAGAAACAACAAACTACATAGTATCACCCACTGCCTAAGCTAGAGCCTTCACCCCTAGGCCTCTTCACTTCAGCTCGTATCTTCAGCTCTTCTATGGTTGCTATGGCCTCGTTCAGTCGTTCCTCAACTGCGTGTCTTTGAAATGTCCCTGATAAGATCTCCTCGTCTTTCTTCTTGAGCTTCAACTTCAGATTTGCGATCTGCTCCAGATACCTATCTTCTTTCTGCTTGTTGGCTGCGATCGCTGTATTCCGACAAGTATTGAACCCGTGAATTCTTAGTGAAGCTTTGGCCAAGTCTTCCTTATTTGACTTTAGAACCCTGCTAACACCTTTTAAGGCTTGTCCTACCTTCTGTCTAGTTGTGTTTTCCTCAGATAACTCCTTTTCTTTCTCAGCGAGAAGCTCTGTTTTCATCTTGGCAACATGGACAGCTTCACCTCGCTCATGCTTCAGCTGGCTAATTTCTTTACTTAATTCCTGATTCTCTTCTCGCAGCTTCTCTGTCTCAGCCCACAGCTTATTATACCTTTCTATCTCAACTGTAGTAGGTGGCTCAATCATCAGAGGGTACAAGGGTGGCTCTCTTGAGAAAGGAAGGAGCTCCTCTTCTGTTCTCTTATGGATCCATTCCACATAGGGAGAAAAAGTTTTGTTGTTGCATTTCCCAAAGAAAGTCTTTCCTCTCTTAAAAACTTGCTTCCAAGCGTTCACGACTTTCCTTATCATCTCTTGGTCTGCAGTGCCATTGAAAAACAATGATTCTCTGATATCTTGTTCCTCAGGGGGAGTCTTCAATGCATACCCAAATTTCCTGATATCCAGGGAAGGGTTGTAGTTAATTCTGCCCCTCCTCCCTACTAAAGGTACGTTCGGGAACTCTCCACAGTTAAAGATGAGCTCTATTCCCAGCAGACTATGATTAAACCAAACAATATTATCAGCGGTCAAGCCCATCAACCTCTCAGACCACTTCAAGGAATCCCTAGTGTCCACAAATTCCCCAGCTTTAGGGAGATGGCTAAAAACCATGTAGATAGGAGCAGCGCGCAGCAAATTACAGTCTTTCCTCGTCTCTTTTCGTTCTTGTAGTGGACTGAATAATACACGTCACCAAGAAGGGTAGGCACGAGGTTTCTCATGATGAAAATCCGAATTGCATGCATGTCAACAAGCTCAGGGATGTTGGGGAATAAGACAATCCCATAAATGAAAAGAGCAAGAATAGCATTGAAAGCTGGCCAATTTCTCTCCTTAGCATACGAGTTGGCTAGGCCAAACAGAAACTTCAAATGGAGGCCATTAAACCCTTGCTTGTCAATAACATTGTTACTCAGAATGGATTCCCTAATGTGAATAGCAGCCGCCATCTCTTCCAGTCATTGCTGTTCTTCAGAGAAGAAAGGTATCCTTGGCTCGACAGAGATTCCCAAAATAAATGAGAACTCCTCTAAGGTTGGAGCCAATACATAATATGAAAAAGTGAAGCAACGCAAAGGGGGGGTCATAGAACTGAAGGAGCGTGTGAATGGCATCGTGCTCTTCTTGCGAAATATTTTGGACAACCTTCAATATCTTCCCATATTCCTCTTTGAACTTGGCGCGGATCTCAGGATCAGTCATACTAATCATCTTGTGAATCAACTTCAGAGTCGGATCTGGGAACGTGTATGCTACATTTTCTTTCTCTGAGCTTCCATGACGAGAACACCTCAACAACCAGAATCAAGGGTAAGATGCAAGTCTTGAAAAATGTCAAACATGTTAGAATGCAAGAAATGATGCAAATGCAAACATGGGATCAAGGTATCACTGCTCTGGACATGCTGTGCTGTTAACTGAATAAGAACCACAACCCAGAAAACCAAAATTCAAGAACATTGGACCACTGAGATAACCAGAAAACCAGGTAAATAACTATACACTGTCGAGAAATCCAGAAAACCGGGTAGGTTGAAGGTTTCGGTTACCTGCAGACCTGTAAACACCCATCCCCTCTCACATGTGGGTTCTAGAAAACCGAGGATCCTCAATATCACGGGCTCTCAGGTCGAGAAATGATGATACGTTCACCATTTCTGGTTTGGCATCATCATCAATCAAGGAGGCCTCAACTGATTCCCCTAAAAAATAAGGTCATCCTATGCAAGTTCCCAGCATTGGGTCCTCGGATCGACAAGTGTAATGGGTTTTCCATTTTTGGTCTGCCATTATCACATGTCGGGAGGAGAGGCGTTGCTGAGTTCTCGGATGAAACGGTCGCCAGAGTCGACAGCTCTCTAGATCAACACCCTGAAATGCGCAAGACACGCACGTCAGAATATCTCCCAAGATAGCCTCGTCTGGATGTGAATTTCGTGAACACCAAACACACCAAAACGGTGCGTAGGTCCTACTACTTTCCACTCTAGTCCTAATTGTATGCTCAAGCCTGTGTATTGGGCTTATCTCTCAAAGAATCCCCCAACTTGCCAAACAGAAAATCCAGTACAACACAACACAGTCCAGTATAATAATGAAATGCAATGCAATAAATGCGGAAAACACAGTAATACAGTGATATACAACAAAAATAAAGCACTACAGTAAACACCCAATGAAAACGAACAAACAAGCGCTAGGATTGACTAGCAAGAGGGGATGGACCAACAAGAGGTCAACCTGTCCCCAGCAGAGTCGCCAGCTGTCGCTCCCGAGGATTTGCATCCATGGTACAAACGCGAAAGTGGCGCGAAAAACACAGTCGCCAGCAATGTGTATTTATCCCAATAGAGGGAAAGGAAAACACTGCGTAAACCTGAGGGAAGGGAAAGAGCATGGTCTCGCGACCAAGAGAAACAGGTAAGGGAGTCGGTTACGCGAAGGGAAGGTGTTAGCACCCCACACGTCCATCGTACTCGATGGGATCCACGCTTGTTGTCTCGATCAAAAGGTGTCGTCATCTGGAGCTCCACTGCTACTGGACACGAGAAGGAACAGGTACGGGAAAGAACGAAGAAACGAGGAAGAAAAGAAAAAGAAGTGACTCGATAGGACATCGCTCGTCCTGTGCCTACGTATTCCCTCGTGCAATGGGAAAGTCAGAGTCAACGTAGTTCGGACACGAACTAAGGGGGGAGGTTGCTCGCCAAGACATCGCCGTCTCGTGCCTACGTATCCTCAATCGGACTAGAGAGAGGAAGTCAGAGCAGTCGTAGTTCGACCTAACAAGGTCGGTTAGCGTTTTTTTTATGAGCGACGTTAGATTCGCGTCCGACAGTTAGGGTCGATGCATGTTTGCGACGAGACGGAAGTAACGTGCCCTTTTCTGAAAATTGCTTAAGATTAACGATCCCGAAGGATGAAAAAGTTTTGAGTTTGTTTTTGTGTTTTTTAGACGGAAGTGGATTGAAGTTAGTTCATAACTTGCATTGCACCGAAGTCTATGATATAGGAACGAATGCTTAGCAAATCGTTCCAAAATGGAACGTCCACTAAACACTCTATAAAAATGAGAGGAAACCCATCATTCCTCATTTCCCACATGCGAGGCTCATGAGCAATACGCGTTAACGTTATTAAGTGTTTTAGAAGTGTTATGAGATGAGAAGAGAGGACTCAAGGAAAAAGAAAACACTAAGGGGAATTCTATCCTAATGTTGTCATGCAAAAGTAGCCCTATGGTTGAGTTTGAAAGGGAAACTTCTACCTAAGTTAGCATGCAAAGGGAAGCCTAATGCTAATCCTACTCCAAGCTTAATCAGAAATTAAGTTGGACTAGGTAGCTCTAAGGGAGTGAATCCAAGACTTAAACAAGTCTTGAGACTCAAGGGAAGAAAAAGAGTGAAAGAGACGAAGGAGGAAAAGAGGCGAATAAACAAAAATAGCAGCTACGACAGCGCTCCAGCACCTGCACAGCGGTAAAAGGTAGCACACAAGCAAGATAGCTTATAATAGCACACAATTCAGCACAAGAAAGGATGTAAAAGGCCAAACAGCAGCACATATAACAGCACATATGCACATAAACAGCAGTAGAAACAGGGCAGCATGTGATTCGCTTGAATACAACTTAATGATGGCATAACAAACGTGCATCAAGCATTACATATTCTTCAATCAAACATAATTACAATCACACCACCAACCACGGTAAATAACTCTTGAAATCATCGTGAAAGCATGCATATCATGAGGAAGCGTATCATTAGGGATATGAACAAATCAAGTGAAACATGCATCTCACAAAATTAGGTGAACAAACAAACACAAAGCAATTCCAGCAACATAAGCATCAATCAACAATTATCATGCTCAAGGAGTATGTGCTATGTGTTCATGGCATCAAGAATGCAACAATGTAAACATGTTCACAAACGATGAACAAAAAACAAGAGCCGCGTGTCAGAAAATTGTGCACATACGATGGTGTGAGGTGCAACAGCATCAAAACAGTCATTAAACGTGTATCATATCAATCCATGAAGATTAGAAATGAAACGGGATCGAAACAAGCTCAAAAATGCACAAAAAACACACTCTGCATTAGTGTTAATCGATTAACCAACTGCAGTGCAATTGTGTTAATCGATTAACAGCTCTTATTACGCACATTTTGCACTGGTTAATCGATTAACCCAATTGCACTGCAATTGGTTAATCGATTAACACTGTAAAATCAACACAAAATCAGTTTGAAAAATCACTTCCAGCAGCAAAAACACATATGCAATCATCTCCAATGATCATGTAATCAACAATGCACGAAAATTATGTGTATTTTTGCACCGTTCTGAATACATCTCGGAAGAGTAACCAGTAGATATGTCCTAAATTCATCATTAAGAGCGAAGCAAAGTTGTTCTACCAAGTGAAGTACCTGCAACATTGATGAAGGAAAATGTAAAAAATAATCTTAAACCACAAGAAGGTATCTTTTAGTTTATTCTACCAAATTTATAGAAGTTGTAACACAAACCAGATAGCCAAGGGAAGAATGAGTTGGTGCTGGAAGAGAGAATGCTAACCATAATTATGAAACAAAGAAATCAAATCATGCAAATATTTTCGAATGTGCTGCACAATAACATCATAGTTAGGACAGTGGGCACAAAAAAAGTGATCATACAAGATATTACATTAAATTTGAAGACATTAAAATCTACCTGGCACACAACTGACACTAGAGTTCCAAGCTTCCATGTTATAAAGCCCTTCAAACTATCTTCACATATATGAACAACGAGGAAGATATTGGACAAAACCTACCAGAAGGAAGGGGGAAAGCCATGGTAGAATCAATAAAACCTATATCCAATGATTGACCTACCAGAAGGAAGGGGGAAATCCATGGGCCAATCAACAAAAACTACAACCTTTGGCAAGTATTGAATTCAACCTAATTCCATTGACTGACCTCACAAACAAATTTCCAATCATATTAGCAGTGACTCTCTATAATAATATATGAGTTTATAATTAAAAAAAATCACCTGAACAAAATATCTATTTAGTGTTTCCTCCAAAAAAGGTTCAAGCTCATGTCCACCCAAAATTTTAAGTACGCTACTAGTTCTGTCAAAACTTCAGTTACATCAACATTTGTGGAACAACTACTTTGTCTTATTTACCCTTTTAAATCAACTGATATTTCCTCATCAAGTGAAGAATTAAAAGCATATTTTATTGCCTTTTTATATACATATATTTCAAAATGTGATAACAGTATATACCCTTATAATAACAAGCCAGAAAATTCAGAATCACTACCCAATGAACAGTCAAGCAATGTTGTTGTCTCAAACAACATTTAGCAAGTTTATTATGAGGCACTACTAAAAATACAACACAACAATGATGTGGCTTTACCAAAAACACAACATATCAGTGAAATGGTTATATTTGAAACACAACAAGCAATGAGGTGGTCATGTTTGAGGCACATACCTTCAAAAAGGTGGTCATTACTAAAGCCATGACTATAAATGACTTGGCCACTTACACAATGATTCCCACAATCACAATCACCTTTCTCATCCTGAAACTGACTTTTATAATCGCCACTTTACTGATTTCCATATGATTCCTAAAGATCAGTTTCCTTAACATGAATCTCTACCCAATTGTGATCCACTTCCATGTTCTGAACAATTTGAAGACAGTCACATCAGAGGCATCAAACTTGTACACCATGATCATATTGCTCAATATGATACATTTTCCAATAATCATCTAGATCATTCTAAGGATCTGTGCAACCATCAACTAACCAATTCTGAGACACTATCCTAATGGCAATTAGCTAATTCCCAAATGTTGCATCACTATGAGTTGGAAAATGGTGAAACATTGCCTGAAAATTAGTTAGTTAATTCTCAAGAACACTACGGTCATTTGAAATAGTGATATACCCAACTATTAGATAGTAAGTGATGACACTCCTTTCAATCGTGAGGAACTTACCCCAGACACTTTGCCAAACAAAAGGAGGAAAAAGAAGTATATAGTCTGGGAACACGTTACCATATAAAATGTTGTTCTAGAATGTAAAAGAGCGTATTGCAATCACATTTTCGCCTATAGTACTTGTTCAAAAATTTCTTGTACCAGCCACCTTAAGAGCCACATTACTAAAGGGACGTGCACAACTCTTCTTTGTGGCTAAGTTCAGAACACATATTCCCCACAAGCAAGGGGAACAGGTGCTGACAATGCTATTGGTATACAAAGTCGATGGTGTATAACTGAGGGGTTCAATTCAAATACACATAAAATGTAAATTGTTAATTGTGAAAAAAAGCTCGAAAACCGAATCGAACAAATGTGATCGATATTAATTGTACCTTTTTTTTTTATATAAAACCCACATATTTCTTCCTTAAAATTGATTGAACTAAAGCTAATCACAAAAAACTTAATCCATACATTAAAAAGATTCAATATTTTGTGTTCAAATTTATTTAATGGAGTATAATAAACAGTGAAGGAGATGGAAACCCTAAAAAATAGAGATTTGGAAAAAATAAAATTTTCCACATATACATACCTTAATTAAGTTTCAATCACCACTGACACTGCAATACAACCGAACTACCCTCCTCCACATTTTTGAAACCTCCACATATATATTGGAGAAGAAGATTGAAGTAGCTCTAGAATGAGGTGAAGGAAAATCACATATGAGGATTTGCGAGCGAGTGAGAAAACCGACAAAGTAGAACAACTACAACAACATTGAGACACAAAGAAACAATGAAGGTAATCTTTCTGAAGATTTCTAGAAACAACTCAAATGATTTCCGAGTTCTAGATTCAACTAATTTTTAGAATTTCAAGATCTATGTTCAATGAAATTTGGTTTTAGGGTTTCTGAATTCTCTAATAAGGACTGGGTATAAGAGAGACAATAAGGTTTATGAATCATATAAGTAGGAGTATTGATAGGGAAGAAGAGGATGAGTTTGATGAGGGAAGGTGAATTTCATTATGAAGTTTCGATTAGTGATGGAGAGCTGAGAAGTGATACGTGAAGGTGAGCTTTTTTGCGTATTTTTTTAATTTGGTAAAGTTGTGAGTTTTTGTAAACACACCGAATGAAAATATTTTATTTTTTAAAATTTGGTTGAAAGCCTACGATAGCGCTTTTACAAAAAGTACTCATAAATCTGTATACTAGTAATAGCGTTTCTTAAAAGCGCTAATAAACCATCGTTTTATTATTATTTTTAATACTTTAAAATAGCGTTTTGATAAAAGTGCTAATATAAATCTCCCCTTTAATAGCGCCCGACAAATAAGCGCTATTATAGGTAAGTATGTAAAATAATTAACAGCGCTTTATTAAAAAGCGCTATTAATTTGATGCTATTGTAGGTCAAAATTGTAGTAGTGAATCAAGGGTAAGATGCAAGTCCTGAAAAATGTCAAACATGTTAGAATGCAAGAAATGATGCAAATGCAAACATGGGATCAAGGTATCACTGCTCTGGACATGCTGTACTGTTAACTGAACAAGAACCACAACCCAGAAAACCAGAATTCCAGAACATCGGACCACTGAGATAACCAGAAAACCAGGTAAATAACTATACACTGTCGAGAAATCCAGAAAACCGGGTAGGTTGAAGGTTTCGGTTACCCGCAGACCTGCAAACACCCATCCCCTCTCACATGTGGGTTCTAGAAAACCGAGGATCCTCAATATCAGGGCTCTCAGGTCGAGAAATGATGATACGTTCACCATTTCTGGTTTGGCATCATCATCAATCGAGGAGGCCTCAACTGATTCCCCTAAAAAAATAAGGTCATCCTATGCAAGTTCCCAGTATTGGGTCCTCGGATCGACAAGTGTAATGGGTTTGCCATTTTTGGTCTGCCATTATCACATGTCGGGAGGAGAGGCGTTGCCGAGTCCTCGGAAGAAACGGTCGCCAGAGTCGACAGCTCTCTAGATTAACACCCTGAAATGCGCAAGACACGCACGTCAGAATATCTCCCCAGATAGCCTCGTCTGGATGTGAATTTCGTGAACACCAAACGCACCAAGATGGCGCGTAGGTCCCACTACTTTCCACTCTAGTCCTAAGTGTATGCTCAAGCCTGTGTATTGGGCTTATCTCTCAAAGAATCCCCTAACCTGCTAAACAGAAAATCCAGTACAGCACAGCACAGTCCAGTATAATAATGAAATGCAATGCAATAAATGCGGTAAAAACTGTAATATAGTGATATACAACAAAAATAAAGCATAATAGTAAACACCCAATGAAAGCAAACAAACAAGCGCTAGGATTGATTCGCAAGAGGGGATGGACCAGCAAGAGGTCAACCTGTCCCCAGCAGAGTCGCCAGTTATCGCTCCCGAGGATTTGCATCCATGGTACAAACGCAAAAGTGGCGCGGAAAACAGATTCGCCAACAATGTGTATTTATCCCAAGAGAGGGAAAGGAAAACACTGCGTAAACCTGAGGGAAGGGAAAGAGCATGGTCTTGCGACCAAGAGAAACGTGTAAGGGAGTCGGTTACGCGAAGGGAAGGTGTTAGCACCCCACACGTCCATCGTACTCGATGGGATCCATGCTTGTTGTCTCGATCAAAGGGTGTCGTCATCTGGAGCTCCACTGCTACTGGACACGAGAAGGAACAGGTACGGGAAAGAACGAAGAAACGAGGAAGAAAAGAAAAAGAAGTGACTCGATAGGACATCGCTCGTCCTGTGCCTACGTATTCCCTCGTGCAATGGGAAAGTCAGAGTCAACGTAGTTCGGACACGAACTAAGGGGGGAGGTTGCTCGCCAAGACATCGCCGTCTCGTGCCTAGGTATCCTCAATCGGACTAGAGAGAGGAAGTCAGAGTAGTCGTAGTTTGACCTAACAAGGTCGGTTAGCGTTTTTTTATGAGCGACGTTTGATTCGCGTCCGGCAGTTAGGGTCGATGTCTGTTTGCGACGAGACGGAAGTAACGTGCCCTTTTCTGAAAATGGCTTGAGATTAACGATCCCGAAGGATGAAAAAGTTTTGAGTTTGTTTTTGTGTTTTTTAGATGGAAGTGGATTGAAGTTAGTTCATAACTTGCATTGCACCGAAGTCTATGATATAGGAACGGATGCTTAGCAAATCGTTCCAAAATGGAACGTCCACTAAACACTCTAGAAAAATGAGAGGAAACCCCTCATTCCTCATTTCCCACATGCGAGGCTCATGCGCAATACGTGTTAACTTTATGAAGTGTTTTAGAAGTGTTATGAGATGAGAAGAGAGGACTCAAGGAAAAAGAAAACACTAAGGGGAATTCTATCCTAATGTTGTCATGCAAAAGTAGCCCTATGGTTGAGTTTGAAAGGGAAACTTCTACCTAAGTTAGCATGCAAAGGGAAGCCTAATGCTAATCCTACTCCAAGCTTAATCGGAAATTAAGTTGGACTAGGTAGCTCTAAGGGAGTGAATCCAAGACTTAAACAAGTCTTGAGACTCAAGGGAAGAAAAAGAGTGAAAGAGACGAAGAGGAAAAGAGACGAATAAACATAAACAACAGCTACAACAGCGCTCCAGCACCTGCACAGCGGTAAAAGGCAGCACACAAGCAAGATAACTTATAACAGCACAAGAAAGTAAAAGGCCAAACAACAGCACATATAACAACACATATGCACATAAACAGCAGTAGAAACAGGGCAGCATGTGATTCGCTTGAATACAACTCAATCATGGCATAGCAAACGTGCATCAAGCATTACATATTCTTCAATCAAACATAATTACAATCACACCACCAACCAAGGTAAATAACTCTTGAAATCATCGTGAAAGCATGCATATCATGAGGAAGCGTATCATTAGGCATATGAACAAATCAAGTGAAGCATGCATCTCACAAAATTAGGTGAACAAACAAACACAAAGCAATTCCAGCAACATAAGCATCATTCAACAATTATCATGCTCAAGGAGTATGTGCTATGTGTTCATGGCATCAAGAATGCAACAATGTAAACATGTTCATAAACGATGAAAAAAAACAAGAGCCACGTGTCGGAAAATTGTGCACATAAGATGGTGTGAGGTGCAACAGCATCAAAACAGTCATTAAACGTGTATCATATCAATCCATGAAGATTAGAAATGAAACGGGATCGAAACAAGCTAAAAAATGCACAAAAAACACACTCTGCATCAGTGTTAATTGATTAACCAATTGCAGTACAATTGTGTTAATCGATTAACAGCTCTTATTACGCATATTTTGCACTGGTTAATCGATTAACCTAATTGCACTGCAATTGGTTAATCGATTAACACTGTAAAATCAACACAAAATCAGTTTGAAAAATCACTTCCAGCAGCAAAAACACTTATGCAATCATCTCCAATGATCATGTAATCAACAATGCACGAAAATTAAGTTCAGAGACATCATTCAAACATCACTTAAATTCAATAATCATCAACATCCACAATCAAGATCAAACAAATGAATCAAAACACATCAAAATTCATGGATCTACATTGTATAAGTTGCAATTAAGCTAAAATGAGTATGGAACTGAAATTAACCAACCTACAAAGCTGAGATTTGCTTTGGTAAGTGTTGTAAACAGAAATGGATGAATTCAAGTAGAGAAATCCAAGATCCACAAGCTTCTTGCACTCAAAACTTGAAGATCCAAGCAATAAGCAACCAAAGCTCCAAAAGCACTTCCAAAAATCACTTCTGAAAATTCAGAACCAGATCCAAACAAAAATCCAAATTGAAAAGCTGAAATGTAGTGATGATGAGAGGTCTTAGCTCAAGAATTAACAAGTTCCAATGAAGAACTTGTTAATCTTTGAAGAAGAGCTTTGAGTGTGGTTGAAAATGGAGTTGGAGAATGAAAGAGTGAGAGAGAATTGAGAGAATTCTGAAAATTGGGAGTGAAAATATGATCTAGGTCCTAGAGGTTTGGAATGAATTGGTTTAAATAACCCCTAGGTTAGGAGTTAAGTTTGGGTTGGGAGTGAGGTTAAGTGAGTGGAAATTGGGATGAAATGTGAATTAGGAAAGGAAATGTGGAATTGGAGTGGAAAAAAGTTAAATTTTTGAATGGAAAATCAACTCTCTAGATCCTTCTACTGATGTATAGAATTAAAATGGGTGATTAAAAATTGGGTTAAAAAGAAACACCTCTGAAAATGCAGCATTTGGGCAAAATTCACTATGGTTAATCGATTAACCTAATTTCACTGCAATTGGTTAATCGATTAAGACATTCAAATTTTGAATTTTTGCGCCAAAAGGAGGGAAACTTGGATATTCGTCTAGTTCTACCCGTTCTAAACCACGATAGACCTCTGAAACTTGCCATTTGATATTACCACTGGAATACACTTGAAATATGCTGTGAAATGTTTTTTTGCACTCGGATTAAACTGCTGATAACAACTGTCTGGTGCTGAATAACTGATCAAAAATTGACCGCCCGAGTTTCTGATCATCCAGTCATTTAATGAGCAAAATAAATGCTCAAGAAGACTTGGAAAGCTATCTGCTTGGCCTTGAACACTATTAAAAATCATACTGGAACTGATGACGCCGTGAGCTGCTAGAGAATACCTTGATCCCATGCCTAAAAGAAATATGCAAATGCAAAAACGACAATGCAAATGAAATGAAGCATAAGCCAAAAGGGTTAGAAACACCAGGGCAAATTTCGAGGTGCTACACCCATCAATCCTTATAATCGTTCATTCAACCATGTAGTTCCATACATGCACAACCTCAGGATCCCTCTCATTCCAATGTTAATTTGGGTGACCACTCCCCATACTCTTTAGCCTTCAGTGTTACAACCACCTCCACCGGCCTCTTCGGCCTCGGGTGTTACAATGGATCCCGATGTTGTCCCCAAACCTATTGTGTTTACGAATGCCAAACATGTTGATGTCAAGGTAGATGTTGGATACCAATTGGGGCTGCCAAATTGGGGTTTGGCGTTGTAATCAGAAGGTCATGTAATGGTTTAGATAGAAGACTTACATTTGTGACACTGAGATGCGAAAAAAGTGGCAAGCATAACTCTTATCTAGAAGTTGAAACCAGAAGACACCGTCTCGAGGGAATGTAAGTGTGCTTTTAAGTTATGTAGATATATTTTGGAAAATAATAAACAAAAAATTTATTGTGATTTGTGTTACACATAATCATGACATGTGTCACAAGTTAGCCGATCATCCCATTGCATGTCGCCTTATGCCTGGAGAGAAATAAATCATTTTTGACATGACATTGAACTGAAGATGTGAGAAAACACAAGAAATGGGGGTTTGGATTGGGTTTTCAAAATGAAAGCTTTGTGTGAAACTCAAACAAAGATCACAAATAAACTAGCAATAGAGAAAGACACACGATATATCCTGGTTCACTTGAAAACTATCAAGTTAATCCAATCCACCCGCCAAGGTGATTTCGCCTTATACACAAGGACTTAATCCACTATAATCAACTGATTACACTGCTCTAGCAACTGCTGGTGACTAACATACAAAGACTAACCGTCTCTTCTTAAGGGTTCTGACCCAACTAGTCCCTTAAGGAATACAAACAACTGTTTGAACAAATTTAATGTTTACAATGAATTGCTTATACACAAGCTGATATAAACACTATGAATAGCTCAAATAAAATCTATACAGTATGACACTACGCTAGAAAAGATATTTAATAGCGCTTTTTTGGGCATTAATAGCGCTTTAAAACGCTATTAAAGCTGCCACTATTATAGGTTGGCAACTTATAATAGCGCTTAAAAAGCTCTATTAAAGTCTTGTCTTTAATAGCATTTTCTCTAAAAGCGCTATTATAGATTCATTTCTTAATAGCACTTTTTGATCGTACCATTTAACATAAACTAATAGCACTTTAAAAAAAACGCTATCATATTTATTTACTTAAAATAGAAATTATAAAATATATTTCTATATTAAAGAAGAATTTAATTAATGATAAAAGCTATACAACTAAAAGTAAACATTTCTACATAACAAGAGAAATTATATATATTAAAAAAAGTCACATGCATAACAATTTATACATACATATATAAATCTCTATGATAAATAAGTTTGATTTCCCTATTGTTCTCTTAGCATCAATCCTATTATCATATAATTTCATATTCTTTTGTATTGCGACAACTTCTTCTATCACCAAGTTTGCTGCACACCTACACATAAAATAAAATTGCTTTCTTATTAAAACATGAATGAAAAAGTCAAATTGAAAATGAATTTGATATACTATTTAGTACCTATGGGACTAATGTGTTCCACTTCTTCATCTTGTTCCTTAATTGGAATACATTGTCTCTACTCCTCATCTTTTTTATCAACAACTACTATTTCCTTGACAACTTCAATCATCACATCAAAATATTGAAAATATTGAAGTAGTTTGTAAACATGTGTATATATAAATACCTAACAGAGAAAAGACATTATTTCAACATGCACTCCAAATAAAACATTAGATGAAGGTTTTGCAACACTTGTGACTGGACTCCTGTTAACCTCAATTAGAAAACTATAAGACTCACCGTCATAAAATGCCAAGTTGCGGGTTTTTCTGTTGACATCGCTTGTTCTTGTGAATTTGTAATCCAAACATATTGTAAAACTGCCCTGAATAACATGACAGAACAAACAACAATATCATTCAATAATGAGAGAAACCAACCTCAATGTTTTGGTGGTGGGATTCAATGGTGAATACATAATTTGACAAATCATTTTGGAATAAACTTCATTAGCTCAATATTAAACAAGAGAGTCTTTTCTATCAGTCATTGGTTCCTTAGCAAAAAATCCAAAGCTCATTGGCCTTGTAAAGAAAATTTACATTGCATTACTCAGACTTGATTCACAAAGTTGTTGAACACGAGACTCAACTCTTACCGAGAATGTCGTAATACATATCATGCATACTATATGTCAATACTTCTTTAGAAATATAGATGTAAAACCTTCAAATGCTCCCAAGAGATATGCCTGAAATAGTATCTTCAAAAGCTGGTGTTCTTTGAAATTGAAAATACATGAGAAATCGCGCTTCAGAGTAAGTGATGCAGACTCAAAAAATTAGGTATACCTTGAGTACTTAATATGGTCTTAACAACCAACAAGTTTAGTGAACAAGTGATGAACAAGAGAGGACATGTGACTAGTGACCTAATGACAAAAGGGAAATGGATCGAATATCAGACTAGGACAATAGATATTAAACATGAATCCAATTTAAAAATACTGGGTGATTATAACCAAGTAACCAACCTGCAAACGAGGGATCAATCTTGTTAAAGTTTTAATTGCATCACGTCTTATGTTAACTGAGGTATCCACTTTAAACAACCTAATAAGAGCAGGAAAAAGTAGATGAATATGCTTATCCAAAGTCCCTGAATAACCAGGAAAAATATTGTCAGTTTTCCCTTTCTAAAAGTGTTATGGTGGAACGCCAAAAATCCACTATGTGAAATAGCATATAGTGTTGCGGGCTAACAAACGAGGCTATATAACAGTTGAAATAAGTCAATCATATATAAATTATATATAAAAAATGTGCACTGCATACAAATAAAATAAGAGGATGGGCGAAGAACACAACTTATTTATTGAAAATACTCACCTACTCTTTAATTTTCTATAATTAAAATAAGTCATGTAAAGACACAAATTTTTTAATCTTAAAAAAAAAAGCTAAAATTTTGTTATTTCCACCATTGTCGTTACATCCGCTAGCAGCCACTAGAATAGTGGCCACTATTTGACAACACTGTTTCGAGCCAGAGCAACCACTTAATCAATAATTTCATTTTAGACTTAAATATGTAATTGGTCCCTGAAAATATCAAGGAACTTTGGTTTTAGTCGCAGTAAAAATATTATTTTGGTTTTAGTCCTTGAAAATATACAAATGATTACTATTGGTCTTTGATGTTTTGTTTTAGTCACTAAAATTTATTCTATTGGAATTAGTCCCTTTAATATGTAAAGGATATGATTCTAGTCCTTCAAAATAAAGACAAACTAATATATTACATATATCAATTTCAATATAAACATATTTTACAGAGATTAAAACTAAATAACAAAGTTAAAAACAAATCGATGTATATTTGCAATGACTAATCAAACAAACAAAAATTACATAACTATATCCAAGACTCTTGATATTTGTAGAGACTAAAAGCATATACTAACCTTCATTTTATATAGTAAGAGCAGTATTACCCCATGAAGCTAAAAATATAAAACTTCTTTTACCATTCGTAGCACCCATTATTTTCTTTTGAATTTTAGGTTTATATTTTAAACATTAACATGTCACATACACCATTCCATTAGCAATTTAAATAAATTAGTAATAGTGTGTAATTTACACTATCTAAGTTTAAGGTGATTAGTTGAGTTGGATATGCAAGTTGCACATAATGAAAAGTCAAAGTGATAGTTTGATTTAGCAATTGAATAAAAATACATTGTATGCTATAGGAAAGATAACATACCACCAAAAGTTTCTAGGGTGTGGAGAATATCAAGAACATAAGTGTATTTTTGCACCGTTCTGAATACATCTCGGAAGAGTAACCGGTAGATATGTCCTAAATTCATCATTAAGAGCGAAGCAAAGTTGTTCTACCAAGTGAAGTACCTGCAACATTGATGAAGGAAAATGTAAAAAATAATCTTAAACCACAAGAAGGTATCTTTTAGTTTATTCTACCAAATTTATAGAAGTTGTAACACAAACCAGATAGCCAAGGGAAGAATGAGTTGGTGCTGGAAGAGAGAATGCTAACCATAATTATGAAACAAAGAAATCAAATCATGCAAATATTTTCGAATGTGCTGCACAATAACATCATAGTTAGGACAGTGGGCACAAAAAAAGTGATCATACAAGATATTACATTAAATTTGAAGACATTAAAATCTACCTGGCACACAACTGACACTAGAGTTCCAAGCTGCCATGTTATAAAGCCCTTCAAACTATCTTCACATATATGAACAATGAGGAAGATATTGGACAAAACCTACCAGAAGGAAGGGGGAAAGCCATGGTAGAATCAATAAAAACTATATCCAATGATTGACCTACCAGAAGGAAGGGGGAAATCCATGGGCCAATCAACAAAAACTACAACCTTTGGCAAGTATTGAATTCAACCTAATTTCATTGACTGACCTCACAAACAAATTTCCAATCATATTAGCAGTGACTCTCCATAATAATATATGAGTTTATAAATAAAACAAAATCAACCGAACAAAATTTCTATTTAGTGTTTCCTCCAAAAAAGGTTCAAGCTCATGTCCACCCAAAATTTTAAGTACGCTACTAGTTCTGTCAAAAATTTAGTTACATCAACATTTGTGGAACAATTACTTTGTCTTATTTACCCTTTAAAATCAACTGATATTTCCTCATCAAGTGAAGAATTAAAAGCATCTTTTATTGTCTTTTTATATACATATATTTCAAAATGTGACAACAGTATATACCCTTATAATAACAAGCCAGAAAATTCAGAATCACTACCCAATGAACAGTCAAGCAATGTTGTTGTCTCAAACAACATTTAGCAAGTTGATTATGAGGCACTACCAAAAATACAACACAACAATGATGTGGCTTTACCAAAAACACAACATATCAGTGAAATGGTTATATTTGAAACACAACAAGCAATGAGGTGGTCATGTTTGAGGCACATACCTTCAAAAAGGTGGTCATTACTAAAGCCATGACTATAAATGACTTGGCCACTTACACAATGATTCCCACAATCACAATCACCTTTCTCATCCTGAAACTGACTTTTATAATCGCCACTTTGCTGATTTCCATATGATTCCTAAAGATCAGTTTCCTTAACATGAATCTCTACCCAATTGTGATCCACTTCCATGTTCTGAACAATTTGAAGATAGTCACATCAGAGGCATCAAACTTGTACACCATGATCATATTGCTCAATATGATACATTTTCCAACAATCATCTAGACCATTCTAAGGATCCGTGCAACCATCAACTAACCAATTCTGAGACACTATCCTAATGGCAATTAGCTAATTCCCAAATGTTGCATCACTATGAGCTGGAAAATGGTGAAACATTGCCTGAAAATTAGTTAGTTAATTCTCAAGAACACTACGGTCATTTGAAATAGTGATATACCCAACTATTAGATAGTAAGTGATGACACTCCTTTCAATAGTGAGGAACTTACCCCAGACACTTTGCCAAACAAAAGGAGGAAAAAGAAGTATATAGTCTGGGAACACGTTACCATATAAAATGTTGTTCTAGAATGTAAAAGAGCGTATTGCAATCACATTTTCGCCTATAGTACTTGTTCAAAAATTTCTTGTACCAGCCACCTTAAGAGCCACATTACTAAAGGGACGTGCACAACTCTTCTTTGTGGCTAAGTTCAGAACACATATTCCCCACAAGCAAGGGGAACAGGTGCTGACAATGCTATTGGTATACAAAGTCGATGGTGTATAACTGAGGGGTTCAACTCAAATACACATAAAATGTAAATTGTTAATTGTGAAAAAAAGCTCGAAAACCGAATCGAACAAATGTGATCGATATTAATTGTACCTTTTTTTTAATATAAAACCCACATATTTCTTCCTTAAAATTAATTGAACTAAAGCTAATCACAAAAAACTTAATCCATACATTAAAAAGATTCAATATTTTGTGTTCAAATTTATTTAATGGAGTATAATAAACAGTGAAGGAGATGGAAACCCTAAAAAATAGAGATTTGGAAAAAACAAGATTTTCCACATATACATACCTCAATTAAGTTTCAATCACCACTGACACTGCAATACAACCGGACTACCCTCCTCCACATTTTTGAAACCTTCACATATATATTGGAGAAGAAGATTGAAGTAGCTCTAGAATGAGGTGAAGGAAAATCACATATGAGGATTTGCGAGCGAGTGAGAAAACCGACAAAGTAGAACAACTACAACAACATTGAGACACAAAGAAACAATGAAGGTAATCTTTCTGAAGATTTCTAGAAACAACTCAAATGATTTCCGAGTTCTAGATTCAACTAATTTTTAGAATTTCAAAATCTAGGTTCAATGAAATTTGGTTTTAGGGTTTCTGAGTTCTCTAATAAGGACTGGGTATAAGAGAGACAATAAGGTTTATGAATCAGATAAGTAGGAGTATTGATAGGGAAGAAGAGGATGAGTTTGATGAGGGAAGGTGAATTTCATGATGAAGTTTCGATTAGTGATGGAGAGCTGAGAAGTGATACATGAAGGTGAGCTTTTTTGCGTATTTTTTTAATTTGGTAAAGTTGTGAGTTTTTGTAAACACACTGAATGAAAATATTTTATTTTTTAAAATTTGGTTGAAAGCCTACGATAGCGCTTTTACAAAAAGTACTAATAAATCTGTATACTAGTAATAGCGTTTCTTTAAAGCGCTAATAAACCATCGTTTTATTATTATTATTAATACTTTAAAATAGCGTTTTGATAAAAGTGCTAATATAAATCTCCCCTTTAATAGCGCCCGAAAAATAAACGCTATTATAGGTAAGTATGTAAAATAATTAACACGGCTTTATTAAAAAGCGCTATTAATTTGATGCTATTATAGGTCAAAATTGTAGTAGTGAATCAAGGGTAAGATGCAAGTCCTGAAAAATGTCAAACATGTTAGAATGCAAGAAATGATGCAAATGCAAACATGGGATCAAGGTATCACTGCTCTGGACATGCTGTGCTGTTAACTGAACAAAAACCACAACCCAGAAAACCAGAATTCCAGAACATCGGACCACTGAGATAACCAGAAAACCAGGTAAATAACTATACACTGTCGAGAAATCCAGAAAACCGGGTAGGTTGAAGGTTTCGGTTACCTGCAGACCTACAAACACCCATCCCCTCTCACATGTGGGTTCTAGAAAACCGAGGATCCTCAATATCACGGGCTCTTAGGTCGAGAAATGATGATACGTTCACCATTTCTGGTTTGGCATCATCATCAATCGAGGAGGCCTCAACTGATTCCCCTAAAAAATAAGGTCATCCTATGCAAGTTCCCAGCATTGGGTCCTCAGATCGACAAGTGTAATGGGTTTGCCATTTCTGGTCTGCCATTATCACATGTCGGGAGGAGAGGCGTTGCTGAGCCCTTGGAAGAAACGGTCGCCAGAGTCGACAGCTCTCTAGATCAACACCCTGAAATGCGCAAGACACACACGTCAGAATATCTCCCAAGATAGCCTCATCTGGATGTGAATTTCGTGAACACCCAACGCACCAAGACGGCGCGTAGGTCCCACTACTTTCCACTCTAGTCCTAAGTGTATGCTCAAGCCTGTGTATTGGGCTTATCTCTCAAAGAATCCCCTAACCTGCTAAACAGAAAATCCAGCACAGCACAGCACAGTCCAGTATAATAATGAAATGCAATGCAATAAATGCGGTAAAAACAGTAATACAGTGATATACAACAAAAATAAAGCACAACAGTAAACACCCAATGAAAACGAACAAACAGGCGCTAGGATTGACTCGCAAGAGAGGATGGACCAGCAAGAGGTCAACCTGTCCCCAGCAGAGTCACCAGCTGTCGCTCCTGAGGATTTGCATCCATGGTACAAACGCGAAAGTGGCGCGGAAAACAGAGTCGCCAGCAATGTGTATTTATCCCAAGAGAGGGAAATGAAAACACTGCGTAAACCTGAGGGAAGGGAAAGAGCACGGTCTCGCGACCAAGAGAAACAGGTAAGGGAGTCGGTTACGCGAAGGGAAGGTGTTAGCACCCCACACGTCCATCGTACTCGATGGGATCCATGCTTGATGTCTCGATCAAAGGGTGTCGTCATCTAGAGCTCCACTGCTACTGGACACGAGAAGGAACAGGTACGGGAAAGAACGAAGAAACGAGGAAGAAAAGAAAAAGAAGTGACTCGATAGGACATCGCTCGTCCTGTGCCTACGTATTCCCTCGTGCAATGGGAAAGTCAGAGTCAACGTAGTTCGGACACGAACTAAGGGGGGAGGTTGCTCGCCAAGACATCGCCGTCTCGTGCCTACGTATCCTCAATCGGACTAGAGAGAGGAAGTCAGAGCAGTCGTAGTTCGACCTAACAAGGTCGGTTAGCGTTTTTTTATGAGCGACGTTAGATTCGCGTCCGGCAGTTAGGGTCGATGTCTGTTTGTGACGAGACGGAAGTAACGTGCCCTTTTCTGAAAATGGCTTGAGATTAACGATCCCGAAGGATGAAAAAGTTTTGAGTTTGTTTTTGTGTTTTTTAGACGGAAGTGGATTGAAGTTAGTTTATGACTTGCATTGCACCGAAGTCTATGATATAGGAACGGATGCTTAGCAAATCGTTCCAAAATGGAACGTCCACTAAACACTCTAGAAAAATGAGAGGAAACCCCTCATTCCTCATTTCCCACATGCGAGGCTCATGCGCAATACGCGTTAACTTTATTAAGTGTTTTAGAAGTGTTATGAGATGAGAAGAGAGGACTCAAGGAAAAAGAAAACACTAAGGGGAATTCTATCCTAATGTTGTCATGCAAAAGTAGCCCTATGGTTGAGTTTGAAAGGGAAACTTCTACCTAAGTTAGCATGCAAAGGGAAGCCTAATGCTAATCCTACTCCAAGCTTAATCGGAAATTAAGTTGGACTAGGTAGCTCTAAGGGAGTGAATCCAAGACTTAAACAAGTCTTGAGACTCAAGGGAAGAAAAAGAGTGAAAGAGACGAAGAGGAAAAGAGGCAAATAAACATAAACAACTGCTACAACAGCGCTCCAACACCTGCACAGCGGTAAAAGGCAGCACACAAGCAAGATAGCTTATAACAGCACACAATTCAGCACAAGAAAGTAAAAGGCCAAACAGCAGCACATATAACAACACATATGACAATAAACAGCAGTAGAAACAGGGAAGCATGTGATTCGCTTGAATACAACTCAATCATGGCATAGCAAACGTGCATCAAGCATTACATATTCTTCAATCAAACATGATTACAATCACACCACCAACCAAGGTAAATAACTCTTGAAATCATCGTGAAAGCATGCATATCATGAGGAAGCGTATCATTAGGCATATGAACAAATCAAGTGAAGCATGCATCTCACAAAATTAGGTGAACAAACAAACACAAAGCAATTCCAGCAACATAAGCATCAATCAACAATTATCATGCTCAAGGAGTATGTGCTATGTGTTCATGGCATCAAGAATGCAACAATGTAAACATGTTCATAAACGATGAAAAAAAACAAGAGCCGCGTGTCGGAAAATTGTGCACATACGATGGTGTGAGGTGTAACAACATCAAAACAATCATTAAACGTGAATCATATCAATCCATGAAGATTAGAAATGAAACGGGATCGAAACAAGCTCAAAAATGCACAAAAAACACACTCTGCATCAGTGTTAATCGATTAACCAATTGCAGTGCAATTGTGTTAATCGATTAACATCTCTTATTACGCACATTTTGCACTGGTTAATCGATTAACCTAATTGCACTGCAATTGGTTAATCGATTAACACTGTAAAATCAACACAAAATCAGTTTGAAAAATCACTTCCAGTAGCAAAAACACTTATGCAATCATCTCCAATGATCATGTAATAAACAATGCACGAAAATTAAGTTCAGAGACATCATTCAAACATCACTTAAATTCAATAATCATCAACATCCACAATCAAGATCAACCAAATGAATCAAAACACATCAAAATTCATGGATTTACATTGTATAAGTTGCAATTATGCTAAAATGAGTATGGAACTGAAATTAACCAACCTACAAAGCTGAGATTTGCTTTGGTAAGTGTTGTAAATAGAAATGGATGAATTCAAGTAGAGAAATCCAAGATCCACAAGCTTCTTGCACTCAAAACTTGAAGATCCAAGCAATAAGCAACCAAAGCTCCAAAAGCACTTCCAAAAATCACTTCTGAAAATTCAGAACCAGATCCAAACGAAAATCCAAATTGAAAAGCTGAAATGTAGTGATGATGAGAGGTCTTAGCTCAAGAATTAACAAGTTCCAATGAAGAACTTGTTAATCTTTGAAGAAGAGCTTTGAGTGTGGTTGAAAATGGAGTTGGAGAATGAAAGAGTGAGAGAGAATTGAGAGAATTCTGAAAATTGGGAGTGAAAATATGATCTAGGTCCTAGAGGTTTAGAATGAATTGGTTTAAATAACCCCTAGGTTAGGAGTTAAGTTTGGGTTGGGAGTGAGGTTAAGTGAGTGGAAATTGGGATGAAATGTGAATTAGGAAAGGAAATGTGGAATTGGAGTGGAAAGAATTTGAATTTTTGAATGGAAAATCAACTCTCTAGATCCTTCTACTGATGTGTAGAATTAAAATGGGTGATTAAAAATTGGGTTAAAAAGAAACAGCTCTGAAAATGCAGCATTTGCGCAAAATTCACTATGGTTAATCGATTAACCTAATTTCACTGCAATTGGTTAATCGATTAACACATTCAAATTTTTAATTTTTGCGCCAAAAGGAGGGAAACTTGGATATTCGTCTGGTTCTACCTGTTCTAAACCACGATAGACCTCTGAAACTTGCCATTTGATATTACCACTGGAATACACTTAAAATATGCTGTGAAATGTTTTTTCGCACTCGGATTAAACTGCTGATAACAACTGTCTGTTGCTGAATAACTGATCAAAAACTGACTGCCGGAGTTTCTGATCATCCAGTCATTTAATGAGCAAAATAAATGCTCAAAAAGACTTGGAAAGCTATGTGCTTGGCCTTGAACACTATTAAAAATCATACTGGAACTGATGACGCCGTGAGCTGCTAGAGAATACCTTGATCCCATGCCTAAAAGAAATATGCAAATGCAAAAACGACAATGCAAATGAAATGAAGCATAAGCCAAAAGGGTTAGAAACACCAGGGCAAATTTCGAGGTGCTACACCCATCAATCCTTATAATCCTTCATTCAACCATGTAGTTCCATACATGCACAACCTCAGGATCCCTCTTATTCCAATGTTAATTTGGGTGACCACTCCCCATACTCTTTAGCCTTCAGTGTTACAACCACCTCCACTGGCCTCTTCGGCCTCGGGTGTTACAATGGATCCCGATGTTGTCCCCAAACCTATTGTGTTTACGAATGCCAAACATGTTGATGTCAAGGTAGATGTTGGATACCAATTGGGGCTGCCAAATTGGGGTTTGGCGTTGTAATCAGAAGGTCATGTAATGGTTTAGATAGAAGACTTACATTTGTGACACTGAGATGCGAAAAAAGACACCGTCTCGAGGGAATGTAAGTGTGCTTTTAAGTTATGTAGATATATTTTGGAAAATAATAAACAAAAAATTTAATGTGATTTGTGTTACACATAATCATGACATGTGTCACAAGTTAGCCGATCATCCCATTGCATGTCGCCTTATGCCTGAAGAGAAATAAATCATTTTTGACATGACATTGAACTGAAGATGTGAGAAAACACAAGAAATGGGGGTTTGAATTGGGTTTTCAAAATGAAAGCTTTGTCTGAAACTCAAACAAAGATCACAAATAAACTAGCAATAGAGAAAGACACATGATATATCCTGGTTCACTTGAAAACTATCAAGTTAATCCACTCCACCCGCCAAGGTGATTTCGCCTTATACACAAGGACTTAATCCACTATAATCAACTGATTACATTGCTCTAGCAACTGCTGGTGACTAACATACAAAGACTAACCGTCTCTTCTTAAGGATTCTAATCCAACTAGTCCTTTAAGGACTACGAACAACTGTTTGAACAAATTTAATGTTTACAATGAATTGCTTCTACACAAGCTGATATAAACACTATGAATAGCTCAAATAAAATCTATACAATATGAACATTGTATTTTTCTTTGTATTGTGGTGCTTTACTGTTCATGCATGTGTCTCTCTCATGTATTTCAGTGTCGCTTGTTTTTCTTCAAGTAATCAAGTCCTTATATAGTCAGAAAAAGATCTGTTGGAGAGTAGATCAGGAATATCATTAAGATAGCTAGCGACTTGAAATAATGTCGTTATGGGGAGGCAGAGCAACCCGTCGAGCATGCCAATGTTAGGATGGCTGAGGGGATCTCGACTGGATCGCCCAAGAGCCAATGTCGATGAGATCGACTTTCACTGAGGAGGAGGCCCGTATGTTCCCTTACCTTGAAGACCAGGCAGAGGATTCACCTGTAAACTGGAAAGCGCTTTGCCCCACAGAGGATGACCGGATATGTTCGATGTATCCGGGGATGAGATTTCCCATGTACGAATTCTCTTTCATGGAGGCGGGGTATCGTCTGCCCTTCACCGATTTTCAAGAGGCTATCTTCTGTCATCTCGAGCTGTGTCCTGCCCAACTTCATCCTAACGCTCTGGCGCTTATTCGGGCCTTGGAGATGGTCTGCCGAAATCTGGGGATTGGGGCCACAATGGAGCTTTTCTTCTGCATCTTCCATATTCAAAGGTGCACGGCTGGTCTAAAACAAAGCTGGGTGTCCTTTAAGCAACAGGGCAGGCTGTTCTGGCCATATTCGGAGTCTGTCCGAAACTTAAAATACAGGTTCCTGGTCGTGAAGCCTGTCTCGGAGGCGGCCAAGGAATCTCTGGCTACCATGGAAACCGTGGAGGTAGATGGTCGGGAAGTAACGAGGGCGGTATCAAAGTTTCCACTGGAATGGGTGTTTGCCCACTTTAGGTATATGACCGACCAGTTCCTCGTCAAGCATAATCAGCTGAGTATTGAGGATAAGAAGTCTTATCGAGCATTTACAAAGTTCGTGGAAAGCTTCACCCCTGCTTTTGTGGTAGACAAAGACAACAAGGTGCTGCTCGGGGAGGATGGGGAGCCTGCCCGTGCGACCCAATATATAAACACCAAGGAGCTCCTCGAATGTGAAAATGAGGATGTCGCATTCGAGCTTCTCGGTATAGATTAACCTTTTGCTCGACCTGTTAATTTCTTGTGTAATGTGCTAATCCTTTTTCTTATTTCTGCACAGAGAATGTCGAACATGCGAGAGCGTCTAGTTAAGTCAGCGGCAGCCAAGAATCTAAAAAAGGCGCCTGTGCCGAAGGCCGATGCGGCCAAACAACAGGTGACGCTTGAAAAGTTCATCGACGGTACCACCTCTTTTTCGGGCAGCACATCGAATCCTCCTACCCCGGACACGACACACAAAAGAAAGCGGGATGATATCAGCTCTTCCCCGGCTAGTGGTCCGAGCCGCTTCGTCGGGGGAAAATTTGTACTGCCACCTTGTTATCTGCAAGGGAAGATTTTCAACGGGGAAGGTTCTATTGTTGTCCCCGACCTAGAGGTGCCGACCATTCTGTCCGCTGATCCTAAGGTGAGGAGGAAACTCGTGTGCCAGGATGCAGCTGATGTGATGAGAGTGTTGGAGGCGACGCTGGCCCTTGGGGATGTGGAGACAGTTCCGCTTGTGGATCTCAAGAAGGTGCAGGCCAAGATCACCGAGCTTGAGTTGGAGAATGTCAAGATACACAACAGGATGACAACTCTTAAAGGCAACTTAGAAGCTAAGATCGAATTCTTGAAGGACATGAACCAGATGACCAAGGAGCTGAAGAGGGTGAAGGAGGAGAACGTCGGGCTGAAGGCGAAGGTAGCTGGACTAGAGAGTTCATCGTTGGTCGGTCAAATCGAGACCGAGGAGGGGAAGGCCTTGAAGACCCGTGAGACTTAATTGAGAGAATCCGCATCCTCGAGCAGGATAACCTGGGCGCGGCTGAATTCGGGTTCAATTGCGGTGGATCAGATGAAGGCCTTTAATTCTAGCGTCCAGCTGCTCACCGAGGGCATGGGCGTTCTATACCAAGTTGTTGACGGCCAGGTGGTTCCTCCCGAGCTTCCCACCGATGCAGTTTAGTTCCTGTTTTTGTACCTTTGTATTTTGTTGGCCTGCGTGCTGTTTTGATTGTAACTGATGATTGGGCTTGGTCCACGTTTATAATGTAACTGATGATTGTAACTGTTTTTGTACTTTTGTTTGATGTTTATCCCAAACTACTATCACTACATAGATTTATTTGGTAAAAAAAAAATCAAATAATATTCTCATATTATTGGGGAACTATGACAATTATGAAATAGTCCTAAAAATTTCATGACTTTTTTATTTTTATTTTGAAGAATTAATTTAACGTGGTTATTTATCATATTTCTATCAAAACTAGAAAAGCATATGAATATCTATGAATAGAGAAGATCATGTTCTTGGAACAGATATAAAATGAAAAAAAAAAGGCATGTGTGATGTATGAGAGAAGATTGTAAGAGAAAGAAAATGGAAAAGGAGACTAAGAGGGTGCGTGACTTTAAATTTGACTATCTTTTCATCATTTCACTTTTATCCATATGCATGCATCACGTTTTTTTTTTTTTTAATAATCACAAGTATATTGATAGGGAGTACTAGGATAAAATTACAACGAATGTAAGGAATGTTTTAACCAATCATAATAGGTGCATCTAAAAAAATGTTTATTTTTAATAGACAACCAATGCCAAGAAAATAAAACTAATCTATTAAGAATTGCTTCCGAATAAAAAATTCCGTCGTTGAAGAATTATAAAAAATATATATACAAATAATTTTAATTAAAATCAAAACTAAATAAAAAATATATCTTTATATTTTAATACGTTAACCTAATACAAAAAAGCGGACAAACGGGCACAAGAGTGCCCGTTTGAACGCTAGTATATATAAAGGGGATAGGAGAGTTTGGGTTGACCTATTTTTCTTCTAAAATCATTCCTTAAATAACTTCTTAAAAAAGCGGACATACAAACATAATAGTGTATATCAAAAAGTTTAATGCACAAATAATTTAAATTTAAATCAAAACTAATAAAAAAATATCTGTTAATATTTCTAACGTATGTGTTCATTAAAAAAGCAGACAAACGGGCACGGGAGTGCCCGTTTGGACGCTAGTATATATATATATATATATATATATATATATATATATATATATATATATATATATCTTTTTGTTTGACATTATATGCCTTGCATCCTATTTTTTGTGAATGCTTTGATATTTGCGAGTTGTGCTCGCCAGATGTAGGAGTTTGCTCGACTCGTGCTGGTACTCGACAGTTTGGGGAACTTGTCGAGGAGGCGAAAGTAGCTTTCGCTATGCGGGACTAGGATCTCGGTCGAGGTCCTGATCTCACCGGGCTTGGACTTTTTTCCATCGTGAGTTGGGTGTCCTGCCATGCTGGTACGACAACGGCGGAGTTCGATTGAGGTATCCCCGTTGGGCACAGAGTCTGTTCGTTCCATGAGTAGAAACTGGCCTTTGTTGAATAAGTTGAGGATTGTGCTTGCACCAGCGCACGCTCCTGTGACTGAGCAACCTTTCCGTAGTGAGGGAGAGCTTGCCAGCAGTTAGTCCTAACTGATCGTCGGTTCTAACTGTAATATTGTTTGAGCTTTTCAGTGTTCCATGGTCGAGTAAATGGTTCTCCGTCCAGCTGTTCGAGGTAGTAAACCCCGGTGCCTGTTTTTGATTTGACCCAGTACGACCCTTCCCAGTTTGCGGCCAGCTTTCCCTTGCGTGAATCTTTTTGATTTCTGCGCAGGACCAGGCTGCTTACTTGGAAGTCACGCTTTATGACTTTAGCGTCGTGGCGCAGAGTTATTTTTTGTTTCATCGAAGTTTCGCAGAGAGCTGCCCCTAATCGGATCTCTTCGACCAGGTCGAGCTCTTCTCTTAGAGCCTCTTCGTTTAGCTCCTCGTCGAGAGGAGCTTCAGTTCGTATGGAAGGTACCCTGATCTCCACCGGAATTACTGCCTCAGTTTTGTAGGCTAGTCGTAAGGGAGTCTCTCCGGTGGTTGAGTGTGGGGTCGTTCTATAGGCCCAGAGCATGCTGTGTAGCTCCTCGACCCATCTCTTTTTGGCTTCGCCTATCCTTCATTTTAGACCTCGAAGGATCACCCTGTTCACGACCTCTGCTTGCCCATTAGTCTGGGGATGCTCGACGAAAGTGCAGTGTTGCTTTATGCCTAGTTTGCCAAAGAAGTCTTGAAACTTCCTGTCCGTGAATTGGGTTCCGTTGTCGGTCACAAGGGCCCGGGGCACCCCGAATCGTGCGAGGACGTTTCTTTTGTAGAAACAAAGTATGTTGAAGGCTGTGATCTTAGCGAGAGCTTTGGCTTCGATCCATTTTGTAAAGTAATCGACGACCACGATCAGAAACTTATATTGATAGGACCCCATTGTGAAGGGGCTGAGGATATCCATCCCCCACCAGGCGAAGGGCCACGGTGAGGAAAAAGTCTTCAACTCGTTAGGGGGTGCCAAGTGCATGTCCCCGTGGCGCTGGCATCTGTCACATTTCTTGACATGCTCCTTAGCGTCTTGCAACATGGTCGGCCAATAGTATCCTACTCGCAGGGCTTTTTGTGCCAAAGACCTCCCTCCCAAGTGTTGCACGTTGATACCGTCGTGAATTTCCTGGAGAACTTTGGGGACGTTGTTCTCCTCAATACATTTTAGGAGGGGGATGGAGAATCCCCGTCGGTAGAGCTTATCATCGACCAGAACATATAAGCAGGCGCTTCGCTTGGTCACGCTGGCCTCCTTGCTGTCCTCGGGCAACTTCCCTATGGTGAGGTAATTGTATACCTGGGTCATCCAGCAGCTGCTGTCGCCAATGGCGTTGATGTCGAGCAGCCCTGATGACTTTTCGATACTTGGGCGAGGGAGTATCTCTTGTATGACAGATTTATTACCACCTTTCTTTCTGGTGCTAGCCAGTTTTGACAGGACATCTGCTCGAGTGTTTCGTTCGCGGGGGATGTGCTGGACTTCCCATGCGTCGAACTTAGTTATCCTTTCTTTTATCAGTGTCAGGTATTCAATGATGTGATCATTTTTGGCCTGGTACTCTCCTCGTACTTGGGACGCCACGAGCTAGGAATCTATGAAGATCTTCACTTCCTTGGCGCCCAAGTCTTCGGCCAACCGTAGGCCTGCGAGGAATGCCTCGTACTCGGCTTGATTGTTCAATGTAGGGAAAGACATGACTTATGATACTTTAATTAGGATTTCTTCTTCATTCTCAAGGATGATGCCTGCACCACTACCCGTGGAGTTGGACGCTCTTTCGACGAAGATGGTCCACCGGTGTGCTCCGCTTGATGGGGACGCTGGAGGCCCCATTTCCGCCACGAAATCGGTCAGGGCTTGGGCCTTGAGGGCCTTCCTTCCCTTGTAGTGCATGTCGAATTCTGACAGCTCCAAAGACCATTTGAGCATTTTTCCGGCCATGTCTGGCCGGCTGAGCAGCTGTTTTATGGGTTGGTCTGTTCGCACCACTATCGTCTGGGCCAGGAAGTAATGCCTTAATCTCCTCGCGGAGTTGATGAGGGTGAGGGAAACTTTCTCAATCTGCTGGTATCTGAGTTCTGGCCCTAGTAAAGCCTTGCTCGTGAAATATATGGGTTTTTTCCCGTCTGGTGTTTCACGAATGAGGGCGCCACTAATGACCTCGCTAGTGATGGAGAGGTACAGGTACAACGTTTCCGTGCTGTCTGGTCGTGACATAACGGGGGGTTCTGACAAGGTTCGCTTGAGGTGGAGCAGAGCCTGCTTGCATTCTTCTATCCATTCGAAGGTTGCCTCTTTTCACAGAAGCTTAAAGAATGACAGAGCGTGTTGGGCAGACTTGGCCACGAAGCGAGATAATGAGGCAAGCACCCCGTTAAGGGATTGTATGGATTTCTTTGACTTTGGCGTGGGGAATTCAGAAAAATCTCGACATTTGTCAGGGTTAGCCTCGATCCCCCTCTCGGTGAGGTAGAAGCCGAGGAACTTCCCTACCCGCACGCTGAAGGTACACTTTTCAGGGTTAAATCGCATTTTGCACTTTCTTGCTTGGTCGAAGACCTTTTGCAAGTGGACCGTGTGATCGAATTCCTCTTGGGACTTCACGATCATGTCGTCCATATATAGTTTGAGCATGTCTCATATTTTTGATTGGAAGACTTTGTTCATCATGCGTTGGTACGTGGCCCCAACATTTTTCAGACCGAAGGGCATTACGTTGTAGTAATAGTTCCCCGGCGAGGTCATGAACGCGGTATATCTCTTGTCCTTTTCGGCCATGGGAATTTGGTTGTATCCCGAGTAGGGGTCCATGAAAGACAAGAGTTTGAAACCTGCAGAATCATCTACCAGCATATCTATGCTAGGCAAAGGATAAGCGTCTTTCGGGCAAGCCCGATTGAGATCAGTATAATCAATGCACATCCTCCACTTTCCATTATGTTTTTTGACTAGTACAATATTGGACAACCAGATAGTATACCTGGCCTCCGAGATAAATTTAGCCTCTAAGAGGTCTTTTACAAGTTTTTCGGCAGCCTGTACCTTTTCGTCAGACTGCTTGCGTCTGCGCTGCGCTACCGCTCGAGCTGCTGAGTTGATGGTGGGTTGATGGAAGGCATCTCAGGGTCAAGGCCGGCCATGTCCGCGGCGCTCCAAGAAAATAAGTCTGCACTGTCTTTCAGGCACGTCATCATCTGCTGCTTTACCTCTTCGGGCAATCCTGCGCCTATCTTGACTCCTCTGTTCGGGTTGTCTCCGAAGGTGATTACTTTGAATTCCCCATCTGGAATCAGACGCATGATGGTTGATGCAGGGGAGCTGCCTGTCACAGCTGGAGTGCCTTCATTGTTGTCTTCCTCACCATCTTTAGAGATCTGGCTGCCGAGGTCGATTGTGTGCATTGGAAGAGCTGACTTTTTGTCGGGCTGGCTTTCCTCGCTGGGAGGTCTTCGTCCCTTTCCCGTTTGGCGGCCTTTGGTGGTGCGCTGATCCAACTTTCCCCTTTGGTAGCTGCTTCGAAGCATCTCCTCGCAGTCTCTATATCTCCATGCAAAGTTGCGACGTGGCCCTTCTCCGTGTAATATTTCATCTTGAGATGAACTGTTGAAAAGACAACGACTAGTTCCGCGAGGGCAGGTCTCCCCAGGATGCACTAGTACAACGATGGACAGTCGATGACCAGGAATTGTATTTTGATTGACTTGGAGGCCTCCTCCTCCCCGAATGTGACTGAGAGCTCCACATACCCCAAGGTCTGGAGGTAGCCCCGTTGAATCCTTCCAGGTTTGATCCCATGTACGGTGACAAATTCTTCTGGTCGAGCTTCAAGGTGCAGAACAAACTGGTGTACATGATGCCCACCGAACTGCCCTGGTTGACCAGGATCCGTCGGACATCAGTGCTAGCCAGTCTTTCCCTGAGGAGCAGAGGAATATGTGAGTTTGGGGAGCCCCCAGGCAGCTCTTCACGGTAGAATGTGATGGGCTGAGAACACCCCTGAAATTTCTCGAGCGTGGATAGTCTGTCAGGGCTGCAATCAATCAGCTTGTCGAATTTCCTTTTGATCGACCCTATAGTGATCTCATTGTATTCTCCACAAGAGATAACCATCGCAGTGGGGAAGGTCTCCCAGGAGTTGTGTGCAGTGATCTGGGGAGGATCCGCGAGGTAGTCAGGGACGAAGAAGTCCTCTGGCCGCGTGACGGACATAACAACCTGAGGGAGACTGGATTGTGAAGCTTCTGTTTCCTTATTAGACTCGGAGGTCTCTCGCCGGGAAGCTTCTCACTTTTTTCGTATACTATTGTAGGTGACCCTCCTTGATGAGGATCTTAATAGCGTCCTTTAGATGAAACCAATCTTCTGTCACATGGACGTGACTGCGATGGAAGTGGCATTATTTTCTCTTGTCTGTGTTGCCCTTTGACGTTGTTGGCTTGGGGAAATGGACACCCCTTGCTTAAACTCCGCGTTAATGCATTCGGAGATAATGCGCTCGTGGGGAACTGTCAGCAAAGTGTATTCTGTGAAGCGACCAGCATGCCCCTTGTGCTCGCGAGGATGGTCGTCTCGTTGTCTCTCCTTGTCATGCCGGGGAGCCTCTGAGACTTCCTTTTTTGTTGCCCTGGAATTCTCCTGATCCCTCGAATCCCGAACCTTGTACACAACTTCTTTTTCCTCGTACTGTATATAAGTTGGGCTTTACGGAGGAGTTCGGCCAGGGTGTGGGGTGTCTCGATGCCCACTGCTTTACGGAATTGAATCTTCGGCCTCAGCCCCTTCTCGAGGAGGTATTTCTTCATATGGTCTGTAGTGTAGACCTCTACAACTTCCTTGTTGAATCTCTCAATGTAGGCACACAGGGGCCCGTCCTTGCCCTGAATGATGCCTTCGAGAGTGGCTTTCGACTTGGGATGTCGTCTGGAAGCAGTGAAGTGTCGGGCGAACTGGTTCTTCAGGTCCTCCCACGAGGTGACAGAACCCCAGAGAAAACTCTTATACCAGGTCATGGCCTCCTTCCTGAGGGTGATGGGGAATAACCTGCACTTAATGGCTCCGCTCACGTTGTGGTAATGGAGTATGGCTTTAATATTTTCTATGTGGTCGCCAGGATCTGTGGTGTCATCATAGAGAGCTAGAGGAGGAGGCTTCTCCAGCCCGTGAGGAATACAAGTGTCCATGATCTCCTGAGACAGGGGTCCATGGACGTCGTCATCGCTAATCGTGCTCGATGACCTGCATGGGGAGTGGCTGCGCCTGCAAATTCTGCTGCGTCGAGGAGAATGTCTGCGCTAACGACGATGTTCACGATGCTTTTTTTAGGGCTTGGTCCTCTTTGGGGCAGGAGAACGTCTAGATCTCCGCGGAGGAGTACGGTGTCGTCTCCTAGCGACCTCTTGCTCAGGTTCTTCCGACTTTGATCGTCCCCTGACTAGAGAAATTCTCCTGGATCTGTCTCTCCGACGTTTCTGAGGGGGAGACTGAGGGCGTGGAGATGGACTACAAGGCTTTTGCGAAGGGAGTCGCTCCTGAAGGGCATGCTCCAACATGTTGATCTTCTCGCCCTGTTGGAAGATAAGGTAGTTGGACTTGTTGAGAGAGGCAATGAGGGCGACAATGTTGGGGTCAGCGTTTTGAGGGACATGTATGAGCTCAAAGACATGACCGAAAGTCTGCGCGTGTGGCTTCACATCACCGAAAGAAGGAGATGCAGTCTTTCCGTCCTGGTGATCGGTCTCTTGGATCGCAGCTCCGGGGTTGTGGTGGTCGACGTTATCCAGCATATCAGCGACAACAGGATCTTGATGGGCATCATAATTTCTATTGGAGGCCATGATGATCAAAGGAATTTTAGAGAATAAGCTTTGGTTTTTTGGGTGAAAAGATGAGGGGTCTTGGTTCAAAAAGACGGGGAAGCGATGTTTCCCACAGACGGCGCCACTAATTTGAGGTGACCAGAATGGATCTTCGTGGTCTTCCGTGTAGGGCAGCGATGATGGTTGTAGGAGAGGAGGGGGTGTACCTGTAAGGTACTCCGATGCCAAATTAAGTTTGGGCTAGAGAGAAAGCAAGTACAAAGTGTATAGGTATTGAGTTAGAATATTGAATAGTGATCAAAACCTGACCCTCTCAAGTGAGAGAGTATTTATAAAGATAACCCCCAGTGCGGGGCCAAGGTCTCCCATGTGGCCGAAATATCTGGTGGAATTATGGGAGACTGCCAGGTGGAAGGTCTAGCGTGTGACCTTTTGACCTGGTCCAATTGTCCCCGTGAACTCCGGAGAGGTAGTTCGTCGCGTGAACTGTCAAGCGCGTGAGGTGGACGTCCCCAACGGTCATATTGTGCCCAACGACTAGATTGTGTCCAACGGCTAGATTGTGCCCAACAGCTAGATTGGTTAGATACAGTTATTGGATCTTGCCAAGAGCTGGACTGGGTTGGGCCTTGCCCTACTGTGAGTCAAGCGCCTGCCCAGTCCAGAATAGTTATATTGCTTATTAAAAAAAACTCAAAAAACCTTTTGATTTTATACATTGTGATTTATGGGTCTGTGCAAAATTTATATTACGGTGAAGACAATCCAATGCATGTATCAAAAGAATAACAAGTGATAATGACACAAAATTTGTTAATTCAACTATGCAAAATTACTTTTAACAAAAGAGAAATTTGCACAAATCATGGTGTGTTACAACACCCCAATAAAACAGACTAGTAGAACAAAAGCATAAATACACTAAACCCATCTCAAAGCACCATATAACCATACAACAAACAATGAGAAATTCTTTCAAAGAAACATAACTGAAACATTTAATAAAAAGAGAGAAAATTTTAAATTTATTTTAAATTTAATTTTTTTTAATTTAATTCATGAGTTGATTGTGATTATAAAAGAGAGAGCAAAATTTATTTTAATTTTTTTAAATAATAAAAATATTATGATTGATTGTATGTAAAACTATGTCTACCAAAAAATTTTAAAGTTTACTTTTAGATATGGTACTCCTTTTGTAAAGCTAAGAAGATCAATAAAGGGAGAGAAGGAGTTTTTTGGTTGGCTATTTGTTGGAATATTTGGTTGCTTAGGAATGAGATTACTTTTAGGAAGGTCGGGTGGAACGTAGTTGATATAGTTTGGAAGGTTAAATATACGGTTTAGAGATAGGCATTTATTGGTGAAATTACCTATTCCAATTTCAACTTTTACGAATTCAACAAAGTCCCTTTGTCTTTTTTGTCTTAGGTTCAATTGGTGGGTAATTTCCGGTTCGTTTTTGTGTCGTGATTGTGGCTCTCGCCTTTTGTAAACAGGTTTGAGTATCCTTTGTACTCCTTTAATCTATTACTTGCTTACAAAAAAAAAGATTTTCGAGAAACAATTTACTTCAATCTTTCCAATTTCTTACCTCGAAATAGTTTCGAAAAGTTTTCCAATAGGTCATAAAGTAAAACCATATTGTATCCTTACCGAGTAAAATTTTAGATGCTAAGTATAGTAGAAAAAATCAAGATCAAGAATTGGCTGTGAAATTTATATGCTCTTTGTTTGCAATTAGACCTATTTTTGGGTTTTGATAATAGTTAAGGACGGGTGCTAAAAAAACATGTGGAAAACGGTTCAAAGGAAGGGGAGTTTGAGGTTCCAACGTCCTAGGTGGGATTCTTACCCTAAGGATCCTAAATCAACCATTTTTGATAGTGTTGATGTCCAGTCCTTCTACTTTTCAGATTTCCCCGATTATATTAGAGCAAAAGATATCTTCAAACTTTTTGCGGTTTTTGGAGTGGTTAAGGAAGTGGTGATACCGCCCAAAAGGAATAGGTTTGGGAAAAGATTTGGTTTTGCAAGATTTGTGGAGGTGGAAGATGCAAGGATGCTAGCAGTCAAGTTGGACAACATTTAGATTGATAATATGAAGATACACGCGAATGTTCCTCGTTTTGATAGGATGGTGAAACGAAAGTTTTCAGGAAGTGAGGAGTTTAGGGAGAAAAAGGGCTCCAAAGGTGAAGTTGAGGGACAGATGGCCGGGTAGAGCTGAGAGTTTGGTGGGTACGAGATCTTTTGCAGAGGTGCTTGTCAACAAATCAGAAGATATTCGTTCGAATAAGGTGAATCTGTGTCTGAAGTTTCAAGTGAGTAAGGAGGAATCAGTGAGATTTGAGAAGGCGTATGTAGGAATCGTGGCGGAACCGGGTATGTCATATAACATCCAAAATAGCTTTGAAATAGAGGGGTATTTCTCAATTAGAGTGACTCCTCTTGGAGCAAATCTATGTTTGTTGGAGGAAAGCGAAGAGGGTGAAATCAGCGATTTGATTTCGGATGCTGAGACATGGTGGAAACAGTGGTTTATGGACATTCGTAAATGGAAAGAATCAGATGTCGACACAGAGCGGTTAACCTGGTTAAGATGTCATGGAATTCCATGTCATGCATGGAATTATTCCTTCTTTGAAACCCTGGCGAAGATGGTGGGCACGTTTGTGTGTGTGGATGATAGCACGAGTAAGGGTGCTTTCATGGATGTGGCTCGTATTCTAGTTCGTACGCCATGTGCGATAGTTCTGAATGAAAATTTTAATGTCGAGATAAATGGAGTAACATTCAGAATTAAGATGGTTGAGGATGTTCACGGCCCTCTTCGTTTATTTCCGGGGAGTTATAGGGGAGGTAGTAGTAAGGGTTCTGAATCATCAGTATCAGAAAGTTCTTGGAGTAAGTTTGGAGCGGAGGATGAGGAGGAGGAGCGGGTAAGCCAGACGGGTAGGATGAATGAATATGGTGGAGTCCAAGGGAGTCGTCCTTCTAATTTGGAGGGGAATGATCCAGTTGATTCTGAACTTGATAGTTGGAAGGTGGAAAGGCAAAAAGCAATTATGGTAGCTACGACGGTAGCTGATCCTATCTCTAATATAGGGTTATTTGATGAGGCTATATTATAGGCAACAGGTGCAGCATAGACTATTGGTCAGGGGAACAGTGATATGTCGGGTTTAGAGAAGCATGGGAGGACAGAGGATTTTGAGGATGACGTGACAACTGTTGGGAACCAAATTGATATTTTTAAGGGCCCCAATAAGTCTATTGGTTTGGGCCAGAAAAGGGTAGGTAAAAAGAAGTTGAAAACTAGGTCCTTGGTTGATTTTTATGGGCCTTGTATGAGTGCGAGAACCAAGCCCAAAAAAAGGAACTTGAGATTTGTGGATGTGGGTCAACAATCGGTTTCAGAGGATTCTATTGAACAATTCTCTCAACCTTCTATTTTCAATGTTTTAAGTCTCAGAAAATCTAATCCTACGCCAAATCTCAATAGACCAAGCTCTGCGGAATCGAGTAAGTTATCAGCTGGAGCAGTGTTATGTTGTGAGTCGATATCGGATTCTGATGTAGGAGGTTGAAACAAGAAGTTCTGGGTTAATTTTGATTCTAAAGTAGGAGAGAAGGTGTGGAGAGCTGCGTCCAGGTATGGAGTCTCTATTAAAGGTAATTCGGTAGACTTTGTTGAGAAGATTTATGAGATGGAAGTAGCTGATAAAGGTAATTATGGAGGTAAGAGGGTGTCTATCAATCGTGAACAATGATTATTGGCTCACTAAATATAAGAGAAGGTGGAAACTTTTCCAAGAGGAAAAGGATTAAACTCTTAATCAATTTGGGAAAGGCTGACATTTTTCTTATTCAAGAGTCGAAGATGAAAGAGGTTGATTCGAAGGTCATTGGTAATCTTTGGAGCGACAGGGGTGTTGGTTGGTCTTATTCTAGTGCGAGAGGTCTTTCTGGAGGTTTAATAACTTCCTGGAATGAAGATATTTTCAAGGCTGAGTTTTCTTTCTCAGGGGAAGGTTATCTAGGTGTGAAGCTTTCTGGTTTAGACAAGATGTTTTATGTTGTGAATGTCTATTCAGGCTGTTCAGCTAGAGCTAAAAGGAATTTGTGGAATGATCTCAAAAGGATAAAGAGCAGTTGGAAGGATGGGATTTGGATATTCGGAGGCGATTTCAACGCAGTCACTAGCTCTACTGAATGAAAAGGTGCTGCCTCTACTAACAGGTATGCTGAGATGAGCGATTTTTCTGGTTTTATTAAGGAGCTTGAACTCGTGGATTTTCCTATCAAAGGGAGTCTTTATACCTGGTTCAGTGGAGATGGGAAAGCAATGAGTAGGCTTGACAGATTTTTATTTGATCTTGCTTTTGTGGAAACTTGGGGTATTATGGAGCAAACTGTTGGGAGGAGGGATGTGTCCGACCACTGTCCAATTTGGTTGAATGTGTATGAGAGGAATTGGGGCCTTATTCCGTTTAGGACGAACGATATGTGGTTTGATAATCCGTATTTCACTGATTTTGTTAAGGAGAAGTGGAATTCTATTGTGGTGGAGGGGAAGAGCGATTATATCCTTAAAGAGAAGTTCAGAAGATTAAAGGATCATCTCAGGCTTTGGAGCAGGGAGGTTTCTGGTTGGTACAATCTTAAAATTGAAGAAGGAGTTGATCGCATTAATGAGTTGGACGAAGCTTTGGGTCTTGTTGATGATAATGAGATTGAGGATCTGGTTTCTAAGAGGGCAGAGGCGACTCGTGATATGTGGAAGTATTCTCATATTCGGGATAACATGTTAATTCAAAGAGCTCGAGTTAAGTGGCAGGTGGAAGGCGATGTTAACTCAAAATACTTTCATGTAGTGATTAAAGGTAGGAACGCGAGAAGATTTATTGGTTCAGTGAAGTTTGAGGAGGGAATTGAGGATTCGGCTATTGGAATTAAGAGAGTGGTGCAGGATTTTTCTCTAAGAAGTATTCTAAACCTATTCTTAACAGACCTTCTCTCGAGGGAATTGACTTTAACTCTCTTTCGGCCAGTGAGGCTGCGTTTCTTGAAGCTCCCTTTTCAGAACATGAGATTGAGCAGGTTGTGTGGAGTTGGGACGGAAGAAAAAGTACGGGGCCGGACGGATATAACCTATTATTCATCAAGAAGTGCTGGCCTATCATTAAGGAGGACATGTGCAAGTTCTTTTTTGATTTCCATAAGGATGCTTACCTGTCTAAAGCATTCTGCTCCTCCTTTTTAACTTTAATTCCAAAAGTAAAATCTCCTCAAAGTTTATTAGAGTACAGACCAATTTGTTTGGTGGGCAGCGTGTATAAAATTCTAGCTAAGCTCTTATCTAACAGGCTTAAGAAAGTCATTGGAAGTTTAGTGTCGTGTAATCAGTCGGCTTTTGTTCCTGGTCGACAGATGTTGGATGATATTGTGATTGCCAACGAAGTTATTGATAAAGCTTATAGAGATAAGAAGGAGTGTGTGTTATCCAAAGTGGATTTTGAGAAGGCGTATGATTGCGTAAATTGGGAGTTTTTAATGTGTACGATGAGGAAGATGGGTTTCGGGCCAATATGGATGAACTGGATGGAAGTTTGTGTGTTCAATGGTTATCTTTCGGTTTTAGTGAACGGTAGTCCCACGAAGGACTTCAAGATCCACCGAGGCTTGATGCAGGGAGACCCTCTCTCCCCTTTTTTATTTGTCTTGGTAACAGAAGGATTAACTGCTATGGTGAAAAGGGCTACTGATTTGAGGGATTTTGTTGGTTTTAATTTTGACGAAGAGAATTCTGTTGAAATTGTTCAATTTGCTGACGATCCGCTTCTAGTTGGTGGAGGGGGGTGAAGCAACCTTTGGTGTATAAACGCCATTTTGCGTGGCTTCGACCTTGTTTCGGGTCTGGGTGTTAATTTTACTAAAAGCAGGATTATTGAAATCAATTTGAATCCTCATTTCCTGCAGGCGGTTTTCCAATTTCCTAGCTTGTAAGGTGGATAGTTCTGAGTTTACTTTTCTTGGCATCACTATAGGATGCAATCCTAGATTAAAATCTACGTGGAAGCCGGTAGTCGATAAGGTTAGGAAGAAATTAGCTGATTGGAAAGGAAGAATGTTATCAATGGCAGGTAGAATTATTCTTATCAATTCTGTTTTATCGAGTATCCCGGTATTCTGGTTTTTGTTCTACAAGGCGCCTGTTTCAGTATGGAAGGAAATTGACAAATTGAGAAGAAGGTTTTTGTGGGGTGGTAAAGAGGGTAAGACAAACATTAATTGGATTAAGTGGGACATAGTGTGTAGAGATAAGATCAAAGGAGGCTTGGGTGTTAAAAGATTAAAAGAATTCAACATAGCTTTATTGTTCAAGTGACGGTGGAGAATTTTGTCGGAGGCGAAAGGATGGTGGAAGAAAGTCTTGAAGGCGAGGTACGGTGCAATTGAACATTGGGTGTTGATGGAGGCTAAGGCTTTCAAGAAGGTTGCTTCATTCTGGTGGAAGGATTTACTGAGATGCGGCAGTTCGGATTCGGGAGTTCCGTCTCTTATTTTCAATTCTAAAATTTCCTCTGATGTAGGTTCTGGGGAGCTGACTCCGTTTTGGTCGGCTAATTGGGTATCGACTAGTTCTATTGCGAGTTTGTTCACTTTGTTATTCAAATAGAGTAAAACAAAGGAAGCCTATGTGGTTGATATGGGCCGTTGGAATGAGGGGGAGTGGTTTTGGAGCGGCTTCGAATTACCTACAGTCGGCGCTGCTGAGGTTGAGGAGCAGAGACGGAACTTAGTCTCTCTGGTTCATGAAGTTCGACCTATTCAGGGCAGAAAGGATCAGGTTAATTGGGAAGGTAATAATGTATCTTATTTTACAGTAAAGGAGTTTTACTCATTGTTAGCAGGTTTTGGGGAGGAGCAGGTAGATTTTATTCAATCTACTGCATTCAAATGGCTTTGGAGGTCTAAAGTGCCGGCTAGATTTCGTTTTTTTTGGTTGGAGGTTATTGTGGAATCGGTTGGCGACAAAGGAATCAGTTTATTATAGAGGAATCCTAGTGGATCTTTGCTGTTCTTTTTGCGGTACTGATGTCGAGAATATTTCTCACTTATTCTTTTATTGCCCTTACGCTGTTAATGTTTGGCTATCAATATCGAAATGGTGTGGGGCAAAGGGTAACTTCCATGGCGATGTTTGCTCTCATTTTTTGGAATGGTGCTGCTCTGGGAATTTTTCTGCAGGTTCAAATTTCAAATTGTCGGTTTGGCTGGGTGTAGTTTGGTCCCTTTGGATGGCTAGAAATGACATTGTTTTCAAGAACGGTAGCATCAATGTTAATGGTATTTGCTGGTTTATCAAAATATCAGTATGGAAATGGGGTAGCATAGGTGATAATCCTTATTCCAACCATAGTTTTTACGATTTTAATGTCAATCCTCTTTGAGGTGTTTCGTAGAATGAGGTTGGTAGGGATTTTCTCTTAATTGTGTTGTAACTGGGTTGAATACCCCTTGTGTTCAATTTTAATATCAAGTTGCTTTCAGAAAAAAAAAATATTGTATCCTTACCTACTGTGTATGGTATGTGAAAAGGAAAAAAAACACAAATATTGATCTCAATATCATGAAAAGAGAGTACGTAATTTTAAGAAACAAGCATTACAAAAGTTTCTTGGTACATATATAAAGCATCAAGACTGACTTTGTAGGGTATTTACTTTACCCCTACTAGACATAAAAACACTTTAAAAAGCACATCAATATTTATATAGTCTCCATACTATATAATAATTATATCAAATTAACAAAATGAAAGGACTCTCCTAATAACAAAACTCAGTAAGAAGGTGGCCAATAATTATCAAGATCCACGCAATGGTCCATAGAACCCTGCATATTAAACCTATTATTATTTCCATGACCATTAGGATTTGAATTATTCACTTGATCTCCACCACCATATCCAACAACATTATTATTATTACTAATCATGTTGGAGCTGAAATCATGCAGTTGATGAGCAGCCATATGAGTTGTAGTAGTAGATGGCATTGGCCTCAAAATAGGTTGTTGCGTTGAAGCGCCACCTCCGAGATTCAAATTAAGTCCTGAAATGGTGAATCCGCCGCCATCTAAGGGTGATGATGATGATGATGATACTGGAAAGTTCAAATGAGAATATTGATGCATTGGCAAAACACCAGCTCTTAGAAGCCTAGTGACTTCCGCTACCTGATCTGGAGTGTTGATGTAGTTTCTTCCATAGAGATGGAAATTATGAGCAGCAGCAGCAGCAGAAGAATCTAGCCCTAGCTGCATCATTGATGGTGGTGGCATGTTCATGCTGTTATGACCAACTTCTAGGTTAATATTGTAAGGATTATTCATCACTGCTCTTGTAGGGTTTAAATTAGAAGGGTAGTACTTCTTTACACCTGCACTCTTCCGGAATACCCTGCTTACCACCCACTCATCCTGCTGCATATAAATTATTATTTCAATATGTACTAGCACAGACACCTCTCAAAAAAAGGTGTGTCTGTGTGTCAGAGTCAGTGTTAGTGTGTTAGTGTCAGTGCTGTATTTCTGATCTCTGTGTTTCATAGGTGTTTAATTAAGAAATAGTTTTTCTTGATTATATATATGTATGTATACCTTGTTGGATCTGAAGGTGGATTTGGAATGAATACGATACTCATGCATGACCCAATTTGATTTCTCTCCTCTAGGAGCCCTACCTTTGTAAAAAACCAAAGTCTTCTTCATACCAACCAACTCTGATGTAACACTGTTGAATATCTCCTTGTCTTTTCCAGTGGTTTTCCAATATCCAGTATTTGTTGCTCTATTAGTTCTCACACCAGTTGGATATTTACGATCTCGTAAACTGAAGAAGTACCATTCTTTCGTACCCATCTTCGCCTTCCCTATTAATTCCACATCAAGAATTTCAAAGAAAAATTTGCACCAAGTTAATTTACTAGACAAAACCAACAGTATGAAGAAACCCTAGTAGAATAGTACAATTTTTTTTTATATACAGCATGAAGAAACCCTAGTTTATTGTCCTATGAAAACTGGATCAAAAGAAAATTAAGTATAAATACAAAACAAATATTAGTATCAATGGATCTATTCTGGATAATTGAAAAAAGTTGAAAAACCAAATTGAAAAATCTCAAACTAAAAACAAAAGTTCTTATATAGATATATATTTATGATTAATAAATACCTGGAAGCTCCCATGGTTCGCATTTGTTGAGATCTACATCACCTATTGCTTTGCAAGTAAAATGATCAGAATCTGAAATCTTATTTACAAGATAGTAAGTGATGAGTTCTTCATCAGTAGGATGAAATCGAAATCCTGGAGGTAGGGTTTCCTCTTTCACACCATTTCCTTCTGTTTCCATATCTTTTCCTTTGCTAACAACTTCTTTATCCTTCTGCAAAAGCACACAAAAAGATTCATCATGTACAAATACTTCTTGTTTTATGAGCTAGCTTAAATACAAGGCTTTATAAAATTTTCCAAAAATAAAGTTATGTGCAAAAGTTTGAGGAAGTGTTTACTTGCATGGAGGGACAAACTTTTTCTTTGGTTCAAGTTTTGATGGTTGATGGTAGTTATCTTATTTGCAAGAAACACTAAACTTGAGGGTAAATACAATTGGTTTGAAGTGTAAAAGAGATGAATCTTTCTAATTAGTAATCACCATGCATGAGAATGAGATATTGAAGAATATTTATGTTTAAGTTATTGAAGAAAACAAGGTAAGTGTGTTTGTGAAGTTTTCACCAAATGTGGGTCTTTACCTTCAAGTTGAGTTGACAGCTGTAATTTCCAAGAAAGATACATAGCCAAATGAATTGTTTATTTTATTTTCTAGATATTAAAGATCTTTGTCAAGTTTTCATGTTTAATAATAGTTCTTCCAATTTAGTTTCATGTTTTATAGACTCATCTGTAAAAATATTTGTTGGAAGATATCAACTTTGTAAATAAGTTTTAATATGTATGTCAAAAGTTTCAAGCTTAATTTGATTAGAGGATACTCTGAATTCATCTCATTAATTTAGTTTGTAAAATATCACTATCTCTAGAATGAAGTCTTTAAACTATATAACCATGCGTAGTTGCAAAAATATATGAAATAAGTCTAATTATGCCTTCAAGTATATAATTTTTTTTTCAATTTAGTCTTTAGCATTTCAATCAAAATTATGGCTCCATTTGTTTCAAATTTTTTATAATATTGTTGTTAAAAAAATTACAAAAATCGTTTTTTAAATAAACTTCAAACAAAAAATTGGTTTAAAAAGTTTTTTATAATATATTATTTGAAGTATTTTATTCTTTTGCTATGAATTCTTATATTAAAATTTTAAAGAATAACTTAAATAAGCTATTTTAAATAAATTTTTCATAAAAATCATTTTTAAAATATATATATTACAATTTTGGAACCTATATATGCTCTGATGAAAACACTGTCAAAGGGATCTCCATGGATTTAGCAAGAATTATGGCGAGGGTTACATCTTCTTTCTCATTATCGGAAAAGATGAATGCTAGTATTGATGAGAGACTTTTCACTATCATTCTCCGTGAAGATACCTATGGTCCGATCAGAATCAATTTGGACCCTGTCATCAAGAAGAGTTGTACTTTATCGTCGTCCGGTTCCAAAGTCGATTGGTTGGGGGAGGAGAATAATTTGTTAGACGATGAAGAAGGGTCTGATGAAGCAATTTTGGAATCATAGGCGTTTTTGAATAGGGACAAAAAAGGCGAAATGGATTATGTTTTGATGTGTACGAGGGGAGACTCTGTTGTAGCAGAGGCATGTGCAGGTTCTGATATCCCAAAGGCTGCTGGAAAAGTAAGCAGCGATGGTACTTTTGATCAGGCTTTATTAAATGCTAAAGCTAATGTTTGTCTGGGATTAGAAGTATTGAGAGTGACAGGGGTGAGGAAAAAAGCTTGAGTACTGATGGGTTTACGTGGACAACTAGTACTAAAGTTTCTTGTTCTTTGGATAATAACGTTATTCCTTGTACTTTGAATTTTCCTGTAAATTGTGTTGATGGGGTCCACCCGAAAAAGGTTGTAACTTCTAAGAAAATTAAATTCAGAAAACTTTATGGGCCAGGTGGATTATTGGGAGGTGTAAACAGCAATAGGCCCAAAGGGAAAAAACAAAAGCTAAAGAAACATTTTGCCGCTGCAAGGGAATTATCTGACGATATTCCTTTTCCTTTTTCTGAGAAACCAACTGGTATGAATTCAATTTCTGTTCCGTCACCGCCGGTGTTTCATGGTGATCATTCAGCTGGTTCGGATATTCTTAGGTGCAACACCAGGCTATGGGATAATCTAGAAGCTAATGTGGGAGGAATACTTTGGGAGGCGATTTACAGGTTGAGAATAGTGGCTTCTGATTCGAAGAAAGATTACAAAAGGAGAATTGAGGAAATGGAAAGAGATGATGCAGAAAGAAGAAGGGACAAGAAGGAGACCTTTTAAACGTTTGAAATGATCATTGGATCTTTAAACATCAGAGGGGGTGGTAGCTGCTTCAAGAGAAAGAGAATCAGTCAAATTATCAGAAAAGGTAAAGCTGATTTATTTTTAATTCAGGAATCTAAACTTAATTTTGTTTCCGATTCTTTAGCTAAGAGTTTTTGGGATAAAGAGGAAATTGGATGGACTTTTGCTGGATCTTCTGGTTCTGCAGGTGGTTTAATTATTCTTTGGAAGGCTGATAGTATGGAGGTGATTTGCAGTTTTGCAGGGGATGGTTATGTGGGGGTTAAGGTCAGATGGAGGGAAAATTTCTTCTATGTTGTCAACGTGTATTCGTCCTGTGATATGGTTAAAAAAAGAATTTTGTGGAATAATATTTTGGATTTAAAATCGAAATTTGTAGATGGAGATTGGTGTATTGGTGGGGATTTCAAAGCGGTCGCAAATTCTTCGGAGAGAAAGGGTAGAGGGTCGGGATTTCATAAAACGGAGATGAGGGAGTTTTCTGAGTTTATTGCAGATAGCTTGTTGATTGACATTCCGTGCAAAGGGAAGAGTTTTACTTGGTTTAATAGAGATGGTGGCTCGATGAGTAGAATCGATCGGTTTTTGGTTTCTGAAGGAGCAATCACTAAATGGGGAGTCGTGGGTCAATTTATTGGTTTGAGGGACATATCGGATCAGTGTCTGATATGGTTGGTGGTAGACTCGTCCGACTGGGGTCTTAAACCGTTCAAAGTTAATAACGAATGGTTCAATAACAATGATTTCCTTCCGTTTGTTGAGAACGAATGGAAAAGGCTTTCGGTTAGTGGTAGAAGTGACTATGTTCTTAAGGAGAAATTAAGGTTACTTAAGGGTAGCCTTAGAAGATGGAATATTGAAGTTTTTGGTAAATACCATTTAGAGATGGAAGACGGTATTAGGGGGATGAATGAAGGGAACGAAGCTTTGATTCTGGCTAATGATTCGGAGTTGGAGGACATAATCCTTAATCGTAAGAATGCAACTAGCCGATTTTGGTTGAATTTAAAAATTAAGGAGAACATGCTTCATCAAAAATCTAAATTAAGGTGGCTCAATGATGGAGACAACAATAGTAGATTTTTCCATAGGGTTATGAAGGAGAGACGGAGGCGTAATTACATTGGATCTCTTAATTCGGATAGAGGGGTGTTAGTGTCGGTTGACAAAATTAAAGAGGAAGTCTTGAAGCATTTCTCTTGTAAGTTTTGTGAACCCGATTCGAATAGACCTATTTTGGAGGATGTCCATTTCAATTCCCTTAACCAATCTCAAAGGGAATCTCTTGAAATTACTTTTATGGAGGAGGAGATTAAATTTGCGGTTTGGAGTTGTGATGACACAAAAAGCCCGAGACCGGATGGGTACTCATTCTTGTTTATTAAAAAGTGCTGGTTTTTTCTAAAGGATGATTTCGTTCGCATGATTAAGGATTTCCACTCAGGGGTTGTTCTCTCAAAGGCAATTGTTTCCTCTTTTTTGTTTTTAATTCCGAAAAAAGACAATCCTTTGAATCTAGACGACTATAGACCGTTTTGCCTCATTGGTTGTATCTACAAGGTTTTGTCCAAGATTTTGGCTAATCGTTTGAAGGTAATCTTGAACTCTCTTATTTCTAATTGTCAGAGTGCTTTTTTTCCTGGTAGACAACTCCTTGACGGAGTGTTGGTTGCTAACGAAGTCGTGGATTATGCGTGCAAAGAGAAAATTCCTTGTACTCTTTTTAAGGTTGACTTTGAGAAGGCGTACGACAAAGTGAATTGGGATTTCCTTAGGTTTATGATGAGGAAGATGGGGTTTGGGGATCTTTGGATGAGATGGATGGAAGCCACTATTTTCTTTAGTAAAATGTCCGTCTTGGTCAACGGTAGCCCAACCAAAGAATTTATTGTTGAGAGGGGTCTTAGGCAAGGCGATCCTCTCTTTCTGTTCTTATTTGTTTTGGCGGCGGAAGGCTTATCGGGGCTGGTTAGGAACTCTGTTAACCTAGGTGATTTTGCAGGCATCAATGTGAATGGTTCTTGTCATATTGATATACTTCAATTTGCGGACGATACCCTTTTGGTCGGAGATGGTGGGTGGAAGCATTTATGGGCCATCAAGGCGGTTCTTAGAGGTTTTGAATTGGTTTCGGGTCTCGACATTAATTTTTACAAGAGCAAACTCATTGGTATAAATGTTAATCCTAACTTCCTTGATGCCGCTTCGTACTTTCTCTCTTGTAGGACGGAAGATAAAGATTTTGTGTTCCTTGGCATCCCTATTGGATCCAATCCTAGAAGAATATCTACTTGGAATTCACTTATTGCAAAGTTGAAAAAAAGGCTCGCTAGTTGGCATGGTCGGTTTCTTAGTTTTGGAGGTCGAGTGACGCTTCTTAAGTCGGTGTTGAATAATCTTTCTATATTTCAACTTTCTTTCTACAAAGATCCGTGTAAGGTTCGGAAGGAAATTATTAAGCTTCAAAGTTGGTTCCTTTAGGGAAGCACAGATTCGAAAAGAAGGACTCATTTGATCAAATGGGACACTTTATGTCTCCCTGTGGAAAATGGTGGGCTTGTTTTGAAAAGGATTGGTGATTTCAATTTAGCTTTATTGAACAAATGAAGGTGGAGAATTTTGGAAGGCCATGATAACCTTTGGTTCAGGTTGTTGAAGGCGCGTTACGGTGACATCAAGTTACTCATTTCGGACTGTGGAGGCCCTAAAACCAATTTGAAGGGCTTTTCGGTTTGGTGGATGAACATCTTATCGTTATCTGAATCTTATTCTGCTGACCTATTGATTCCTAACTGTCATATCAAGCTTGGTAACAATTTCGGTACTTCTTTTTTGCACACTATGTGGTGTGGTTCTGTTTGCTTCTGGGACAAATATCCGGCTCTGTTTGCGCTCTCTAAACTGCAGAATATGTCTGTGGCAGCTATAGGGGGCTGGATTGATGAAGTATGGAGGTGGGGGGATTTTGGAATCTCGGTGGAAAGGGTGGTCTACGCGAATCATATGATTAGGTCCAATGCTGCTGCTAGCCGGAATTCGGTGTCGAGTCATGCGGTTTCTGCTGCTCCGGGTTCGTTAGTCAGCACTGATGGTGATTTTGATTTGGTTGCAATTTCTGAGACAAGTTTTGACTCTTTTCCAGATGCTGTTGGGGTCACGCGAACCAGCACAGCTGCTGTGCCTCCTGTTTTTGCTGTGTCTGTTGGCTCTCTCTGGACTGGTGTAGATGGTGTGGTACCATCTTTTTTGGCCAGGTCTCTCTGTCAGCTGATACAGTCGGTTGAGGGGATGATCCCTAAGTTCAATGCCTGCGATACGGTTACTTGGTATCTAGGAGAAAATGAGGTTTTTTCGGTGAAATCCTTCTATTGCTTATCCTCTCAGTTTGTTACCCAGTTTGGTCCCGTCGATAGGAATGATAGTGCTATGTCTTTAGTTTGGAAAGTTGAAGTCCCTTATAATATCAGAACTTTTGGGTGGCGTACTTTGTCGAACAGATTACCAACAAGGGACCTTTTGTTGTCAAGAGGGATTATCTCCTCTTCGAGCGATCCGTTGTGCCCTTATTGTAACTCTACTCCAGAGAATCTTTCCCACATTCTTTTGTATTGTCGTGTGGCTAGTTTGGTGTGGAAAGATATTGCTATTTGGATCGGTTTCCATGAGTATGGCGAGAACGACTTGAAGGGTAGTTTCCTTGATTGGATTGCTTTCGGAAAGTACAAGAAGTTGAAGAAAGGGAATCAAGGTAGCATTTGGTTGGTTGTTTGTTGGGTGCTTTAGACGGTTAGAAACAATATTCTTTTTAAGAACGATGTTTGGAATATAGTCGACATCGTTTGGAAGGTGGAATTTTTTATTTGGAGATGGTCTTTGATTGGAGAAATTACCCATCCCAATTGTAATTTGTATGACTTCAACAAGGATCCTATCTTGTTTTTGTTCTAGTTTCAATTTGGTTTGTAATATCCCCGGATTCATCCGATCGTTTGTATTGGTTAAGTACTTTTGGTACTCCTATTAATATATTTCTTGCCTTCTACAAAAAAAAAAACAATTGTTTGATTTTGATTTTGATTATTTTTTATTCTTTAGTAATATATATTTATATTGCCAAATGTTAAAATTAATTTTTCATTTATAAGAAATGAGTTTGCAATAGTTCCACTAAAAAAAGTAAGAGAAACAAAAATTTCAATAAAATGAGAAAAAAAGAATGCAAAAATTTCAATGAAGTGAGAAAGAGAAATATGAAGTTATATGTCTTTGATTATGGTTTTGTTGATTGTCTTTTTTAGTTTTTACTTTTATGTCATTTAGTCTTCTCATCATTTGCGCATCTCTAGATCGAGTTTTAAATCCATAATTTAGCATGCATAAATCAAAATGTTTGATTATAGTGTAAGTGATATGCTTTAAATCAATTTGGCGAGTTTTTTTATCAAAAACTTTATTTGGCATTGGTTCATGTCATGACATTGACACATTACTACAAATAATACATTTTATGACAAAACTTTCACCTTGACCATCCAATAACTAAGGTATATGTCCTGACAACACCATCATTATTTTAAAAAAATAAAATAATATATACAACCTATACTCTCGGTTTTTACCAAAATTGATGGAATATAACTACGAGGGGGATCGCTTCGAATTCCAGTTACTACATTTTATATTTTATTTTTATTTTTAATTGGTTTAAAATCACATGGTGTCTTTCCATTTTCCCTTTTCCACTTTTTTATTTATTTTTAATGTGTATTACCCTCAGTCATATTTGCCAACCGTGAGATAATATCTTTTGCATCAACATTTTTAAATATCTTTTTTATTTTTTATTATTTTTAATTATTAACTAATCTATTACCTCCGTTTTGTCTAAAAATTCCAACATTATAGTTATTTTTAATGAATTTTCATAATATGACACTATGAGGTTTTTCTATTTATTTTTTAATTTTTAATTAATATATTCTCTCGGTTTTTCTTGAAAATCGACGTGTTTGTTCTATTGCATGAATGCTTCAGAGAACTAGACTCTAAGTTTTCATTTACCTATCAACAAACACTAACTTCATCATCATTCTCTTCACAAAAACCTAGATAATTTTCATCAAAATTTTTCCAACATCAACTCGAAAATCATCTCTTTTCAACGTTAACTCTTTCAACATCAACTTGAACATCATCTCTTTTCAAAATTCGTTGAAGCTTTGTCATCACGTTTGAGGTACGTAACTCACCACTGAAATCTTCATAAAAATGGATTCAGTTTTAGAAATGTTCCTAGAAATGTTGTTAGAAATATTGTTATGCACTATGGTGTTAGTTTTAGAAATATTCATAGAAATGATAATATCATTGAAATGTACGTAACTCTTCCATGTATGTTGTTTTTCTTGAAATGTTTCATCATAACTTATTACTTAAGTGTATATTCTAGTAAGTACTATTATATGGTTGTTGTTTCTATATTCCTGTTAAACATAAAAGACAAATGTGAGATATTTATTTTGGTTGTTGTTTCAAAATTCTACATTGCTACCTCTTCATGTCCATAGCTAAGATGAGGATAATATTCTCAGTTTTTTTTTTGTGTTTTGTGTTTATGCCTAATGATTTAGAACATATATCATATGCAATCGGTATTAACAACAAATTCTTTTCAAGATATTTTGAACACTTTAATGTGAATTGCATAAACACATTAAACTTATCTTTTGTTAATAGATTACAAAAAATATTCCCTACACTTTGTTCATACATTAATAAAGTAAATGATGATTTAGAATAGTTGTAATATGAAGTAAATAGATTAGAACAAGTTTTATTTTGTGTATATATTTCTATTTTTGTGTCCTTTATGCTTTTCAAGTATCTCTATTTATAGAGAAATTTATATTATTTGACAAAGAAAAACAACTTTTGAATTAAATTCTACACTTGACAAAACCAACTATTATATTTTTTTAGTGTTCAAATTGAATTACAAGGAATACTTTGATTTTGGTTCAATTGGTAACATTTGTGCTTGCAGTTGAAACCTATAATTTTAGAAATACAAACTTCCAAAAAAAAAAACCTAAAATATTTTCTAAAATATAGCAATTGCTTTCAAACAAAGTTAAGAAATTTGTCTATATCTAATTGAAAGGGTTGGAAAATGTTAGAACTTCCATTCGCACATGTTTTGGTCATATTTTTCGTCTAGAGAATATTATCCTCATCTTTAATTATGAAGGTGAAAAGGTAGCAAAAAAGAATTTTGAAACAACAACCAAACTAGATATTTCACATTTTTCTTTTGTGTTTAAGTGTATCTCTTCTATATGTCTAGTTAGTATGTTTCTATGTTATGAATCATTTAGGAGGGTGCATCTTGAGGAGAGTGAAAAGATGTTGCATGAGAAGCGGGATATGATGCTGTAGGAGATGCGGAAGGAGTAATATAGGTTGGCTGAGGTTGAACGAAAGAAGTGTATCCACGATGTGATTGAGGTATAAGTGTAATTTAAAATATTTGTGTTGTATGTTGTTGTTATTGTTTGTGTATTTTTAATTTTGTATTGTATTTCGGTTGTTTTTATGATGCATAAATTGAAATCAATGGGTGTATTCAATCATCCAATTCTAAATCAGTTGGACATACATGAGAAAGTAGTAAAGAAAGTTGTTATGGATGTTGCAAGCACGAAAGATATTTGTTTTGTCTCGCATCACAATATTGAGACCACACCACCTCAACTAGATAACACTCAGAGACTATCACGAATGATAGACGAGATTTTAAAACTCTCCGAGTTTAAATTAAAACATGAACAACAACAATTTTTAATACTTCATAAGAGTTGTTTAGTGGAATTTTTGAAGGCAAATGATTGGTTGGACATACCCGTACTATAATTGTGGTGCTCATAAGTATAATTTTTGCATTGGTTTCAATTTATATTCATTGTTGTCAAACTTTAACATAAATATTTGACTTTTGCATTAACTTTTAATTAGGTTCATGCAAAAGACGTATGTTGAAAGGAAATTGAAAAAAAAAATTTTTTTAGATCCATTGAACATTCAATTTCAATGTAATGTAATAAACAATATCAAGATGTACATACAAAATAATAGGCTAGTGCGAATAAAGAAAGTTACATGAGATAGTTTATCCATGAGTAAGTATATGCTTTAATTTGTGTTTTCATTTATAAATAAATTTTATACACATTATTAATTATTTTGAGAGTTTATGTAGAAACTATTGGCAACTAATTATATTATGTCTGAAGAAAAATGTTGTAGTTATGTTATGCTCGTTACACTATAAGCTTGACTAAGATATGCAAAAGGTTTTGATCGGGTAAATGGTATTTTTTGTAATACTCTAATTTTACCTTTATTTTTGAATAACTCCTTCAGGTATTGTCATGTAGACATCTTCTTGCAAATCACCATGCAAGAAGGCATTATTCACATCTAGTTGATGCAAAAACCAGCCATGAATAACAGCAGTGGCAATGAGAGTTCGCACAGTGGTGAGTTTAGCTACAGGTGAGAAAGTATAAAAAAATCTAAGCCCTCAATCTGATTGTAGCCCTTAGCTACTAGCCTGGCCTTATATCTCTCTATAGTGCCATCTGACTTGTGCTTTACTTTATACACCCATCTACTCCCAATAGGCTTAACATGAGGTGGCAGATCAACTATATTTCAAGTACCATTCTTGCTCAATGCATCCAATTTAGATTTCATAGCCTAGATCCAATAGTCAGACAAGCAAGATTCTTTATAGTTCTTTGGTTCATGGTGTTGTGTTATAGAAATGGTGAAGGCATGATGAGAATCAGAAATATGAGACATAGAATCAAAAGAAGAAATAGGATAAAGTGTATGATTAGTACCTGAAGATGTCTTGTCAGCTGAATTGAGTGATGAATTGCATACATAATCAGAGAGATATGTGTAGCGTGCAATTTTTGTCGGTGACGCGACCACCTTATCGCCCTTGGTTGGAATTGGGTGCTACTTTCTTATTTCTTATTTATCCTATGAAGCTGGAAAGGAAAGGGAAGCTATCTAAAACTAAACTTGCACGCAAATGTTTTCTTTAACAAATGCTAAGAGATTGGGGGGTCCGGGGTCAAGTTATACAATGGGAAGTTGTCAATTACCCATCCTATATATGGTTATCCATAGATCGTTTAGCAAATTCTACTGTTATCTACTTACTGGTGTTTATCCATCGTGGGTTGGGAAAGTTTCTCCTTTGGGAATGTTTGAGAGAGAGTATTTTTGTTGTTTTCGGGTTTTCCGATGTTTTTGGTAAGGTACTGGACCTAAGGCTTTTGATATGTGTGTGCTCGCTAAGATTTCACAATCTTATGCCTAGTATTCCCGTTAAAGAAAATAGGGAAATATGAGCAATCATAGTTCCTCCTATTCTATGGGAGGAAAGAGATGTTTGGTGTCTTGTTCAAAGCCCAAGATTGAAGCTAAAGGATATTTGTGTCTTGTTCAAAGCCCAAGATTGAAGCTAAATTTAACTGAGAGAGAATTTGTCCTCTCTAAGGGAGATATCTCATTTTTTTATCATAGTTGTGGGTAACGGATTATAAAGGAGAATTACTTTAACTGGAATATATGGAATCCAACAATGCCTTAATTTCCTTTATAGAGGGTTTGTCCTGAAGGAGAAAACTTTAACTCAGTGTTGAGCAATGCCATTTTTCCTTATGAATCTTTCATGCTAAGAGAGGGACATTGGCATGGATGTAAATAATCCAGAGGCTTACGACTTACAGCAATTAGATGAAAGAAGGGAATTTACCAGGATAAGAGATGGACTACAGCTTGGATTTTTGAATTAACAAGTGTGCCACTTATAACAGTTATCTGGGATTAAGGTTTGTTTTAATTATCTATTTTGATGTGTGATGTACAGAGAAATGTTCTTCCTACAGAGAGAAATTTTTGATTTTTTCTCTGAGGGGATGTTGATTTTTGTGTGCCTTGATCAAAGCCCAAGGGTGAAGCTAAAAGGTTGACCCTATTAGGGAGTTTTATATTTATCTTGTACAAAACCCAAGATTGAGGCTGAAAAGAAATTGACTCTTTTGGGGAGATCATTATACAAAGTCTAAGAGGAGGCTGGAAGGAATTGACTCTTCTGGAGAAATATTTTGTCTGTCTTGTACAAAGCCCAAGATTGAGGCTAAAAGGGATGGACTCCACTAGGGAGATTTTATATGTGTCTTGTACAAAGCCCAAGATTGAGGCTAAAAGAGGATTGACTCCACTGGGGAGGTTCCATATGTGTCTTGTACAAAGCCCAAGATTGAGGCTAAAAGGGGATTAACTGACTCAGTTGGAGAATGTTTATGGGTGACTTGTACAAAGCCCAAGATTGAGGCTAAAAGATGCTGAGGGATGATCATTATACAAAGCCTAAGAAGAGGCTGGTTAGGGAATTTATTATATAAAGCCTAAGAGGAGGCTAACTTCAGCTGAGGATTATTGAGATCCAAAGACAGGTCCAAGTTGGGGAATCAACTCTTGCTGAGGATTACAGAAGAGTTGAAATATCATATGCCTTGAGGTTCTGATTTTTTTGAGGGTTTTACTGGGAATAACTTGACCCTAGCTGGGGAAATTTAGAATGAGAGTTTAAAAATTGAGTTTTAAAAACCTATAGAGGCTTTAACTCTGTTGGTGATTGATGAAATGATTAGGGTTTATCCTGTGTTTTTTAGGAAACTTGAGGGTTTCTGGAGATCCAAGAGGAGATGAGACTGTCCAAGTCTACTGGTATGAAAAAGTTTATCTTTGTATGATGCCCAAGAGGAGGCTGGTGTTTTAAGGGATGAGAATCAACCCTAAATTGTTTTGATGTTTTGAGATTCTGACTCTCTGGAGGATTGAACTATCAAAGGATGACTAAGTTCTGTCCTATACATGTAAGAGGTATTTGGGTCCTTGTATTAAGCCCAAGAGGAGGCATGAGAACTTCTAAGAAGCCTGAGGGTCCTTGTACAAAGCCCAAGAGGAGGCTGGAGATGCTTTTAGGAAGCCTGTGGGTCCAAACCTAAGAAAAGTTCAAGAAAGGTTTCACCGGGAATAATCCTTTCTTTAGTGAACAGTTCTAGGGTTTGAAGAAATTCAAGAGAGGTTTCACCGGGAATTAATCCTCTCCGGGGAAATGAATTTCTTGGACAAATTTCTAATAGTGACAGTCTTGAGAAAAGTTTCACCGGGAATAATGCCTTTCTCTGTTCCATATTGTATAAGCCCAAGAGGAGGCAAGACTGTATCTGGAATTTCCTATGGGGAACTAGTTTTGACTGTGTTGAAAGAGTGACCACTGGTTTGATCTAATCCTAGACCTCGTTGCCGGGGAAAACTCTAAGCAAGATAATATACATGCATATATATATATATATATATATATATATATATACAAGTATGTAAAAGAAAGCTGATAAAACTTACAGGTGAGCAAGCTTCCAGTACTACAGCTGTATGGTTAGTTATTCAAGAAATTAAAGAAAGTTTTGATAACAACTATGAATTTGAATCTAAATCAAAAGGGAAGTTGTTTTGAAAGAAGATTGAGGCTTATACTCAAGGAGAGGTCCAGAAATAACAGTGATCGTACCGTTGTTCTGAAAATTGTATCGGGACTTATACAATGACTGAGACCCAAATTTATTGTATTTACAAAAGAGGTTGGGTCTGACACTCTATTAGAGGCCCAAAGCTTTATTTTATACAATAGATGGGGTTTACAACTCAAAGAGAGGCCCAGATGATTTTTGTTTTGAAAGCGGCGATTGCGTCGAGATTTTTGAAAATACTGTGGGACTTATACAATGACTGAGGCCCAAAAAGGTTTTTATTTACAAAGGGGTGGGTCTTACACTCTATTAGAGGCCCAAAAAAGTTTGAAAAAAATAAAGATGAGACTTACAACACAAAGGAGGCCCAAAATGATTTTGTTTAAAAGGCGATGATCGCGTCGCGATTTTAGAAAACACAGTGGGACTTATACAATGACTGAGGCCCAAAATTTATTTATGTGACAAGGGATGAGTCTTACACTCTATTAGATACCCAAAAAAGTTTTGAAAAAATTTGTAAGGGTGAAAATAATCAAAACTCTAATTTGATTTAAAAATGTATTTTAATTGAATAAAATTCAATTAAAATGATCAACATGTATGAAAAACAATTTGTGATCTTGGATTAATGTTTGAAAAATCACGTTTTAACCCTAGAATTATTTGAAAATTATTTGAATTTGAAAATTCAAGAGAAAGAAATATTTTTAAATGTTTAAAAACAAATAAAAATAAATTCTTTATAAAAATATCAAATATACAAAATAAATAATATTTTTGTGAAATTTTTGTAGAATAAAATATTTTAATATTTTTATGAATTTTGAAAAAAAGAATCAATTAAAAAACATTAAAATTCAGAGAGAAATTAACTTTTGAATCAATTAAATAAAATAACTAAAATTCAAAAATTCAAAAGTTTGAAAGAGGGCGCCAAGAACAGCTTGTTCTTGCCCGCGTACCCTGTTTTGCTCCAATTTGCATTTTCTCACTTTTCTCTCTGATTACTCAATGGTTTTGCATGATTCAAACACCTATCTTGCTCGTTTTTGAACAAGGATCACAACCATATAAATTAATTGCATTTATATTAAGTGTGGAATGAGAAATCAAAGGATAACCTCAAGAACCCTAATTTCAGCATGATCACAATGAAATTCCATACACGATTGATTCATGGCAATTGATTGAGGGTTAACACTCTATATACATGTAGAAACAAAATGGTAACTTGAAATAACATTTATGATGCATGTAATATGGAGTTTGAAGGCTTCAGGCTTACCTCTTGCAGCTGGTGATCGAGCTTGATGATGGAGATGTTACAGATGTGTTGTAAGGACCTGGACAGCTTCACTATACTCTATGGAGTGTGTTGAGATGCTTAGCCTTGATTGGAGATGCTTGGATCACCTTGTGGTACCTCAACTACAACCTTGTCAAAAGCTTGAGCAACTGACTGGTGATTTTGTGATTCAGGTGTTTCAGATGTGTTTCCAGGCCATGAATCACTCATATATGATGTATATGAGGTGTTGGCATGATTGGTTTGGTTTGAATCACTTCCAATTTCAAAATCCGATAGTGACTTGAAATGGAAGGCAAATTTGGAGTGAAAGAGAGATTTTGAGTAAAGCATCAGTTTGGGTGCTTTGGTGTACTCAAACTGATCACAATTGATGTCTATTTATGGTGCAACAAGTTTGTTTTGGCATCAATAGTGAATGGCAACTGGTACAACTTGTTATCCAATGGTTTTCAAAAGGAATCTCAAGTCTCCTCTAGCCATTGACTTGAGATTAGAGCACAGGCCTATGGTCTTCTGTTGCAGGGATAAGGCTTGACTCATTTAGTTGGGTTTGCTCCAGTCCATGCCAACTTGATGTATCCATTGAATGCTTGATGCCAAATTTGAATTTCAAGGTTCCTTTCATGATGATTTTGCACATGGAAGGCTAGGTTCTTGGCATTTTGTGTTATGGATCAGATTCCTCATTCATTTGTGTTGTAATTGGACAGAAATTGAATGACCAAAGTGCCCAAAGTTAGTCTAAGGAATCGTGGGATGCAAGTTTGTACCAAATGCTGTAAAAAAATAGTTTGTGTTTAGGCAACTTGTGAGATCCATAACTCCTAGCTCAAATGGAGTTTGATTGAGTTCTTGGACATTTTGGAAAGCTTGCATGATGTACTTTAACTTTGTTATTCACCAATGGACCTGGTTCAACTTGGATCAAGGTGAAAAATATCCTCAAAGTTTGGAAAAAGTGAAATAGATTCTGACTTGTTGAAAATTTCACTAAATGTTGGAAAAAGTGGCCATTTTCCATTTTTGTGATTTTGATCAATCCATAACTCAAAATCCATGAGGATTTGAAATCTCTTGTAGTTGACACTTTTAAAGTATGTAAGATGAACTTTCATTTGACCTTTGAATGGGAGAAAAAGGCCCTATGGTTTGGGAGTTATGACCTTGCAAAGTTGGTACAAAATCACTTTTGTTCCATAACTTAGAAAAAAAATTGGTTTCTCAAGGTTGCCCCTTTTGCAAGAAACCTCACTTTTCTTGATTTTTCTTGATGAATGATGATCAATACCATACATTAACATTGTTTTTGACTTAGGGGAACCATATTTGTAAAAAATTCCAAAAAGTCAAACTTGATTTTGGGCACAATTGACTTTTTGTCAGATGAAATCCAAACAGTGTGATTCTTTGTGCAATCAAGTTCTTGACCCAATTCAAACCTAATGGATGGATTCCTTAGGTGTTGTAGGGTGTCTTGAATCATGTACCAAGGTTTAGGAGCATGTCTTGGTCAAAAGTCAAAGATATTGTTGACTTTTTCTTCAAAACCCTAATTGTGGTCCAGATGAAATGGAAACTTGTGAATCAAGCTTCTTGGATCAATCCATTGTTGTAAATGGATCAATGTAGTGTATTTGAGGCCCTCAAATCATGTCTTGAGGTCTTGGTTCATGCTTTGCTCCAAAAGTCAACTTAGAGGTGAATTAGGTCAAGAAACCCTAATTCCTGATTTTTAATGAATGCTTCCCCTGATGCTAATTTGACTTGATGATTGGATCCATGAGGTCCCTTGGAGAATTTTGGATCGTGTTTTGAAGTATTGGCTCATGCCCAGATGAAAATTTTCATCTAGAGGCCTTGGTCGACCAAAACCCTAATTTGGTGACACTGTCCACTTGGAACGTTGCACTCTTGTGCCTGATTCTTGATGTGGGAGTCCTCTTGATCCCTTATGGGTGTTTGAGAGGTTAGACAAGTTGAAGATCATGTCATTTCTTGATTGATCCTTTGCCTAAGTGCTCTGGGAGGGCTCAAAACCCTAATTCTTGATTGTGGTGAATGTTCAACCATCTTTGAGGAGATTGATGAGGCATGAAGGTACATCTATATTATGGTGATGATTTGCACAATGAAGGGAAATCTTGTGGTCAAAATTTGGGGTGTGACAGATGCCCCTATTTAATTTTCTTGGACCCGAAGGTGTGAATGGCGAAGGTATTCGGACACTCAGGGTGCAAGAGGATTACATATCGGAATACCTGAAATTTTGAAGGTGGTTATGAATAGAAGTTTGCTCATCCATCTTCTTTTGCCAAGCAATGTTACTTAGGAAAAGGGTAAAACTTCCCCTCGATCCTGGTCTTCAGCCACATAATTGGTCTCAGTTTTTTTGAAATAAAATTCCCCTCGATCCTGGTCTTCAGCCACAGAACTGGTCTTAGTTTCTCTTGAAATAAACCTCCCCTCGATCCTGGTCTTTAGCCACAGAACTGGTCTCAGTTTTTTTTTGTAATAAACCTCCCCTCTGTAATACCCCAAATTTTGACCACTTAGATTTCCCATCATTGTGAAAATCATCATCACAATATGGATGAACAATCATGCTTCATCAGTCTCCCCAAAGATGGGTGAGCATCCAATACAATCAAAATTAGGGTTTCAAGCCCCCTCTGAGTGCTTAGACAAAGGATCAATCAAGAAATGACATGATCTTCAACTTGTCTAACCTCTCAGACATCCACAATGGATCAAAAGGACTCCCACTTCAAGGATTAAGCACAAGGCTGCTCCCTTCTAGGTGGATCAAGTCTCAAGATCGCCAGTGTCACCAAATTAGGGTTTTGGTCGACCAGGGCCTCCAGATGGAAATTTTCATCTGGGCACAAGGCAATGATCCAAAACATAACCTAATATGCTTCATGGAACCTCATGAACGCATGCATCAAGTCAATTTTGCCTCAGGGGATGCATTCATAAAAAATCAGGAATTAGGGTTTCTTGACCTAATTCACCCCTAAGTTGACTTTTGGGACAAACCATGAGCCAAGACCTCAAGAGATGATTTGAGGGTCTCTAATACACCATATTGATCCATTTGGAATAATGGATTGATCCAAGAAGCTTGAGCAACAACTCTCATTTTCATCTGCACCACAATTAGGGTTTTAAGGGAAAAGTCAACTGTAACTTTGACTTTTGACCAAGACATGCTCCCAAACCCTAATACATGATTGAATATACCCTATGACACCCATGGAACATGTCCATCAAGTTTGATTTAGGTCAAGGACATGATTTCCTGAAGAATTGCACAGTTTGGAATTCATCTGATAAAAAGTCAACTGTGCACAAAAGTCAACTTTGAATCACTAAGTCAGATTCTGCCTCACTTTTTGCCAAATGTAGGGGGATTTTTCACTTGGAATCAAAAGAGATCAAAACCAAACTTGTTCAAACAGTTGTTGTATCATGTAAGAGCTTTCCAAAATGGCCAAGAACATTGCCAAATTCAACCTACACCATGAGATACAACATTGCCAAGTTGCCTTGCTGAAATCTGTCAAAGCAAGGCAGAATTTGCAACTTTGGTCGATTTGCCAAAATCAGCCAAATTCAATTGCTCTAATCCACTTGGACACCTCAGAGGATTGAATCCAAAGGGGACAATCACTGAGCCAAGCCTCCAAGGTCCAAGGAACAAGGAATAGCATGTTGAACCTAGAATGGCCAAAATGGGGACAAGACTTCAAATTTGGAATGAGGCATTCAATGGAACCATCAAGGTGGCATGGACTGAGCCATTCTCATCTAAAATCAGTCAAGACTTATCCAAGACCAAGGGGACCAAAGCTCTGTGCCCTAACCTCTAGTCAATGGCTAGAGGAGACTTGGATTTTCATTTGCCAACATTGGCCAAACCTACTTACCAGCTGCCATGCACTATTCCTTGCAAAACAAACTTGCTCTACTATAAATAGAGCTCAATTGTGGTCAGTTTAAGTACACCAAAGCCATCTAACAGATGCTTTCCTCAAAATCTCTTTCTCTTGGCAAAAATGCCTTTCTTAGCAAGGTAGCTATCGGGTTTTGAGTTTGAGAGCAATTCTGCACAAACCAATCACTCACACACCTCACATACATCACATATGAGCTGATCAAACACTCACATAACTTCTGAAACATCAATTTCATGAAATCACTTGCCATCCACACAAGTTTGAAGTGAAGTTGCAGCTGAGATGCCATAAACTGATCCAGTCCATTTCAATTCAATCCAAGTGTTCAAACACACTCCATATGGTGTAGGGAAGCTGTCCAGATCATCACCACTCATCTGTAACACCTCCAACTCAAAATCACATCTGCTCTTGCTGTCACGACTTGGAGGTCAATACTTAATTTTTGAAGCATTAATCCAAGATCACAATTTGTTTTCCATGTGTTAAATAATTTTTGATCATTTTAATTGAATTTTTATTCAATTAAATACATTTTGAAAACAAATTAGGGTTTTGGATTAATTCAACCTTCATAAATCATTTTCAAACTCTTTGGGCCTCTTGAGAGAGTGTAAGACCCATCCCCCCTTGTACAAAAAACTTTTGGGCCTCATCCATTGTATAAGTCCCCCTGTACAAGTAAACGGCGCGATCGTCGCCTTTTTAAAATAAACCTGGGCCTACCCTCGAGTAGTAAGACCCATTTCTTTTTTTCTTAAAACTTTTTGGGCCACTAATAGAGTGTAAGACCCAATCCTTTTTTTTTTGACCAAATCATTTTTGGGCCTCAGTATATTGTATAAGTCCTGATACCGTCAAAAACAAACGGCGCGATCGTCGCCTTTTCAAAAATAACCCTTGGGCCTCTCCTCGAGCTATAAGACCCATTCAAAACACTTTGGGCCTCTAGTAGAGTGTAAGACTCAATCCCCCTTTTAACCAAAACATATTGGGCCTCACTTATTGTATAAGTCCCTCTGCGTTAAAAGAAAACCTCGGCGCGATCGCCATTTTAAATGAAAAATCATTTGGGCCTACCCTCGTGTTATAAGCCCCACTCTTTTCTTTAAACCTTTTTGGGCCTCTTGAGAGAGTGTAAGACCCATCCCTTTGTACAGAAAACCTTTTTGGGCCCCAGTCACTTGTATAAGTCCCGCTGTACAAAGTCAAACAGTGCGCTCACTGATAAAACCCTGGGCCTCTCCTTGAGCTGTAAGCCCCAAATCTTTCTTTTTCAAAGCACTTTCTCCTTTGATTTTGAATATACTGTTGTTTTCAATCTTTCTTTGTTGAACAACTAACCAAACAACATGGAAGCACTACAACCGAGTAAGTGGTTATCGCTTTCATTTACTGCTTTCATATTATAAACTGTATTGTGGGGCTGCTCACTGTAAGTCTCCTTTCATAAACTCATATCTACTGTGTAATAATAGTATAGATATTTCGAGTTTCCCCGGCAACTACGTCTAGAACTAGGTGACGCCGTTTCACTTATTCGTAGAAATAGACGCCTAGATCCCCAATAGGAGCACCAGATACAGTCTTCTCTTCGGCTGTCCTCCTTAGGAATAGTCAAGAATCTCTACTCCCCAAGATGAATGTATTCTCCGTGAATGGCATCTTTGAGTTTCTTCCCAATTCTCGAACTTTCCTGACTTGATCTATTCCTTGTGGATAGCTTGCCTTGAATGTCTCGGGGTTTGGGTACCCACTACGGTCATAATCTTGGACCTTAACTAAGGAACCCTCTTTAAAAGTTAAAAGTCGCTGGATAGTAAACCTCGCACGTTTACCAGTGGTTTTTATCTTTAAAGGAGTTATCTCTCCTAATGGAAAGGAGATGATAGACCCACGGGCTTCTTAAAAGCATCGGCCTCCTCTTGGGCATCGTACAAGGACCCTACGACTTCTTAGAAGTATTCACAGCCTCCTCTTAGGCTTTGTATAATGATCTCTTCCTCCGGGAATGATAGCCTCCTCTTGGGCTTCGTACAAGGACCCGTCGGCTTCTTAAAAGTTTCCAGCCTCCTCTTGGGCTTCGTACAAATTATCCCGACGACCTCCTAGAGGTATAGGAATAGAACCTAGTCATCCTCATAGAACAGTCCTTTCATAGAGTCTACTACTGTTTCTCACAGCATAGTACAAAAGATAAAACTCTAGACTTGGACAGTCTAACTTCCTTGAGTCTCAAAGACATTCTCAAGTACCCTTCGTTAAATAGGAAGGAAACCCGCAGACTCGGACAGTCTCGACACCCTTTGGATTTCCCGTTTCCTCAAAGAGAAGGAAATATCCCTGATCCTCAAATTAAATCCCTGAGTACAGTGATGCGCATATAAGAACTGATTTTCTCTTTTAAAATCAGTATATTGGATCTGTCACTCAACTTAAACAACCGTTTAGCCTCTCTCTCGGGCTTTGTACGAGACACATAAGAGACTCCCTCGTTGATTCAATCCCCCTTTCGCCTCCATCTCGGGCTTTGTACGAGATACAAAAAGGTTCTCATTGAGCCAAAAAAACAATCGCCTCCATCTCGGGCTTCGTACGAGATACCAAAATTCTCCCCAGTGGAGTCAAAATAACCTTTTCGCCTCTCTCTCGGGCTTTGTACGAGATACAAAAACACTCTCTTACTGAGTATAAAAGATTCTTCAACTGAGTCAACTCTTTGCTAGCCTCCTCTTAGGCTTTGTATAACGATATGCCCCACTGGGTCAAAAACTTTCAGCCTCTCTCTCGGGCTTTGTACGAGACACAAAATAGCCTCCTCTTAGGCTTTGTATAATGATTTTCCTAGCAGAAAATAGCCTCCTCTTAGGCTTTGTATAATGATTTTCCTAGCGGAAATTAGCCTCCTCTTAGGCTTTGTATAAGAAAACCACTGGTTGATCCAATCAACCTTTTAGCATCAAAGCTGTGCCTCGTTCACAGTAAATAAACATCAACAACTCCTTTCCTTTCATCTAATCGCTGTAAGCGGCAAGCCTCTGGATCATCTACATCCATGCCACTGTCCTTCTTTTAGCATAAGGAATTCCTAAGGAAAGATGGCATTGCTCTACACTGAGTTAAAGTCTTCTCCTTCAGGTTAAAACCCTTTCTTCGGAAATTATGGCATTGCTCGGATCCGCGTATCCCAGTTAAAGTAATTCTCCTTCTCCCCTCTTTAGAGATGACTAATTCTCTCTAAAGTCGAGGTCTTTCAGCTTCACGTCTTGGGCTTTGAACAAGACACAAATAGACCTTCAGCTTCACATCTTGGGCTTTGAACAAGATACAAATCACCTTTCGCTTCACGTCTTGGGCTTTGAACAAGACACCAAAAACCAATTTCCTCCCATAGAATAGGAGGAACTACGAACGCTCTGATTTCCCTGTTTCGGTAAACGGGAATATGTAGGCATAAAATCGAAAGAAAAGATCTTAGCAAGCGCAATCAACAAAAAACCCAAATCCCATATCTCCATCAATTAAAAGCAGTAAAGCAAAAGCATCAGTCCTAACATCCTAATCCTTGTTCCCCGCCAGAAACCTTCTGCCCAGGTAAAAAAGAAAGAGAACCGTATTGGTGAAAATACAAATAACCAGTACAAAGGCCCCCCACATTGATAGCATCCGTAACCTAACAGACCGCTGTTTAAACTCAGTATGCAAGCAGGGTTAATTGGAGACATCTATTTCCCTTCCTTATTCATCTCACAATAGGATAAAAAATGAATCGACCTGTAGTTTTAAGCTCAAACCGCAGAGAGCGACCAGCGCTTAAGAACCGCGTCCAAAATCGCTCGCTACACCCTCGACCCTTGGTTTTTAGGCACGAAACTGGTCTTAGTTTCTCTTGAAATAAACCTCCCCTCGATCCTGGTCTTTAGCCATGGAACTGGTCTCAGTTTCTTCTTGTCGAGTTTCTTCCTTGACAAGGGATGCTATTTGCAGCGGTCTTCGTCAAACTTCTCACCGAGTTTTACTACTGGGAAGACGCCATTTGATGGAAAAGATTTGAGGCCAGACTTGCTAGGGGTGCCCATTTGTCTGAGCTGTAGAGGTGTGCAAACTTCTCTGTTGGAGACGCCATTTGTTGACTCTACTGGGGAAAAACGAATCTCTTGAGAGATTGTTTTTTTCTTGGGGATACTACATCATACTTTTCTTCGAGGTCTTTTCGAAGAAATTCCATGTGATGTAATCCAATTTTGAGGTGCTGATGACTTCATTAACATTAAATTTCTTGGGAGAAGAAACCGATGTATTGCTGAGAGTCCTCGGTTGAGAGGCTTTCTCTGGGGATTTTCCTTAATCCGGGAAAGCGAGAAATATCATCTTCGATGGTGAAGAGTGACGTTCCAAAGGTGTCGATTGAATGTCTTTTTGCCTTTCAGAGGTTCAAGTTATCAAAGCGGCCGAGGACCGTCTCCAATCCAGAAATAAACTGGGGGAGAGATTGCTCAGACGATACATTTCCTGACAAGGAAAGAACTTAAACCGAGATTTTATCTTATCCGACACATAAAGGACAACTGACAACTTGATTGACAATAGGACTTTATCACTTGGGAAGTGAGTATGACCAGAGCGATATTAATGCAATATGACTATGAATGTGAATCAATTATGCATGATGTATGTATGTTTATGCTTATGCTGACAAAACTGGTGCGACATACAGACTAGTGGATGAACATGACTGGATATTCGACCACTGCGGGGGATGAAAAGTACCATTGGTTCATGATAGCAATCATGTCTTGCTTTGGAGAGGTAGACCCTGTGGGAGAGAAAGAATTCGGTCTTAAGAGGTATGAACTCTGCCGGGAATGCCAGATGGGATATTATATCTGAAACGGCTGTTCCTTCATTCAGGTGTACTGGTTTAGAAGGAGTACTTTGATTCTGCACTTTGAGGTTCAATCATCTTCGGAGAAGCTATCGATGTTTTTTGTGCGTTTAGTAGTAAAAAAGAATTGCCATCTTTATTTTAAAAGCAGAAGAAATTTTGACAAGTAAAAATTCTTTTTTTTTTTGTTTCAAGAATCGTTGATCATGTTAAAAAAATGTCATTCTGAAAAGCAAAAATAAATGAGAATTTCAAACAAAAGCACTAGGGCTCAAATTTTATTGATAGGATGGAAATCAACCAAGCGCGTGATCCCATAGAGTATTTACAAAGTTTAGAAAATGGTGATTTTAAGGGAAAGGGGCTACATCGAAGCATAACGACTGTTATCCTTCTACCAACTTTGAATTTTGGACATCCTGGGCTTCTGTCGAAGATGACCTTGACTTGAAGTTTTTCGTCGAATAGTGTTACCGTCGGGGGTTTAACCTTGTTTGACATAGTTACTTGCCATGAATCCCTAACTTTTTCTTGGATTGTCTTTTGAGGTTTCCAATCCACCAGGATGATTTTTTGCTTATGTCTCTAATTTTTGCCTGGACCGCCCTTTCAGGTTTTCAATCCATCGAGACGTTTTTTTTTCTTCTTTTTTTATTTCATTTAGGTGAAGTATTTCTTGATTACGTCAACATTCGTGGGGTAGGTAAACTCCTCTCCATCCATGGTTGCGAGTCTTAAGACGCCGCCTAAGAAGGCTTTCTTGACCACATAGGGGCCGTCATAGTTCGGAGTCCATTTGTCCCGAGAATTAGTGAGGAATGATTGTATCTTTTTGAGCACAAGGTCTCCTTTTTTGAAGACACGGGGTCGAACCTTTTTGTCGAACGCCTTCTTCATTCTTTGCTGATACAACTGACCATGGCACAGAGCCGTTATTCACTTTTCTTTGATCAAATTCACTTCATCGTGTCGACTTTGACACCATTCAGCCTCTGTTAGCTTAGCTTCCATCAATACCCGAATTGATGGGATCTCTACTTCTATGGGAAGTATTGCTTCCATGCCATATACTAGAGAGAAAGAGGTTGCCCTTGTTGAAGTGCAGACAGATGTGCGATAACTGTGAAGAGCAAAAGGAAGCATTTAATGCCAGTCTTTGTAGGTTACAACCATCTTTTGAACAATCTTCTTGATGTTCTTGTTAGCTGCTTCTACCACCCCGTTCATCTTAGGTCGGTAGGGAGATGACTTATAGTGTTCGATTTTGAACTCATCACACAACTCTTTCATCATCTTGTTGTTCAAGTTAGATCTATTGTCAGTAATGATCTGGCTTGGAACACCATAACGGCAGATGAGATTGTTTTTGATAAAACGGACCACCACCTGTCGGGTTACATTGGCATATGACGCTGCTTCGACCCATTTGGTGAAGTAGTCAATGACTACGAGGATGAACCAATGTCCGTTCGAAGCCTTGGGTTTGATCATGCCAATCATGTCGATTCCCCATATAGAAAAAGGCCATGGGGAAGAAAGAACTTTGAGATGCGTTGGCGGTACATTGATTTTGTCAGAGTATATCTGACACTTATGACACCTTCTCATGTACTTGTAGCAATCGGATTCCAGGGTCAACCAATAGTATCCGGCTCTCAGAATTTTTCTCGCCATTGTGTGTCCATTGGCATGAGTGCCAAAGGATCCTTCGTGAATTTCTTTCATCAGCATGTTTGCTTCTAGTCTGTCTACGCATCGGAGCAAGACCATGTCGAAGTTTCTCTTATAGAGTGTATCACCGCTCAGGAAGAAGTCGCCTGCCAGGTGGGTACTTTTGTTTCTGATGGAAGCATTTGATATCGTGATACCAAGGTTTTTCGTCTAGGACTGCTTCGATCGCGAAGATGTAAATGGGCCTTTCAAGGCGCATTATGTCAATCTTAGGTACGTCGTTCCATTGACCTACACTAATCATGGAGGAGAAAGTGGCTAATGCATCAGCCATGTGATTCTCTTCACGAGGTATATGATGAAACTCAATTCTGTTAAAGAATGGTAACAACCTTCTCGCGTAATCTTTGTAAGGAATCAAACCTGATTGGTATGTGTTACAATCTCCTTTGATCTGATTGATAACCAGAGTTGAGTCTCCATATACATCCAAATTTTTTATCCTTAAGTCAATTGCTTCCTCGAGACCCATGATACAAGCTTCGTATTCGGCCTCGTTGTTTGTGCATTTGAAAGTCAGCCGGGCAGCCACTACAAGAAAAATAGTGTTTTGCGACACATAGATTGCGACAGTTCAATAAAAACCGCCCTCCTTTGTAAGTTGTGACGGTTGCCACGACGGTTTTAGATAACCGCTGTTAAATTTTTAAAAAATTTAAACATATTACGACAGTTTTAGACAACCGCCATTAAATATTTAAAAAATTTTAAACATTTTACGATGGTTGTAGGCCTAACTGCCTTAAAAAGACGTCTGCGACGGTTCAACAACCGTCGCCACCAAATAAATTCAAAAAACATTATTTCTTGGGCAAATTTAGGGGAATAAAAAAAATAAAAAATAAATTAAAGCTACGACAGCACTAGAACTGTCGTCACCCAAAAATTAAAAGAATATGCGCGGACCAAAGTTGAAGTAGACGAAAGGAAAAGTTCTTCACCGCACCACTTTAAAAACCCTAACTCCGCCGGCGACGTCGTATTGGTATCTATCCCTGTCTGAACGTCATTGCAAAAACCTCACACCACCAGTCCCAAACCAATCTTTCCAGGTTAGTATTCTTAAACTCTAAATCAATTTCTCTCTCTTTTTCTCATTTATGATAGTTTTCAATTCAAAAGCCCTAAATCAATTTCTCTTTGTTTCCCTTCTGATTCATCCCCTGCTTTTGTATGTGTTGTTGTTAGGTTTAATGATTCACACTTCAATTTCTATGCAGTTGTTAATTTGATTAATATAGAAAAATTAATCTCTTATTAGAAATGTATTTTTCTGTTCATTTTAGGATTTGATGTAATTGTTTGAGTTTTATTGGTGATGATTTGAATCACATAGTGATATTGCTCTGTGCTTGATGACTATCATTGTGTGTGCACGTTTCGTTTAGAAGGTTAACAAACCCACTATGTTGACAATAAAATTGATTGAAGTTGGCACTTTTAGTATGGTTTGGTGATTCTTATTGCATCAAAGATCAAACCCAGTTTTTCCAACATAACCAAGGAAGAAGAGGTTGAGTTCTCTAAGTATACTTATAGGACTTCTTCCGTATTTAAAACATTTCCATTAGGTACCACTGCAAAACTTGTTAAAAAAAAGTCAAATATAGGGCCCATAACAATTGGTTATCTCAACTCTCTCAATCAAAGTGTAGAAAACCTTGGCTTGTTGACAAATTATAACTCATCTGAAGATCATTATCGCTTTCTCAAAATTAACATTAATGATACTCTGCCCACAAATTACTTCATCTGTTCCAGATTTGATGGGTTTGCTTATCAATGTTCTTATTTGAGCTTAGGCACCAAAAATCAATATTATGAATTCAGACATCCTTTGTCCAGTTTAGTTTCCCTGTCATCTTCCCTGTTTCAGTTTTGTTTTGGATTTGTGAAGCCTAATACAAGTTTTGTCATCAGTGATGAATTAATTGTGTTGCCGCACTCCATGGATTACATAATCTTTGATCTCACCAACAACTTTGGAATAAAAAGCACAAGTTCAATTAAAGAAATCATTGTCAATGTCACTAAGGACAAGGTTTTATTTTCTAACTCTGTGTTCTTTGTATTCTTTAATTCATTTTTGAGATTCTTATTGATTGGGACTAATATATTCTGTAGGTATTGGATCTGTTGAAGTGTTCATTATTCTCCAAGACACCTCTAACCGATGTGTTTTTAGGAACGAAACCTCTTATTAACAGATCAGTAATTTTCTCTGGTGATGTTAAAAACATTTTTAGAGGTGATTATATTGATATCACCGTGAAGGTAGTTATAAGAAAATCAGATGATATTATATTGTATGCTCAAGGGGGACAAGATTTTTCAGACTTGATTATACGCTTTGTGATAGTTGTTGACTTATAGCATTTTTTTTTGTAGTGAAAACTACAAAACGTCAATATTTGACTACCATAGAAGCACAAAATGCCCTTTTGACATTTGTCTCCTTTGTTGCAGGAAGTTTCGTGATGGGAAGCTTCTCGGTGGTGCAGATTCAATAGAGTTCGATTTTATCTTTAGAGGGCGTAATTATCTGAATGGTGGAAATGAAGAGAGAATTGTCAGAGAAAATAAACCTTATGATGTTGTCGAGCTTGAGATTCGTGAGTGGTCAAGATCTAGATGCCATGTGAATGGTGATGCTACATTTGGCTTAAGCTGGGAGCCACTAGTCATGTGGCGTGCATTTCGTCAAATAACCAATTCGAAGTTCGATGTACTTTTAGATGTGAAGACAATTAATTGCTTACATTGGTGTGAGGTTTGTTTAATTTCTCAATCTTTAGCATGGAGGGAACATATGTTACTTATGGATGTGATCAGGAGCTTGGACGTGGTGATTCCTTGACAAAGCTCCACTGTGATGTATCTGATGCTGTAAGCTTCAATTTCTGTCTTTACTGGCTTGTTTTTTCATAATTTAGAATTTTTGTTCAATCAAGTGTCATAGAAAATCTCCTCATTTGATTCTGTTTGATTTGATTTGTTACTTCCCTGGATGTTTTGCTAATTTGTGATTCATAAAAGTATTCTTTTTATGACTAGTGGCATAAACTGCAAAGTATATTTTAGGATTTGAATAATGAATGATGTGCATTTATCAATTTTTTGTTAGTGCTTTATAATTATTACTTCGTTTATGAGTGAATACTCCACTATGAGGAAAATGAAATGTAGTATGTTTTGTAATTTGGTTGTAAGGTAAATGTGTTGACTCATATTGCTAAAGTGGAAATATGATCATATCTTCTTGAATGAGATATCCTTTGCTAATGTAGGTTATTCACCCTATTCATGATCGGACCAGTTATCTCACTACGGAGCATAAGATGAAACTTAAGGAGGAGTATGGTTAGTAATGTTAATAAATATTTCTTTGTTGGTTGGGGAGTGGAATGTTTTGATCATTTATATTGTATAAATATGTTGATATTTCAATTTTAACTTATTGGAATTGAGCCTTGGACTTTTGTTCAGAAGCTAGGAGATGTTGTTCTTATTCCTGCTGGTTTACCTCACCAAGTTAGAAATCTGAAGGTAAATTTTACAAACATGGTACTCATTTCTTTGTTTTCCAAGAAGTATATAAAGTCTATAAAATTCGGCTAGAAGTGATGAATATCAGTTTGAATTAGATTAATATCTGATTTAATTTTTGGTTCATCGCCCATCCTTTGTACTTGTGTTCTCTAAATTTTAGTAGCTTGGTCAGTATTTTTTCCGGACAACTTTACTTATATTGCATATATACTAGTACAACATGATGCCTTCTACCTATGATTTCTTGCTAATCATTGACACCATATATTATTAGCTCACTTTTTTTTGGTCATGATTGCTTTTCCTTTTGAACGATGCTTGAAATTTTTGTGTCAATGCCAATACTGATAGATAATAATAAACTAAAACTCAAAGCAAGCCAAAGTCCTTAAATGGAAAAAACAGGCACAATAAAACACAAGCCTAAACCCCATAGCACTCTTGCACATGCCCAGACGGCCAGATTCAAGATCTGACATCCCACGGCAGAATGAAGCACTTCCAAGAACAAGCCAATAAATCAGAACACGCAAGAGATATGACAAGCTGCATACCACCACCAAATTCACTGGCAACAGAGGAAAATTCACTTTGGCGAAAGCTGGAGACAAGATCATGCTGCCACACGCAAGGGAACGGGATGCTGCAGACTTGAAGGAAATCTCTAGACGAACTCCCAAAACACCCCACCAACAACTAACATTCTTATGAACTAATAGCTGCACCTTAGCTAGCCAAATAGGAAAAGGGATCCACCCTAAAAGATCTACTCAAAATGCTTCAGTTCCAACTTGAACGCCATTAACGAGGATTTGGTTTGCAGGAACCAAACTACACCAGACTCATCTCTACTTTTCTAGATGCTCCCAGAACCTAAATAAAGTACCTTCAAGAAGGTGACAACTCCCTACCCACTGAATGGTAGCAGTAGGCTGCCTTCAATTCTTAGCCAAGCCACTCTAGGTGAGATGATGAACATATGGCTAATTGATGGTTTCTAAGCAAGATACAGGATTTAAACATCAGGTTGCCAAGTCATCTGATGTCAAATTAGATTTCACTCACACTCACCACGCGTCCGTTCCTGGCAAGAGAAAAAAAATGGACAAAAAAAAGGGGAAAGGAGAAAAGAGGATAATGAGGGGAATCTTTTCCTGGGATTCTTCTTTCCATTCTTACTCCCCTGATAAACCTTCATCACCCAACCACCAAACCTTTCCAACTTTCCTTCACTCTCCAAACTCTCCGCCATACCTCCTTCAAGCTTCACCGCCAATAAACCTCCATTTCCGGTGAAAGAAATCCAATCTGACCATTGACGTTTCTCGCACAAAGTTCTGTAGCAACAGCTCAATTTTTGAAGCATTCAAACTCAACAATCTCTGCAGCAATGGTAGCTAACAGTTCCGTTCCCCTCCGTGATTTTGATTTTGAAGTGTTGGCTTGATAAACGAAGAGAGGATGTGTTGTTCGACGTCACGATGAGTTCCCCTGTTTTGAATCAACAACAACAAATATAAAGCTTCAAACAACATTGACAGTTCAGCAGATAACAAACATTTGAAGTTTTCGTTTCATATTGATGTTGTTAAGCTTGTACTCTCGTATCCGGAAGCTGGTGCGAATTTTGCAGCAATAATATCATAATCATTGCGACGTAAGGTGCAACTTGTTTTGATCTAAATTTTGAACACTGCTACTATTGTGATACAAGGTTGATGATGTTGTTATTGTGACATATCTCGATTCTGCTAGTTCCTACTTGTTTTGGTTGTAGAAAATTTAGAGTACTCATTGTTCCCATTTCAATTAAAGTTGGTTTGTGCTGCGGTTTAATGTTCAGTTGTTCATCATATCGATTATTGATTTGTCTTTATCTATTATTTGTTAGTCACAATATTTTGTTCGAGTCATGGAAGCTTATTTCTTGTTTATATTCGGTTGATTCTTTGGTTGAGAATGATAAATGTATGTCGTTCACATGATCTTTGGTTGTTTTACTCTTTACTGATATGATGTTGTTGCTTTTAGTTTATTCAAATCAAACTTGCTGTCTTTTAGGTTAAAATTTGGGTTGTTATGGTTCTGCGAATTCATATGTGAGAAGGATGAACTGTGAAGTAGACATTCATATGTTCGTATGCTGCACTGCAATAGTATATTAGTGTTGTAGTGTTTGATACTGTTGTTAGATTAATTTAATTTCGATTGAGCATTTTGTGCTGAGTCGGTTTTGTTCCAATTGAAATTTTGATGTGAATTATAGCTGCTGTGCTATGTGTTTGAATTATTGCGTATGCGATTGGATATTATTGGCAGCATAACGGTTTTTTATTGTAATTCTGTTTTGACTGCGTATTCACTCCCTTTATTCTAACATAATATTAGAGTAATGTAAGACTATTTAGGTATATATATTCTCACGCTCTCGAAGGCAAGTGAGTACGCTTGCAAATCAGTATTGCTCGCAAGGTTCTAAGTTCTAACTTCTAATATTGACTGTTTGAATCCTTGTTGAATGTTTAAAATCTTGATCATCAACCTATTTCAATTCTATGTTCCGATGTCATATCATATGTCAACTGCTTCTTATTGGGATTTTATGTACTGTTTTTTTTTTTCCGATGGTTGCTTCTTTGGTATCGAGTGAAGAAAATTATCATCCATGCAATGTGTGATGTGGTTAAAAAATTAGAGAACGCAAGGTTAATGATTGAAAACTTCATACTCTTTGTTTATTGGAATTGTATACATACATATCTTTGTGTTTTCTAGACTCACTATTTAATGTTTGTGTTTATTGTGTGAATATCATGAAGATTGATGATTGCCATTAATGTAACCTACAATAGTTGTATTCTGAATCCTAAACTGAATGCAGTTTTTTTTTTTAAATATTTGTAACTTGCGGCGGTTCAAACTGCCATAATATACCATAGGTTTTTTTTTAAATATTTGCAACTTGCAGCGGTTCAAACCGCCACAATATATCTTCGCAATCAACAATGAAAACAAAAATCATTAAGCAAGTTAAGACGGTTGGAAACCGTCACAATATGGAGATTACGACAGTTAGCTACCCGTCGTGAAAATAACGACGGTTTGTACGATAGTTTTCACAACCGTCGTAATACGGCCTCGCGACGCACATTTCCATGACAGGACTGAAACCGTCGTAACTTACAAATTGCGATGGTTCTAACCGTCGTAATCTGCCAAAATGAACCGTCATAATTTGCCAATTTTCTTGTAGTGAGTGAAAGGAATATGGGTACCCTGAGGTGTTACGATGATTGCCCCAATTCTGTTTCCATAAGTGTTGATGGCTATGTCAAATATTAATCCCTATTGGGAACCTGGTTCTGGCCCTTCACTGGGTAGCGGTTCATCGCAATCTTTCATTTTCAAGTACATGACATCTTCGTCTGGGAAGTCAAATCCGACTGATTCCTGATCGTCAAACGGTTGATGAGCCAAATGATTGGATAAAATACTTCCTTTGACGGCTTTCTGAGCATGGTACTCGATGTCGTATTCCGATAACAACATCTGCTAACGGACAATCCTTCCCGTTAGAGCAGGCTTTTCAAAGACGTACTTGATCGGATCCATTTCGGAGATTAACCAAGTAGTGTGACAAATCATGTACTGGCGAAGACGTTTGGCTGCCCAAGCCAAATCACAACAAGTTTTCTCGAGCATAGTGTACCGAGTTTCAAAGTCGGTAAATTTCTTGCTCAAATAGTAGATGGCAGACTCTTTTCTTTTGGTTTCGTCTTGTTGGCCAAGTACACAACCCATAGAGTCTTCCAAGACTGTTAGGTAGATAATCAATGGTCTTCCCTCCACTGGAGGTGACAGGATTGGTGGATTCAATAGATATTCTTTGATACTGTCGAACGCTTTTTGGAAATCTTCTGTCCATTCGCAGCTTTAATTCTTTCTGAGTAATTTGAATATTGACGTACACGTTGCAGTCATGAGGGATATAAACCTTAAGATGTAATTCAGACATCCCAAAAATCCTCTGACCTGTTTTTCAGTCTTTGGCGATGGCATTTCTTGAATGGCCTTGACCTTGTCAGGATCAACCTTAATTCCTTTTTGGCTAACGATGAATCCTAAAAGTTTTCCCGAGTGGACACCTGTCGCTCCCGGGATTTTCATCCAAGTACAAACGCGAAAGTGGCACCGAAACAGAGTCGCCAGCAATGTGTGTTTATCCCAAGAGAGGGAAAGGAAACACCGCATAAACCTGAAGGAAAGGAAAAGCATGGTCTTGCGACCAAGAGAAAGGGTAAGGGAATCGGTTACGTGAGAGGAAGGTATTAGCACCCTCTCGCGTCCATCGTACCCGATGGGATCCACGCTTGCTGCTTCAATCAAAGGGTGTAAGGAAAGGATGCTGGAAAAAGATCTGGAAGGGGAATGGAAAAGGAAATGAGAGAGAGAGAGAAACAAATGTAGGGAAAATAAAAGAAGTGCTCGCATGGGCCCTACCCCACTGCCTACGTATCTCATCGGGAGCATGAGAATCAGAGCGACGTAGTTCCCCCCACTAGGGATGGATTGTTTGTATTTTTTAGTGGAATACGTCAACGTTCACGTCCTAGCAGTTTAGGTGTTGCAGCTCGCTGTAGGGAGACTTAGGCGTTACCTGTTGGCGGTAGAACGGAAATGACGCATCCTTAAGGAAGGAGTGAAGAGATGAGGAAAGAATTCCCGAAGGAAAGACGTTATTGTTTGTTTTTTGTCTTTTAAGAGTTTTTTCATTTGTTTGCATATGATAGTGTATCCAAATCTTAGCCATTGGAATGTGCACATTCTCACATTCCAAGATGGAATGAGTAAGAAAGCACACTAAGGGTGAAGAAGACCCCCACACTTAGTTCCAATTGTCAAGGTTCAAACACACTAGCATATTTGTGTTTATTAAGTGTTTTTGTTGATTATGGAATGAAGAAGTGTTTTTTATTATTTGTGCCTTCAACAAGTATTGCATTTAAGTCCCTCATACAAGATCGAATGTTTAACACATTGACCCAAGATGGGCTATATGCTACACATTCTAAGATTATAAGAGAAGACCCCTTATAACCTTTTCTTTATATGAAAGGCCTAAATGCAATAAATGCCTACCTTTATTACATATTTTGAATTTTCTTTGAGATGAGAAGAGGGACTCAAGAGAGGAGCAAAGGTAAAATCTATATGAACTAAGACTCAATCCTAATTGAAAATTAAAGGGAGTGGTCCTAATGGTTTGTGAGGTTTAAACCTAAAGTCTAAAGAAAGAATGAATTAAACAATTCACTTCTAAAGTAGAAGATGAATTGTAATTCAAAAAGGGAAAGTGATGAGTTATTCAAAGAAAACACATAAGTGCTTAACAAAACACAAGATGGAATTGTAAAAGAGATGAGAGGAAAGAAATTTGAATGTGGATTCCTTATCCACACTCAATTGCAACTTACCAAAGCCCCTACATGGTTAGTAAACATGTATACAAGTATAGGAAGCAAAAAACATTTAATGCACCATAAAACTCAAAAGAATTAAATGAGAAATTGGTTACAACCAGAATGTACATCACATGGAAAACAAATGATCATTATCATGCAAGTCCAAGTGGATAGGCAACAAACATCACCCATGACATTAGAACATGCTACCATAAGAAAAGGGAGAAAGAAAGATGAAAGGAAATGGAAGAAACATGCATAAATGGAACATGTAATCCAAGGATCAGAATTGAAATGAAATTAAAAATGATTCACAAACATCACACAAGTATTTATGAAGCACATCAAGACATTTAAGAAGTGATGGAAGAAGTAGAATTGAAATGGGAGTTCAAAAGAAAACACAAGTACAAACACAACATGTTAAAGGTGTACCATGTTCAAATGAAAGTCAACATGCAAAGATGACATGTAATATGTACTAATGACCTATAATGTCAAATGGATATCTCACAAAGTAGGCAAATGATCATGCAAGTATGCACAAAAGCAATCATGTAAACATGCACAAAGATTGAGATGATATGACATGTTATTATGCTTCAAAGGTTATGCATTAAACAAACATTAAATGGTCTCATGAAAATTATGGGCACATGGTATTTGAAGTTCACAAATCAGAGATGAATCACATATCAAAGTAGCATGCAAGAAACCAAGGCAAAATGATGTCAAACAATGCATTTAAGTCAAGTAGACATATCATACAAAGTAGCACCAAAATGAACACCAAACATGCCATAAACTGACCTAAAAAAATCAAATAAAAATCACTTAACATACCTCAAGATGATAATGACTCAATGCAAAAAGAAGAACATCAAAACAATTTTAATGATCAAGAACAAAATTAAACAAAATCATGTACCACATTAAGAATGCACACAAAAGAAAATCAAAGAAAATTATAGAACAGGGGCAAAAAGGTCATAAAATCAAGAAATAAAATCATGAAAAATTTTCTAAATGTTTTAATGATGCTCATGAATTTTTGTGGAATTTTATAATGCCCTTTGGTATTTTTAAAAATTAAAAAGCAAACGTGCATAAAAAAATGAAGAAATAAAATGAAATGGAAAAAGAAAGGGGGGTGCAAGCATAGCAATTACTCAGTTCAAATTAATTGGGCCTTGAAAACATGGGGGTGTGGATATCAATCTGGCTTAAGTCCAACACACGCGCATTACATATTAACAAACATGGAATCTCAGTCAACAAAATTGACTCCCTCATGGCCATTGGATCAAGTCATAGTCAAACCATAGTCAAAGTAATCATCATCAACGCACACACTTGAAAGAGCACACACACTATCATGTACCATGCCACACAATGTTTAAAATAAAATTAGAAAAAGCACACGTGACATGCACATGAAATTTAATGCGCTGGCACGTTTTGGAACGCACGATCATAGAAAATGGACGGACGCGATTAAAACAAAGCAAAACCCTAGCTATTGAAGTCACCGGCCGGAGGTGACTTCCGGTCACCTTCTCCGGCCATACCACCACCGTCTGCAACTTTGATCTCTTCAGAAATCCACAAAATATACATCAAACTGAAGCTGAGCTCATGTAGATTAAGAATTCACTCACAAAAACAATATATCATGCATACATAGCAAGAACAGAGGAAATGAATTTGTGCCCTAAGTTTCGCAACTACACCTTTAGAAGGCCTATCAACTAGCCGGAGTTAGGAATGCTTCTATTAAGCTCATATCAACATGAAAACGACAAACTAAACCATAAATCGCCAGAGCAAAGTTTGAGAGTTTGGAACCTGAACTTGAGGATGCTTTGAATACACAAGAACACCAGAGGAAAATGCTTCTTCCTTGAGCTTCTGTTGGCCAAATAAAGGCTTAACTGAAGTGGTTGATGATGATTCAATAGAAAGAAACTGGATCCAAGCTTCCAAAACAGTTGCTCTTTGGTGAAATTGAGAGAGATTCAAAGAAGATTTAGAAGGAGGATGAACAATGTGAGCTCGAGAATCCTTTGCAAGGGTGAGATTAGGAGTAAAGCAGAGAGAGTTTGGGGGAGAATGTGAGAGAAATGAAATTGAAAAACGAATTTGTGAAGGAGTTTTCTATTTATAATGGGAGCTAACTACAGTTTAATGAGTTGAGTTAGGGTGAGTTATCATGGTTAACGGAGTCATCCCTAACTAACTGAGTCAAGTTAGTTAGGGAGAGCAAGGATATGGTGGTGATGGTTCATGGTGGGTTATGGTAGAGCTGAAAATGAGCTTGCAATGGCACGGCTGATTGTATCAGAAACTTGTTCAACAAGTTTATTCTTTCCACTTTCATGCAAGGCACGTGCTAATGTGCAAGGTGGTGGTGATATGTGCTTGGCTTAATGTGGAAATAAAGTGCAAGGGTTGTTTGATGGATGTCTAAACCAAACTGCAAATTCTGGTGTGATTCATCAGTTGGAAATGGTGATGTTTACGCATGGATATCTCTCTCCTCAAGCCATGGACATGAATGATCTTGGTATCATTACAAAGTGTGTACATGATACAACAACTTTGATGTTGAAAGTAAATGAAAATGAGACTTGCAACAACTTGGAAATGTGCTTCAAACATGTAGACTCAAAGCTGACTCATAATGCACGCATGTGGGGCAAGACCTGGTTGTGACCTAACCAAACATTCAGTTATCTTGACTTTATTTTGAGCCACCACAACTTCTCAATCATTGGTCTAATGAAAAAACCATAAACATACACTTTGAAGATCTCACATAGAGGAACAACTTTCGTGTTGAAAGAGTTTTCATTTGAGGCCTCTAACCTTGAGAAATTGACCCAAACATTTGGCCCACCACGTGCTTGTGAAAATGACACGCGCGTGACCTGAAAGTTCTTGGTCACGACCTGGTTTTTGCCCTACTTTCCTCCAACTTTGATCAATCATATCTCCCTCAATTTTTATCCAATGGAGATGTTCCACATATGGATGTGAAGCCTAAAACAAGATCTTTTGTTGTGGCCGAGTGGAATTTTCATTTGGTGCTTCAATTTTAAATGGCCTTGGTTCAAACTCTGATGCCAAAATGGCCAAAACTTGCTATTTTTAGTAACCCTTCTTCATCCAAAAATGGCAACTTTCCACATCTTGATTTTTTTATGATTCCTTTGGAGTTTCTTGACCAAATTTTGTACATTGGACACATATAACATGAATTTTATGAATTTGGCCTCAAAATGTCAAGAGTTGACTTTTTCTTCTGATTATTTGACTTGGCCCCCAAATTTCCTGATTTTTTATCCTTCTTCCAATTGAACCACTTCTAAAACCAATTGAGAGGTGATTTTCCACATACATACACTTAGGGACATATAGAATACCATGACATCAAGTTTTGTCCAAAAAATCAAAGATATCCTGATTTTATTAGAAACCCTAGTTTTGGTGCCCACCTCCTAGGAGAAAAATGTGCAGTCTTCAATTTCAAATTCCTCAGAGTATGTTGTGTATCCTCTTAAAGGATGATGAGATATACCATTTGAGGATGACTTTGGATCAATGAGCTATCTCTTTTGAGGGTTTTCCTTCAGTTTTTGAACCTCTTGCATGTTGAAGTATGTATTGCTTCAATCTCCCATTGGATCTCACTTCCTTGAGATTGTGGATGATCAATTGAGATGGTATGAGACATGAGAGACTCTTGGCTTGCCTGGAGGCAACTGGATTGCCCTTTTTGTGCTTTGAATGATCCCTTGATTGTCCATCTTCCCCCTAATCACATGCCTTGATGGTAAGAGGAATGATATGCTTCATTTTTCTATGTTAAATGCAATGCAATACTAATGAGATGGATATGATATTGTAAATGATAATGCTATGCTAAGATGCAAAAAGGGAGAGCAAATTTTAGGGTATTACAACACCGAATGTGCATTTATTGGTATTCAAGCGGAGTTTGTATTTTCTCAGACGCTCGAATAGCTTTGACATGTGTGTCACATGCTCTTCTTCTGTTTTGGATTTGGCAATCATGTCATCGACATACACTTCGATTTCTTTGTGCATCATGCGTGAAACCGAGTTATCATGGATCTTTGATAGGTTGCCCTGACGTTCTTAAAACCGAACGACATTACCTTGTAACAAAAGGTGCCCTATGGGGTGATGAATGAAGTTTTTTCCATATCTTCCGGCGCCATTTTGATTTGATTATTGCCTGAGAATCCATCCATGAAGGAGAAGACTTTGAAATTTGTTGTACTGTCTCCCAGCATGTCTATGTGTGGTAAGGGGAAGTCATCCTTTGGACTTGCTTTGTTCAGATCCCTGTAGTCTACACACATTCTGACTTTTTCGTCCTTTTTCGAAACTGGCACTATGTTGGCTAGCCATTGAGGATATTCTGAGGTGGCAAGAAAACCTGCGTCGATTTGTTTCTGCACTTCCTCCTTAATTTTGATAGCCATATCCGGGCGAGTCTGTCTCAGCCTTTGTTTCACCAGAGGACATTCTAATTTTAGCGGTAAATGATGTTCCACGATGCTGGTATCCAACCCTGGCATGTCCTGATAGAACTAAGCAAATACATTTGGAAACTCTTTGAGAAGTTTTATCAAGCTTTCTTTGACAATCGGACTGAGCAGTGCCCCAATCTTAACTTCTTTCTTTTCTTCCTCTGATCCCAAATTGACTGTTTCCAACGGCTCTTTGTGAGGTTCAATTGACCTTTCCTCTTGCCTGAGTAGTCGGGAGATCTCCCCTGGAATTTTTGCGTCCTCTTCTTCTTTAGCTTCAAATACCGGGAATTCAAAGTTGGGAGAAGGCATTGGATCGTATGTTTCAATGGGGTTTAAAACAAGCAGTCTGGATGACGTGATGATTTGTTTTTTAGAAGAGATAGAGAGAATGCAAGAGTGCGTGCAGTGTATTTACTGAAAAATGCTTGTTATTATTTTGGGTTGTTTTAGGATTACCATTTTCTGAAAAACGAAAAGTGAAAACAACAATAAATGCGGGAATGACAGAATGACATTATTTATTTATGATTCGTCGATTCTTGAAATACAGCCCTATAAAACAAAACTCTGTCACTTTGGACAAAGCGAAGAGGGGCATTTACAGAAAAGTGAGCCCTATAAAAACATATGTTTCACCTGGGCAGGGTGAAAGGTTAAAACAAAGACGACAATTACTCAGACTTATGGACGACTTTCAGGACATCGACAACAACCCATTAGCGACGAACTCCTCGGTGAATCACAAAGTCTGGTACCTTCTTTCTTGGTTTGTCCTCAGAAATGACGCTGATTTCTGGCGGATTAGGATTGTTGGAGTCTTCCTCCCATGCAGAGTTGTCATAAACGAACTCTTCTGTTGTATCTTCCCTAGTGTTTTCACTCTCAAGAGGATCTCCCCATCTGTCATAACCCAAATTTTGACCACTAAGATTTCCCATCATTGTGCAAATCATCAGCACAATATGGATGTACCTTTGTGCCTCATCAATCTCCTCAAGGGTTGTTGGGCACTCACTACAATCAATAATTAGGGTTTCAAGCCCTCTCAGAGTTTTTAGACAAAGGATCAATCAAAGAATGACATGATCTTCAACTTGTCTAACCTCTCAAACATCCATAATGGATCAAGAGGACTCCTACTTCAAGAATCAAGCGCAAGGCTACAACATTCTGAGTGGATTAAGCCTCAAGATCGCCAGTGTCACCAAATTTGGGTTTTGGTCGACCAGGGCCTCCAGATGGAAATTTTCCTCTGGGCATGATCCAATGCTTGAAAGCATAACCTAAAATGCTCCATGGGACCTGATGAACCCAATCATCAAGTCAATTTGGCCTCAGGGGATGCATTCATCAAAAAATCAAGAATTAGGGTTTCTTGACCTAATTCACCCCTAAGTTGACTTTTGGGACAAATCATGGGCCAAGACCTCAAGAGATGATTTGAAGGTCTCTAATACACTATATTGACCCATTTGCAACAATGGATTGATCCAAGAAGCTTGATTCCCAAGTTTCAAGGTCATCAGTACCACAATTAGGGTTTCGCGGGAAAAAGTCAACTGTGCCTTTGACTTTTGACCCAGGCATGCTCCCAAACCTTGGGACATGATTCAATACACCATATAACACCTATGAAATCAATCCATCAAGTTTTATTTAGGTCAAGGACTTGATTTCATAGAGGATCGCACAGTTTGGAATTCATCTGACAAAAAGTCAACTGTGCACAAAAGTCAACTTTGACTTTTTGAGATTTTTCACAAATATGGTTCTTTGACCCTAAAATGATGTTAATGTGTGATTGGAATCATCATTCATCAAGAAAAATCAAGAAAAGTTGGATAACTTGTAAAGGGGTAACCATAAAAAACTTAGAAATTTTCTAAGTTATGGAACAAAGTGGCTAGGGTACCAACTTTGGAGGATCATAACTCCTAAACCACAAGGCCATTTTTCCCCATCCAAAGCTAGATTTGTAGCTCTCATTGCCCTCTACAAAAGCTTCAAACAGAACTCATTCCAATTCCTCATGGATTTTAAGTTATGGAATGATCAAAATAACAAAAAGTGAAAATGTCACTTTTTTCCAACACTTAGTGAAATTTTCACTAAGTCAGAATCTGCCTTCACTTTTTTCCAAATGTAGGGGCATTTTTCACTTGGATCCAAAAGGTATCAAAACCAACTATGATCAAACAGTTGTTGTACCATATGAGGGATTTCTAAAATGTCCAAGAACTCCATCAAATTCCACTTGAGCCATGAGATATGACAATGGCAATATGCGTTGCTGAAAATTGTCATGGCAATGCAGATTTGGGAGTTTTGCTCGATTTGATCAAATTTTGCAAAGAGCAAGTAACTCTATCCATCTGAATACCTCAAGGGGGGACCAAGGAGGAACCAACTCTGATCCCAAGCCTCCCAAGTCCTTGGAACTAAAAATAGCATGCCAAACCTAGAAATGCCTAAAAGAGGGACAAGACTCTAATTTTGGATTGGAGCATTTAATGGATGCACCAATGTGGCATGGACTGAGCCATTTCCAACTGAATTCAGTCAAGACTTATCCAAGACCAAGGGGACCAGCAGCCTGTGCCCTAACCTCTAGTCAATGGCTAGAGGAGACTTGGATTCTCATTGCTCAACATTGGCCAAACCTATACGGCAGTTGCCATTCACTATTCCTTGTAAAACAAACTGGCTCTACTATAAATAGAGCTCATTTGTGATTAATTTGAGTACACCAAATCCATCAAACAGATGCTTTCCTCAAAATCACCTTCTCACTTCCAAATTTGCCTTCCAAAGCAAATCACTATCGTGTCTTGAGTTTGAGAGCAATTCCAATCAATCCAATCACACACACACACACACCTCATAAACATCATATAGAAGTGATCCAAACACTTAAACAACATCTGGAACACGAAAATCACAAAATCACTAGCCAATTGCTCAAGTTCTTGACAGATTTGCAGTTGGGGTACCATCTCAAGTTCTAGATCATTTCCATCCACTCCAAGCATCCAGACACACTCCATAGCACCTAGGGAAGTTGTCCATATCCTTGGAACCAAGCTGTAACACCTCTAACACAAAACACGATCACTAGCTGCAAGAGGTAAGCATGAACTCTTCTAACTCTATGATCCATTCATTTTTTGATGCACACTAATTTGGCCATATGTTCATAATCATGCATTGAGTGTTTTCCCTCAATCAATTGCTTTGTTTGAATCGTATGTGGAATTTTTGAACCTTCATGCAAATTTTAGGGTTCTTGAGGTTTCTCTTTGATTTCTTATTCCATGCTTAAAATAAATGAAATTAAAGACCATAGACATGATCGTGAGGTTGAAACAAGTAGATTGCATGATATAATCAAGTATTCAGTGAGATTGGATAGAAAATGCAAATCTGCAGAAACAGAGGGTGACGCGTGTTCTTGCCCTTGTTCTTGGCGCCCTTTTTGAAAATTCAAATATTTGAATTTTGTGATTTTATTTAATTGATTCAAAAATTAATTTCTCTCTGAGTTTTAATGATTTTGAGTTGATTCTTTTTTTAATAATTCACAAAAATATTAAAATATTTTATTTTCCCAAAAAATCCCAAAAATATTATTTATTTCATATATTTGATATTTTTGCAAAGAATTAATGTTTTATTTTTTTTAACATTTAAAATATTTTTTCCTCCTTGATTTTTCAAATTTTAGTAATTTTCAATCATTTTGTGGATCAAAACATAATTTTTGAAACATTAATCTAAGATCACAATTTGTTTTCCACATGTTAAACAATTTTGGTCATTTTAATTGAATTTTTTTATTCAATTAAAATACATTTTGAGAACAAATTAGGGTTTTTGATTAATTCAACCCTCATCAAACTTTTTCAAACTCTTTGGGCCTCTAGTAGAGTGTAAGACCCAACCCTTTTTTAAAACCAAAATGATTTGGGCCTCAGTGTATTGCATAAGTCCCGATACCATTAAAGAGTTCGGCGCGATCGTCGCCTTTTTAACAAAAACCATGGGCCTCTCTTTGAGCTGTAAGTCCCACCACTTATACAAAAATAACTTTTTGGGCCTCTAATAGAGTGTAAGACCCAATCCCCTTTTAACCAAAACCATTTTGGGCCTCACACATTGTATAAGTCCCTCCGCGTTAAAAGAAAAACCTCGGCGCGATCGCCGTTTTCAAACAAATAACTTTTTGGGCCTCTAATAGAGTGTAAGACCCAATCCCCTTTGTACCTAAAACCTTTTTGGGTCTCAGCCATTGTATAAGTCCCGGTACAATTTTCAAAATAACGGTGCGATCGTTGTTTTTCATCTGAGCCTCTCCTTGAGTTGTAAGCCCCATATCTTGTACAAAATCTCTTTGGGCCTCTATTAGAGTGTAAGACCCAATCCCTTTGTAAATACAAAACTTTTTGGGCCTCAGATGTTGTATAAGTCCCACTGTAATTTCAAAAACAACGGCGCGACCGTCGCCTCTTTTCAAAAATAACTCCCTGGGCCTCTCCTTGAGCTGTAAGCCATACCACTTGTATAAAAATAAACCTTTGGGCCTCTTGAGAGAGTGTAAGACCCATCCCTTTGTACAGAAAACCTTTTTTGGGCCTCAGTCACTTGTATAAGTCCCTGTACAAATTCAAAACAGCAGTGCAATCACTTATAAAACCTTGGGCCTCTCCTTGAGCTATAAGCCCCAACAATCTTTTCAAAGCACTTTCTCCTTTGATTTTGAATATAATATTGTTATCAAAGCTTTCTTTGTTGAACAACAAACAAAACAACATGGAAGCTCTACAACCGAGTAAGTGTTTACCCGCTTTCTTTATCCGCTTTCATATATATATATATATAACTGTATTGTGGGGCTGCTCGCTGTAAGTCTTCTTTCACAAACTTTTATATACTTGTCAAATATCAACTGTGTAATACTAGTATAGTTATTTAGAGTTTTCCCCGGCAACTACGTCTAGCACTAGGTAAAGCCCCGTTGGTCGCTCTTAAATACAAACAAAACTAGATCCCCATAGGATTACCAGACATAGTCTTCCCTCCTCTTGGGGTTAAACAATATGGAGGCGTGAAAGGCAGCATTCTCACTGAACCCTTTCTCAGACTGTCAGCCTTAGAAATTGTCAAAGAAACTCTAACTCCCCAGAGATGATCTTTTCTCCGTGAATGGCATCTCTTGAGTTTCTTCCAAATTCTCAAACTTTCCTGGCTAGATCTATTCTCAGTGAATGGCATGTCTTGAATTTCTCGAGATTTGGGGACCCACAGGCTTTCTAAAAGCATCCCCGCCTCCTCCTGGGCATTGTACAAGGACCCTTCAGCTTCTTAAAAGCTCTCATGCCTTCTCTTGGGCTTAGTACAAGGATCCAGAGACCTCTACAGGTATAGGAACAAAACCTAGTCATCAATTTGCTAGAGTTGTCTTTCTGAGTCAAGTGTCAGACCAGTTAATGGGTTGACCTTCATCCCTTAACATACCAGCCTTCTCTTGGGCATCATACAAAGATCATTCACTTATTCGAGAATCAATTTCTCAAAACACCAGTAGACTTGGACAGTCTCAATACCCTTTGGATTTCCCATTTCCTTAAAGAACATGAAATAACTCTGATCCTCTGATCAATCCCAATGCACAAACATACCTTTAATCAGTCTCTTTATAAGAATTGATTTTCTCTTTTATCCAACATACTAGACCTGCCACTCAACTGATTCAGTCGCCAGCACAGTCATCCTCCTCTTGGGCTTTGTACAAATGATTCTCCCCAGTGGAGCTAACCTTTTCAGACTCTCTTGTTGAGTCAAATAAACCTTTTAGCCTCCATCTCGGGCTTCGTACGAGATACAAAAACACTCTCTTGTTGAGTATAAAAGACTCTCTTGTTGAGACAAATCCCCATTTAGCCTCCATCTCGGGCTTCGTACGAGATACAAAACACTCTCTTATTGAGTATAAAAAATCCTCTTGTTGGGTCAACGCACCTTTTAGCCTCCATCTCGGGCTTCGTACGAGATACAAAAATACTCTCTTGTTGAGTATAAAAGACTCTCTTGTTGAGTCAATCAACTTTTCAGCCTCCATCTCGGGCTTCGTACGAGATACAAAAACTCTCTTGTTGAGTATAAAAGACTCTCTTGTTGAGTCAAACCCCTTTAGCCTCCATCTCGGGCTTCGTACGAGATATAAATCACTCTCTTATTGAGTATAAAAGGCTCTCTTGTTGAGTCAAACCACTTTCAGCCTCCATCTCGAACTTCGTACGAGATTGAAAACACTCTCTTGTTGAGTATAAAAGACTCTCTCATGGAGTCAAACAACCTCCAGACTCTGTTGTTGAGTCAATCATTTGTTCCAGATTCTCTTGTTGAGTCAAAACCCTTTAGCCTCTATCTCGGGCTTCGTACGAGACATATAAAAAACACCCTCTTGTTGGGTCAATAGCCTCCTCTTAGGCTTTGTATAAAGAAAACCCCCGGTTGAGTCAATCAACCTTTTAGCATCAAAGTTATGCCTCGCCACAGTATACAAACATAAACAACTCCTCTTTAGAGATGACAAATTCTCTCTCAGCCAAACTCTTTAGCTTCACATCTTGGGCTTTGAACAAGATACATATACTCCCTTTAGCTTCACGTCTTGGGCTTTGAACAAGACACCAAAACAACTTTTTTCCTCCCATGGAATAGGAGGAACTATGATCGCTCTGATTTCCCTGTTTTGTCAAAAGGGAATATGTAGGCATAAGATTGAAAAATCTTAGCGAGCATACTCATAAAAAAACCCAAAATCCCATACCCCCATATATCAACCCAAAAGCACCAAATCCTAACATCTTACCAAAAACCTCGCAAATAGTCCAGACATTCTAAATTTAAACAAAATAAACCGAAGAAGGACCCACAATCTAAACCGCATCTGTAACCTAACAGTCCACTGTTCAAACTCAGTATGCAAGCAGGGTTAATTGGAGACATCTATTTCCTTTCCTTAATGAGCTTAATAGGATAAAAAAATAAATCGACCTGTAGTACCCCAGAGCGGCAATGCTTAAGAACCACGTCCCAAAACCGCTCGCTACAGAATAATGGCGCCCACCGTGGGGCCAGCCAAAGTAAGATCTACTCACGGTCGTCCCCATTTTTCACAGAAAAATGGCACCCACTGTGGGGCCAGCCAAAGTAAGATCTAGTCACGGCCGTCCCCATTTTACACAGAAAAATGGCGCCCACCGTGGGGCACTCCTTCTCTTTCTTACAATCTTTGGTGGAAATCTTTAAATTCAACAAGTATCACAGAAATGGCAACTCTGCTGGGGAGTCATTGTCTGTATAGGATCATAAGACTAGAGGTCTAGGATGATTAAGACAAATATATATACTGCTTTTCCTAAATGATATCTGTGTTTATTTTTCTGCTAATGGGAATGTGTGTGATGCCGCATGTGGAAAGATTGAGTATACACCTAAGATAGGTGATGGCAATGTGGGTAATCTTACTGGGAGTGAATTCTAGTTAAGAGCCCCTGATCGACCATCAAACTCAGTGGATACTCCCTTTGCAGATACATTGCCTATACGACTTCGGTTGTTGAAATTAGTGTGGTCGACCGGGTTATCTGAGAAGCTGGGGTTTTTAGCAGACTTAAGCCATTTTGTAGTGCGGAAGATATCAGAAATAGTTGTCACGCGATACTACCCTCATCTGAGATCACTCTAGGATACATCAGCTCGCTGGCGATCCGCTTGCTGTTGTCATCCCAAGAGGGGTCAATGATTTTGCGGACAGGTACAAAAAATACCAGTATAAACCTTTGGGGGGGGAGTAGAGCCTTGACTTCATGACACCGAACCTTTGACCCCATGTTTTTTCTATGTTTTTGTGTGCTGCATTCATACATTCATTTAAAAAACATTAAAACAGAAAAAATCTTTTCTTCTAGTCTCTCTTTTTCAAACTAAACTAAGACAATGATTGTAAATATCAGAGAAAGGAGATTGCGCTAATGGATTTCGATAGAAGGAAAACTCATAAGTACACCTTCAAGGTTCCAAAGTTAGAGGATTTAAGAGGTTTGGCGAGAATGAACACCAACCACGAGGCTTTCAGAGCCAAGTATGGAGGACTACTGTCTCTGTTAAGGGTCCATGTAATAGAAGGAATCCTGTCTACACTAATCCAGTTCTACAATCCGGTTTATCACTGTTTCACATTCCCAGATTATCAGCTAGCACCAACACTGGAGGAGTATTCTCACATGACTGACCTGCATATCACTGATCAAGCTTCCTTTTCTGGACTGGAAGAAATTCCAAAGGATCAAACCATTGCAAGAGCAATTTATTTGGACGAGTCAGAAGTCAGGACTCACAAGACTACTAAGGGTGGCATCCGAGGTTTTCCAACCCAGTTATTGACAAAGAAAGCCCTGTACTTTGCTAGTATAGGGAACATGGCCGCTTTCGAGAGCATCTTTGTTTTGCTCACCTACGGGTTGTTTTTGTTTCCCAACACTGATAACTTCGTAGATATCAACGCCATTAAGATTTTTCTGATTAGCAACCCCGTACCGACCTTACTCGTAGATGCGTATCATTCGGTGCACTTAAGGAATCTATACAGTGGAGGAATGATCATGTGCTGTGTACCCCTGCTTTACAAATGGTTCACTTCCCATTTGCCCAAGTCTACTGCATTTTGGGATCAAAAGAATACTTTATGTTGGTCGCAGAGAATCATGTCTCTTACCAACTCTAACATTGATTGGTAATATTGAATCTATGACGGGATCAGAATCATTGACCGTTGTGGAAATTTCCCAAATGTACCCCTTATAGGAACTAAGGGGGGAATCAACTATCATCCAATTTTAGTTCGTCGTTAATTTGGATACCCGATGAGGCACGTCCCACGGAATGCTCATCTGGAAGGTCTTTTCTTCAAGGAAGGAGAAAATGACAGGGCACTAAAGACAAAAATAGTGCATGCCTGGAAACACGTTCATAGGAAAGGACGAGAGTCTCTAGGGAAACCGGACTGTGTCTTGGTGGAACCTTATCTCCACTGGGTACAAACTAGAGCTCTCAAGCTGAGGATGCCATACCTTCGTCAGGAAGTTATTCCATTAAGGGACTCTGCCCTTTATTTTATGTCTGAGACGGAAAAGCTTCAGGTTACTCTCAACAAAGTTCAGCAGGAGAAGAGGTCTTGGAGGAACAAGCACCGTATTCTCAACGTAGAGTGCAAGAAAATACAGCAGCTATTAAAAGAAAAAGATGCTCTGATTGAGATTTTAGAGCAACATGCTGTAGAGAATCAGGATGACCAAAGGAATTTGCTTGCTCCTTTCACTTGGCAAAGGAATGACAACCCGACAACGGCCCAAGAGCCCCGGTCAAAGAAAAGGAAAATACCAGAACCAGCACCTGAGCTCTCCTTAGAAAAGACTCGGGATCCATTAGTTTAGATTTCCTTTTTCAGCACTTTGTAATCTACTGTATTTCCGTTTCCGCAATCCTTTGAATTCAATAAAACGGGGTTTCCCCACTGTTTGATATTTGCAATCCAATTGTCGAAGTTTACTTTGAATAAACAAAAAAATAAACAATTAATATAATCATTTCATATCATTCATCATTCTCGCGTAAACGCATTCTTCTTACCTACGAATCTCACGTTTGTGTCTCGGTTCTAGAGTCAAACTGTCTCATTCGTACAATACTCTGGCTAATCGTCAGAAAAAGATGGATGATCTCGAGGAAGAGAACAGAGAGTTAAGGGAAGAAATCGACACTCTGAAAGAGGATCTGAGAAAGCTTCATAACGACATGCAAGCTCTAGCAGAAGCTCTGATGCAGCAGCAAAGGATTGTGATCTCGGAGATCACATCAACGCCCATAGTGGAAAAGTATGATCCTAGGTACAAAATGCCGAAAGATCGTCCCTGGGGCATGCCACCCAACTATATCCCGGAAGGATATGTTCTGCCGATCACTGAGGATCAGGGAACCACAGCATGAGCCGCTGGGCCATAAGGTTACAAACTTCGGGAAAACGAAGATGCCAGGTGCATGACAGCAACTCCTTAAGGTTACAAACTTCAGGAGACACCGAGAGTCTCGGCCAAAATGAATATACCACCACCCGTGGTACACACTGTCCTAGAAGGATAGATTCCACATATACCTTCTGGTGGAAATGACAGCATGTTCGATAGAATGAATGAATTCCAGGAACAGTTCCTGGAAATGCAGAAAGAACTGCAAGCCATTCGCGGTCAAGATCTATTTGGAAAGGACGCCGCAGACCTTTGTTTGGTCCCCAATGTGAAAGTTCCACACAAGTTCCAGGTACCCGACTTTGAAAAGTACAAGGGTAACTCTTGCCCTCAGAGCCATTTGGTGATGTACGCTCGGTGAATGTCAGCTCAGACAAAGAATCAGGATCTGCTCATTCACTACTTTCAGGATAGTTTAACCGGTGCCGCATTAAAATGGTACATGGGTTTAAACCGCGCTACGATTGGCACGTTCAGAGATCTTGGCGCTGCCTTCATTCAACAATATAAATACAATTTGGACATGGCACCAGACAGAGATCAGCTCAGATCGATGTCACAAAAGGACAAGGAAACCTTTAAGGAATACACTCAGAGATGGCGTGAAATCGCCGCTCAGATTTCTCCACCTCTGGAGGAAAAGGAGATGACAAAGATCTTCTTAAAGACCTTGAGCTCATTTTACTACGATAGAATGGTCGCCAGTGCGCCCAGTGACTTCACCGAGATGGTGGGCATGGGAGTTCGTCTTGAGGAAGTCGTCCGAGAAGGACGTTTAGTGAAAGACGCTGGATCATCAAGTAGTACAAAACGATACGGTAGTGCTCTCCCTAAGAAAAAAAAGCAGGATATTAGGAATATCTCTCTCGGAAAGCAAAAGCGACGTTACCAACCAGCAGCAGCTGTAACTCCTGCTATCAACCCTGCACCTGTTTCTTCGTATCAACCTCAGGTTGCGTAAAGCCAACCTAATCAACAGCAATATCAGCAAATGACACAACAACCTCTTCAGCAGGCTCGTCCTCAGTACAACAACAATCGTACAACGCGACCTTCAGGGTTTGATCCTATACCTGTGTTGTACGCAGAACTGTTTCCACTACTACTGGTCAACGGGCATGTCCAAACCAGGTCTCCTCTTACAGTACCGGAAAATCTGCCTTTCTGGTTCAAAGCGGATCAGACTTGTCCTTACCATCAAGGAGGACCAGGGCATAACATAGAAAACTGTCTCAGTTTCAAATCCGATGTACAAAAGCTTGTTAGGAGTGGGGTCTTATCTTTCAAAGATATGAATCCGAATGTTCTCACGAACCCGTTGCCTCAACACGAGAAAGCTACAGTCAATTTGATAGAAGGAGAGTCTAACGACAGCTATCAAATTCATGATGTACTCTCATTAAGGGCCAACTTGGTCAAGATGCATTGTAGACAGAGTGGATACGGCCATGTGCCACCTCATAATTATCACCAGTGTGATATCTGCTCTAAAAACAATCAAGGATGTTCTGTGGTGTAATCAGCTCTACAAGAACAATTGGATCTCAGTTGGATCCAAGAGCATCGAGTTCGTGGAGTCAACATGACCTATACGAATTCCAACATCATTCAGAACCACGACATCCGTGCAATGAATATCAACTTCGTGGCAATGTACTCAAGGCAAAGCCAGTATCATAATCTGTCGTGGCACGATTACAATTCCTGTCTGACTTGCTCGGTAAACAAACAGGGATGCTCTTTTGTACAAGAGGCCCTCCAGCATCAGATGGATCTTGGGTGGATCCAGGACTACCATGATATAAATCCTTATCAGATCAACATGATTCAAATCTTTGATATTCGTATGATGAATACCTACTTGGTGGAGTTACATGCCACGCAAGTCCAACTCGGTTTTCTCACTTCTCATGATTATCTGAGTTGTAAAGTATGCAGTGAGAGTAACCAAGGGTGTGCTCTCGTTCAAAGAACTTTACAACACTTTTTAAACCACTGGTGGCTTCCGATCTATATGGATGAAGACATGTAACAAATCAGTGTGCTTAATGGAAACCCCACTCGGCGTCAAAATCAGGATGTCCGATCTATGGGAACTGACCTAGTGAGGTTACACTGTATCCAAAGCGGGCGTGGCCAGGTGCCACCACATAACTACGAACACTGTAGAGTCTGCTCGGAGAATAACCAAGGATGCTACCTTGTGCATGCATCTTTTCAAGGTCAGGTGGATCGTAGAGAGATTCACCCATGTACGGGTTCCGAGCCAATCAACTGGACGCGGGACTACTTCGCTGATCAAATCAGAGACGTTATCACAATCTCTTATCATCAATAAAACAAGGATGTTTGTACCATCATCCCTCTCCTGGACGAATCAAAAGTCCCTAGCCAGGAGCTGATTGAAGTTACTTATGACAGTCAGAAAAATCAAAAGGCTCCTGTAGTTATTTATCTACCAGGACGATTACCGTATGAATCAGCTAAGGCAATCCCTTACAAATACGGTGTGACAATAATCAAGAATGGAAAGGAAATTCCATTACCCTCCATCGTGAATATTGCAGACATCAGTCGAGTAACACGGAGCGGTCGAATCTTCAACCGAGGAGTTGGAGAACCTAACAAAGAAAAGGAACTTCTGACAGAAGCTCCTGATCCACCAGGCGGTCAATCCAATAATCCCAACCTTTCGAAAAACAATGATGAGATGCTGAAGCTCATCCAAAGGAGTGAATACAACATTGTTGATTAGCTGTTACAAACTCCTTCAAAGATCTCTGTGCTATCACTTTTACTCAGTTTCGAAGCCCACAGGGAGGCTCTACAGAAAGTCTTAGAGCAGGCCTTTGTGGAACAGGATGTGTTAATACGACAGTTCGATAGCATCATCTCTAACATCACTTCCTGCAACAACTTAGGATTCAGTGATGAGGACTTGCCAGAGGGAGGCAAAAGTCACAACATGGCGCTTAATATCATAGTCAACTGCCAGGACGATGCTTTAGCCAGCGTACTGGTAGACACAAGATCGACCATCAACATCATGCTGAAGTCCACCTTAATGTGACTATCATTCAAAGGATCCCTGATGAGGGGCGGTGAGGTCATCGTCAAAGCCTTTGACGGATCTCAGAAAACAGTTATCGGCGAAGTCGACCTTCCCATAACTATCGGTCCTCACACTTTCCTAATCACTTTCCAGGTCATGGACGTCCGGGCAGCGTACAGTTGCTTATTAGGAAGACCTTGGATACACCGGGCTGGGGCAGTCACTTCGACGCTGCACTAGAAACTAAAGTTCGTCAAGAACGATCAACTCGTCACGGTTTGTGGAGAACAAGCCTTGATCGTGAGTAACCTGTCATTATCTACTTGTGTAGAACCCGAGGAGGTTGTTGGAACACAGTTCCAAGAACTTTCGGTGAGCAATGAGAATCAATCAGAGAAAGGATCCTCGGTTTCCTCATACAGATATGCTCTCGAAGTGATCAAAAGTAACAATACGAAAGGATGGGGACAACTTGTCATTCCTACTGATAACAAAGCAAAGAAGGGTCTTGGTTTCTCTTTAACCTGTACCCAGACCGCTGCTAACGATGAAAGTGTTCATCCCATTCAGGACTTCTTCCACAGTGGAGGTTTCCTTCACCCAGTGCCTCAAGCAGTCCATACTATCAACGAGGAGGATCCCTTTGAGACAGATGAGGAGTGGAAGTCCTATCTTAACGAGGACGGTTATATGTCTCAGGAAGAGGTGCCTACGCCATTTTGCTATCCTGCACAGAGTCCGAGATTTATACCGAGGTCAGACGTCAAAATGATATACGGAGGTTGTGATCCGGAAGGATGTCGTGCTCCACCAAACTCATTAGAGGAAGACACTCTGATGAAGGACAACTTTGACCATGACTATTTTGGCCCAATGGATGGCCTGCCTATCTGGCAGCCGTACCCAGGAGACTTGGGGCAAGAAAGTCAGCCGAACAATGAAAATCAATTGAGCATCATTGAACATAATACCTGCGTCCCCACCATGTCATGGGATCATTACTCAGGTCATTCAGAAAATATCCAGCACGATGATGAATTGGCAAGGCTTGCCGGACTAGAATTCAATAACTATGCTTTTCCCGAGGTCAACACCATCGATAGGGATGACTCCTCCAATTCCAAAGAAGTGTGGGACACCTTGGGACAACCCAGTGGAAAAAACGACTATATGGTCAAGTACACCGCTCCTGAGAGCTCTCGTATCAGGCTCGAAGACATCCAGCCAACTGGATGGGGAGATTTGCCTCAGAGAACAAATACTATGCAAAATACAACTGAGGAATCCTCCTACGACAACTCTGCTTGGGAGACAGATTCCAACGATCCTGCTCCGCCAGAAATCAGCGTTATTTCTGAAGACAAATCAAGGAAGGTACCAGACTTTGTAATTCACCGAGGAGTTCGCCGCCAATGGGTCGCTGTCGATGTTCCGAAGATTGTTCATAAGTCAAAGTAATTGACATCTTAACCTTTCACCTTGCCCAGGTAAAACGGATGTTTTGATAGGGCTCGCTTTCTGTAAATTATCCCTTTTCGCTTTGCCCAAAGCGACAGAGTTTTGTTTTATAGGGCTGTAGTTTCAAGAATCGACTTGTTCATAAATAAAATAACGTCGTTCTGTAATTTCCGCATTAATTGTTGTTTCCTCTTTTCGCTTTTTCAGAAAATGGTAATCCTAAAAAACAAATCAATAATAAAAACAAGCAGTTTTTCAAAAAAAAATACACTGCACACTCTTGCATTCTCTCGATCTCTTCTAAAAAACAATCATCACGTCATGCAGATTGCTTGTTTTAAACCCCGTTGAAACATACGATCCAATGCCTTCTCCTAACTTTGAATTCCCGGTATTTGGGGCTGAAGAAGAAGTTGACAACGAAATTCCAGAAGAGATCTCCCGATTACTCCGACAAGAGGAAAGGTCCATTGAACCTCACAAAGAGCTGTTGGAAATGATCAACGTGGGTTCAGAAAAAGAGAAAAAAGAAATCAGGATTGGGGCACTGCTCAGTCCAACTGCCAAAGAGAGTTTGACAAAGCTTCTCAGAGAATTTCCCGATGTGTTTGCTTGGTCCTATCAGGATATGCCAGGGTTGGATACCAGCATCGTGGAACATCATCTACCGTTAAGGTCAGAATGTCCGCCAGTAAAACAAAGATTGAGACGGACTCACCCGGACATGGCCATCAAAATAAAAAAGGAGGTACAGAAATAGATTGACGCAGGTTTCCTCGCCACATCATAATATCCTCAATGGTTAGCCAACATAGTACCCGTTCTGAAAAAGGACGGAAAAGTCAGAATGTGTGTTGACTATAGAGATCTAAACAAGGCTAGTCCAAAGGATGACTTTCCTTTACCACACATTGACATGCTGGTAGACAGTACAGCAAAATTCAAAGTTTTCTCCTTTATGGATGGATTCTCGGGCTATAATCAGATCAAAATGGCGCCGAAAGACATGGAGAAAACTTCATTCATTACCCCATGGGGTACCTTTTGTTACAAGGTAATGCCGTTCGGTTTGAAGAACGCCGGGGAAACCTATCAAAGGGCCATGATTACTCTGTTTCATGACATGATACACAAGGAAATCGAGGTATATGTCGATGATATGATTGCCAAATCTAAAACAGAGGAGGAGCATGTGACCCACCTGTCAAAACTATTTGAGCGGTTGAGAAAGTACAAACTCCGCTTGAATCCCAATAAGTGCACCTTCGGTGTCCATTCGGGGAAACTCTTAGGGTTCATCGTCAGCCAGAAAGGAATTGAGGTTGATCCTGACAAGGTCAAGGCCATTCAAGAAATGCCTTCTCCAAAGACTGAAAAACAAGTCAGAGGATTCCTGAGACGTTTGAACTACATTTCCAGATTTATATTCCTCATGACCGCGACATGTGCGCCGATTTTCAAATTACTGAAAAAAAATCAGGACTTCATTTGGACAGAGGACTGTCAAACCGCCTTCGATAGTATAAAGGTATATCTATTGAATCCATCGATTCTATCACCTCCAGTGGAAGGAAGACCACTGATCATCTACTTAACAGTCCTGAAAGACTCCATGGGTTGTGTACTTGGCCAACAAGACGAAATGAAAAGGAAATAGTTTTCCATTTACTATTTAAGCAAGAAATTCACTGACTGCGACACTCGGTACACTATGCTTGAGAAAACTTGCTGCGCTTTGGCTTGGGCATCCAAACGTCTGCGCCAGTACATGATTCGTCACACTACTTGGTTAATCTCCGAAATGGATCCAATTAAGTATGTCTTTGAAAAACCTGCTCTCACGGGAAGGATTGCCCGTTGGGAGATGTTGTTATCAGAATATAAAATAGAGTACCACGCTCAAAAAGCCGTTAAGGGAAGTATTTTAGCCGATCATTTGGCTCATCTATCGATTGACGATCAGGAATCAATCAGGTTTGACTTCCCAGACGAAGATGTCATGTATTTAAAAATGAAAGACTGCGATGAACCACTACCCAGTGAAGGGCCAAAACCAGGTTCCCAATGGGAACTAATCTTTGACGGAGTTGTCAATCATTACGGAAACGGAATTGGGGCAATCATTGTTACCCCTCAGGGTACCCACACTCCTTTCACCGCTAGACCCACATTCAAATGCACAAACAACGAGGCCGAATACGAAGCTTGTATCACGGGTCTCGAGGAAGCGATCGACTTAAGGATAAAAAACTTGGACCTATATGGAGACTCAGTCCTGGTTGTTAATCAGATCAAAGGAGATTGGAACACATACCAATCAGGACTAATTCCTTACAAAGATTATGCGAGAAGGTTGTTACCCTTCTTCAACAGAATCGAGTTTCATCACATCTCTCGTGATGAGAATCACATGGCTGATGCATTAACCACCCTCTCTTCCATGATTAGCGTAGGTCAATGGAACGACTTACCTAAGATCGACATAATGCGCCTAGAATGGCCCGCTTACATCTTCACGATCGAAGCAGTCATAGATGACAAACCTTGGTATCACGATATCAAATGTTTCCTTCAGAACCAAGATTACCCACCTGGGGCATCCAGGAAGGACAAAAAGACTCTCAGAAGGTTAGCAGGCAGCTTCTTCTTGAGCGGTGATACACTCTATAAGATAAATTTTGTCATGGTCTTGCTCTGATGCGTAGACAGACCAGAAGCAGACATGTTGATAAAAGAAATTCACGAAGGACCCTTTGGCACTCATGCCAACAGACACACAATGGCGAGAAAGATTCTGAGAGCAGGGTACTATTGGTTGACCATGGAATCCGAGTGCTACAAGTACAAGAGGAGGTGTCACAAGTGTTAGATATACTCCGACAAAATTCATGTACCGCCAACACATCTCAAAGTTCTCTCTTCCCCGTGGCCTTTTTCCATATGGGGAATCGACATGATTGGCATGATTGAACCTAAGGCTTCGAACGGACATCGGTTCATCCTAGTAGCCATTGACTACTTCACTAAATAGGTCAAAGCAGCGTCATATGCCAATGTAACCAGACAAGTGGTGGTCCGATTTATCAAAAACAATATCATCTGCCGTTATGGTGTTCCAGGACAGATCGTTACCGATAATGGATCCAACTTGAACAATAAGATGATGAAAGAGTTATGCGCTGAATTCAAGATTGAACACCATAACTCATCTCCCTACCGACCCAAGATGAACGGGGCGGTAGAAGCGGCTAACAAGAACATCAAGAAGATTGTTCAAAAGATGGTTGTAACCAGCAAAGACTGGCACGAGATGCTACCATTTGCTCTTCAAGGTTATCGCACATCTATCCGCACTTCAACAGGGGTAACCCCTTTCTCTCTAGTATATGGCATGAAGGTAGTGCTCCCCATAGAAGTAGAGATCCCATCAATCCGGGTATTGATGGAAGCTAAGCTAACATAAGCTGAATGGTGTCAAAGCCGACACAACGAATTGAATCTGATCGAAGAAAAGAGAATAAAGGCATTATGCCATGCTCAGTTGTATCAACAAAGAATAAAGAAGATGTTCGACAAAAAAGTCCGACCTCGCGTTTTTAGAAAAGGAGACCTCGTGCTCAAAAAGATACAATCATTTCCCACTGATTCCCGGGGCAAGTGGACCCCGAATTATGACGGCCCCTATGTGGTCAAGAAAGCTTTCTCAGGCGGTGCCCTGAGACTTATAACCATGGACGGAGAGGAATTTGCCTACCCCACAAATGTTGATGTAGTCAAGAAATACTTCGCCTAAACTAAAAAAAAGAAAAAAAAAACGTCTCGGTGGATTGAAAACCCGAAAGGGCGGTCCAGGAAAAAATTAGAGACACAATAAAAAATCATCCCGATGGATTGGAAATCTCAAAGTACAATCCAGGCAAAAGTTAGGGATAATGGCAAGTAACTATGTCCAACAGAGGCAAGTCCCTCAGCAGCAGTTACATCGTCTATCAGAAAGACTCCAGTCAAGGTCATCTTCGACAGAAGCTCAGGATGTCCCGAATTCAAAGTTGGTAGAAGGATAGTGGTCGTTATGTTTCAACGTAGCCCTTTTCCCTGTAAATTACCATTTTCTAACTTTGTAAATACTCTGTGGAATCACGTGTTTAGCTGATTTCAATCCTATCTGAAATTCTGGTATCAGACGTGTGATGTTAAGGTGCGATGTCACAACAACACACTCTGCAAATGGACAGCAATAACAGAACACAATAACACAAGGAATTGTTCACCCAGTTTGGTCTAACTACCTACGTCTGGGGGCTACCAAGCCAGGGATGAAATTCACTACTCGTAGAATTAATTTATAGACTCAACAACCCAGTTGACAATCTCCTAAACTTAATTCCTACTAGTGACTTTCTACCTAAGAAACCACTTAGATATGAGAACACTACCAATCCCTAAAACACTTCAAAGATCACACACTTTGAACACCACTACTTGATTCTGCTTCACAGCTTTGATCAAGAACAACTCAAAATCACAATACCAATTCACTCTCGAATGGCTTACAAAACATGCACGAAGACACAAAACGACTCTCAGTCTTTGGCTCACTTTCTTCGTCACTTTTCTCTAGTACTGGTGCGCTTTATATAGTTCCTTGAATTGGTCTTGGACCTGCTACAAAATCTCGCCCGATTTGTTATTTAAAACTGAATATTTAAAACAGATTTTCTCCTAAAATCTTTTCAAATCTTCAACCTTTTAAATCTCCTACAAATCTGCACCAGATCTCCTATGCAACAAAAAATATCTATCCCAAGATATTCGCATCCAATGAGACAGCTTGCTCTCCACAATTCCAGCTAACACGCAAGCCCTAATAACATCACAACCTGATGTTATTAATTCTGCAGATCTAATGTCACAACATCACCATGTGACATCAGACATCCAACTTCAGCAATTTAACTACTTAACACAGCCCAGTGTTAAGACTCAATGTTGCAACATTAGCACCTTGACATCAACATTGAACATACTTTGTTTTACCAAAATTCCAGCCAATCCAAGAACTAACAATCTCCCCCTTTGGCTAATTTTGGCTAAAACAATCTCTGCACCTTCAGAGACTTTAGCAGCGAAAAAACTTCAATCAATAATTTTTAAACTCCAAGCAGCAGCATCAGTAGTAACATCTCATCTTTTCTTCACAAAACTCTGCTGCAGCAACAAAACAGATACATTCTTCAAACATTCGAGCAGCTGCACATATTTCATTATTAGCAGCAATTAGCACTCCCCCTCAATGCCACAACCAGCATAGCAGTTGTTCAGCAATTACTCCCCCTTAATTTCTGCACTCTGAACTATAACATCAGCAATCAACTGCATATTTCTTGACTTCATTCCTTAGCAGCAACAATCAACTCTTGGCACTGACCTTTGTACTCTTTGATACTCTAGGCTCTCTTGGCTACTTCTCCCCCTTTTAGCCACAATTAGACAATCTTCAAGCAGGAGCCCTATTAACTACAATTAGTACTACCCTAGCTCTCATTGTTAGCCTCCTAGTTAGTAACCAGGCAAAACAAATCATAGAACAGAACGTAAAGAGTGCATAAACTGCACAAAAATCAAGTTACAAACCAAGCACCTTAAGTGCTAACAAAAACAACATTGCAGAAAAAAAAACTAAAACTACTAGAAGCAAAAACAAATAAGCTAGTCTTCTTCTAAACTTGCACCATCTGCACCATCTGGTCCTTCATCTTTAGAGTCAGCATGATCATCTTGTTCCAAAGATTGGATCATCTTCTCAATCTTTTCTTTTCTAGCCAGACTGGTATTAATCACAACATCCAAGTCTTTGCGGGTTTCCTTCAGCTCTGCTAGCAAACCAGCCTTGGAAGTTTTCTTCTTGATACCTGCATTTGATGTTGAGACAATATCTGCAACATGACTTCCCATAAACAATTTCTGATGCAAGGATAATGGAGACTCCCTCTTGCATGCTTTATCAGCACAAGTCAATATTCCTGGTTGTTGACTCAGAACGACTCCACTAATGAGAGAAGGAAATGCTATAGGCATTTTAATAGCATTTGTTGTTGCATGTTTTACAGTCTGATCAAATATGTATGTGCCATAGTCAAACTTTTTTTGTGTACCAACAGCATAGATAAGCCTTCCTAGTCCCACAGTTGTGGTGGTTTTGTGATTAGTGGGCACCCAGTTTGCAGCTCCAATTCTGTGTAGTATAGCATACTTCACACTCAGTTTGCTAGTTGGTAGCTTTTCTTTTAATGACCATACTCTAACATGTCCAGCAGTAATTTCCTTGCACACTTCATTATCTGTATCCTCCAGTTCTGTATACTCTGCATCCTCTCTTCCTATGTAGCTGTTGACAATCTTAGGAGAGAACTCAACACATTTTCCTCTGACAAAGACCTTCATAAAATCGGGACTGCTCTTGTCAGAGATATTTACAGGAAGATTTACTATGAATTCCTTTACCAGGCCATCATAGCATCTGGAAAATCTACACACAGTTTTCATTAACCCATCAGCTTTAATTCCTTCCATCACTTCTTTAATCTCCATGGCTTCTTTGCCAATCTCTCTCTCAAGAGCAATCCTCCTTTGGCAAATGAACTTCCACATATAGGCATTGCTTGCATGGTGGAAGGAGATGTTATTCACAGGAGCATCTGGGACTTTGTCTGCAATCCTTTTTGCAATAAATTTACTGACATGAGTGATGTTCTGAACATCATCCTCATCATCATGCTCAGACTCTGATTGTTCCACAATCTTCCTCTTTCTTGGATTCACCTCGACCTTACTCCACGCTTTTGTTGGCCCAACAACAGTCTTTTTCCTCTTATCATCAGAAGACTTCTTTGGGGACGATTCAGCCTGCTTTTCTTTCCTTGTCCTAAGTCTCTTAGCCAGACTAGGCACTGCTCTTCCAATGACTTCATCATCAGATAAGTCATCAACATTAATCACATCAGTACTCTTTTCTCCTTCAGCATCCCTACTAGGCGATGTTCTGACATCCCCTTCAACATCCCCTTCACCATGAATATCATCTTCTCCACTACTTACTTCAGTATCAACTTCAACTTCCTTTTCAGCATCTTCGATTACGGAGACAACTAATCTGTGAAGATTTGTATCAGTAGATTTCATGTCACTCTTTTCTCTTGTACACTGATCAGCAGCCATTTGTCTCAGGGGTCTAGATATACCCTTAATAGGAAGTCCTTTCTCAAAGATTTTATCAACGATCTGCCCCATGCTCTTATCAACATCTACCCTTTCCTCAACAGTTTGTGGAAGAGGGTTGGTAGTCCTAGGTTTGTCTCCAAATAGCACACTCCTCACAAATTCCCTACTCTCTCTATCGCCACACTTCTTGCGAGTGGATTGATTAGAGGTACTACCTTTTGAAGCTCTCACAGGTTGATATTTCTCAGGTCTAGTATTTCCTGAGGCTGGAAGCATCATGGAGATGGGTTCTACATTCAAAGCTTCTTCCGCAAATCCATCTTCTGAGGAAACCCTAGCCATTCCTTTTGTAGAACTTTAACACGCCGATTTCTTGGATGGAGAAGCCATGAATCCGTTGAGATGGGTGAGTTTTAGTGAGGATTGATTCTTGAAAGCAAAGGAGATGAACAGTCGCGAGAACAGGGCTTTGAAGAAGCGTGATGTTGCAACACTAGGAAATGATGGTCTAAAGCAAGGAGCTTGATTTTGAGTGTACATGACTTTCTCCCTCCATACAAACTTTCCTTTTAAATTTTTCAAAGGATCAAAATTCATTAATTCTGATTGTCCTTTCAGTATTCTTTCAAGCTTGATGTTACCATCTGATGTTACAACATCATTACCACATAAGCTGACCTCTTTTGGTATCCATTGATAGCAATTATCTTTGGATCTTATACCCTTTAACACAACCTGATTATGCTCATCAGAAACCACACACTCATCTTTGGTGTAGTTAACTTTGTAACCTTCATCACATAACTGACTTATGCTAATTAGATTAGCGTTCAAACCATGGACAAGGATCACACTATCAAGAGTAAGACCACCAAGATTCTTCACTCTTCCACTTCCTTCTACTACTCCTTTTTCTCCATTGCCAAATACAACCTTGTTTGCACAGCAAGGATTGAACTCCACCAACTGCTCCTTTGATCCAATCATGTGCATTGAACATCCACTGTCAAAGTACCATGCATCCATAGCAAAATGTCCATCTGAGGTATGAGCCAATAGACATGTGACCTGAGCTTTAGAAACCCATTGTTTAGCAACTTTAGGTCTGACCTCCTTTGGTTTTCCTTGAGGAGCAGATTGTGGATAACCATGCAATTTAAAACAAGAATACTGCATATGTCCAAACCTTCCACAATAGAAGCATCTTACTCTGTCATCTCTAAAGTGGTTATATCTTCTACCATTATGATATTGTTGTGGCTTCCACCCATAGTGTTGTCTCCTCCTTCCTGAGTTGGTCTATCTTCTATGATGCTGATGTCTTTTACCATAGGTAGACTGTCTCCTGAACTGAGGATGTTGTCTTCTAGGCTGTCTCCTATGGTGATGAGGCTTCCTTCTTCCATAGTAATGAGGCACTGCCTTGTTGTATTCATATCCATACCAGTCTCCCTGATGTTGAGACATCTGATGAGACATGTCCTGTTTGAACCTTGCAGTTTGCATGCTCTTGTGATATTGGGGAGGCATATACTGACTAGCTCCTTGAGGCTGCATCTTTCTCTGATGGGGACCATTCTTTTTCTCAACATTCTGGGGCTGAACAACCTTCTTAGGGGTAGGATTCTGTCTCTTAGGTTGATGTTGAGACAATGGATGAAACATCTCCTTCTTTGTTCCTGAAGTGCTTGCCACATATCCTATGCCAGATTTATCTCCAGCAGCTTTCTCTGATTGAAGAATCTTATCAAGAGTAGTTGTACCACTGTTCATCATCCTAACAAATTTTGTCATCTGATCCAGTTGAGACTTAACTAGTACAACTTCATTTTCCCGATTAGCTTTTTCATTTTCAAGCTGAGCAATCTGTTGCTTGTGACACTTGTTTTCTTGACAAATCTCAGCACTTTTTAAACACAACTCTCGATAAGTAGATGCTAACTCCTCATAAGTTATTTCTCCATCACTATCATCATCAGACACAACAGTTCCTGTTAGGGCTCTAACATGCCTTGTTGACTCAACTTCACGTTCACTATCAGATTCAGACCAGGAAGCTGACATGCCCTTCTTCTGCTTCTTCAAGAATGTGGGACATTCTTTCTTGACATGTCCATACCCTTCACACTCAAAGCACTGAACTCCTTTATCTTGGGCAATTTTCTCTTCATCCTTCTCTTTTGACCTGCTGATGTCAGAAGATATGTTCTTGACATTAGGCCTGGAGTTATTATTCATCCTCTTGAACACTTTGTTAAACTGTCTTCCCAACATCACTATGACCTGAGATAGATCCTTCTGGGACTCAGAGCTCTTTCCTTTTTCTTCTTGATCATTTGACACCAAGGCTATACTCTTTGGCTTCTTTTCTGGTTCTTCCTCATTCAACCCAAGCTCAAAAGTTTGAAGAGATCCAATGAGCTCATCAACTCTCATCTTGCGGATGTCTTGTGATTCTTCAATGGCAGTTACCTTCATCTTATATTTCTTAGGAAGGGACCTAAGGATCTTCCTTACAAGCTTTTCATCTGACATTTTCTCACCAAGAGCACTGGATGCATTAGCCAGCTCCAGAACATTCATGTGGAAGTCATGAATAGTCTCATCATCCTTCATCTTTAGGCTTTCAAATTTTGATGTTAAAATCTAAAGTCTTGACATTTTAACTCTAAATGTACCTTCATGAGTGGCCTTCAAAATATCCCACGCTTCCTTAGCAACCTCACAAGTATTGATTAACCTGAAAATATTCTTATCCACTCCATTGAATATTTCATTTAGAGCTTTGGAATTTCCAAGGGCGAGCTCATCTTCCTCCTTGGTCCACTCTTCTTTAGGCTTTGGCTTAGAGGTTCCTTATTTATCTTTGCCAGCATCATCATTTTCACACACAACAGGTGCTTTCCACTCTTTAATAATGGCCTTCCATGCCCTGCTGTCCAAGGATTTTAAGAAGGTAGTCATCCTTGGCTTCCAATAGTCATAATTGGATCCATCCAAAATAGGGGGTCTGTTGACGAATCCTCCAACTTCTTTATCCATCTTTACACTAGAAAGTAACTTCCCTAGATCTCACCCAGAGACAGACAGGATGCCTGCTCTGATACCAATTGAAATTCTGGTATCAAACGTGTAATGTTAAGGTGCGATGTCACAACAACACACTCTGCAAATGGACAGCAATAACAGAACACAATAACACAAGGAATTGTTCACCCAGTTCGGTCTAACTACCTACGTCTGGGGGCTACCAAGCCAGAGATGAAATTCACTACTCGTAGAATTAATTTACAGACTCAACAACCCAGTTGTCAATCTCCTAAACTTAATTCCTACTAGTGACTTTCTACCTAAGAAACCACTTAGATATGAGAACACTACTCAATCCCTAAAACACTTCAAAGATCACACACTTTGAACACCACTACTTGATTCTGCTTCACAGCTTTGATCAAGAACAACTCAAAATCACAATACCAATTCACTCTCGAATGGTTTACAAAACATGCACGAAGACACAAAACGACTCTCAGTCTTTGGCTCACTTTCTTCGTCACTTTTCTCTAGTACTGGTGCGCTTTATATAGCTCCTTGAATTGGTCTTGGACCTGCTACAAAATCTCGCCCGATTTGTTATTTAAAACTGAATATTTAAAACAGATTTTCTCCTAAAATATTTTCAAATCTTCAACCTTTTAAATCTCCTACAAATCTGCACCAGATCTCCTATGCAACAGAAAATATCTATCCCAAGATATTCGCATCCAATGAGACAGCTTGCTCTCCACAATTCCAGCTAACACGCAAGCCCTAACAACATCACAACCTGATGTTATTAATTCTGCAGATCTAATGTCACAACATCACCATGTGACATCAGACATCCGACTTCAGCAATTTAACTACTTAACACAGCCCAGTGTTAAGACTCAATGTTGCAACATCAACACCTTGACATCAACATTGAACATACTTTGTTTTACCAAAATTCCAGCCAATCCAAGAACTAACACTATCAATAAAATTTGAGCCCTTGTGCTTTTGTTTGCAATTCTTATTTGTTTTAGCTTTACAGAACGATGTTTTTTAACATGATCAACGATTCTTGAAATAAAACAAAAATGAATTTACTTGTAAAAATTTTCTGCTTCTAAAATAAAGATGGCAATTCTTTTGACTATTGAACATCGAAAGAATGTCGCTCGCTTCTCCAGAAGTAATCGAACCTCGAAGTGCAGAATCAAAGTACTCCTTCTAAACCAGTGCACCTGAATGAAGGATCAACTGTGTTAGATGCGAATACTCCATCTGACATCCCCGACAGAGTTCTTATCTCCTAAGCCCGACCAGCGGTCGTTCCCCATGGGGACTATCTCTCCCAAGCAAGGCAGAATTGCTATCGTGAACCAGTGATACTTTTCATCTCCCACCGTGGCCGAGTATCTAGTCGTGTTCATCTTTTAGCCTGTATGTCGCGTCAGTTTTGTCAGCATAAGCATACATATATCATGCATTATTGATTTACATTTGCATTCATATTGTATCACTATCACTCTAGTCGGTCTTATCCCCTAGTGATAATAGTCCTCTCAATCGAGTTGTCACTTCTTTTGTTGTCAGGAAATATTGCGTCTGAACGATCTCTCTCCTCCGGTTTATTTCTGGATTAGAGTTGGCCCATGACCACTTTGATAACTTGAACCTCTGAAAAACAAGAGAACCTTCAGCCAATGTCACTTTTCACCATTGAAGATGATATTTTCTCTTTCCCGGATTAAGGAAAATCCCCAGAGAAAGCCTCTCAGCCGAAGACTCTCAGCAACACATTGGTTCTTCTCTTCAGAAAGTCAATGTTAACAAAGTCATCGGCACCTCAAAATTGGATCACATCATATGGCATTTCTCTGAGAAGATCTCCAAGAAAATTATGATGTAACACCCTAAGCGACAGCAGTCTCTCAAGAGATCTGCTTTCCCCGATAGAGTCGGCAAATGGCATCTCCAACAGAGAAGTTTGTACACCTCTGCAATTCAGACAACTGGGCTCCCCAGCAACTCTGACATCAATTTTTTTTTCCATCAAATGGCATCTCCCCAGGAAAATTCGGCGAGAAGTTTGAGGAAAACCGCTACGCATAGCGTCCCTTGTCAAGAAAGTTTATTGACAAAAGAAACTTAGACCAGTTCCTTGGTAGGAAACCAGGATCGAGGGGAAGTTTACATCAGAAACTAAGACCAATTCCTTGGTAGGAAACCAGGATTGAGGGGAAGTTTAAATCAGAAACTAAGACCAGTTCCTTGGTAGGAAACCAGGATCGAGGGGAAGTTTAAATCAGAAACTAAGACCAGTTCCTTGGTAGGAAACCAGGATCGAGGGGAAGTTTGTATCAGAAACTAAGACCAGTTCCTTGGTAGGAAACCAGGATCGAGGGGAAGTTTACCTTTTCTAAGCATCATTGCTTAGCAAAAGAAGATGAATGTGTAAGCTACCATTCATAACCACCATCAAAATTTCGGGTATTCCGATATTTAATCCTCTTGCACCCCGAATGCCCGAATACCTTCGCCATTCACACCTTCGGGTCCAAGAAGATTAAATATGGGCATCAGTCATACCACAAATTTTGACCACTAAGGTTTCCCATCATTGTGCAAATCATCAGCATAATATGGATGTACCTTTGTGCCTCATCAATCTCCTCAAGGGTTGTTGGGCACTCACTACAATCAATAATTAGGGTTTCAAGCCCTCTCAGAGTTCTTAGACAAAGGATCAATCAAGTAATGACATGATCTTCAACTTGTCTAACCTCTCAAACATCCATAATGGATCAAGAGGACTCCCACTTCAAGAATCAAGCGCAAGGCTGCAACATTCTGAGTGGATTAAGCCTCAAGATCGCCAGTGTCACCAAATTTGGGTTTTGGTCGACCAGGGCCTCCAGATGGAAATTTTCCTCTAGGCATGAGCCAATGCTTAAAAGCATAACCTAAAATGCTCCATGGGACCTCATGAACCCAATCATCAAGTCAATTTGACCTCAGGGGATACATTCATAAAAAAAATCAGGAATTAGGGTTTCTTGACCTAATTCACCCCTAAGTTGACTTTTGGGACAAATCATGGGCCAAGACATCAAGATATGATTTGAGGGTCTCTAATACACTATATTGACCCATTTGCAACAATGGATTGATCCAAGAAGCTTGATTCCCAAGTTTCGAGGTCATCAGTACCACAATTAGGGTTTCGCGGGAAAAAGTCAACTAAGCCTTTGACTTTTGACCCAGGGATGCTCCCAAACCTTGGGACATGATTCAATACACCCTATAACACCTATGAAATCAATCCATCAAGTTTGATTTAGGTCAAGGACTTGATTTCATAGAGGATCGCACAGTTTGGAATTCATCTGACAAAAAGTCAACTGTGCACAAAAGTCAACTTTGACTTTTTGAGATTTTTCACAAATATGGTTCTTTAACCCTAAAATGATGTTAATGTGTGATTGGAATCATCATTCATCAAGAAAAATCAAGAAAAGTTGGATAACTTGTAAAAGGGGTAACCATAAAAAACTTAGAAATTTTCTAAGTTATAGAACAAAGTGGCTAGGGTACCAACTTTGGAGGATCATAACTCCTAAACCACAAGGCCATTTTTCCCCATCCAAAGCTAGATTTGTAGCTCTCATTGCCCTCTACAAAAGCTTCAAACAGAACTCATTCCAATTCCTCATGGATTTTAAGTTATGGAATGATCAAAATCACAAAAAGTGAAAATGTCAATTTTTTCCAACACTTAGTGAAATTTTCACTAAGTCAGAATCTGCCTTCACTTTTTTCCAAATATAGGGGCATTTTTCACTTGGATCCAAAACGTATCAAAACCAACTATGATCAAACAGTTGTTGTATCATATGAAGGCTTTCCAAAATGGCCAAGACCTCCATCAAATTTCACTTGAGCCATGAGATATGACAATGGCAATATGCCTTGCTGAAAACTGTCATGGCAAGGCCGATTTGGGAGTTTTGCTCGATTTGCTCAAATTTTGCAAAGAGCAAGCAACTCTATCCATCTGAACACCTCAAGGGGGGACCAAGGAGGAACCAACTCTGATCCCAAGCCTCCCAAGTCCTTGGAACTAAAAATAGCATGCCAAACCTAGAAATGCCTAAAAGAGGGACAAGACTCCAATTTTGGATTGGAGCATTTAATGGATGCACCAAGGTGGCATAGACTGAGCCATTTCCAACTGAATTCAGTCAAGACTTATCCAAGACCAAGGGGAACAGCAGCCCATGCCCTAACCTGTAGTCAATGGCTAGAGGAGACTTGGATTCTCATTGCTCAACATTGGCCAAACCTATGCAGCAGTTGCCATTCACTATTCCTGGAAAAACAAACTTGCTCTACTATAAATAGAGCTCATTTGTGATCAGTTTGAGTACACCAAAGCCATCAAACAGATGCTTTCCTCAAAATCACCTTCTCACTTCCAAATTTGCCTTCCAAAACAAGTCACTATCGGGTTTTGAGTTTGAGAGCAATTCCAATCAAACCAATCACACACACACACACCTCATAAACATCATATAGAAGTGATCCAAACACTTAAACAACATCTGGAACACCAAAGTCAAAAAATCACTAGCCAATTGCTCAAGTTCTTGACAGATTTGCAGTTGGGGTACCATCTCAAGTTCCAGATCATTTCCATCCACTCCAAGCATCCAGATACACTCCATAGCACCTAGGGAAGCTGTCCGTATCCTTGGAACCAAGTTTTAACACCTCTAACACAAAACACGATTACCAGCTGCAAGTGGTAAGCATGAACTCTTCGAACTCTATGATCCATGCATTTTTTGCTGCCTAATAATTTGGCCATATGTTCATAATCATGCATTGAGTGTTTTCCCTCAATCAATTGCTTTGTTTGAATCATATGTGGAATTTCTGAACCTTCATGCAAATTTTAGGGTTCTTGAGGTTTCTCTTTGATTTCTTATTCCATGCTTAAAATAAATGAAATTAAAGACCATAAACATGATCGTGAGGTTGAAACGAGTAGATTAATATGTAGATTGCATGATATAATCAAGTATTCAGTGAGATTGGATAGAAAATGCAAATCTGCAGAAACAGAGAGTGGCGCGTGTTCTTGCCCTTGTTCTTGGCGCCCTTTTTGAAAATTCAAATATTTGAATTTTGTGATTTTATTTAATTGATTCAAAAATGAATTTATCTCTGAGTTTTAATGATTTTGAGTTGATTCTTTTTTTAATAATTCACAAAAAAATTAAAATATTTTCTTTTCCCAAAAAATCCCAAAAATATTATTTATTTCATATATTTGATATTTTTGCAAAGAATTAATATTTTATTTGTTTTAACATTTAAAATATTTTTTCCTCCTTGATTTTTCAAATTTTAGTAATTTCCAATCATTTTGTGGATCAAAACATAATTTTTGAAACATTAATCTAAGATCATAATTTGTTTTCCACATGTTAAACAATTTTGGTCATTTTAATTGAATTTTCTTTATTCAATTAAAATACATTTTGAGAACAAATTAGGGTTTTTGATTAATTCAACCCTTATCAATCTTTTTCAAACTCTTTGGGCCTCTAGTAGAGTGTAAGACCCAACCCTTTTTGAAAACCAAAATGATTTGGGCCTCAGTGTATTGTATAAGTCTCGATACCATCAAAGAGTTCGGCGCGATCGTCGCCTTTTTAACAAAAACCATGGGCCTCTCCTTGAGCTGTAAGCCCCACCACTTGTACAAAAATAACATTTTGAGCCTCTAATAGAGTGTAAGACCCAATCCCCTTTTAACCAAAATCATTTTGGGCCTCAGACATTGTATAAGTCCCTCCGCGTAAAAAGAAAAACCTCGGCGCGATCGCCGTTTTCAAACAAATAACTTTTTGGGCCTCTAATAGAGTGTAAGACCCAATCCCCTTTGTACCTAAAACCTTTTTGGCCCTCAGCCATTGTATAAGTCCCGGTACAGTTTTCAAAATAACGGTGCGATCGTTGTTTTTCATCTGGGCCTCTCCTTGAGTTGTAAGCCCCATATCTTGTACAAAATATCTTTGGGCCTCTATTAGAGTGTAAGACCCAATCCCTTTGTAAATACAAAACTTTTTGGGCCTCATATGTTGTATAAGTCTCACTGTATTTTCAAAAACAACGGCGCGACCGTCGCCTCTTTTTAAAAATAACTCCCTGGGCCTCTCCTTGAGCTGTAAGCCCCACCACTTGTATAAAAATAAACCTCTAGGCCTCTTGAGAGAATGTAAGACCCATCCCTTTGTACAGAAAACCTTTTTTGGGCCTCAGTCACTTGTATAAGTCCCTGTACAAATTCAAAACAACAGTGTAATCACTGATAAAACCTTGGGCCCCTCCTTGAGCTATACGCCCCAACAATCTTTTCAAAGCACTTTCTCCTTTGATTTTGAATATAATATTGTTATCAAAGCTTTCTTTGTTGAACAACTAACAAAACAGCATGGAAGCTCTACAACCGAGTAAGTGTTTACCAGCTTTCTGTATCCGCTTTCATATATATAACTGTATTGTGGGCCTGCTCGCTGTAAGTCTTCTTTCACAAAATTTTATATACTTGTCAAATATCAACTGTGTAATACTAGTATAGTTATTTAGAGTTTTCCCAGGCAACTACGTCTAGCACTAGGTAAAACCCTGTTGGTCGATCTTAAATACAAACAAAACTAGATCCCCATAGGATTACCAGACACAGTCTTCCCTCCTCTTGGGGTTAAACAATATGGAGACGTGAAAGGCAGCATTCTCGGTGAATCCATTCTCAGATTGTCACCCTTAGAAATTGTCAAAGAAACTCTAACTCCCCAAAGACGATATTTTCTCCGTGAATGGCATCTCTTGAGTTTCTTCCAAATTCTCGAACTTTCCTGGCTTGATCTATTCTACGTGAATGGCATGTCTTGAATTTCCCGGGATTTGGGGACCCACGGGCTTCCTAAAAGCATCCCCGCCTCCTCTTGGGCATTGTACAAGGACCCTTCGGCTTCTTAAAAGCTCTCATGCCTTCTCTTAGGCTTAGTACAAGGACCCAGAGATCTCTACAGGTATAGGAACAGAACCTAGTCATCAATTTGCTAGAGCTGTCTTTCTGAGTCAAGTGTCAGACCAGTTAATGGGTTGACCTTTATCCCTTAACATACCAGCCTTCTCTTGGGCATCATACAAAGATCATTCACTTATTCGAGAATCAATTTCTCAAAACACCAGTAGACTTGGACAGTCTCAATACCCTTTGGATTTCCCATTTCCTTAAAGAACAGGAAATAACCCTGATCCTCTGATCAATCCCAAAGCACAAACATACCTTTAATCAGTCTCTTTATAAGAACTGATTTTCTCTTTTATCCACATACTAGACCTGTCACTCAACTGAAACAGTCGCCAGCACAGTCAGCCTCCTCTTGGGCTTTGTACAAATGATTCTCCCTAGTGGAGCTAACCTTTTCAGACTCTCTTGTTTAGTCAAATAAACCTTTTAGCCTCCATCTCGGGCTTCGTACGAGATACAAAAACACTCTCTTGTTGAGTATAAAAGACTCTCTTGTTGAGTTAAATCCCCGTTTAGCCTCCATGTCGGGCTTCATACGAGATACAAAACACTCTCTTGTTGAGTATAAAAGATCCTCTTGTTGGGTCAACGCACCTTTTAGCCTCCATCTCGGGCTTCGTACGAGATACAAAAACACTCTCTTGTTGGGTATAAAAGACTCTCTTGTTAAGTCAATCAACTTTTCAGCCTCCATCTCGGGCTTCGTACGAGATACAAAAACTCTCTTGTTGAGAATAAAAGACTCTCTTGTTGAGTCAAACCCCTTTAGCCTCCATCTCGGGCTTCGTACAAGATATAAATCACTCTCTTGTTGAGTATAAAAGGCTCTCTTGTTGAGTCAAACCACTTTCAGCCTCCATCTCGGGCTTCGTACGAGATAGAAAACACACTCTTGTTAAGTATAAAAGACTCTCTCATGGAGTCAAACAACCTCCAAACTCTCTTGTTGAGTCAATCATGTGTTCCAGATTCTCTTGTTGAGTCAAAACCCTTTAGCCTCTATCTCGGGATTCGTACGAGACATATAAAAAACACCCTCTTGTTGGGTCAATAGCCTCCTCTTAGGCTTTGTATAAAGAAAACCCCCGGTTGAGTCAATCAACCTTTTAGCATCAAAGTTGTGCTTTGCCACAGTATACAAACATCAACAACTCCTCTTTAGAGATGACAAATTCTCTCTCAGCCAAACTCTTTAGCTTCACATCTTGGGCTTTGAACAAGATACATATAATCCATTTAGCTCTACGTCTTGGGCTTTGAACAAGACACCAAAACAACTTTTTTCCTCCCATAGAATAGGAGGAACTACGATCGCTCTGATTTCTCTGTTTCGTCAAAAGGGAATACGTAGGCATAAGATTGAAAAATCTTAGCGAGCATACTCATCAAAAAAACCCAAAATCCCATACCCCCATATATCAACCCAAAAGCACCAAATCCTAACATCTTACCAAAAACCTCGCAAATAGTCTAGACATTCTAAATTTAAACAAAATAAACCGAAGAAGGACCCACAATCTAAACCGCATCTGTAACCTAACAGACCGCTGTTCAAACTTAGTATGCAAGCAGGGTTAATTGGAGACATCTATTTCCCTTCCTTAGTCAGCTTAATAGGATAAAAAATGAATCGACCTGTAGTACCCCAGAGCGGCAGTGCTTAAGAACCACATCCCAAAATCGCTCGCTACACCATCCAGTTAGCTGGATGTCTTCGTATCTGATGCGAGAGCTTTCAGGACCGGTGTACTTGACCAAGAAGTCATACTTGCCACTCAGCTGTCCTAAGGTGTCCCATACTTCTGTGGGGATAGAGGAGTCATCCTTCTCAATGACGTTGACCTCAGGAAAAGCATAGTTGATGAACTCTTGTCCTGCAATCTTTGCAGATTCATCATTGTGTTGGATATCTTTGGAATGTCCTGAGTAATGATCCCATGACCCGGTGGGGACGTAGGTATTCCTTTCAATATTACTTAGCTGATAGGCATTGTTTGGCTGACTCTTTTGCCTCAAGTCCTCTGGGTACGGCTTCCAGATAGGAAAGTCATCCAGGGGATCATAATAGTCCTGATCGAAGTTGTTCTTCATTAGATAATCTTATAATGAGTTAGGTGGAGCACGACATCCCTTAGGATCACAATCTCCATAGATCATCCGAACGTCTGATATTGGTATATATCTCGGGCCCTGCTTGGGAAAACAGAATGGCATGTGCGTTTCTTCCTGAGACATATAACCGTTGTCGTTGAGATAAGATTTCCATTCCTCGTTCGTATCGGAGGAGTCACTTTTGTTGATGGTGTGTACTTCTTGAGACACTGGGTGGAGGAAGCCTCCACTGTGGAAGAAGTCCTGAATGGGATGAAAACTTTCATTTTTAGTAGTCTGGGTACAGGCTGAGGAGAAACCAAGACCCTTCTTTGTCTTGTTATCCGTAGGAATTACAAGTTGTCCCCATCCTTTTATGTCGTTACTCTTGATCACTTCGAGAGCATATTTGTATGAGGAAATCGACGTCCCTTTTTCTGATCGATTTTTATTTCTCACCGAGAGTGCTTGAAACTGGGTTCCAACCACCTCCTCTGATTCTACACAGGAAAATAAGGATAAGTTACTCACGATTAAGGCCTGCTCTCCGCATACTGTGACTAACTTGTCATTCTTGACGAACTTCAGCTTCTGGTGAAGTGTCAAAGTGACTGCCCCAGCTTCGTGTATCCAAGGTCTTCCTAATAAATAGCTGTATGCTGTCTGGATGTCCATGACCTAGAAAGTGACTTAGAAAGTGTGAGGACCGATGGTTATGGGAAGATCAACTTTGCCGATAACTATTTTTCTAGATCTGTCAAAGGCTTTGACAATGACCTCACTGCCTCTCATCAAGGCTCCCTGAAATGATAGTCGTATCAGAGTTGATTTTGGCATAACATTCAAAGACGGTCCTTTGTCTACCAGTACGCTGGCTAGAGCACCGTCCCTGCAGTTGACTGTAATGTTAAGCGCCATATTGTGACTTTTGCCTTCTTCTGGCATTTCTTCATCGCTGAATCCTAAATTGTTGCAGGAAGTGATGTTGGAAATGATGCTGTCAAACTGTCTTACCGTCACATCTTGTTCTACGAAAGCTTGCTCTAATACTTTCTGCAGAGCTTCCCTGTGAGCTTCAGAATTAAGCAGGAGAGATAACACAGAGATTCTAGATGGAATTTACAACAGTTGGTCCACAATGTTGTACTCGCTTTTCTGGATGAGCTTCAGCATCTCATCGTTGTTTTCTACCAGTTCTGGATTACTGGATTGTCCGACTTGTTGATTGGGAACTTATGTTTGAGGTTCCTTCACTTTGGTAGGTTCTCTAACTCCTCTGTTGAAGATCCGACCGCTCCGTGTTACTCGACTGATGTCGGAAATGTTTATGACGGAGGGTAATGGAGTTTCCTTTCCATCTTTAATGGTAGTTGCACCATACTTGTAAGGGATAGCCTTTTCCGATTTGTACGGTATTGGACCTGGCAAGTAGATAGCCATGGGAGCTTTTTTATTTCTCTGACCGTTATAGGTAACCTCAATCAGTTCCTGGTTGGGAACTTTTCTACTATCAAGAGGAATTCTTGACTCATCGAGTAGAGGAATTATGGCGCAAACGTCTTTGGTCCTCCCATGGTCGGAGATTATGACAACTTCTTTGCTTTGATCAGGGAGATAGTCTTGTATCACATTGATCGACCCAGAACTTGAACATGGTCAAACCTCTTTATGGCCCAACTAATTTTGAAGAGCCGCTCGCACGAGATAGTATCCTTGGTTGTTCTCTGAGCAAACTCTACAACACTCATAATTGTGGGGTGGCACCCGGCCACGCCTGCTTTGTATGCAGTGCATCTTTACTAGATCTGTTTCCATCGAGCGGACATCCTGACTTTGATGCCTACCAGGATTCCCGACAGTCATACTAATCTGTTGTGTAGCTTCATCCAAGTATATTGGAAGCCACCAGTGGTCCAACAAGTGTTGAAGTGTTCTTTGGACAAGTGCAAACCCTTGGTCGTCTTCACGGAATTCTTCACAGTCTTGATAATCGTGTAAACCCAGAAAGCCGAGCCTGACTTGCTTAGCGTGTAATTTTACCAGACTGGTATTCATCAAGCGTATGTCAAAGATCTGAACCATATTGACTTGATGGTTATTTCTCTCACGGTAGTCTTGGATCCATCCGAGATCCATCTGACGTTGGAGGGCTTTTTGTACAAAAGAGCATCCCTGATAGTTTGTTGAGTAGATCAGACAAGTGTTGTAATCGTGTCGTGGCAGATTTTGGTATTGACTTTGCCTTGAATTCATCGCCGCCAATTTGATGTTCATCGCAAGAATGTTACGATTCTGAACAATATTGGGATGCACATGGGCCATGTTGACTTCAAGGATTCGGTGATCTTGAATCCAGCCCAGATCCATCTGTTCTTGTTGAGCTGATTGCACAACGGAACACCCCTTGTTATTCTTTGAGCAGATATCACACTGGTGATAATTGTGAGGTGGTACATGACCGTACCCGCTCTGCCTGCAATGCATCCTGACCAGATTGGTTCCTAATAGGAGTACATCGTGAATTTGATAACTGCGATTAAATTCTTTATCTATTAGATTTACTGCAGTCTTTTCATGTTGCGGCAACGGGTTCGTCTGAACATTTGGATTAGTATCTTTGAAAGATAGGATCCCGTTCCTAACAAGCGTCTGTACATCAGACTTAAAGCTGAAAGAGTTCTCAATGTTGTGCCCCAATCCTCCTTGATGGTAAGGGCAAGTTTGATCCGCTTTGAACCAAAAAGGTGGATTTTTTGGTACTGTAAGAGGAGTCCTGGTTTGGACGTGCCCCTTGGCCAGTAAGAGTGGAAATAGTTCTGCGTATAACATCGGTATAGGGTCAAACCCTGATGGTCATGTCGTACGATTGTTATTGTTGTACTGTGGACGAGCCTGCTGAAGAGGCTGTTGTGTCCTTTGCCGATACTGTTGTTGACTTGTTTGGCTCTGAGCAACCTGAGGTTGATAAGTCGGAGCCGGTGTTGGGTTGGTAGCGGGAGTTATCGCCGCTACTGGTTGATACCTTCACCTTTGTTTTCCGAGAGAGATATTACTGATCTCCTGCTCTTTCTTCTTTTGGAAAGTACTACCGTATCTCTTAGTACTACTTGATGGCTCTGCATCTTTGACCAATCGTCCTTCTCGGACTGTTTCTTCAAGGCGTACTCCAATGTTCACCATTTCTGTGAAGTCACTGGGCGCACTTGCAACCATTCGGTCGTAATAAAATGAGCTTAAGGTTTTCAAAAAGATCTTTGTCATATCTTTTTCCTCAAGAAGGGGACAGATCTGGGCGACAATTTCACGCCATCTCTGAGCATATTCTTTGAAAGTTTCTTTGTCCTTCTGTGACATTGCTCTGAGCTGATTCCTATCTGGTGCCATGTCCAAATTGTATTTATACTGCTGAACAAAAGTTGCGCTAAGATCTCTGAAAGTACTGATCTTGGTGCGGTTTAAACCCATGTACCATTTGAGTGCGACACCGGTTAAACTGTCTTGGAAGTAATGGATCAGTAGCTGTTGATTTTCTGTCTGAGTTGACATTTTTCGAGCGTACATCACCAAATGACTTTGAGGGCAAGAGTTGCCTTTGTATTTTTCAAAGTCAGGCACCTTGAATTTGTGCGGGATCTTTACATTAGGGACCAAACAGAGGCATGCGGCGTCCTTTCCAAATAATTCTTGACCGCGAATGGCATGCAGTTCCTTCTGCATTTCCAAGAATTGTTCCTAGAACTCATTCATTCTTTCGTACATGTCTTCGTTTCCACCAGGAATTGTTTGTTGAATCTGTCCTTCTGGGACAGTGTGTACCACTGGTTGTGACATAGACATTACATCGCTGATTCTTGGCGCTTCAGTGTCCTGAAGTTTGTAAGCTTCAGGAGTTGCTGTCGTAAACCTTGCGTCTTCACTTTCCCAAAGTTTGTAACCTTCAGGTCCATTGGTTCCTGCTGTAGTTTCTTGGTTTTCAGTGACCGGCGGGATATATCCTTCAGGGATAAAGTTGAGAGGCATGCCCCAGGGGCGACCTTTAGGCATGTTTTACCGAGGATGATTCTCATGTGTTTCCATAATGGGCGTAGATGTGATCTCTGAGATCACAGTCCTTTGTTGTTGCTTCTGAGCTGCTGCCAGGTATTGCATGTCACTATGAAGTTTTTCCAAACTTTCCTTTAGAGCGTCGATTTCTTCTCTCAGCTCTCTGTTCTCTTCCTCGAGATTGTCCATTTTCTTTTGTCGATTGGCCTGAGTATTGTATGAGTGAGACAATTTGACTCTAGAATCGTGACACATAAATGAGACTCAAATATAAGAAAAAATGCGCTATGTGAGAATGATGAATGATATGCAAAGACATATTTTTTTTTAGTTTTTGTTTTAATCGAAAAGAACTTCAACAAATAGATTGTAAATATCATACAGTGGAGGGCGGAGACCCCTTTTGTTGAATTTGAAAGATTGCAGTGTGTTACAAGGAAAAGTACAGTATTTTACAAAGTGTTGTAAGGAAAATGGCTAAGCTCATGGATCCTAAGTCCTCTCTGAAGAGAGCTCAGATGTTGGTTCCAGTATTTTACTTTTCTTTGACCGGGTCTCTTCAACCATTGTCGGGTCATCAGTCCTTTGCCAAGTGAAAGGAGCGAGCAAATTTCTTCGGTCTTCTTGACTCTCTATAGCATGTTGTTCTAATATTTTAATTAGAGCATCCTTCTCCTTTAATAGTAACTGAATCTTGGTACATTCCATATTGAGGATTCGGTACTTGTTTTTCCAAGAGCTATTCTCACGTTGAACTTTGTTGAGAGCTACCTGGAGTTTTTCCGTATCAGACATGAAATAAAGGACATATTCCTTTAGCGGAAAAACTTCTTGGTGAGGGTAAGGAATCCTCAGCTTGAGGGCTCTAGTTTGCACCCAGTGGAGATATGGCTCCATAGAGGTACATTTTGCTCTTCCTAGAGACTATCTTCCTTTCCTGTGAATGTGTTGCCAGGCATGCACTATTTCCTTCTTTAGTGCCCTGTCATTTTCCCCTTCCTTGAAGAAAAGACCTTCCAGATGAACATTATGCTGGATATTCTTCATCGGGTATCCGAGTTGACGGCGAACTAAAATTGAATGATAGTTGATTCCTCCTTTAGTTCCAATGAAGGGTATGTTTTGGAAATTTCCACATCCGTCGATGATCTCTATCCCCTCATAAATCCTATTATACTAATCTATGTCAGAGTTGGTAAGGGACATAATCTTCTGTGACCAACGTAGAGTACTCTTGTGATCCCTTTGTAGAGTAAAGGTATACAACATGTGATTATTCCTCCGCTGTACAAATTCCTTACGTGTACAGAATGATAAGCATCCCCGAGCAGGGTTGGTACGGGGTTTCCAATCAGAAATATCTTAACAGTGTTGGTATCAACGAAGTTGTCGATGTTGGGAAAGAGGAATAACCCATATATGAGTAGGACAAAGATATCTTCAAAAGCAGTTATGTTTCCTATACTGGCAAAGTATAGCGCTTTCTTTATCAAGAACTTAGCTGGTAAACTCTGGATTCCTCCTTTAGTGGTCATGTGAGTCCTAACTTCTGACTCGTCCAAAGAGATTGATCTTGCAATGGTTTGATCCTTTTGGAATTTCTTCCAGTCCAGAAAATGGAGCTCGATCAGTGATAGGTAAATCAATCATATGAGAGTACTCCTCCAGTGTTGGTGCAATTTGGTAATCCGAAAATGTGAAGCAATGATAAATCAGATCATAGAACTGAATCAGCGTAGACAAGATTCCTTCAACTACGTGGAGCCTTAATAGAGACAATAGTCCTCCGTGCTTAGCTCTGAAAGCCTCAGGGTTGGTAATCATCCTTGCCAAGCTCCTTAAATCCTCTAGTTTCGGAGTCTTGAAGGTGTACTTGTGCGTCTTTCTTCTACCGAAATCCATAACGCAATCTCTCTCCGATATTTGCAATTATTGTTTTAGTTTATTTTGAAAAAAGATTTTTTCTTTGTTTAAAAAGAGTTTTTTAGATGAATGCATGAATGCATCACACAAAACATTGAAAAAACATGGGTTCAAAGGTTCAACGTCACGAGCATGGATTCATGGCTCTACCCATCCCTAAAGGTTGTACTATTCTGGTCAATTTTTGTACCTGTAGAATGGGTTCTAAGGTTCCCAAAATCATTGACCCCCTAGGGATATCAACAGCAAGCTGATTCACTCGAGCGAGCTGTAATTTCCTAGGGTAGATCTCATTTGAGTGTAGTATCGGGTATCAATTATTCCCGATAGTCACTGCACTACCAAATAGTCATATGGTTAATGTCTACTAAATCCTCAGAGTCACGGGTGCCGCACTGGGAAAACTATGTTTTCACGACAATCGGTCGTTCAACATTAAGTATCCACATGGGTACCTCACCTGATTTGGTGGGATACCAGGATCGCTTGTTCAGGATTCACTCCCTATAATTTCTCCCGTCCGTGCCACTCATTATCTTAATATCCTCTCAAACTGTCCACATGCGTATCAATCGCATTCCCATTGACAGAAAAATAAACACGGATATCAAGTAGGAATAGCAGTAAATATATATATATATATATATATATATATATATATATATATATATATATATAGTATGCTAAACAACCTAGACCTCTTAGGAATTCTAATCCTAGTTTAACTCCACAGCAAAGTCGCCATTTTTCTGTAGCGTGCGATTTTTGTCGGTGACGCGACCACCTTATCGCCATTGGTTGGAATTGGGTGCTACTTTCTGATTTCTTATTTATCCTATGAAGATGGAAAGAAAAGGGAAGCTATCTAAAACTAACCTTGCACGCAAATGTTTTCTTTAACAAATGCTAAGAGATTGGGGGGTCCGGGGTCAGGTTATACAATGGGGAGTTGTGAATTTCCCATCCTATATATGGTTATCCATAGATCGTTTAGCAAATTCTACTGTTATCTACTTAATGGTGTTTATCCGTCTTGGGTTAGGAAAGTTTCTCCTTTGGGAATGTTTGAGAGCGAGTATTTTTATTGTTTTCGGGTTTTTCGATGTTTTTGGTAAGGTACTGGACCTAAGGTTTTTGACATGTGTGTGCTCGCTAAGATTTCACAATCTTATGCCTACGTATTCCCGTTAAAGAAAATAGGGAAATCAGAGCAATCGTAGTTCCTCCTATTCTCTGGGAGGAAAGAGATGTTTGGTGTCTTGTTCAAAGCCCAAGATTGAAGCTAAAGAGTATTTGTGTCTTGTTCAAAGCCCAAGAATGAAGCTAAAGGTTTTGACTGAGAGAGAATTTGTCCTCTCTAAGGGAGATATCTCATCTGTTTATCACAGTTGTTGGGTAACGGATTATAAAGGAGAATTACTTTAACTGGACTATATGGAATCCAGCAATGCCATAATTTCCTTTATAGGGGATTTGTCCTGAAGGAGAAAACTTTAACTCAGTGTTGAGCAATGCCATTTTTCCTTAGGATTCTTTCATGCTAAGAGAGGGACATTGGGTTGGATGTAAATAATCCAGAGACTTGCCACTTATAGCAATTAGATGAAAGAAGGGAATTTACCAGGATAAGAGATGAACTACAGCTTGGATTTTTGAATCAACAAGTGTGCCACTTATAGCAGTTATCTGGGATTAAGGTTTGTTTTGAATGCCTGTTTTGATGTGTGATGTACAGAGAAATGTTCTTCCTACAGAGAGAAATTTTGATTTTTTTCTCTGAGGGAATGTTGATTTTTGTGTACCTTGATCAAAGCCCAAGGGTGAAGCTAAAAGGTTGACTCTATTAGGGAGTTTTATATCTGTCTTATACAAAGCCCGAGATTGAGGCTGAAAAGAGACTGACTCTTTTGGGAAGATCATTATACAAAGCCTAAGAGGAGGCTGGAAGGAATTGACTCTTCCGGGGAAATATTTTGTTTGTCTTGTACAAAGCCCAAGATTGAGGCTAAAAGGGATTGACTCCACTGGTGAGATTTTATATGTGTCTTGTACAAAGCCCAAGATTGAGGCTAAAAGAGGATTGACTCCACTGGGGAGGTTCCATGTATGTCTTGTATAAAGCCCAAGATTGAGGCTAAAAGAGGATTAACTGACTCAGCTAGAGAATGTTTATGGGTGTCTTGTACAAAGCCCAAAATTGAGGCTAAAAGATGCTGAGGCATGATCATTATACAAAGCCTAAGAGGAGGCTGGTTGAAAAATTTCTTATATAAATCCTAAGAGGAGGCTAACTTCTGCTGAGGATTATTCAGATCCAAAGATAGGTCCAAATTGGGGAATCAACTCTTGCTGAGGATTACAGAAGAGTTGAAATATCAGATGCCTTGAGGTTCTGATTTTTCTTAGGGTTTTACTGGGAATAACTTGACCCTAGCTGGGGAAATTTAGAATGAGAGTTTAAATATTGAGTTTTAAAAACCTATAGAGGCTTTAACTCTGTTGGTGATTGATGAAATGATTAGGGTTTATCCTGTGTTTTTTAGGAAACTTGAGGGTTTCTGGAGATCCAAGAGGAGATGTGACTGTCCAAGTCTACTGGTATGAAAAGGTTTATCTTTGTATGATGCCCAAGAGGAGGCTGGTATTTTAAGGGATGAGAATCAACCTTAAATTGTTCTGATGTTTTGAGATTCTGACTCTCTGGAGGATTGAACTATCAAAGGATGACTAAGTTATGTCCTATACCTGTAGGAGGTCTTTAGGTCCTTGTATTAAGCCCAAGAATAGGCATGAGAACTTCTAAGAAGCCTGAGGGTCCTTGTACAAAGCCCAAGAGGAGGCTGGAGATGCTTTTAGGAAGCATGTGGGTCCAAACCTAAGAAAAGTTCAAGAAAGGTTTCACCGGGAATAATCCTTTCTTTAGTGAACAGTTCTAGGGTTTAAAAAAATTCAAGACAGGTTTCACAGGGAATTAATCCTCTATGGGGAAATGAATTTCTTGGAAAATTTTCTAATTGTGACAGTCTTGAGAAAAGTTTCACCGGGAATAATGCCTTTCTCTATTCCATACTGTATAAGCCCAAGAGGAGGCAAGACTGTATCTGAAATTTCCTATGGGGAACTAGTTTTGATTGGGTTGAAAGAGTGACCATTGGTTTGATCTAATCCTATACCTAGTTGTCGGGGAAAACTCTAAGCAAGATAATATACAGGTATATATATATATACAGATGAAATATATACAAGTATGTAAAAGAAAGCTTATAGAACTTACAGGTGAGCAAGCTTCCAATACTACAGCTGTATGGTTAGTTATTCAAGAAATTAAAGAAAGTTTTGATAACAACTATGAATTTGAATCTAAATCAAAAGGGAAGTTGTTTTGAAAGAAGATTTGGGCTTATACTCAAGGAGAGACCTAGAAATAACAATGATCGCACCGTTGTTCTGAAAATTATATCGGGACTTATACAATGACTGAGGCCCAAATTTGTTGTATTTACAAATGAGGTTGGACCTTACACTCTTTTAGAGGCCCAAAGTTTATTTTTATACAAGAGATGGGGCTTATAACTCAAAGAGAGACCCAAATGATTTTTGTTTTGAAAGTGGCAATCGCGCCGAGATTTTTGAAAACACAGTGGGACTTATACTATGACTGAGGCCCAAAAAGGTTTTTATTTACAAAGGGGTGGGTCTTACACTCTATTAGAGACCCAAAAAAGTTTGAAAAAGAAAGAAATATGAGACTTACAACACAAAGGAGGCCCAAAATGATTTTGTTTAAAAGGCGGCGATCGCGCCGCGATTTTAGAAAACACAGTGGGACTTATACAATGACTGAGGCCCAAAATTTATTTATGTGACAAGGGATGGGTCTTACACTCTATTAGAGGCCCAAGAAAGTTTTGAAAAAATTTGTAAGGGTGAAAATAATCAAAACCCTAATTTGATTTAAAAATGTATTTTAATTGAATAAAATTCAATTAAAATGATCAACATATATGAAAAACAATTTGTGATCTTGGATTAATGTTTGAAAAATCATGTTTTAACCCTAGAATGATTTGAAAATTATTTGACTTTGAAAAATCAAGAGAAAGAAATATTTTTAAATGTTTAAAGACAAATAAAAATAAATTCTTTATAAAAATATTAAATATACAAAATAAATAATATTTTTGTGAAATTTTTGTAGAATAAAATATTTTAACATTTTTATGAATTTTGAAAAGAAAATCAATTAAAAATCATTAAAATTCAGAGAGAACTTAATTTTTGAATCAATTAAATAAAATAACTAAAATTCAAAAATTCAAAAGTTTGTAAAAGGGCGCCAAGAACAGCTTGTTCTTGCCCGCGTGCCCTGTTTTGCTCCAATTTGCATTTTCTCACTTTTCTCTCTGATTACTCAATGGTTTTGCATGATTCAAACACCAGTCTTGCTCGTTTTTGAACAAGGATCACAACCATATAAATTAATTGCATTTATATTAAGTGTGGAGTGAGAAAATAAAGGATAACCTCAAGAACCCTAATTTCAGCATGAACACAATGAAATTCCATACACGATTGATTCATAGCAATTGATTGAGGGTTAACACTCTATATACATGCAGAAACAAGATGGTAACTTGAAATATCAATTATGATGCATGTAATATGGAGTTTGAAGGCTTCAGGCTTACCTCTTACAACTGGTGATCGAGCTTCATGATGGAGATGTTACAGATGTGTTGTAAGGACCTGGACAACTTCACTATACCCTATGGAGTGTGTTGAGATGCTTAGCCTTGATTGGAGATGCTTGGATCACCTTGTGGTACCTCAACTACAACCTTGACAAAAGCCTGAGCAACTGACTAGTGTTTTTGTGATTCAGGTGTTTCAGATGTGTTTCAAGGCCATGGATCACTCATATATGATGTATATGAGGTGTTGGCATGATTGATTTGGTTTGAATCACTTCCAATTTCAAAATCCGATAGTGACTTGAAATGGAAGGCAACTTTGGAGTGAAAGAGAGATTTTGAGTAAAGCATCAGTTTGGATGCTTTGGTGTACTCAAACTGATCATAATTGATGTCTATTTATAGTGCAACAAGTTTGTTTTGGCATCAATAGTGAATGGCAACTGGTACAACTTGTTATCCAATGGCTTTCAAAAGGAAACTCAAGTCTCCTCTAGCCATTGACTTGAGATTAGAGCATATGCCTATGGTCTTCTGTTGCAAGGATAAGGCTTGACTCATTCAGTTGGGTTTGCTTCATTCCATGCCACCTTGATGTATCCATTGAATGCTTGATGCTAAATTTGAATTTCAAGGTTCCTTTCATGATGATTTTGCACATGGAAGGCTAGATTCTTGGCATTTTGTGTTATGGATCAGATTCCTCATTCATTTATGTTGTAATTGGACAGAAATTGAATGATCAAAGTGCCCAAAGTTAGTCTAAGGAATCGTGGGATGCAAGTTTGTACCAAAATGCTGTAAAAAAAATAGTATGTGTTTAGGCAACTTGTGAGATCCATAACTCCTAGCTCAAATGGAGTTTGAATGAGTTCTTGGACATTTTGGAAAGCTTGCATGATGTACTTTAACTTTGTTGTTCACCAATGGACCTGGTTCAACTTGGATCAAGGTGAAAAATGTCCTCAAAGTTTGGAAAAAGTGAAACAGATTCTGACTTGTTGAAAATTTCACTAAGTGTTGGAAAAAGTGGCCATTTCCCATTTTTGTGATTTTGATCAATCCATAACTCAAAATCCATGAGGATTTGAAATCTCTTGTAGTTGAAATTTTTAAAGTATGTAAGATGAACTTTCATTTGTTCTTTGAATGGGAGACAATGGCCTTATGGTTTGGGAGTTATGACCTTGCAAAGTTGGTACAAAACCACTTTTGTTCCATCTTAGAAAAAATTTGGTTTCTCAAGGTTGCCCCTTTTGCAAGATACCTCACTTTTCTTGATTTTTCTTGTTGAATGATGATCAATACCATACATTAACATTGTTTTTGACTTAGGGGAACCATATTTGTGAAAAATTCCAAAAAGTCAAACTCGATTTTGGGCACAGTTGACTTTTTGTCAGATGAAATCCAAACTGTGTGATTCTTTGTACAATCAAGTTCTTGACCCAATTAAAACCTAATGGATGGATTCCATAGGTGTTGTAGGGTGTCTTGAATCATGTCCCAAGGTTTGGGAGCATGTCTTGGTCAAAAGTCAAAGATACAGTTGACTTTTTCTTCAAAATCCTAATTGTGGTCCAGATGAAATTGAAACTTGTGAATCAAGCTTCTTGGATCAATCAATTGTTGCAAATGGATCAATGTATTGTATTTTAGGCCCTAAAATCATGTCTTGAGGTCTTGGCTCATGCTTTGCTCCAAAAGTCAACTTAGGGGTGAATTAGGTCAAGAAACCCTAATTCCTTATTTTTGATGAATGCTTCCTCTGATGCTAATTTGACTTTATGATTGAATCCATGAGGTACCTTGGAGCATTTTAGATCATGTTTTGAAGTATTGGCTCATGCCCAGATGAAAATTTTCATCTGGAGGCCTTGGTCGACAAAAACCCTAATTTGGTGACACTAGCGATCTCGAGGTTTGATCCACTTGGAATGTTGCACTCCTGTGCCTGATTCTTGATGTGGGAGTTCTCTTGATCCCTTATGGGTGTTTGAGAGATTAGACAAGTTAAATATCATGTCATTTCTTGATTGATCCTTTGTCTAAGTGCTCTGCGAGGGCTCAAAACCCTAATTCTTGATTGTTGTGAATGCTCAACCATCTTTGAGGAGATTGATGAGGCATGAAGGTACATCCATATTGTGGTGATGATTTGCACAATTATGGGAAATCTTGTGGTCAAAATTTGGGGTACGACAATATGCAGGTATTTATTTTGTTCTAACAGGTCTAGAATAATTGGAAGGTTCAGCTAAATGTTCAGTTTGGTCAATTTGTTTAGGTTCAACCATATGGTCTGTATTTTCTACAGTATCTGAGTTGTGTTCAGTTTGGTCAATTTGTTCAGAATTGTGAGTTAGAACATGTTGATTGGGAATGAAAGTCTGATGTGGAATATTGGAATTAAGGTCAGTATTTTGTGGTAAAGAATCAAATGTGAGGTCCTGTGTGGAAAGGTTGTGGTCATGATGATCATTTTGGGATGCATCATTGGGAGAGTTCCTAAAAGAATGTTGTGAATCATGGTCAAAATGGTAATCCCAAGTAGTGTCACTATTACCTTGGTAAGGAAATAAGTGTTCATGGTGTGTAACATTCCTAGAAATGAAAACTTCATGAATGTTTATATCATACAAGACAACACCCTTCATACCATCTTTATAACCAAGAAAGACACATTTTCTACATCTTGGCTCAAGTTTAGTTCTATGAGCTTTAAGAGTAGAGGTATAAGCCAAGGAACCAAAGACTTTAAGACTATGCATATTAGGAAGTTCATTATGCAATAGAAAATGAGGATATTTGATTTTTAAAATAGGAGTAGGGATTTTATTTATAATGGAAATGGCATGAACAACAGCATAAGACCAAAACTGTTTTGGTAATTTTGATTGGAAAAGTAAAGCTCTACCAACATTTAAAATATGTTGATGTTTCCTCTATACTCTTCCATTTGTTGTGGAGACTCAACACAACTAGTTTGATGAACTATGCGATAAGATGCATAAAATTCTGGTATACTAAACTTAAGTCCATTATCAGTTCTAATGATATTGACCTTAGATCTATATTGTTTCTCAACAAGTTTGATGAAATTAATGACATGCTGTCTAGTTTCTGCTTTAGATTTCATGAGAGTTATCAATGTGTATCTACTATAGTCATCTACAGCAATAAGAAATTAGGAATGGCCATGTAAAGATTTTATAGCTAGGGGTCCCCAAATATCAAAATGGATCATATCATATGGTTGTAAAGCTCCATTTGTGCTAATAGCATTTGAAAGTTGTCTTTGTCTAGCATAGTGACACACATCACAAACATCTTTGTTTTTGGCGGGAATGAAAGGAAACATAGAATGTAAAAGAAGTAATCTACTGTGAGATAAATGTCCTAATCTAAAGTGCCATAAGGTTGTGTCTGTGTCAGGTATTGAGACATTGGCTACTGAAGCTTTATTGAAAAGATTGTGTGAGGTCTTATCTTCTAAGATTAAGTAGTACAATCCATTCCTCCTCTCAGCCAAACTAGTCATCTTCAATGATATTTTGTCCTGAATAAGACATTGTGAGCCGGAGAAATACAAATTACAATTGGATGACTCATATAATTTTGAAACAGATAATAGGTTTAAAGAGAATTCAGGTATGAACAATACATTGGACATAGAAAAATTAGATGAAAATTGGATGGTGCAAGAATGCTTAGCAATGAGTGTTTGGCCATTAGGTAAATTAACATGAATAGGGGAAATAGAAATGAATGATTGAAACCAATAACTAGAACTACATATGTGATCACTAGCACTAGAATCAATAATACAGGGGTTACAATTAGATGAAGAAAGAGAGAGTTGGATATTACCTGCTAGTGAATGACCAATAGTAACCTGATTAGAAGAAGCTTGTCCTGTACCTTTGGATCCTAGATGTGACTTCTGAATCAGATCCATTAAAGCATTGAACTGGTCTTGTGTTATAGAGGAACTACCATTCTTCATGTCAAGGGAATCAGAATTCGAATTGGATGTGGAGCCAAGATCTCCTCCTTCTGAAATGGCATTATTTGCTGAATTAGGAAATTGTTTCTGCATATGGGGGGGACTCCACGTTTCTTGAAACAATTTTCAACTGTGTGATTTGTTTTGTTGCAGAAAGTATATACACGATTTCTAGATTTTGATAAATTAAACTTGGAGTGAGATCTTTTGGAATCAGCTGCATTTATCAATGCTTGGGATTCATCAACTACTATAACACAACACGATGAACCAAAGAACTATAAAGAAGCTTGCTTGTTTGACCATTGGATCCATGCTATGAAATTTGAACTGGATGCATTGAGCAAGAATGATACTTGGAATATAGTTGATCTGCCACCTCATGTTAAGCCTATTACGAGTAGATGGGTGTATAAAGTAAAGCACAATGCAGATGGAACTATAGAGAGATATAAGGTCAGGTTAGTAGCTAAGGGCTACAATCAGATTGAGGGCTTAGATTTTTTTGATACTTTGTCACCTGTAGCTAAACTCATCGTAGTGAGAACTCTCATTGCCACGGCTGCTATTCATGGCTGGTTTTTGCATCAACTAGATGTGAATAATGCCTTCTTGCATGGTGATTTGCAAGAAGATGTCTACATGACAATACCTGAAAGAGTTGTGTGTGACAAGCCTAATCAGGTATGCAAGTTGATGAAGAGCTTGTATGGTCTTAAGCAGGCCAGCTGCAAATGGTATGAAAAATTAACTGCTTTACTTATTCAACAAGGGTACAAACAATCAACTTCAGACTATTCACTGTTTACCCTTAATACTGCCAATAATTTTACTATTATCCTTGTATATGTTGATGACATAATCCTGGCTGGGAATTCTATGAATGAGTTTGACAGGATTAAAGCTTGCCTAGACAACAATTTTAGTATCAAGGATTTGGGTTTGCTGAAATACTTCTTAGGCTTGGAAGTAGCTCACTCAAAGGAAGGCATTTCTTTATCTCAAAGAAAATATTATCTTGACCTCCTTCAAGAATCAGGCTTGCTTGGATCAAAGCCAGCCACCACACCACTTGATCCATCCATAAAGTTACATGCTGATGGTGGCAAACCTTTTGAAGATATTGGAGAATACAGAAGGTTAATTGGCAGGTTACTCTACCTCAATACCACTGGACCTGATATCACATATGCAAGCCAACAACTCAGCCAATTCTTGCATAACCCAACCATGACTCTTTATCAAGCAGCATGTCGTGTTATTAGATATCTAAAAAGCAGTCCTGGCAGAGGTTTATTCTTCTCAAGAAATTCAGAATTACAAATACTTGGTTTTTCTGATGTAGATTAGGCAGGATGCCTAGATTCAAGAAAGTCAATTTCTAGATATTGCTTTTTCTTAGGATCACCTCTCAGCTCATGGCGTGCGAAGAAACAACAAACTATTTCATGGCCTCCTTCTGAGGTTGAATATAAAACATTGTCCTTTGCCACTTGTGAACTGATTTGGTTGACATACCTGCTGAAAGACTTACAAGTTACTTGTAGCCAGCCACCAGTTATGTACTGTGATAGCCAAAGTGCTATGCACATAGCCTCTAACCCTGTGTTTCATGAACGTACAAAACACTTGGAGATTGACTGCCACCTTGTACGTGAGAAGCTTCAACAAGGATTACTTAGGATCCTTCCTATTTCAACTCATGAACAACTTGCTGATTGTTTAACCAAAGCCTTGTCTATTGTCACTTTCAACAAGTTCATTTCCATGCTTGGCATGATCAATATCTACCATGCTTAGCTTAAGAGGGGCTGTTAAGTTTAGTCTTTGTATTAGTGAACTAATCAAGCTTAGTGAGCTATCTTAGCATAGATTTACTTTCCCATCTTTTTTTTCTTTTTCAAACTTGTATATAATAGCTTCTCTCTCTCCTTTGTAATTGAGCTAGTTTTACATCAATGAAGCTGCAGTTCCTATCAATTCTTTCTCTTCACATTTCAAGTTTCTTGTTCTTGAACCAAATTATAGTTTATGTGATAATTCCCAATATGGTATCAGAGCCTGGTTCCGATCCAGGGACCTGTGGGAGTTATCACAGAAACTATAATTTGGTTCAAGAACAAGAAACTTTAAATGTGAAGAGAAAGAATTGATACGAACTGTAACTTCGTTGATGTAAAACTGGCTCAACTACAAAGGAGAGAGAAAAGCAATTATATACAAGTTTGAAAAAGAAAAAAAAAAGGCGGGAAAGTAAATCTATGCTAAGATAGCTCACTAAGCTTGATTAGTTCACTAATACAAAGACTAAACTTAACATCCCCTCTCAAGCTAAGCATGGTATATATTGATCATGCCAAGCTTGGAAATGAACTTGTTGAAAGTGACAATAGGAAAGGCTTTGGTTATACAATCAGCAAGTTGTTCATGAGTTGAAATAGGAAGGAACCTAAGTAATCCTTGTTAAAGCTTCTCACGTACAAGGTGGCACTCAATCTCCAAGTGTTTGGTGTGTTCATGAAACACAGGGTTAGAGGCTATGTGCATAGTACTTTGGATGTCGCAGTACATAATTGGTGGCTTGCTACAAGTAACTTGTAAGTCTTTCAGCAGGTATGTCAACCAAATATGTTCACAAGTGGCAAAGGACAATGTTTTATATTCAGCCTCAGAAGGAGACCATGAAATAGTTTGTTGTTTCTTCGCACGCCATGAGATGAGAGGTGATCCTAAAAAGAAGCAATAGCCAAAAATTGACTTTCTTGAGTCTAGGCATCCTGCCTAATCTGCATCAGAAAAACCAAGTATTTGTAATTCTGAATTTCTGGAGAAGAATAAACCTCTGCCAGGACTGCTTTTTAGATATCTAATAACACGACATGCTGCTTGATAATGAGTCATGGTTGGGTTGTGTAAGAATTGGCTGAGTTGTTAGGTTGCATATGTGATATCAAGTCTAGTGGTATTGAGGTAGAGTAAACTGCTAATTAACCTTCTGTATGCTCCAATATCTTCAAAAGGTTTGCCACCATCAACATGTAACTTTATGGATGGATCAAGTGGTGTGGTGGATGGCTTTGATCCAAGCAAGCCTGATTATTGAAGGAGGTCAAGACAATATTTTCTTTGAGATAAAGAAATGCCTTCCTTTGAGTGAGCTACTTCCAAGCCTAAGAAGTATTTCAGCAAACCCAAATCCTTGATACTAAAATTGCTGTCTAGGCAAGCTTTAATCTTGTCAAACTCATTCATAGAATTCCCAGCCAGGATTATGTCATCAACATATACAAGGATAGTAGTACAATTATTGGCAGTATTAAGGGTAAACAGTGAAAAGTCAGAAGTTGATTGTTTGTACCCTTGTTGAACAAGTAAAGTAGTTAATTTTTCATACCATTGCGGCTGACCTACTTAAGACCATACAAGCTCTTCATCAACTTGCATACCTGGTTAGGCTTGTCACACACAACTCCTTCAGGTATTTTAATGTAGACATCTTCTTGCAAATCACCATCCAATAAGGCATTATTCACATCTAGCTGATGCAAAAACCAGCCATGAATAGCAGTAGTGGCAATGAGAGTTCTCACTGTGGTGAGTTTAGCTACAGGTGAGAAAGTATCAAAAAAATCTAAGTCCTCAATCTGATTGTAGCCCTTAGCTACTAACCTGGCCTTATATCTCTCTATTGTGCCATCTGCCTTGTGCTTTACTTTATACACCCATCTACTCTCGAAAGGTTTAACATGAGGTGGCAGATCAACTATATTCCAAGTACCATTCTTGCTCAACGCATCCAATTCATATTTCATAGCCTGAATCCAATGGTCAGACAAGCAAGCTTCTTTATAGTTCTTTGGTTCATGGTGTTGTGTTATAGAAGTGGTGAAGGCATGATGAGAATCAGAAATATGAGACATATAATCAAAAGAAGAAATAGAATAGAGTGTATGATTAGTACCTGAAGATGTCCTGTCAGCTGAACTGAGTGATGAATTGCATACATAATCAAAGAGATATGCAGGTATTTGTTTTGTTCTAACAGGTCTAGAATAATTGGAAGGTTCAACTAAATGTTCAGTTTGGTCAGTTTGTTCAGGTTCAACCATATGGTCTGTATTTTCTACAGTATCTGAGTTGTGTTAAGTTTGGTCAATTTGTTCATAAATGTGAGTTAGAACATGTTAATTGGGAATGACAGTCTGATTTGGAATGTTGGAATTAAGGTCAGTGGAATTAAGGTCAGTGTTTTGTGGTAAAGAATCAAATGTGAGGTCCTGTGTGGAAAGATTGTGGTCATGATGGTCATTTTGGGTTGCATCATTGGGAGAGTTCCTAAAAGAATGTTGTGAATCATGGTGAACATGGTAATCCCAAGTAGTGTCACTATTACCTTGGTAAGGAAATAAGTGTTCATGGTGTGTAACATTCATAGAAATGAAAACTTCATGATTGTTTATATCGTACAAGACAACACCCTTCATACCATTTTTATAACCAAGAAAGACACATTTTCTACTTCTTGGCTCAAGTTTAGTTCTATGAGCTTGAAGAGTAGAGGCATAAGCCAAGGAACCAAAGACTTTAAGACTATGGATATTAGGAAGTTCATTATGCAATAGAAAATGAGGAGATTTGTTTTGTAAAACAGGAGTATGGATTTTATTTATAATGGAAATGGCATGAACAACAGCATAAGACAAAAACTGTTTTGGTAATTTTGATTGGAAAAGTAAAGTTCTACCAACATTTAAAATATGTTGATGTTTCCTCTCTACTCTTCTATTTTGTTGTGGAAACTCAACATAACTAGTTTGATGAACTATGCCATAAGATGCATAAAATTCTGGCATACTAAACTCAAGTCCATTATCAGTTCTAATGATATTGATTTAGCTCCATATTGTTTCTCAACAAGTTTGATGAAATTAATGACATGATGTCTAGTTTCCTCTTTAGATTTCATGAGAGTTATCCATGTGTATCTACTATAGTCATCTACAGCAGTAAGAAAATAGGAATGGCCATGTAAAGATTTTATTGCTAGGGGTCCCCAAATATCAAAATTAATCGTATCATATGGTTGTAAAGCTCTATTTGTGCTAACAGCATATGAAAGTTTTCTTTGTCTAGCATAGTGACACACATCACAAACATCTTTGATTTTGGATGGAATGAAAGGAAACATAGAATGTAAAATAAGTAATCTACTATGAGATAAAAGTCCTAATCTAAAGTGCCATAAGGTTGTGTCTGTGTCAGGTATTGAGACATTGGCTGCTGAAGCTTTATTGAAAAGATTGTGTGAGGTCTTATCTTCTAAGATTAAGTAGTACAATCCATTCCCCCTCACAGCCAAACCAGTCATCTTCAATGATATTTTGTCCTGAATAAGACATTATGAGCCAGAGAAATACACATTACAATTGGACGACTCACATAATTTTGAAACAGATAATAGGTTTAAAGAGAATTCAGGTGTGAATAATACATTGGACAGAGAAAAATTAGATGAAAATTGGATGGTGCCAGAATGCTTAGCAATGAGTGTTTGACCATTGGGTAAATTAACATGAATATGGGAAATAGAAATGAATGATTGAAACCAATGACTAGAACTACATATATGATCACTAGCACCAGAATTAATAATCCAGGGGTTACAATTAGATGAAGAAAGAGAGAGTTGGATATTACCTGCCAGTGAATGACCAACAGTAACCTGATTAGAAGAAGCTTGTCTTGTACCTTTGGATCCAAGATGTGACTTTTGAATCAGATCCATTAAAGCATTGAACTGGTCTTGTGTTATAGAGGAACTACCATTCTTCATGTTAAGGGAATCAGAATTCGAATTGGATGTGGAGCCAAGATCTCCTCCTTCTGAAATGGCATTGTTTGCTGAATTAGGAAACTGTTTCTGCATATGGGGGGACTCCATGTTTCTTGAAACAATTTTCAACTGTGTGATTTGTTTTGTTGCAGAAAGTACATAAACGATTACCAGATTTTGATGAATTGAACTTGGAGTGAGATCTTTTGGAATCAACTGCATTTATCAATGCTTGAGATTCATCAACTGCTATAGGTAACTAATTTTGCCTTTCATGTTGAATTACCATAGAAAATATCTTGTTAAGTGGAGGCAAAGGATCCATTAACAAGATTTGTGATTGAAAACAACAAATTGATCATTTAATCCAGTTAAATACCTATTGATGTAGAACAGTTTGTGATTTGACCTAACAGTATGCATAACTTCGCAAGAACATTGAATGCGACAAGTGCACATAGGTAAAGGCAAATATAGCTCAAGTTCTTCCCAAAGAATTTTCATAGTAGAAAAGAATTCAGTTACCGATTTGTTTTCTTGCTTGAGGTTGTAAATTTTTTGCTGCAGCTCAGAGATACGAATGAGGTCACCTTGTGAAAATCGTTCTTTGAGGTTGTTCCACACATCTACAGCGTTTTCCATGAAAACTATGGACTGTGCAATTGATTCAAAAACAGAGTTCATAATCCAAAAATGCACCAACATATTGCAGTGATTCCAAGCTCGAAACGAAGGGTCAAAAAGAATCAAGTGGTGGAGGAAGACTACCATTAATGAAAACCAGTTTTAGCTTACCACCAAGAGCCATCTTCATCGATCGCGCCCAAGAATGGTAGTTAGATCCGGCGAGCTTCGGAGAAACGGTGACGGAGCTAGGACCTTTGCTGGGATGTACATAGTATGGCGAATTAGGATCTAAGAGTGGGTCAGGCGGCGGAGGGTGTGGCGGCACCATGGGAGTAGATGAAGAAAATTAAGAGATTGGATAGCGGAAGTTGGATCGAAAATGCGAATGATACCATATTGGGAATTTTCACAGAAACTATAATTTGGTTCAAGAACAAGAAACTTGAAATGTTAAGAGAAAGAATTGATAGGAACTGCACTGTAGCTTCATTGATGTGAAACTGGCTCAATTACAAAGGAGAGAGAGAGAAGCTATTATATACAAGTTTGAAAAAGAAAAAAAGGCGGGAAAGTAAATCTATGCAAAGATAGCTCACTAAGCTTGATTAGTTCACTAATACAAAGACTAAACTTAACAATTTTTTAAGGCAAATGATTGGTTGGACATACCCGTACTACAATTGTGGTGCTCATAAGTATAATTTTTGCATTGATTTCAATTTATATTCATTGCTGTCAAACTTTAACATAAAGATTTGACTTTTGCATTAACTTTTAATTAGGTTCATGCAAAAGACGTATGTTGAAAGGAAGTTGAATTTTTTTTTTTTTAAAATCCATTGAACATTCAATTTCAATGTAATGCAACAAACAATATCAAGATGTACATACAAAATAATAGGCTAGTGCGAATAAAGAAAGTTACATGGGACAGTTTATCCATGAGTAAGTATATGCTTTAATTTGTGTTTTCATTTATAAATAAATTTTATACACATTATTAATTATTTTGAGAGTTTATGTAGAAACTATTGGCAACTAATTATCTTATGTCTGAAGAAAAATGTTGTAGTTATGTTATGCTCGTTACACTATAAGATTGACTAAGATATGCAAAAGCTTTTGATTGGGTAAATGGTATTTTTTGTAATACTCTAATTTTACCTATATTTTTTAATAGTTTTTATTCATGTTTAATTTTTGCTGACATTTAGAGCTATGGAGGGATACAATTTTGTGAAACATAATTTAGTTGGTAAAAATCAAAGTTCATAGAACCATATGTATGTATTACTTGTGCTTTTTGAGATTCATTTATGTTCGCTAATGCAATACTTGTGCTTTGTATATATAGGTTCTCTTGGTAGAGGTTTTGTGTATCCCAAATGTCATTATAAGTATTATAAGCAAGTATATTTATTTTTGTAAACAATGTAAATTTGGTATTCTGTGTTATGCTCTATATAAAATACAAATGATCTGATTCTGTCATATAATTTGTTGGTTCTGTGTAAAAAATGATAAAGTTCAATCAAAATGAGATTAAAAACAAACCATAATTGGAAAAAAAATATGTTATAGCCCTCGGTTATTAACAAAAATTGCCGTAAATACTGATATTTTTCCCTCGGTTATTAACAAAAACTAAGAGATATATGGTGCGCGCTACATAACTTTAAAAATTAAAAAAAAAAGTTGTTGCTGGTGATCTAACCAATGACCTTTTAAATGTCCCCTTGGCTATTCAGAAACTGAGGAGTAAGGTGACATGTTTTCATGGCTCCCTTCGTTACCTCGCTTCTCTAACCGAGGTAAAATCTCCTTCGCGCCTGAGGGTATATTTGTAGTAGTGGTTAAATTTCAAAACAATTTAAAATTGCAAAAATTTGAGATTCTAGGTCTTTGATTCGAGTCACACATCCCATAACACGAACCAAATGAAACATAGACTGTATGAAATGTTTGAAACTATCATGATTCGAATCAGGACTTGTAGTTGATTTAAATTATAACATCATTTGATTCGAATCACAACTTACACTTGACTTGAATCATGAAATACTGCATTTCTATGTTTTACCACTGTCACATTTGATTTAATCATACGTTTTCATGACTCGAATCATAAATATGAGTTTCTCATATGTTTTATATCTTGATTCATATTACTCTTCTCTTTCACTCAAATCAAACATTTTTCTTATGACTCGAATCAAACATCATTTTCCACTCTTTTTTGTGCTAGATCTCCAACAGCTATAAAAATCATTTCCTCTCAAAACCTTCACAATGTTTGAAAACATAGACTCCAATATTAACTTGAGAACTCACAAAATACTTGTTCTTTCATATTTTCAAAAAAGTTTGTGGACAATTGCAAACGATTTATTTCATCTTCTACCTCATTCTTTCTTAGTTGTTGTATGAATATGAATCTCATTTTTGGAGATCAGTGATTGTTGAGGAGATTCGTTTTTGAATTTAACGTTTCTTTGAAGATTTGATTGAGATTTCAGAGGTTCAGAAAGTGTGTGGTGTTGTGGATGATTTTGATAATTCCAGTGGAAAAGAAGGAGTTTCTTCTCTTCAGGTTGTCCTTGGTAGTGCTACGTGGAAGCCTACAGACAAGGTATGAGTTCTTCTCAATCTTCAAACAAACCAACACTCAAGATACTGGTGGGATTTAGTAAGTATTGTTATTGAACGAATACTTTGGAACAGGTTGTTAGGGCTGGAAGATTAGAAGCGATTTTGCATGAAGATTTTGCAAAGAGTTTAGTTCGTGTAATGTGTACAAGTCAAACATCCAGAAATAATTTTTTTTATATTTTCAACGTTAATTTTGATATTGTTATAGTTCAAAACTCTTGTAATTTTGTCACAAATATTTTTTTAAAACCAACAAATTTTCAATTTTTGGCCATTGGAGACTAAAGTAGGCGCAAAGTAAGGGCAAACGCATTGAACTAGTATAAATTCCACTGTAGTCTCTTCTCTCTCTCCTTTTTAATTTTTGTAGTTAGTTGCATGATTATGTTGTTCTTTATTTTTTTGGGTTAAATATGTTTTTGGTCCCTATAAATATCTCATTTTTTATTTTTAGTCCCTATTAAAAAAAGACATATTTTGGTCCCTACAAAAAATTTATGCATGCAGATTTAGTTCTTACTGTTTTCTAAAATTTTGAAAACTATTTAATTACTCCTAAACTTTAAAATATTTGAATAATTTTTTTCATACGTGTTCAGATTACTATGAAATATTTCTTTGCCAAATTATATAATTTTTTAAAATGTGAAGAAGTAAATATGAATTTTTTAAATTTCAGAAGATAATGAAAATCTCGACTTATAAATCAAATTTTGAGTTCCTTTTTTTTCGAGGAAATTTTTATAACGTTCTAAACATATCTACAAAATAATCATTTAAAAATACACATTGGTTTAACAGTAGGGACTAAAACTACGTGCATAATTATTTTGTAGGGACCAAAACATGCTATTTTTTTAATAGGGACCAAAACTAAAATTTGATAATTTTATAGGGACCAAAAACATATTTAACCCTATTTTTTTAGAAATTGCATGCCATTGGAATTTCTTTGGGTAGTGATTAATTGTAGTTTTGTCAAAATTGGAAGTTCAATTTTGTCTTGTTGTAGATTAATCTAAAAACTATGATTGTAGAATATATAGAGTATTGATGTTGTAAAATCACACTTGTGTAATTTTGACAATAATTCAATACAATAATTTGTTTGCATATTTGGTTGAGTTTGAGATTTTTTTTCAATAAGCCATATATTCATAAACAGCACAAGAAGTGCAAAGAAAACAACCAGAATTACAACACAACCACACAACAAAGCAAAACAGCCACACAACAATAACATTACCCCTTAACACAGGCAAGGGGGGTTGTGTGCCAATCATACAACGAAAATTTACTGACTTTGTTACCTAATAAATACCACTTCCAACTAAAGAACTTGACAGCGTTCAGAACATCATCCACTGACAAACTTCTTGAGTCAAAAGCAATACAATTCCTTCTATGCCACGGATACCAAACGACAGTACACCAGACCACCATAACAGCCTTATTATGAGACTTCCCAGTAGCATTATCCACATACCCAAGGACTGTAACAGCACTGTCGAAGCCCCCTGCCCAAGTATACCCCAACCACCTGCCTACACCACTCCACACAACTGCTGCATCCCTACACTTAAAGAACACGTGCGTTATATCCTCCTCCTCCATCCTGCACTGAGTACAGAGCAAGTTACCACCATCCACAAAAATACCTCTTTTAGCTAAGTCCAGTTTCGTAGCTACCCTGTCCCTTAACAACCGCCAGATGAAAATACTTATTTTGGAAGACAAATGCAACAACCACATTATCCTCATAGCTGTGAGGGATCTCTCGTCCCTATGACTCCCTTCATGATTCGACATCAGTAACTCATAGCATGATCTGACTGAAAATTCCTCATTGTACTGATAATTAATCTTCATCGGATCCCACTCAAATGCATCCTCTTTATCAAGTACCGGCGAGACTGATTGCAATAAATCCACCAAGTCTTCCCTTTCCCTCTCCTCCACTGACCTAGCACTAATGACTCCACACACTACCTTCCAGTGCCACACTCCCCCTCCCACCACCCTGACCTCGCAACAGAAGCATTCTTATTAGTTGCAACATTAAAAAGATTCAGAAAAATCTCCTTCAAAGGAACTTCCGAAACCCATCTGTTATTCCAGAAAGCTACATCCTCCCCCCTCCCCAAGAAGCATCTAACATTCTCCACAAACCACTCACTCCCAACCTCTTTGTCTAAGCTTATAAGACTCAAGTCCCTTCACCAAATTGATCCTTTAGCCTTAACTTGACAATCAACTCCATTGCAGTTGAGAGCCAACGGTAACGTTACACCTTACTTATGAACCAGTAGATCCTTCCATTTGCTCTCTCCAGAAACCAACATTCGTCACTTCCATTTCATAAGCAAGGCTCTGTTAAACCTTCCCAGGTCCTTTATACCAAGCCCACCTTTCTCCCTCGAAAGACACAAAGTCACCTAATCAACCCAGTGAATCTTCTTTTTAGCCTCATTACCACCCCAAAAGAACCTACTTTGAATACCCTAAATGACTTTTAACACACCAGAAGGAACTTTGTAGAAAGAAAAGGCATACAGTGGTAAAGCATTGATAACTGAATTGATTAGCACCAATCTCCCACCAACTGACAAAACTCTACTCTTCCAATCAGTCAACTTGCCTCTAATCTTCTCAACAAGACTCTTCCACAAGTGACACTTCCTTGGATTGTCCCCAATAAACACACCAAGGAAGGAACAAGGAAGTTTCAGAAGCCCACGGTGGAGAAAAGCAGAAGCTGCTGCAAGAAAACCAGAATCCATATTCACCCCACCAATGCTACTCTTAAAAAAGTTAATCTTCAACCCTGTCACTAACTCAAAACCTCGTAAGATCCCCTTAATACTCCACAGGTTTTCCCAAGATGCTTCCCCTAACAACAGGGTATCATCTGCAAACCGCGTTATGCAGAACTGATCCGAATCCCCTACTCTAAAACCTTTGTACAACCCTGTACTAACTGCCTTCTTAACCAACATCGTTAACACTTCCGTAACCAGTATAAAGAGAAAGGGGGATAATAGGTCCCCATGCCTTAAACCTTTACCAACCATAAAATCCTTAGTCACACTCCCATTTACCAAGACTGACAGAGAACCACTGCAAACTAAAGCCTTCATCCACTCTATCCACTTATCACCAAAGTTCATTTTCCTAAGAAGAGACTTTAAAAAACTCCACGAAACACAATCATACGCTCTCTCAAAGTCTAATTTCAAAACCATACAACTCTTCCTATTACGCTTCGCAAAATCAAGTACTTCATTTGCCACAAGAACACCATCAAAAATACAACGACCTTGAACAAAAGCCGTCTGTTCAGGAGACACCAAATAACTAACAACCTTCTTCAGTCTAGAGGCAAGCAGTTTAGAAAGAATCTTCTGCATACTATTCACCAAACATATGGGCCTATAATTCACTAAAGTTTGAGGATTCTTAACCTTGGCGACAAGAGTAATAAAAGAAGTTGTTCCAGCCTTAGTCAGAGCAGGTTTAGCAAGGAAATCATAGACAAACCTGAGGACATCCTTATAGACTATATCCCAGCAATCTTGGAAAAAAGACAGGGTAAACCCATCAGGGCCAGGCTCTTGCTTCCATTACAACTCCACACAGCTTGTTTAATCTCAACTTCAGAAAAATTAGCCTTCATCCATCTCTTATCCTCTTCACTAAGACTCCTCATTAGCAAGTCTTCTATAAACGGTCTGCTAACACTCTCCTCTTTAAAATTAGCTTCGAAAAACTTTCTAACCTCTTCCTTGACACCATCCACCTCTTCAATATAACCAGCATCAGTATTAACTCCCCAAATCCCATTCCTCCTTCTTCTAATCTTGACAACATTATGAAAGAATCTCGTATTGCTATCCCCTTCTTTTAGCCACAACTCCCTCGCCTTTAATCTTAAAATATCCTCCTTTAAGTTGATACTCTTCCACACTTCCTCACCTGCCAAAGCTCTCTTCTTAATCATTTCCTCTAAATTCAAGAAGCCTAACATACTCACCTCTTCATCCAATTCATTAAGATTCTTAATAGACTTGTCAATGTTAACATCAATCCACCTAAACACTTCAACACTCCAAACTCTCATGCTTTCTCTTAATCTTCTAAGCTTCGTCTTGAGAATGAAATCCCCTCTACCTCTAACCTCGACTGAATTCCACACAGACTTAACATGATCTTTGAACCCTGGATGTTTCTTCCAATAATTCAGAAACCTAAAAGGCTTCGGTCCCCAGTTAACTCTTTTGGACCTCAACCAAATAGGGTAATGATCTGATAACTCCCTCTTACCAATGAATTTCCCCGACAGCTTCCACTCCTCAACAAGATTATCAGACACAAGGAACCTATCAATCCTGCTCATGGAATTCCCAGACTTATTAAACCAAGTGAAATAACCACCTCTACAGGGTAAATCTGAACAATCAAGATCTGACATGAAACCTCTGAATTCTTCCATCTCCTTAGATTTTATACAAGCCGCTAATCCTTTTCTTTCTTCCTTGTAAGCTACTGCATTAAAATCACCTCCCACAACCCATTCTCCCATACCACACCTCCTCCTCCAGCTCACCAACTCAGACCACAACTTCCTCTTTGCTACCAAATAACAAGAAGAGTATACATTTACAAAAAATAAACTCCGCCCTTTCCACTCCACACAAATTCCAACAAAGCCTTCTCCCTTAAAATTGAAAACAAGGTCGAAGAGCTCCTTCTTCCACATAATTAACATCCCCCCTGCACTACCAACAGCATTAGATGCTGTCCATTCCACATCTTCACTACCCCACAAAGAGAAAACCACACAATTATCACAAACAGATTTCTTTGTTTCCTGGATGAAACACACATCAACACCCTCTGACTGAACCATCTTAGCCACTCTTTTCCTATTTTCCAAACTACCACACCCTCTCAAATTTAGAGAAACTATATTCATCAGTCTCCTTTGATTAACGCCTCCCTCGTGCTGTAACCCACTTCATCCCTCTTTTCCAGATCTGCAATCTTATCCTCCAACTCCTTGACACCTTCTCCACCTCCAACTCCAAGCGTTTCCACCCACTCTCTAACTCGCGTAGACACCTTACTCTCCAGATCAACCCAAAACCTCTTGTTTCCAACCATCACCTCTGAGTCCGTAACGGAATGGCACCGCCGTACAGAACCTTCGCTCACTTGCCCCACACCACCTTTCATTTTCTCCTCAGGATATGCAGAAGAAACTGAATTCTTCGAAACTTCTATTGGGTCTTCAGACATTTCCACAGGACTAGTAACTGAAGCCTTCATTTTCTTCCTCTTTATTCTCATGACCTTAACCAAAGCCTTGAGACCACCGTCAAGGCCCACTATACTCTTTCTACCAGCTTCCTTTGACTTAGAGACTCTAACCCCCACTTTCTTTCCTTCGTGGGCCAGCTTCTTACAATAGGCCTTACCACTCTTCTGGGCCAAAATCAAATTATCAAAACTACATATTAAACTCTTCTTAGGGAGAGAATTTGCCTCCTTGCCGTACACATGTCCCACTTCCACCGAACCTACTTTATTCACATCAACATCATCTGACACCTTTCTACCCAATGCCTCGTCAAAGCACCCATCCGGAAATAAAGTACCTGCGACACCGAGCCCAACACCATTTCCTCCCATTGCTTCTTCTGACACCCTTTTTCTCAACCCAGAAGTAACAAAAGAGCCTTTAGAGCAGTCTACTCCCAGACTAGGCTTGGTCTTCTGCAAACCTCCACCCGTTAAGTCACCTTCAACCTCTTCTCCTACACTCCCGTTCTCCTCACCGAAACTCCACCACTTAGAGCTACATTTCGAGAAGGACTCGTCTGAACACGAATCTTCCTTAACATTAACAGCCTTCTCGATCGTCTTGCAAATAAAACCAAGCGTCTCTTCCACCAACCTAATCCTGAACATTATTCCATCAATAGCTACCCTGAACAACTCGTTAATGGTCATCCCGCAGGACGTTCTGATCATAACATTTGCCACGTCCAATTTAGATACACCAGAGGAAGCCTCTTCACTGCAAACATACCTCCCAAACTTCGAAACTAAAAACTCAAAGAACTCGACCGTCCAAACATGGCAAGGAACACCGTAAATTCTCACCCACGTAACTCTTTCAGGATCTACATCGCCAGGATCCCACCTCCTTACTTCCACGAACCATTGATCTAGCCAAGACTTCGCATCCTTAATAAGATCCTGAATCTCACCAGGCTCATCCTCCTCAAGGAGACAAAGGTTGGCTCCAATAGGAGTAACTTTCACCCCAAAGTAACCTTCAGAAAAGAAGATCCTTTGCAAACTATAAGTCATTCCTGGAGAGTGAACCCTACCAATATATGCTTTGCTAAACCTATTGTAATCTTCAGATTTAGCTTCAAACGACAAATCCCAACCTTTCTTCCCTCCTCCTCCTCTAACCGCCTCAGCAAAGGAGATTTTACCATGCTTAAAATGCTCTTTTGCATAGTTAGCAGAACAACCCTCCGAATTACTCCTACCTTCCCTAGCACCGTAGAAAGGCTTTCTTCCACTATCACTTTGATTAACACCCTCTTTATTCTTCTCTCCTTCGTTCTTATGCTGACCCTTAAACAAGTCTTCTTTACTATACCCATAACACTCCTTCTTGCACTTCTCGAACCTTGGCACATTAGCATGCAACTTTCTCCCCTATATGAAAATACTATCCAGCTTCATACTCAGACTTCTCTTATCACTTACTCCAAAGAATCGAACAAACCCATACTTCCTTCCTAGCTTGTCACGCTTCAGAGGGATGAATACTTCATCCACATCACCATACTCCACAAACACTTTGTATAAATCCTTAGCCTGCAAGTGATCAGGGTACTCAGTTATGAAGAATGTAGTAGACACTATATTGCCAATTCCCTTCCCCCTCCCTGCATCATCCCACCTCCTTCATTCCCTCCTTCGAGACTGCACCTTGGTCCACTCTCCCATAGTTCCCCTTGAATTGTTGAGTTTAAGATTTTAATTTTGATTGTTCTGTGAACGGCTCAAGTCATTACATACCAATTTTAATCTATATGCATAATCTATTTTATGCTAAAGTTTTCTTCTGTCACGCAAAATCATTTTTGTTTTAAAACTCTTAAAAAAATTGAGACTATTTTCAACAAAGTTTTAACTGGAGGTCTATTCACCCCCTCTAGACCGTTGAGTACTCTATATTCTGGTCCAAGAAATCAATGTCCTTTCATTTAAAGGCTATATTATTAATTTGAAGAGAGTTTAGTTATAATCTTCTTTGTATTTTTTTATAGTATGTTTCTTTGTTTAATGGGAGAATTAAATTCTCTTTATAACAATGTACAAGTCCAAAGTTAATAAGTTAATAGAGGCTTTAGGGAGTATAAAATAGAAGGAAAAAAATATTGAAGAGTGCTCATTTTTACAAATTTGGTTAGTTATTATAATGACCTAAAATTCTTTGAAGGTGAGGACAAAATGAAGAAACAAGAGACTTTGAATGAAGTGATTTGTTATTTTGAGTTATTTTTACTACAATAACTCTAGTCTTATGGGTGTAATGGGGTTTGGATAATTATGTGTCATGAAAGGGTTTATAATTTTTTTCACACAAAATTGTAGTTGAGTTTATAAATTTTCCGTGAAAAAATTATTGTTGAGAGGGCTTGAAATTTTTACTTTCAAAAATTGTAGTTGAGAGGATTTATAATTTTCCAGTGCAAAAATTGTAGTTGACAGAGTTTGTAATTATTTTGTCAAAAAATTATAGTGGTAGAAGGAGGGTTTGCAATTTTCTCCTTGTAAAAATTGCAATTATTTGAGAGTTTGTAATCTTGTCTTTGTAAAAATTATAATTTGACTAATAAAATATTTTTGTTGAAATATTGTGGTTGTATGTATGAAATGTCCAATCATAATAAATTAGTAAAATTGTATTTTTTTTATTATTACCTTTTTTTTTTGTTTATTTTGCTTCTTTTGGGGGCGTGTTTCATTGTGTGTAGAGAATTTTTATGTTATTCTCCCAAAAACTTAACTATATTCTATTCCAACTAAATTAATCGTAATTTTACTCATGATTAATTAAATTTTGCAAGTGAAGAAAAACTGGATGTCAGTACATAATTTTTGTTGTTGTTACCTTTATCTCTTCTTGGATTGGGATAACTTTGGTTAGGTCATAGAAGAGGACAATCCATAACTATAGTCGGATTAAGAATCATCATAAAGGAACACTGGATGATCAGGCAGGCGTGACTAGGCAGGTCATGGGTCGTTTATTCTGACCTAATGGGGCGGACCTTCTGGTCCACTTTAGTATCCATTAGGAGATAACCGAATGGTCATGTTCTAGGCCACGTAACCAATGTTGGTAGAATCGAGATCTTATATAAAATTAAAAAAAAATATCAAAATCGTAAAATATAAAATCGTAATTAAGATCAAAAGATTCTACTCACTTATTTTTATAGAATCGATAGGGTATAACAAAATCGTAAAACATAAAATCGTAATCAAAATCGTAAGATTTTACTAAAATAAAAATAATACTAAATATATATTATATTATATATACTTTTAAAAATACATGTATACAATTTTTAAAAGAAAAGATATAAAAATTATACGAAAAAATATATAAAACAAAAAAAAGAAATAGTTATTAAAATTTCAAAATAAAAAATAATTAAAAAATAAAATAGAAGAAAAAGTAGATGTGTAGTGGCGTGTCTGTGATGTCTTGTCAATCACACTGCACAAGAAAAAAGTTATTGTGATAAAGCCAATTCAACTCACTTTGTAAAAGCTGACTAAAATTACTTATGTAAAATGCTTATTGTATTTTTCAAAAACAAAAGCAAAAAGCAACCGATACAAACCAGAAGATGAAGAACAAATCTAAAGATGAATGTTTCAGAAGAAAAAATTGAAAACGCAGGTAAACTTAAATGAAGACGAAAATAAAAATGAAAGCAGGTGTAGACAAAAATGAAGTTTGAAGCATTAATTACAACCCGATCAAAAACACAAAAGGGCATAACAGAGAAACATCAGATTGCAGTCAGGGTCGAAATTGACCCAGGTAAGCTCAGGATTTTGAAATATTTCTAAAAATAGTCTGAATTCACGATCTGTTTGCCAAAACCGAGATCTTTGCCGTGATTTCCGCTATTATACGATCTTGCTTACGATCCAGATCAGTGGAGGTGGTTGAGATCGCAAAATCGTACGATTCCACGATCTGGATCGCGATTTTGATAACAATGGTTTTACTTATTTAAGTAAAGGAAAAAATGATTGATGCCATTAAAAATTTCTGTTATACCAGGGTTGATTTGAATCATCATAAGTATAGATTCAAATCCATCAATATTGTTGAGATAGAAAAAAGACAATTTCTTAATACACTACTCATGTTTCTTAGACACACGTGAAATTCTGTTTTTGCCCTCAGTTTTCAGATGTGCACATCCGGACGCACCATTTTTTTTTTAAAAACGTTGCTTTGTTCCGGATATGCAAATCTGGAATGACAAGTTACGCGTCTTCCGGATGTAAATCAGTACATATTAAGCGTAAACTTGTCCGGATGTGCACATCTGAAAAAATGGTTGAAACTCAGCATACTAAGAAGTAATATTTATTTTAAGAAATAATAATAACATGTATTTTAACAGAAGGTTAGAGCAACGAATATGGTAGACATCCTTTGATGATAACTTCAAAATATTTATCAAAACGCATGGTGGCCACTTGTTCTGTATCCAAAAGCTGTCTAGTAGTTCTAACCCATATTTAAACAAAATAACGGTCATCCACCTATGATGGCAAACATGACCTATAACCATAAGTTATATATCCAAAAAAGGCATTGTGAATATCCGAACTCCCAAATCTATCCTCGAAGATTGTAGGACAAATCAAGATCAACGGTAAAATATTACTTCTTTGACGTTATCCAAGATAAATGGCAGCAGAGTCGACACAAAGTTGGTGGTACTCCTATTACCACTTGCAGAACCAGAATCAGAATTTTCGACTTCACTTATGTAGTATCAAGCGTGGTGCCTAAATGATACATGTTGATGTATATTTATGTATGTGTATATATTATAACTTGTTTTAATTTTATATATGATTTATTTTGCATTGTTAATTTCTGCTTATCAGAGATGGAGTAAGTGAGAGTCAGTTTAGTCAGATTTTGCTTTATGAGATGGAGTAAGTGAGGGTCAGTTCAGTCAGGTTTTAAAATTTTAATTTATTTTAAAATAAAATAAAATAAAATAGTGATAATAATGAGTTTTTTATGCATACAAACACTGAATTTCATTATATTTATATTTTTTAATAGTCCAAAATGGTAAATAATAATGAGTTTTTTATGCATACAAACACTTTTCTTGTATCGTGTAAGTTACTAACTACTCCCATTCTTAACCTTTCTTCTCCAAAAAGCTCAGTCTTTTCAGTGCTCGGTGCCCTTACAGGTAAATAATAATAAGTTTTTTTATGCATACAAATTTTTTTTTATTCATCAACGTTTCACTCAGTAATGCATGTTTACTTTATTGACTCAAGATTAATGGCTACACCGAAACAACACATTAAAGAGATACGAAGAACAAAGTTTTCTATTGACGGGGAAACCTAATCCCTTGACTCAAGTCTTCATCATGCTGTCAAGACCTTCTCCTTCCCCTCATTCGAATGTATATTAAGTTGCGACGATATATTAACATATGCAACCAACCAATAAAACCGATATTTTATAAAAAAAATAAAGTTCTGTTATTTTTCCAGATCTGCAGATCAGGAATTTTTCCTGATGTACACATCCGGAACAAATCAGCGTTTTTTAAAAAAAAACGGTACGTCCGGATGTGCACATCCGGAATCAGAGGGCAAAAAAGAAATTTTGCGTGATGCCTAAGAAATTTAAATGGTGTATTAAGAAATCATCTAAAAGAAGAAAACATGAAAGAGTATGATTTTATTGAGACATATGATGTTTCTATAATAAATTAAAGTTTACAACTCTTATAGTGCCCAAAAAAAATATAATAAATAGAGACATATGATGTTTGATAGAATTAAAGTTTACAACTCTTATATTCCCTTATAGATTTTGTCTCTTAAAATTATGCATGTAAAGTATTATGTAATTCTCAAACTTTTGATTGATTCCTATATTGGAGAATGCTTATACTTACAACGGATTTTAAATCTTATCATTTGTTAATATTTAATAGGAATGAAAGTTATGATGTGAGCTTCCAGGAGTTAAAAAAGAAGCCACCCCACGAATGTGAGCTTCTAGCAGCATTACTTGGTCCTTCAACCTCTTGCATACAGATACAAGTCATACAACTACAACAGCCTAAAAACAATAATTAAAAAACAAAATCACTCAAAAGAAATAGTAATTCTTGTACGAGTATAATACCTATTTGTATAACCAATCAAGAACTCAGGTTACATTGAAATACAAATAATATTAATAAAGAGACATCAAAGCCTGTGTTTAAGTTGTTACAATCCAAAAAATTTAAAGGGTTGGAAGTTATAGAAAGAAAGGGTTTCTGACTGCAATATTGAGTAGGAATGAAAAGGAAGGGTTTGAAGTTATGGAAAGGAAGAGTTTCAAATTGCTTTTTTCCTACAATAAATTAGCTACAGATTAGTTATGATTTTAGCAACCGATTATCTATGAAATTCTATGGGTTCAAATATGATTTTGACCATAACCATGTGGCGTGACACATCAGCACCTTGCAATGCTGGCAAAGCCACGTGGCATGCCACGTCAACTCTCTTAAGTGGAATAGACGGCAAGGATGAAAAATAGGGATGGAAAATTTTATGAGGACGTTTCTTTGAAAAAAAATGTTCTAAGAAATAAAACTAGATTTTAGAATATTTATAAAGATCTGTAACATATTTAACCCTTCTTCTAATTATTTTTAATCATAAATATATGCAAGGTTATTTTTAATCATAAAGAAATTTTAAACTTGCAAGGTGTTGAACACATAACCTTTCCACCTACTTTTACTAGGCTATGTTGAATGTATGAAATACATTCTTGAAACTTATTATTGAAATTTATTATGTCTCTTTGTTGTTCTGCTTTTGTAAATCAAAATAAATCCAAAAAATGCACCAATTTTTATTAGAATTTTTTTTACTTAAATAATCCACTTTTTCAAATAAATATCAAAATTAATTCGCTTTCTCATGTATTTTCCATATTAACCCACTTTTCAATAAAATATTTCCCAACACATAGGAGATACCAATTCAATTGACGACAATGATTAATATATAAGAAGAGATAAGGATGACAATGGGCCGAGTTTGCATAGGGTACTATAGTACCCGTCTTTATCCCCGCGGTTGGAAAAATCCTCGTATCCGAGTCCATATCTGCATGGGTATCAACATTGACACCCATACCCGTACCCAATGAGTATGTAATAGTCAGTACCCGTACTCGTAACTTGCATTTTTAATAAAATTAAATATATCAAATTTAAAATACCATATTATTTTATTTTTTTAAAACATTAAAGAGTTTTAAAAAAATATTATTGTTGAATTATGAAATAAATGATTATTTATATTAAATATGTAGTGTTTTAAAATTGATGATTTTTTTTTAATTTACAAACATTTATTTTTATATAATAATATAAATTAATATATATAAATATATATTATGCGGGTATGGGGCGATGTGAGTACTAAGGTGTCCATACCCGCACTCATTCCCGCGTATTTAAGTGGGTAATTACCCGAGTCCGTATTCGTATTCATTTTTACTAGAGTTGAGTCAAATTGTCATTCTTAAGAAGAGACGTCAATCCAATTGTGGATCAAATTCATTTAAATGAGTAATTAAGTAAAATGTTAATTTAATTTTTAGATTAGATTTAATTTAGAGACTATAACTTGGAATAAATTTAAAAAACTTACTTTTAAAGTAAGCTGATCTTCACTTTTATATATATATATATATATATATATATATATATATATATATATATATGATCTCGAGTGTTCGATCAGATCCACACACGCTGGTCGTCAGATAGCAAGGTGCTCGGTAGATGATGGTCGCTGGACGTGCTGGGTGTTCGGACTGTTGAGGAGAAAAGGGGGTGTACCTGCAAAGCACTCCGACGCTCAAGTAAGAAAGGGTCAGAGAAAAAGGGGCAAGTACAAAGTGTATTCTGAGGGTGAAAATGTGATACCTCGCCCTCTCAAATGAGAGGGTTTATATAATGATCCCCAGCGCGTGGCCAACGGTCCTATTTTCGAGGCGAAATAACCGTTTTCCTGAAGAATAGGTAACTGCCCAAACTAGCCGTTATGAAGGGCAGGAGGGTAGTTGCGGGCATCTGTCCGTCAGCTGTCGGGGAGCTGTAGCTCGTATGTGGCGGACAATAATTTCGGGAAGGGCTGAGCAGTCAGTGCCCGGTTGCAGTGGCAAAAGGATACTTTTGTCATCTTAATGGACTGGATCCAAGCGTTTGGGTCGTTACTGTAGCAGTCACGGATTGGGCTGTGCATGGCCGTTGGCCCAGTCCAGAACAGTAGCCCCCCAAGTCGTTGCTTCCGAGCATGGAAGTGATGACTTAAGGATAGCGTACAGTCTCGGGGAAGTGGAGCGTTTTGCTCGTCGGCTGTAGAAGTCCGTGGTTTCTACTGACCGTCGTGGCTGTTGGTCATGGTCGTTATACGTTGCCCGTTACCGGTGGGTACCATCAGTTTAGTGGAATACGAAACGGTACGGGGGTTGCCACGTGTGTGTTGGAACTTGTGCCGCCGCCGCTTAGGCAATGATGGCTAGCGGGTAGTCATTATGACCTATGTGCGCGTGTGGTTGCACGTGACCTCCTGTATAAATAGGGGGGAAAACCTTCATCAGGACCTTTTCCTTCAATCTTCAGCAAATTCCTTGCCCGTGAACGCTGTCCGTTGCAACCTTCATTGTTTGAAGCTCCGAGCAAGTCCTTCCAGCCTCATATTTACGAGTAAGTCGTCTTTTTTCCTTGTTTTGCTTTTTGTCGATGTTTACTTAGACGGTGCATGTGGTTAGGTTAGATTTTAGGAGACTTAGGGCTGTATATGTGGTAGTCGCCGGTGGTGGATGATGGTTCCGCCGTCTCCATCGCCGCTAGCCTGTCGTTACGTTGTGTGTGGAAGGTCTGTCCGTGACGCCGTCGCGATGGTGACGTGCACGTGATCGTACGAACGTTGTGTTTTACGGAGTTGTGAGCTGAATGAAAAACTCGTGATCTTGCTTTGGAGAAATTCCTCGTGTGGGAGGAGAGTTCCGGGCACTGTATCGCGGGGAGACTTTTCGCAGTGTTGTCAGGGCTTATGCCGGGGACGTCGTCCTCAGCCCTTAGCGTGCCCTTTCACTTGTTCAGCGGTGGAAGGGTGGATTTGATTAGCTGTCGAATTCACTGTCTTTCTCTGCTTTTCAGGTGATGGCGACAGGGCCCCGTGGAGAAATTGTATTAGATTCGTCCGAGGAGGAGTCTGGTTCCTCGGGGAGTAATAGCACTCAGTCTTCGAGTGGGTCCACTGAGCAGGATACGGACTACGAGCAAGAGGACGAACTGCGGGACGATGATTAGGACGAGGTGCTCGAGGAGGAGGTACCCGGGGAGGATGCACCCGAGGAGGATGTAGCAGAAAATAAAGCAGAGGAATGGGAGGTAGCGGAACCCTCTGAGCATGTGTCCGAGTTTGCGAGCTATGTTGGAGACTGCTTCCGGACGGTGGGAGACGACGGGGATTGGAGAGTCCACTTTCCCACTGCTAATGAGCGCGTCTGCACCAATTACGGGGAGCGTTTCACGATGTATGAATATGTCTTCAAGGAGTTGGGCTTGAGGCTTCCATTCACGGATTTCCAGCAGTCCGTCTTTCTACATCTTCACCTGGCCCCTACGCAGCTCCACCCCAACTCGTTAGCGTTCATGCAGGCGTTCGAGTTGGTGTGCGAGCACTTGCAGGTAGGGGCGACTCTTCCATTCTTCTTCACCGTATTTCATCTTCAATGGCAGACTTCTGGAAAGAGCTATGGCTGGGTCTCTTTGAAGCAGCAGCGTAAGCTGTTCAAACCTTTCTCTGAATCTATCCGTACATTTAAGACGAGGTACTTCGTCGTGGAGCCCGTATCGGAGGCTGCCCAGGATAGCACGTTCTGCTGGGAGCTTGAAGTGGATGAGAACGGGGAGGACAGGATTAACGAGGAGGGTAAATACATTGGGCGGCGATTGCTGAAATATCCCTTCCAGTGGACCGGGGCGCATTTTACTAAGCCGCCAAAGGACTATGTTTTTGAGCCGACCGATTTGGATGAGGGGGATGCTGCCTCATATGAGAAACTGCTGAAGTACGTGAACTCGTTCCGGATGGCCGAGTGTGTTACGAAGAAGAAAGTGGCGATCCTTGAGGACGACGGTAGTCCTCGAGTAGAGCCTCGTTTTATTAACGTTAGGGCACTGCTGGGGTGCAACACTTATAGGGATGCTATGGATCTGCTCGGTATTCAATCTTAATATATTGCTTTGTATTGCTCGTTATTTTTTATCACCTGACGCCTGTTTTTGTCTTTTGCAGCCGCTATGCCTTCAGCCCACGAAAGGATGGTGAGGAACGTGGCCGCGCGGAAACAAGCTGCTGCAGCTGCTACTCCTAAGGTTCGTCATTCCCCTGCCCTTGCGATTGGTCCTTCCCAGCCTCCTCAGGGGAATGCTTCACCGACCAATGCACAACGGTCTCCAATGCCCCTGGCGACCAGGTCTAAGCGTCCAAGGAACGAGGCAGTGGATCTGGGCAAGGCGCCAGAGAAAGCGAAATTCGAGTTGCCTCCTTGTGTACTGGACAAGAGGTTTTTTGAAGGGACCTCTTTGGTGATTCCCCACGCTGATTCTCTTCATCTGCAAAGCCTGGACCATCCGAGCAAGAGGGCGTTGGTGGCTCAGGATGCCTCTGCGGTGGTCAGGCTGCTGGAGATGGCGGCCACCTATGCCGAAGGGGACACGACCACTGAGGGTGAGTTGACTATTTCCCACGGGAAGGTGAACGCTCTCGAGGAGAGCTTGAGGAAGGCCAGGGAGGAAGCTAGGGCTGCCAAGGAGGCGAGGGAGAAGGAGAGCGAGGAGGTTGCCAGCTAAAGGGGAAGATGGTTACGCTCGAGGCTGAGAAAAAGGCTGCTGAGGACTTGGTCGCGCAACTGCAGGCGGCCAATGCTCCAGGCGAGGAGGAGCCTGAGGACGTGAAGGTGCTGAAGACAAGGTCAGAGTTAGTTGCCCGACTGGTGGTGGCCGAGGATGACAACGCGGTGCTCGGCGAGGATTCCTTCCAAAACGCAGTGTCTCATCTTCAGGTGGTGAATCCTGGTGTTGATTTGGTGACCGAAGGTACCAATTTCCTGGCGTACGTTAAAGATGGGCAAATAGTGATGCCAGAGTCTATCCTTGCCGGCCAAGCTAGAACCCAAACCTCTCCGCCCGATGATGAACGAGTCGAAGACACCGAGGAATGATGTTTGCCGATGATGATGTTTTGCCGGCCTGCATGCCGTGTAGTTTGTTGTAATTTTATTTGGTTTGGGGGGCGTGGCCCCCCTTTTTTATGTAATTCGTACAATCTTTGGCCCTGGTGGCCTTTTTTACTTTATGCCCGATTTATGTTGGCCGGTTTTGTTACTTATATGATTTTTGTTTATGTTGTTGTACTTTACATTAGTGTTGTACTTTATCTTAATTGTGCGTGTATGACTGCCCGTCGGAGGGTGTGTCCGTTAGTGGAGCTTTCTTTTGGAAGGTAGCCCGCTGCGTGTGAGTTCGCCAGTGCGGGGAACTGGGCGAACAACCGGGGAAGGCCCTGGTGAGGTTGCGGATCTCAGGTCGCGATTGAGGCCTGAGGTCGCGGCGTGAACGTCCCATCGCGAGCTGGGGTTCTGCCAATCATGGTACTTGGGCGAAGGCGATGCTCGGTCGAGGACCGCCGACGAGCAGAGTTCCGGCTTGCTTGTTTGAGCGGGATTCTACTTTGTGTGCATGCGTCGCTTGTACCTGGGCGAGCATGATGACCGCTAGGTGGTCTCTTGATACGAGGAAGCCTAAGGTCACTTTAGTTGTAGTATTTCTTAAGTTTCTCAGCGTTCCATGGTCGAGGGAGTGCCTCCCCGTTGAGGTTTTCTAAGAAGTATGCGCCATTTCCCGTTTTGGCACGGACTTTGTATGGCCCTTCCCAGTTGGCCGCTAGTTTGCCTTCGCGAGGGTCCTTGTGGTTTCTCCGCAGGACAAGGCTGCCCACGTCGAATTCTCGTCGTAAGACTTTGGCGTTGTGCCTGATTGATATTTTTTGCTTAAGAGACGCTTCGCGGAGGGCTGCTCCTGTCCGGATTTCCTCGACGAGGTCGAGCTCTTCTCTTATCGCTCCGTTATTCTTCTCCTCGTCTAGAGGTGACTCAGTCCTCCTGGATGGTACGTGGATCTCGATGGGTAAAACAGCCTCCATGCCATATGCTAAGCGGAAAGGCGTCTCCCCGGTGGTGGACTGGGGAGTAGTACGATATGCCCATAAGACGCTGTGGAGCTCCTCGACCCAGACCTTCTTCGTTTCGTCCAGTCTTCGTTTGAGGCCACGAAGGATGACACGGTTGGCCGCTTCCGCCTGCCCGTTGGTCTGGGGGTGCTCGACCGAAGCGAAGTGTTGCTTTGTTCCGAGATGGGCGACGAAGTCTTGGAACTTCTTGTTCGTGAATTGTGTTCCATTGTCCGTGAAGATTGCTTGGGGAATCCCAAAACGGGCAAGGATATTCCGCTTGTAGAAGCGTAGAATGTTAAGTGCTGTTATCTTCGCTAAGGCTTCTGCTTCTAACCATTTTGTGAAGTAATCTACGCCCACTATCAGGTATTTGTTTTGGCTAGCCCCGTCACGAAGGGTCCCAGGATGTCAAGGCCCCACCAGGCGAATGGCCACGGGGATGTCAAGCTTTTCAGCTCGTTGGGGGGAGCTAGGTGCATATCCCCGTGCCGTTGGAATTTGTCGCATTTCTTCACATGCTCTTTGGCGTCTTGCTGCATAGTTGGCCAATAATATCCCGCCCGGAGGGCCTTGCGGGCAAGGGACCTTCCCCCCAGGTGCTGGGCGTTAATACCTTCGCGGATTACTCGTAATGCGTGGGGGGCAATCTCCTCCTCTATGCACTTTAGTAGCGGAATGGAGAAACCCCTTCGGTAAAGTTTGTTTTCGAGGATGACGTACGAGCAAGCTCTTCATCTGATGGTGCTGGCTTCTTTGGGGTCATCTGAAAGTTCTTCCCTGGTGAGGTAGTTGTACACGGGCGTCATCCAGCAGTCGGTGTCCCCGATTGCGTGCACGCGTAGGGTCGAGGGCCCCTTGTCGATGCTGGATCGGGGAAGTATCTCTTAGATGACTGACCTGTTTCCGCCTTTCCTCTTGGTGCTCGCTAGCTTGGATAGAACGTCTGGTCGCACGTTGTGTTCGCGGGGAACATGTCTTACTGCTACCGTCCTGAACTTCGATATCTTTTCCCTAACTAGGGAGAGGTATTCAGACAGACTGTCGTTTTTGGCCTGATACTCCCCGGAGACCTGGTGAGCTACGAGCTGAGAGTCCGTGCAGATGACGATTTCTTCTGCCCCTAGGTCTTCGGCTAGGCGTAACCCAGCGAGGAAGGCTTCATACTCGGCCTGGTTGTTCAACGTGGGAAAGGATAAAGTGAGAGACGCTTCGACTATGGTCCCCTCGTCGTTCTCCAGAATGACTCCTGCCCCGCTGCCGCTCGAGCTGGATACTCCGTCTACGTAGATGGTCCATCTGTTTGCTACGTGGGGCGAGGAGTCTGAGAAGGTTACTTCTGCCACGAAATCGGCCAGGGCCTGTGCTTTGAAAGCCTTTCTGCTTTCATACCGGACGTCAAATTCGGACAGCTCCAACGACCACTTGAGCATTCGACCTGCCATGTCTGGCCGTCCCAGCAACTGCTTGATGGGCTGATCCGTCCTCACCACGATCGTGTGGGCCAAGAAATAGTGCATTAGTCATCTGGCGGCATTAACGAGGGCCAGTGCTACCTTCTCTATCTGCTGATATCGCAACTCCGCGTCTTGCAACGCTTTGCACGTGAAGTATACGGGCTTTTGCCCGGCGTGATTCTCGCGGATGAGAACAGCGCTCACGGCCTCGGCGGTGACAGCGAGGTATAGGAACAAAACTTCCCCGGTATCTGGCCGCGATAACACGGGCGGTTTCGACAGAGCTTGTTTTAAGTGAAAGAGGGACGCCTCGCATTCTTCGGTCCATTCAAACGCGGCTTCTTTTCTCAAGAGTTTGAAGAAAGGAAGGGCGTGTTGGGCGGATTTTGCGACGAAGCGAGACAACGAGGTGAGTACCCCGTTGAGGGACTGGATGTTCTTCTTAGACGTGGGCGTTGGGAACTCAGAGAATGCCCGACATTTGTCGGGGTTAGCCTCTATTCCTCGTTCCGTTAGGTAGAAACCGAGGAATTTGCCTGCCCGTACTCTGAACGTGCACTTCTCTGGGTTAAAACGCATTTGATATTTTCTTGCTTGCTCGAAAATTGTTCGAAGATGGGCGACATGGTCTAGTTTCTCGTGGGACTTGATGATCATGTCGTCCATGTATACCTCGAGCATGTCGCCTATTTGTCCTTGGAAGACTTTGTTCATCATTCGTTGGTATGTAGCGCCGGCGTTCTTCAGACCGAAAGGCATCACGTTGTAGTAATAATTGCCCGATTTGGTCATGAAGGTCGTGTACGTTTTATCGCTCGCGGCCATCGGGATTTGATTGTAGCCCGAGTAGGCGTCGAGGAATGATAGTAGCTTAAAACCTGTTGAGTTATCCACGAGCTTATCTATATTGGGGAGGGGGTAGGCGTCCTTCGGACAGGCCTTGTTAACATCAGTATAATCAACGCACATTCTCCATTTGCCATTATTTTTTCTTACAAGTACAACATTTGAGAGCCACGTAGTGTATTTGGCCTCGGAAATAAACCTAGCTTCTAGAAGGTCTTTAACAGCCTTCTCCGCGGCTTCCATCTTCTCCGGGGACTGTTTCCTTCTGCGCTGGGCAACGACTTTGACGGCCGGATCGATGGTAAGCTGGTGGCAAGCGACGGAGGGGTCCAATCCTGGCATTTCAGCAGCGCTCCATGCGAACAAGTCTGCGTTTTCCCTGAGGCACGCTTTTAGTTGTCTTTTGGCCAGGTCGGGGAGGTCTGCTCCGATCTTTACTCCCTGTTGGGGGTCTTCTCCGAACGGGACGAGCTCGAAGTTGCCATCTGGTATGGGGCGCAGGAGATGGCTGTTGTTGTGGGACTGGCTGCCCGAAGTCGTCGGGGCTTTGGCGTGATCCTCCTCGTTGAAACGGCTGTCCAAGTCGATAGATTCGACCTGGGAGAGTGGTTTTGGCTGCTCGGAGCTGCTGGGCAGAGGAGGGCGACCAGATGTCCTCGGCTTCGCTGAGATTGTGCTCAATCCTTTTGATGCGGCTTCAAAGCATCGACGGGCAGCTTCGATGTCGCCGTGGAGGGTGGCGACCATCCCTTCTGAAGTGTAGTACTTCATCTTGAGATGTACGGTGGAAGGCACTGCAACCAACTCTGCCAGGGTTGGCCTTCCAAAAATGCACTGATATAGTGACGGGCAGTCGATTACCAGAAACTGTGCTTTGATTGCTCGGGTTGTCTTTCCTGAACCGAAAGTCACGATGAGCTCTACGTAACCTCGAGGCCTTGTTACTACTCCGTTGAATCCCTGCAGGTCGGATCCAACGTATGGGGTAAGGTGAGAGTCGTCCAACTGCAGTGTCTCGAACAGGTGGTTGTACATAATATCAACTGAACTGCCCTGGTCCACGAGTATCCTGCGAACGTCGAAGTTCGCCATCCTTGCCCGGATGAGAAGCGGGATGCTTGAGTTCGGTGACCCGCCGAGGAGCTCCTCTCTGTAGAAGGAAATGGGAGAGGATCCTTTGCGAGTGGTATCCAGCGTGGTGACTTCGTTGGCGCTCTTGCTGATCAGTTGATCTAACTTTCTTTTGACCGAACCAACCGTGATTTTGTTGAATCCACCACCGGAGATGACCATGGCCGACGGGAAGGTTTCCCACGGGCTGTGAGCGCCGAGGAACATGGAAGCGGGCAGACTGTCAGGGATGTAGAAGTCTTCTGGTCGAGTCACGGACATAGCGACCTGTACGTTGGTGTCATCGGAGGGCGGAGTCTCTTCAGCCGCCTTCTTGCTCTCCTGGGTTTCTTGCCGGGGAGCTATTTTTTTCTTCGCGAACTGCTTCAGATGGCCGTCGCGAATGAGGATCTCTATGGCATCCCTGAGGTGGATGCATTCTTCCGTCGTATGGCCGTGGCTCTTGTGGAAGCGGCAATACTTGGATTTGTCCACACCTGGCCTGGCCGGCAGCTGTTTGGGGAAACGGACCCCCGCTTGTTTGAACTCTGAATTGGCACATTCGGACAAGATTTTCTCCCTCGAGGTAGTGAGGGGGGTATAGTCGTGGAACCGTCCAGAAGGTCCCTTCTGTTCGCGTGCATCGCGAGGCCGATCGTCGCGTCTTTTATCTCCTCGACGGGATGTCGAGGGCTCTTCAGCTCTGGATGTCCGGGTACTTTCTTGGTGACGGGAGGCCCGGACAGAGTGGGCAGCGACCTTCTCCTCGTACTGTATATGCGACTGGGCTTGGTGGAGGAGAGCGTTGAGGTTCCTTGGTGGATCTAGGCCGATGGCTTTCGCGAAATCTGAGCCAGGACGTAATCCCTGCTCGAGCAGGAATTTCTTCATATCGTCGGTCGTTGGCACTTGGACGGCTTCCTTGTTGAACCGCTCAATGTAGTCCCGAAGGGGTTCATCTCTCCCCTGTACAACAGCTCCAAGGGACGCCTCAGTCTTAGGATGGCGTCGTGATGCGGTAAAGTGTCGAGAGAAGATCCTCCCGAGCTGCCTCCAGGAGGTGATGGATTCCTTGGGCAGTTGTTTGTACCAGGTCATTGCTCCCTTCCGGAGCGTGGTCGGGAACAGGCGGCACTTGATGGCTCCTCGTACACCTTGGTAGTCCAGAAGAGCATCTATGTTTTCTATGTGCTCGTCTGGGTCCGTGGTTCCATCATAAGTCCCTAGAGACGGAGGTTTCTCTAGTCCTTTGGGGAGACGGGTGGCTAGGATCCTGCGGGACAACGGGCCGCGAGGCTCGTCGTCGCTGTCCGAACTTGAAGTCGACGGTGACCGTTGTCTGCGCTCTCGGCGGCGGTCTCTGCGAGGTGAGGGCGATCGTGGCCGGTCGCGATGTCTGATCGGGGAAGAATGTCTGTCCTGCCTCGTTCTCTTGTGTCTTGGTGGCGACTGGTCCCGCGGGGAGATCTGGTCGCGTTTGCGAACGCGTAGTGGTCCGGGCCTCGTCATACGGTCTTCCTGGCGCCTAGGCGGCGGGCTTCTTGATTTCTGGTGTTTCCTCTTGGGGGGAGAAGATCTTGGAAGAGCTGCTTCTTCGAGGGCTCCTATCCTTTCACCTTGCTGTAAGATAAGGAGGTTCGTGAGGTTGACAGCATCTAGGAGGGCTGCGACGGCTAGATCAGTGCTGGGGGGGCCAGGAATTGGTCGCTCCCCCAACGGTGACTGTTTTTCTCCTTGCTCGGTGGGAGGAGGAGTTGGAGAAGCAGTGGCCCCGTCTCGAAGGAAACGGGGATCAGAAAGTAACAGCGAACTGCCATTAACGTCCACCTTGTTGACGGGGACAAGAACTGTAGCGTCAGCACTTCTTGCGGGGTTCTGAGCGGCCATGTGTGGGTGGATTAACGAAGGTATGTTTTGATCTTTAGTTTCCGAGTAAGAAAGAAAGAATGGGAGAACAAGGAGTTCCCACAGACGGCGCCACTGATCTCGAGTGTTCGATCAGATCCACACACGCTGGTCGTCAGATAGCAAGGTGCTCGGTAGATGATGGTTGCTGGACGTGCTGGGTGTTCGGACTGTTGAGGAGAAAATGGGGTGTACCTGCAAGGCACTCCGACGCTCAAGTAAGAAAGGGTCAGAGAAAAAGGGGCAAGTACAAAGTGTATTTTGAGGGTGAAAATGTGATACCTCGCCCTCTCAAATGAGAGGGTTTATATAATGTTCCCCGGCGCGTGGCCAACGGTCCTATTTTCGAGGCGAAATAACCATTTTTCTGAAGAATAGGTAACTGCCCAAACTAGCCGTTATGACGGGCAGAAGGGTAGTTGCGGGCATCTGTCCGTCAGCTGTCGGGGAGCTGTAGCTCGTGTGTGGCGGACAATAATTCCGGGCAGGGCTGAGCAGTCAGTGCCCGGTTGCAGTGGCAAAAGGATACTTTTGTCATCTTAATGGACCGGATCCAAGCGTTTGGGCCGTTACTGTAGCAGTCACGGATTGGGCCGCGCATGGCCGTTGGCCCAGTCCAGAACAATATATATATATATATATATATATATATATATATATATATATATATATATATATATTTCATATCATATGAGAATATCATTTTTACATAAGAACATGTGAATGAATCTGAGTCATTACATTTTAAAATAAATTGTGGAGATTATGTGTGGTTTTTATTTTTATATATCCTCTATTATTAAAATAAATGATGGAGGAAAGAGAAAAAAACTGACACATAATCTCCACAATTTATTTGAAAATCTAATGGTTCAGATTTATTCTCATATTCTCACATAAAAATGACATTCTCATGTGATACGTTATATATATATATATATATGAGAGAAGATATTAAAACAATACATTCTTAAAATGATAAAATATTCTGTATATTTTATAAATAAAATGAAAGATAGCATTTGGAGAGAGAAAGACAGAAACAAAATAGTAATTCATTCACTATACATGTTGCAATAATATTTATGCTGCAAGAAACCATCTTTTGAATGTATCCTATGTGGAAACGAAAATGATCATAGCCAACATCAACCTTACCTTATTTTTGTCACCTAGCTGTAACTTTTTCAGCCCTATAGTATTTGCATTCATAAAAATATTTTGAAGTGTTATACAAGTAGCACAACGAGCATGACTTTTTAGCAATTTTAGATTTAGGGCTCTTGTTTGCTTCTTATAGTGACGACTGCATTTCAACTACTTCACCATTAAAATCAAATAGTTGTTGCATTTCTCAGTCGTTTTCATGGAGAAAGAAATCAAAATACACGTCTATTGCAATTAGATCTTATTAATATATGAAGAATTCAAATGTAACTTTGAGTTATAAGTATTTTATTAGGACAAGAAACCTTAATTATTATGTACTTCAAGGAAAACATATAACCGTTTCTAAATAGATGGCATCGTACAATTTGTTTTTTTAAATGATAATGTCCAATTTTAACAGTCTTGTATAAACACAATTCATCCATTCAAATATCAAATATGTAATTCTCAAATTTTATGAGTTTAATATATGTATTAGGGTCATCTTTGTTAGTGCATAAGACACTTTTAGTAAGGAGAGAGAATAAAAGAAAATATTATTGAATTGAATTATTAAAAACTGAATTACAAAGTGTCTATTTATACACCTAAGTGACTTGACTAAAACAACAAACTAAATAACAAACCCTAAATAACTTTGAGTTTGGGCTAACACAACTTGAATTATATTTAAATATTTAATCTAATCAAATCAAATCCAATCTAATATTTTAACATACCCCTATAATCCAAGTTGTCGAACCTATGCTAATTATAGTCGATCTCAACTATTCCTAATTTCTTTCTCAAATTCAGGAATCTGTCGATCTTCAATCCTTTGGTGAAAATGCCGGCAAATTGTGCTTCACTTGAGCAGTGTCTAACTTCAAGTTCACCCCGATTTACCTTTTCCCTTAAGAAGTGAAATCTAACTTCGATATGCTTACTTCTTCCATGCAGAACTGGATTCTTCGCCAGATTTATGGCAGACTTGTTGTCGGTTTGCAACACAAGATGTTTCTTCACTTCGACTTCCAATTCTTTAAGTACTGATCTGATCCAAATTGCTTGACATGCAGCATATGATTCTGCTATATATTTTCCCTTAAGGTTTTGGGTGAATATGTGGTGTCTCTCTCACTTGTGTTGCTCTTGGCCTAATATTCAATGCTCCCTAGTGTAAAACTCCTCTAACATGGTATCAAGAGCCTTTGGTTCGTAAAGGGACCGACTTACATGTATCAAATGCTCAGGAAGTGGTGTCCCATTGAAATCGAAATGCCCAAGAAAGAGGTGTATTTGAAATATCTAATAATAGGTTCCTAGTAATAGGTGTCAACGGCAGTATAAATATATGTGGACAAAAGAGTTTTCACATGAGGGAGAGCATTGTGGACTCACACTTGAGGGGAGTGTTGGAATAATGTAACAAGTGTGAGTAGTATGGATAATAATTCCACATTTGATAGGAATGTGGTGACTTGAGCATTTATAAGTGGGAGAACCCATACACCTATCACCTTAAAGTTTTGAGTGAATATGTGATGTTTCTTTCACTTGTGTTGCTCTTGGCCTAATATTCAATACTCCCTAGTGTAAAACTCCTCTAACAGTCTCAAACTATTTTGAGTTATAAATTTCTACCAGACGTGGAATACTTAACCGTTGATGTGGATTGCGCGTAATATTGGGCTGGTCTCGGTCCCACAGGAAAAAGATTGTATCAAGCTAAAAGATAGAGAAAATGGTAACAAGAATGATCGTTAGGCCGGAGACGTCAGGAATAAGTCATTGAGAAGAAGGTTCAATAACTTTGTGAGTAGTCATGAATCCATTCTAGAAAACACTAGGGGTCTGTTTGTTTTGGCATTTTTTTTAAATGATTTTTATAGTGTAATATGTTTTAGTGTAAAAAATTTCTACAAAGAAACTTTTTATAAAAGTTGCAAATGAAAATTCAGTTTGAATAGTTATTCTTAAAATGTTATTTTAAGTATTTCATTATTTTATCAAAACTTTTTTTTAGGTATCAAAAATTTTAAAAATCATTTAGTTTTAAAGTTATTTCAAATAGTTTTTCATAAAAATTATTTTTAAGATACAACTTTTTGAAAAAATTGTAATTTTGACTATGTTTTGATCTTCAATAATGTATGTTTATGTTATAGTATGTCAAAATTAGTCTTTTAATTTATAAAAAACAAATTTAAAAAAATTGTAATATTTTGAAAAACATTTTTATATAATCCATTTTTAAAAATAAAAAAAAAATCAATTTTTTTAAAGTTAAAATAAACTGGCCCTAGATTTGAGCACAACGTAAATGCCAAATCATTGGATAATAGAATAAGTCATATCTCACCATCTGAAATATAAACGTTTTGGATGGAAACTACATAATGAAGGCCAGTAAAAACTTTAATAGAATCCTTGTAAAAAGAGATCATGAACTTCAAATCAAGTGGAAATCCTACAATATTCCACCTATTACGTCAATCAATTATTGACTTGGGTGTTTGGGTATTTTTAAAATTACCCTCCATCCACTTTTCTCAAACTGAGAAAGAATGATTCAGACCAAAGTCTCGTTTGACTCATCTATTTTATTCAATGTTTTAAAAATTGAATTGGAAGTCGAATCGGTGAAATTTTCGATTTAAAATTTAATTGGTTAAACTGGTTAAACCTAATATCATATAGTTTATTTAGTAAATTAATAATATGAAATTAAATTTCACAGATATTCCATACACAATCATATGTTCATAACGTAATAAAATAAATATTTCAACACTACTACGGAAAACCAGTATCACAACAGTTGGAAAAGGGATACCATTACGCAGGTTCAACCGTTGTGACGTAAGGTGTGATTGTATGTACGATGATTTCAACCACGGGCGTGCGGCCGTGATTGTATCCATGTAGTGTGCTATCTACCACAATGGTTACTTTAAACAACTGTTGTGGTATATTAAAATGCAAAATATTTTACAACGGTTGTTCTAGACAACCGTTGTTGTATATTGCCCCGAGTTTATTATAAATTATGTGAAATGCTTATTTCGTCAATGCTCACTAAACATATAACCTTCCAATTCGCACTAGAATATTGTAAAGGAATATTAACTTTTGAGCATGACAAGGCTTGTGCGTTCTGTTTCCGTTATTCCAAGGTCAATTCCCACCTCTTCTTTTCCTGTAGTTTCTCCTTGTTGGTTTGGAATAAAATCTGTAACTGAGTTGGCATTAGTCGTATTTTGGCTATTTCGTGTCAGCTCCATTTGCAGGATTGGAATGCAAAACTCAAAGGTCGTAGTAAATCGGGCAAGGTAAACGCCATTTGGTTTATTACTTGTTGGATCCTTTGGAGATCTAGAAACAACATTATGTTCAATGATGCCTTGTATAATGTAGACGACATTGTTAGCGATGTCAAAATTGTCTCGTGGAATTGGTTGATCTTAGGTCAAGATGATAGTAGGAAGTGTAGGCTTTACGAATGACATAAGTTCCCATTCGACTATTTGTAATTAGTCTCCTTGTGTTGAGAGGAGCGTGTTTTGGTTTGAGATTCCATTAATCTCCTATTAATGTATTGTTTATCAAAAAAAAAGTTATATTAGTAGAATAAGTACAAGTTCAATGCTTGACAAAGGTTCTTCAACTCATTATCCGTATTTTGTTCTTTGACAATAAGAACTTGGTTTAATGATCCTAGTTCTTCAACAACCCTTGCCTTCAACTCTAATTCTTTTTGCAAAATATTATTTACTTTGCAAACAAAATTAGAGATAGAGAGAGGGGTGGTTGAAGATCTACAATCACTAAACCAAGTTCTAACGGTCAAAGAACAACATGCAGTTAACAGTGAAGAATACTTGTCAAGAATTGAACGTGTACTTATTTTCTAATACAATTCCATCTATCATATCATAATTTTTTAATGCAGTTTGGGAATTTATATATTCGGTAAGAGATTGGAAAAACACTCAAACCACATAATATATAATAAACTCATATTTTAAACAGACATTAACAACAATATTCATCAACAACAAACAATAACCAACAAACATGATACAACAAACATATCAAGGCATAAAATGCTTCAAAAACATACCATAAATGTCAAGTCCCATAATGACGTGTCAACAATGAAATAAGGATGAAGATAAATTTAGACCATCAAACTTGTGTATATTTTGAATGGATGTCATTCTGGATCTTTGACACAAGTTTGACAAGATAAATTTATCTTCGTCCTCTTTGTTACAATAAGCATCCGTAGCTACAAGAGGAAAAAAGAAGAAAGTTCAAACATCATGAAACAAGTTGTTCACACAGATTTTGAAGAAAAAAAACTACAGAGATAACGAACCTGTAAATACCCATTGGCTAAGACTTGTTGTTATGGTTTTGTTTTGTGGTTTCTATATGTGAGAGACGAGTGATAGAGTTGTTAGGGTTTTATTTTGAGAGATGAGTGAAAGAGTTGTTATGATTTTGTTTTGAGAGAGACGACTGTTATGTACTGAAGCGATAGATAATTTCGCTTATATATAAATAAATATCACGTTTCATCATGGTTGGAAATAAAAACCGTGGTGATATACATGGTCAATAACATTTTTTATCACGAGAAATGGCTAATTGTTGGTGATGGGATTCGAACCATTTCTTTCTGTGTACTTTTCATTGTAGTTGCTACTTCTGACCGTTGTGACATGTCATCTAGTAAATAAAAAAAATGCGCCCATGATAAATCAATTATCACGGTTAACACTATGTCTGTCGTAATATTGGTGTTAGAAAGGCTTGTTTTGTAGTAGTGCAAATATCTATTACAAACTTAATACAACAATATCAATAATACACATAATAACATAACATAGTTGTACACTTAATTTCAACCTTCATTTAAGAAAAATTTGAACAAATTAAATAATTTAAATAAACTAAGTTAAATCAATTCATACCAAAATCAAAATAATAGAACATAATACCTAAAATAAAATTCAAATAATTAAGAAAACCTAAATTAAATCATCAAAAATAAACAATACAATACACTTAGTTGAATAAAAGTAAACAAATATGAGTTGAACGACGATAAACAAGTCATAACTGAAAAACAACAAATAATATTTAGTTGAACGACAATCAATACTGAGTTGGAGAGTGTGACTATTTTTGAAAGAGACCGCGTGATGATAATGGAGTTTGGTTAAAAGAAAAATTATAACGAAGTGATATAACTTAAAAGTTTGTATGATTGTAGAAAAAACAAAGATTTTTTTTTGTCAATGGTTGAATGTTTTAAGTTTTGATATTGACATATTAAACTTTTTAAAAAATGGCATTTGATGCATTTTTTGAACTGTACAGTTTTACAAAATCGGCTATAATTCTTTAGTTCGAATGGTTTTAAATGGTTCAATTTAGTTTTTCTAATTTTACTCCAATTTCGACCTACAAATAGTTTTAATAAAATGACCGCATTATATTCAATTTCAATTCTCGATCCAACCACTTGAACCGGCCGATTTAGTCCGAATTTTAAAACATTTATTTTATCTAATCTTCAGCAACCATTGAGATATTTTAGTATAGACAAATCCTTATCTATTTGATCCTAGTGCCTTAATTAAAATATTAATAAACTTTCTAAATTTTATTATATTATTATGAAATAAAATAAAATTATAAAACTTCAAGAATATATATATATATATTCAAAAATAGTTTGTTGGTCTCTGTAAATTAGCAAGTTTTTGAATTTCGTCTTGTATTTTTTTTATTTGAATTCTTATATCTCACTTTTTGCATGCAGTTTAATCCTTAAAGTCAAAATCCGCAAATTTCCTGCGGATTTAGACTTTAGGGGCTAAAACACACACAAAAAGTAAAATATAGGGACTCAAACAAAAAAAATTTACAGGGACCAAACTCAAAAACCTACTATCTTACAGAGATCAAAAGTGCATATAAAAGCAAAATTCATTCATTCAAATTGGTAGAAAATATTGGATAATATAAATTTAAAATCGCTATAAACTAAAAAGAATGAATCTGCGAACAAACTCACAATACTCACGTTAATAGCATATAACGGTAAAATGCCTACAAATGTGACAAAGCCTTCAAATTTGATGAAATTGAAACGCTCAGAATACCCATGTCTCCAAGTCTGCAGCGTTGACGACATCAAAGTCATTGTTTGAGTATGCGCAATTATATTATAGAAAAAAAGGACAACATGTTTAAAACCCCTGTCTTTAGAGCAACAAAACGCAATGTATCCGCTCGGCTAATTTAGATTGGATGTATAAGATTTCAAATAAGAGCATTATATATTAATTTATTTTATATTTCTTTTAAGCCCATCCTCTAAAATGAAGTCCCTAAGTTTTGGAGACCCTATGCGGTGGGCCTAGTTACACACCTATAGGATCAACCATGTATGTATCATTGTAATTATAAAGGACCCATAAGAGATGTTACCGAATTTTGTCTAAAGATAGGCAAAATAACATGTTGCCCCGACAGGCCTTTTAGTCGCCAATTTATTAAAATGTGTGATTATTAATATATAGATACATTATCGCAATGCATGTCTATTTATCACAACGCGCATCCATTATCTGTAGCGGTCACTCATTGATTGAAACATTCACCCACTTATGAAGATGTGGGGGATGGCATGTCTCCACTCAATAATGGAACGTGAAGGACAACCAAAGAAGAAAGTCATGTTTTTTAGGATAATTGGGGAAATAACTCCTCAACTGAGAGAGGAAAGTACTATTTTTACTTTCTTGGGTTCTAAGATTCAAACTCAATCGCCCTCCATAGATACTACAACCACTAAGTTGAGGAGAGACATTAGATTTAGTCAACGATTCTAAAACCCTCAAATAACCCTACATAACCAGGAATTGTCACTCATTGTACTTTTAGCAAGTATGGCTCAATAAAACTAACTTGTGTCACACTTATCATCATTCACCATTTATTTTTGCCACCCTCTCTAAAAGGATGGTGAAACAAATTCAAAGATTGTTATCAAGACCATTGTAGGAGGTTTTGCAAGTGGAGAAGAATCCAATTAATCCCGCTGAAAATATTCTAGGCAAGTTTTGACGGCAAGTGTCGTGCCAGCTACCCTAAATTAAACTTTGGGAAGAACTTAGAGTCTGAAATCACTTTCTTCAAAGAAGATGATGTTGGCATTCTCCATTACAACAATGACCACATTGCCATGACGATGCAATATGATAATTAGATTGTTAAGCGAGTAATGATTGACCATGGAGGTTTTGAAAATGTCCTATTCTAAAGTGCCTTGGAGGGGCTTCGGCTTGACCCAAATGACATATGAGCCTTGCAAGGTTCTTTAGTTGGTCCTTTAGACGAACAGGTACACATGAGAGGCCATATAATGCTCGAAATGATATTTTGTTTGAAAGCATGCACAAAGTCAGTCAAGGTGAAATATCTTATATTTGTCTCTATACAACACCATATTGGGGTGTCCCACACTTAACTTATTACGGGAGGTCTTGTACACCCTCCAATTAAGCATGAAGTATCCGCTCACCCACCCACTTATAAAAATTTGGAAAATGACATGACCCTATCCCGTAACATTGTGGGAGAAGAAGTCAAAGAGGGAAGTCATGTTCCCCAGAATAATAGGGGCATAAATAATCCACTTCCTGAGAGAAAGATATAATCACGTTCTTGCGTCCAAAGATCTACGCAAAATCAACCTCTATAAATACCCCAACTATTGAGTTGAGAAGAGACATTCAATTTACTCAACAATCACTCATATATAGAGTTTTTCACCATCTTTACATGAGCTTGATCTAACACCACAATAATTATAAAAACCTCAGACATCCCTACACAACTAGGGACTATCATTCATTGTACTTTTATCAATTACAATATATATATATATATATATATATATATATATATATATATATATATATATATATATATATATATATATATATATATATATAATAAAAAATAATTGTAGAAGTTGTTTTTGCTAACTCAATAAATAATTATATATTTGATAAAAGCATACTCAATAATAAACACTACATCAAAATATACTCAACTTATGCCTTTTTTACTGTAAAACTTCATTTTTATTTCTTTTGCAATCACTTTTTTCTTTTGCAAAACATCCCAAACCAAAGGAATGAAAAAGAATAACAGAATCATAAGCTAAGGGAAACTGGAAGAGCTGAAAATGGAGGTCTTCAAAAGATGCATTCTCACTTCATCACCATGATTTCTCCATAACCATCACTTTGATGAAGCCACTGTCAATCAGATGGTATCAGCAAATGGAGTTTTTTATATATTATTATTGTTTTTCTTTTCGTAAATAACATTATGAATAGCATAAATATTAGGGATTGTTGAATAAACTTTAATGTTTTGTTTAGTGGAGATGTAGTTGGAAAGCCAAAAGATTTAGTGGGTCTTTAATTTAGAGTTAGTGGTAAGGTCAAGAGTTAGTGGACTATTATTAGTATTTATTGTTTTATTGGAATATTAGAAAACTTGAGCCTATATAAAGGGGCCAAGATTGTATCTTTGAATCCTGAACAGAACAACTCAATATATATACAAAGTACTGCTTCTGTCATCAAATTGGCATCAGAGCTAATGGCGAATACGATGAGTCAAATGTCATTGCCGCGTTTAACAAAGGCGAATTACGAGAACTGGAGTATCCAAATGAATGCTCTTCTTGGATCTCTAGATGCGTGGGAGGTGACCAGGGATGGTTTTGCAGAACCAGCAGACACCACGGAGTATACGGCGGCTCAACAAAAGGCGTTGAAAGAGACGCGTTCGAAGGATAAGACGGCATTGTATATGCTGTTCCGAGCCGTTGATGAATCAGACTTTGAGAAAATTGTCGGTTCGACTACGTCCAAGGAGGCTTGGGACACGTTAGAAAAAGTGTTCAGAGGAGCAGATCGAGTGAAGCAATTTCGACTTCAAACTCTTCGTGGAGAATTGGAGAGGATGTAGATGAAGGAGTCAAAAACTGTATCTGACTACATCACGCGTGTACAAACGGTGGTGAACCAACTCACTAGAAATGGCGAAGCAGTGACTGATGCACGAGTTGTTGAGAAGATTTTGAGATCTTTAACAGATAAATTTGAGAACATTGTATGTGCAATAGAATAGTCGAAGGACCTTTCGACGCTCTCAGTCGAAGAGCCCGCAGGTTCTCTCGAAGCACACGAACAACGAAAGATGAAAAAGAAGGAGGAAGCAGTCGAGGAAGAAAATCAAACGAAGGAGTCTGTCAAATACGAAAAGGTACTCTATTCTCAAAATTTTTGAGGAAGAGGACGTGGTCGTGGAGGTCGTGACAATGGTCGAAGTGGTCGAAGCAGCAACCTCAATAGAGGACAGTCGAGCCAGCAAAATTGGCGTGGCAGAGGACGTGGTCAAAGAGGTGGACGGTCGAACTACTCCAACGTCGAATGTTACAAATGTAACAAGCTTGGTCATTTTGCGAAGGATTGCAACTCCTTCAAATGTTATAACTGTGGTAAAGTGGGACATCTTGCAAAAGATTGTCGAGTCGAAAAGAAAGTAGAAGAAACAACCAATCTAGCTTTGGAAGTCGAAGCGAATGATGTTTTTTTGTTGATGACTCAGAAGGAAGAAGACGCGGAGAATGACACTATGTGGTATCTCGACTCTGGAGCAAGTAATCATATGTGTGGTCACAAGCACTTTTTTAAAGAAATGCAAAAGATTGAAGATGGTCATGTGTCTTTCGAGATGCATCGAAAGTGAAGGTCGAAGGAAAAGGTACGATTTGTTATTTGCAGAAGGATGACTTGACTGGGTCAATCCAAGATGTTTATTATGTACCAGATCTCAAGACAAATATTTTGAGTCTGGGACAACTCATAGAAAAAGGTTATTCGATATTCATGAAAGATCGAATATTACACTTGAAGGACAAGTTAGGGCATCTGATTGCTCAAGTCGAAAATAGGAGAAATTGAATGTACAAGCTAAACTTGAGGAGTGTTCAAGGAAAATGTTTGCAAATCAATGTCGAAGACAAAGCGTCGCTGTGGCATCAACGCTTTGGTCATTTACATCATGCTGGTCTAAGAAGGTTAGCGAAGAGGAACATGGTACACGGGCTACCAGATATGGACTATGAAGGAAAGTTTTGTGAAGATTGTGTGCTTAGCAAATAAACAAGAACCTCATTTCAAAAGAAGGCAGAATATCAAGCTAAAGATATTCTTGAATTGATTCGTACTGATATTTGTGGGCCAATCACTCCAGAATCTTTCAGTGGCAAAAGGTACTTCATTTCTTTTATCGACGATTTCTCACGAAAAACCTGAGTTTATTTCTTAAGAGAAAAATCTGAAGCATTTGAGGTGTTCAAAAAGTTCAAAGTAATGGTGGAGAAGGCAACTGACAGACACATCAAAGCAGTTCGATCTGACAGAGGTGGTGAGTATACTTCGACAGTCTTTATGAAGTATTGTGAAGAGCAGGGCATAAGGAGATTTCTAACTGCACCATATTCACCTCAACAAAATGGTGTGGCTGAAAGGAAGAATCGAACAGTTCTCGACATGGTTCGATCAATGCTTAAGAGCAAGAACATGTCGAAGGAATTCTGGGCGGAAGATATACAATGTGCCATTTATGTTCAGAATCGATGTCCACATTCGAAGTTAGAAGATCAAACACCACAAGAAGTATGGAGCGGACAGAAGCCAACAGTTTCTCATCTCAGAGTATTTGGTAGTGTGGCTTATGCACACGTACCAGATCAACGAAGAACGAAGCTTGAAGACAAAAGTCAGAAGTACATATTCATTGGCTATGATGAGAAGACGACAGGGTACAGGTTATTCGATCCCATAAGCAAGAAGGTGATAGTGAGTAGGGATGTTCGAATAAACGAAGCGAGTAAGTGGGACTGGAACAATTCGACAGAAGTCATTGTCGAAGTCAGAGAATCACCAGTCGCTATACCAACAAGCATTTCGACAGATCTTGAAGATTCTGAAAATGAAGATGAACCTCTACAACCCAGAATGCGAAGTCTACAAGATTTGTATGATTCGACAAGTGAAGTACATCTTGTATGTCTTCTGGCAGATGCTGAAAATATTAATTTTGAAGAGGCACTGCGAGGCAAGAAGTAGAAAACTACCATGGACGAAGAAATTAAGGCGATTAATCACAACAACACATGGGAGCTGGTCGAATTACCAAAAGGAAGTCAACCCATTGGTGTGAAGTGGGTATTCAAGAAAAAGATGAATGTCGAAGGCGAAGTGGAACGATACAAGGCGAGACTTGTTGCATAGGGATATAAGCAGAAGGCAGGAATCGACTATGATGAAATATTTGCTCCCGTTGCAAGAATGGAGACAATTCGACTACTCATTTCACAAGCTGCTCAATTCAAATGGCCAATATTTCAGATGGATGTGAAGTCAGCATTTTTGAATGGTGTACTCGAAGAAGAATTTTATGTCGAACAGCCACCAGGTTATATGAAAGCTGGAGAAGAGAAAAAAGTGCTGAAATTGAAGAAAGCGCTTTATGGGCTGAAGCAAGCACCACGAGCATGGAATACACGCATCGACACATATTTTAAGGAGAATGGATTCAAACAATGTCCCTATGATCATGCCCTTTATGTAAAGAAGAATGAAGGTAATATGTTGCTTGTTGCTCTCTATGTCGATGATCTCATCTTTATGGGTAGCAATAATCAGATGATAGAAGAATTCAAGGGTACGATGACACGAGAATTTGAGATGACAGACTTAGGTCTGATGAGATTCTTTCTTGGTCTGGAGGTTCGACAAGAAGAAACATGAATCTTTATTTCACAAGAAAAATATGCAAAAGAAATCTTGAAGAAATACAAGATGGAAAGTTGTAATCCGATTTCGAAGTCAATGGAACCAGGTGCTAAGCTGTCGAAATTTGATGGGGGAGATCGTGTCGATGTGAGTAAATTTCGAAGCTTGGTAGGAAGATTCATTATCTCACATGCACAAGGCCAAACATTTCGCTAAGTGTCGGAATTGTAAGTCGATTCATGGAGGAACCAGTCTATTCACATTGGAAGGCATTGAAAAGAATCCTTCGATACATCCAAGAAATTGTGTCACTTGGAATGTTTTATTCAAAAGCAGACGATTACAGGTTGATTGGTTATTCCGACAGCGATTGGTGCGGTGATATTGATGATCGAAAGAGCACGTCTGGATATGTGTTCTTTATGGTAAATACTGCTTTTACTTGGCTCTCCAAGAAGCAACCAATAGTAACGCTTTCGACATGTGAAGCTGAATATGTGGCAGCATCTTGGTGCACTTGTCATGCAATATGGCTGAGAAGATTGTTGGGCAAAATATAGTTAAAACAGGAAGGTGCAACCGTGATACACGTGGACAACAAATCAGCAATTGAGCTAGCAAAGAATCCAGTGAATCATGAAAGAAGCAAACACATTGATGTTCGATTTCATTTCATTCGAGAACATGTGAAAGAAGGAAGTGTCGAATTGAAGCATGTGGCGAGCAAAGACCAAACAGCAGATATCCTTATAAAGCCATTGTCGAAAGAGCTTTTCGACAGAGGAAAGAAGATGATAGGCTTGGTGGACGGTAGAAACATTTAAGTTTACAGGGGAGTTTTGTTGAATAAAATTTAATGTTTTGCTTAGTGGAGATGTAGTTGGAAAGTCAAAAGATTTAGTGGGTCTTTAATTTAGAGTTAGTGGTAAGGTCAAGAGTTAGTGGACTATTATTAGTATTTATTGTTTTATTGGAATAGTAGAAAACTTGAGCCTATATAAAGGGGCTAAGACTGTATCTTTGAATCCTGAACAGAACAACTCAATATATATATATAAAGTACTGCTTCTGTCATCAGGGATATACATGCACTGAATTGAATAATAACGATGAAAAAAACACCTATTTGTTTCATTTTTCCATTGAAAAACAATTTGTAACATGCAGCTCATCTCATAAATTTTACTAACAAATGTAGAAATTTGAACTTGATTAAGAACGATTTTTTTGGTATAAATATAAATGTAGTTCTAAGTCTAACACCTAAGATAGTGATTAATAATAAAATTAATGGTTTATAAAGTTCAGACTTATTTTTTGAACCAAACCATTGTTTCTTTGCAAAACAAATTGTTCATGCACACTCCAAAAACGAAATGCAAGAAATCTTGAACTGCAAATTCAGACTTCCAAAACAGAATATGCAGAACTGATCATTCCAAATCTCCGTCAAATCTATTGCAAAAATTATCCATAGATGATAAACAATCTCTTAAAATAAGATTGGATTTAAGACTGGATTTGTGTTAAGTATGTTTATGAACAGGCTACTATAATTGATAAGTACTTGCATCAATTAGTATTCCCATCATAGATTTTGATGAAGGTTGTGCAAAGTTGTTTTAGATTAAGGAATAGGGTCATGGAAGATCTATAAACCGTAAACTAAATTAGTGAAAATAATTGAGGCTTAGTTCAGTTCGCACAGTTTGGATTTGCTTTGCGAGTTTTCGAGAATTTAAGTTGTTCCGATATTGTTTCTTGGAATATTATCCTTTCTGGGTTTTAGAAGAGTGTTCAAGCTTTGAATTTTGTGTGTTTTATGCATTTAAATGGAATAATTTTTTATTCTGTGACATACACTACTGCGCTTTCGTTTTGTTGGAATAGGAATCAGGATTATCATGGATTTTTATTTGTGTTGCAATTGCATTCTCTTGTGGTCAAATGTGTATTCAAATGATGTTACGTTTATAGGATTATTGTATAGTATAATAAGCAGGAATATGGTGATAGAAGGTTTAATGATTATTGCATGGATAAAAAGTTGTTTTTCATCAGAACAAGATGTCTCCAATTAACTATAGATTAGTTACAATTTTAGCTACCAAATAGATACGAATTTTTATGGATTCAAGTATGGTGTTGACCTTAGACAGGTTTCATGCCACGTCAGCATCTTTGCCACGCTGGCACTGCCACGTGTATGTCTAGTCATCAAAAAAATTTCATGTGGCATGCCATGTCAGCTTCTGTTAACGGCCGTTGCCGGATAGACAAAAAGTGTGGATGGAAAATATTAGGAGGATCATTCTTTAAAGGAAATTTTTTAAATGACTAAAAGTGAAAATGACCATATTTATAAGGACCAAAAACATATTTAACCCTTAAAAAAAAATAAAAAGCTAATGTAGCATTTTAAAAAAATGAATGATTAAAAAAAACCAATAAGACAATATATAGGGGTGTTCAAAATTGAACCAACCCAATAGAAAATTGATAATTGAACTGAATCACATCAAAAATTGCAACAAAAAAAATTGTGTTTAGTTCTTATGTGTTTGAGCCATTTTGAAACAAAATCGTGTCGTTTGATTCGGCTTCTAGTTTGTATTTTGCAAACTCAATTAAAACACATTATGTTACAAAATCTTACAAAGTGTTATATATATATATATATATATATATATATATATATATATATATATATATATATATATATATAGAGAGAGAGAGAGAGAGAGATCAACAAGTACTATGAGTATATTTTATCATATTTTTTGAATAATATTTATTTTAATTTACATATCAACAAAAATAAAATATTATTTATTTATAAATATTTTTATTTTTATTTGAAATGAAATTGCTATATATTTATTTTTGTTTTTATTTTTAATTTATTGACGTTGATAATGATAAGACTAAAAGAAATAATTTAATTTTACATTACTTTGGTATCTCTTTATATATAAAATATTGATAATTAAAAAGAAACTAGTGTTATGAGGTTAGCATAGTCACATACATACACTTGCTTATAAGTGCACAATAGAATATTTCAAATTTATTTAAGAAAATGTCATGTATATTGTTCTTTAGACATAAGATAAAATTGTAAGACACAATTCATATTCATGCATCAAATTATAAACTTATTTTGACTATTATAAACTAATTTTATGATAATGTACAAATGACTAAATACAAAATCATGTTATTCTTTATATGTGTATGTATGGCTCAATATTTTATTTTTATAAAAAAACCGAATCAACCCAAACGACATTGGTTTGGTTTAGTTTCTGATTTTATTTCTAAAAGTCAATCAAACCGCACATTTTTCCACTTGAAGTTCGGATGACTTTTAGTGTCAACCGCACAAACTGCATCACGAACACCCCTAACAATCAATATCATATAAAACTAAATATAAAAAAACCACAAAGCATTATCACGTCACAGATTCTACTGACTGAATTTCTTGAGGAGTCAAAATAGGAGAATATGAAAAAGCCAAGGAGGGAGTCTGTGTTATTTTTTACAAAAGTTTTTCTAATGAGACCCATATAGAAGGGGAAATGGTTATTAACCCTAAAATAAATTAAAAGCATGTCATAAACATATTAAATAACACAATATATGACACTAATAAGTTATAAAAATATATATTAAAAATTATAAATGTTAAAATAAATCACTGACACAAAATTCAAAACAAAAAAAAAGATTTGAAACAATTTTTAATTGAATATTCTCATGCCAAAAATGCTCTCATATATGTTCTATCAAGTATTGTTAAGGTTTCCATAAATATGTTTATCATAAATATCATTTTCTATGTAGGAACTCTTAAAAATTAATATTAGAATTATTGAGTAGTGTTGTCGTGTCATTGCTTAGATTATCATAGGAATAATCAAAATTGTCACCATATGTGGTATCTTCATCTTTAATAATCATGTTGTGAAAAATTATGCATGTATCCATTAAATGCTTGAGTGTATCCAAGTGAAATCATCAAGAAATATTACATATGTTTGCAAATCGAGATTGAATTACTCCAATTGGTCGTTTAATATCCTTTCTTGCATCTTCCTGATGTTGAGCAAATAATTTTCTCTTATCACGTTGTGACATTGGAATTATTTTCACAAATGTATCTCATTTATGATAAATGTTATCAAGTATAAATCAGCTCATGCTATACTCAGTACAACTGACAGTATAATGAAGTTCTCCCTTTCTAATCATCGTTGAAGAATTTTGATTGGTTCAACACATTCATATCATTGTTTGAACCTGTTGCCTCAAATAATATGTGTCAAATCCATAAGTCCATCAGTGACGCCACTACTTCGAGTATAATAGTGGGTTTATCATGACCACCTTAACATAATATCATTTCAACGCAACGGGAAAATAGTTCCGGAGATTTATGTTGGTGTCATGTTGAATCATTTATCTTGTTGGGTGGTTGGTTGCGTTCGGATAAATTTTACTGTCAGTATTGCTGTAGGATTGTGGTTGACAGTGTGTTGGGTTATTTGGTCGTCTAGAAACAACATAATATTTAGAGACGAATTTTGGGATCTAGATACGATCTCTAATTGTATCATAATTTTTTCTTGGTGGTGGATAGGAAAGAAACACAAAAGCGCATATAATTATAACTACTACTAATGGGTTAATGCCCCTCGTGATTTTTGTAGGTCTTGATTTTAGTTAGAGGCCTATTGATGTATACGGGTTTGGATACCCCTTCTGTATCCTCGATATATAACATAGTTTTTGCTTATTAAAAAAAACGCAACAGGATAACTTTTTCATTCCTAATGCATATAATCAATGATCTCTAACATACCTCTGAATCCATATGTCTCCCTCATCGGTAGTAGGTTTTATATGTCTTTAGTGGCTGGCTTTCGTAAGTATTTTGACCCGGATATACTGAGCATAACCCTTGTAAACTTATCAACATGTTTTAGTGTAGTAGTTTTATCAATTCTCAAATAGTCATCCACGGTATCAACAGGATTCCATATGTTATCATAGAAATAATATTAGTGTATTTTCGTAGTGGTGAAATACTTGATTTATCTATTACATCAACCTCAATCTAAAAAATATTCATTATGTTGACCAAGATCTTCAACAATGTTAACGAAGACATGTTTATGCATTTATTACGTTTGATAAAACTTCTCATCCGTGTATACTAGAGTTTTTGGGGGAAATATTTGAATTCTTAATCATTTATCTCTCTTCATGATTCCTCTCTTTATTCTTTCTTTCTTTTTTGCGCTGAGGCCTATTTGAGCTCACGAGTTCTTCACGTGCTTAACTTTCAAAGAAATGGCTCACTGGTTCTTCATCCATGTTGTCATTCATATAATGCATGCAAATTTTTGCAATATATAAAGGATTGTAAAGATCCATGTGAAGAGAAGTTTGATAATAAATGAAGAGGAACAACTATTAAATGTATTGTGCATGTTATAAAATTTATTAGGTTATGACTAACAACTGATTTAAAAAAAAAAGGATATTTTTGGTTCAGGAACTAGAAATGGATGCGGTCGGTGAATTGTATATCTTTAATCGGTGGTGTCGATATCCGTTACGGCAACGCGGAGTGGACCTGCATGGTTAGCACTCTGATACCCAAGTCAGTTCAAGGTTCAATATGAGTATAGTGAAAAATGGATATCATAAAGTGTACCTTGTTTCTTGTGTGTACTAACTTTATAATTTGGGTTGAGTGGAGTGGATTTGAGATGAATTCGGCAATGGCTCTTTGGGCCTTTGGTCGAACCAGAACAGGTGCCCTCAAGGTTTTGTCGAGCATTAAGTGAACCTGAGATGCCTTTAGAGATTTTGGTCGGCCTTCAAGACGTTGTCCGACATGAGTTAGACCTGAAATATTTAGAGTTAGTTGAGAAAGAGTAGTGGAAAACAAGCGCATTAAATTTATTTCCATCATTGAAATGTTCCATCGCCTTCTTCTGACATGTGTGTTAATGCGATAAGTTAGGGCATGATGTGGTTCATGGTGCACTTAAGTTTGCATGCATCCCTAGGGAGGCAACTAGTCGTTGATTTCATAACTCCTTTAATTAACTGATTTGGTTCGCTCAATCGTTCTCGCTTATAAATAAGAGGAGTTGAGCGTTTTGGGAACTTTTTGCCATCCTTGTCATTCGAGTTTGTTCATATTCATTGTCTTAGTAAATGCATTTGCTTTTTCTTTCTTGAAAGCATTAATCAGGATGGTTTCAGTTATATAATCAAAATCTCTTCTTTCTTCAGTCATTTTGCTTCTTCAATCTCACACCCGAGGTACATTCTAAACTCAAGCTTTTTCTTCAGCATTTCCTATTTTCTAGTCATGACGAGTGATAGTACGATTAACTTAGCGAGCGTTTGTGAGGGAGAAACTTCTTCTGCCTCGGGAATGAGGACATCCCTCGATTCTCATCTCCCTTATCTTGATCATGATCACTTGGAACCAGAAGTCATACCTTTATCTGGCGATTCTAACTCAACAAGGGTATTTGTGGATTCCTGGGAGAAAAGAGCTTATTCATCTGATTCACTAGAAGCCCTCTTATCAAATGTTGGCAGAGAGGTTAATCGTGCCAAGGTCCCTATGAGATAATGCGTTAAAGGTTTTATACATCTTTTCCCGAGGACCAATAATTGTGAACCCAATGACGCTGAGGTGAAAGCCTACTTGGATTTTCAAAGTCATCCAGATGCAACAAAGCACAGATGGGTGGATGCAAAAGTAATGGTAATCCATCTGTTCTGAGTAATATGGCAGTTGTAGATGATGTAAGTATCATGGTGATTGATCCTCTATAACGATCGGCTTTTCCAATGGATCTGGAGAAGAGGATATGTAGTTCCTTTGAAGAATTCAAAGTGGGTGTCTTGAAACATTTAAAAGTTTCTCCTTTTTAGCTTCATCTGAGGTCATGTGTCTACATGAGAGTATTCCAGCTATGTGTTGAGCATAAATATTTAAAACCTTCCCTTGGATTGTTCCTTAATTTGTTTCTTCTAAGGTGCTTCTCTTAGAACAACTTTTGAGACCAAGGTCTCATTAGTTTCCATCCGGAAAATCCTTAGTCTGACCATTTCACCCGAGGCTAGGTTGATTTTCTAGGGCATTTTTTGCTGGTGAGACCCCTTACGCTAGATGCCCATCTCAATTTATGTTACTCCCTAGTTGAGTCTTCTTGCTTCTATAGGAGTTCATTTATAAAGTACTGGTCTCCATCCCAGTTCAAACTGGACATCCATTACTATCGCGTTAGGTTGGGTCCTCTTTTTCCAAAGAACGAGAAGATCGCATCCCCCTTCGCACTACACCAAATGGATAGCAACCCCTACTAGAACCCACCGCAACAAAAAAACTCTAACTGCAAGCTGGATTACCCCCATAAAGAACTACACAAGAGCTCATCCACTTCACTAAGCTTAACCTCTTTAAGAGAAACAAAATCCAAATTAATATCCTTTACCAACTCACACATTTTCCTCTTTTTGGAACTACTCCTAGCCTTCAAACATTAAAAGAACTAATAATCATTGCAACCTTTTAGCCGCCCTAACCCTCTTTGCCAAAACATTTATCTCTTATAACTGAACCAACTCCCTAAGCTCAAAAGATTCCTCCTGATTATAAGAAAGTCAAATTTTTAGATATAACCAAGACTTGAACGATATTCTATAGAGCTGAGTTAAACCATTCAGGGTCTCTAATAGACTAAGACAAAATACTAAAGTGAATCACTAGACGAGGTAAAATAAAAGATAATTGAGTGAGTCCCACTTCTACCAGATTTATCGTACCTGTAACTAGATCACTAACAGACACCACATCATTAGGCCAAAACACATCTAGGAGATAATTTGATATGCTTACCTGAACCCATCTTGTGAACTGTTGGAAGCGTCGTAACCCTCATTCCCACAACAAGCACTTGAGGGAGCTCCCCTACACAATCTTTGGAATAGATCTTCACTAGAGATGAGGCCACCTGAGGGTGTAACACCCTTCTACCCCACATACCATTTTAGGTAAACACTTAATATTATTAGAGTAAAAATCAGCAAGAAAGGTGCCACATATATTCAAACAACATTCAAAATTATTATCCTGTCCTGTAACACGGGTTATTCATTCATCATTAACATAAATTGACAACTACGCAGCGGTAATCATACTTTAAATTCAAATCAATAAAATGCTTCATAAAGAAATGTATCCAATCAAAATAACATCAACAATATGAAAACTCTAACACGAAGCCAAAAGGAAACACACGAGGTTCACAACTAATCCCAACCCGATGTTACATGACACAGAGCAGGACACCACTTAAGCATGACTAAAATGACAAACGAACGCTCCAAGACTCAATCCTCCAGCACCGCAAGTCTACTCTTGGTTATCACCAAGTTACCCACATAAGAGGCAACATTTTCAAGCAGGTAGGGTGAGAAATCGCAATTCATTATAGTAATATAAGTACATGGAAAATAAACAGAATAAGCAACACAACATCATAACATCATCAACAGAATCTTCACTACACAATCACAATTACATCATTCATATGCAATGTCAACTATAATGGAATGCAAAGGATGCATGTGGTACCGGTTCAACGTGGATGGACACTGGCCATCAACCCTCCAAAAGGAGCACAACGTAATCAACGTATCACTTCAATCCGCACAATGGGCTTGAAGCTACCAATAGGCCGAAGCCCCAACATAAAATGCTATGAAATGCAATGATGTTAATTCTCCATAATTCATCAAACATCAACGTGTGCATCATTCATTTCATATTCAACAAGTAATCATCATACAATCATGTTTTATCATCTTACATCAACAACAACTCGACAACAAAAGATCAGTACAAGAAAACATCAAGAAACAATCAAGAAAATAACAAAAATAGTAAAACAGCTGCCTGACACGGCCACCCGTGTCCTGTGACACGACCACCCGTGTCCTGTGACACGGCCCATGTCAGAAGCCCTAAAGCACAAATCCAAAAACAGAAAAAAATTACAGCCAGACAGTAGGCTGACACGGCCGCCCGTGTCCTGTTACACGGCCCGTGTCAGGCAACCTGCTAATAAAAATTTCACACGCCATCAACCCGAAAGCTGACACGGGTGCCCGTGTTGCGTGACACGGCCCGTGTCAGGGTGCGACAAAACCCAACTTTTCCCGAAAAGTGATTTTCTGCGTTTTTGACTTCGATTACCCCAAAATCAGGTTTTTCCCCCCACGAAAATTCGATCAAAAGGCTCACATAATACACATAAATCAACACATACCACTCAATTTCATCATATTCTCATCAAATCATTCATTCTACATCAACATTCACCACAATTATACACAATTCATGAATACCTAATCTATTCATCCCCATACCTTAGAGTAATTCGAAGCTTTTTCCTTCTTCCTCCAAGATTCTCCTAGCAATCCTTCAAAACCCTAGGTTTCCTCCTCCTCTCCTCTTCTTCAGCGTTCTTCACAAAAACACGATCAGTTAGAAAAGTGATAGGTATTTTCTTCTTTAAACAAAAATATCCCAATTTATGAACTTCCACTTCTATCCTTACTCTTTTTCCTTTAAGACCACCTTGCCCTTTTCTTATTATTTTTAATAATAATAATAATAGTATAAATAATACATTAATTATTCATTCTATTAAATTATTAAAAAAAATACTCTTTTGATCCAAAATTACCAAAACTTCGTAATTCCTTCTAAATTAATTAATTAAATAAATAAATGATTAATTTAGATTTTCGGGGCGTTACAACTCTCCCCTATTTTAAGAATTTTCGTCCTCGAAAATTTACCTGATTCGAATACCTCGGGATAGGATTCCTTCATCTTGCTTTCCAGTTCCCAAGTCATGCTTTCTCCGGCAGCTCCTAACCAGACAACTTTCACCAACGCAATCTCCTTGCCTCTTAAAACCTTCATCTCACGTTCCGCAATTCGTACAGGCATCGTTTCCACAGTAAGATTATCCCGTACTTGCACATCATCCATACGAATCACATGAGACGGATCTGGAACATACTTCCGGAGTTGTGAAACATGAAACACATCATGTAAATTTGATAGATTAGGCGGCAAAGCCACTCTATAAGCAACATTTCCAACTCTGTCCGAGATCTGATACGGACCAATAAAACGAGGAGTGAGCTTCTTAGACTTTAAGGCCCGCCCAACACCTGTCACAGGCGTAACTCTCAAAAACACATGGTCACCTGCTTGGAATTCTAAATCCTTCCTTCGCTTGTCATGATAACTCTTCTGCCTACTTTGAGAAGATTTCATCTTTTCTCGGATTAACCTCACCTTCTCAGTAGTCTCTCGAACAATTTCAGGTCCAAGCACTACACTTTCTCCATATTCGTGCCAACATAAAGGAGTCCTACATCTCCGACCATATAATGCTTCAAAAGGGGCCATTCCAATACTAGAATGGTAACTGTTATTATAAGTGAACCCGGTCAATGGAAGATAAGTATCCCACGAACCTCCCTGCTCAAGAACACAAGCTCTCAACAAATCCTCCAACGACTGAATAGTTCTCTCAGTTTGACCATCCGTCTGAGGGTGATACGCCGAACTCAACCTCAACTTAGAACCCAACGCCTCTTGTAAACTCTTCCAAAAATCAGAGGTAAACCTCGGATCTCTATCAGACACAATACACAGAGGAACACCATGCAGCTTCACAATCACACGAATATAAATTTCCGCCAACTTCGATACTGGAAAACTGATGTTAATAGGAATAAAATGAGCCGACTTCGTAAGCCTATCAATAATCACCCAAATAGAATCATGTCTTCTGGATGTATTAGGTAATCCCGTCACGAAGTCCATTGAAATGCTATCCTATTTCCATTCTGGAACTTCTAACGGTTGCATAAACCCAGCAGGCTTCTGATATTCAACTTTCGACTTCTGACAAGTTAAACATGCATACACAAATCGAGCTACATCGCGCTTCATGCCAGGCCACCAAAACAATTTCTTCAAGTCTTGATACATTTTTGTAGCTCCCGGATGAATGCTCAGTTTACTTCTATGACTTTCCTCAAGAATCGCCTTCTTCATCTCAGCATCATCAGGAATACAAATTCGATTTCGGAATCTCAACACACCTTGCGCATCTAACTTGAAATCATCATTCTCCGACTGATCGATTCCAACCATTGAATCTACCAGTTTCATGTCTAACTTCTGAGCTTCCTTGATATTATCCAGAAAATCATTATTAATCTTCAGCATTCCCAACATCACACTCTGCGGTGTCACTTCGCAAACTAAGCTCATATCTCTGAATTGCTCAATTAATTCCAATTCCTTAACCATCATTGCCGACATATGCAAAGTCTTCGGACTCAGAGCGTCGGCCACAACATTAGCTTTACCCGGATGATAGTTCAAACCGAAATCATAATATTTTAATAATTCCAACCGTCTTCGTTGTCTCATATTCAGTTCCTTCTGATCAAATAAGTACTTTAAACTCTTATGGTCACTAAACACTTCAAATCTAGATCCATAAAGATAATGTCTCCAAATCTTCAACACAAAAACAACCACAGCAAGTTCTAAATCATGTGTAGGGTAATTATTTTCATGAGTTCTCAACTGCCTCGACGCATAAGCAACTACCTTATCACTCTGCATAAGCACACCACCTAAACCCATCTTAGAAGCATCACAATATACCACAAAAGGTTCTCCTGGATTAGGTAATGTCAAAATCGGAGCCGATGTCAATCTCTTCAATTCCGTGATACTTTCTTCGCATTGAATGTCCCACACAAAAGCTTTACCTTTACAAGTCAACTTAGTCAACGGAAGTGCTAACTTAGAAAATCCTTCGATAAACCTTCGGTAATAACCGGCTAGTCCCAAAAAGCTTCTAATCTCAGTAGCCTACTTTGGAGTTTCCCATTACAACACAACATCTACTTTAGATGGATCCACAGCAATGCCACTACCTGAAATGACATGACCGAGAAAGCTAACCTCCTTTAACCAAAATTCACATTTAGACAGCTTTGCATATAATTTCTTCTCTTTCAAAACTTGCAACACCAGTCTTAAGTGTTCTGCATGATCTTCTTCCGATTTAGACTAAATCAATATATCATCAATGAACAGCACCACAAACTGATCCAAATAAGTGTGAAAGATACGGTTCATGTACTCCATGAATACTCCCGGCGCATTAGTAACACCGAAAGGCATCACCGAATACTCATAATGTCCATAACGCGTTCTAAAAGCCGTCTTCTGAATATCTTCCTCTTTCACTTTAATCTGATGATAGCCCGACCTCAAATCAATCTTGCTAAACACACGAGCACCTACCAATTGATCCATCAAGTCATCTATTCTCGGGAGCGGATACTTGTTCTTAATCGTCACTTTATTTAGTTGTCTATAATCAACACAGAGCCTCATACTTCCATCTTTCTTCTTTACTAACAACACTAGAGCTCCCCACAGCGATACACTTGGTCTCACAAACTTCTTTTCAAGTAAGTCCTCCAATTGCTTCTTTAATTTCGACAATTCAGATGCAGACATCATGTATGGTGCCATAGAAACAGGTCTGGTACCAGGTACAAGGTCAATTGCAGATTCAACTTCTCTTTCTGGAGGCACATCAAGAATTTCATCAGGGAAAACTTCAGGGAATTCACGCACCACTTGCAACTCCTCAATTATAGCTCGGCTCTCAACAGATAACGACGCCATCCCTAACAACATCTGAGCTCCTTCTTGCATCAACTGTTGTAACTGTTTAAAAGACAACAAACTATCTTCTTCCTCTTTAGCAGTAGAAAACCTCACTGACTTGTTATAATAATTGATATGAACATAGTTATATTCTAACCAGTTCATTCCCAAGATTACATCCATCCCAGATAACGGCAAACACGCCAAATCAACAATAAAGTCTCTATCGAAGATCGATAAAGGACACTTTAAACACACAAGAGAAGTAGTCACCAATCCTTTAGTCGGAATCTTGACGACCATTTCTCCATTCATAGAAGACAACACAAGACCCAATCTTTCAACGCATTCAGCAGCAATAAAGCAATGAGTAGCACCGGTGTCAATCATAGTAATTAAAGGAGTATTATTAATGAAACACATACCTCTGATGAGTCTGTCCTTATTAGTTGTCTGAGTTCCTGCCAAAGCAAACACTTTCCCACCGGTTTGCGCCTTCTTTGGTTTCTGACACTGGCTACTAATGTGTCCTTCTTCGCCACAGTTGAAATAAATCACCTCTTTATGTTTGCACTCAGATATGGCATGCCCAGTCTTACCACAACGGAAACACCTCCTCACTTCAGCAATACACGCATTACTCTTATGACCAGGTTTCCCACATTTGAAACAAGTTATGCCAGCAAGAGCATCTCCCCCACTAGTCCTCTTGCCATAAACCACTTTCTATTTACTTTTTCCAGCTGGAGCATCATAAGGTTTGCCACGATTCTGTTGGTGCTTGCTCTTCCGCTCATTAATGATCTTATAATGAGCATTGTTATCCTCTTCAAAAATTTTGTAAATATCAATCAAATCAGCAAAATTATGAATCTTCTGATATCCAACTGCCTTCTTGATCTCTGGGCGCAACCCATTCTCAAACTTGTTGCATTTTGAAAACTCAGCATCATCATCGTTATAGTGCGGATAAAACTTAGCCAATTCAACAAACTTTGCAGCATAATTAGTAACCGACATGTCCCCTTGCTTCATCTCGAGAAACTCGATTTGCTTCTTACCACGAACATCCTCTGGATAATACTTCCTCAGGAACTCTCTTTGAAACACATCCCAAGTGATACCTTCACCTGCAGTTTCCAACCTCTAACGAGTCTCTAGCCACCAGTCATCAGCCTCGAATGCTAGCATATGCGTCCCATATCGAACCTTCTACGTTGGAGTGCAATCCATCACACGGAAGATTCTCTCCATCTCTTTCAACCAATCCAACGCTCCATCAGGATCATACTTGCCCTTGAAGGTAGGCGGATTCTCCCTCTGAAAAGTTGCCAAACTGCGAGATCCAGCATTCTCGTCAGCGTTCGGCTGATTCTGCAAAGCCTGAGCCATTGCTTCCAACGCAGCAGCAATTGCAGCATCATTCCTTCCAGCCATCTCAGCTTGTCACTTCAACACAAACAAAAGTTAGAACTAGTTAACAATACTCAATTGTTAAACAAACTACGACTCGACAACTTGGCCGGACGGACCGACCTGCTCTGATACCACTAATGTAACACCCTTCTACCCCACATACCATTTTAGGTAAACACTTAATATTATCAGAGTAAAAATCAGCAAGAAAGGTGCCACATATATTCAAACAACATTCAAAATTATTGTCCTGTCCCGTAACACGGGTTATTCATTCATCATTAACATAAATTGACAACTACGCAACGGTAATCATACTTTAAATTCAAATCAATAAAATGCTTCATAAAGAAATGTATCCAATCAAAATAACATCAACAATATGAAAACTCTAACACGAAGCCAAAAGGAAACACACGAGGTTCACAACTAATCCCAACCCGATGTTACATGACACAGAGCAGGACACCACTTAAGCATGACTAAAACGACAAACGAACGCTCCAAGACTCAATCCTCCAGCACCGCAAGTCTACTCTTGGTTATCTGCAAGTTACCCACATAAGAGGCAACATTTTCAAGCAGGCAGGGTGAGAAATCGCAATTCATTATAGTAATATAAGTACATGGAAAATAAACAGAATAAGCAACACAACATCATAGCATCATCAACAGAATCTTCACAACACAATCACAATTACATCATTCATATGCAATGTCAACTATAATGGAATGCAAAGGATGCATGTGGTACCGGTTCAACGTGGATGGACACTGGCCATCAACCCTCCAAAAGGAGCACAACGTAATCAACGTATCACTTCAATCCGCACAATGGGCTTGAAGCTACCAATAGGCCGAAGCCCTAACATAAAATGCTATGAAATGCAATGATGTTAATTCTCCGCAATTCATCAAACATCAGCGTGTGCATCATTCATTTCATATTCAATAAGTAATCATCATACAATCACGTTTTATCATCTTACATCAACAACAACTCGACAACAAAAGATCAGTACAAGAAAACATCAAGAAACAATCAAGAAAACAACAAAAATAGTAAAACAGCTGCCTGACACGGGCACCCGTGTCCTGTGACACGGCCACCCGTGTCCTGTGACGCGGCCCATGTCAGAAGCCCTAAAGCACAAATCCAAAAATAGAAAAAAATTACAGCCAGACAGTAGGCTGACACAGCCGCCCGTGTCCTGTTACACGACCCGTGTCAGGCAACCTGCTAATAAAAATTTCACACGCCATCAACCCGAAAGCTGACACGGGTGCCCGTGTTGCGTGACACGGCCCGTGTCAGGGTGCGACAAAACCCAACTTTTCCCGAAAAGTGATTTTCTGCGTTTTTGACTTCGATTACCCCAATATCAGTTTTTTTCCCCCACGAAAATTCGATCAAAAGGCTCACATAATACACATAAATCAACACATACCACTCAATTTCATCATATTCTCATCAAATCATTCATTCTACATCAACATTCACCACAATTATACACAATTCATGAATACCTAATCTATTCATCACCATGTCCTAAAGAACTATAAGAAATTATGAAATCTCCCCATACCTTAGAGTAATTCGAAGCTTTTTCCTTCTTCCTCCAAGATTCTCCTAGCAATCCTTCAAAACCCTAGGTTTCCTCCTCCTCTCCTCTTCTTCAGCGTTCTTCACAAAAACACGATCAGTTAGAAAAGTGATAGGTATTTTCTTCTTTAAACAAAAATATCCCAATTTATGAACTTCCACTTCTATCCTTACTCTTTTTCCTTTAAGACCACCTTGCCCTTTTCTTATTATTTTTAATAATAATAATAATAGTATAAATAATACATTAATTATTCATTCTATTAAATTATTTAAAAAAATACTCTTTTGATCCAAAATTCTCCAAAATTACCAAAACTTCGTAATTCCTTCTAAATTAATTAATTAAATAAATAAATGATTAATTTAGATTTTCGGGGCGTTACAACTCTCCCCTATTTTAAGAATTTTCGTCCTCGAAAATTTACCTGATTCGAATACCTCGGGATAGGATTCCTTCATCTTGCTTTCCAATTCCCAAGTCATGCTTTCTCCTGCAGCTCCTAACCAGACAACTTTCACCAACGCAATCTCCTTGCCTCTTAAAACCTTCATCTCACGTTCCGCAATTCGTCCAGGCATCGTTTCCACAGTAAGATTATCCCGTACTTGCACATCATACATATGAATCACATGAGACGGATCTGGAACATACTTCCGGAGTTGTGACACATGAAACACATCATGTAAATTTGATAGATTAGGCGGCAAAGCCACTCTATAAGCAACATTTCCAACTCTGTCTGAGATCTGATACGGACCAATAAAACAAGGAGTGAGCTTCTTAGACTTTAAGGCCCGCCCAACACCTGTCACCGGCGTAACTCTCAAAAACACATGGTCACCTGCTTGGAATTCTAAATCCTTCCTTCGCTTGTCATGATAACTCTTCTGCCTACTTTGAGAAGATTTCATCTTTTCTCGGATTAACTTCACCTTCTCAGTAGTCTCTCGAACAATTTCAGGTCCAAGCACTACACTTTCTCCAGATTCGTGCCAACATAAAGGAGTCCTACATCTCCGACCATATAATGCTTCAAAAGGGGCCATTCCAATACTAGAATGGTAACTGTTATTATAAGTGAACTCGGTCAATGGAAGATAAGTATCCCACGAACCTCCCTGCTCAAGAACACAAGCTCTCAACAAATCCTCCAACGACTAAATAGTTCTCTCAGTTTGACCATCCGTCTGAGGGTGATACTTCGAACTCAACCTCAACTTAGAACCCAACGCCTCTTGTAAACTCTTCCAAAAATCAGAGGTAAACCTCGGATCTCTATCAGACACAATACACAGAGGAACACCATGCAGCTTCACAATCACACGAATATAAATTTCCGCCAACTTCGATACTGGAAAACTGATGTTAATAGGAATAAAATGAGCCGACTTCGTAAGCCTATCAATAATCACCCAAATAGAATCATGTCCTCTGGATGTATTAGGTAATCCCATCACGAAGTCCATTGAAATGTTATCCTATTTCCATTCTGGAACTTCTAACAGTTGCATCAACCCAGCAGGCTTCTGATGTTCAACTTTCGACTTCTGACAAGTTAAACATGCATACACAAATCGAGCTACATCGCGCTTCATTCCAGGCCACCAAAACAATTTCTTCAAGTCTTGATACATTTTTGTAGCTCCCGGATGAATGCTCAGTTTACTTCTATGACTTTCCTCAAGAATCGCCTTCTTCATCTCAGCATCATCAGGAATACAAATTCGATTTCGGAATCTCCACACACCTTGCGCATCTAACTTGAAATCATCATTCTCCGACTGATCGATTCCAACCATTGAATCTACCAGTTTCATGTCTAACTTCTGAGCTTCCTTGATATTATCCAGAAAATCATTATTAATCTTCAGCATTCCCAACATCACACTCTGCGGTGTCACTTCGCAAACTAAGCTCATATCTCTGAATTGCTCAATTAATTCTAATTCCTTAACCATCATTGCCGACATATGCAAAGTCTTCCAACTCAGAGCGTCGGCCACAACATTAGCTTTACCCGGATGATAGTTCAAACCGAAATCATAATCTTTTAATAATTCCAACCATCTTCGTTGTCTCATATTCAGTTCCTTCTGATCAAATAAGTACTTTAAACTCTTATGGTCACTAAACACTTCAAATCTAGATCCATAAAGATAATGTCTCCAAATCTTCAGCACAAAAACAACCGCAGCAAGTTCTAAATCATGTGTATGGTAGTTATTTTCATGAGTTCTCAACTGCCTCGACGCATAAGCAACTACCTTATCACTCTGCATAAGCACACCACCTAAACCCATCTTAGAAGCATCTCAATATACCACAAAAGGTTCTCCTGTATTAGGTAATGTCAAAATCGGAGCCGATGTCAATCTCTTCAATTCCGTGAAACTTTCTTCGCATTGAATGTCCCACACAAAAGCTTTACCTTTACAAGTCAACTTAGTCAAAGGAAGTGCTAACTTAGAAAATCCTTCGATAAACCTTCGGTAATAACCGGCTAGTCCCAAAAAGCTTTTAATCTCGGTAGCCTACTTTGGAGTTTCCCATTGCAACACAACATCTACTTTAGATGGATCCACAACAATGCCACTACCTGAAATGACATGACCGAGAAAGCTAACCTCCTTTAACCAAAATTCACATTTAGACAGCTTTGCATATAATTTCTTCTCTTTCAAAACTTGCAACACCAGTCTTAAGTGTTATGCATGATCTTCTTCCGATTTAGACTAAATCAATATATCATCAATGAACACCACCACAAACTGATCCAAATAAGTGTGAAAGATACGGTTCATGTACTCCATGAATACTCCCGGCGCATTAGTAACACCGAAAGGCATCACCGAATACTCATAATGTCCATAACGCGTTCTAAAAGTCGTCTTCTGAATATCTTCCTCTTTCACTTTAATCTGATGATAGCCCGACCTCAAATCAATCTTGCTAAACACACGAGCACCTACCAATTGATCCATCAAGTCATCTATTCTCGGGAGCGGATACTTGTTCTTAATCGTCACTTTATTTAGTTGTTTATAATCAACACAGAGCCTCATACTTCCATCTTTCTTCTTTACTAACAACACTGGAGCTCCCCACGGCGATACACTTGGTCTCACAAACTTCTTTTCAAGTAAGTCCTCCAATTGCTTCTTTAATTTCGACAATTCAGATGCAGACATCCTGTATGGTGCCATAGAAACAGGTCTGGTACCAGGTACAAGGTCAATTGCAGATTCAACTTCTCTTTCTGGAGGCACATCAAGAATTTCATCAGGGAAAACTTCAGGGAATTCACACACCACTTGCAACTCCTCAATTATAGCTCGGCTCTCAACAGATAACGACGACATCCCTAAGAACATCTGAGCTCCTTCTTGCATCAACTGTTGTAACTGTTTAAAAGACAACAAACTAGCTTCTTCCTCTTTAGCACTAGAAAACCTCACTGACTTGTTATAACAATTGATATGAACATAGTTATATTCTAACCAGTTCATTCCCAAGATTACATCCATCCCAGATAACGGCAAACACGCTAAATCAACAATAAAGTCTCTGTCGAAGATCGACAAAGGACACTTTAAACACACAAGAGAAGTAGTCACCGATCCTTTAGCCGGAATCTCGACGACCATTTCTCCATTCATAGAAGACAACACAAGACCCAATCTTTCAACGCATTCAGCAGCAATAAAGCAATGAGTAGCACCGGTGTCAATCATAGTAATTAAAGGAGTATTATTAATGAAACACATACCTCTGATGAGTCTGTCCTCATTAGTTGTCTGAGTTCCCGCCAAAGCAAACACTTTCCCACCGGTTTGCGCCTTCTTTGGTTTCTGACACTGGCTACTAATGTGTCCTTCTTCGCCACAGTTGAAACAAATCACCTCTTTATGCTTGCACTTAGATATGGCATGCCCAGTCTTACCACAACGGAAACACCTCTTCACTTCAGCAGTACACGCATTACTCTTATGACCAGGTTTCCCACATTTGAAACAAGTTATGCCAGCAAGAGCATCTCCCCCACTAGTCCTCTTGCCATCAACCACTTTCTATTTACTTTTTCCAGCTGGAGCATCATAAGGTTTGCCACGATTCTGTTGGTGCTTGCTCTTCCTCTCATTAATGATCTTATAATGAGCATTGTTATCCTCTTCAAAAATTCTATAAATATCAATCAAATCAGCAAAATTATGAATCTTCTGATATCCAACTGCCTTCTTGATCTCTGGGCGCAACCCATTCTCAAACTTGTTGCATTTTGAAAACTCAGCATCATCATCGTTATAGTGCGGATAAAACTTAGCCAATTCAACAAACTTTGCAGCATAATTAGTAACCGACATGTCCCCTTGCTTCAGCTCGAGAAACTCGATTTGCTTCTTATCACGAACATCCTCTGGATAATACTTCCTCAGGAACTCTCTTCAAAACACATCCCAAGTGATACCTTCACCTGCAGTTTCCAACCTCTGACGAGTCTCTAGCCACCAGTCATCAGCCTCGAATGCTAGCATATGCGTCCCATATCGAACCTTCTGCGTTGGAGTGCAGTCCATCACACGGAAGATTCTCTCCATCTCTTTCAACCAATCCAACGCTCCATCAGGATCATACTTGCCCTTGAAGGTAGGCGGATTCTCCCTCTGAAAAGTTGCCAAACTGCGAGATCCAGCATTCTCGTCAGCGTTCGGCTGATTCTGCAATGCCTGAGCCATTGCTTCCAATGCAGCAGCAATTGCAGCATCGTTCCTTCCAGCCATCTCAGCTTGTCACTTCAACACAAACAAAAGTTAGAACTAGTTAACAATACTCAATTGTTAAACAAACTACGACTCGACAACTTGGCAGGACGGACCGACCTGCTCTGATACCACTAATGTAACACCCTTCTACCCCACATACCATTTTAGGTAAACACTTAATATTATCAGAGTAAAAATCAGCAAGAAAGGTGCCACATATATTCATACAACATTCAAAATTATTGTCCTGTCCCGTAACACGGGTTATTCATTCATCATTAACATAAATTGACAACTACGCAACGGTAATCATACTTTAAATTCAAATCAATAAAATGCTTCATAAAGAAATGTATCCAATCAAAATAACATCAACAATATGAAAACTCTAATAGACTAAGACAAAATACTAAAGTGAATCACTAGACGAGGTAAAATAAAAGATAATTGAGTGAGTCCCAATTCTACCAGATTTATCGTACCTGTAATTAGATCACTAACAGACACCACATCATTAGGCCAAAACACATCTAGGAGATAATTTGATATGCTTACCTGAACCCATCTTGTGAACTGTTGGAAGCGTCGTAACCCTCATTCCCACAACAAGCACTTGAGGGAGCTCCCCTACACAATCTTTGGAATAGATCTTCACTAGAGATGAGGCCACCTGAGGGTGTAACACCCTTCTACCCCACATACCATTTTAGGTAAACACTTAATATTATTAGAGTAAAAATCAGCAAGAAAGGTGCCACATATATTCAAACAACATTCAAAATTATTGTCTTATCCCGTAACACGGGTTATTCATTCATCATTAACATAAATTGACAACTACGCAGCGGTAATCATACTTTAAATTCAAATCAATAAAATGCTTCATAAAGAAATGTATCTAATCAAAATAACATCAACAATATGAAAACTCTAACACGAAGCCAAAAGGAAACACACAAGGTTCACAACTAATCCCAACCCGATGTTACATGACACAGAGCAGGACACCACTTAAGCATGACTAAAACGACAAACGAACGCTCCAAGACTCAATCCTCCAGCACCGCAAGTCTACTCTTGGTTATCTGCAAGTTACCCACATAAGAGGCAACATTTTCAAGCAGGTAGGGTGAGAAATCGCAATTCATTATAGTAATATAAGTACATGGAAAATAAACAGAATAAGCAACACAACATCATAGCATCATCAACAGAATCTTCACAACACAATCACAATTACATCATTCATATGCAATGTCAACTATAATGGAATGCAAAGGATGCATGTGGTACCGGTTCAACGTGGATGGACACTGGCCATCAACCCTCCAAAAGGAGCACAACGTAATCAACGTATCACTTCAATCCGCACAATGGGCTTGAAGCTACCAATAGGCCGAAGCCCTAACATAAAATGCTATGAAATGCAATGATGCTAATTCTCTACAATTCATCAAACATCAACGTGTGCATCATTCATTTCATATTCAACAAGTAATCATCATACAATCACGTTTTATCATCTTACATCAACAACAACTCGACAACAAAAGATCAGTATAAGAAAACGTCAAGAAATAATCAAGAAAACAACAAAAATAGCAAAACAGCTGCCTGACACGGCCACCCGTGTCCTGTGACACGGCCCGTGTCAGAAGCCCTGAAGCACAAATCCAAAAACAGAAAAAAAATTACAGCCAGACAGTAGGCTGACACAGTCGCCCGTGTCCTGTGACACGGCCCGTGTCAGGCAACCTACGAATAAAAATTTCACACGCCATTAACCCGAAAGCTGACACGGGTGCCCGTGTTGCGTGGCACGACCCGTGTCAGGGTGCGAGAAAACCCTACTTTTCCCGAAAAGTGATTTTCTGCGTTTTTGACTTCGATTACCCCAAAATCAGTATTTTTCCCCCACAAAAATTCGATCAAAAGGCTCACATAATACACATAAATCAACACATACCACTCAATTTCATCATATTCTCATCAAATCATTCATTCTACATCAACATTCACCACAATTATACACAATTCATGAATTCCTAATCTATTCATCACCATGTCCTAAAGAACTATAAGAAATTATGAAATCTCCCCATACCTTAGAGTAATCCGAAGCTTTTTCCTTCTTCCTCCAAGATTCTCCTAGCAATTCTTCAAAACCCTAGGTTTCCTCCTCCTCTCCTCTTCTTCAGCGTTCTTCACAAAAACACGATCAGTTAGAAAAGTGATCGGTATTTTCTTCTTTAAACAAAAATATCCCAATTTATGAACTTCCACTTCTATCCTTACTCTTTTTCCTTTAAGACCACCTTGCCATTTTCTTATTATTTTTAATGATAATAATAATAGTATAAATAATACATTAATTATTCATTCTATTAAATTATTAAAAAAAATACTCTTTTGATCCAAAATTACCAAAACTTCGTAATTCCTTCTAAATTAAATAAATAAATGATTAATTTAGATTTTCGGGGCGTTACAGAGGGCGCCTTAAATTCCTTTGGAGAAATCTCTCCAACCAAGGAAGGAAGCCTAAAGATGATTCTCTAAACACGGGTTGACAGTAAGGAGAAGATAACCGAGAAACAAAACCACATGGCCAATACGAGATAACCAACTCACTCGTATCCCCATTTGGATCCAAAATAATTTGCCTTATCAATTTCCTTAGATCCAAAGGAGGCAAAGGAACCAGAGATCCACTAAACCAACTTGAATCTCTAACAAGAAGAGTAGACAATCCAACACAAGGCTCTTCCTCCTCAAAAGTATTTGGAACGAAAGTCTCATAATTAAGAAAAGGCTAATTTTGTTATAGTGTGATCCTTTAACTCGTGATAGTATATCGTAATAGCACATTGCTGAATCATAAATAAATCTTATATATTTATTTAATATCTCATTTATCTACAATTACTGTTTATAATATTAAATCACTTATTTAACATTATAAACAGTGAACAATATCTATCAACACATTATTGATACTATATTTACGAGAATGTCATGTAATCTAACCTAACATTTTTGTGATAATGAGAATGTGTATAATTGTATGTTTGTCCTTATATCTATATTGAATGCAAGATATAATATGTGTCACCTTTTTATAATCCAATAATACATATCCTATATTGATTGATTTCATTAAGTTTATACATTTTACAATCATACTCGATCAAGGAGTCCATGTGTATTACTCTCGCATATGTAGGAGGAAAAAAATCTATCTAGGCCACTTATATCTTTCTACAAAACTCGTGAAGCACTCAGTTAACCTACTTTATAAACTTATTATTATTGACAATGTTTGAAAGTATTAAACTTATCAATTCTTTAAGTATGGACAATAGTGATTTCATGTCAAAGTGCAACATACACCATTATGTAGCATTACCATGGTGGATCAATCTAATATATATATATATATATATATTACTCCTAATATTTATACATATGCGAAGACTTCATATCTCATTCTATAAAATTAGGCATGACAACGTAACTTATACCTGCGAGTACCCACCTGAAATATATATATATATATATATATATATATATATATATATATATATATATATATATATATATATATATATATATATATATATTACTCCTAATATTTATACATATGTGAAGACTTGATATCTCATTCTATAAAATTAGGCATGACAACGTAACTTATACCTGCGAGTACCCACCTGAACCTGTCCCGAATTTGACGGGGAAATCCGCTTTGACTGGATTTCGGTTCGGGTTTAGGTTTTCTCTGAGGATAAAATATAGAGGTGGATCGGGTAATAGAGACACTAGTACCCACCCCGAACTAGTCCCGGACTCGCTCCGTTTATTTTATTATGTATTTTATTATTTTAGTTTTGATAATTTAGATTATTAAATATGTGGCTAATGTTTTAATATTTTGATTTGTATTTATTATTTAAAATATTAGAAATGTATACATGAAATTTTTTGAGTTTTTTTATTTTATTATTTGTATTCTAATTTAGTTTTGAAAAAAAAATATTTTTATAAAAAATATTGGTTTTAACAAATAGATGATGGTGAGACAATGATACTTGAATCCAACCCAAACTCATTTAAAACCAGTTTAAATTTTAATTCTCCATTTTTAATGGAAATTGGGGTGGGAAACGAAGATTATTTTAGAATTCGAGTTTGAATTTAGAGGAGATAAAAACTATCACCGATCTATTCGTTATCATGCCTGCATAAAATATGTGATATGATTATTTGACTATTTACATTATAGTCTTTATGTAACATTGTTGTGTTGTCAATAAAATTTGATTACTTATACTTTAAAAATTGTATCATTATATTTAATTGTGTCTCATATTTAAGACATATTAGTTAAACAAATAAAACTTTCTATGATCTTATTACTTTAAAACAAATATAATTAATATTTTTTTATTATATAATTAATTAACATAATAGAAAATCTATATACAAAAATTAAAATATTAAAATATTAACTCTTAAGGCTTACACCAACATTTTACACCTCTTTTAATTATTATTTTCTACATCTCTTTTTAAAATGCAAATCTTAATACAAAGTACTTCAAGTTTAAAGACTTGTTTGTTTTGCTTTTTTTTAATGATTTTTATAGTGTAACATAATTTTATAAAAAAAAAAATTGCAAAGAAACTTTTCATAAAAGTTTTAGATGAAAATTTGGTTTGAATAGTTATTCTTAAAATGTTATTTTAGATATATTAACATTTTATCTAAAAAAAAATTGGATAACAAAATTTCAAAAAAATCAATTAATTTTGAAACTATTTCAAATAGCTTTTCATAAAAATCATTTTTGAGATACAACTTTTTTCAAAAATTGAGATTTCGACTATGTTTTGATCTACAATAATGTATGTTTATGTTGTATGATGTCAAAATTAGTCATACAATTTAGAAAAAATAAATATAAAAAAACTTGTAATATTTTGAAAAACTGTTTTACAAAATTCATTTTTAAAAATACAAAAAAAATCTATTTTTTTTTAAGTTAAAACAAATAGACCCTAAATGAAACTGAAAAAGTTATTCCGAATAAATGAAATTTTATTTGCAACCAATCTAAATCTAATTGAACAAGATTGAAAGAACTAAAGACAAAAAATATGAAAAATTGACACTATTATTATAGTATAGGTCAATCACATCATCCTCCTTAATAACTTACTCTAGTCCCAACACCATAGGTAAGAGTAGGGGTGGACAGCACCCGCACACCCGACCCAACCCGGTGCAATTCAAAAAAAAAAAAGAAATTGGGCGGGTTAGATAGGCCCAACGGGCCAAACGTGTTACTAAACCCGGGTTAAAAGGGGTTCATAAGGGCGGGTTGGGTACCAAAAACGAACCCACGGGTACCCAGACCCGTCCATTTACTAAACGCATTCGTTTTAGTTAAGCGGGGGAAGGGGTAATACCCTACACTCACTCAGAATTCCTTGGTCATTTCTCTCACTCCCTCCTATTGCCTTCCTTCCCATAATTGTTTCACGCTTTCGTTCCATCACTTTTCTCGTTCCCATATCTCTCACTCTCTCGTTCCCAGATCTCTCACGCTCTCGTTCCAGTTCTTCACAAAGGTTTAGTTTTCTCTAACCTTCTTATACGCTACTCTCAAATCTATCATTCGTAGTTAGAATTTAGGGTTTCTAATTTAAGGTTTTTGAATCTAAGGTTTTTAATTTATGGTTTATGATGATTGTTGTTGTTTACAAGGGATTAAACACTTTGAGAGAATTCTCTCACTCTACATGTGATTAGGGTTTGTGTTTTTAATTTATGTTGTTGTTTTGTTTCTATGAATGTTTCAGTTCTCTCTAACTCTAACTTTGAAAATTGATTTTGCATGATATTTGATTGCTGGGACTGATCTTTGAAACTGGAACGTGACTTTTACTACCCCTGCATGAACCATTACTTTTGGAACTTAGGTAAATACGTAACTCATGTTCTGTTCTGTTTTCACTTTTCTCAACACCCAAATTGAAATTTTAGCTAAATGTTTATGTTAACGCTATAAAACTAAAGATGGTCTCATTAGGTGTAGGGGTTTTGGGTAATTTTAGATGCATTTATTTTGTGTTTGTTCTTATATGTAGAGTCATATAGTTTTTATATTGTGTACGCTCTTATCAGTGTTGTTGTTTTGTTTTTATGAATTATAGTACTTTTATTTCCTCATATGAAGACAAAATTAGGATGTTTGTGTGAAAAACTTCGGTGCAATTCCGTTTCTGGTCAGCTTATTTGTTCAGTACATGGCTTTATTTTCAAGGCATGTTTATACTATTTGTAAGAAAGTTGTGGTAGTATTGGGAAACTTTATTTTGTAGATTGTAGTATTATTAGTATGTATATTGAAAGAAACAAAAAACCTTTGTTTCTGTTTGCTAGTACTAATACGTTAGCAATTACGTACGCTATTTGTAACTTGAATTCTCTTTGGTTTTGTTATTGATTATTAACAAGGTTTTCAACAAGGTCAAAGTGGAATGGATCAAGGTCAAAGTGGAATGGATCAAGGTAATTGTAAGTGTATTAACTAAATATACGTTTCGCATTGTATATATGTTATATAATTGTTGATGTGGTGTGTGTGTGTGTTTGTTGAATGTTGAATGTTGATTAAGTTGTTACTAATTACTATATATAGTGTTTAATGAATGTTTTAACTGCTGAATGCTACAACTTTTGTAATGCTGATGTAGTGTGTGTTTGTTGAATGCTGAATGCCGATGAATTCTGAATGTTTGAACTAAACGTGATTGTTTAAATAAATGAAATGTTGTTATGAATCCTACACTTTAAGTGAAGCTAGATGCTTTAGAGTAGAATTGCAATGAAGTTAATTGCTTTAGGTTTAGCTTGAATTACAGTTAGTAGTCAATTGATTTTGGATTAGAAAGAGTATCAATTTGCTAAATATGCTACTTATTATGAAGTTTGGCCTGACTTGGAGTTAGGATTAGAATGTGCTTGCTTGGTTCAAAATAGTGATGTTATTATTAGCTTATGTCTTGCATTAACTGTTATGTGTTTTGGAATGGTGTTGTAGTGAATTAATTTGGAGATTAATCTATTGTTATGTCAGTAAGTGAAGAAATTGGCCTATCATGGTTAGTGAATTTGATTGTTATATGAACTTGATTATGATTAGTCTTTGAATGATGATGTTAGTATAGTTAGTGAATGGAATGGTTGAATTGAATTAAGTTATTAGCATGATATAGTCAGTGAATTGAATGTTTGGTAAAGAGAGTTTATGCTACTATTAGAAATGTTAGTGTGTGAGGCACTTTTGTGAGGAGAGAGAATAAGGGAGAATACTATTGAATTGAATTGTTAAAAACTGAATTACAAAGTGTCTATTTATACACCTAAGTGACTTGACTGAAATAACAAACCTTATATAACTTTGGGCTTGGGCTAACACAACTTGAATTATATTTAAATATTCAATCTAATCAAATATAATCTAATATAATATTTCAACATACCCCCATAATCCAAGTTGTCGAACCTATGCTAATCATAGTCGATCTGAACTATTCCTAATTTCTTTCTCAAATTCATGAATCTGTCGATCTTCAATCCTTTGGTGAAAATGTCGGCCAACTGTGCTTCAGTTGAGCAGTGCCTAACTTCAAGTTCACCTCGATTTACCTTTTCCCTTAAGAAATGAAATCTAGCTTCTATATTCATACTTCTTCCATGCAGAAATGGATTCTTCGCCAGATTTATGGCAGACTTGTTGTCGATTTGTAACACAAGAGATTTCTTCACTTCGACGTCCATTTCTTCAAGTACTAATCTGATCCAAATTGCTTGACATGCAACATAGGATTCTGCTATATATTCCGCTTCACATGATGATAGTGCCACCATATGTTAATTTCTCGAGCACCATGAAATTGGAGCACCAAATACTTGAAAGAAATATCCAGTAGTGCTTCTTCGATCTTCCTTATCTCCGCACCAGTCACCATCTGAATAACAAGTAACCATAGCTTTTTTGCTTTCAAAGTCTCGTCGAAATAAAATCTCATAGTTTGTCGATCTTTTTAAGTATCTCATGATTCTTCTTGAAGCCTTCATCTGTGACACCCTTGGTTCACTCATGTATCTGCTCACTAATCCGACTGAGAAACATATATCAGGTCGACTGTTGCACACATATCTTAGAGATCCAACAATCTGTTTGAACAAATTTGCATCGACTTTGTCTTCCTCGCCATGCTTCTCCAACTTTAAATTTGGTTCGATAGGTGAAGATGTAGGGGTCGAATCATCCATTCGAAATCTCTTGAGCATCTTTTTGACATACTTTCTTTGATGTAGCACCATGCATTTCTTCGACATTTGAAATTCCATGCCTAGGAAGTATGAAAACTTTCCCATATCCGACATTTCAAATTCCTTCTTCATCATCTCTTTGAACTTCGTCAAGTTCTTCAGGCTATTTCTAGTTACTAGCAAGTCATCAACATATAAGTAGATTATTGTTATATCTCGTGCCATAACTTGAACATGGACACATACTCAGATTTTCATTTTATGGATCCCAATTCGACCAAGTATGAGTCGATCTTCTTGTTCCATGCCCTAGGTGCCTGCTTAAGACCATAGAGCGCTTTGTGCAACTTATATACTTTATTTGCTTTCGCCTAAATCACAAACCCAGGAGGTTGTGTGACATACACCTCTTCTTCTAAAGGTTCATTCAAAAATGTTGATTTCACGTCTAAGTGAAATGTTGACCAATCTTGCTTGCATGCTATGGTCACCACTAGTCGAACAGTTTCCAATCTTGCGATAGGTGCAAATACTTCAGAGTAGTTGAGTCCTGCTCTCTGGAGAAATCCTCAAGCTACCAATCTCGCCTTATTCCTTACTATTGACCCATCAGCATTGTGCTTCAACTTGAACACCCGCTTTACATCAGTAGCTTTTGTATAAACTGGCAATTCGACCAACTCCCATGTGTTATTGCTTTCAATTGCTTGTAACTCTTCGACCATAGCAGACTTCCATTGTTTATCTTTGAAGGCTTCGCTTCAGTTGATTGGTTCAGCATCTGCAAGCAAAGAAAAATGGACTAGTTCTCCATCTATTGTGAATTCATCATCACCACCACTTTATAGTCTTGAATTCTTGTTGGACGAGCTATAGTTTTTCAGGTCTTTGACTTCTGCCAGCCATATCCTCTTCGACTTCGACTGTGTCGAGAATGTCAGCAGCTGCTTCAACTACTTCTTCGACTAGAGTATCAACAATGTCTTCGACTTCAACATCATTACTTGCTTTGTCGAAATCATAACCCATAAGCGGCTTGTCAGTTGCATTACTAGAATTCCAATCCCAGGCCAAATATTCATCAATCACAATGTCTCGACTCATCACAATCTTCTGATTAATTGGATTAAACATCTTGTATGCTCCAGTCTTATGATATCCTACCAGAATCATAGGTTCACTCTTATCATCAAGCTTCCTTCTCCTAGAGTCAGGAATATACTTGTAGCAAATCGAGCCAAACACCTTCAGATGACTCACTGATGGTCGTTTGCCACTCCACACTTCTTCAGAAACCTTGTTCTTCAGCTTCTTGGTAGGGCACATGTTCAGAATATTAACAGTAGTCGAAACTGCTTCTCCTCACATGAATTTTGCCAAATTCTTCTTCTTCAGCATGCATCTCGCCATGTCCAATATGGTCTTGTTTCTTCTTTCTGTTATTCCATTATGTTGAGGAGTATAAGGAGCAATTATCTCATGATCAATACCATGTTCTGTACAGAATGCTTCAAATATCTTGGATGTGTATTCGCCACCTCCATCTGTTCGCAGAACTTTAATCTACTTTTCACCCTGTTTTTCGCCAAGTATCTTGAATTTCTTAAAGATTTTAAATACTTTGTCCTTTCGTTTAATCACATAGATCCAGAGCTTTCGACTGTACTCATCAACAAATGAGACGAAATACCTGTTTCCACCAATGGTATTCTCTTCAAAAGGACCACAAACATCTGAATGTATAACTTCGAGTATGCAGGATGATCTCACTGCCATAGTCGAAACGAAAGACTTCCTGGATTGCTTTTTGACTAGACAACCTTCACAGAGTTTGTCAGGCATCTCAAGACTTGGTATACCAGAAACCATATCTTGGGTGATCAGTTGATTTAGCGACCTAAAGTTCAGATGACCAAACCTCATATGGCATAACCAACTATTCTTATGGTCGACAACTGATTTCAGACATTGTACCTCAGTCGAACTAATCATGGTCTTAAATGTTCTATTCTTCGACAGAGGAGATTTAAAGACCAAGTTATTCTGGATGTCGAAAAGTTCTAAGGCTCCATCTTTCCTAACCACTGAGAACCCCTTTTCGACCTGTTGTCCAACACTTAGCAGATTACACTTCATTCCATGGACATAGAGTACATCTTTGATCAAGGCTTTTTCTCTATTACTCATTTGAATAATTATGTTGCCAGTACCTTATGCTGGCAACGAGCTATTATCAGCAAGTTTCACCTTACTCTTCTTCGAATCGTCGAAATCTACTAACCATATTTTTTTACCAGTCATGTGATTCGAATAGCCTGAGTCGAGGAACCAGATCTTGGATTCAACATGGTCATCTGCAACTGAAACCATAACCACCCTATCATCATAATCATTTGAATCTTAACGTGCAAGGTTCGCTCCTTCGTCCTTGCCTTTTGCCGAACCCTTGTCTTTCATGTACCAACAATGCTTGGCCAAGTGACCATACTTTTCATAGTTATAGTACTGCACACCTCTTTTCTCTACTTTGTCTTTCTGATAGGAATTTCCTTCTCCTCATTTCGAGGATTCAGAAGTTCTATCATAAATCTTATTCTTGTGAGGATTCGACCAAGACTTCTTTCCTGGATTCTTGTCGATTTTGCCTTTGAACTTGTTGGAACCATCATTCTTCTTCTGCGATTGCACCTGTAGTGCTTGTATCGAGTCTTGAACTCCTTTGCTTTCGATAATCCTAATCTCATGCGCTTCCAACGAACAAACCAAATCTTCCAGTTTTAGGGTTTTGAGATTGTTGAATTCTTAAATAGCTACGATAACGTGATCAAAGTGAGAGGTCAACATACGCATTACCTTCTCAACTATCATCTTATCAGTTAGGGTTTCACCACAACCCTTCATGAGATGGGCGAGTTTCTACACCTTCGACACATAGCCTGCAATCTTTTCATCTTCTCCCATTGACAACAATTCATATTGTCGTTGCAAAGTTTGCAACTTGACAACCTTAACTTTCTCACCTCCTTCATAGTACTTCGACAGAATATCCCACGTCTCCTTCGCTGATTCAGCATGAGCGATTATGTCAAAGTTATCTGCATCAACCGCCGATTGGATGTAGAACGCCACCTTACAATCCTTCTTATTTGCCTCCTTGTGAGTGGTTTTCTATGCTTGGGTTGCATTTTCACCAAGCGCATGAATGCCATTAGTAACGACTTCTAGGGTTTCATGAAAGCCAAATAGAGATTGCATTTGTTTTCTCCATCGAAGCCAATTCTTGCAATCAAGAGTTGGAAGGGAGTTTGGTAAATTTTCGTTACCATTCATCTTTGTAGTGATTGATCAACAACAACCCACAATCCCAGAAACACGGTCTCTGACATGTGATTCTTGAAAGCACGATCAAGAATCTAACCAGAGCTCTAGATACCAATTTGTTAGTGCGTGAGGTACTTTTGTGAGGAGAGAAAGAGAGAGAATAAGGAAGAATATTATTGAATTAAATTGTTAAAACTGAATTACAAAGTGTATATTTATACACCTAAGTGACTTGACTAAAATAACAAACTAAATAACAAACCATAAATAACTTTGGGCATGTGCTAACACAACTTGGGTTATATTTAAATATTCAATATAATCTAATATAATATTTCAACAAGAAGAAGTTCATGTTAAATATTAAGTAGGGACTTGCTTGGCTTTTTGACATGGATAGTTTGGTAAAGAGAGTTTATGCTACTGTTAGAAGAAGTTCATGGTAAAGAGAGTTTATGCTATTGTACCTTAATCATTGTAATTTCGATACTACAATCATAACTTGTTTCTATAGTACTTTGCATCTAGTTTTTAATCACAGTATGTTCTAATATTTAATTACAAATGATTAGTAGTACACCTTAAACTTGTTTCTCTAGTATTTAATATATGCTTTCTTTATAAGATATTAAATGAAAAATCTTTAATTTTGATACTGCCATCATAACTTAAAATTCAATGATTAGTAGTATTTAATTGTTTAAGGTGTATTTGTAGTATATACAAGTACTAATACAAGTACTAATATTTAATCTGGAATTTTAATTTTGAACTGGAATGTTTTTAATCATAGAATTAATACAGGTACTAATATTTAATCATAGTTTTGATCACAGTAGTGTGTGAACTGGAATGTTTTTAAGTGTATACAATGTGTTTATGAATATGATTTTAATCATAGTTTTTAAGTGAATTGGAATGTTGATTGGTAGTTGTTGATAATGGCTCATTCGTTATTTCAGTGACTGGTGAGCCTAATCAAAATCTACTAGTCAATGAAGTAGGTTTAACTACGCAACCTACAAAGAAGAGGAAATCAAGTGCAAGTGGTTCTAGGTAATCATATGCTTGCTAGGAACACTTTGTTAGATTACTTGATGACCTAGTTGATACACCCACTGCAACCTGCAAACACTGCCATAAAAAATACTTGTGTAACCTTGGGACTCACGACACCACCAACTTGAGCCATAATATTAAAAAATGTCCTAGGATGCCCCTTGTTGTGTCAACTGGCCCCGCACAAACTATTCTAACATTCCCAACAGTAGATGGCAATTTGGTTCAAGTTAGCTATAGATTTGACAAGAAAGCTTGTAGAAGTGCTTTGTCAGTTTTTGTAGAGGGTGAAGGGTTTAAATTTTATTCTAAAGTAATGCAACCCCAATTCACCATCCCATCTAGGCGTACGGTAGCTAGGGAGTGTTTTCAGGTACATTTGGATGAAAAACAAAAGTTAAAGGCCTTTTTTAAGTCTGATTGCAATAGGGTAGCACACACTATTAATTGTTGGACTTCTATACAAAATCTCAACTACTTGGCCCTTACGACACACTTTGTGGATAACGAATAGAAGTATCAAAAAAGAATTATAAGCTTCGACGTAATTCCAAACCACGAGGGTGACGCTGTAGGTAGGAAGATTGAAGAAGTGTTAAGGGATTGGGGAATTAGGAATGTGTCAACCATAACACTTGATAATGCCACTTCAAATGATGTTGTTGTGACATATCTGAAGAAAAAAATAGCAAATATGAATGGGTTGATGGGGGATGGGGAGTGTTTTCATATGAGGTGTTATGCTCACATTGTGAACTTGGTGGTAAATGAGGGTTTGAAAGATAAACATTTATCCATAACTAGTGTTAGGGATGATGTTAGATTTGTTAAGTCCTCACCTCATAGGGCAGCCAAGTTTAAAGAATGCATGAATTTGATGGAATAAATTGCAAAAAGTTAGTATGTCTTGGTGTTTCAACTTGTTGAAACGCGACATATTTAATGCTAGAGGTTACAGAGAAGTTTCAACTCGCTTTTGAAAAGCTTGAGGATGATGAGTCGAGCTATAGGGAGTTCTTTGGAAAAGGTAATCCCTCTAGTAGTGATGATTGGGACACTGCCAAGGCTTTTAGCGCTTTTCTAAAGTTATTCTATGAAGCAACTAAGATTTTTTCCACCTCTCAAAATGTGTGTTTGCATACTTGTTTTCACCAAGTGTCTGTCATTTATTGTGAGTTGAAACAAGCTACTATAAACTTAAATGATGTTTTTGCAAGTGTGGGTCGGGATATGATGGAAAAGTATAATAAATATTGAGGGGTGCCAATAAGATGAACATGATGATATATTTTGGTATTATTTTTTATCCAAGATACAAGTTGAGTTACATTGAGTCGACGTTTAAGGACATGTATGGAGTTGGATCGAAGTTTGCTAGTGACTTGATAAAATCTATAAAAGAGGATTTACAAAAGTTGTATGATTGGTATAAGCAAGCTTATAACCAAAACATAATTCCACACACCCTCGTGGTAGTGGTGGAAATAATGTTTCCAATGGTGAAACAACTGCAGTTGCTGCCCGTTCATCCATTATGGCTAGAGTCAATGCTTTTGAGCAACATTTAGAGGAACAAAACTCGATTGATCAACAAAATGAGCTTGAGGGGTACAATTCTAGTAAGTGTGTTAAAAGGGATCCTAACTTTGACATTCTTGTGTGGTGGAAACGTAATTAATCCGAACATCCCATTTTATCAACAATGGCTAAAGATATTTTACCCGACCAGTTTCTATTGTTGCTTCCGAAAGTGCTTTTAGCAAAGGAGGGAAGCTCATAGAAACCTATAGGAACTCTCTAACTGCTGAAGTGGAAGAGGCTTTAATTTGCACCTAGAATTGGTTAACGCCTTATTTTACCTATTTCAAAGACATGAACCTCATGGAAGATTTTGAGCTTTCAGAAGATATTGTAACATGTAAATTTATTACTTTATTTTGAATAAATAAGATGTTGTATTGTTATATAATTATGTCTTTCTAAAAAAAAGTATTTCATTATTTTAGAGTTTCAACAAATGTCTTCAGCAGCAAAGGGAGGATCGGGTGTCTCTTCATCACAGTCTCAGCCACAACCTTCTGGTTGTGCTTGAAATGGATGTATGCATATCATTATTTACTTTGTTACTTTATTAATTTTTTTATAAGTAATGTTTATGTTGTCCAATTTTTTAGGTCAACGATGTTTTTATTTTATTTTTTGGAGTCATATATATATATATATATATATATATAATTACTGAATGGAAGAATATACATTTATATTTTGTTCCTTGGATTTTGAGATTTTGTGCACCAGCAGTAGCTTGGTAAATGGGCAGCAGGTAAATGAGTTTGATATATGTTGGCTTGCAAATTACATATCTGGAGCCCCTTGTTAGGTGTTTTTCCTTTTTATATTTGGAATGTGTTTTTGTGAAGATTACCTAACAAGATGAAATTTGGTTTTGCAGGATCAACTAATATTTTACTTCATTTTGGAGGATCAACAAGGAAGGCACTCACTTATGTCTTACTGCTAATAGGTAATATATCATTTGAAAACTGTATGAATATCTTTCTGTTGTTATCACCTTGTAAGGGGGAAAATCAAATAAACCATCAATTTTGATCTTAAATTATCACTCTCCCTAATTTTGTAAGTTAATTGTACTAATATTATAAATAGATTGAAGTATATAAAGTCCGTCAATTTAGTATTAACATCTTAACAACAGATACTAGATGGACATGTTTTATATATTAACTGTATTACAAATTGTAGTGTGTAATTGTTATCTTTAACATATTTTAATGGTGAATTGTGAGTTGTGAGTTGTCTATGATTTTAAATTATGAGTTGTCTATGATTCTTAATTGTGTGTGTGCTTCATTTAAATCATTTATTCAATTAGGGACTTGTGATTAACGGCACTGTATGGGTTTATGATTATGTAGAAGAGCTAATAGTTATGTATTCCAATAACAGAAAATGTAATCATGATTAAGAACAACTCTCTAGTTCTAGCTCTATTAAGAAAATCCTGTCTTTCATTTAGTCTTGTTGCATGCATGCGTAATATTTATTGTGATGTCACATGATGTTGTGTCATTTTTAGCAATTTTAACTCCTGGGTCATTAGCTAATTAGACAATCTTGTGGTTTGCTTATGTGCTTAGTGTGTTATTAGTTTCCTGATTAATTTATATTTGTGATTTGACTTTGTTATGTTATCTGAAGGATTTGAAGATAGGGAGCCAACATGTAGTGCTACTACTTTGAGATAGGTTTTAATAACATACCATTAGCAAAATAGTTGTAACTTTAAGGCATTCCTGTTACTTTCAGTTATAATAAGAGTTTATATCTTAATCAGGACTGCAAGACTAAATGTATATCACCTTTGCAGAGGAAATCTGATCCTGATTCTGATGGTGAGAAGAATTATGATTTGTAAAATATTATGTTCTACCCGCTTACATTACTGCTGATATGGTATACTTATGTTCATATTATGTAAATGGACTGTAAGTTCTTTAGATAGTGAACACGCATGTCCTAGTTCTCCGCATACAACTTTTGCTACTGGCGCCTCTTCTGGTGATGGTCAATTTCTCTTTCTAGAAAGCCTCAATTAAATTTTATTTTTGGTGATGAGGTCTGATAGTGATGTATTAATGATTAAGGAAATGTATGTTGAAATGAGTAGAAGAAAAGCTTGTAGAAATGAAGGAGAAGAGCATTGAAAGAAGCATGATAGGTATAAACAATCAAATGTTTAATATCAATGGAAGGTGTAGAAAGTAACATATGTAGCAGTAACTAATGTTTTTCAGTTTGGATCATGTAAGATGAAACACAAAACATGAGTTGTGCATAATGTTCTACTCAAGAAGCATTACTATCAATTATATCCAATTGTGTTTTTATAAATTTGAATTTATTTTGGATTTAATTTGTAGTAATTTTTAGCTCAAAATGTGTTATTTGGCTCAACAAAAAATCAACTCAATAACCCGTTTAAACTAGGGGTGGAAAAACAGGTCGGGCCCGCCAGGTCGGCCCATTTGACCCATCATTTTTGACGGGTTGGGCTGAGGTTTTCGGGTCGGTATTTTAAGTTGGTCCGCCCTGCCTAACCCGCTTGAAAAAGCGGGGCGGGGCGGGCCGGATTTTGCTCGCGGGCTTTTTGTTAAAAAAATTTTTACTTAAAATAAAAACAACTTTAATTATAAATACAACACTCTTCTCTTAGGATTATGTTAATTGAATTGTATTATAAATTATTATACAAACAAATTGAATTATAATTGTAACGTTCTTTCTATAACTTTCTAATACATGTGTTGATTGAAAAAAATTGAAATAAAAGAACAATTGTATGGCATGTTGAATTATTAAGTTGTCAAACATTAGATCACATGTTTTCTTTATTAATAGATGTTGATTTTAAGAAAAGGAAGGATTTGATTAGTGTGTGACAGATTTAGGATTTAACTATTATGGAATCAGTCAATATAAGAGTCTATATGATGTAAACAGTGAGAAAGTCAGGTGTTGATATTTTATGCACTACTATTTTATGCACTGTGATGTTTTATACAGTGTAATTTTATCATTTTTTGTCTTTTGTAAATTCTTAATTAGGTTCTTTTAGTAGTTAGTTTTTAAATAGGATTAGGATGATACGTATTGTTTATTTATTTATTTATTTATTTTGATACATTTTTTATTGTGTTTGAGTTTATTTCGTTATTTTTTTTTTGTGGTAATTGGTCTTTATTTATTTTATTTTTTTAACTGTTTGGACTTAAGACATATTGAAGTTTTATTATGCATTGTTAAAAAAATCTTTTGTCGACCTCATTGGTAATAAATAAAATATTTTTAAATTTTGTAGTAAATTAAATTGTAAAATAAAAAATAAAAAATTAGCGGGCTGGCCCGCCAACTCGCCAACTCGTTAGTAAACAGGGGCGGGCTTGACTTTTGAGCTCGGACGCCTAAGTTGGCCCATTCCGCCCCACCCTACCTCACGTTTGGACGGGCCTAAATGAGGCGGATCTAAACGGGGCAGACCGCCCACTTTGTCACCCCTAGTTTAAACTGTGTGTATAAATCCACGATCCGTACTAACCCAACCCGTTTAAACTGATTAAGAAAATGGATGGAAATGAACTTATATGCCTCAACCGCGGGTTGGGATGGGTGAGGCTTTTGGGATCGAAACCGCCCAACCCGGTCCTGCCCTGGGTAAGAGTTTTTTCTTTTATAAACACTAATTATTCGATAAAATGTTTACATTATACAAAGTTCCTTTTAGTACTCAACTTCCTTCAACCAATCTTTGTAAACAAAAACACCAATGTCTGATCCAGCAAAAATTGGTCTTTAAATATTCACCTTTGATAAGCTTCGACAAAATCAATTCTTGAAAAATTCAAATCGCATGAACTTTCCTAATCATATTTGAGCTTCTATCGATGCACGAAGATCTTGAAGTAAAAAACTTTAAAATTCCATTAGGGTGAAATGATTTAAAATCATTTTCAGCGCATATAAATCTCACAATTTACATTCTAAAACAAAATATCACTTACAATGAAATCCATAACAAAGTTTCTCTCAGATTGTGTTTGGACGAAGTAATTGAGAATTTTTAAACGATTCAATTGAAATTTATTTATTTTTAAATTATTTTTTTGGATAGACTATTAAATGATCCATTGTTAAATTTTTGGGGTCATTTCATAAATTTTAAAACTTTTGGACCAAATTTAAATATAAAAAATAGAGACTAATTTGCAAATTTTGAAAATTTGTAGGGACTAATTTGTAAATTTAAAAATTATATGAGATTTATTTGCAAATTTTTGAAAATTTTAGGGATGAATTTGAAATTTTCATAAAACATGAGGACCAAATTGCAAAATTTTAAAAATTAATAATTAATAATTTAACATTTGCTTTATATAAAGTGAAGAAGTAATATCAAATTTTTTATTTTTTGGTGTCATTTGGAATTTCGTAGGTTTAACTTGAATAAAATTCTTCTTAAATTTACATAATTTTAACAATTCTCTATATTTTTTTTATCCAAACAATAGATTTTAACCAAATCATTTTAAATTTCCACAAAAAATTAGGCTCAAGAATTATTACCTCAAGCAATAATCTAAATGTTTTTCAAAGAGTTAATGAGAAAGTAGAAGTTTGAGAGAAGAATGAGAATGTTCTAGGTCTACAAGAATGAAGAATTTGTCAGTTTATATATGCAAAGAAATCAATGAACAGATGCTTTAAAAAACTGATTTTTACACCATGATTCAAGTCATCACTAAAATGAATTTAACATGATTCAAATCATGCAATATAGAAATACTAAAACTTTCAAGAGTGACTGAAATCAGCATTTGAATCACAAATACTAGAGTTTTTCATTTTAATTTTTGAGCTCATAATTCGAACCACCATCCATAATTTAAATCATACATGCTATAGATCAACACTAGGTTAAAATATTTATGATTTGAACCACTTAGATTTGGAGTATGAAAATTATTATTTTAATGAAACGCCTATGTTTTAAAAACTTTGATTTGCATCTTTGACATAAGAGAATTATTGAGATACACAAGTTAAATTCTTGAGAGACTCATTTTAAACCTAACTCTCACCTCAAACACAAACTAATATGATCGTTGAAATGTTTGCAAGGTACATTATCATCCATTGGGATGAGAGACATTGGTGGATAATGTACCTGTTGCAAAGAATTCTTCAAAAAATAAATATTGTAACAAAGGAAGCACATTTAAGCTATAAGCTTTTCTTTTCATAAACAGTGGATGGAGATTGTTATAAATATTACAGATTATAGACTTTTTCAGAGTAAAAAATGAGTGAAGTGGGAACACTTTTGAAGGAATTTTCAATTTGTTATTGAGTTATAGATAGATAGACAGACATTCAATATCAACCAAAGCTAGCAACCAGATACAGGTAAATCAGGGAACCACAATGATCGGCTAATGTGAAGAGACCAACCCCACATACCGTAATTAAGAAATCCAAATCCCTTTTTGATTGAAAATTTTAAGAATTGTGTTTCGAGGATTTTGACGAAAAAACAAAAAGGAAAGTGATACAAAGTTTCATGTATCATGAAATATCTTTTCCAGCTCCATGTTTGCAATGTTTGCATGGCATCTTTTGGTTTGGATTCTTTAGCTCAGCACCAGCCACCAAAAAGTAAGCAGTGTGCCTGAAAAAAAAGAATATTATGGATTTTAAACTTTATCATGTGTAATCATTTAGCAGGAAGTTTCATTTGAAGTCAGAATATAAACCTGAAGAAGTTCATCATTTTGATCTTTGAGTCATCATCTATCTCTGGAGTAGTGTCCAATGCTTGTTGCATGTGATGTATCCACCTCTCTGCAGCTTGAGGAGTGACTGGAAATGGTCGATGTCGACCAATTAGAGCAGGGTGTCCTGCCATATATTAAAGAAACCAAGGTTCCATGTTCAAAATTCAATAACTGAGTTGATGGAATGAAGCAGTAGGTTCCAACCAGGATGAGACTAATTAATACACAACCTTTTGCACATATCTTATTCTAATGATCATCTTGCCTTTTATGTATGACATTCAGTTTCCATTTATTTTTATTATGAAAAATCTGTTTTCGACTGGGAAAAGAAAAGATTCAACCATGTCTTTAAAACAGAAGGACGGAAAACATAAGTGCTTAATTGATGGAATTGCAAATGATTATTACAGAAACTTCTTCTCAGTCAAGTAAATAATTCTTCTATCAGTATATCAGTTAACAGGCTGCTACAACTCACCTTGTGTAGCTTATTCATAAGCATTTTGGTTACTAACCTTTCTCCAGTAATGGGACACGGAACCATGTTTCGATTAACTTTAGAAGCTTCTCAATTAAGATAAACTAATGTGTCTTTACTAACAAAAAAAAAAGTTCTTATGAGTTATGACTGTTCATATAAAAGCTAAATGAGAGTTTTTTTTTCAACACATGAACCATTCCAATCAATATCAAATTTAAGTTGAGAATTTTTTAAAACATATCTCCCGTAGTGATTCATGTTTTTGCAGCAGTTTGATTCTTTTAATTAAGTATTTGTATAGAAGGTTATCCAAACTCACCTCCTAAAAAGAAAATAACATTTTATCAGTCAAGAAACCACAGCAGTTTGATGGAGGATCCACTTTTAATTATAGTTATTGGCAAATACTAGGGTGGACAAGTGTCTCATGTGGATCAATGCTTGAAAATCACTCAAAATGGTACACACCAAGTTTTATAAAACGGTCCGTTACCACGAAAATAGCCGCGACAAAACAGTTTCGGAAGGTGCTAATACAATTATTTACTGTTTTTGTAATAAAGAACAAATTGTGGTTAATTCACACCACGACGATAGCAATCACCGTCGCAACACCTGTACCGACCTAAATCGTGAAAGTCTTTACGCAATTGCGGTCGTCCCAACACCTGTACCAACCGAAATTGCAAAAGTCTTTATGCAATTGCAGTCGTCGCAACACCTGTACCAATCGAAATCGCGAAAATCTTTACCAGATTGCAGTCGTCGCAAAATCTTTACCATGGCCGTTATTTAAAACCTTGGTACACACTAGTCCACATTAGACCATTTATCAAAATGGTACACACTAAAATCCAATTTAGTCCTCAAAACTATACTAATGATTTAATGTAACATAAATTTTTATAATTTCAGGATCATTTCTTAATTTCTTAATTTCAATAACCAAAATTAGGGACGTGCAAAAAAACTGGTTTACAAAAACCAATTTTAAAAATATGATGCACCGATTTTAAAAGTCCATATTATTTGGTTTAAAAACTAGTCCAGATCCATTTTACTAAAACCATAAAAAATCTGTATCCACTTTTGAAAACCAATACATAAATGGTTAATCCACTTTTCAAACATAGTGTATTATTTACTTTGTCTTGTTTCATGGTCATAAGTGACAAAATGAATTTTCAAATTAAATTCTATTCATTTTGTTTTTCCAACTGTTGAAGTATAACTTGTATTAAAACTTTGCTTCTGAAATTACTCAATTTTGTTTTTCTTGATTGAAAATTAATTTTTTTTTTCCAATTTCTTAGTAGTTTTGTTTCATAATTATTATTTATTATTTCTATTCATTTTTATTGAGCTATGTAATTTTAGGAAATGTTTCGGTCGAGATTCAAGAATTCATCGCCGACGAATGATTATTGATTTAAAAAACAGTTGGATGGAGTGAATAATAAGTTGTTGAATTGAAAATTGAGTTTTAGTTGAAACAAATTTGAGGAAAATTTGGTTTTAAAATTGTTCCAAATAAAAACTGGTTTCTTGGTGCAAACCGGTTATTAACCAAACCGATCCAAACATAAACCGGTTTTAGAAAAATAAACCAGTTTTGTCAAAGTGGTTTTAAAAACCAAACTGATCCATATATTTGGTTCAATTTGGTTTGGTTTAATAACCATGCACACCCCTAACCAAAATGAGCAATGATGCAATTTCAAAGACTAAATTAGGGATTCACTTTTTCGCTATGTAGGACGACACCTCTCTGTTTACGTGTCGGTATCGAACACTTGCACCGACACTTGTAATTATCTTAAATTAATTCATTTTTTCAAATCATTATCTGTATCATCGTGTCAAGGTCAAATTCGGGGTGTTAGTGCTTCATAGCTTCTTCAAGAACCATAGAAATTTCAATACAAAAGCAATGAATTCAAACTATGGAAATCACTTTTAACAATTAAACATATTTTGATTCACCCTAAAATGCAAAATTATGATCAAACAGCAAAAAATACCTCTTCTTTGAGAGTACAGAGAAGGACCTCCCATTCTTTGCACGAAGAATTCGTACTGATTCTGAATAGCTTCTTCTTTTTGAGAATTAGCAAAAATTGAACGAAACCATTCTTCTTCATCTTCATACACCCTTCCAAAACATATATTAAACAAATGAATAATTGCTTTCGCAGTTATTATTATACATTGAAAAAATCGAATAATTGAAGAAAATTGAAACCTGTTGTAGAAATTGGTAGAGAGGTTAATGAAGGTTTGAAGGCCAAGTATCTGGAAGAGATTGGTTTCGTCTATGGAGAAAGCTTCGTTCGTTGGAACTCCGCTCAATTCAGAAGCTTTCTGTAGTAGACTCTGCATTTTGAAACGACGACAAGTTTTGGATAAGACGGCGATGAAGTGTGCGTGAAGTGAGGAGAGAGAGGGGTGAGTAGTAGTTTATAAAGCTCGTGGTGTTCGCGTGGATTGCACGGGATTAGTAGTAGTTTACTTTTTTCTTTTTTCTTTTTTTTTTTGTTTATTTATTTGAGTGTGGAAAGATGACATAGATGATAGAACATGATTCTCTTAGTTGAACATTGTTTTGATTTGGAATAAGACAAATCTGTGGGTGGGTTCTGGTTTCATTTGATCAATGAGGTAATAGTGTCGATACATTTTACATATTTCTAACCCATTTTAGTGTATTGTAACTTATTCCTTAAAAAAAGTGTACGGTAAGGCGCAGACAATAGGTCTCTCACGTGAGCAATGCTATTAGCAATAGTTTTTAATTGTTATTAAATGTTACTATTTATTTAGCGACAGTTTTTAACCGTCATTAAATGTTACTATTCATTTTGTGATGAGTTTTAACGACGATTTTTAACCGTCACTAAATGTTATTGTTTATTTTGCGACGCTTTTTACCGTCACTAAAAATAATAGTAATATTTAGTGATGGTTAAAAATCGTCGCTAAATGAATAGTACCATTTAGTGACGGTTAAAAACCGTCGTTAATGCATTGCTCACTTGAGAAACCTATTGAGGTCTCTCACAGTAGACGGCGTCGTATGGTAAATTATTGTCAATTTAATCATGTTTTGAAGTGGAACGAGAAATATGAAATGTCAAAAAGAAATGAGCTTTTTTACTACGGTAACAATGAGAGATTTGAATGTATCTGAGCGGAGATTGAAATTGAGGTAATATTTGAAATGGTGTGTTGTTGGTTTATATATGGTGGACGGTTAAAGATGCTTCCATCTAATATGGCATAAGATGCATTGAGTCGTCCGATCTGATCTAATGGAGGATGATGCACTAGTAGTTGGGATCAAGTATCCAACTTTTTGACAAGGCTCTGCCTATTTCTGTGTCCGCTGAACGAATACAACAATTTGGTCATAATAATTGGGTCTTCTTCTATTGGCATGTGGCTGACCCAGAACAGTTGTCCCCAAAGTCTTTATTGATATTTGGTGAAGCGAGGATTGACATTGTCGAGCCACTCTTTGATGTCGTCATATTCTTCCCGAGCTTGCCTTTGACCCACAAAAGAAGAATTGGAAAGTCTAATAAGTGGGAGTAGTTGGCCTCGGGAACATTCTCATTAAATATTTGTCTTGTAACCGCAATATTTCGCATGGCAAATTCAACATGTAAGTTTGATGATAAAAGCGATTTTTTAGCGGAATATAATAATTAAACAAATCGAAGTTCGATCATGGTCTTCAATAACATGGATACACTTCCCCATGTTCCCTAATGGTGATCGTTTGACAGTTGACCAAGCAATATTAGAAGAATCAAAGGCAAAGTTTCCCTTCTTCTTGCTTTTGTTGCCTATGAAATTCCAGAGATTCTCAAGTTGCCTCCTTTCCTTTCAACATAATTTTCTGATACAAATTTCCGCCAATTGTTGTTCTTAAATCCTTTGGGGTGCTCTGGTGGTTTGACTCACACGTGCATATCAGGAATCATTACTCTCTAAAGGTAATTATTAAAATCTCTTTTCTCGTGTACTTATTTATCGTTTATCATGGTTCATGTGAGGATAGTTATGGAAGAATTGAGAAGCGACGTCACGACTGAAGATAGAAAAAAAGTTGGTGGCCTTGACTCTAAGGAAATTGCCAAATGTTTTTCTTTCTAAGATTTGCCATTGACAACTTTATTTGTCGTAAACGACTTCAACCAAGAACGAAAAGCTTAGATATACACCTGGGCACATACTCATGCTTTTGGTCATGATCTTATGGACATGGAAGTAATGTTGTGGTTGAAATCTCAATCTTGTTCTTATAATTATAGTCGTTCATCTTTACGTGTTGGTTGTGAGACTGAAATGAAGTTAAACGGTTACCGAATTTCTCGAAATTGAGGGTACTAAGATCTTATGGAATGGATGAACTACGAGGCGTTGTAAATTGTTTTTGTATTTGTCGAAAAAGATGGTCTATACCCTTCTTTGTCTGTGGTGGCTTCCTCTTTGGACTAAGTGGTGCTCTTTCCAAAAAGGAATAAAAGGTTGTGTTATAAGTAAGAAGCATGTTCCGTTCATCTTCATGAATGCTGTTCTCTAAGACAGGTTTCAAACTTCCTTTTAACCACTTTAAAGTGGGTGTTCTTAACCAACTTGGGGTACCTCATTCATAACTGTATCTGGTGAACTAGGCATACATCAAAGCTTTCTAGTACTTGTGTGAATACAAGAAAAACGTACAAATCTTGACACTCTTTTCACATCTTTTTAACATTAAGCATAGTTTGGCTGATTTGGGACGGGTTCAAGGTTCTCTCCCTCTCTCTCTCTCTCTCTCTCTCTTTCTCTCTCTCTTAAACAATGCAAGAATATATTTTAGGTGTATATTGACAGTATAATGAATTTAAAAGACCTTTATTACCTGGTTACTCCCCTTACACAGGTTTATTATGCTAGTATATGTGATTTTCATCTTGATATGCCTTTTAGATGTTTCGACATATTCCCAAAATTATAACATCTCAATCACTTTCTGGCCCGATCTAAGACTTATGTCTAGCTTCCTTATGATCAATCTTAAGAGGAAACTTATATGAATATCAAGATGTTGGCTTTCTAGGATAGACAAAACTTTAATGATCGTGTCGGATCCTCTATGGAAGCATCGAAAAAGACAAAAAAAAGTATACATAGAGACATGAATGCTAATGGAGGCCACCATCAAAGAGCAAAGGCATTGACATATTTGGTGAGAGTATGGAAGATTTATTTTCCTTTGTCTTGTTGTTCCTAAGAGAGTGTCTTTATTTATCATTTTCTTTTTGCTTCCAAATAAGATGGGTTGTTATAGAACGATGTTTCAAATGAGAAGGATGCCCATAATTATTCCTCCGCCCTCCAAGACCAGGGCTCAACCATTTACGGGCAAGATCCATATTTTGGAGAGATCTGCTTATCTGAAATCCATACTCGTGTTGCTACAAAATAATATGAGGTACTAATACGAAGAGGGTCTCCCTGATAGTAAGAGCCAATGAAACAAGGTCGACCAAAGATCCTTCCCCAAAAAGACCTCAAAGAATGGAGTCGGAACTAGGAAGTTCGAGTAAGTTCAAGGTTGTCCCTCAGGAGGAAATATCGTACCATATGCATAAGGCTTTAACCCTTTTGGCCTTCGAAGTTGCACGAATAGGGGACGTCTTTATGTTTAACCGTCTTCGAAGAAAAAAAAGGTGCTCGTAAAGCTCAATATGCCTTAGTTATCAAACTAGATGGTCTTCTTGGCGAGCTGTTGGATGCAGAATAGGGCAAGCAGCAAAAATATTTATTTTTGGAAGAATTCCCTCCGGGATTTATGTCGTGTCCATAGAGATCGGTTCGAGGGAAAGAATGTCGTTCGACAGTCTCTCGCGTTTATGAGTTTGGGTTTAAATGGTTTTAAACATAAAAACAGAAAAGTAAACATTAAAACATAAAACAAATTCATTCTTCAGAGACAAGAAACTTATCAGGCGTGCACATAATCAACTCCTCACAAACTTAAACTTACCGACCAGTTATACTCCACCTACAATACTCCTCAATATCACCCAGAATCGTTCACAACAAAGGTTATGTCTAACGCAAAGTTGAGAAAATAACCGTGTTACCATTGCCGATACTTTTGCACGCTAGCTCAAGGCACGGATGCAATAAGCTTCGACGCCTATTGAAGATTGTTAGCTCTTAAATCTATCTCTAGAGTCCAGAAACTAACAGATAATCATCCCTAATCAAAGTTTGCGAGGATTATCTCTAACGCAACTCAATCCCCACGCATAAAGCAAAAATCAGAGACAATCACCAATAAAGATTTGTAAAGCAAGTTTTAAACAACGCCATGGGCGACAAATATACATGAGTTCAAAACAAATACATATACAACAACCCAACATAGAAGAAAAACACAAAGAAGCAAAGAGATAAACCAAAAATCTCGCGGTTTGTCAACGTCGGTCGACGATCAATCCACCCCGATTCAACCGTGTGCAAGCTTCCATGTTGTTTTCAAGCTAATCCTATGAAAAATGAAGTTTGATGGAGTTGGGATCACAAAACCCCAAAACCATAACTTAAAAAGTTACAGAATTCAATTATATACAAATCATATTTTCGCAGGTTCGCTAGGCGAACCCTTCCATTCGCTAAGCGAATGCACAAAAATGGCACTTAAGTGCCTACAAAAAGTTAAACCGCCTCTTGCTTTCTTCAGAAGTTCGCTAAGCGAATGCTCGCTAGGAAGTTCGCAAAGCGAACTTTGGTCTCTTTCTCCTCTGTTTCATTCTGGACTCCTTCGCTGGGACCTTCGCTAGCCATTCGCTAAGCGAACATTCGCTGTCACACTCGCTAAGCGAATATGACAGCAAAACAGCCCCTTATTGCGACCACAACTTCTGAACCGTAACTCGGATTGACGCACGGTGTAACACCCCCTTCTACACCCCTAGGCCATTAAAACGATAAAAATTCATCAGAGTATAATTAAAAATTCACGGCATAGACAGAGGCATCACATTAATTTGAAACAAATATACAACAACCTGCTCATATAGATATGCAACTATCAAGTAGTAATACAAACAGAGGAACTCAGTTCCCAACACCCACAATTCAGAAACAGAATAAAAGCGGAAAATTCGTAACTGAATCTCATATATATATATCATAGAAGTTTGTTATATACAAAGTCAACCATGTACATCCAAAAGATACATATACATATTAATCACACTCGATCACCCCGACTACCCGGTGCTACATATCAGAGCCGACCGACAAAAGAATGAAGACCTAAGCTTCACAAAAAGACCTCCAGCATCTAATCTGCAATGCCTCATAGAGCATTTAAAACAGCAGAAGGGTGAAAAACACAATCATAATATAATTGCATACAACTATATATTAACACATCAATACACCTGTAAAATATTCTCACCACAACTTATACCAGAATTCAAACACAAAACAACACAATGTATATTTCAGATATCCATCACCAAGGTATATCAACCATGCACAATACAAATATCACCAACATATATACATATATCAACTCATCAATTTCATCCCCAATTCCACACACAATCAATCCATTCATGATTTATGCAAATGCACAGAGACCGACACAACGACTCTATGCAATGCACATGCGGTACCATCCATCCGTCATTTCTCAACATTAGTTCACTCTGGAACTATTGGAATCATCGCTTGTTACTCAACGTAACTCCCCTTCGGGCAAACGATGTTCCCCGCTTTAAGTCCTCTTGGTATAAGACGCACGACGTTTATGGATCGCTTTAAGTCCTCTTTGTATAAGGCGCACGATCCGATCGCTTTAAGTCCTCTTTGTATAAGGCACACGATCGTCTATAATCATCGCTTTAAGTCTTCTTTGTATAAGGCGCACGATGTTATAGCGGATTCCCTCTGGAATCGATTCGTCGCTCACACCCACTAGGGCACACGACATCACAAGAATGCATATCATGATGCTTGGCATACAATGACTCATGATATTCAAATGCACACATATACACATCCATAATCATGCATATATCACCAAATACCACCATAGCATTTTCTTGCCCTTAGGCCACAAATCATCATCCCAACATGTATCACATGCATTCTCATCACACCACAGCACACAAGTCATACAACATTCATATCAACAGCACATTGCATGATACACATCAAATTCACACAATTAAAACGACAAAAGTCGACAAAACGACAATATTCCCAATTCCCGACATAATTAAATCGGCCAACAATCTCAAAACCTATTTTTATAAGAAAGAACATTTCATAAGCTTTCTAATGGTACGAAGAACGTCCCGATCCGAGTTACGGATCAAAAGTTACGGAATTTAGAAAACAGATAAAATTTTTGAAGTCCCAAACCGCGCTGAGCGGGCTTCGCTCTGACTCGTGAGATTGCATTTTTTTCAGAAGCGCGCTGAGCAGGCTCTACGATTTTCAGAAAAATCCCTCTTCGAAAATCCAACCCAAAAATCCTATTTTTCACCCAAACTCAATTCCAACAGCAAAACAAATATCAACAATTGTTCATACACACAGTGTGATCATACAATACAGTTTATATCGATTTCTGACGGTAAAAACATCGATTTCTACTCGTTTATCTCATTTCGACCTATATTTGAAAAACCAATCAAACTTCCACACAAACATACATAATCATACACAATCATAGTATAATCGAGTTTCGTACCCTTACCCGATTAAATCGTGTTTAGAAAAGTCGGTTGATCAATTCCTAGATTTTCCAAGTTTTCTCTCTTTTCTTTTTTCTCTTCTCTTTCCTTGTTTCTCTTTTTCTTCTCTTCTTTTTCTTTCCTTACTATTTTTCTCTCTTTCTATTTCTATTCATATTTCTAACTTAAGAAAATAAATGAAAAGACCAAAATACCCCTACACTCAAATATCTCGCACACGCTCCCAAAACGCGATAAAATATAATCACGGTGAAAAATAACATATTTTCAAATAAAAGTAAAAAAATAAAATAATAAAATAATAAAATAATCAAAACGACTTGATTAAATAAAACTAACTAAAATTGGGGCGTTACAACTCTCCCCCACTTAGAAATTTTCGTCCTAAAAAATATTACCTGAGACGAACAACTTCGGATACGACTCCCGCATCTGACTCTCCAACTCCCAAGTCAAATTGCCCTCAGCAGCGCCTCCCCACGCTACTTTCACAAGCGTATTATCCTTGCCTCTTAACCGCTTCAACTCGCGATCCAAAATCCTCACTGGTAACGCCTCAACCGTAAGGTTCTCCCTTACCTCTACCTCATCCATCGGAATCACATGCGACGGATCCGGAACATACTTTCAAAGCTATGAAACATGGAACACATCGTGCAAATTCGACAGATTCGGCGGCAACGCCACCCGATAAGCCACAACACCCACTCTCGCGGATATTTGGTAAGGACCAATAAACCGAGAAGTAAGCTTCTCCGACTTCAATGCACGGCCAACACCCGTCACCGGTGTAACTCTCAAAAATACATGATCGCCCTCTTGAAACTCAAGATCTTTCCTCCTTCGATCATGATAACTCTTTTTCCTACTCTGAGAAACCTTCATTTTCTCACGAATAAGTTTCACCTTTTCCGTAGTCTGTTGTACTAATTCCGGTCCAACCACCGAACTCTCACCAGATTCATGCCAACACAATGGTGTTCGACATCTTCGTCCATATAACGCTTCAAAAGGTGCCATTCCAATACTAGAATGGAAACTGTTATTATACGTGAATTCCACCAATGCAAGATAACTATCCCACGCACCACCTTGTTCAAGAACACAAGCCCGCAACAAATCCTCCAACGACTGAATCGTTCTCTCCGTCTGTCCATCAGTCTGAGGATGATAAGCAGAACTCAACCTCAATTTAGAACCCAATGCCTTTTGTAAACTTTCCCAAAACCTCGAAGTAAACCTCGGATCTCGATCCGAAACAATACTCAACGGAACACCATGTAACTTCACAATCGCACTGATATAAATCTCAGCTAACCTCTCCAAAGAAAAACTCATGTCAATCGGAATGAAATGCGCCGATTTAGTCAGCCTATCCACAACCACCCAAATAGCATTATGCCCCCTCTGTGTATTCGGCAACCCTGTTACAAAATCCATAGAAATGCTGTCCCATTTCCACTCAGGAATATCCAACGGTTGCAACAAACCACTAGGCTTCAGATGTTCTACCTTCGACTTCTGACACGTCAAACATGAATACACAAACTGAGCCACATCTCTCTTTAATCCAGACCACCAGAAAATCTTCTTCAAATCTTGGTACATCTTATTAGCTCCCGGATGTATACTCAAATTACTCCGGTGTCCTTTCTCCAAAACCATCCTTTTCAACTCCGCATCATCAGGAATACAAATTCGACCACGAAATCTCAAAACACCTTTATCATCCACTTTAAAGTCCTCATTTTCACTTTTATCCCCAACCGTCATCAAATCCACAAATTTCACATCCAATTTCTGTTTCTCGCTAACGGTCAATAGAAAATCATTAGTAACCTTCAACATACCAAGCCTCACACTATCAGACGTCAATTCGCACACCAAACTCAAATCTCTAAATGCTTCCAAAAGTTCCCACTCCTTAACCATCAAAACAGACATATGCAACGATTTCTGGCTCAACGCATCGGCTACCACATTAGCTTTACCAGGATGGTAATTCAAGCTAAAATCGTAGTCCTTAAAAAATTCCAACCATCTACGTTGCCTCATATTCAACTCTTTCTGATCAAACAAGTATTTCAAACTTTTATGATCACTAAAGACTTCGAATCTTGCACCGTAAAGATAATGCCTCCAAATCTTCAACACAAAAACCACAGCCGCTAATTCCAGATCATGCGTAGGATAATTTTTCTCATGAATCCTCAATTGCCTCGAAGCGTAACCCACAACCTTACCTTCTTGCATCAACACTCCACCTAGCCCAATCAAGGACGCATCACAATACACCACAAACGATTCAGTAGGATTCGGAAAAATCAAAATCGGAGCTGTTCTGGACTGGGCCGAGGCTGCCCAACAGTCGAGCAGGCCCAACCCATACAGCCTGGGGAGGCCCAATAAGGTCCTTCTGCAAGACACGCGACAGCCACGTGCAAGCCACAGTTTCGCCGGGCACTTAGGCAGTGTCGGGCACTTGGGACAATAGGAAAGGAGGACATCACACCCTGCTGAGATGTACCTCCCCGACAGATTAGCTTCTCCCCGCGAGAATGCTCTGCATCACTCCTCGACGGACACGATTCCTCCCCGCGAGGCCATGTCCATTCTGCGGGCTTGATACCTCCTCGACACAGAAGGCTCCTCCCCACGAGGCCATGTCCATTCTACGGGATTCATATCTCCTTGACACAGAAGGCTCATCCCCGCGAGGAGTACCCAACGGTCCATACCACGTGGACACGTTCCAAGTAACCTCCCATGTCCGAAGGATTCGGTCTGCCCTACTTTCGGAAATCTAGGAGCAGTTACTCTAGGGCAAAGACCACGTGCTGGTCTTCACTACTACACTCTTCACTACTACACGTAAGCCCTAGCAGTTGCTTGGAGTGGGCCTAGTTGATCCAGCCCACTGCAGGTAACCGTTGGCCCCGTGTTGGGGGCTCTTTATAAATACCCTCTCATTGGAGAGGGTCAGGTTAGACACATTCTTCTACCACTTTACTCTTTCTGTATTTGCGGTTATTCTGTACACTCTCTCACTTGAGCGTCGGAGTACCTTGCAGGTACACCCCCCCCCCCCCCCCCCCCCGCCGTCTCTCACCATCACCGGAGCTGCCGTTCCAGACGCCGTTGGCCACTATCAACTGTCTGATCCAGGTACGATCAGTGGCACCGTCTGTGGGAACATATAAGCTTCCCCATTTTTCTGCTCGATAAACCAAAGCTTTCTCCATTCAACAACCATCATGGCCAACCCGTCGGTGAATCAAGCTCTAAACAACATTATCGCGCAGCTCAGTAATGGCAACCGCGCCGACAACAACGCTGCCCAACCTGTCGTGGAGAACGACATCAGAGACGGACTCACCGCCTCACCATTTTCCGAGGACGTGGAGTACGAGACAGCTCACCAAGAAGGACATGAAACAGTCCTCCAGCCCGTTTTCTAGCTCGTGGACCCGCCGCCGAATGCGGACCCGAGCACTGCTGCCCTGTTTGCTTTGGTCTCTCAGACCAATCAGATGATTTTCAACCAGAACATCCGAATCGAGGCGCTGGAGAAAGGTCGTGGTCGGACTTCCCCGCGAAGGCACCGGCCACCGCCATTTCCAAGACATTCGCAGTCCCCAGAGGCATCTCGCAGCCCCTCCCCAGTTCACAGGGGTCGCAGACCACGCTTGGAGCGTACTCAGCCAGAACATCCTCAGAAACGCCACCGCTCCCCGCCACCAAAGGGACCAGTTCACTCCTCGAAAAATAAAAGGAGCAGGCCGGACGCCGAGGAGCCCAGAGGCCACCCGATTGACCACTCCCCGAGACGTCACTATGTTCATGGACAACACTCCCCCTCTGTGTCTCCGGGAGCCAGCGAGGATGACGATTACCGAACCCCTCTGGCCAGGCACATCATGGACGCCCCTATTCCTAAGGGCCTGGAGAGGCCCTCATCCTTAGGGACATATGACGGGACATCTGATCCTGATGACCATGTCGAGAGTTTTGAAGCTCTGCTCGATTTCAGGAATGTCTCCGACGCTATCAAATGTCGACTATTCCCTACGACTCTTCGGAAAGGGGCCATTGCTTGGTACAAAAAACTAGCATCTGAATCAATCACGTCGTGGAGGGTCCTGAGGGAGCACTTCAGAAAACATTTTACGGCTTCTCGTCGACATCCGAAAATGATAGCCTCCCTAGAAGCCATCTTTCAGGGGAAGGATGAACCTCTCTGGAGCTACATCGAGAGGTTCAACAAAGAAGCGTTCGAAATCCACGTGACCGATCACATCAAAATGTATCTCATCATCAAGGGTTTGCGACTAGGATCCAAGTTCGCAGAATCCGTCGGACTACACCGTCCCCGTAGCTTTGAAGGCCTCCTCGAGAGGGCTCGGTCGCATATTGAGTTCGAGGAAGCTGAAGCCGCACAAATTGCCCTCGATTCGAGGCGCAGAGAAGGCCCCCGCGGCAACAAGGAAGAAGACTCCCCTCCACCCAGGCGGGGTGGAGACAGGAGAAGAGAAGACTCCCCTCCACCTAAGTGAGGTGGGGAAAGAAAAAAAGAAGCCCGGACCAAAGAACCCCGCGAATCACGGGGACTGTCTGGCCTTTTCAAAGACTACACACCGCTAAACGCGTCCCACGCGCGCATTTATAGCGACTGTGCCAATTCAGAGTTCGTCAAAGAGGGAATCCGCTTCCCGAAACCGACGGCTCCCAAACCAAATGCTGACAAGTCCAAGTACTACCAGTTCCATCGCAGTCACGGGCACATTACTGAAGATTGCATCCACCTTAAGGACGCAATCGAGACACTGATTAAAGAAGGGTACCTGAAGAAGTACGCCAAGCAGCAAGAGGCCCCCCGCCCCAGCGGCCAGGAGGCCCAGAATGTCGAGGAGTCAACTCCTTCTCCCAACAACGGATCGCTACAAGTCGCGTTGAGCATTACGCGACCTGAAGACTTTGGCTTTTCAGGAGAACTCGACAACCCTGAAGCTGTCCGAAACATGTGGAAGAGCTTCCCAGCAGAAGAGTCGATAAGTGCCCGCAGTACCTGGGAGTCTTTACCCCAAGCCCTGGTCATATCTGGCGGAGCCCCTGACCGTTTGACCGTGGGGTCAATAAAGAGGAAATTCAACGAACTGAAAGCAACAACTCCTCGAGCCCCTACTCTCGAGAGGGTTAAGGGAAGATCAAATCCGATTACATTCTACCTCGAGGAACTCCCCGGTGGGGCACCTAACGCCAACATCCCCCTCTTGATCCGGGCACAGATGGCCAATTTTGATGTCCACAGAATTTTGGTTGACCAGGGGAGCTCGGTGGACATCATGTACGTCCACCTCTTTGAGACCCTCCAGCTGACCAAGAGACACCTGTCCCCGTACGTAGGGTCAGACCTACAAGGCTTCAATGGCGCGACCACCAGACCATGGGGCTTCGTGGAGTTGATGGTCATCTTCGGTATTGAGGAAACTGCCCGACAGGTGAAGACGCGTTTCTTGGTGGTGGACTGCCCGTCCCTCTACAACTGCATCATGGGGAGGACCACGTTGGCGGAACTGACGGTCGTACCATCAACGGTCCACCTAAAGATGAAGTACTACACAAAGCGTGGACGTGTGGTCACTCTCCACGGAGACATCAACGCAGCCAGAAGATGTTTCGACGCAGCAATCAAGGGTATGAGTGTCGTCGGCGGCGTCAAACCCAAGACTCAGGCTGAGGCACCTCCAGACGTCGTGCAGGTTCCACTCCCGCCGGTCAGTGCGGTCGACCTTGACAGCAAGTTTCCCGGAGAGCAAGAAGAAGCTGTAGGCGAGGACCTCCTAGTTGAAATCAATGGGCAGCCTCTCCACCCAACGCGCCCCGTCCCAGATGGAGATTTCGAGCTAGTTCCTCTCGACGACAGCCCAGATCGAAGCGTGAAGATTGGCTATGGACTTCCCGACCTGGCGAAGAGGCAACTTAAGGCATGCCTCCGAGAAAATGCAGATTTGTTCGCCTGGAGTGCTGCAGAGATGCCCGGACTGGACCCTGAAGTAGCTTGTCGTTAGATGACTATAGATCCGGCCGCTAGGGCTGTAGCTCAACGTAGGCGTAGGCAGTCTCCGGAAAAAATAGAGGCTGCTGAAAAAGCTGTAAAAGACCTCCTAGAGGCAAACTTTATTTCCGAGGCCAAGTACACGACTTGGCTCTCAAATGTTGTACTCGTTAAGAAAAATAATGGAAAATTGAGGATGTGCGTTGACTACACGGATCTTAACCGGGCATGCCCGAAAGACTCTTATCCCTTACCTAACATCGACCAGCTGGTCGATAACTCTGCAGGATTCAAATTACTATCCTTCATGGATGCCTACTCGGGATACAACTAAATCCCCATGGACGAGGCCGACAAGCAGCATACCGCTTTCATGACCGAGTCGGGAAATTACTACTATAACGTAATGCCCTTCGGCTTGAAAAATGTTGGTGCCACCTACCAATGGATGATGAACAAGGTCTTTCGGGCAGACATCGGCGACGTGCTCGAGGTCTATATGGATGACATGATCGTCAAATCGGCAGAAGAAGTCGACCATGCTGCTCATCTCAAGAAAGTGTTCGACACGGCGAGGAAATGTCGCATGAGGTTCAACCCCGACAAATGCACCTTCGGTGTTCGCGCAGGGAAGTTCCTCGGCTTCTACCTCACGGAGAGGGGAATCGACAAATGTAGGGCATTCTCTGAAATCCCTACCCCGAACTCGAAGAAGTTGATCCAGTCACTTAACGGAATGCTGACTGCTCTCTCCTGTTTTATCGCCAAATCTGCTCAGTACGCACTCCCCTTTTTCAAGCTTCTCCGACAGAAGGCGACTTTTGAATGGAGTGAAGAATGCGAACAAGCCCTCCTCCATCTAAAACAAGTCTTGTCACAACCCCTGGTCTTGTCCCGACCAGATAACGGGGAAACACTTTTCTTGTACCTGGCCGTCACCGGCGAAGCGGTGAGTGCTGTCCTCATACGGGAGACCCCCGACGGACAGAAACCAATTTATTTCACGAGCAGAGCTCTTCAGGGTCCCGAGCTCAGATACCAACAGATTGAAAAGGTCTCCTTGGCCCTCGTATCTGTAGCCAGAAGATTACGTTATTACTTCCTGGCCCACACAATCGTGGTAAGGACGAAGCAGCCTATCAGACAGCTCCTCAGTCGGCCAGATATGGCGGGGAGAATGCTCCGGTGGTCTCTCGAGCTATCCGAGTTCGACCTCCGATACGAAGGAAGAAAATCCTTGAAAGCTCAGGTACTGGCCGACTTCGTAGCAGAAATGACTGTCCCTGAATCCTCGACCAATGGCTCCCGGAAATGGACGATTTACGTCGACAGAGCCTTCAGTGCAAAAGGTAGCGGAGCGGACATTATCCTCGAAAACGAGCAGGGCATACTGATTGAGGTCTCCCTCGAGCTGTCCTTCAAGACATCGAATAACCAAGCCGAATACAAGACCTTCCTCGCGGGACTTCGACTTGCGAAGACCTTGGCGCAAAAGAAGTCAAAATCTTTACAGACTCCCAGCTCGTGGCATCATAGGTTCGGGGAGAATTCCCGGCCAAAAACGATAGTCTCATCGAGTACCTAACCTTGGTGCAAGAAAAGTTGAAGAAATTTGTCTCCGCGGAGGTGGCTCACATCCCGCGCGAGCACAACACTCGAGCAGACGTGCTCTCCAAGCTTGCGAGCACTAAGAAAAAAGAAGGGAACAAATCAGTTATCCATGAGATACTGACCCAGCCGAGCATAAACAAACCCACCCCGACCACAGAGGTCAACGCCATCGGGGACGCAAACTATTGGATGACCCCAGTTTACGAATACTTGACGACGGGCAAAGTGCCCGACGATCCTAAAGAAGCGGGGATAGTCAAGAGGCGGGCATGTGCGTACACCGTCGTCGAAGGTAAGCTACACCGTCGAGGATTCTCCATTCCCTTACTCTGGTGTGTCGAGGAAAGCAAAGTTTCAGGGATCCTCCAGGAAATCCATGAAGGGGTCAACGCCCAGCACCTCGGCGGAAGGTCCCTAGCCCGAAAGCACTCCGAGCGGGGTATTATTCGCCCACTATGCAACATGACGCAAAGGAACACGTCAAGAGATGTGACCGCTGTCAAAGACACGGGGACATGCACCTCGGTCCCCCAAACGAGCTTAAGTCATTGTCATCCCCGTGGCCATTTGCGTGGTGGGGAGTGGATATCCTCGGGCCTTTCGTCATAGGGTCGTACCAAAACAAGTACCTCATCGTCGGGGTAGATTACTTCACGAAGTGGATTGAGGCAGAGGCGCTGGCCAAAATCACTGCCTTCAACATACTCCGTTTCTACAAGAGAAAGATCCTCGCCCGATTCGGGGTGCCCCAAGCCATTGTCACCGACAACGGGACACAGTTCTCCGACAGGAACTTCCAAGACTTCGTCGCCAAATTGGGCATAAAATAGCACTTCACGTCGGTCGAGCACCCTCAAACCAACGGGCAGGCCGAAGCAGCGAACAGAGTGATACTCTGGGGACTGAAGCGACGACTCGGCGAGGCCAAACAACAATGGGTCGAGGAGTTGCACAGCGTCCTCTGGGCGTATCGAACAACCCCACACTCCACGACCGGGGAGACCCCGTTTCGCCTAACGTACGGAACCGAGGCAGTTATCCCCGTGGAGATCAGGGAACCCTCGAGGAGGACAGAAACTCCCCTCGAAGAAGAAACAAACAATGAAGCCCTGCGAGAGAAACTCGACCTTGTCGAAGAGATAAGGACCGGCGCTTCCCTCCAAGAAGCCTCTTTAAAACAAAAAATAACTTTGCGTTATAATGACAAAGTTATCAAACGAGACTTCCAAGTTTGCAGTCTTGTCCTAAGGAGAAATCAGAAAGATTCACGCGAAGGAAAGCTGGCCGTAAACTGGGAGGGCCCATACCGCGTCGTCGCAAAGACGGGGATGGGTGCCTATTACCTCGAAAACCTCCACGGTGAACAACTTGCTCGACCATGGAATGCTGAGAAGCTCAAACAATATTACAGTTAGACACTGCCCGGGACAGTACAACGTCGCGACCACGGGGGCGTGCAACGGTACATGCGCGACACCTCCATATAACACACGACGGCCAAAAACCACGAAGTGTGTGCGTGAGACTTTTTGGCCCGACGAGGAGACCTCAACCGAGCTCCGTCGTTGACGTACCAAATAGGCAGAACACCCAGCTCGCGATGGGAAGTTCATGCCATGAAGCTAAGACCTCGACTGACTTCTTAGCCTCGTTGAAGGTCGGAGTACAACCCCCGACCACTCGACTAGCTCTCTTCACAGTCGAGGATCATCAGAGTCGAGCAAACTCCCAAGGCGCCAGCGATCTCAACTACTTAGGCAAAAATAAGTAATGTATAAGGTATCACACACAAGCAAAATAAATAAAGAGGCAAAGCAAAGTATTAGAATCGGGCAAAACCCATTGTACGAATATTACATCAATAAGCCCACAAGCCGGGTGACAACAACAAAATGGCACGCAGGCCAAGTAAACTATACTCCTACGCAGAAGCAGTCTTGGCAGCAGTCTCAGCAGCGTCTGGCCCACCTCCTTCGTTGGCATTTCCTTCTTGCCCGGGCAACACTATCCGGCCATCGACCACCTCGCAGTTAGCATCAGCCCCGTCGGTCACAAGGTCGGGATTTAGGATCCGAAGCTGCGCCACTGCATTTCGGAACCCTATGCCCGCGGCCTCAAGAGTATCATCCTCGGCTAGCCAGAGATCCTGCTCGACTGTCCTGAGTTTGGCCACGAGAGCTGCCTGAGAGGTTAGGAGCTTATCCTCTTCAATTTCACCTTCAGCTGGCCGAACAGCATCCTCCAGCTCTGCAACCCTCTCCTTGAGCCGCTTCTCCTCTGCCTTCAGCTCGGTGATCCGGGCAAGATGACCTTTCTCCACTTCCTCAGCTTCCTTTAGCCTTGTCTCCGCCCGCTGCTGCTGCTCGCTCTGTTCTTTATTTAGGTCCCTACATTCCTTCAGCTCTTTGCGCAGGTCTAGCAACTCAGCCTCCAAGGTCTCGAGTCTTTCTTGCAGTCGAGAAAGTTCAGCAGCGGGGCGGGTTTCATCGTTCAGGACAATAGCAGTCGAACAGAGCCGCATAACGGCAGACATGTCCTCAAAGATCGTTTTCCTCCTCGCTTCCGCAGCGGTCCCCAACACAGCTTGGATTTCAGAGGGAGGGACGCGAGGATAGATGACTTCAGAGAAGAAGCGGGGCTTGAGATGGCATGGTGGGAGTTCGAAGCTTGAAGGAGGTGGGGGACTTTCTTCGTGGGCCAGGTCGACAAACTCCGCATTTGAAACCCGTGGCCGTTTCGGCGTCCCTTGAGTACCCGAGGACTGGCTCCCAGCAGGAGGTGTGCGCCTACCTGAAATCCCTGACGCAGTCAAAGTAGGCTGGGATTGGCTGGAACCTTCGAGCATCGCAGCAGAGGAAACACTCTCGGGCATGGCCCCAGAAGGAGCAACACCTTGACCCTTTGAATGAGATGACTCTCCCCGAGCCTGTTCTTCCCGAGCCCTCTTCGCCTTCAACTTCTTGAGCCTCTCCTCAGCTCCGGCCATTTTCCCTGCAAAAAGAAAGAAAACATTAGTAAGGCAAGGTATACAGAAGCGAGGAAGGCTTAGATCGAGGATGTTTTCACCACCTAACGGCTCATCTGCTTCTTCATCGGAGAAGGTCTCGAGCAGAACACGGGTATTGATCAAGCGACGTTGCTTACTCACCTGCCCGTATGCTCCCATTATAGGCTCGTCGTCCAGTGTTTCGTACTGAGCTTCATTGAAGCTTTCGACAAACGCGACGATCTTATCATAAGCTGCCCGGTCGTCGACGTCCATCTGATTGTGTTTCACCTTGTACTTATCCACCCCTTTTTTGAAGTGTTCCTCCGTCCAGTACAGGGGGAACTTCGGCTCCAGAACCTCCTCGGAGCGACCATCTACTTTACGGGTAACTCTCCGGTACAGCGAGTTGATAGCCCCAAGGGTGACCGGCTTCACGAAATAGTAACGGTACTTGAAATCCCGGATGGAATCCAAATACGTGTGGAACAGAGCTTTGCTTTGCTTAAAGGACACCCAGCCATGTCGTCCACCGACCGACGACCTTTGAAGATGAAATATTCGAAAGAAGAGGGACATTGTCGATACGATTTTCAGGTGTTTACAAACAAGCTCAAAAGCCCAGATAAAGGCCAGCGAGTTCGGGTGAATCTGCGAGGGTGCCAGCTTTAACCAACCGAAGACCCCCTCTTGGAAATCCGTGAAGGGCAGCCTCCACCCCGCCTCGTCGAACATGAACTCGTATAACGGGATACGCATTCCTCGGTAAGGCGAGCATATTCGGTGATGCTCTTCTGGGCGGAAAACCTTCCATGATTTATCATACCTAATTTGCCGATGCTCGACGATACAGAACGCGTCTTCCACGTCTCTGTAGACAAAGATGGACGATATCTCTAGGGCTTCGTCGCAGACCCACTCCTCGAGCGGGCGCTCTTGGGCAAAAGCCATATGAGCCATAGGAGATTTTGGGTGGTCGTCTTCTTCGAAGAATCCTATGACCACCTTCGCAGCCAAATCGTCCATTTACCTGAAAAGTAGAAGGAAATGGTGAATTCGATGGGTCATATCAAATTCACCCCTCCACCGCTGTTCAAGCGAACGGGCGACGAAGGAGCAAGGCTTTCTCGTTTCCCCGACATAGCCGACCGAGGATCAACATGGTCACCGGGGACTCATCGCCTCCCCGGAAAATTCTGCCCCCTTGTTCCCATAACGCTAACGAAAAGAGTGACCATTGGGGACCACAGGACATTCATCGCGTCCCTGAGATATTCATCCCTTGTCCCTGAGACATTCAACAAAAGCGAGAGAAGTTCTTAACACTTCCTCTCTCAGCAACAAAAGATTCCCGCCGTATTCGCCAAGAACCCTTTCATTTCTCATGGGAACTTCATCAATCCACCAAGGAAGTGCTATACGCCAGTTAAAATCAAGAGGAAATGCAAGAAAAAGGTCAGTTTTTGAACAAATACCTTATAGGCTACGATTTAGGTTTTCGGTGCGGAGTTCCGGCAGTTGACGGCGGCGAACGGCTGCTGTAGAAGATAGAGAGAGAAGGAGAGAGATTATAGAGAGAGAAACGAAAAAAGTGGGAAATGAACGAGGGGAGGAGTTTTTATAGTGGTTCTCACGGAACTCGAGGGACATAGGGCACTTGAGTGCGCTACCCTAGCTAGCCTCCCTAGGTAATGATGACATACGACACGTGGCACACATGCAGCCGTTCATCCTCCCACGCGTGTCCTTTCAATTTTCCTCAATGTTTCGAATCTGAAACCCTTCATCTCCCTAGCGTTACGACCAGACACTGCTGTCCGATGCCCGACTTATGTGCGACCGTAGGGACATCGAGCACGAGAATAGCCTCCTCGGTTCCTCTCTTGGCGTATCCCCGACATGCCAATAACCCTTAAGTCATTACTCTGACATCTCAGAGCAATGACTTGGGGGGCTCCTGTTCTGGACTGGGCCGAGGCTGCCCAACAGTCGAGCCGGCCCAACCCATACAGCCTGGGGAGGCCCAATAAGGTCCTTCTGCAAGACACGCGACGGCCACGTGCAAGCCACAGTTTCGCCGGGCACTTAGGCAGTGTCGGGCACTTGGGACAATAGGAAAGGAGGACATCACACCCTGCTGAGATGTACCTCCCTGATATATTAGCTTCTCCCCGCGAGAATGCTCCGCATCACTCCTCGACGGACATAATTCCTCCCCGCGAGGCCATGTCCATTCTACGGGCTTGATACCTCCTCGACACAGAAGGCTCCTCCCCATGAGGCCATGTCCATTCTACGGGATTCATATCTCCTCGACACAGAAGGCTCCTCCCCGCGAGGAGTACCCAATGGTCCATACCACGAGGACACGTTCCAAGTAACCTCCCACGTCCGAAGGATTCGGTCTGCCCTACTTCCAGAAATCTAGGAGCAGTTACTCTAGGGCGAAGACCACGTGCTGGTCTTCACTACTACACGTAAGCCCTAGCAGTTGCTTGGAGTGGGCCTAGTTGATCCAGCCCACTGCAGGTAACCGTTGGCCCCGCGCTGGGGCTCTCTATAAATACCCTCTCATTTGAGAGGGTCAGGTTAGACACATTCTTCTACCACTTTACTCTTTCTGTATTTGCGGTTATTCTGTACACTCTCTCACTTGAGCGTCGGAGTACCTTGCAGGTAAACCCCCCTGCCGTCTCTCACCATCACCGGAGCTGTCGTTCCAGTCACCGTTGGCCACTATCAACTGTCTGATCCAGGTACGATCAGGAGCTGTAGTCAATCTTCTCTTCAGCTCACTAAAACTTTCCTCACACTGAATATCCCAAATGAACGCTTGACCTTTACAAGTCAACTGGGTCAAAGGAAGTGCTAACTTAGAAAAACCTTCAATAAATCTTCGATAATATCCGGCCAAACCCAAAAAGCTTCTAATTTCAGTAACAGATCTAGGAGCCTCCCATTGTAGAACTACTTCTACTTTAGATGGATCCACAACAATACCATTACCTGAAATCACGTGTCCAAGAAAATTCACCTCCGACAACCAGAACTCACACTTGGACAATTTGATAAAAAGTTTCCTCTCCTTCAAAACCTGCAAAACAATACGCAAATGCTCCGCATGTTCCTCCCGGGACTTGGAATAAATCAAGATATCATCAATAAACACAACAACAAATTGATCCAAATGCTCGTGGAAAATACGATTCATGTACTCCATAAACACACCCGGCGCATTAGAAACCCCGAACAGTATCACCAAATATTCGTAATGACCGTAACATGTCCTAAACGCCGTCTTCTGAATATCTTCCTCTTTCACCCTAATCTGATGATACCCTGATCTTAAATCAATCTTACTAAACACACATGCACCAACCAACTGGTCCATTAGATAATCAATTCTCGGAAGAGGATACTTATTCTTAATTGTCACCTTATTCAACTGGCGATAATCAATACACAACTGAATACTTCCATCTTTCTTTTTCACCAACAAAACTGGAGCACCCCAAGGCGACACACTAGGTCTTACAAACCTCTTCTCTAACAATTCATTCAATTGCTTCTTTAACTCAACCAACTCAGATGCCGACATTCAATATGGTGCCATCGATACAGGCCTAGTACCAGGAACTAGATCTATAGAAAACTCCACCTCTCTCTCTGGCGGCAAGTCCGAAATATCCTCAGGAAACACTTCTGGAAATTCACACACAACAGGAAACACATCAAGTGAAACTTGACTATCCACAGTCAACGATGCAAACAACCCAAACAACTGAGCTTCATCCGCCAAAAGTTTATTCAACTCTTTGGTAGATAAGAAACTCAAGTTTTCGTCTTCCTCAAGAGAAGAAAATCTCACCAACTTATGATAACAATCAATATGAACCCGATTAAATTGCAACCAATTCATTCCCAGAACCACATCTAAACCCTCCAAAGGCAAACACACTAAATCCATTTCAAAGTCTTTACCATAAATGGTCAAAGGACAACTTAGACAAACCAAAGAAGTAGTTACCGACCCCATTGCTGGAGTATCAATAACCATCTCACCACCCATCGAAGACAACAAAAGATTCAAACGCTTCGCGCACTCAGACGAAATAAACGAATGAGTCGCTCCAGTATCAATGATAGCAACTAAAGGCGTACTATTAATAAAACAAGTACCTCTGATCAGACGGTCTGCACTTGTAGTCTGAGTTCCCGCCAAGGCAAAAAATTTCCCACCAGCTGGAGCTTGCTTTGGTTTCAGACACTTTGTACTAATATGACCAGGTTCACCACAATTGAAACACTTCGCCACATTCTTCCTCCTGCACTCATCTGCAACATGCCCTAAACCTCCACAATTAGAATAGTTCCTCATAACCTTCCTACATTCGAACTGACGATGTCCTAATTCACCACACCCAAAACATCTCAGAGAATTAGACATACCCCCTCCACTTGGCCTTTTCTCAAAATTACCCCTTTGCTTACCCTTGTCAGCTGGTGTCACATACAGACCACTACGAAACTGCTGCTTCCCTTTCCTCTCGTTCACACTCTTATAGTGAGTAGAACGAGCCTTGCTATCTTCCTCGAAAATCCTACAACAGTCCACCAAATCCGAAAACCTTATAATCCTTTGATAACCGATTGCCTGCTTAATCTCATGACGCAATCCGCTCTCAAACTTCACACACTTAGAAAACTCCGCAGTCGCTTCAGCATAATGTGGATAAAACTGCACAAGCTCCACAAACTTAGCAGTATAGTCAACAACAGACATACTACCTTGTTTCAACTCCAAAAACTCAATTTCCTTCTTTCCTCTAACATCTTCGGGAAAATACTTCCTCAGAAACTCAACACTAAACAAAGCCCAAGTAATCTCTTCCTCTGCAGCTTCCAACACATGACGTGTACCAACCTACAAATCATCGGCCTCTTCCAGTAACATGTGAGTACCCAGTCTCACCTTCTGATCCTCAGCACAATCCATCACTCGGAAGATCCTTTCAATCTCCTTAAGCCAAATCTGAGCACCATCAGGATCATATCTTCCTTTGAAGATATGCGGTTTGTTCTTTCTGAACTCATTATTACCCGCAGCATTAGGTGCACCCTGCACAGCCCGAGCCATAGCTTGCATAGCCTTAGCTAAAGCAGCATCATTCCTACCAACCATATTCTGTTCATTTCCAATAACAGCAACTATAGTTAAACAAACAGCTCACCGAACCACAAAGACCAACAAGGACTGACACAATCTGACACGAACTAGCTCTGATACCACTTAATGTAACACCCCCTTCTACACCCCCAGGCTATAAAAGCGATAAAAATTCATCAGAGTATAATTAAAAATTCACGGCATAGACAGAGGCGTCACATCAATTTGAAACAAACATACAACAACCTGCTCATATAGATATGCAACTATCAGGTAGTAATACAAACAGAGGAACTCAGTTCCCAACACCCACAATTCAGAAACAGAATAAAAGCGGAAAATCCGTAACTGAATCTCATATATATATATATATATATATATATATATATATATCATAGAAGTTTGTTATATACAAAGTCAACCATGTACATCCAAAATATACATATACATATTAATCACACTCGATCACCCCGACTACCCGGTGCTACATATCAGAGCCGACCGACAAAAGAATGAAGACCTAAGCTTCACAAAAAGACCTCCAGCATCTAATCTGCAATGCCTCATAGAGCATTTAAAATAGCAGAAGAGTGAGAAACACAATCATAATATAATTGCATACAACTATATATTAACACATCAATACACCTGTAAAATATTCTCACCATAACTTATACCAGAATTCAAACACAAAACAACACAATGTATATTTCAGATATCTATCACCAAGGTATATCAACCACGCACAATACAAATATCACCAACATATGTACATATATCAACTCATCAATTTCATCCCCAATTCCACACACAATCAATCTATTCATGATTTATGCAAATGCACAGAGACCGACACAACGACTCTATGCAATGCACATGCGGTACCATCCATCCGTCATTTCCCAACATTAGTTCACCCAGGAACTATTGGAATCATCGCTTGTTACTCAACGTAACTCCCCGTCGGGCAAACGATATCCCCCTTCGCTTTAAGTCCTCTTGGTATAAGGCGCACGACGTTTATGGTTTGCTTTAAGTCCTCTTTGTATAAGGCGCACGATCCGATCGCTTTAAGTCCTCTTTGTATAAGGCGCACGATCGTCTATAATCATCGCTTTAAGTCCTCTTTGTATAAGGCGCACGATGTTATAGCGGATTCCCTCTGGAATCGATTCGTCGCTCACACCCACTAGGGCACACGACATCATAAGAATGCATATCATGATGCTTGGCATACAATGACTCATGATATTCAAATGCACACATATACACATCCATAATCATGCATATATCACCAAATACCACCATAGGATTTTCTTGCCCTTAGGCCACAAATCATCATCCCAACATGTATCACATGCATTCTCATCACAGCACAGCACACAATTCATACAACATTCATATCAACAGCACATTGCATGATACACATCAAATTCACATAATTAAAACGACAAAAGTCGACAAAACGACACTATTCCCAATTCCCGACATAATTAAATCAGCCAACAATCTCAAAACCTATTTTTATAAGAAAGAACATTTCATAAGCTTTCCAATGGTACGAAGAACATCCCGATCCGAGTTACGGATCAATAGTTACGGAATTTTGAAAACAGATAAAATTTTTGAAGTCCCAGACCGCGCTGAGCGGGCTCCGCTCTGACTCATGAGATTGCATTTTTTTCAGAAGCTCAGCGCGCTGAGCGGGCTCTGTGATTTTCAGAAAAATCTCTCTTCGAAAATCCAACCCAAAAATCCTATTTTTCACCCAAACTCAATTCCAACAGCAAAACAAATATCAACGATTGTTCATACACACAGTGTGATCATACACTACAGTTTATATCAATTTCCGACCGTGAAAACATCGATTTCTACTCGTTTATCTCATTTCGACCTATATTTGAAAAACCAATAAAACTTCCACACAAACATACATAATCATACACAATCATAGTATAATCGAGTTTCGCACCCTTACCCGATTAAATCGTGTTTAGAAAAGTCGGTTGATCGATTCCTAGATTTTCCAAGTTTTCTCTCTTTTCTTATTTCTCTTCTCTTTCCTTGTTTCTCTTTTTCTTCTCTTCTTTTTCTTTCCTTACTATTTTTCTCTCTTTCTATTTCTATTCATATTTCTAACTTAAGAAAATAAATGAAAAAACCAAAGTACCCATACACTCAAATATCTCGCACACGCTCCCAAAACGCGATAAAATATAATCACGATGAAAAATAACATATTTTCAAATAAAATTAAAAAAATAAAATAAAATAATCAAAACGACTCGATTAAATAAAACTAACTAAAACTGGGGCGTTACACACGGTCGGAAGCGCTGGAAAGCTTATTCAATGCTCTTTATGAATATGGAAAAATATCATTACTTGAATACCTACAAAAATGAGATAAAATCAATTAAACTCAATGATATTTACAAGAAAATGCAATATACACACGAAAACGTAAAGTAAACGTATTTACACATAAAGTGGAGTTTATTCAACCAGTTTTAACACAAAGTTTAGATAAGTGCAACAAAACTTATATACAAAAAATAGGTACAATTTGCACTTATCAAACTCTCCCCAACTTACATAATTGTTTGTCCTCAAACAAGAATCAACCAACTCAAGGAAACAAATACAAAATCCCAAGAATCACGAATCAACAGGTTTTGAAAAATGGAAACAAATGTATGGTTCAAATGAAAAATGGTACACACAAAGTAAATACTTACCACTAAACTACGAAGATAACATAGTCACGAAACAAATGCAAAGTACAAAAGTCATACCAAAAATTCTAAAATAACACAAGTTCAAATGTGAATCACACCTAGCAAAAACAATCATCGGTAGATGAAAAACACAAAATAAGGTACTTATCACTCACACAACAATCTTGCAAACAAAAGACTAAATTATGCAACCATCCAAAAATCATATTGAACATACAAGGGCAGGAATCACAAGGACTTTCAAGGTGGTAGCGTGGTCGGGTAAACAAACAAGGGGCAATTTCTAAAGGTAATTGAAACAAAAACTTGCCTAAACCTAAGGGAGTGATCAACTCACAAAAGTTCAAACACAAAATTCCAATCAACTTCTTCCAAAATCTCAAATGTTACACAAAATACAATACTTATTTAGCACAATTATTTGAATTCTTTTTATTTCTTTTCTCAAGGATTTTCGTTTTCTTTCTTTCTTTTTTTCTTTTCTTTTTCTTTGTCATATTTTTCTCTTTTTTTCTTTTCTTTTTCAACCTCATAGAAACCAAGCAATGAGTAAACAATCATTCTCTCCCCAACTTGAATTCAACCACATCATCATGTGAATACTCCATACTTTCTAAGGCAAGGCAAAAATTCATACAACAACACAAAGTTGAGGTCCAAGAAAAAACAAAATCCAATCAAAAATAAGTGAACTAAACACATAGACAAGCATTAAGTTCAAATAAAACATGGATCAAAAAGCTCAATGGGGTAACGAATGATCACACGCTCACAAGGTGAATAGACTATTTGGCTAGGTAGTTGTGCTCAAAATGAAACAAAATGCCTTGATCCTTTTCATGCTTTCATATAATCAACACAAACAAAAGATTAAGCATAATAAAATCCAGTTAAAACAAGAATGTTGGTCCTCCGCGCATATATGAACAATGGAAAGCTACCTCATAAAAAAGGTTGGGAACTAAAGTGATTCACACAAGAACAAATATACAAAAGAATGAATGGCATGGAAGTTTGTAAAAAGCCTAAGTAACATGAATATGCTAAAGTCTAGAAAGCGATAAACACATACCTTGGACGTGTACAAAACTTAACAATATCATTAGCATACATCCGCAAGTTGAAATGATCAAACTTGGAACATCACCAAAACTCCCTCAAGCTACTCAAAACAAGCTCATTGACAAACGCGAAAACTATTAATATACACAAACTGAAAAACCGGCAGAAAATTCATTAAACAAGTTGTAAAGTGAAGATTTGAGAATTTTACGAAAAATCCGAGTACAACTTGTGTAATGAATACTCACCACACTACCTAAACTAAACAACAACAAAAGAAAAGAATACACCATGCTTGTTTTACGTCGTAAGCTCGACGCCTTTACAATGCTTAGCTAGTAACTTCCTTCCTTCATGCCATAGTGATGCCTCACTGCGCAAACCAAAAGCAAGTGTCCTAACCAAACACTTAAACAAACGTTATGGGAACAAAATGTATACAACACTTGAGCAAACATAATGGAAACAGACAATATATACGATATATACAAAACTCAAAAACAAAGAAACTATCGCAATGCGATTCAATATCAAAACCAATCCCCGGCAACGGCGCCATTTTGTTGGATGCAGAATAGGGCAAGCAGCAAAAATATTTATTTTCGGAAGAATTCCCTCCGGGATTTATGTCGTGTCCATAGAGATCGGTTCGAGGGAAAGAACTTCGTTCGACAGTCTCTCACGTTTATGAGTTTGGGTTTAAATGGTTTTAAACATAAAAATAGAAAAGTAAACATTAAAACATAAAACAAATTCAGTCTTCAGAGACAAGAAACTTATCAGGCGTGCACATAATCAACTCCTCACAAACTTAAACTTACCGACCAGTTATACTACACCTACAATACTCCTCAATATCACCCAGCATCGCTCACAACAAAGGTTATGTCTAACGCAAAGTTGAGAAAACAACCGTGTTACCATTGCCGATACTTTCGCACGCTAGCTCAAGGCACGGATGCATTAAGCTTCAACGCTTATTGAAGATTGTTAGCTCTTAAATATATCTCTAGAGTCCAGAAACTAACAGATAATCATCCCTAATCGAAGTTTGCGAGGATTATCTCTAATGCAACTCCAACCCCGCGCATAAAGGAAAAAATTAGAGACAATCACCAATAAAGATTTGTAAAGCAAGTTTTAAACAATGCTATGGGCGACAAATATACATGAGTTCAGAACAAATACATATACAACAACCCAACATAGAAGAAAAACACAAAGAAGCAAAGAGATAAACCAAAAATCTCGCGGTTTGTCAACGCCGGTCGACGATCAATCCACCCCGATTCAACCGTGTGCAAGCTTCCATGTTGTTTTCAAGCTAATCATATGAAAAATGAAGTTTGATGGAGTTGGGATCACAAAACCCCAAAACCATAACTTAAAAAGTTACAGAATTCGATTATATACAAATTAGATTTTTGCAGGTTCGCTAGGCGAACCCTTCCATTCGCTATGCGAATGCACAAAAATGGCACTTAAGTGCCTACAAAAAGCTAAACCGCCTCTTGCTTTCTTCAGAAGTTCGCTAAGCGAACGATTTATTCGCCTAGAAAATGCTCGCTAGGAAGTTCGCAAAGCGAACTTTGGTCTCTTTCCCCTCTGTTTCATTCTGGACTTCCTCGCTGGGACCTTCGCCAGCCATTCGCTAAGTGAACATTCACTGTCACACTCGCTAAGCGAATATGACAGCAAAACAGCCCCTTATTGTGACCACAACTTCTGAACCGTAACTGGATTGACGCACGGTCGGAAGCACTGGAAAGCTTATTCAATGCTCTTTATGAATATGGAAAAATATCATTACTTGAATACCTACAAAAATGAGATAAAATCAATTAAACTCAATGATATTTACAAGAAAACGCAATATACACACGAAAACGTAAAGTAAACGTATTTACACATAAAGTGGGGTTTATTCAACCAATTTTAACACAAAGTATAGATAAGTGCAACAAAACTTATATACAAAAAATAGGTACAATTTGCACTTATCACGAGCTCATTAAGGCAGGAAATATCTTATGGGAAAACAACAAGGAAGTTCAACCTTTTGTGTATCCTCGCTTATTGGAAGAGAATGTGCACTCACTTACACAACGAATAAGGGGCATGGATGTCGCGTTCTCATCAGCACAGAAGAAGATATATGATGTTGAAGATGCATTTGACAAAGTGAACGGTGCTTTGGATTCTTCTCAAAGGACGATAAAGAAGCTGGAAACATCCTTAAACGAGGATCGTGAAGGTTGGCAGAAGGCTTAAAATGACCTTGAGGACACGTGTTCCGAAAATATTATCTTGTCTAAGGAGTATGCAAAGTCAGTGTAACATGGTCTCTATTTCATGCCTATTTTGAAAACATTTTGAAGCCATATGGAGTTTTTTCAATGGGGGTGTGAATCTCAAGGGAACAGATCTATCCTGAGCAAAAAATAACAGATGAGAGATGGTTGAACCTGTTGTTGTAAGCCTTAGAGACCAATATTTTGGTACTTGTTTCGAATTATTTATTAACAATAAAAGGCATTTCTTTATTGTGTTTGTTTTTCTAAAATAATAAAGTCCCTATAATAGCTAGTCCGTTTAATGAAATATTAAGTGTGACTTAATCATGAGATCCCATTAAACATAATGACATTATTCTTTAAGTATTCGTAGTTGAGTTATACTGTGAAGTGGGATAACCTTAAAGCATTAAGAGAATTATGTAGATAAACTGATGATCACATCTCATGGATCATGGATAAGGAGTTATTGTAGCGCGATTTTTGTGGTCCTGAGTCACGATCGCTTGGGTACTACAGTGCAATTCATTTTTTATCCTATTGAGCTGATTAAGGAAGGGAAATAGATGTCTCCAATTAACCTTGCTTGCATACTGAGTTTGAACAGCGGTCTGTTAGGTTACAGATGCTATGTGGAAGTGGGGCCCAAGCTTTGGTTATTTTGCCTAAGAACACGGTGTCTGGATCATTGGTGAGGTTTTTGGTAATGTGTATAAATTTGATGCTTCTGGGTTGATTCGGTGGAGGTACTGGATTTTGGGTTTTTGATTAGTATGCTCGCTAAGATTTTTCAATCTTATGCCTACGTATTCCCGTTTGATGAAACAGGAAAATCAGAGAGATCGTAGTTCCTCCTATTCTATGGGAGGAAAAAGGTGTTTTGGTGTCTTGTTTAAAGCCCAAGACGTGAAGCTAAAGGGAGTATAGGTATCTTGTTCAAAGCCCAAGATGTGAAGCTAAAGGTGGTTTGGCTGAGAGAGAATTTGTCATCTCTAAAGAGGAGTTGTTGATGTTTGTATGCTGTGAGCAAGGCACAGGTTTGATGCTAAAAGGTTGATTGACTCAACAGGGGTTTTCTTTATACAAAGCTTAAGAGGAGGCTAGTGACCCAACAAGAGGGTGTTTTTATATGTCTCGTACGAAGCCCGAGATAGAGGCTAAAATGTTTGTGACCCAACAAGAGGGTCTTTTATACTCAACAAGATAGTGTTTTTCTATCTCGTACGAAGCCCGAGATAGAGGCTGAAAGGAGATTAACTCAACAAGAGAGCCTTTTATACTCAACAAGAGAGTGGTTTATATGTGTCTTGTATGAAGCCCAAGGCGGAGGCAAAAGAGGAATTGACTCAACAAGAGAGTCTTTTATACTCAACAAGAGAGGGATTTTCTATCTCGTACGAAGCCCGAGATGGAGGCTAAAGGTGTTTAACTCAACAAAAGAGTCTTTTATACTCAGCAAGAGAGTGTTTTTTCTATCTCGTACGAAGCCCGAGATGGAGGCTAAAGGGTTTGACTCAACAAGAGAGTATAAAAAGGTTAGCTCCACTGGGGAGAATCATTGTACAAAGCTCAAGAGGAGGCTAACTGTGCTGAGGAAAGAATCATTATACAAAGCCTAAGAGGAGGCTATAAGTTGGTGACTGTTTCAGTTTAATGACAGGTCCAGTATGTTGGATAAAAGAGAAAATGAGTTCTTATAAAGGGACTGATTAAAGGTAAGGTTGTACTTTGGTACTGATCGGAAGATCAGGGTTATTTCATGTTCTTTAAGGAAATGGGAAATCCAAAGGGTATTGAGACTGTCCAAGTCCACTGGTGTTTTGAGAAATTGATTCTCAGATAGTGAATGGTCTTTGTGTGATGCACAAGAGAAGGCTGGTATGTTAAGGGATGAAGGTCAACCCATTAACTGGTCTGACACTTGACTCAGAAAGACAGCTCTCGCAAATTGATGACAAGGTTTTGTTCCTATACCTGTAGAGGTCTCTGGGTCCTTGTACTAAGCCCAAGAGAAGGCATAGGAGCTTCTAAGAAGTCGAAGGGTCCTTGTACAACGCCCAAGAGGAGGCGGGGATGCTTTTAGGAAGCCTGTGGGTCCCCAAACCCCGAGAAGTTCAAGACATGCCATTCACCGAGAATAGATCAAGCCAGGAAAGTCCGAGAATTTGGAAGAAACTCAAGAGATGCCATTCACGGAGAAAAAATCATCTCTAGGGAGTTAGAGTTTCTTTGACAATGTCTAAGGGTGACAGTCTGAGAAAGGGTTCACAGAGAATGCTGTCTTTCACGTCTCCGTATTGTTTAACCCTAAGAGGAGGGAAGACTGTATTTGGTAATCCTATGGGGATCTAGTTTTGACTGTATTTAAGAGTGACCAACAGGGCTTTACCTAGTGCTAGACGTAGTTGTCGGGGAAAACTCTAAATAACTATACTAGTATTACACAGTTGATATTTGACAAGTATATAAAAGTTTTGTGAAAGAAGACTTACAGTGAGCAGCCCCATAATACAGTTATATATATATGAAAGTGGATAAAGAAAGCGGGTAAACACTTACTCGGTTGTAGAGCTTCCATGCTGTTTTGTTAGTTGTTCAACAAAGAAAGCTTTGATAACAATATTATATTCTAAATCAAAGGAGAAAGTACTTTGAAAACATTGTTGGGGCTTACAGCTCAAGGAGAGGCCCAAGGTTTTATCAGTGATTGCACTGTTGTTTTGAATTTGTACAGGGACTTATACAAGTGACTGAGGCCCAAAAAGGTTTTATGTACAAAGGGATGGGTCTTACACTCTCTCAAGAGGCCCAAGGAAATTTATAGAAAAGAAATGGGGCTTATAAGACGAGGGTAGGCCCAGGTAATTTAATTTTTGAACTGGCGATCGCGGCGAGATTTTTGAAAACGCAGTGGGTCTTATACAAGGACTGAGGCCCAAAAAAGTTTTGGTTAAAAGGGGACTGGGTCTTACACTCTATTAGAGGCCCTATGATTTTTAAAGAAAAGAAATGGGGCTTATAACACGAGGGTTGGCCCAGGTGATTTTCGTTTTGAAATGGCGATTGCGCCGAGATTTTTGAAAACGCAGTGGGTTTTATACAATGACTCAGGCCCAAAAATATTTTGGTTTTCAAAGGGGTTGGGTCTTACACTTTATTAGAGGCCCATGAGTGTTTGAAAAAGAAAATAAATGGGGTTTATAACACAAGGGTTGGCCCAGATGAAAAAGTTTTGAAAAGCGACGATCGCGCCGAGATTTTGAAAACACAGTGGGACTTATACAATGACTGAGACCTAAAAAGGTTTATGTACAACAAGGATTGGGTCTTACACTCTATTAGAGGCCCAAAAGTGTTTTGAAAAAGATTTGTGAGGGTGAAAATAAACAAAACCCTAATTTGATTTTAAAATGCATTTTAATTGAATAAAAATTCAATTAAAATGATCAAAATTACCAAACATGTGTGAAAAACAAGTTGCGATCTTGGATTAATGTTTGAAAAATCATGCTTATATCCATAAAATGATTGGAAATTAATTAAGTTTGGAAAATCAAGGGAGAAAAAAATATTTCAAATGTTAAAAACAAATAAAACATTAATTCTTTTCAAAAATATCAAATATATGAAATTAATAATATTTTTGGGATTTTTTGGTAAAATAAAATATTTTAACATTTTTGTGAATTATTAAAAAAAGAATCAACTCAAAATCATTAAAACTCATAGAGAAATTAATTTTTTAATCAATTAAATAAAATCACAAAATTCAAATATTTGAATTTTCAAAAAGAGCGCCAAGAACATGGCAAGAACACACACCACCCTCTGTTTCTGCAGATTTGCATTTTCTATCTAATCTCACTGAATACTTGATTATATCATGCAATCTACATATCAATCTACTCGTTTTCACCTCACGATCATGTCTATGGTCTTTAATTTCATTTATTTTAAGCATGGAATAAGAAATCAAAGAGAAACCTCAAGAACCCTAAAATTTGCATGAAGGCTCAAAAATTCCACACACGATTCAAACAAAGCAATTGATTGAGGGAAAACACTCTATGCATGATTATGAACATATGGCCAAATTATTGTGCAGCAAAAAATGCATGGATCATAGAGTTAGAAGAGCTCATGCTTACCTCTTACAGCTGGTGATCGTGTTTTGTGTTAGAGGTGTTACAGCTAGGTTCCAATGATGTGGATAGCTTCCCTAGGTGCCAAGTGATGTGCCTGAGTGTTTGAAATGGTTTGAAACAAGCTGGAACTGAAGATGGTATCTCAACTACAACTTGGTTAAAACCTTGAGCAGTTGGCTGGTGATTTTGAGAAATCAGTGTTCCAGATGTTGTTTAAGTGTTTGGATCACTTCTATATGATGTTTATGAGGTGTGTGTGTGATTGGTTTGGTTGGAATTGCTCTCAAACTCAAAACCCGATAGTGACTTGCTTTGGAAGGCAAATTTAGAAGTGAGAAGGTGATTTTGAGGAAAGCATCTGTTTGATGGCTTTGGTATACTCAAACAGATCATAAATTAGCTCTATTTATAGTAGAGCAAGTTTGTTTTGGCTGCAACAGTGAATGGCAACTGCAGCAGAGGTTTGGCCAATGTTGATCAATGGGAATCCAAGTCTCCTCTAGCCATTGACTAGAAGTTAGAGCACAGGCTGCTGGTTCCCTTGGTCTTGGATATGTCTTGACTGAATTCAGTTGGAAATGGCTCAGTCCATGCCACCTTGGTGCATCCATTGAATGCTCCAAAACAAAATTGGAGTCTTGTCCCCTCTTTAGGGATTTCTAGATTTGGCATGCTATTTTTAGTTCCAAGGACTTGGGAGGCTTATGGATCAGTGTTTGTCCCTCCTTGGTCTCCCCCTGAGGTGTTCAGATGGATAAGTGTGTTTGTCATTTGTACAAATTTGGAAAATCGAGCAACATGCACAAATCTGCCTTGCTTTGACAGTTTTCAGCAAGGCACATTGCCATTGTCATATCTCATGGCTCAAGTGGAATTTGATGGAGTTCTTGGCCATTTTGGAAAGCCCTCATATGATACAACAACTGTTTGATCATAGTTGGTTTTGATACTTTTTGGATCTAAGTGAAAAATGCCCCTAAATTTGGAAAAAAGTGAAGGCAGATTCTGACTTAGTGAAAATTTCACTAAGTGTTGGAAAAAAAGTGACATTCTCACTTTTTGTGATTTTGATCATTCCATAACTTAAAATCCATGAGGAATTGGAATGAGTTGTGTTTGAAGCTTTTGTAGAGGGCCATGAGAGCTACAAATCCAACTTTGAATGGGGAAAAATGACCTTGTGGTTTAGGAGTTATGATCCTCCAAAGTTGGTACCCTAGCCACTTTGTTTCATAACTTAGAAAAATTTCTATGTTTTTATGGTTACCCCTTTTACAAGTTATCCCACTTTTCTTGATTTTTCTTGATGAATGATGATTCCAATCACATATTAACATCATTTTAGGGTCAAAGAACCATAATTGTGAAAAATCTCAAAAAGTCAAAGTTTGACTTTTGTGCACAGTTGACTTTTTGTCAGATGAACTCCAAACGGTGCGATCCTCTATGAAATCAAGTCCTTGACCTAAATCAAACTTGATGGATTGATTTCATAGGTGTTATAGGGTGTATTGAATCATGTCCTAGGGTTTGGGAGCATGTCCTGGTCAAAAGTCAAAGGCACAGTAGACTTTTCCCGCAAAACCCTAATTGTGGTTCTGATGAATTTGAAACTTGTTGCTCAAGCTTCTTGGATCAATCCATTATTGCAAATGGATCAATGTAGTGTGTTAGAGACCCTCAAATCATGTCTTGAGGTCTTGGCTCATGATTTATCCCAAAAGTCAACTTAGGGGTGAATTAGGTCAAGAAACCCTAAATTCATGATTTTTTATGAATGCATCCCCTGAGGCAAAATTGACTTGATGATTGGGTTTATGATGTCCCATGGAGTATCTTAGATTATTCTTTGAAGCATTGGCTCATGTCCAGAGGAAAATTTTCATCTGGAGGCCCTGGTCGACCAAACCCTAATTTGGTGACACTGGCGATCTTGAGGCTTGATCCACTTAGAATGTTGCAACCTTGTGCTTGATTCTTGTTGTGGGAGTCCTCTTGATCCATTGTGGATGTTTGAGAGGTTTAGACAAGTTGAAGATCATGTCATTCCTTGATTGATCCTTTGTCTAAGAGCTCTGAGAGGGCTTGAAACCCTAACTTTGATTATAGTGGATGCTCACCCATCCTTGGGGAGACTGATGAGGCATAATGATACACCCATATTGTGATGATGATTTTCATAATGATGTAAAATCTTAGTGGTCAAAATTTGGGGTATGACAGTTATCATGTCTTAACATAGGTATGAATATTATGAGTAATATTTATAATGGATTGACCCACTATGAGAGTACTACATAGAATGTTATGCAAAGTGTCATAAGTTACTCTCATGGTGATAGTAGTGTATACCACCTTTCGACCTGAAACCACTATGGATCCTAGATGTAGAGTCGAGTACTTTATTGTTGTTCTAACATTGTCTGTAACTGGATGACCATAAAGACAGTTGATGGGTACTCCACAAAGCATGTTGATGGACATAAGTGACCTAGATGGAATTTGCACATCCTGCGTAACAGGATAAATGTATAAGAGCCCAATATTAAACTGTGTCAAGGCAAGCTTCTCAATGGTTTTGATGAAGACAATATTATTCATTCAAGATGTTATGCTTGCTCAAAAAGAATGGATCAAGACATTGAAGTTAGCACAAAGTTTTTAATTTTTACAAGTCTTGAAGAATTCTCAAGTATAATCAAGGTATAACTCTCACTTATCAATATGGTTGCATACAAGTGTTCAAAAGTGTCTCAAGCATGCAATATATATTGATAAAATAGTTCTCAAAATAATCTTCAAAATTCACTTGCATACATGGTTCATGTGGTTGAAAATATATCATTATTTCTAGCTTTAAAAAACAAAATACTTTTATCATACATTTGAAACTTTATTTACTTTATTTAATTATTTGTTTTTTTTTTATTTTGAACCATGTTAAATCACTTTCAAATATAATCTATTGACTTAGATAAATCAATAGATGTTGCATAATATTGGTTCAAATATTTAGAAAAATTTTTAAGTTTTCAATTTATTTAAACATTCATTTTTGGTTAATTACGACGTTTTGAACCGACGTAATTAACCAAAATAACCGCCACAATTTACAGCATGTTTTATTTTTGAATTTTTTTTGCACGTTACACTTGGTGCAACCGATTGTTGTTCTGATGCAATCGATTGCACCTGAAGTTTTTTTGAAAAATTCTTTGTTTAAAAGCACCTTTTCATGATACCTCTTGCTTGCATCTTTTCCATTCATTGTATAATAATTTTCAGAAATTCTTTCAAGCATTGCCTTGATTATTGAATGGGTGCATGCACACTATATATTAATTTCAAAGTTTCTTTTGTGATTCACCTTCTTTGCAAAAAATTTCAAACACTTCATTCACTCAGACTTTCATATTTCAAATTATTCTTCAAGTGTTCATTCAAACATATTTTTGAGAGAAACCTTTGCATAAATTTCACACATTATCATTGTTTCATCTCATTCTTGTCAAGAACACTTGTATACATTGTTTGAGTGATATTGTCTCAAAGGAGAAGATCAATTATCAAGATTGATATCAACATACTATCAAGACATAATCTTATTATCAAGAATATTTTTCTGTTTTACCTTGTTGTCCAGGATTGTTGGAAACAAGTGAGTGTTTTGAAGAGGATTGTTCTTCATACACTTAATTACCTATAGGTTAGATAGTAAGCATCACTATTGGTGTGATTAGGCTGTACAATAATTCTAAACTATAGTGAACTCTCTTTCGTGTTGAAGGAGGAGTGGAGTACTCTCGGGCTGTGAGGGGAACCACTATAATTCTCTTGTGTCATTTCTCCTTTCCGCACTTTACTTTCTAGCACTTATCATAAAACTGAAAAATAACCAAGAACCGGTAAAAAGATCGAAGAATTTTTTAAGAACCTAATTCACCCCCCCTCTTAGGCGCATTTACATTTACAATTGGTATCAGAGCAGGTGATAGGTAACCTGTTCCTATTCGATTCAGATGGCTTCCGCAAACAATGATCTTGTATTCAAAGACGGTGGTAGTAGAAACAAGCCTCCTTTGTTTTCTGGCCAATACTTCGACTTTTGGAAAATCCGTATGAAGGCACATTTAGAAGCACAAGGAAGTGATATATGGGAGGCTGTTCAAAATGGTCCTTTTATTCCTACAACGGTTTTCAACGGAGTTGGTACGCCAAAACCACAAGCATCATGGGATGAGGATGATAAGAAAAAGGTTCTCTATGACAAAAAGGCAATAAATATTTTACAAAGTGCACTTGGAATGGATGAATTCTTCCGCGTCTCAACATGTACAACGGCCAAGCAAATATGGGACACTCTTGTAGAAACTCACGAAGGAACCGCCGAAGTCAAAAGATCCAGATTGAATACCTTAAGTCAAGAGTACGAGTTATTCAGAATGCAACCAGGAGAATCAATCCTAGACTTGCAGAAAAGATTCGTGCATTTGACAAATCACTTGAATGCACTTGGTAAGACTCTAACGAATGATGAACTTAATCTTAAAGTGCTTAGGTCTTTAACAAGAGAGTGGCAACCCAAAGTGACGACGATTTCCGAGAAGAAGAGTTTATCAACGATGACATCCGCTACTCTATTCGGAAAGCTTCAAGAATATGAGACGGAACTTGGACTATTGGAGAAACGTGAGAACCAAGAAAAGAAATTCAAGAGCATTGCCTTAAAAGTTGAATCTAAAGTTGTGAAGAAAGAAGACAATCCCGAAGAGGACGAAAACTTTATGCTCCTTGTAAAAAGACTAGGAAAATACTTCAGTGCAAAAAATAATATTGGAAACTCTAGTTTCACAAGAAGAAAGAAGTCCTCAAAGAACAAAGAAAAAGAAGCATCAACATCCAATGGAGACATTATATGCTATGAATATGGAAAGCAAGGCCACATCAAACCGGAATGTCCCAAACTCGCAAAGAATCGTGACAACAAAGGAAAGAAGGATTACAAAAAGAAAGCCTACATTGCTTGGGATGACAATGAAATAAGTTCTTCATCGGACTCCGATAGTGATCAAAGCGCAAATCTAGCATTTATGGCATCACATCATTCCGACGATGAAGACGATGAGGTTAGTAGTAACTTTTCAATTTATGATAATGATGCTCAAGGAGCAATTGATGAACTTTTAAGTGAATGCAAAATTCTATATAAAACCATCTCATCTCAAAAGAAACAAATATCCATCTTGGAAGAAAATATTGAGAAAATGGAAAATAAGTTCAAAGATGAAAAAGAAGAATTAATCAAGAATTTTGCATGCACTAAATGTGAGTCACTTGCTTTTCAAATAGTTCAAATGAAAAGAGTCCTAGAAAGATATGAGAAAGGACAAGTTGGATTGGAACATGTTCTTAGTAGTCAAAGATACTCAAATGATAAAAGTGGTCTAGGTTACTCAAGATTTTCTAAACAAACTTCTAACAAGACCATTTTTGTAAAAGCTAAAGAACAAATTCCTTTAGAGAAAAGTGACAAGCCTAAAATGGTTCAACAATATAACAAAAGGAAAAGAAATAATAAGAAGAAGTCTTATAATAAGAAGAAATCTTATCCCCCTAGATATAAAAGCAACTTTGAGCCTACATGTTTCTATTGTGGTATTAAAGGTCATACTCCTAATGCATGTTATATTAGAAACTTTAGTGTTGCTCAAGGCCATTATGTATAGGTCAAGAAAGGAACTAACTTTGAAGGACCCAAGGCAATTTGGGTACCTAATAAAACGTAACTCTTTTTTGTAGGTATGCTTAAAGACCTCTTCAAATCAATGGTATCTTGATAGTGGATGTTCGAGGCACATGACAGGTGACCTAAGCAAATTTTCACATCTAACGCTTAAGGCCAAAGGATATGTTACTTATGGTGACAACAACAAAGGAAGAATCCTTGGCGTCGGCATCATTGGTTCACCGCCTTCAACAACTATAGAAGATGTCCTATATGTGGAAGGTCTAAAGCATAGTCTCCTTAGCATTAGTCAATTGTGTGACCGAGGTTTCAAAGTCAACTTCACTAAAGATGAATGTTTGATTGAAAACAAAGTTACTCATGAAGTTATGCTAAAAGGTAAAAGAGTTAATAACATATTTTTAATTTCCTTAGATAACTTGTCTTTGAATGTTAGGTGTCTTTTGGCAAACAACAATGAATCATGGTTATGGCATAAGAGGTTTGCTCATATTCATATGGAGCACTTGAATAAGTTGATCAAACATGACTTAGTCATTGGATTGCCGAAGATCAAATTCATCAAAGATGGGTTGTGTGGCGCTTGCCAAAAAGGAAAGCAAGCCAAATCAACTTTCACATCCAAGAATGTGGTGTCCACAACTAGGCCACTACAATTGTTGCACATAGATCTCTTTGGTCCATCGAGAACAAAAAGCTTCGGAGGTAATGTCTATGCATTAGTTATTGTTGATGATTTCTCTAGATATACTTGGACATTATTTTTAGTGCAGAAAAGTGATGCTTTCAAAGCCTTCAAGAAGTATGAAAAACAAATACAAAATGAGAAGTCTCTTACAATTGCCTCCATTAGAAGCGACCATGGTGGAGAATTCCAAAATGCCTCATTTGAAGAATTTTGTGAAGAACATGGAATTTCACACAATTTCTCCGCACCAAGAACTCCACAACAAAATGGTGTCGTAGAAAGGAAGAATAGATCTTTGGTGGAACTTGCAAGGACAATGCTAAGTGATTCAAATCTTCCTAAGTATTTTTGGGCGGATGCGGTGAGCACGGCATGTTTTGTAAGTAACCGTGTCAATATTAGGCCTATTCTCAAGAAAACCCCTTATGAACTTTTCAAAGGGAGAAAACCAAATATTTCTTTCTTTCATATTTTTGGATGCAAGTGCTTTGTCCTAAACAACGACAAAGACAACCTTGGTAAGTTTGACGAGAAATCCGATGAAGGTATTTTTCTCGGCTACTCTCTCTCTAGTAAGGCATTTAGAATTTATAATAAAAGAACTTTAACTATAGAAGAATCTATGCATGTCAAATTTGATGAATCTAACCCCTCGAAAGAGGACATTATTGTTTGTGATAATGATGATGATCTTGTAGAAATTCACAAAGAAGATACTTCTAAAGACTTCATTGAAAATCTAGAAGGAAAACAAGAAGAACATCATGATGAACCGATTCAACAAAAGTCGATCAACAATGATCTACCAAAAGAATGGAGAACACATAGGGATCATCCAATAGACAAAGTCATCGGAGACATTAGTCAAGGTGTAGAAACAAGATTGAATCTAAAGGATGCATGCTTAAATATGGCATTTGTTTCTCAAATCGAACCATCTAAAGTTAATGAAGCCTTGAATGACGACCAATGGATATGTGCGATGCAAGAAGAATTGAATCAATTCGAGAGAAATCAAGTTTGGGAACTTGTTCCAAAACCAAATGACAAACACATCATTGGAACAAGATGGGTATTTAAGAACAAACTTGACGAAAATGGAATTATTATTCGTAACAAAGCAAGATTGGTGGCTCAAGGGTACAATCAAGAAGAAGGAATTGACTTTGAAGAAACATTCGCTCCGGTTGCAAGGTTAGAAGCTATTCGTCTATTACTTGATTATGCTTGCTCAATGAATTTTCAGTTATTTCAAATGGACGTCAAAAGCGCCTTCCTAAACGGATATATCAACGAAGAAGTCTATGTCAAACAACCTCCGGGTTTTGAAGACTTCAAGCATCCTTCACATGTATACAAGTTGAAGAAATCTCTCTATGGTTTAAAACAAGCACCAAGGGCATGGTATGATCGTCTAAGTAATTTCTTATGTGAAAAAGGTTTTGAAAAAGGCAAGGTAGACAAGACTTTGTTCATTAAGAGGATTAAGAATAATACCTTACTTGTTCAAGTGTACGTGGACGACATTATCTTTGGTTCAACAAACAATAAACTATGTGAAGAATTTGCTTCAATGATGCAAGGCGAGTTTGAAATGTCTATGATGGGAAAAATGAATTATTTCCTTGGATTACAAATCAAGCAACAAAAGGACGGAATCTTCATTAACCAATCAAAGTATTGCAAAGAATTATTAAAGAGATTTGATATGGATGGTTGTAAAGCTATGTCAACACCAATGGGATCCGGAACCTATGTTGATCAAGATGAATCGGGCGCTTCCATTGATATTACGAAGTATAGAGGTATGATTGGTTCTTTATTATATTTGACGGCAAGCCGTCCTGATATTATGTTTAGTGTGTGTTTATGTGCTTGTTTTCAAGCAAATCCGAAGGAGTCACATCTCACCGCTGTGAAAAGAATCATGAAGTATCTCAAGGGAACGACGAACGTTGGTCTATGGTATCCAAAAGGTAGTATGTGTAATTTAGTTGGTTATTCTGACGCGGATTATGCAGGATGCTAAACTGATAGAAAAAGCACGAGTGGAACATGTCACATTTTAGGAAATTCCTTAGTTTCATGGTCCTGTAAGAAACAAGCATGTGTTGCTCTTAGTACGGCTGAAGCAGAATACATAGCAGCGGGAAGTTGTTGTGCTCAAAATCTTTGGCTAAAGCAACAATTAAGCGACTATGGAATCGATCTTGGATGCATACCACTTCGATGCGACAACACAAGTGCAATTAATATTACAAAGAATCCCGTCATGCACTCAAGAACCAAACACATAGACATTCGACATCATTTTCTACGTGATCATGTGCTTAAAGGAGATGTTGAAGTCACATTTGTAGATACACATAATCAACTAGCGGAAATTTTCACAAAACCACTCGCAAAAGAACAATTCTTCAAGATTCGTCGAGAACTTGGAATTTTAGATGAGGGTGACATTTAAATCTTCAAATATTTATTCATTATATGATATAATGAAGTCAAGACTTCAAAATCATGTTCCGGCAAGGATAAATGTTTGATGAAGTCTTTCATGAGGTAAAACTCATAGGTAAAAATTACTTTTCATTTTTCAAGATTTCTTTATATATTTCATGTCTTTTCCCATCCTTTTTGCTAATGACAAAGGGGGAGAAGATGTATGTGTTTGTATTTGTTTTTCTCTAACAAAATGCAGCTAGCAAAGACTCTCTAAATCATGAATTTAGGGGGAGCATTGATCAAGGGGGAGCCTTTTGTGTTAGAGAAACAAGATTAAAGCAAATTTTCAAAATTGGGTTGTCATCATCAAAAAGGGGGAGAATGTGAAGGCAAGCTTCTCAATGGTTTTGATGAAGACAATATTATTCATTCAAGATGTTATGCTTGCTCAAAAAGAATGGATCAAGACATTGAAGTTAGCACAAAGTTTTTAATTTTTACAAGTCTTGAAGAATTCTCAAGTATAATCAAGGTATAACTCTCACTTATCAATATGGTTGCATACAAGTGTTCAAAAGTGTCTCAAGCATGCAATATATATTGATAAAATAGTTCTCAAAATAATCTTCAAAATTCACTTGCATACATGGTTCATGTGGTTGAAAATATATCATTATTTCTAGCTTTAAAAAACAAAATACTTTTATCATACATTTGAAACTTTATTTACTTTATTTAATTATTTGTTTTTTTTTATTTTGAACCATGTTAAATCACTTTCAAATATAATCTATTGACTTGGATAAATCAATAGATGTTGCATAATATTGGTTCAAATATTTAGACAAATTTTTAAGTTTTCAATTTATTTAAACATTCAGTTTTTGGTTAATTACGGCATTTTGAACCGACGTAATTAACCAAAATAACCGCCACAATTTACAGCGTGTTTTATTTTTGAATTTTTTTTGCACGTTACACTTGGTGCAACCGATTGTCGTTCTGATGCAATAGATTGCACCTGAAGTTTTTTTGAAAAATTCTTTGTTTAAAAGCACCTTTTCATGATACCTCTTGCTTGCATCTTTTCCATTCATTGTATAATAATTTTCAGAAATTCTTTCAAGCATTGCCTTGATTATTGAATGGGTGCATGCACACTATATATTAATTTCAAAGTTTCTTTTGTGATTCACCTTCTTTGCAAAAATTTTCAAACACTTCATTCACTCAGACTTTCATATTTCAAATTATTCTTCAAGTGTTCATTCAAACATATTTTTGAGAGAAACCTTTGCATAAATTTCACACATTATCATTGTTTCATCTCATTCTTGTCAAGAACACTTGTATACATTGTTTGAGTGATATTGTCTCAAAGGAGAAGATCAATTATCAAGATTGATATCAACATACTATCAAGACATAATTTTATTATCAAGAATATTTTTCTGTTTTACCTTGTTGTCCAGGATTGTTGGAAACAAGTGAGTGTTTTGAAGAGGATTGTTCTTCATACACTTAATTACCTATAGGTTAGATAGTAAGCATCACTATTGGTGTGATTAGGCTGTACAATAATTCTAAACTATAGTGAACTCTCTTTCGTGTTGAAGGAGGAGTGGAGTACTCTCGGGCTGTGAGGGGAACCACTATAATTCTCTTGTGTCATTTTTCCTTTCCGCACTTTACTTTCTAGCACTTATCATAAAACTGAAAAATAACCAAGAACCGGTAAAAAGATCGAAGAATTTTTTAAGAACCTAATTCACCCCCCTCTTAGGCGCATTTACATTTACAAACTGGACAAGGATAACACGGTATATGCCTTGTGTTTAATATAGACATAAGGGCAAAAGGGTAAATGATTTTCCACGATGCTGGTATCCAACCCTGGCATGTCCTGATAGGACCAAGCAAACACATCAGGAAATTCTTTGAGAAGCTTTGTCAAACTCTCTTTGGCAGTTGGACTGAGCAGTACCCCAATCCTGACTTCTTTTCTCTCTTTTTTCGAACCCAAGTTGACTATTTCCAACGGCTCTTTGTGAGGTTCAATGGACCTTTCCTCTTGTCTGAGTAGTCTGGAGATCTCTTCTGGAATTTTGTCGTCAACTTCTTCTTCTGCCCCAAATACCGGGAATTCAAAGTTGGGAGAAGGCATCGGATCGGATGTTTCAACGGGGTTTAAAAATAGCAATCTGAATGACGTGATGATTCGTGTTTTAGAAGAGATAGAGAGAATGCAAGAGTGCGTGCAGTGTTTTTTTTTTAAACTGCTTGTTTTTATTTTGAATTGTTTTTTAGGATTACCATTTTCTAAGAAAAGCGAAAAGAGAAAACAACAATTAATGCGGAGATTACAGAACGACGTTATTTTATTTATGATTTTGTCAATTCTTGAAACTACAGCCCTATAAAACAAAACTCTGTCGCTTTGGGCGAACCGAAGAGGGATATTTACAGAAAGCGAGCCCTATCAAAACATCCATTTCACCTGGGCAGGGTGAAAGGTTAAAGTAAAGATGGCAATTACTTAGACTTATGGACAATCTTCGGAACATCGACAGCAACCCATTGGCTGCGAACTCCTCGGTGAATCACAAAGTCTGGTACCTTCCTTGATTTGTCTTCAGAAATAACGCTGATTTCTGGTGGAGCAGGATCGTTGGAATCTGTTTCCCAAGCAGAGTTGTCGTAGACGAACTCTTCTGTTGTATTTTGCATAGGATTTGTGCTCTCAGGTGGATCTCCCCATCCATTTGGCTGGACATCTTCGAACCTGATACGAGAGCTTTCAGGACCAGTGTACTTGACCATATAGTCGTATTTTCCACTTGGTTGTCCCAAGGTGTCCCACACTTCTTTGGAACTGGAGGAGTCATCTCTTTCGATGACGTTGACCTCGGGAAAAGCGTAGTTAATGAATTCTAGTCCTGCAAACTTTGCGAATTCATCGTCGCGCTGGACGTTTTCTGAATGACCTGAGTGATGATCCCATGACCTAGTAGGGATGCAGGTATTCTGTTCAATGATGCTCAGCTGATTTTCATCGTTCAGCTGATTTTCTTGCCTTGAGTCTCCTGGGTACGGCTGCCAGATAGGCAAGCCATCCATTAGACCATAATAGTCGTGGTCAAAGTTGTCTTTCATTAGAGTATCCTCCTCTAAAGAGTTTGGTGGAGCACGACATCCTTCCAGATCACAATCTCCGTATATCATTCTGACATCTGACCTTGGTATAAATCTCGGACTCTGTGCAGGATAGCAAAATGGCATAGGCACCTCTTCCTGAGAGATATATTCGTCCTTGTTAAGATAGGACTTCCACTCCTCATCCGTGTCGGAGGAATCTCCCTCGTTGATGGTATGTACTTCTTGAGACCCTGGGTGAAGGAAACCTCCACTGTGGAAGAAGTTTTGAATGGGATGAAGACTTTCATCGTTAGCAGCTATCTGGGTGCAGGTCGCAGAAAAACCAAGACCCTTCTTTGTTTTATTATCAGTAGGCATGACAAGTTGTCCCCATCCTTTCGTATTGTTACTTTCAATTGCCTCGAGAGCATCTTTGTATGAGAAAATAGAGGTTCCTTTCTCTGATTGATTCTCATTACTCACTAAAAGTGCTTGGAACTGAGTTCCAACAACCTCCTCGGGTTCTATACTAGTAGATAATGACAGGTTACTCACGATCAAGGCATGTTCTCCACAAACCGTGACGAGTTGATCGTTCTTGACGAACTTCAGTTTCTGGTGCAGTGTCGAAGTGACTGCCCCAGCCTGGTGTATCCAAGGTCTTCCTAATAAACAGCAGTACGCTGCCCAGACATTCATGACCTGGAAGGAGACTTGGAAAGTGTGAGGACCGATAGTTATGGGAAGGTCAACTTCGGAAATAACTGCTTTCTGAGACCCGTCAAATGCTTTGACGATGACCTCACTGCCCCTCATTGGGGATCCTTTGAATGATAGTCGCATTAGGGTGGACTTCGGCATAACGTTGATGGTCGATCCTGTGTCTACCAGTACGCTGGATAAAGTATCGTCTTGGCAGTTAACTGTGATATTGAGCGCCATGTTGTGGCGTTTGCCCTCCTCTGGAAAATCCTCATCACTGAATCCTAAGTTATTGCAGGAAGTGATGTTAGAGATGCTGCTATCGAACTGTCATATTGACACATCCTATTCCACAAAGGCCTGCTCTAAGACTTTTTGTAGACCCTCTCTGTGGGCTTCAGAACTGAGTAAAAGTGATAGCACATAGATCTTTGAAGGAGTTTGTAATAACTGATCAACAATGTTGTATTCACTCCTTTGGATGAGCTTCAGCATCTCATCATCGTTCTTTGAAAGGTCAGGATTACTGGATTGACCGATTGGTGGATTGGGAGCTTCTGTCTGAAGTTCCTTTTCTTTGTTAGGTTCTCCAACTCCTCGGTTGAAGATTCGACCGCTCCGTGTTACTCGACTGATGTCTGCAATATTCACGACGGAGGGTAATGGAATTTCCTTTCCATTCTCAATTATCGTTGCACCGTATTTGTAAGGGATCGCCTTAGCTGATTCATACGGTAATGGTCCCGGTAGATAGATAACTACAAGAGCCTTCTGATTTTTCTGAATGTCGTAGGTAACTTCAATCAGTTCCTGACTAGGAACCTTTGATTCGTCCAGTAGAGGGATGATGGTACAAACATCCTTGTTTTGTTGATGATCAGAGATTATAACAACGTCTCTGATTTGATCAGCAAAGTAGTCTGACATCCAGTTGATTGTCTCGGAACTCGGACATGGGTGAATCTCTTTACGATTCAACTGACCTTGAAGAGCTGCCCGCACAAGGTAGCATCCTTGGTTATTCTCCTAGCAGACTCTGCAGCATTCATAGTTGTGTGGTGGCACTTGGCCACATCCGCTTTGAATGCAGTGCAACCTCACTAGGTCGGTTTCCATAGATCAGACATCCCGACTTTGACGCCGAGTAGGGTTTCCATTAAGCACACTGATTTGTTGCGTGTCTTCATCCATATAGATCGGAAGCCACCAGTGGTTTAACAAGTGTTGTAAAGTTCTTTGAACGAGAGCGCACCCTTGGTTACTCTCACAACATCCTTTGCAGCTCAAATAATCGTGAGAAGTGAGAAAACCGAGTTGGACTTGCCTGGTGTGTAATTCCACCAAGCTGGTATTCATCACACGAATATCAAAGATTTGGATCATGTTGATCTGATAAGGATTTTCATCATGGTAGTCCTGGATCCACCCAAGATCCATCTGACGCTGGAGGGCCTCTTGTATGAAAGAGCATCCCTGTTTGTTTACCGAGCAAGTCAGACAAGAATTGTAATCATGTCGCGGCAAATTATGATACTGGCTTTGCCTTGAGTGTATCGCCACCAAGTTGACATTCATTGCACGGATGTCGTGGTTCTGAATGATGTTGGAATTCGTATATGTCATGTTGACTCCACGAACTCGATGCTCTTGGATCCACCCGAGATCCAATTGTTCTTGTAGAGTTGATTGCACCACAGAACATCCTTGATTGTTTTTAGAGCAGATATCACACTGGTGATAATTATGAGGTGGCACATGGCCATACCCACTCTGTCTACAATGCATCTTGACCAGATTGGCCCTTAATAAGATTACATCATGAATTTGGCAACTGTCGCTAGAATCTCCCTCTATCAAATTGACTGCAACTTTCTCGTGTTGAGGCAACAGGTTTGTGAGAACATTCGGATTCGTATCTTTGAAAAATAAGACCCCGCTCCTAACAAGCTTGTGTACGTCAGATTTGAAACTGAGATAGTTTTCTATGTTATGCCCTGGTCCTCCTTGATGATAAGGGCAAGTCTGATCCGCTTTGAACCAAAAAGGCAGATTTTTCGGTACTGTAAGAGGAGACTTGGTTTGGACATGCCCCTTGACCAGTAGTAATGGAAACAGTTCTGCATACAACATTGGTATAGGGTCGAACCCTAGTGGTCGTGTTGCACGATTGTTGTTGTATGGAGGACGAGCCTGCTGAAGAGGCGGTTGTGTCCTTTGCTGATATTGCTGTTGATTAGGTTGGCTCTGCGCAACCTGAGGTTGATATGTAGGAATAGGCGCAGGGTTAATAGCAGGAGTTACGGCTGCTACTGGTTGGTAACATTGCCTTTGCTTTCCAATAGAGATATTCCCAATATCCTGCTCTTTTTTCTTAGGGAGAGCACTACCGTATCATTTTGTACTGCTTGATGATCCAGCGTCTTTAACTAAACGTCCTTCTCGGACGGCTTCCTCAAGACGAACTTCCATGCCTACCATCTCGGTGAAGTCACTGGGCGCACTGGCAACCATTATGTCGTAGTAAAATGAGCTCCAAGTTTTTAAGAAGATCTTTGTCATCTCCTTTTCCTCCAGAGGTGGAGAAATCTGAGCGGCGATTTCACGCCATCTCTAAGCGTATTCTTTAAAGGTTTCCCTGTCCTTTTGTGACATCGATCTGAGCTGATCTCTGTCCGATGCCATGTCCAAATTGTATTTATATTGTTGAACGAAGGCAGCGCCAAGATCTCTGAATGTACCGATCGTAGCGCGGTTTAAACCCATGTACCATTTTAATGCGGCACCGGTTAAACTATCCTGAAAGTAGTGAATGAGCAGCTCCTGGTTCTTTGTCTGAGCTGACATTCGCCGAGCGTACATCACCAAATGGCTCTGAGGGCAAGAGTTACCCTTGTACTTTTCAAAGTCGGGTTCCTGGAACTTGTGTGGAACTTTCACATTGGGGACCAAGCAGAGGTCCGCGGCGTCCTTTCTAAATAGATCCTGACTGCGAATGGCTTGTAGTTCTTTCTGCATTTCCAGGAACTATTCCTGGAATTCATTCATTCTGCCGAACATGCTGTCGTTTCCACCAGAAGGTATCTGTGGAATCTGTCCTTCCAGGACAGTGTGTACCACGGCCGGTGGTATAGTCATCATGGCCGAGACTCTAGGTGCCTCTCGAAGTTTGTAACCTTCAGGAGTTGTTGTCATGCCCCTGGCATCTTCGCTTTCCCGAAGTTTGTAACCTTCAGGCCCAGCGGCTCCTGCTGTATTTTTCGGATCTTCCATGATCGGCGGAATATATCCTTCCGGGATATAGTTGAGTGGCATGCCCCAGGGATGATCTTTCAGCATTTTGTACCTAGGATCAGACTTTTCCACTATGGGCGTTGATGTGATCTCTGAGATCACAGTCCATTGTTGTTGCATCTGAGCTTCTGCTAGAGCTTGCATGTCATTATGAAGCTTTTTCAAATCCTCTTTCAGAGTGTCGATCTCTTCTCTCAACTTTCTGTTCTCCTCCTCGGGATCATCCATATTCTTTTGACGATCGACCCGAGTATTGTACGAATGCGACAGTTTGACTCTAGAATCGAGACACAAATGTGAGATTCGTAGGTAAGAAAAATGCGTTTATGCGAGAATGATGAATGATATGCAATGATTATATTAATTGTATGTTTTTGTTTATTCAAAGTAAACTTCGACAATTAGATTGCAAATATCAAACAGTGGGGAAACCCCGTTTTATTGAATTCAAAGGGTTGCGGAAATGGAAATACAGTAGATTACAAAGTACTAAAAAAGGAAATCTAAACTAATGGATCCTGAGTCCTCTCTGAGGAAAGCTCAGGTGCTGGTTCTGGTGCTTTCCTTTTCTTTGACCGGGGCTCTTGGGCCATTGTCGGGTTGTCATTCCTTTGCCAAGTGAAAGGAGCGAGCAAATTTCTTTGGTCATCCTGATTTTCTACAGCATGTTGCTCTAAAATTTTGATCAGGGCGTCTTTTTCTTTTAACAGCTGCTGTATTTTCTTACACTCCACATTGAGAATACGGTACTTGTTCCTCCAAGACCTCTTCTCCTGCTGAACTTTGCTGAGAGTAACCTGAAGCTTTTCCGTCTCAGACATAAAATAAAGGGCAGAGTCCCTTAATGGAAGAACTTCCTGACGAGGGTAAGGCATCCTCAGCTTGAGAGCTCTAGTTTGTAACCAGTGGAGATAAGGCTCCACTGAGACACAGTCCGGTTTTCCTAGAGACTTTCTTCCTTTCCTATGAATGTGTTTCTAGGCATGCACTATTTCTGTCTTTAGTGCCCTGTCATTTTCTCCTTCCTTGAAGAAAAGACCTTCCAGATGAGCATTGCACGGGACATGCCTTACTGGGTACCCAAATTGACGATGAACTAATACCGGATGATAATTGATTCCTCCCTTAGTTCCTATAAGGGGTACATTTGGGAAATTTCCACAACGATCAATGATCCTGATCCCATTGTAGATTCGGTTGTACCAATTGATGTCGGAGTTGGTAAGAGACATGATTCTCTGCGACCAACGTAAAGTATTCTTTTGATCCCAAAATGCAGCAGACTTGGGCAAATGGGAAGTGAACCATTTGTAAAGCAAGGGTACACAGCATGTGATCATTCCTCCGCTGTATAAATTCCTTAAGTGTACCGAATGATACGCATCTGCGAGTAAGGTCGGTACAGGGTTCCCGATCAGGAAAATCTTAATGGCGTTGATATCTACGAAGTTATCAATGTTGGGAAACAAAAATAACTCGTAGGTGAGCAAAACAAAGATGCTCTCGTAAGCGGCCACATTCCCTATACTGGCAAAGTACAAGGCTTTCTTTATCAAGAATTGGGCTGGCAAACCTTGGACGCCACCCTTAGTGGTTATGTGAGTCCTGACTTCTGACTCGTCCAAGTAAATTGCTCTTGCAATGGTTTGATCCTTTGGAATTTCTTCCAGTCCAGAACAGGGAGCATGATCAGTGATATGCAGATCCGTCAGGTGAGAATACTCCTCCAGTGTTGGTGCCAGCTGATAATTCGGGAATGTAAAACAGTGATAGACCGGATCGTAGAACTGGATTAGTGTGGACATGATTCCTTCAATTACATGGACCCTTAATAGAGACAGTAGTTCTCCATACTTAGCTCTGAAAGCCTCATGGTTGGTGATCATTCTCGTCAAACCTCTCAAATCCTCTAACTTTGGAACCTTGAAGGTGTACTTATGAGTTTCCCTTCTACCGAAATCCATTATTGCAATCTCCTTTCTCTGAAATTTGCAATCATTATCTTAGTTTAATTTGAAAAAGAGAGACTAGAAGAAACGATTTTTCTTTGTTTTAATGTATTTTAAATGAATGTATGAATGCAGCACACAAAAACATAGAAAAGACATGGGGTCAAAGGGTCGGTGTCATGGAGTCAAGGCTCTACCCCCCCCCCCCCCCCAAGGTTTATACTGGTGATTTTTTGTACCTGTCCGCAAAATCATTGACCTCTCTTGGGATGACAACAGCAAGCGGATCACCAGCGAGCTGATGTATCCTAGAGTGATCTCAAATGAGGGTAGTATCGCGTGATAACTATTTCCGATAGCTTCCGCACTACAAAATGGTTTCAGCGTACTAAAAACCTCAACTTCTCAGATAACCCAGTCGACCACACTACTTTCAACAACCGGAGTCGTATAGGCAATGTATCTGCAAAGGGAGTCTCCACTGAGTTTGATGGTCGATCAGGGGCTCTTAACTAGGATTCACTCCCCGCAAGATTACCCGCATTGCCATCACCTATCTTAGGTGTATACTCAATCTTTCCACATGCGGCATCATACGCATTCCCATTAACAGAAAAATAAACACAGATATCAATTAGGAAAAGCAGTATATATATTTGTCTTAATCATCCTAGACCTTTAGTCTTATGATTCTATACAGACAATGGCTCCCCAGCAGAGTCGCCATTTCTGTGACATTTTGTGAACTCAGGATTTCTACCTAAGTTTGTAAGAAAGAGAAGACTGTTCCCCACTGTGGGCGCCATTTTTCTGTGGCGGCCACCGTGAAAATGACTCGTTCAAGGTTTCCACCTAGATTTGTAACAAAAGAAGTTGGGCCCCACGGTGGGCGCCATTTTTTCTGTAGCACGATTTTTGTGGTCCTGAGTCACGATCGCTTGGGTACTATAGTTCGATTCATTTTTTATCCTATTGAGCTGGTTAAGGAAGGGAAATAGATGTCTCCAATTAACCCTGCTTGCATACTGAGTTTGAACAGCGGTATGTTAGGTTACAGATGCTATGTGGAAGTGGGGCCCAAGCTTTGGTTATTTTGCCTAAGAACATGGTGTTTGGATCATTGGTGAGGTTTTTGGTAATGTGTTTAAATTTGATGCTTCTGGGTTGATTTGGTGGAGGTACTGGATTTTGGGTTTTTTATTAGTATGCTCGCTAAGATTTTTCAATCTTATGCCTACGTATTCCCGTTTAATGAAACAGAGAAATCAGAGCGATCGTAGTTCCTCCTATTCTATGGGAGGAAAAAGGTGTTTTGGTGTCTTGTTTAAAGCCCAAGACGTGAAGCTAAAGGGAGTATAAGTATCTTGTTCAAAGCCCAAGATGTGAAGCTAAAGGTGGTTTGCCTGAGAGAGAATTTGTTATCTCTAAAGAGGAGTTGTTGATGTTTGTATGCTGTGAGCAAGGCACAAGTTTGATGCTAAAAGGTTGATTGACTCAACCGGGGTTTTCTTTATACAAAGCCTAAGAGGAGGCTAGTGACCCAACAAGAGGGTGTTTTTATATGTCTTGTACGAAGCCCGAGATAGAGGCTGAAAGGAGATTGACTCAACAAGAGAGTCTTTTATACTCAACAAGAGAGTGGTTTATATGTGTCTTGTATGAAGCCCAAGACGGAGGCAAAAGGGGAATTGACTCAACAAGAGAGTCTTTTATACTCAACAAGAGAGTTATTTTCTATCTTGTACGAAGCCCGAGATTGAGGCTAAAGGTGTTTGACTCAACAAGAGAGTCTTTTATACTCAACAAGAGAGTGTTTTTTCTATCTCGTACGAAGCCCGAGATGGAGGCTAAAGAGTTTGACTCAACAAGAGAGTCTTTTATACTCAAGAAGATAGTATAAAAAGGTTAGCTCCACTGGGGAGAATCATTGTACAAAGCCCAAGAGGAGGCTAATTGTGCTGAGGAAAGAATCATTATACAAAGCCTAAGAGGAGGCTATAAGTTGGTGACTGTTTCAGTTTAATGACAGGTCCAGTATGTTGGATAAAAGAGAAAATCAGTTCTTATAAAGGGACTGATTAAAGGTAAGGTTGTACTTTGGTATTGATCGAAAGATCAGGGTTATTTCCTGTTCTTTAAGGAAATGGGAAATCCAAAGGGTATTGAGATTGTCCAAGTCTATTGGTGTTTTGAGAAATCGATTCTCAGATAGTGAATGGTCTTTGTATGATGCCCAAGAGAAGGCTGGTATGTTAAGGGATGAAGGTCAACCCATTAACTGGTCTGACACTTGACTCAGAAAGACAGCTCTAGCAAATTGATGACTAGGTTCTGTTCCTAAACCTGTAGAGGTCTCTGGGTACTTGTACTAAGCCCAAGAGAAGGCATGAGAGCTTTTAAGAAGCCGAAGGGTCCTTGTACAACACCCAAGAGGAGGCGGGGATGCTTTTAGGAAGCCTGTGGGTCCCCAATCCTCGAGAGTTCAAGACATGCCATTCACCGAGAATAGATCAAGCCAGGAAAGTTCGAGAATTTGGAAGAAACTCAAGAGATGCCATTCACGGAGAAAAGATCATCTCTGGGGAGTTAGAGTTTCTTTGACAATGTCTAAGGGTGACAGTCTGAGAAAGGGTTCACAGAGAATTATGCCTTTCACGTTGTTGAAATACAAATAGAGTTAGGGTTTTGTTATCGATCCACAGAGATTGTTCGGTGATATCGCAGCCGTTCTACAGTCGTATACGTTTTAAACTTCAAAGTAACAAGGGGTTTTGGTTGTTTTTAGTCGGAACACTTGCATTCAAAGTTAAGTAATAAACGGTAAAAAGATTGGTTTTAAAGATTTGTAAAAACATGTCAAGATTAGGGTTCGACAAACCATTTTTCACTGATAAAATTGACAAAGCTACTGAAATCGTTTAGACGGTAAATGTAATCACATATCCTCCCAATATGTTTATCTCTAACACATATTGTGAGTTTTACCATTTTGATCCTTTGATGATCTTTCACTCAAACTATCAAAATGACAACATTCAAGTTCAATATTTATGAACATCAACACTCATTACTATCTCTAGCCAATGTACATTGATGGATGAAAAACCTAGGTAAAGAGTAGGAACACATTTCTCAATCATGAACCAACACAAAGAATAAACCATATAAACAAATTTTTTCATCATACATTCATCATCCAAAAGTTCACAAGCTAGAGTCAATACAAATACATGCAAAAGAAAGGTTTATCTACCATCTAACCTTGACATAAAAGGAAAATTAGCTCTCCATTGTCATGGGAGCTAAACAAACAAGAAGATGAAGAAGAATATCAAGCATCAATGACGATCTCTCGACGAATGATGCTTCCAATCTTCCAAAATAGGATGCTACAGTGTTTACAATGTATTTGGCTCTGAAAAGTATCCAGGATCCCAAGAAAAATACAGACAAATCTATTTATAAGGGGCAGAGGACCGCATAGCGCGCTAAGCGCGCTGCACCGCGCTGAGCGCGGCCTTATTTATTGCCAAACTGACCTAAAGCGCGCTTAGCGGGCTCAGGACCGTGCTAATCGGGCTACTCTCTGTAACTAGCTTCATCCCCGCGCTAGGAGCGCGCTTAGCGGGCTCCAAGCATGCTTCAAAAATCATTTTTTCCAAAAACTGCTTCTAGGGAGCCTTCCTTGCTCCAAGCAACACATTTCCATGTAAAAACCTTCAATTAAAACACAAAAGTTAAATAGATAAGTTAAATAATGTAATTAACTATACTATGGTTATTAACCGGAAACAATGGGAAAAGGCATTAATTATCAAATAAAGATCACAAAAAGGTGCTAAAAACTAAACTAAATATTAACATAATTTAGCACCTAACACACGTCTCCATATTGTTTAACCCCAAGAAGAGGGAAGACTGTATCTGGTAATCCTATGGGGATCTAGTTTTGACTGTATTTAAGAGTGACCAACAGGGCTTTACCTAGTGCTAGACGTAGTTGCCGGGGAAAACTCTAAATAACTATACTAGTATTACACAGTTGATATTTGACAAGTATATAAAAGTTTTGTGAAAGAAGACTTACAGTGAGCAGCCCCACAATACAGTTGTATACATATGAAAGCGGATAAAGAAAGCGGGTAATCACTTACTCGGTTGTAGAGCTTCCATGTTGTTTTGTTAGTTGTTCAACAAAGAAAGCTTTGATAACAATATTATATTCTAAATCAAAGGAGAAAGTACTTTGAAAAGATTGTTGGGGCTTACAGCTCAAGGAGAGGCCCAAGGTTTTATCAGTGATTGCACTGTTGTTTTGAATTTGTACAAGGACTTATACAAGTGACTGAGGCCCAAAAAGGTTTTCTGTACAAAGGGATGGGTCTTACACTCTCTCAAGAGGCCCAAGGAAATTTATAGAAAAGAAATGGGGCTTAAAACACGAGGGTAGGCCCAAGTAATTTGATTTTTGAACTGGCAATCGCGCCGAGATTTTTGAAAACACAGTGGGTCTTATACAATGACTGAGGCCCAAAAAGGTTTCGGTTAAAAGGGGATTAGGTATTACACTCTATTAGAGGCCCATGAGTGATTGAAAAAGAAAATAAATGGGGCTTATAACACAAGGGTAGGCCCAGATGAAAATGTTTTGAAAAGCGACGATCGCGCCGAGATTTTGAAAACACAGTGGGACTTATACAATGACTGAGGCCCAAAAAGGTTTATATACAACAAGGATTGGGTCTTACACTCTATTAGAGGCCCAAAAGTGTTTTGAAAAAGATTTGTGAGGGTGAAAATAAACAAAACCCTAATTTGATTTTAAAATGCATTTTAATTGAATAAAAATTCAATTAAAATGATCAAAATTACCAAACATGTGTGAAAAACAAGTTGTGATCTTGGATTAATGTTTGAAAAATCATGTTTATATCCACAAAATGATTGGAAATCAATTAAGTTTGGAAAATCAATGGAGAAAAAATATTTCAAATGTTAAAAACAAATAAAACATTAATTCCTTTAAAAAATATCAAATATATGAAATAAATAATATTTTTGGGATTTTTTGCTAAAATAAAATATTTTAACATTTTTGTGAATTATTAAAAAAAGAATCAACTCAAAATCATTAAAACTCAGAGAGAAATTAATTTTTTAATCAATTAAATAAAATCACAAAATTCAAATATTTGAATTTTCAAAAAGGGCGCCAAGAACATGGCAAGAACACACACCACCCTCTGTTTCTGCAGATTTGCATTTTCTATCTAATCTCACTGAATACTTGATTATATCATGCAATCTACATATCAATCTACTCGTTTTCACCTCACGATCATGTCTATGGTCTTTAATTTCATTTATTTTAAGCATGGAATAAGAAATCAAAGAGAAACCTCAAGAACCCTAAAATTTGCAAGAAGGCTCAGAAATTCCACACACGATTCAAACAAAGCAATTGATTGAGGTAAAACACTCTATGCATGATTATGAACATATGGCCAAATTATTGTGCAGCAAAAAATGCATGGATCATAGAGTTAGAAGAGCTCATGCTTACCTCTTGCAGCTGGTGATCGTGTTTTGTGTTAGAGGTGTTACAGTTAGGTTTCAATGATGTGGATAGCTTCCCTAGGTGCCAAGTGATGTGCTTGAGTGCTTGGAATGGTTTGAAACAAGCTGGAACTGGAGATGGTATCCCAACTGCAACTTGATTAAAACCTTGAGCAGTTGGCTGGTGATTTTGAGAAATCAGTGTTCCAGATGTTGTTTAAGCGTTTGGATCACTTCTATATGATGTTTATGAGGTGTGTGTGTGTGTGTGTGTGATTGGTTTGGTTGGAATTGCTCTCAAACTCAAAACCCGATAGTGACTTGCTTTGGAAGGCAAATTTGGAAGTGAGAAGGTGATTTTGAGGAAAGCATCTGTTTGATGGCTTTGGTGTACTCAAACTGATCACAAATGAGCTCTATTTATAGTAGAGTAAGTTTGTTTTGGCTGCAACAGTGAATGGCAACTGCAGCAGAGGTTTGGCCAATGTTGATCAATGGGAATCCAAGTCTCCTCTAGCCATTGACTAGAGGTTAGAGCACAGGTTACTGGATCCCTTGGTCTTGGATATGTCTTGACTGAATTCAGTTGGAAATGGCTCAGTCCATGCCACCTTGGTGCATCCATTGAATGCTCCAAAACAAAATTGGAGTTTTGTCCCCTCTTTAGGGATTTCTAGGTTTGGCATGCTATTTTTAGTTCCAAGGACTTGGGAGGCTTATGGATCAGTGTTTGTCCCTCCTTGGTCTCCCCCTAAGGTGTTCAGATGGATAAGTGTGTTTGTCATTTGCAAAAATTTGGCAAATCGAGCAACATGCATAAATCTGCCTTGCTTTGACAGTTTTCGGCAAGGCACATTGCCATTGTCATATCTCATGGCTCAAGTGGAATTTGATGGAGTTCTTGGCCATTTTGGAAAGCCCTCATATGATACAACAATTATTTGATCATAGTTGGTTTTGATACTTTTTGGATCCAAGTGAAAAATGCCCCTACATTTGGAAAAAAGTGAAGGCAGATTCTGACTTAGTGAAAATTTCACTAAGTGTTGGAAAAAAAGTGACATTTTCACTTTTTGTGATTTTGATCATTCCATAACTTAAAATCCATGAGGAATTGGAATGAGTTGTGTTTGAAGCTTTTGTAGAGGGCCATGAGAGCTACAAATCCAGCTTTGAATGGGTAAAAATGGCCTTGTGGTTTAGGAGTTATGATCCTCTAAAGTTGGTACCCTAGCCACTTTGTTTCATAACTTAGAAAAATTTCTAAGTTTTTATGGTTACCCCTTTTACAAGCTATCCCACTTTTCTTGATTTTTCTTGATTAATGATGATTCCAATCACATATTAACATCATTTTAGGGTCAAAGAACCATAATTGTGAAAAATCTCAAAAAGTCAAAAGTCATAGGTGTTATAGGGTGTATTGAATCATGTCCTAGGGTTTGGGAGCATGTCCTGGTCAAAAGTCAAAGGCACAGTTGACTTTTCCCGCGAAACCCTAATTGTGGTTCTGATGAATTTGAAACTTGTTGCTCAAGCTTCTTGGATCAATACATTCTTGCAAATGGATCAATGTAGTGTTTTAGAGACCCTCAAATCATGTCTTGAGGTCTTGGCTCATGATTTGTCCCAAAAGTCAACTTAGGAGTGAATTAGGTCAAGAAACCTTAAAGTCCTGATTTTTTATGAATGCATCCCCTGAGGAAAAATTGACTTGATGATTGGGTTTATGATGTCCCATGGAGTATCTTAGATTATGCTTTGAAGCATTGGCTCATTCCTAGAGGAAAATTTCCATCTGGAGGCCCTGGTCGACCAAACCCTAATTTGGTGACACTGGCGATCTTAAGGCTTGATCCACTTAGAATGCTGCAACCTTGTGCTTGATTCTTGCTGTGGGAGTCCTCTTGATCCATTGTGGATGTTTGAGAGGTTTAGACAAGTTAAAGATCATGTCATTCCTTGATTGATCCTTTGTCTAAGAGCTCTGAGAGGGCTTGAAACCCTAACTTTGATTATAGTGGATGCTCACCCATCCTTGGGGAGACTGATGAGGCATAATGATACACCCATATTGTAATGATGATTTTCATAATGATGGGAAATCTTGGTGGTCAAAATTTGGGGTATGACAGTTATCATGTCTTAACATAGGTATGAATATTAGGCGTAATATTTATAATGGATTGACCCACTATGAGAGTACTACATAGAATGTTATGCAAAGTGTCATAAGTTACTCTCATGGTGATAGTAGTGTATACCACCTTTCGACCTGAAACCACTATGGATCCTAGATATAGAGTCGAGTACTTTATTGTTGTTCTAACATTGTCTGTAACTGGATGACCATAAAGACAGTTGATGAGTACTCCACAAAGCATGTTGAGGGACATAAGTGACCTAGATGGAATTTACACATCCTGCGTAACAAGATAAATGTATAAGAGCAAAATATTAAACTGGACAAGGATAACACGGTATATGCCTTGTGTTTAATATAAATATAATGGCAAAAGGGTAATTGTACACATAAGTATTATCACAAAAGCTTTTGTCAGATCACATGACATTTTCGTGACTTGGGTAGCAGTGATGTGTTGCTAGATATCGCTCACTATTTATTAGGTAAATGCGTGATTTAATATAATTGCCAACGTCGCGAAAACCTACAGGGTCACACACATAAGGATAGATTGATAAGAGGTGGAGTAAATGAGGAACACTATAAGGTACGATGCACTTAAGTAAATGTAGAACACCGTAAGGTACGATACACTTAAGTAGAATACGAAATATGGTAAGGTACCATGCACTTAAGTGATATACGGTACACCATAAGATATGGTTTGCGTGAACCTAAGTGGGCTTTTTAGCATGCAGCCCACACAAGTGCTTCTATAAATAGAACCCTTACGCAGAAGCATTCATACTTGATAAAAATTTGGTATGTGAAACCCTAATCGTATTTTCCTTCTCTCTCACTCAAAGCCTTCAATTGTAGCAGCTAGCACTAAGACTAAAGGAATTTGTTCGTGTGGACTGAGTAGAGGTGTTGTTCATCCTTCAACACTCGTGATCACTCCTTCGATTCAGCATCAAAGGTTTTATCGCCACAAGAGATAACCGTTTCTATCGTTGATCATCCCATTTGTAAGGATCACTACAGGGAATTTTTAATTTCTGTTGCGTTTTGGATCGCGATTTCCCTTCATAACCTTGGTAAAGAGTCAGACTCATACTAAATTTTTTACTACGAGCTGTGTTTTTCCTAAATGTTGTTTAGAAACAAATGCTTATACATTGTTGATGTATAAGCTTTGTTGTGGAGTATTATTTATTTTAGGGTTGATAGGTATTTTACCCCTGCCATATAGGTGAAAATTGAAAAATTCCCTTGTAAAAAAAGTTTGATTTTCATCCTTAACATTTTTAAATTTTTTGTTTTGATCCCTCTAACAGCTCAATCATTAAAAAAATGATGTGGCAGCATTTTTTTTATTTTAATTTTTTTTTATGATGTGAATGCCAAGTTAGCTTTTAATTTTATGTTGACTTCTTATTTATTTATTTATTTGCTTTGGATATTAATAGAAGAAAAAATATATAATTTGATTCACATGGAGTTTGAACCCAAGACCTTTGTCTTCCCCCAACTACTTATTAATAATTATGTAATAAATATTATGATATAATTAAAGTTTGAGGGCTAACTTAACAAATAGAGTATGCTAACCAACAAGCCTAGTGAACAAGCAGGCGCTAGAAGTGGTGAGAAAAAAACAAAGGTCTTGGGTTCAAACCTCATGTCAAATTTTGGGTTTTTTTCTTTTATTAATATCCAAAGCAAAATTTAAAAATAAAAAATTAAAAGTCAGTAAAATTAAAAGTAATTAAAAATTAAAAGAAAGCCAACTTGGCATCTACATCATTAAAAAAATTATTACAAAAAAATTGCCACATTGTTTTTTTTATGGCTGGGCTTCAAGAGGGATCAAAACAAAAAATGTGGAAATGTTAAGGATGAAAATCAAACTTTTTTTTACAGAGACTTTCATAATTCACCTATATGGAAGGGGGAAAATACTTATAAACCCTTTATTTTTATATGTTTAACGAAGATTTGAAGGCCAAGTTTCTAGAAAAGATTGGTTTCTTCGATGGAGAAAGTTTCATTCGTTGGAACTCCGCTCCATTCATAAGCTTTCTATTGCAGATTTTGCATCTTTAAACCAATGAATTTTTTTAAAATACAACGGTAATGAAGTGTGTGTGAAGTGAGGAGAGAAATGGGCCAGTGAGATTTATAAAGCTCTTGGTGTTTGATTGGATTGCACGATATTACTACACGTTTACTTTCTTTCTCATTTGTTGTTTATCTTTTTGAGCGTGGAAAGAAGACGAAGAACTTGATTCTATTCATTAGAATTTGTTTTGATTTGAAGTAAGACAAAATTGTGGGTGGGTTTTGGTTTCATTTGATGAATGAAGTAATGGTGTCGATACAATTTACACATTTATCACCCATTTTAGTGTATTAAATTATGGGAAATGCTCTTTCCTACCTTATGGGGTGTACCCCACACCTCTGAAAACCCATAAATGCTCTTCCTATTCCCGGAGATACATTTGGGGACGCACCTAAAATCACACCAGCCTTCTTAATTTCTGATATCCACCCAATTTTGGGGTGTATCCTAATGCGTATCTAATCCGCAAGTGCGCGGAGTTGATCATAGCTTTAAAAGATATTGAACCCACAGGGACCAGTAATCAATCTTATGGTTATCTATTAGTGCTATGTAAATCTAAGGCTATGAATATTTCGATCAGGGGAAATTAAAACTAGAATAAAAACTAGAATAAAACTTAGATTATATATCAAATAGGAGAGATCGGAATGTAGTTTCCATTGCATCTCGGGGACTCAATAAATCATCGACGTATGTTATGTTTTAAATTACTTCCTAGAAGAAAATATTAGTTTAAAAACTTTAATCTCACATTGTCGTGCTATTGACTCAGGTTATATTCCGAAACCATAAATGTTTTGATGTCGCTCATCCATTTAAGTCGTGGAATACTCTTTGAAAACCAACAAATCCTAATTAATCCAAAAGAGTTGTCGTGGTGTTTAGGAGTAAATGTCCAGTTATTACTATCTAGCACGAGCCTCACACTTCGTTGTTGGATGGAAACCTTAATATTTTCACTGTCGTGCAAAACCTTTTAAACCTTTGAAATTAAAAATGGAACCAGAAAAATAATTTATAAAAAGTTACACAAAATCATTACCGAGTCCCATCGAAAATCCTTCTGGTGAAGCATATCGTCTTTTTTCTTCAATTGCCTTTGTAACTCTAACTTCTCCGCATTTGAAACATGAAACTTTCTCTCCCAATCATCTCTTTCTTGCTTCATTTGAGTTAAAGCAACTTGGAGTCCTTCCATATCTTCAACTAGAATAGGAGTGGGTCCTATGACTCTATGGAACATAGGTTCTTCAGGAGGATAAGGCATCTTGATCTTAGTAGCTCTTGCTTACACCCACTGAGTGTAAGGCTCCAAAGTAACACAATCTTTAATTCCTAATTCATCCCTTCCTTTTCTATGAATCTTATGCCAAATGTGGACTATGTTCTCCTTCAAACCCTTACTATTAACACCTTCTTGAATTAAGAACCCTTCCAAAAGAATTTTTCTTGGTTTATCCTTCATAGCATGTCCCAGCTGACATCGAGCCAAAATCGGATTGTAGTTGATACCTCCTTTTGTACCAAGAAGAGGTACGTTAGGGAACTCACCACAAATATCAATAATTTTCACATTATCATAAACTCTAGAATACCAAGTCAAATTTGAATTGGTGAGAGATATAATCCTCTGAGACTAACTCAAATGATTCTTGTTATCCTTGAATAATCTAGACTTTGGCAAGTACGAAATAAACCACTTGTACAGTAAAGGTGCACAACACATAAAAGTCCCTCTGTTCTTCTCCATTTTGTAATGGATAGAATAGTAGGTATCTACGAGCAAAGTAGGATTTGGATTCCAAATCAGAAAGATACATATAGCATTGATATCCACAAAATTGTCAATATTAGGGAACAGAACTATGCCATAGATAAGCAAAGCGAGAACAACTTCGAAAGTGAGTACTTCCTGCACTAGCAAGAGTAGCAGCCTTCTCCATCAAGAACTTAACAGGTAGACCAATAATACCTCCTTTAGTCACAAGATTAGCATCAATCTCCCCTTTCCTTAAATGCACAACCTCTCCAATGACATGAGACTTAGGGATCTCCTATAAAACATTGAACGGTATTTTATCTTATACAGACAATCCTACGTGATAAGATTACTCCTCCAAAGTAGGTGCAAGCTGATAATCAGGGAAAGTAAAACACTTATATGATGAATCATAGAACTGGACCAAGGTGTTCAGAACTCCGTATTTTACATCAGTATTCAACACAGTCAGAAGTCTTCCATACTGTTCTTTGAAATCAGAAGGACAAGCCACCAAAGACCCAGCTTCCTCAACTCTTTCAATTCAGGCAGCTTGAAATGGAACTGATGAGTGTTTCTCCTTCCAAAGTCCATGCTCAAATTACCTGCGATATTTGCAAATAAAGTTCCTAAGTTCCTTGAAAACCAGGTGAAAAAAGATGTTTATGAATGAATGAATGCATGATTATGTCGCAATCACAAACAAGGTAGGTTCAAAGGTTGAGCATCACGAGCATGGAGCCAGGTGGACAGGGTAACAACCATCCCACAGGGTATCTTCTATAGCTTTGGATGTCTCAAACAGTAACTAGGTTCTGAAAGAGTTCCCAGAGTCATAAATCCATCTTTCAATTATTAACGGCTTAACGACTTGCTTGTAGACCAATAATATTCTTAAGAGAACCTCGTCTGAGTGTAGTATCGTGTATCAACCAGACCAGGCCCACGCCAGGAATGTCACCACACTACATCCTAAAAGGCCAAGAGGGGTTTAAAGTGCTCTAAAGGTTTCTCAGAATCCCAGACTCCCAGTTCGAAAATAATAACGCCATTATGACTACTCGCAAGACATTAATACCTCCAAATGGGCCTTATCTAAGTGGGGTTCTTATGCCAACCTAACAAGGCCTACCCTAATAAGGTTAACATGACTATACCACCATCCTATCTTAAGTGCACTCAAATCTAGATATGGGACTTATCTCACCACACAGAGATCACCAAGCACCTACAAACAAACAAAAACAACAAACAAGAGCAATAATATAAACACAAATAAACAAGATAGGCTTAAATCACTTAGGAAATAAACTCCCCAGCAGAGTCGCCAGCTATCGCAGCGGGAAAAATTGAGATTAAGCTATTAATTAACTTAACTTGAAAAGCAAGAGTCGCCACCGAACTTTATTGTTTCCAAAGGGAAAGAGGAAAAGGTCGAACAAAACCCACAAGAGAAAATCAAAATGAGAACATTTGGATACATGGGTTGGTTATACAAGGGGAAGGTATTAGCTCCCCTCACGTCTATGGTACTCCTTAGGAACCATTTGCAAATCTGTGTTTATGAAAAAGGTGGGTTGTTTGTTGATTGATTTTAATTTGAAAAGACATTTTATCGTATTCAAGTGGAAAACTCAACTTACTACCCACAAGTATGAGGAAATGAGCATTTGCATCATCTTGATATGGAGAACTTTTACTTGGACTTTCTCACAAGCACGTCTCAACATTCAAGTGGAAAATGTCAATCACTTCTCAACATATTGTAGAAGTATAGTGGTTTGCATCACTACAAGAATAGAATAATATCCAATCTTTCAAAAAAGGCTCTTAAAGAAAAGGGTACAAAGGCACAAAAAGAAGTTTGATGAGGTTTGTCTTTTTCAGAAGTTTGAGAAAAGAGTTTAAGTATGCTTAAGTGTTTTAGAATTTGTTAAGAAAATATTTTTTGGATCACTTGACAAACAAGGTTTATTAAGAAAAGATGTGAAGTTTGAAAACAATAAATTTTTGAAATAGGGAGAAGTTTTGAAAATTGAAGAAGTGGGAAGGAGATGAAGAGACTATCCTAAAGCATAAAGTAAATGACATGAAATAAAAGATCTCATTGTAAGGTAGCCCAAGAGAAAGCCTTTGTGTGTGCAAGTGTACTAACCACAAGGTGGAGCAAGCATTTAACATTGGTCAAAACAAGCATTTCTTTCCCTTTGGATTCAACCACAAGAAGAACAAGCACATGAGAAGATGAATATCAACAGATCCAGATGAATAGAAAAATCACAAATCCACAAAGAACATCCAAGTACTGAATTGAAAATCAGAGGGTCCAGAGTAATCAATAGGTCTCAGATGGATCACAAAGTCTTAAATACCACTCCAAGCAAGGGGAAAAGCACTAAATCCTAAGGTCCAAAGTCCAAAATACTCCTCAAGCAAGGGATAGTAACACAAAGTCCAAAAGATCTGATTAAATTTTTGGGTTAAATATACGATGCCCCCTGCCATTAGGGCGAGTTTTTGTTTCCCCCCTCCCCCCCCCCCCCCCCCCCCTGAAGTTTTTTTTTTTGTGATTTCCCCCTTGTAAAACCAAGATTCTATTTGCAGAACCCCCTATCCCTTGTTTGGCTGACTGGGCATGGGGAATCTGCATACGTGGCATTCCATGTGGCTTTTTTATTTTTTTATTTCTTTCTTTTGAATTTTTTTCGTTTTCCTATTCCACGTCACCCTTTAATTATTAATTTTTTTCTTTAGAATTATTTTTTTATAATTTTTTTTGTTTTCTTATTAATTTTTTTTATTTTCGTATTATATTAATTTTAATATTTAATTTTTTATTTAAAGTTTTATTTTAAAATTTGAATTGTAAAATAATTTTAATGGGATTAATACCCATATTTTAATCAAGCAACCCATTAATTTCAACTCATTTGTAATTCTTTGTGTCAAGTTGATATATAAAGGTTAATATTTCTTCACCCACAAACGATGTGGGACTAAGCTCACAACCTTCATATAACAGCTACTGCAAGCAACATCTTCTTCTCTTCATTTCACTTCAATATAACAGCTACTGCAAGCAACATCTTCTTCCCTTCATTTCACTTCCACACACCACATGACAACAACTCCCTTCTTGTCTTCTTTCTCCGTCTAATTCAATCTCTAGGTGGAGCTGATCATTTCTCCGTCCAATTCTTATGATCTGTCAGATGCTAAAAGTAATTCAGTTGCTATCAGCTATTATAATATCTGGATTAATATGAAACCTCTGTATTTTGCTACATATAGATATGCTAAATTTGAAGGACGCCATTGGTTCAGCAATGGATGTGATGCAGGCCATGGCATCCTCCATATGCCTACTGTTACCAATGGTATGTAAACCTTTTATATGTTGTCTTAATGAATGTTTGTGACAAAATGATCGGTATATTATATGATTGTGGTATATTATGATTCTCAGGCTAGATTATATATATTGTGGTAGAAAAATCAACTGAAGTTATTCTATGCATATTTGTGTCTCTTATATGCCTATTATTGCCAAAGGTATTTAATCCTTTTTCCATGATGTCTTAATGAAATGTTGGATCTCAATTATATTTGTTTTAAAGTGATGGCAAATTCTATGGTTGTGGTAGAAAATAAACTAAAGTTATTCTAGGCATATATTTGTGTCTCTTATCAAGCAACCCGAAAATAAAAGCACAAAAGTTTTAAGAGGTTCATATATGGGCATAAGAATCAATGCAAGCAAGTGGAATGTCATTATAGAGTTTGTTTTGTTTTAGTACAATCTTTCTTCTTAAAACTTCACATCTGAACCACTTCAACTTTTCCTCTTCTGTACGAGACTTAAAAATGTGGCCCAGCATCACAGATGATTTTAAGACTTTAAGTTACAATTGATTGGATGATGTCTGTCACAGTCAATAAACTAACCAGTTTCCGATTCAAACATGTACTTAGTTAGAATTGCATCTTTCCTGTAACAAAAATATCATCTCTGTCTCTATATATAAAATAATATCTACTTAAAATATTATCCAACTCTGCTTTTATAATCATCAGAAGCTATATTTCCTATTGCTTTTTCTATATACTATTATTATACTGTAATAAAATGGAAGGTAAATACATTAACCAAAGCCATGGAAGTTGAGACAAAGAAGATGAGAAGGGAAGTAACTAACATGGAAAAGGAAGATGTTGCATGTGTTGTTACAGTGTGAAGAAAAAGAGTTCAATTCAACTTGAAGTCCCACATCATTTTATAAGTTAAAAACTTTAGTGTATATATACCAAAATCTTATATGGTTTAATAACTTGCAAAAGACTAATTGTGAATGGACCAAAAGTGCTGATGGTCTAGGGCTGGTTATCATTAATCTTAGCCCAATTAGAATATTTTTTAAAATAATAATTTGGAAAAATAAAATAAAAAATAAATATAAAATGAAAAATATTAATACGAAAAATATTAATATAAAAAAATTAAAAAAATTAAAAATAAGCCCAATCAGCAGACTCTATATGCCACGTGTGCAGATTTCCCATGTCCAGTCAACCAAACAAGGGATAGGGGGTTCTGCAAACAAAATCTAGATTTTATAAGGGGGAATCACAAAAAAAAACTTCAGGGGGGGCAAAACCAAAACTCGCCCTAATGGCATGGGGGATCGTGTATTTAACCCTAAATTTTTTTAGGGTTTTAGCCATTTTATAATGTTTTTTGTTCTTTTGAAATAAGAAAGCAATGAAAGGCATAAAGTAAAAAGCAAAAATAAAAGGCAAGAATGTAAATGACATAAATGTAAAGGGCATAAATGTAAAAGTTAGATGTTAGCACAATTAATATGTCAATGTTAGTGTTAATGAGGATTCAACTGAATCGGGACAATTTAGCGCTATGTTAAGTAATCGTAAGTGGACTTATGTAGAAGTCAAACCTATCTGAGGCCGGTGAATAACAATTTATGTGTTAGACATGTTAGAGAACTAACACAGAGTTAGTCTCCTAAAACATGTAACACAAAAGCCAAAATAAAAGCAAAAGAAGAAGAAGATGGAGGAGAAGAGATGATCAAACACAATTGAAACACAACAAAGGATCATTTATCACCAATTTTAATCATTCTTCTTCACAATACAATAGGATAAACTTATCATTAATCCAAAGTACCAAAAATGATCAAATGATAATTTAAATGATAAGTTAAAAATGATGAAAGTCCATGCAACCAAAGTATCATTCAAAAACCAATTGAACTTGATGAAGCATCAATCAACCAAATCATGATCCAAGTAAACAAAAGTCAAAACAGAAATGGATTAAATTAGTAATTAAAAGAAGATTAAAATGATTTTAAAATGATTTAAGATGGAAATTAAAGAGAAAAAACAAATCAAACAACAAAACATAAAAGAAATGGTTAAGAAAATTATGGAAAGTTAGAAAAGTCACAAGTCATTAGATCTCAAAAGTAGCATCTCAATATTTTTGAAAATGGTTGAAAATTAAATGAAAAACTAAAATAAATAAAAAAAATAAGACAAAATATCAAATAAATGCTAAAAATAATTTTAAAAATAATTTAAAAATAAAATCAGATAGAAAATATTATTTTGCAGTCTTCGTGAACTCGTGTTTTTAGCCATAAACAATCATGGATTCAGTTGCCTAACACATCATCGTTCATGTCTCTTTGCTTCAGAGCTATTTATTTGCTTTGAGCAAAGAGAGTTTGCTTAAAAACTCAAAGAACCCTAGAAGTTCAAACTAAAATTAAATGCTGAAAAACAAATATAAATACAAGGTAGGTTAAGGTTATTGACGAGTGAAGCGAGACAAAGCTACTGGAAACTTATTTGTGCAGGAATTTTACTCGTATCTACCTTTTTCAGTTGAAGCTTCAGATGTCAACAATGGTGGATTTGGAAGTCTGGTTCTAATAAGTTTTAAGCCACGACAATGCTTCAGTTAGCGTCAAAGGAGGCCGATGAGTGATTCTGAGCAGAGACTTAGAGTTAAAAGAGGCTTAAAATGAAGTAAGGGTTTCTGGTTTTTTGGTGCTTTCGTGAGTGAAAATGGCAGAGGTTTTGTGGTTGTTCAAGCTTGGAAATGAAGGCAACTGAGGCGTCTATTTATAGGAAAAAGTGATTAGTAGCCTGTAAGTTTGAAATCAGATCTAGGATGTGTGAATGGAATTGGAATTTTGTGATTTACAATCAGTGTGAGGGCAAGGGTGAAAATCATGACTTGGGAATGAAACCTGGTCATTTTCCACTCAACTATACGCGTTTTGCAAGGACAAATAACTTTTCACATGTATTGGTGGTCCCAAGTGAAGATTTGGATGGTTACAAGTTCCAGGTCATGCGTGAAATGCAGAGTCCATGGCACCATGTTTGAGCTTATGCCAAATGAGATTCACTCGTGCGTTTTGGAATGTTCTTCGTGCAAAATAATCTTCTCACGGGGAAGAATCAAATGCAAAAATAATTAGATCAAAAGAGTACTTGAGTTGAAAATGGCATGGATGAAAAGTTCAGGTATGACCTGAAATTCCAGGTCAGGCATTAGGTCGACCGGGTCTTGGACCTACTTTTGTACACACATGAGCATCTTGGAAAATTTCAAAATTGATGGACGTAGAGGCAAAATTGATATTTGACCCTGGAAGAAAAATTGTATAGGAGTTCAAATGTGATATTTTCCTCAAAGTAGATTCCAAAAATGTTGAGAAATGAGATAGTTATGGTATTTGGACCAAGTGACATGCCATACTTTATCTTAGGTCAACCAAACTTGTGCCAATTTGAGATTTCTTGTTACTTATTGCATCCAAAGACTCAATGGTGAACACTTGAATACCTAATGAATGGAACTTGATTGTCCCTGGAATAATATTGATAATTGCTTGAGAATTGGATGGATATGGCATGGAAATAAACACATGGACCATGCTTGAATCAACTTTGAAATCGTGCACCAACTTGGACTTTTCTTGATCAAATGATGTTGAATGAAGCTTGACATGAATGTGACTTAAGATTATAGGTCATGCCTAGAAGTAAAAGCTCTTATGGACCACTTGTTGAACAAAACATTGACTTTGAGGATCAAAACCCTAATTTAGAAACCAAGCTTGATCCTTTGATTGCAAGTCTCTACCTTGTACAATAAGAAAAGAAAACAACACATATTTTTGTATTTTGAATAAGGTTAGCAAAGTTAGAATGTAAGCAAACATATAAGCAAAAAGAAACACAAAGGGTGCTTGGTGATCTCACACAAAGGCAAACCCAAAGATTAGGGTATGACAGGAAGGCAACCATTTTATCTTTCCAATAGTCATAGTTGGTGCCATCCAAAATAGGCGGTCTGCTGATAGACCCTCTACCCTTTGTGTTGTCCATTTGAACATAAAATATCCTCCCTGGAGAAAACCCAAATAGAACAGGGTTCCTGCTCTGATGTCAATTGAAATTATGTTTCTTATCGGACATATGTTGGACTAGATGTTGAGATAAATTGTCCAAATTTTAAAACAAGATTAAGAAAAGTTTGACAATAATAATAAATAATGCAGAAAACTGTAAAATAACACAAGAAATTGGTAACCCAGTTCGGTGAACCACATCTACGTTGGGGGGGGGGGGGGGGTGGGGCACTCTACCCAAGATACAAAATTCACTGCTTTGAATTAAAATAACTAGTCTATAAGAATATTAAGGCCAATGAAGTTCTATGCCCCTTCCTAATCCTAGTGACTTTCTATTAAAGTCTCTCCCTAAATATGAGAACCGCTCTCACTTTCTCTCAATCATTAACCCCTAGTGATCAACTTCAATAACAACTCTATTTATTATTGAATTTACAACTCAACTAAAACAAACCAACAACTATGCCAAGTTACAGAAACATAGAGTGGTGTACAATAGTATATTCAACATTAATCCTTGTGAGGACATTATTGTGGAATACAAGAAACAAAAGACTCACAAACCCTATGCACTAATAACTCAATCTTGTGCACAAAATTTCTTAACAAAACATGATAATTGAGTCTCCTTATATAGAAATGTATTATGGGTTTTTTCCTTATGGATCTCTGATTTAAATTCGTCCATAATAATAGAGTATCTTGTTGGAATTGAATGCTCCATAAAAATATCCAAAAGATGTGATTTGTTACATTCAAATTCAAATTTAAATCTCCATTTAAATTTGATTTGATCTCCAACCAATGTCAAACAAATCAATCACACATTGTTAACAAATATGATTGAAATCCAATCAAAAAATCTACACCAAACAACATCCCTCATGGCCTGTTGACAAAGCCAGATGTTGCACTGCACATGCTGGAACATTGTGTTCCACATGTTACACCAGTACATCCAAAGTAACTCTTCTCCATGACTTGTAGATTTTCTTTGTTGAGAGAATCTTTGATAGAATAATTCTAAACTAAACTGCAATACCATTTGTCTATTTCCATAGACTAGATGTTGTAGCACACATGTTGGAACATCATGTTCAACATGTGTCCCTTCTGCACCACAACCAACTTAATTAAACTCCATGTTATTTTGCATAATGCAGCCAATCCTAAAAGGACTAACAATTTAAATGTTTTTTTAATTATAAATTTCAAAGTTCACAATAATGTTAATTATAATTTTTTCAAAAAAATCGTTAACTTTATTATAGAGAGAAAAAAAATATCAAATGAAATAACATATAATTAAAAATAGTATAAGTAAAACAAAAATTATTGTTTGAAAAATAATAAAATTTATTACTACCTCAGTTCCTTTATATAAGAGACAACTCATTTTTTAGGTTCATTGAATAACTAATGTATTTGGTCAATTTATAGAATATATACATTAATTATTTAATGAACCTAAAAAGTGAGTTGTCTCTTATATAAAGGAACAAAGGTAGTAGTTTTATTTTGTGTTACGGGCCTCCCATAAGACCCAACAGGAAAAGTCCCAATAGTAGAATAAGAGGGATGAAATGCAAAACATGAAGTCTCATTTTCCTCCCCGAGCAAGTAATTCCACATGCGAGAATTTTGCTAGCCGTCTAGATCAATCTGACGGCTTAATGTGATATATGCTTTCAATTGATAATTGTTTCTCTTATTTAAGAAGGAAAACGCTTTGTTTCTCATGTATTTAAATTCATTATCATTCTTACATCAATTTTTACTCTCATATTGACTTGAGCGTTACAGCGTGAACCTTGTAGGTTAGCCCCTTCTCCACCGCATAAGAAGCTCATGAGCGTTGTAGAAAGCTTTGCCTCCTCATTTACCAATTAATTATGGTTCCACTATAGAATATAGGCGTTGTTTGTGACTATCATATCTCTCTTAATTCAATCGAATCTCCTTTGTAAGAAATTTATATCTCTTCCACGTAAAGTGCATACCTCTATTTCCCAATTATTTCTCTCGAATTTCAAGTTCATTCCTTTAGATATTCCCTTTGATCCATCGAATACGGGGGCATTCAAAGCCACTTGCTTCGCTATCCAACAAAAAGTCTTTGTCATCGCTGCTGAGGACGCCAAAGTTCTACCACCTCTTCCTCAAAGAATTGATGATCTAGTCCTAATAACTTCTTCATTTGTCCCTTCATTGCAAGATCATATCCAAATTAAGGAAAGTCAATGAGTATTCCATCCTATTCCATTTCTCATATGTGCTCCATAATTTCACCAGGATGAACCCTCGCTTAGACCTCCACCACTTCCTATAATGCTTGGACAGAAGATGATTCTTGACTTTCAACTATTACAAGCTAACCTTTGTGTACAAGGCAGGAATGATATGCTAAATAATGTTTACAACATGGTACAACAACAAAATTCTCAGGCCTTAGCTGAAAGAATATTGTGAATTAAAGAAAGCATGTAACACATCAATCTAAGGAATAGTAACGTGCAAGAAGCAGCTTCATGAATAAAACAAGCCTTCATCTCTGAACCAGTGCTAATTTGGCAGGTAATGCATCAAGAAAAAGTCTAGAAGTCGTCGACTTACAAAGACGTCATAGATACATAAACCTATCCTTTGATCCCGAGGGAGGAAGAGGTGGCCATACTCCTCTAGAAGTCCTCCTCCCCTAGAGGAGAGAAAGATGACAAGAAGATGCTCCAATCCTAGAGCGAAAAAAACCCTTATTCGCATGCATCCTTGATCAGGAATTCATACAAACATGTTAAGCACTAATGTAATACCCCCTATTTTTATTTGCCCTGGATAATATTAGTCGTGGTCAACTGGGTTCCGGTGTACTCTGAGATATTATTTGCAAAGGTAATTAGAGTAACTGATGAGCTCAGAGCAGGTCAAATTAATATTATTTGAGTGAGGTTTTATCAAGTGATACTTTAGAGACAAATTTGGACATTTAAGTTAGTGTTACTAACTAAATGATATCTCTACATATCATTTCTTTTCCTTTCCTCTTCATTGTACCAGAGATAGAAAGAGAAGTGGGTAAGAGTAGAGAGAAGGAGGAGCAAGAAGAGAAAGAGAAAGAGAACTAGAAGTTGAAGAGCAAGCTTGGAACTTCTTCATTCTTCATCAAATCATCCCTCCATCTTCATCATCATCTTGTATTGAGGTGGGTTCTAGTTAGAACTTGAGGTTTAGAAATTTTGGAAATGTTAGAGTTTAGGTTAGAAATATTGGATTGTGAATGATAATATGAAATCGATGTTTCTAACGATTAAAATGTAGAAATAGTCGGTTAGTATAGTCGGGTTATGATTGGTGTTGATAGAGTTTTGAGTTGGAAGTGTTTTGGGTGAAGAAATGAGAGTTTTTGGCCCAAATGACCTATATTAGTGCTGCTGGAAATTCTGGGATTCGCAGGGTCCGCCTAGCGAACCCAAGGCGAAGGTTCGCCTAGAGTTTGCTTAGCAAACTTTATGCCCTTTTAGTTCTGTTATGTTCACCCAGGGTTCGCCTTGCGAACATGGCAGCGAACGTGATAGATTTTCCCATTTTGTTTCCTTCATAACTTTTGATCCGTAACTCGGATTGAGGCACAGTCGGAAGCGTTGGAAAGCTACTCCAATGCTCTTTGTGATACGGAAGTAGAAACATATGTTTATGACGTGGATTGATAAGATAGAGATGGAAATGTAATGAATGTGGATGGTATGGATCCTTATTCCTACCATAATTCATGAATCAGGAGCCCGATTGATATGGGGCTTGAAGCCTTGGAAAGAGAATCCAATGTGCTATTAAATGGTAATGTTAGACCATGATTTAACCAAGGATGCTTGGTAGAGGATAGTAGTGGCTCGTATGCCTTAAAAATGTGTGTGAACTACTATGTGGATAATGTTTGACTTGTTATGTTATCATGTGTGCTTTATGGTTGATATTGTTATATGCAAATTGTGTTATACCATGTCTATCTAATTGTAGTTAAGTATGATTAAGAGAATATGCATGCTTAAAATGAATTAGGAAGAGTGAGAAACCTTACCCCAAACTTAATGATATGATTCTAGGTTGTGACTAGAATTGATAGAAACTCTAGATGGCTATGCTCGTGCATTCAATGTAGAAAGGTGCATTCGTGATGAGTATTAGTCTAGAAGAGAGTGAAACACTAGTATGGAACATGTGTGAACCATTGTGATTATGAGAAAAGGCAAAAGAGGCCTTAAGGTGAATGTGGCCTTGTGATTGTCGAATACAATCACGTTCGTGTGTGTGTGATCACGTAATCGTAACCGTTTCACTTGAGTTGCAGTTTCATGAGTCTCGAGCTCCTCTGAAATATATGTATGATTACTTGGCAGGTTTGATTCCCACATTTAGTACGAATGGAGCCTGAGGTTAAAGAGACTTGTGACGGTTAATGGCCTGTGTGAAGTGATGGTTCATAACGGTTAATGGCCCGTAGAACCTGAATCCATTTCGTATGTTAAGTAAGTTACAAGGATCCATGACTCGAGTTGACTTCTAGACGTAGAAGCCGGCGGGAAAAGGGGATGCCTTGGTAAGGTTATCGATTAGTGATATTGTGAGTTGGTGAACTCATGAACATGTTTCCATATAGTGTGAGATTGTGAACTCAAGGTCACTTCCCTTCCCCTTTGACTTGATATAGGATTGATAGAACCATGTAAAGCCGAGAGAACCAATAAGATAGGGAACTCACTGAGATTTAATATCTCACCCCATGTTGTTGCTTATATTATAGGTACTACAGGTTCCGCGAAGGGTAAGGATAAAGTTGTCTAACTTTTCCTTGCAAATCGTAGCTTTTGGGATGGCATGGCTTCCGCTATGGCGTTTTATTTCGACATCATCATGATTGATCTAGTTCTTAGTGTTAGAACATCTTGCATATATTTTATGCCATAGACTTTAGTATCTTGTATTTTGGGCATTGCTATGTATACAATGTGTTAACTAGGAACTTATAGTATTTCAGTACTAAACACTTGGATTCATGTATAGTATTTGTGCTTTGAAGTATGATATTATTTGGGTGTTACAGTTAGTATCAGAGCAGGTCGTATCCTCGACCTAACCATGAAATAGTATAAGTATTTCTTTCCGCTTCATATGCGTGGTGTCGCCATTGGTCTTAAGTGTTATATTTATGGTATTAAGCCTGATCAACTTAATCCTATCTGTATGACATTTAGGAACATGGCTGACAGACGCGGAAGCAATCGTGGTAGACCCAGAACCACTCCTGTAGGGACAAATCCGCCGGGCGGTGAGGAGTATGTCCCATGGCCTCAACTTTTACAATAGATGCAACAGCAGCAGAACCAGTTCATGCAGCAGATGGTACAACAGATGAATGGATGTCTTCATCCTCCAGTGGTTGTTCCAGATGCTGTAGGTGGGAGTTTTCAGGATTTTATTCGCATGAATCCTCCAGAATTTCATGGCAGATTAGATCCTGTGAAAGCTCATGAATGGATAGCTGGAATGGAGAGAATTTTCTTGATAGTCCATTGTAGTGAGGAGAATAAGGTGGTATTCGCTTCTCATTCGTTGAAGGGTCCTGCCATGAGATGGTGGGAGAGTGGCTCAGCCCTGATGACTATCCAAGAGGCACCTAAGGTTTGGGAGCAATTTAAGATTAATTTTATGGAGAACTATTTCCCTAGTTCCTTGAGGACCCAGAAGGAATTTGATTTTCAACAGTTGAGACTGGGTACTTTGACTATGGCTGCTTATGCTGAGAGATTTGAGATTATGGCTGCTTATTCTAGGCAGGCCATGTATGCTCCGGACGAGAGGTGGAAAATTGACCAGTTTCTTTTTGGTTTAAAGGCTGAAATTTCGCATAGTGCGTCTCAAAGAGAGTTCACTAGTTATGCTGAATTACTAAGGCAATGTTATGTGGCAGAGAATAGTTTAAAGAAAGTTCATGTTGAGGGGGATTTGAGTAGGTCGAATCAAATTGATTGTGGGAGATCAAATCAACAATTTAGGCCTATACATCAAGCTTTTAAAGGGAAACAAGTTCAGAGTTCTAGGACTAGTGCACCTCCTGTGTGTCGTAATTGTGGAAGGAATCATTATGGAAGGTGTGGTATCGAAGGTGTGAGATGTTTTCAGTGTCAGAAAATGGGTCATCTGAAGAGGGATTGCCCTCAGAATAGGAATCAAACGCAAGAAAAGAGTACCGGACGAGTTTATACGTTGGATGCAAGGAAGACCAAGGGTGATAACTCTTTGATTGATGGTACGTGTTTTGTTAATGGGAATCCTTGTTTTGTATTATTTGATTGTGGAGTAACACACTCTTTTGTGTTAATGCAATGTGTGAAGCGACTTGGGTTGCAAGCTATTCCGTTGTCTCCACCCATGGTGGTTACTACTGCCATGGATGAGATGGTTGAAACACTTTTAATGTGTGAAAATTGTGTTTTATCTGTGGATGGGAGAGTTTTTCAGATTGATCTTATTTGTTTGCCGCTTAAGAAAGTGGATGTTGTTTTGGGAATGGATTGGCTTTCTGCTAATTCGGTATTTATTGGTTGTGAGGAAAAGCTAATCATCATTCCATCCATTGAGGCTACTCTGAAGGATGTGTTAACTACTATTTTAGAAGGTACGGTTGGAATGATAAATTTCTTGTTCGAGAAGGAAAAATCTGTTCTTTTGCTTCTCACTAAGGAGGAGAGTAGCAGCCTCCAAGTTCTAAGTATTCCTGTAGTCTGTGAGTTTTCCGAAGTTTTCCCTGAGAACATCACTTCTCTTCCTCCGAAAAGGGAAGTGGAATTCTCTATTGACCTGATACCAGGAACGACTTCTATATCCGTTTCTCCATATCGGATGGCACCACTTGAGTTAAGAGAATTGAAGGATCAATTGGAAGAGTTAATGGCTAAGCATTTTGTCCGACCCAGTGTTTCGCCCTGGGGAGCCCCAGTGTGGTTAGTAAAGAAGAAAGATGGTGGAATGCGGTTATGTATTGATTACCGACAGTTGAATAAAGTCACCATCAAGAACAAGTACCCATTGCCAAGGATAGATGACCTGTTAGATCAATTGAAAGGAGCCTGTGTGTTCTCTAAGATTGATTTACGGTCAGGTTATCATCAAATTCGTGTGAAGAGTTCAGATTTATCAAAGACCGCGTTTAGAATCCGTTATGGCCATTATGAATTCTTAGTGATGCCGTTCGGAGTGACGAATGCTCCGACAGTTTTTATGGATTATATGAATCGTATATTTCAACCTTACTTGGACCAATTTGTAGTGATCTTCATTGATGACATTCTTATTTATTCTCATACTTCTCAAGAGCACGGAGAGCATTTAAGAATCGTTTTATCGATCTTACAAGAGAGACAACTTTTGCCAAGCTAAGCAAGTGTGAGTTTTGGATGTCGGAGGTTAATTTTCTTGGTCATGTCATATCTCAAGGAGGTGTGGCAGTAGATCCATCAAAAGTAGAAGCGGTGGTTAATTGGGAGAGACCAAAGAATGTTTCGAAGTTAGAAGTTTCTTGGGACTGGCAGGTTATTACAGAAGGTTTATCAAAGGCTTTACCGATGACCAAACTTACCCGAAAGGATTGTCCTTATGAGTGGGATTCAGCTTGTGAACAAAGTTTTATGAGTTTGAAGGAAAGGCTGACGACTGCTCCTGTTTTGATCATTCCTGATCCTAGCAAGTCGTATGAGGTATTTTGTGATGCATCAAAGATGGGATTAGGAGGTGTTTTAATGCAAGATAGTCCTGTAGTGGCTTATGCGTCTCGACAATTAAGGGTTCACGAGAAGAATCATCTAACACATGATTTGGAATTGGCGGCGGTTGTTTTTACATTGAAAGTGTGGCTTCATTATTTGTATGGAGTACGTTTTGAAATGTTCAGCGACCACAAGAGTTTAAAGTATCTATTTGACCAGAAAGAGTTGAACATGCATCAAAGGAGATGGATGGAATATTTAAAGGATTATGACTTGGAACTAAGGTACCATCCGGGTAAAGCAAATAAAGTAGCAGATGCATTGAGTCAGAAAGTGTTGCATAATGTCGAGTTGATGATGTTAGAGTATGCCTTATTGGAAAAGTTTCGAGATCTTAATCTTCAATTTATTTGGGCTCCTAATGGTGTGATTATGGGAAATTTGAATATTAATTCTACCCTTAGAGAGGAAATTCAACAAGGGCAAGTGTTGGATGAGAAGCTGTAAGAAGTGTTAGTTCAACCGGGTTTCGTGCGAGCTACCGACGAAATCATTTTGTTTAACCAAAGGATTTGTGTTCCGGATGATGCGGTGTTGAAAAGAAGAATTTTGGGGAAAGCGCATAAGAGTGCTTTTACTATACATCCTGGTTCTTCGAAAATGTATCAAGACTTAAAGAGGGACTATTGGTGGTCCGGTATGAAAAGAGATATTGCGGTGTATGTATCGGAGTATGCGATATGCCAACAAGTAAAGATAGAACACCAAAGACCGAGTGGCTTATTACAACCGTTAGAAATTTCGGTATGGAAGTGGAATAGTATTTCTATGGACTTTGCAGTTGGATTACCCCGTGCACAAGGTGGTTATGATTCTATTTGGGTGATTGTGGATTGGTTGACGAAATCTGCGCATTTCTTAGCCGTAAAGACTACTTACAAGGCAAGTCATCTTGCAAGGTTGTTTATTTTGGAAATTGTGAGATTGCATGGTATTCCCTCTAGTACTGTGTCCGATAGAGACCCAAAGTTTACTTCAGGATTTTGGAGAGCTTTTCAACAAGCTATGGGAACAAAGTTGTGTTTGAGTACGTCGAATCATCCGCAAACGGATGGTCAGACGAAATGGACAATACAAATGATCGAAGATATGTTAAGGGCTTGTGTACTCGAAAGTGGAGGAAATTGGATAGAACTTTTACCGTTGATTGAGTTTTCATACAACAATAGTTATCATGCGAGTATTGGCATGGCTCCTTACGAGGCTCTATATGGAAGGAAATGTAAGACGCCATTGTGTTGGACGGAAGTTGGCGAAGACAGAATTTTGGGACCCGAGATTATTCAAGAGACTACGAAAAAGATTAGAATGATCCTTCATAAGGTTAGACAAGCACAAGATCGTCAGAAAAGTTATGCGGATAACCGTAGGAGACCTTTAGAGTTCGATGAAGGTGATCACGTGTTTTTGAAGGTTACTCCGAGATTGAGGTTGAAAGGACCGTTTAAGTCACGGAAGTTAAGTCCGAGATACGTGGGACCGTATGAAATTTTAGAAAGAATTGGGGAAGTGGCTTACAGATTAGCCTTACCGCCTTCTCTGTCAGAGATGCACGATGTTTTTCATGTGTCTCAACTTCGAAAGTTTGTTCCAGATCATTTTCAGCCAATTCTACCAGATACGATTGAGATAGAAGCAGAGTTAACGTTCGAGCCTCAACCAAGTCGTATCATAGGAAGAGAAACTAAGGTACTATGGAATAAAGAAATTCCTCTTGTTAAAGTTCAGTGGGATGAGACGCATCCGGGCGATGCAACTTGGGAACTAGAATCAGAATTGATAGAAGCTTACCCTCATCTATTCAGGTAATTTTTAAATTCGTGGGCGAATTTCTATTTAAGGGGGGGGGGGGGGGGGAGGATGTAATACCCCATATTTTTATTTGCTCTGGATAATATTAGTTGTGGTCAACTAGGTTCCGGTGTACTCCGAGAAATTATTTGCAAAGGTAATTAGAGTAACTGATGAGCTCAGAGCAAGTCAAATTAATATTATCTGACCCTGAGGTTTTATCAAGTGATACTTTAGAGACAAATTTGGACATTTAAGTTAGTGTTACTAACTAAATGACATCTCTACATATCATTTCTTTTCCTTTCCTCTTCATTGTGCCAAAGATAGAAAGAGAAGTGGGTAAGAGTAGAGAGAAGGAGGAGCAAGAAGAGAAAGAGAAAGAGAACTAGAAGTTGAAGAGCAAGCTTGGAACTTCTTCATTCTTCATCAAATCATCCCTCCATCTTCATCATCATCTTGTATTGAGGTGGGTTCTAGTTAGAACTTGAGGTATAGAAATTTTGGAAATGTTAGAGTTTAGGTTAGAAATATTGGATTGTGAATGATAATATGAAATCGATGTTTCTAAAGGTTAAAATGTAGAAATAGTCGGTTAGTATAGCCGGGTTATGATTGGTGTTGATAGAGTTTTTAGTTGGAAGTGTTTTGGGTGAAGAAATGAGAGTTTTTGGCCCAAATGACCTATATTAGCGCTGCTGGAAATTCTGGGATTCGCAGGGTTCGCCTAGCGAACCCAAGGCGAAGGGAAGGCGAAGGTTCACCTAGATTTCGCTTAGTGAATTTTATGCCCTTTTTGTTCTGTTCTGTTCGCCCAGGGTTCGCCTTGCGAACATGGCAGCGAACGTGACAGATTTTCCCATTTTGTTTCCTTCATAACTTTTGATCCGTAACTCGGATTGAGGCACGGTCGGAAGCGTTGGAAAGATACTCCAATGCTCTTTGTGAAAGTGAAGTAGAAACATATGTTTATACCGTGGATTAATAAGATAGAGATGGAAATGTAATGAATGTGGATGGTATGGATCCTTATTCCTACCATAATTCATGAATCGGGAGCCCGATTGATATGGGACTTGAAGCCTAGGAAAGAGAATCCAATGTGCTATTAAATGGTAATGTTAGGCCATGATTTAACCAAGGATGCTTGGTAGAGGATAGTAGTGGCTTGTATTCCTTAAAAATGTGTGTGAACTACTATGTGGATTATGTTTGACTTGTTATGTTATCATGTGTGTTTTATGGTTGATATTGTTATATGCAAATTGTGTTATACCATGTATATCTAATTGTAGTTAAGTATGATTGAGAGAATATGCATGCTTAAAATGAATTAGGAAGAGTGATAAACCTTACCCCAAACCTAATGATATGATTCTAGGTTGTGACTAGAATTTATAGAAACTCTAGATGGCTATGCTCGTACATTCGATGTAGAAAGGTGCATCCGTGACAAGTATTGGTCTAGAAGTGAGTGAAACACTAGTATGGAACATGTGTGAACCATTGTGATTATGAGAAAAGGCAAAAGAGACCTTAAGGCGAATGTGGCCTTGTGATTGTCGAATACAATCACGTTCGTCTGTGTGTAATCACGTAATCGTAACCGTTTCACTTGAGTTGCAGTTTCATCAGTCTCGAGCTCCTCTGAAATGTATGCATGATTACTTGGCAGGTTTGATTCCCCCGTTTAGTATGAATGGAGCCTAAGGGTAAAGAGACTTGTGACAGTTAATGGCCCGTGTGAAGTGACGATTCATAACGGTTAATGGCACGTACAACTCGAATCCATTTCGTATGTCAAGTAAGTTACAAGGATCCATGACTCGGGTCGACTTCTAGACGTAGAAGCGGACGGGAAAAGGGGATGCCTTGGTAAGGTTATCGATTAGTGATATTGTGAGTTGGTGAACTCATGAACATGTTTCCATATAGTGTGAGATTGTGAACTCAAGGTCACTTCCCTTCCCCTTTGACTTGAGATAGGATTTATAGAACCATGTAAAGCCGAGAGAACCAATAAGATAGGGAACTCACTGAGATTTAATATCTCACCCCATGTTGTTGCTTATATTACATGTACTACAGGTTCTGCGAAGGGTAAGGATAAAGTTGTCTGACTTTTCCTTGTAAATCGTAGCTTTTGGGATGGCATGGCTTCCGCTATGGCGTTTTATTTTGAGATCATCATGATTGATCTATTTCTTAGTGTTAGAACATCTTGTATATATTTTATGCCATAGACTTTAGTATCTTGTATTTTGGGCATGTAATGTATACAATGTGTTAACTAGGAACTTATAGTATTTCCGTACCAAACACTTGGATTCATGTATAGTATTTGTGCTTTGAAGTATGATATTATATGTGGGTGTTACAACTAAGATGATCATCTAGACAGCTGCGACACCCATGAGGCTGTAAAATGCAAACTCTTTGCATTAATTTTGATTTGATCATCGATGGCTTGGTTTAAACCACTTCCTGATGTAATTATAGATTCATGGAAAAACCTATGTGAGGCTTTCACCGCTCACTTCACTACCTGAAAGAGGCAATCCACAACCATGGTCGTGCTCATTTGGTTATCTTAATTGAATTCCTTTGTAAAAGTGACAACATATTACTATAATATATTACATCATTTGATTAAAGAAAGAATACATTTCTACTAAACTATCTCTTTTCCTTGTGATTATGAAAGGTAACAATGAGTCCGGGATACGAACAAAGAAATCAAGCCACGTAACAAAGACTCAGGTGTTGTCACAAACACCATAAATGTACGACTAAAACAATCAAAACCTCGTGATGCCAATTGACACACACACGCGCGCGCACACACACACACACACACACACACACATACACAAACAAAGCAAGCCACAAATGGGTAAATACTAACTCACCCTCTCTTAGTAGCTAGCCAATCCAGGGTAGTGGTGAGTCGATCATACGTCAACCTCAAACCAGGTTTTTACATGGGGGCAAGGAAGAGGTATCAACCCTTGGCTATACACTATCCTTAGAGACTTCCAATAAACTTAAAGCACAACCTCAGAGAAAAATATATGTCCCAGATAATAGAACCCAAGACCAGAAGCAACACCTTATAATAGGTAAATACAAGTGAGTAACAAACTGAAATATATATTACATGACAAGAACAACAAAGTCTTACAAATTTAGGGTACAAGCACGCCGATAAAAAATGAATATTAATCTATCAAGAAGACCACCTTTGTGTTGTCAATAGTCTAATCAAGATGAACTTGCTCTCAGGAGATCGACAATGTAGGATAAAAATATTCCACCTATTTCAAGGCACTCTCAAAAGTGTCTTTGGCAATGAATAACTTTCTTCTAATGACTTGGACAATTCCACAGAAAGATCAAGATTCTCAAGGGAAATCGCACGAAGGCCGTCCTCAGCTTTTTTCTGGCTATCCTGATATTCTTTCAGAGACTTCTCTAGCCCTAATATCTTTCTCAGGGCAGGATCAAAAGACCGGTTTACCTCATTCAGAGAGGCCTCCACCTTGAATATAGATATCTAAGTGAAAGCCAAAGTCTTATTCTTCTTTATCAATTCTTAAACAAGCAACTTCACTTATTCAACCAAAGTGTCAAAGTGTCGAGATAGTCGAAAGGCTCATACCATCATTTGATAATATCTGAATAACATAATCCTTTACATGTAGGAACAAAAATAAAAAAATTTCAAAAACGGTTACTTAATTTACTCGTATGTATAATCATTGTTTAAGATCTCTAATTATTGTAACTCAGATATAATAAATTGTTTACAAAATATAAAATCAAAAGAACAAAAAATGGAGAGAAACATTCTTCTTTATGTTAGAGAAAAAAATTGAATAATTTTCATTCAAAATTAATCACAAAAAAATACATATATACAAGTTTTTACATTTTTAAAATCATAAACTAATCCAATAAATGTCTTGGTGGTAAGATCCTAGATGGGTCAGCATACCTAGAAGAGAAAGAACGATGAAGATTATCTGGCTCCATCCACTCACTTCCTTTATCAAAATTCATTGAGTATGATTCTTCATCGTAAACACCTAATTCCATTCTTTGACTTGAACCAAAGATTTTCTGCTTATCTCTTTTAACCTTTTTCCAAATTATTTGCCACACTGATTTTGTTCCATCACGTGGTTTTGTGTAGCTTCTATCTAACCTTATATTTTGAGTTGTTGAATTGCTTGTACTAAATATTTGCTTCTTGAAATCCATTTTTGGGAATTATTTTACACAAGTTTCCTCCAATGCTTAACCTTTTTAAGTATAAGCATATGGTTTGTCATATTAAATTATTGATTTATTTTGTCTTTAATAAGTAGATTTGTTTGTATAGAATTGAAGTTTGGGGAGTAGAAGGCCTTATTAGCCTCCAATTTAGGCTTATTTTCTTTATGAAGTGACTTATGGCCCAATTGAGCCATGTCCCACTTTACCAAATATAGGTGACTTAATAAATTTTTGAATGAACTTAATTCTCATAATTAAATACAACAAAATTATATTTTTATTGAAATTTAATAAAATTCCTACGAAAGAATAAAATATATAATTTTACTAATAATTATAATTATAATTGTATATATATATATATATATATATATATATATATGTGTGTGTGTGTGTATATATATATATATATATATATATATATATATATATATACACACACACACACACACACACATATATATATATATATATATATATATATATATATATATATATATATATATATATATATACACACACACACAGATATATATATATTTAAAATAAATGGTGGAGATTATGTGTCAGTTTTTTTTCTCTCTCCTCCATCATTTATTTTATTAATGGAGGAGAGAGAAAAACAAAAACCACACATAATCTCCACAATTTATTTTAAAATCTAATGATTCAGATTCATTCTTATGTTCTCACATAAAAATTGCATTCTCATAGGATATGAACCATATATATATATATATATATATATATATATATATATATATATATATATATATATATATATATGTTCATAACATTGGAAGACTGAGCCTCCAAAAATATCTGTTCATATTTAATTTAATCATTCATTGGAAGGCTGAGCTTCCTCATACTATTGTTCATGCATAAATCTATATTAATATGGATTTGGTAAAAGAAAAACTAGAATTAAAAACAATTAATACACTCCTAAGGCATAGTACTGGAGCCCTCCATTATGATTTAACCTTAAGAAAAAGGAGAACTCTTAAACAGATTTCTACTTTTAAAGCTATGATTCACATCATAAAAAATGATCTGGAAATATTATCCAGAACTTAAAAACAATTTTAGTAAGCTAATTATTATTATTACACATTTATTATGTTGATTATTCACTATTCATTATAATAATCTATTTTTGTCTTCCTCTCACATTTTTATAACTCTGATAACATGGATTTAACCAAAAAAAAGAATGGAATTAAAAGAATATAGAAATTACATTACAGACTTAAAACAAGATTTAATAATATATATATATATATATATATATATATATATATATATATATATATAGATATATACACACATATCTATATATCTAATATATATATATATATATATATATATATATATATATATATATATATATAGATATATACACACATATCTATATATATATATAGATATGTGTGTATATATCTATATATATATATATATATATATATATATATATATATATATATATATATATATATATATATATATATATAAGTAGAAAGAAGCAACATTTAATTACTAGTTCCGTCTAAATACAACACTATTTTCGATAAATTTTCAAAATTTTATAAATTAATTATATTATTAAGTTTGTTGGTAAGTATTATTATTTAACATATTTAATTTTCATAAAAAAAAAATTAACTAATATTTTTGTTTTGTGTTGGTCAAAGGAGCAAATTGTTTGGGCTCAAATTTATGCCAATTCACTTCTCATTATTCAAGGTTGTACACTTTATGATCTCTATTTTTTCATTATACTCATCATGAATCTTGAACTAACTTGAGCGTTGGAGTGCTAATCATGCAGGTTCACCATGCACTTCAGTATTGTAAATCAACACTATTGGTTCAGGATTGTACAACACCAACTTGCACCTAATTATGATTCCATAACGAAACACTATCACCTATGGGAAATGACTTGTAATTCTCGCAAAAATTCAACAAATGGATCATCCTAGATCTAAACTCAGATATGTACTAGAATTATCGAAGAACGGTGGTAGTTATCCTTAAGATCGTACCGAAGGTTCCCGATCAAACTTCCAGTTTCACATCACCTCAATTATCCATCATCAACATGATCCTTATCGTGACGACTCCAAAGATATGGAAAGTTCATAACGAATTCTGGCGTAGATCCATTATCGGAGTACCTTCTCCAAGTGGCGAAGAACCTCTAAACGATGAACTAAGATCATATCACACCAGAGATATTAGATTGTGACGAAGTAAACCTAACTTCAAACGCACAATTATCAATGGTTGAAGCGGTTACTACCGTGAATCATGATATCCACCACTATGTTGCAAAGTGTTAGATATTTTGATTTTACCCTGTCGCATCATATTATCACCACTAAGATCCACAACTCTGTTATATTCGGTGGCGATCCATTGATTAGAATACCTCTTTCATCTAGAAATTTTACATTGAGTCAATAAATAAAGATCTAAATGCACAAAGGCGTTTGAGGAATAAGAAAATTCCAAGAATCACAAATACATACCTACCAGGGATTACAGTAGTTTCCACTGCTAACGAAAGTCCTTAAGAGATAACTTCTAGGAAATAGGCTTTGGTGGCAACTTCCAATCCAATGCAATCAAACTACAAAATCTCCGTCAATTGGAACCGTACATACATGATTATAACGATCCTTTGGTCTTTGGTAACTCTATAGCTTACTCTAGCGGAACAGTGAAGATCATGCCTAGAAGGAAATAATACGCCTCCTATCGGAACTCTCATCTAACTTCATGTTCTTCTTTGCCGATCTGCAAGGAGACAAAATAGAGAAAAAAGGAAACAAGGCTCGATCCATATGAACTGCGGAAGGTTTTAACAAAGAATTATGAAAGGTTGTGGTAAAAGGCTGGAAATACCCTATGAATGTTTGTCAAAATAGTACATCAAGCTTAAAGCTAGAAGCTGAGTGAAATGATGCAAAATATAATGATTCTCTTAGAAACTCCAAGGATTTGAATTTTATTTTCAATGGTGTTGACAATAACATGTTTAGATTGATCAACACACACTACTACGGAAAACACATATAATAACGTCCGCGTTACTACGAATATTCAATCAACCGTTGTAATATGTGATATTTAGGCGCATGAATTTTTTCTAATTTAATTTAACCACCTATAATCACGGTTGATTTAATATATATGGTGAAAAGTGGTGTATGGTCATGGGTTCAAATCCCAGCACCAACATTTTTGGTTATTTACTTATTTTTTTAAAATGCTGACAGACCTTTCACCACGGGTATTTAAATCAACCGTGGTTATAGGTGACAGACCTTTCACCACGGGTATTTAAATCAACTGTGGTTATAGGTGGCACCTTCTTTTTTTTCTTAAGATATATATAACGCTCTTAGTTCATTCACTTTTGCCCTAGACGTACTTAGACAAACTTCATCTTCTGCCTCAAAACTTCTTCCATTTACGAAACATTATTCATCCACTAAACCAAACTTGAAAACATCATTTCTTCTACAAACGAAACTCAGAAACATTGCTTCCATTAACGTGTTACAGTTTATTCCTATTTAACGATTCTACAGGTAAAATGTTATTGTTTAACGATTCTATTTATTTATTTTTTATTGTTGTTCGTGTTGTTGTTCTTATTGTTCTTGTTGTTTCTCTTGTTGTTCTTGTTAGTATTCTTATTTTGGTTCTTATTGTTGCTATTATTGTTGTTATTGTTCTTGTTGTTCTTATTATTGTCCTTGTTGTTCTTGTTGTTCTTGTTGTTATTCTTATTTTTGTTCTTGTTGTTGTTATTGTTCTTGTTGTTCTTGTCATTGTTCGTGTTGTTCTTGTAGTTCTTGTTATTGTTGTTGTTGTTGTTGTTGTTGTTGCTGTTGTTGTTGTTGTTGTTGTTGTTGTTGTTATTGTTCTTGTTATTGCTCTTGTTGTTCTTGTTGTTATTCTTATTTTTGTTCTTATTGTTGTTATTGTTGTTGTTATTGTTCTTGTTGTTCTTGTTATTGTTCTCGTTGTTCTTGTCATTGTTGTTGTTGTTTTTGTTGTTCTTGGTGTTCTTGTTCTTATTGTTATTGTTGTCGTTCTTGTTCTTCTTGTTATAGTTCTTATTATTATTGTTAATCTTGTTGTTCTTGGTGTTGTTGTATTAAAATATTTAATATTTTATATTGTGATGAAAGTTATAAATGTAGTCAGGCAAAACATGCGGCAAAAATAAAATAAAATGCTGATAGACCTTTAACAACGGGTATTTAAAACAACTGTGATTATAGGTAGCGCACTTTTCAGTTTTCTACAACGGTCATACGACCGTGATTGTAAGTAACACATATACAACCACACGCTACATAACAACGGCTGATGATGCGTGATAATATATCTTTTTCAACCATTGGTGTATGTGTTTTTGTAGTAATGACATGTACTAAAGCCAAATACGCATGGGAGATTCTTAAAACCGCTCATGGAGGCACATCCAAGGTTAAGATGTCTAGACTGCAACTCCTTGCTACAAAGTTTGATAATCTTAGAATGGATGAAGATTAACCTATCTCTAATTTCAACATCAGACTTAAAGACATTGCCAACACTTCCTTTGCATTAGGAGAGAAGATGTGTAAGGAAAAGATTTCCAGAAAAATCCTAAGATATCTTCCCAAGAAGTTTGATATGAAGATAACTGCAATTGAAGAAGCTCAAAACCTCAATAACATAAAAGTTGATGAACTCATTGGTTCTTTACAAACCTTTGATATGGCCTTGAATGATAGATCTAAAACGAAGAAAAAAAAGCATAGCTTTTGTGTCCAACACTGAAGAGGATGAAAATCAAGGTAGAGAAATTTTTTCAAAGGGTATAGCCATTGTTGAGAGAAAGTTTAAAAATTCCTTAAATAAATTAGACAAAAGATGGATGAGAAATGTCCTTGACAAGGTGTCAAACATGAGTCCCCTGAACATAGGCAAAGAAATGAAATGTTATGTGTAACACCCTAAACCCCGCATAAAAGTTAATATGGAATTTAATTAAACAAAATAAAATCATTCAGGGTGTCACGGACAATTAAACATAGCCTGTTCCATAACATGGGTTATAACATAATAATCACCTTCACTTAGGGTATCATCGCAACAGAATCATCATTAAATCAAATAAACACAATATTGCATCCCATGACATTTAGTCTCATAAACTTCAACTTACATAACACAACAAAAGGAGTTGTATTATTCAACTCACCACAACTTTGAGATCTCAACAAAACATAAATAGTAACTTTAACAAAACAAAACAAGTAAGAGCAAACGTTCCCAACCCGATGTTACATGATTAGACCAAGACCCTACTAAAAATGACAAACTAATGGAAGCCATTTCAAGAGCTATCTTCCACTTACATAAACAATGATACTCCTGAGTATCTACAAGTTGTCCATGGCGGACAACATTAAATCAAAGGGGTGAAAATACACTTCAATAATTAACGGTGAAAACAAGCGGGAGTAGATTAACACATAACAACAACATACACATTACTCAATCAACACCAACATATTAAGTATTCTCATCCAACAACACACCAACAACAATCAATATAATTGTGAAACTAATGCAATGTACTCAACACACGACTCGGCATGTATGTGGTACCAAATATGAACACTCAGGTTCATTTCGCTTCCCGATCCACACCATAGGATCTAATTCTCTCTTGGAACCGGAGCACACCAAATATCTACCATCACCATAGGTAACACTTCACTAATCCCCCATAATAGGAATTAGTTACTCGCACCCGATCCATCACCTTAGAATCGAGGATCACCAAAAGAACCGAAGTTCCGACAACATGAATGCATGGAATCTCAACATGCAACAACAACACATGTACATTGGCCCCTCTCTGGTTGTGTATGCCACCAGTAACATAATAACAATAAACATTATATATATATATATATATATATATATATATAAAATTAAATATGCAACATCTTTGACAATCACCATAATTATTCATGCTCAACAATTCATTATCGACACATATAAGCATCTTTCACACAAAATTATTATAACCACACCATTATAATAGCATCATCAATATTCAACATTTACATTGTTAACCAATTGTAATAACTAATCCCCCATAATAGGAATTAGTTACTCGCACCCGATCCATCACCTTAGAATCGAGGATCACCAAAAGAACTGAAGTTCCGACAACATGAATGCATGGAATCTCAACATGCAACAACAACACATGTACATTGGCCCCTCTCTGGTTATGTATGCCACCAGTAACATAATAACAATAAACATTATATATATATATATATATATATATATATATATATATATATATATATATATATATAATTAAATATGCAACATCTTTGACAATCACCATAATTATTCATGCTCAACAATTCATTATCGACACATATAAGCATCTTTCACACAAAATTATTATAACCACACCATTATAACAGCATCATCAATATTCAACATTTACATTGTTAACCAATTGTAATAAACATTCTCAACATCATAACATCATCAAATACACACAATTCTCATAAATTATTCATATATTAATGACATAATCATCCCCTGAAACTAATTACATTTGATGGTAAATTGTGTTAGCTTTCCAACGCTTCAAACAACAACTCATTTAGACTTACGGATCAAAAGTTACGACAATAATCGTCGGGAGATAAGACAAGTTTTAAGTTCAGAATTTCTTTCAAATATTCAAAGAATCAAACAATTTACATAATCAACCTATGAAACTATTACTAGTTGATAGTAATTTGCTTTAGCTTTCAAACGCTTCAAACCGGGCCTCGTTCCGAGTTACGGAACTCAAGTTATGCTCGAAAACATCTCACTATTTACAGAATCCGGGAGCTGCAACGGCCGCCCGTAGCATGTACTACGGCCCGTAATGCTTCCCAGCCAAAAACCCCCCTTTTTGGCTCGCCTTTGGCCCAGAAACCAGAGGGCTGCTACAATCGCTCGTAGTACATGCTACGGTCCGTATTAGAGCCCAGAAAACCCCATTTTTCTCGCGATTTCGTGCGATCGCTCTTGTTTTTTAGCCATCTATTCGACCCCAAATCATACGCTACATCATTGTACATGAAAACATATGTATTTTTATCATCTCCTATCATCAAACTCATCAATACATCATGTTCATCATCTTTAAATCATCATTAACGCACTTAAGGTCACAACCTTCAAACATCCATCAATGGAAGATTTTCATACAGATAAAAACAAGGCAAATCAAATATAATTTCAGTCACACAATCATACATATGAACACCACAAATCATCATTCAAACATTGATTCATGAGAAAACACGATAATCCTTATATAACAACTATCATAACATCACAATTCAGAATTATGAATCAAAACACTCAACCCTAAGGAGGTTGAGGGTCCCTCCATATACCCCTCATGCTTTAACACCCATTAGAGAAGCACATATCCCCCTTACCTTTATTTCCCTAGCAAGCAATGAAATTATCCCTTGAATTCTTCTCCTTCTACCTCTAGCCAACTTTGCTCTTCCTCTTTTGTTTCCAAATTCTATGTGCTGTAACAATTATCCTTAAATCTAGGTTTATCTCATAAACTTATACTCAGGGTTAAAATTCTTAAAATTATGAACTTGGCCCAACTTAAAATACTTCTTATTCCTTTCTCCCACTAATTTTCCTAGTTTCTCATATTTGGCCCAATCACTCTATTTTTTTTATTTTTACTAAATAATATAACAAAACTATTATTTTACTTAATAATAATAATTCTAAATTATTCTATACACCCAGTACTATTTTACCATGCCCTTAAATTAAGGAGTCACACCCCCACAAACATTCCAACAAATAAAATTTTCAGGGGATAAACATGACTAATCAGTAGAATACGGTAAAAATATCCTATATGAAAAACGGGGCGTTACATTATGAATGTGAAGGGTTTAAAGACATTAAAACTGAATATGTGTTGTACCCCAAATTTTACCCTTAGATACATTGATCTCTTGCATGTCATATTAGGTCAATCATGTTGCATAGCTAACCCTTTTATCAGGTTTTGTTTGTGCTTGTTTCATTTGTGAATCAGGTATTATGTCCAGAAGATTCAAGAGGTGATTAATCAAGATTTTGGATGGAGCATTGAATCAAGCAAGTCTCTCATTTCAAGAGATATCTCTATAACCCTCTCCATGATCCTCTCCATAACCAAATACCTACCCATTTTATCCACTCTCAATTATCATTTTTATTCCAAACCAATTTCAATAGTCCTTTATCAACCAATTTTATCCAATTTCTATATTTTTCAAACCATATACATAACCATTTCAATTACCTAATTCACCTATCATTTATTTTTCTTTATAAACCATTTCCTTTTTATAATAAAAATAGAAAACCAATTCTAATATGTGATCTTTAAGCCCACCATGATAGGCCCATCGTGACCAAAAGTATGTTACAAAAATATGGAAATGAAATGCATTAACCAAGGACCAATAGGAAATGAGCAATTTGCTTTGACTTTTCAACTTAGCTTTTCTGACCAATGGAGAGGCGACATGTGGCATACAAAGAAGCAAAACAATCCAAGTTTGCTCTTCTTCCTTGGTCGTGCTTACGAGCTTCAGATTGGAGTGTGTCTTGCTGATGTGTGTTTGAATAGGAGTGTTTTCTCATGGTTCGATTTCATAAGATAGCTTGATTTTGTTTAGTGATATGTTGAGGTATATGTATGCTTGTTGTATTAAGTTGTAATGATTGTGGTTGAATTTATGCTTGCTACATGACTAATTTATGCTTTTGGTTTTGCTCATTGAATGGCTATAAGCTTACAAGATTTTGCTTTGGTTCTCACACTGTCAAGATTGGATGTTTGAATTTATTAACCTACTTGGATGTCATATGTGTTTAGATGTGATTTTGAGGCCAGAGATTCATGAATCTTTGTTCCTCTTTGTAGTTCTGATATGCTCCTAAGTTGTAGTTTGGATGAGCCTATCTATTTTTGTTGTTAGTTTAATGGTTGTTAGGAACTGTTAAGTTATTCTCTTTAAAGTAACATTAGTTTTCTTTTTCTGTCACCATCATATATGATCATTTTATGTTCTCAAGTCATGGCTTGAACTTCATTGTTGTTGATGCTTGGTTGATTATTCATGTATGTGCTTATATTGGTATGCATCTCTTTTCCTTGGCATTGATTTTGGCTGACTATGTGCCTAAGTTTGGTTTACTTGAACTGTTATGTTGCTTAGTGTTTCAGTTTCTTGTGTTACAGTCCATTGGTTTGATATTAGTGTAGGTTCATATCCATGAATTTTGAACTTTGGATAAGAATGGTGTTGCTGTCAGTTTGCTTTGAGTTGTTCCCATCATGTGCCTCAATATTCCATGACCTGCCATGTTACTTCAATCTATGCATGTTAATACTATTGTGTGAAACTGTTAACTTCATAAAGTCATGTTATGTGGCATCATACTTTTGTTCTTCATGTTAAACTTTATGTTCATGATATGTGTTGCTAGCTTTGATGTGTTTTTTTTACATGCTCCTAAGTTATGGATGTTTGATGTCATTTTGTGTTTCTAATATGTGCCAGTCTGAATCTAGTTTGATGTATGTGTTTGTATGATGGTTGCCCAAGTTGGTTTTACTATGTCATATGCTATTGCCTATTTTTTTTTAAATGATACCACTTGAATGAATTTGGTTGTTATGTTGTCTTGTAACATGTTCTATTCTTGAATACATGTGAAGCTTTTGACCATCATGATGCGTGTGTACTTATCACTGTAAACATGACTAATTTATGCTTGTACCAACATGATGTGTGTAGCTGTTACGTGTATATGATACTCATGTCTAGCTGTTACTTGATTTAGATGACACTATGTTTGAGCCTTTGTTTTTTTATGACAGTAATGTGTTTCTAATTTACCTTGCTCTTGCACTGATTTGTTTGTTTACATTAAACTTATGTTTGAGTCCATGCCATACTGTTTTGGATTCCATGATCTGCACATCTGTGTATCAGTTGTGTACAAGATGTATCATTTCATTAATTTCCATTTGAATGTGTTGTATGTTCACTGCCTTGTAATGACATGTTGATTATATGTTGCTGACTACTTGTGTTGTTGATGTTGTTACTACCATTCTACTTAGCCTTTGTTTTAATCATAGAAACTGTCAATAACAGTCTTAGAATATGCTTTTTATCTTGATCTGTCCTATCCCTTTTCTTTCACCACTCTCTGTGATATATTGGAGTTGCTTTTGAACTTTGAGAGAGTATCATTGGAACTGACTGCATCATGCCTTAGCCTATCTCTTGTCTTCTTGCATTTTAAGCTTATAACCTTATCAATTATGTGACTTTAGTTCTAAGACATTTCTGCTACCCTTCATTAAGCATGCTAAAATCTTGAGAACCTTTGCTATACATGAAAACTTATCATACTGTTATAGATTCCATAGTCTACATGTGTGTTTGGTTCATTGTATTCAAGTTAGGTCCTTGCATAATTTCCAATTGAATGTGTTGGATGTATGATGTATGCTTGCTGCCATGGCTGTGTGAATTTGTTGCCTTATACATTCAGTTATTCCTTTACTCTTTGGATGTCCAATGCGCATAATGAAAGCATTCGTTTGGTACTTAATATGTGTGTTAATTCATGGTGTGGAAGTTTAGATTATATGCTTCTGTTTCCTTCTGCTTGGCAACAATGTTTTCTATCATGAGCGAATTATGGTTGTTTCATTAAATTTGAATTATATGCGCATGAATGGCTTATGTATTATTTGAGTTGGATTTGTTACCGGATGTAACAGCCACCCCAGTGGCAAGCACACACTATCACACGCCCTTGCACCCTTAGGACTGGGGTTCGAATCCCCCTCGCCCCAGTCCTTTTGTTTATTTTTCTGATTTTTGCTTCTTTTTACATATATATGCGTGTTCTCACTATGTATTCAAGAGCGCGCGTTGGCTTGGTTGGTATTGGTTTTAAGCTGTAAGCGAAGGGTCCTGGGTTCAATCCCTAGGATTGCCCTTTCCTCTCTTTTTAATACTTAGTTGTTTTTACTTATTTTATTTTTTCCAAGTTTATGCTTAAATTTCTAACTTTCATAACTTGTTCATTTCCATCCTTTTTCTCCCATTCTTTTTGCTATGTTCTTCAAATTGAATCTACTTTTTTTAATATAAAAAGAAATAGTTGGAAATGTTTAATACTATTTGCTTTTATTTATGTTAAGATTGGAAATTTCTCTTAAGGTTTTATTCTTTATGCATCTTGCCATGTTATTTTTGCTTACCATGTTTGAGTAATGTCTAATATGTATGATTCTAACTTTGCATGATTTCATAAGCTTTGTTTCATCTCATTATCTTATTCATGTATTCTTGCATCATCATATTGAATTTATAACTCTTTATTTCATAGTAATTTTACAACTATTATCTTTGCCCCATTCCAAAGGGAGATCATTCTTAAATTGACTCATTGAGTCACTAAACAACCACCCTACCCTATCCTTTTAGGTTTATCCTATTTCTTGGCCTCATGAGAGCCAATGAAATCACAACTTAGAAATAGGTTAGAGTTTTGAACTCTATGTGATTCTCATCATCATGAGAACTCACTTTTCCCCTATAACTTAGACTTAGAGAGTTATCGTGAACTCTAAAATGAGCTCATTCTCATTTCCCCTTGGAACTTTGACCATAGTCAATGGTTCCTCTCCTTCACCCTTAGATCGGTGAACTACGGATACTCTGATTCCACTCCCGTCAAGATACGTAGGCGCAAGGTGCGATACCTTGTCGAGTATACTTAGATACTAACCCCTAGGGTTTCAACCTTTAGCATAACACCTTTAGCAAGCGAGTAAGACATAACAAATTAAAACAAGAGGTTCCCGTAGAGTACTACGGACGTTTAGGGTGCTAATACATTCCCTAGGCGTAACCAACCCCCGAACCTTAGATCTCCCCCCTTTAGGTTTTTCTCGATCTTGAACCTTTCCTTTGGATAAATCAAAGTCGGTGGTGAATTCAAAGTTTTGCGATGCAAGTTAATTAATAGCTTGTTATCTGATTCTAACCGCAAGAGAAATGGCGACTCCACTGGGGATACATTATTTTTTAGGGTTAATCCCACCTTTGTTTTTGCCTGTTTTATTCATGCTTGTTTGCTACATTTGTGTATATCTGTTTAATTGCCTGTATATATGCTTTGCTTGAGATCTTTTGTTGGCTTGGTTCTTAAGTGGTGAGATAAATCCTAACCCGGATTTGAGTGCACTTATGATAGGACGATGGTATATTCAAGGAGGCTTTGAGGGAGTCGATTCCTGAAAAAGTTGACTTGAGACACCATCACTCAGTTGAGGCCCTCTTGAGAATCTAATCATGTTGAACGAGTCTATTCGTGAAAACGTGCTACTCTCGACCTAGGAGCCCTTGATATTGAGAACCGTAGTTACCAAACCCCACTTAAGCCTTTTTAGGATGTAGTGCGGTGACCATGATGGAGTCTATTTCTGAATTGGTTGTCACGCGATACTACACTCAGATGAGATTCTCTTGAGAATTTTATTGATTACCAAGTCATCTGGGAAGTCGATAAAATCCGAAAGATGAGTTGTCGACTCTGGGAACTTCTTAGAACCCTGTTCAGCAGATGAAAACCAGTAGTGCATACCAATGGGAAGGGTAAACCCTAGCTCCATACTCAAACCTCTCCCCTTTGCTTGTGTTTTGTATGTATCTTTGTGTGTGCTTTGCATTCATACATCATAAGCATTCATGTTGCATCTGTTTCATGGGACTCAGATTTCTTTTCTTATATCAGAGGGATATCATGGATAGCTCAAGAAGAAATACTATCAAGTACACTTTCAAAAGTCCAAAATTGGGTGACCTAAGGAGATTGGGAGATTTACTAACAGATCCTGAAGGATTCAAAGACAAATATGGGAAGTTGTGGGTTTTGTTAAAGAAAGACATTGATGAAGGACTCCTCTCAACTCTACTTCAGTTTTACGACCCAAAGTATCACTGCTTCACGTTTCCTGACTACCAACTCTTACCTACCCTTGAGGAATACTCTTAGATAATTGGTTTGTCTATCAAGGACGAGTCCCTGTTTCCTATCTTCGAGAAGAATCCTAAAGAGGAAGAGATAGGTAAGAAAACTCACTTGGAGTTAGTTGATATCAAAGGCAATTTAACTTCCAAAGGAGGAATTTTTGGGTTAACAGCTAAGTTTTTGTTTGGAAAAGCTCATTACTTTGCTAAATACTCCAACCGGGATGCCTTTGAAGCTGTTTTTGCATTGCTCATCTATGGACTGTTCTTGTTTCCGAATATTGACAACTTTGTAGATCTGAATGCAATCAAAATATTCTTGAAACAGAATTCGGTACCTACCCTGCTTGCTGAAGCTTATCACTCAGTCCATACACGAAATGCTCATGGTAACGGATAAATTACTTGATGTGTCCTCATATTGTATAGATGGTTTATTTCGCATCTACCAAAGGCGAGCGCATTCTGGGATTCCAAGAAAGGATGGTGGTCTCAGAGAATTATGGCACTCTCCCATACAGACATTGACTGGTATAATCGGGTGTATGATGGAATCCTGATTATAGATAGTTGTGGAAACTATGGCAACGTGCCTCTCCTTGGCATTAATGGTGGAATTAACTATAACCCTGTATTGGCACGACGCCAATTAGGGTATCCTTTGGAAGATAAAACTCTCAGTATTCATCTGGAAAACATCTACTTTGAAGCATATGACAAGAACGAAGAGCAGAAGAAGTTGATCTTGAACGCTTGGAGGAGCAAGCGCAAAAGAGGAAGAAGTTCTTTAGGAAGGCCTAACTGCGTGTCATTGGAACCCTATCTCCAATGGGTCCGAAGAAGAGCCATCGAGTTAAAGATGCCTTACAAGAGACAGGAGCCAACTGTTTTGAAGAATGATCCTATTTTATACTTCATGTCAAAGGAGGAAGAGCTGGAGATTTCTTTAAGACAAGCCCAACGATCAGAAGAAGTCTGGAAATTCAAATATCAAGTAGTTGTTGAAGAAAACCTGGAACTCCAGAAACAACTACAGGCCAAGAACGAAGAGTTACTATCATGTAAGAAGAGAAAAGCCCTAGAGGATCCAAGTTCCTCAAGCACTCAGCCTCCCGCTTGGAAATCCATCATCGACAACCTCGTCATAGAAAGGGATCAGATGGAGAAGGAAATCAGAAGACTTAACACAAGACTCTTAGGAGAATCTCCTTAGGACTTTCTAGCTTTTATTTAGCTTCGTGTTTTGGACTCTTGAAAGTGTATCAACTCTTGTAATTCACCTTTTTATTAATGAAAATGAGGTCTTTTGCATTGCATCTTACATCCTCTGCTAAACTATCAAGATACTAATTTTGTTTTGCAGATTTTGTAGAAATGGATGCTGCAGGGAAAAGAGTTTGGCCTTATTTCTTTGAACTACCAGAGTTGGAGCGTTTGTTGTGGTTGGGAGAAATGGTTGAAGACCAGTCAGCCTTTGCAGACAGATATGGGTGTATCATTCCACTGATGAAAGTACCGGTGACCGTAGGACCTCTTGAAGTTTTGGTCCAGTTGTATCATCCTGCATACCGCTGTTTCATATTCCCTGAATTCCAGTTGGTTCCAACCTTAGAGGAATTCTCTGCTATGATAGGGATCCCTGTCAGAGAAGCCCTCATCTTTTCTGGGATTGAAGAGACGCCCTCCGCCAGGGATATCGCCAGAACAACCAGAATCAGATTGTCTGACATCCAGGCTAACCTGACTGTCAAAGGAGGAAGACGCGGACTGCCCGCCCAATTTTTGATGGAAAAGGCTCTTTACTTCAAAAACAGAGGAAATGAGGCTTTGTTTGAGTCAACCCTCGCTCTGATGATCTACGGTTTGTTTCTTTTTCCAAACGCCAAAAACTTTGTGGATGATCAAGCTATTCAAATCTTCACAATCAACAATCCGGTCCCAACTTTGCTTGCGGATGTTTACCACGCCATTCAAACCAGGTATACAAGAGGCTGTGGGCAAATCGTTTGTTGCGTGGCTCTTTTCTATAAGTGGTTCAAATCCTACTTGCCGAAGACACCAGCCTTTTGGGAGGTTGAGGATTGCAAGATCTGGTCCAGGAAGCTAATGAAATTGAAACATACCGACATCGAATGGTATGATTCAACTGAAGAAGGAATTATTATAATCCATAGCTGTGGGGATTGCCCAAATGTGCCACTTATGGGGAGGAACGGTTGTATCAACTACAACCCCGTCCTTGCACGCCGTCAACTGAGTCATTTGATGGAAGGAATTCTAGATGATGAGGATATTCAGATGATGTTTTATGATGAAAGGGAAGGTTTTGAAATGAAGATGCGATTGGAGCGCGCCTGGCGCCAGATTAACAGACAACTATGGAAAGCTGACAGCCCAGTCACTGAGGCCCACTTACAATGGTCTTGTGACATAGCTCGTGTGATGAGGAAGCCACTTCCTCGTCACGAATCACCTTCAAAGGCAAAGCAGAGGATGGTGGAAGCTTTAGGAGAACTGGTTCTTGCGAGAGAGGAGACACAAGAGCGTATCAGCAAATTGATGAGAATGATTGATGGAAGAGATGGATCATCTACCAGTGGGTCCAATCCTTAGTGTTATTGTTGTTATCTCCTTTGTTGTTAATGTTTCCTTTTGTCATTGCTGTATTTCTACTTTTGTACCCAGAGCATGAAGATACTCTGCTCTTGATGTAATAATTGCCAGACTTTCTTGAATGAAGAAGTTTATTTTGCTAAAGTTTCCATCGTATATAATATTTGCAAAATGTTCTTTGGTTTCTTGATAGTTTAGCTTGCATTTGCATTTGCATCCTCATTTGCATCATCATGTGCATTTTTCCTCGTCTTTTTCTCATGTCACTGTGTTCTCTCCAGAATCGTCACACTGAATCACAGACACAACTACAACACTCGGGCCCAAGCTCGATTGAAGATGTCAGAGGCATACGGAGAGATGGATAGGGTCAATAATGAGCTGAATGAAATACGAGGAGGGATAGGACAAATCCTCGAGGCAATTAATGTTATGAGAGCAAAGATGGACACCCAGGCCACTGTGGTCTCTGAAATCATCACCACAATGGTAGAACCTCCTATCATCCCTGTCATTCCTACTTTGGGTATGCCAGTTGATTTTATCTGTACTACAGTTCCTTTATCCACTCAGCAAATAGTTCCTTTGGTCAATGAGAATCTACAAGCGGTTCCTACTTACGCTCCACCGGCAGTACAAACACAGGTGCATCCGGTTTTCCAAAATCCTCACCATCCCTACGATTATGTCGATGTGTCAGAAGAGGGGGATGATCGACACGAGAAATTGAGAGAAAGTGTTGAAACAATGCAGAGGAAAATGAAGGCGATGGAGTTAAGTAATGCATTTAGCACCGACATTAAGGATATGTGTTTGGTTTCATATTTGGTAATTCCACCCAAGTTTAAGTTGCCAAATTTTGAGTTGTACTCAGGGGCTACATGTCCCAAATCCCATCTGATCATGTATTACCGGAGAATGGCCGCGCATGTACGTAACGACAAACTAATGATCCACTGTTTTCAGGACAATTTAAAGGGAGCTGCTGCTAAGTGGTATTTAAGCCTAGACCAGTCCCAAGTCCGCTGTTTCCAGGATGTGACTGATGCTTTCGTGAAACACTACAAGTACAACATGGATCTGGCCCTGGACCGCAGGCAGTTATTGAGTATGGCCCAGAACAGTATTGAATCCTTCAAGGAATATGCACAGCGTTGGAGAGAAACGGCATCTCAGGTTGAACCTCCCTTGACTGAGAAAGAGTTAGCTGACTGGTTCGTAGACACAGTAAAGCCTGAATTTTATGAGAGAATGATCAGCAGTGTAGGTGCTAACTTCACCGATATTATTGCAGTTGGTGTGAAGGTAGAGGCAGGATTAAAAAGTGGAAAGGTAATCAGTTTTTCGAGCAGTTCAACTGGCATCAGCACTAAGAAATCTCCTAGTCACTCTCACAAAAAGAAGGAGGGGGAAACTAATGCCGTCATGGCAGGAAAGACCCAGAGCCCTCGTTGGAAACAACTTATGTACCAACAACAGCAGAGACCAAGCCTCTCTCAACATCCAATCTACCAAATGCAGCATGCTCAGCAACCTTACATAGTTGCTGTTACGCCTACTTTCAACCACCAAGCAGCGTAGTAGGTGCCAACTTATCAACAGACAGCTTATCAGCAGTGGCCTAAGAACCAAAACTATCAACAACCAAGGCCACAGGTTCCACGGCAGAATTCTCCCCACAAAAGGCAGGGAGGAAAGCCAGCATTTCCACCTATACTGATGTCATACACGGAGCTATACCCTTCCTTAGTGGAACAAGGGTTGATCGTTACTAGGCCTCTGGGACCACCAACCGAGAAGTCTATGCCATTCTTCAACCCAAATGTGAGTTGTGCCTTTCATCAAGGAGGGGCTGGTCACGATTTGGAGGGCTGTCTAGCGTTGAAAATTTTAGTGAAGGGATTGATGGAGAAGAATATTTTATCATTTGCTGATAATCAACCGAATGTGAAAAATAATCCTTTACCTACTCATGGGTCTACTAATGCCATTGAGGATGAAAAGGATGAGATATTGGTTTTGGATGCAACGAAGATCAAAACTCCTATTAAGGCTTTTCATGCTAAGTTGTTTAAAGCTGGATTAGTTGAAGTTTGCCATGATGACTGTGAAGAATGTGATGTCAGTATCAAAGGCTGCCGTTTGGTCCAAGACGACGTTCAGTACTTGATCAATGAAGGGTTCCTACAGGTATTCAGCAAAGAGAAGGAAAATAGAATCGCAACAATCGAACCTGTGTTTAACCTACTGAAGCCAAGAGAGCAAAGATCTGGGTCCAACACACCTAAATCTGGGTTTGTAGTTCCTGTGTTTAATAGGCCAGTACCAGTTTGCAACAATTCTGGGTCAATTGCTACTTCTACAGTCAGTCGTTCCAAGCAATATGACACTCGACAACCTATCCCATCTAGGTTCAGAGGGACCAAGGCCATACCATTGGTCTACGAGAATATCATGGGTAAGAAGAGACGAGAGGACGTGATTCCAAGGAAAGAGGTGGGAATCACTGTTGAAGGCGTAGTTCCAAGAAAAGAGGCGGGAACTACTGTTGTAGATGTGGCCAATATAGTTGGGACTGGAAAGATGACCCGAAGTGGTAGAGTATACACTCCTTCTTTCAAAGAAACTACACCTAAGGAGACTTTTGTCCCCATCCCATCTAGAGACAAAGGAAAGGAAGTAATTTCTAAAGAAGAAGATGAAGAGTTACTAAGGATTATCAAGAGGAGTGATTACAAAGTGGTAGATCAGCTCCATCAAACCCCATCCAAGATTTCGATCTTGTCTTTGTTAGTCAATTCACCTGTTCATAGATCAACTTTGCAGAAGGTATTAGCTCAGGCACATGTGGCCCAAGATATAACAGCTGGACAGTTTGACCATGTCGTCGCCAACATTACAGCTTGTAACACTCTCAGCTTCAGTGATGAGGAGTTACCTCGTGCAGGAAAGAATCATAATTTAGCCTTACATGTATCAATAAAATGTCGGGAGGATACAATGGCCAGGGTTCTTGTAGATACCGGTTCATCCTTGAATGTTTTGCCAAAAAGAACTCTTGAGAAGCTATCTTACCAAGGAGCTATAATGAGACCCACTTTGCTTATTGTTAAAGCCTTTGACGGCTCAAGAAGATCGGTGATGGGAGAAATTAAGCTGCCTGTCTTGATTGGCCCTCAAGTATTCAATATCCTTTTTCAGATATTGGATATCAACCCTGCCTACAGTTGTTTGTTGGGTAGACCATGGATCCATGAAGCTGGTACTGTAACCTCTACTCTGCATCAGAAGATGAAGTTTGTGGCTGAAGAGAAGTTAGTTATCATACAGGGTGAGGAAGACCTAATGGTTAGCAACCTATCCTCATTTCGTTATATTGAAGCGGATAAAGATGCTTTGGAAACCTCTTTCCAGGGTCTTGAGATAGCAAATGCCATTATGCTTGATGACAAGGAACCAGTGACCTCCGGTTGTCCATCTTTTGCTTCTTTCAAAAGCATTCAATCTGCTCTACGAGGAGGAGTACCTGAAGGCTGGGGCAAGATCGTCGAAGTCCCAGAAAGAGAGAAGTACCAAGGGTTGGGTTACAAACTGACTCTTGAGGGAAAAACTGCTTCAACAAAGAGAAGAACAAGGACCATTTAAGAGGTGTTCGTTAGTGGAGGACAGCAAGTCCATGCCATAATTGAAGACGCAGAAGACGAAGATATCGACTACTTGGTGTTTCGGTGTGACGCTGCTTTAAGTAATTGGGAAGCCATTGAGATACCCACTTTGTACCCTATGCCAGAGTAATTTGTTTGCTTTTGATGTTTTCAATTCCATAGCCTTGCCCAAGGCTATAGGATCATTTTGTATGGGCCACCGCTTTTAAATCTTATTAATCAATGAAAATGTTTGTTTTGTTAAAATTCTTTGTCTTTATTCTTGTTTTCATTTTACGAAAAATGGCAATCTTTCAAAACTACAAATTTCTCCTTCTTGCGTTCATGTTTGTGCATTTTAATAAAATAAATCCCTCCATCATGCAGAGTAAATCCTAAACCTGTTGTATTCAATGACTCTACTCTCACTATCGACTTTGATTCACCTATTTATCAAGCTGAGGAAGAGAAGGATTTTGAGGTCCCCGATGATTTGGCAGAAATGTGTGAGTATCAGTACACGGATCTTTAGCCGCATGAAGAAAAAGTTGACGTCATCAACCTTGGCACCGAAGAAAGAAAGAAAGAGGTCAAGATTGGGGCAACACTTGGGACATAAATCAGACAACGGTTAGTACTGCTTTTGGAAGAATATGTAGATGTGTTGGCTTGGTCTTATCAAGACATGCCTGGATTGGATACAGACATAATAGTTCATAAGCTGCCACTCAAGCCTGAATGTCCGCCTGTGAAGCAGAAGCTCTGTAGAAGTAGACCTGATATGGCTCTCAAAATTAGAGATGAGGTTAAGAAATAATTAGATGCCGGATTCTTGGCAGTTTCAAAATATCCAGAATGGGTAGCCAACATCGTGCCAGTTATGAAGAAAAATGGTAAAGTGTGAATGTGCGTAGATTACAGGGATCTCAACAAAGCTAGTCCCAAGGACGATTTCCCCTACCACATATCAACACTCTTGTGGATAATATAGCCAAGTTTGCAGTTTTCTCCTTCATGGACAGTTTCTTCGGTTACAATCAAATCAGAATGGACCCAGCTGGCATGGATAAAACTACATTTATCACCCCGTGGGGAACCTACTGCTACAAAGTCATGCCCTTTGGTTTGAAGAACGCAGGGGCAACCTATCAGGGGGCTATGGTGACCTTATTCTTTGACATGATCCACAAGGAAATTGAAGTATACGTGGATGATATGATTGCTAAATCTCAGAGTGAGGAGGAACATTTGGACCATCTCTTAAAGTTGTTCAAAAGACTCCGGAAATATTAGTTGAAGTTGAATCCGACCAAATGTACTTTCGGTGTCAGGTCAGGGAAGTTGCTTGGTTTTATTGTCAGCCAAAGAGGAATTAAAGTAGATCCTGACAAGGTACGAGCTATTCAAGAGATGCCAGTCCCACAGACCGAATCACAAGTAAGAGGTTTTCTGGGTCGTTTGAATTACATATCCAGATTCATATCCAACATGACTCCAATCTGTGAACCGATCTTCAAACTGCTCCGCAAAGACCAGTCCGTAGAGTGGAATTCTGATTGCCAACAAGCTTTTGAAAAGCTCAAGAACTATTTGCAAGAACCACCTATTCTGATTCCTCTTGTTCCTGGAAGACCTCTCATTATGTACATGACTGTTTTAGAGGTATCCATGGGTTGTGTATTGGGCCAACATGATGAAACTAGTCGCAAAGAACATGCCATTTATTACCTGAGTAAGAAGTTCGCTGATAGCGAAAGCCGTTATTCATTGCTCGAGAAAACCTGTTGTACTTTAGCATAGGTCGCCAGACGTTTGAGGCAGTACTTGATATGTCACACTACTTTGTTGATCTCGAAAATGGATCCAATAAAGTATATCTTTGAGAAGCCTGCTCAGACAGGAAGACTTGCCCGTTGGCATATGCTATTGTCAGAATATGATATCCAATATGTACCTCAGAAGGCTATTAAGGGAAGTGTTTTATCAGAATAACTTGCAGATCAGCCTGTGGAAAATTATGAACCCCTCAAGTTTGATTTCCCTAATGAAGACATTATGGTAGTAAGAGATTGCGAAGAGCCCGGCCCTGAGGAAGGTCCTGAGCCCGGTTCTAGATGGAAGATGATGTTTGATGGTTCTTCCAATTTCAAAGGACATGGTGTGGGTGTTGTATTGATGAACCCTGATGGTGGTTATACTCCTTTCACAGTAAGGTTAGACTTTGAATGTACGAATAATGTTGCTGAGTATGAAGCTTGTATTCTGGGTCTAGAAGCTGCAATTGGTCTCAGAATCAAAATTCTAGAAGTTTTGGGGGATTCTGCCTTGGTTATCTATCAAGTCAAAGGTGAGTGGGAAACTAAGGATAAGAAACTGATCCCATATCATGCTTATATTGTGGAGATGATCAAATACTTTGATGAGATTACCTTCCGACATGTTCCTCGATCAGAAAATCACATAGCCGACTCCCTAGCAATGTTAGCTTCAATGTGGCAAGTCAGGTTTTTCAACGAAGCACCTCTCATCAGTATCGAGCGCAAGACCGAACCAACTTACTTCCAGTCAGTTGAAGAAGAGATGGATGGAAAACCATGGTTTCACGACATCATGAATTATCTGAAAACTCAGGAGTACCCCGCCAATGCTTCCAGTATTGATAAGAAAACTTTGCGAAGATTGTCGTCCAAATTCTTTCTCAGTAACAATGTGCTTTACAAGAGGAATCACGACATGGTCCTGCTAAGATGTGTTGACAAGCGAGAAGCAGGCCTATTGATTCACGACATTCACGAAGGAGCCTTTGGCACTCACGCCAATGGGCATGCCATGGTTAAAAAGATCTTGAGGGCTGGTTATTATTGGTTAACCATGGAAGCTGATTGTATCCAATACGCCAGAAAATGTCATAAGTGCCAGATCTACGCTGATAGGATGCATGTCCTCCTACCTTGATGAATGTGTTGTCATCCCCTTGGCCTTTCTCTATGTGGGGCATTGATATGATTGGAGTTATTGAGCCGAAAGCTTCTAATGGTCATCGTTTCATTTTAGTGGCCATTGATTATTTCACTAAGTGGGTTGAAGTTGCTTCTTTTACCAATGTGACCAGGCAAGTGGTTGCCCGTTTCATCAAGAATAATATCATTTGTCGTTATGGAATCCCCAACAGGATCATCACTGATAATGGAACAAATCTGAACAACAAAACGATGAAAGAGTTATGTGACAATTTCAAGATTGAGCATCACAATTCCTCACCTTACCGTCCCAAGATGAATGGAGCTATCGAGGCTGCTAATAAAAACATCAAGAAGATCTTGCAGAAGATGGTCAAGACTTATAAGGATTGGCACGAGATGTTACCATTTTCTTTGCAGGGGTACAGAACTTCGGTTCGAACTTCGACAGGGGCAACTCCTTTTTCTCTGGTATATGGAATGGACGCGGTCCTCCCTATTGAAGTAGAAATACCATCTTTGAGAATCCTGATGGAAACTAAGCTTGACGAAGCTGAATGGGTTAGAGAGAGATATGACCAACTGAACCTCATCGACGAGAAGTGACTAACTGCTATCTGTCACGATCATCTATATCAGACAAGAGTGAAAAGGGCTTTCGACAAGAAGGTCCGTGTCTGGGAGTTTCGAGAAGGAGAGCTTGTACTCAAGAAGATTCTACCATCTCAAAGGGATACTCGTGGAAAGTGGGCGCCTAACTATGAGGGTCCATTTGTGGTAAAGACTGTATTTTTAGGAGGTTCTTTATTCCTCACAACAATGGATGGTGAACAACTCTCACACCCTGTAAATGCTGATTCAATACTGAAATATTACGCTTGAAAATTTATGTCCTCTTGTCTGTATGGCCAGCAAAGAATTCTAGAGTTTTTAGTCATTAGGGAGATAGTGGTCATTGGATATGATGTAATCCTTCCCCATTGCCATTTTTCAATTGTAATGATCCATGGAACTTCGCTATCGGCGAGTTACCATTCTAATAAAATCAGATTTTTGAGCCATTCTTTGTTTGATATTTATCACTTCTCTGATATTTTTCTCGTTATGCAAAACTTCACTTATTTATTAATAACGATGTTTAAAAGCGGAAAATGTTTTGAAAACTTTGAACTTTATTTACTAAAAGAGGATTGGCAGTATTTCACTAATGGCTGACCACTAATTAAAGGGCTTCTCACTAGTATCTTCACAAGACATTTTTTGAGAAATTATTTCCCCAGCAAATTGAGGATGTTCTCACATTGACTTTAAGACTACTACCTGCTCAGATTTCAGTGTGATTCTTTGTGGTGGACACCGTGTTTTCTTTTTTTGCTGTCCCCGGTCTGTCGTTTCTTGCATATCATTTAGCATTCGCATCATACCATAGCATTGAGCATCTTTGCATTTGGGTGTTTTTGTTTGTGTGGTTTTGTTTTTCTTTCCTTTTTCCCTTTTTTTTGTGGGTCTTTGGTTCTTTGTCTTTGTTTTGCTTGTGTCCGGTCTTTCACCTTTGTGCACCAGATTTTGACTCTTTGTGCAGTATTCCCCAGGAAGTCTAACCTGTAATCCTGGTATTAACCTATCTGATACTTTATCTCCTCATGTGGATACCTAAAAGTCCAGCAATCATTGGCATTGTTTAATCAGGTTATCGTGAACCTAACTTCTGGTTATCGTGAACCAGTTTTCTTATACCAGGTTATCGTGGACCTAAACTTCTGGTTATCATGAACCAGTTTTCTTATACCAGGTTATCGTGGACCTAAACTTCTGGTTATCGTGAACCAGTTTTCTTATACCAGGTTATCGTGGACCTAAACCTCTGGTTATCGTGAACCAGTTGTTTGTATCAGGTTATCGTGAACCTAAACTTCTGATTATCGTGAACCAGTTTTCTTATATCAGGATATCGTGAACCTAAACTTCTGGTTATCGTGAACCAGTTTTGTTTGTATCAGGTTATCGTGAACCTGTATTTTCGGTTATCGTGAACCATTTGTTGATATCAGGTTATTGTGAACCTGTATTGATTAAACTCAGGTCAAATATGAACCTAAACCAAAATTTCAAATCCAGCTCATACTGATTTTCCTCATAAAGCAAATTATTTGTTGTCTCAACCAACTCATGTGAGTACCAGGGTCTATTCTTGGCTCATTAACCTTGTTCCCATTTAAACCCCAGGTGTTTTTATCTGGCACGCAAAGTTCGTCTTTGTCTTTTCTGGTTATTTTCTTGAAGATCCCGTTTGAACTCTTCAGTATAAGAAACCCTCAGAAAATCTTGTTTTCGAGTGTCTATCCTTTTATTTCAACTGATCCCCTGTGGAGATCGTGTCTTCTTTCTGGTTTTATGCCCAGTAAGATTGTGTCTTTTCCCCAGTGTCGTCCGGTCAAATTTGAACCTGTCGTCCATCTCCCTGGATCCTTCCCCAGTGGAGATTACCTTTTGTTTTTATCCTTGGTGTTGCCTCAGGGTCTCCCCAGTGGGTCTCTTTTGTTGGTTAGCCTGTATCCCCAAGGTTCGCTTTCCTTGTGGCTACTAACCTTCTTTCTTCCCCAGTGAGGCTCATCTGTGTTTGGTAGCTCTTTTTTTTTCTTTGGTGTCCTGTTTTGTCTGCATTTTTACATCTATCATGGCATCATATCATCATATTAGTAGCATTGCATGTCTTTGCATCTAAGGGCAAAATTTTCGGGTATCTGTATTTAAATATCTTTCACCATGATTTCATGAAGATTTTCATCTCTCATGTCATCCGGTGAAGATATTTAAATAGGGGCAACTGTTGTACCCCAAATTTTACCCTTAGATCCATTGATCTCTTGCATGTCATATTAGTTCAATCATGTTGCATAGCTAACCCTTTTATCAGATTTTGTTTGTGTTTGTTTCATTTGTGAATCAGGTATTATGTCCAGAAGATTCAAGAGGTGATTAATCAAGATTTTGGATGGAGCATTGAATCAAGCAAGTCTCTCATTTCAAGAGATATCTCTATAAACCTCTCTATGATCCTCTCCATAACCAAATACCTACCCATTTTATCCACCCTCAATTATCATTTTTATTCCAAACCAATTTCAATAGTCCTTTATCAACCAATTTTATCCAATTTCTATATTTTTCAAACCATATACATAACCATTTCAATTACCTAATTCACCTATCATTTATTTTTCTTTATAAACCATTTCCTTTTTATAATAAAAATAGAAAACCAATTCTAATATGTGATCTTTAAGCCCACCATGATAGGCCCATCGTGACCAAAAGTATGTTACAAAAATATGGAAATGAAATGCATTAACCAAGGACCAATAGGAAATGAGCAATTTGCTTTGACTTTTCAACTTAGCTTTTCTGACCAATGGAGAGGCGACATGTGGCATACAAAGAAGCAAACCAATCCAAGTTTGCTCTTCTTCCTTGGTCGTGCTTGCGAGCTTCAGATTGGAAGAAGAAATTCAAACATAAGTGTATCAAATTCATCCAAAAATCGTTTCAACCTCAATCCTTTGGCGCATTTCATTCATTTTGAATTCGCCAAAAACATTGCCCGTTTAAGCTTTCAGTGGTTTGGCTCATTAAAAGTGTTTCTGAGGCATTACTCATTTCAGCATCCAACCTGTTCTCATCTGCAAATCTCTTCACGCAATCCCAATCATTGCCTCATCTGATACCCTCTCAATGACATTAAAGGAGGAGCTCTGAAGCAATACATGAAGTAGTGAAATTGACCCTGCAACCTCTGAGATTTTGTGCAATAAAGCAACGCATTTGTCTCCAAGGAGTGGACCATATTTGAATTTTGAAAAGAGACGTTGTAACCCTAGTTTCTACTTAGCATACCAAGTGTTTGATCATTGGACTCAAGCAACCCAGGCCCATTTGTTCAGCCTATAAAAGGAGCTTGCTTCTACACTTTAACACACCAACAATTCTCACAAACACTCAAATATTCTCTGAAATTTCCTAAGTTTCGAGCAAGAAATGAGGGAGGTGGATTTGGAGTGCTTTGGAAGGAAAAGCAGTCAGCATACTTGAAGGCAGTGGACATTACTCCACTTGGTATCGTATTCTTTCCTCTTGTTAATCATGCTCATTTAATGCCATTATGTCATATTCATCTTGTTGTTTCTTTTACATATGTGTCTTGCTGATGTGTGTTTGAATATGAGTGTTTTCTCATGGTTCGATTTCATAAGATAGCTTGATTTTGTTTAGTGATATGTTGAGGTATATGTATGCTTGTTGTATTAAGTTGTAATGATTGTGGTTGAATTTATGCTTGCTACATGACTAATTTATGCTTTTGGTTTTGCTCATTGAATGGCTATAAGCTTACAAGATTTCGCTTTGGTTCTCACACTGTCAAGATTGGATGTTTGAATTTATTAACCTACTTGGATGTCATATGTGTTTAGATGTGATTTTGAGGCCAGAGATTCATGAATCTTTATTCCTCTTTGTAGTTCTGATATGCTCCTAAGTTGTAGTTTAGATGAGCCTATCTATTTTTGTTGTTAGTTTAATGGTTGTTAGGAACTGTTAAGTTATTCTCTTTAAAGTAACATTAGTTTTCTTTTTCTGTCACCATCATATATGATCATTTTATGTTCTCAAGTCATGGCTTGAACTTCATTGTTGCTGATGCTTGGTTGATTATTCATGTATGTGCTTATATTGGTATGCATCTCTTTGCCTTGGCATTGATTTTGGCTGACTATGTGCCTAAGTTTGGTTTACTTGAACTGTTATGTTGCTTAGTGTTTCAGTTTCTTGTGTTACAGTCCATTGGTTTGATATTAGTGTAGGTTCATATCCATGAATTTTGAACTTTGGATAAGAATGGTGTTTCTGTCAGTTTGCTTTGAGTTGTTCCCATCATGTGCCTCAATATTCCATGACCTGCCATGTTACTTCAATCTATGCATGTTAATACTATTGTGTGAAACTGTTAACTTCAGAAAGTCATGTTATGTGGCATCATACTTTTGTTCTTCATGTTAAACTTTATGTTCATGATATGTGTTGCTAGCTTTGATGTGTTTTTTTTACATGCTCCTAAGTTATGGATGTTTGATGTCATTTTGTGTTTCTAATATGTGCCAGTCTGAATCTAGTTTGATGTATGTGTTTGTATGATGGTTGCCCAAGTTGGTTTTACTATGTCATATGTTATTACCTATTTTTTTTAAATGATACCACTTGAATGAATTTGGTTGTTATGCTGTCTTGTAACATGTCCTATTCTTGAATACATGTGAAGCTTTTGACCATCATGATGCGTGTGTACTTATCACTGTAAACATGACTAATTTATGCTTGTACCAACATGATGTGTGTAGCTGTTACGTGTATATGATACTCATGTCTAGCTGTTACTTGATTTAGATGACACTATGTTTGAGCCTTTGTTTTTTTATGACAGTAATGTGTTTCGAATTTACCTTGCTCTTGCACTGATTTGTTTGTTTACATTAAACTTATGTTTGAGTCCATGCCATACTATTTAGGATTCCATGATCTGCACATCTGTGTATCAGTTGTGTACAAGATGTATCATTTCATTAATTTCCATATGAATGTGTTGTATGCTCACTGCCTTGTAATGACGTGTTGATTATATGATGCTGACTACTTGTGTTGTTGATGTTGTTACTACCATTCTACTTAGCCTTTGTTTTAATCATAGAAACTGTCAATAACAATCTTAGAATATGCTTTTATCTTGATCTGTCATATCCCTTTTCTTTCACCACTCTTTGTGATATATTGGAGTTGCTTTTGAACTTTGAGAGAGTATCATTGGAACTGACTGCATCATGCCTTAGCCTATCTCTTGTCTTCATGCATTTTAAGCTTATTTATAACCTTATCAATTATGTGACTTTAGTTCTAAGACATTTCTGCTACCCTTCATTAAGCATGCTAAAATCTTGAGAACCTTTGCTATACATGAAAACTTATCGTACTGTTATAGATTCCATAGTCTACATGTGTGTTTGGTTCATTGTATTCAAGTTAGGTCCTTGCATAATTTCCAATTGAATGTGTTGGATGTATAATGTATGCTTGCTGCCATGGCTGTGTGAATTTGTTGCCTTATACATTCAGTTGTTCCTTTACTCTTTGGATGTCCAATGCGCATAATGAAAGCACTCGTTTGGTACTTAATATGTGTGTTAATTAATGGTGTGGAAGTTTAGATTATATGCTTCTGTTTCCTTCTGCTTGGCAACAATGTTTTCTATCATGAGCGAATTATGGTTGTTTCATTAAATTTGAATTATATGCGCATGAATGTCTTATGTATTATTTGAGTTGGATTTGTTACCGGATGTAACAGCCACCCTAGTGGCAAGCACACACTATCACATGCCCTTGCACCCTTAGGACTGGGGTTCGAACCCCCCTCGCCCCAGTCCTTTTTTTTTACTTTTCTGATTTTCGCTTCTTTTTACATATATATGCGTGTTCTCACTATGTATTCAAGAGTGCGCGTTGGCTTGGTTGGTATTGGTTTTAAGCTGTAAGCGAAGGGTCCTGGGTTCAATCCCTAGGAGTGCCCTTTCCTCTCTTTTTAATACTTAGTTGTTTTTACTTATTTTATTTTTTCCAAGTTTATGCTTAAATTTCTAACTTTCATAACTTGTTCATTTTCCATCCTTTTTCTCCCATTCTTTTTGCTATGTTCTTTAAATTGAATCTACTTTTTTTAATATAAAAAGAAATGGTTGAAAATGTTTAATACTATTTGCTTTTATTTATGTTAAGATTGGAAATTTCTCTTAAGGTTTTATTCTTTATGCATCTTGCCATGTTATTTTTGCTTACCATGTTTGAGTAATGTCTAATATGTATGATTCTAAATTTGCATGATTTCATAAGCTTTGTTTCATCTCATTATCTTATTCATGTATTCTTGCATCATCATATTGAATTTATAACTCTTTATTTCATAGTAATTTTACAACTATTATCTTTGCCCCATTCCAAAGGGAGATCATTCTTAAATTGACTCATTGAGTCACTAAACAACCACCATACCCTATCCTTTTAGGTTTATCCTATTTCCTGGCCTCATGAGAGCCAATGAAATCACAACTTAGAAATAGGTTAGAGTTTTGAACTCTATGTGATTCTCATCATCATGAGAACTCACTTTTCCCCTATACCTTAGACTTAGAGAGTTATCGTGAACTCTAAAATGAGCTCATACTCATTTCCCCTTGGAACTTTGGCCATAGTCAATGGTTCCTCTCCTTCACCCTTAGATCGGTGAACTACAGATACTCTGATTCCACTCCCGTCAGGATACATAGGCGCAAGGTGCGAGACCTTGTCGAGTATACTTAGATACTAACCCCTAGGGTTTCAACCTTTAGCATAGCACCTTTAGCAAGCGAGTAAGACATAACAAATTAAAACAAGAGGTTCCTGTAGAGTACTACGGACGTTTAGGGTGCTAATACCTTCCCTAGGCGTAACCAACCCCCGAACCTTAGATCTCCCCCCTTTAGGTTTTTCTCGATCTTGAACCTTTCCTTTGGATAAATCAAAGTCGGTGGTGAATTCAAAGTTTTGCGATGCAAGTTAATTAATAGCTTGTTATCCGATTCTCACCGCAACAAAGTCCTAATTTTTTTTAAAGAAACATAAAAGTGGATTGTCAATCGCATGGCATGAATCTGTTGATGAGAGTGAAGGAGAAGTGGCTAATAAAGTGATGGATTTTACTGGGAAATATGACTCTTGTAGTGAGTCTAGTGATGAAGAGATGTCAGTATAAGAATTTGTTGAAACATATAGAGAGCTTCTTAATGAATAGAAGAAATCTTGCTTGAGAGAAGAGAACAAAAATAAGATCATAAGTGATCTACTTCTTGAAAATGAGAAGCTTGGTTTAACTATTGTAGGTCTCCAAGAGGAAGTCACATTGTTAGAGTCCAAATTTGACGATATGACAAAATTTGTTCGTATGTTGAATAGTGGTTCTGATATGCTAGATGAGATCTTAAAGATTGGGGAAAATAAGTCTATAGGGTTTGAATAAAGTTCCATGAACAAAAATGTCAAATTTCCCTTTAAGAGGGTTGTTGCTCCTGAAAAGAAATATTAGTCTTTGATGAAAGACCACATGTCTCAGCATCCTTCTCAACACGTGTTCCCTCATAATAAAGGCCATGGAAATCTTGATTCACCACGAAAATATGAGTTCTCCAGCCTCCAAAACATGTTCTTGTAGTGAAAAATCGTCCTTTTCCATCAAAAATCAAATATCCCCTCAAAAAATCACTTTCTGGCTTAAAATACTCAAAACTTGGTCTTTTTTGCGATTTTGGGCGCCCATGCGTGTATGGGGGCATATGGGCCATATGATACGTGTATGGCACAGGGTGAGGCATATGGGCCATACACGTATGGGGCAGACCATACACGTATGGGAAGAAATACCCACTTTTCAGATCTGATATGCGTATGGGACAATTGATACGCATATGGGAATTCCAAATTATCCTTTGGTGTCTTCATGAAAGTTGTAGCCCTTGATGTTAGCTTTCATATTCTTCCAATCCCACGCCATTCTGAGTTATGTCGCTCTAGATATGATCAAAATACTACAGGTCTATCATGATGTGCAATATGTTGAAAAATAGACTTTGTGAATCCTTCTGAAAATTTGTCGCATACTTAAGACAAGTAAATGACGCTTAAGAAAATAAGTAAATGATGAATAAAAAACACACAAGTAAATGACACTCTTTCCCACACTTAAGACACACATTGTCCTCAATGAAAGAAACAAGTATAAAATAAGGATAAGAGAAAGGAAAGAACACACCCGAGGAGTAAAGGCGGATATATGGTTGTATAAGTAGCCTTTCCCAATGAGAGATTTTCTACAGTTTCCTCTTCCAATGTGAGGCTCTCATGGAATAGCTTAAGACGGTGTCCATTAACTTTGAAGTTTTTATCAGTACATTCACTTTTTATTCCTGAATCAAAGGACATTCTTCTATAGGTAAAAGTGTTGAATGGACAAGTGAAAGTGGTATTCTCCTTATCCTCTGGTGCAATATAGATCTTAATTTTCACATCATCTAAAATCAAGGGGTTAAGTCACCTTGGGGCTTCCTAACTGATGTTTTTTCCATCCTCAAGTAAGATTCTATTCATAACCATGGACGTACTAATACCAGGAATGTCACACAAGGTCCATTCAATTGTCTTCTTATGTTTCTTTAATATCTGTAACACTTTTTGTTCATGTTCAGATCCAATTTTAGATAAAATTACTACATGCAAATTTTCTTCAAATTCTAAAAATGCATATTTTAAATTTGAAGGGAGTGAGTTAAGCTCTAAAGCAAATGGTTGCTCAATGGATGGCAAAATTTTGGCAGCAGGAGCTACATTTACATCTGCAACATCAACTTATCAGTAGAAATATCATAAGAAATATCAACCTGTAAGGCAACTTCAATTTCAGCACAAACGGAATATAAGTGAGTATCAGTACAAATATAACAAGTATAAGTGTCATCAAAATCAGACAAAGAAGGGAAATTAGCAAAAAGTGAATCAGGTGCAGCAAGTTCTTTTAAGGTTCTTTGTTCAGCCATGTTATGATAATTAAACTCAAAACTAGAATCAAACAAATTATGAGAAAAACCAAAATCAGAATCATTATCGCTAATGGGTGCACTAGTAGTCATGCATAATGAAATAGCAATGCAACAAATATGAAAATACCAACAATATCCCTAATGAGAAAAACAATTGAAAAAAATGAAAAACGATTAAAATATAATATAAAAAACTGGAAATATTACTAAAAATCAAATAAAATCATAATTAGACTCTAAAAAAATTTTGAAAATTTTCAAAAATATAAAAATAGGAAATAAATCAAATAAAATAGAAAAACAAGAAATCTGCGATTTTGAGGCTCAAAGTCCCCTAAAAGTTTCTTTTAAAAGTGTAATGTTTGTTGGATTAAATATGAATTTATGGAAAAATTTGGAGCAATTCAAAACAGTAGCTTACACAATGTCATCTGATAGGCTGAAATACTTACAACTATACTCTGCAACCCTGAAGTTCAACAAACAAAAACTAAAAACAAAAAATTGCTAACAATACTCTAAACTAGGATTCTAAAATTGGCTAAAATTGTTAAAGAGTCTTCGGTAACAACGCCAAATTGATTCGTTGTCACACACGGGTCAAAAACAAGTTTAATAAATGTAGTAAACGAAAGCGACACTCGAGTCGTATCATAAGGACTCTTGAGTATATTTAACTAATCAACTGACACAAAAGGGGAGGTTTTGATTTTCGATTAAGAGGTGATAAACAATTAAATGAATTTGATTGCAATTACTATTAATAAACTAATCTACTTATTCAGTTCTTACTTATCATCAATTATTACAATTCCAAATCCCCAAGAGAATCCTATTTCCTTTTCAACTACAATATCGATCAAACAAGCGTAATCAATATTATCTGACTCATGTTCCTATTTGTCGAATTAAGCATCTAGTTGAAGACAGTGCGGAAAAGACGAAAAAGCTACGCTAAACACGGTGTCGGTAAGAAACCTAAATCAATCGGGAAAAAATCAATTCTAATCTATAAGAAATCGAATTAAGAAAATAAGATTCAACATAGACAGAACTTAAAGGAAAAAGAATTTGAATTGAAAAATTATAATAATCTCGAAGTTTTGGAACCTGAATACAACAGATCAACCAAGATGATTAGTTCTCCATATAAATCGTACAAAGCTTCTTATTTTTTGTGAAAACTAGGAATAACCTAGCAGTAGCACTGCATATTAGTTTAAATATTACAATAGAAATTGGGCCCTAATAGCATCCGACCCGAAAAACAAAAAAAAATCGGCCCAAAAGTTATTATTTTTTAAACTCTGGAACTAAAACGAATTATTCTACCATTCTTCACTCCAAATTAGCTCTTGACTTCAACATGAAACTTATAGCTTATCCTCTCAGCTTTCCAACATATATAAGAACACCTCAATTCGATTTTCGTAGCTTAAGTTATGACCTACAGAATGAGAAGGTTCCAAACTATCGCTTATTTAAAAAATAAATAATCAAATTAAAATAAAAGCATAAATAAGCAAAACTTAGGAAACACACTAAAAACAGTAAAATAGAAGCAACAAGTCACAATTAAACATCATGCCAAAAAGCACGTTGATGAAGTTAACTCTAGAGGGAGTTTCGTTAAAACCCATTTCCTTGATTGCGAAAGCTTTTGATGGTTCCAAGTGTGTCGTGATTGGAGAGGTGGATCTTCCTATACGGATTAGTTCCCACACTTTTTAAATTACATTCCAAGTCATGGAAATACATCCATCTTACAGCTTCCTACTTGGACGCCCCTAGATCCATATTGCTAGAGCAACTACTTCAACACTACATCAAAAGCTCAAGTTTATCACTAGTAGAAAAAAATCACAAAGGGCTTTTAAGGTTGTAGCTTGGTCTGACTCACAACCAAGGCGTCGCAGTGAGAATCGGATACCGTAGCTATTATATTAACTAGGTTCACAAATCTTAATTCACCACCAATCTTTAATTTATCCAAAGGAAGGGAAAAAAAAGCGAATAACCCAAAATATGCAATGCAATGCAGAGCCAAAGAGAATCTAAGGTTCAGAGGTTTGTTATACCTAAGGAAGGTGCTAGCATCCTAAGTATCTGTAGTACTTTACAGGAACCTCCTTTTTTATTGTGTTATTTGCTATTTGTTTGCTAAGGGTGAAAAGGTAAAAGGGAGACCTAAGGTGTTATTTCTAAGTATGCTCGCCAAGACATCGCATCTCGTGCCTACGTATCTTGACTAAAAGAATCAGAGCATTTGTAGTTCCCCTCAATAAGGGTAAACAAAGTAAAAGGAAAAGGTTGCTCGCTAAGGATTGACCTTGTGCCTACGTATTCTCAAAAGGAACTTTGAGAAATTAGAGCGTCCGTAGTTCGAACGACGGGTTGCCAAGTTCTAAGAACCAAGAACAACAAAGACAAGTAAAGAACAAACGAGGGACATGCAAAATAAGAATAAGTCAACATACAATCTCTTCCCTTGGGTTAAGTCAACAAGGAATAAAAAGCAGCAGAAACACAGGAAAACATCATGTAAATGGTATCAAATAAAGGCACAGACACAGTACACGGAAAAACATCATGTAAACAGTAAAGACACGTGGCAAAGCATCGTGAACAAAATAGAGGCACACGGCAAAGCATCGCGTATAAAAAGCAGACAGTCATGAAATAGAATCGGGCAACAAGAAATTATTAATTGATTTAAATATTAATATTTATATTAACTAATAATTAAAATATATTTTTATATATATTTTTAATAATATCGAAAAACTTGATAAGAATATTAAAAACAAAAGATTAAAATATTTTTGATCTTTTTCTAGAATATGCAAATACATAAAGAAATGATATTAAGACACTATATATATATATATATTTATATATATATATATATATATATATATATATATATATAAATTAAAACTCAAATCACAATTTTATATACGAATCTACAAAATTAAAACAAAAAAACCAAAAATATGTATATATATTAAGCCTTAAACGGAAAGACTTAAAAATTGAAACTAAAAAGAAGGTACATGTAAAACAAGAAAAAAATGGAGGGTACATATGTATAACTGAAAACTAAATGTATAAATATATTATTATAACCTTTAAAAAAAAGTAGAAATAAATATATCACTATAACTTTTAAAAGACTACCAATAGGTATAACTTTAAAAAAGAGTAGTAACTATAACTTTAAAAAAAGCAAACAGTAACTATAACTTAAAAAACTAGCAGTAATTATAAATTTAAAAAACTAGCAGTAAGTATAGCTAAAAAACTTAGAAGTATGTATAACATATAACTATATCTTAAAAACAAACTGAAGTATATGTGTAATTGTAACTAAAAAAACAGAAGTATATAATTAAAACTGATAGAAACAAACATTTAAAATGGAGCCAAGGTATGTCAGCAGAATAACAAGCCAATGAATCAAGCAAAAATCACAAATTAATAGCAGCAGCACATCAATAATGATAAGATCGCATTCAAACCGAACCAAAACTCAACGCACACCAATCGGTAAATACGCTAGGTAGTCAAATTAAAACCAGCACAAAATATCAAAACATCATACAACATAATACAAGAGAAAACTCGTTTCCGAATGTCACCGCAATGTCGAACCGTTGTTGTCGGAAGTTGGAGGAGCAAGATGTTGCGCTTGCTGTTGCGAAGTGAGTTGGTATACTGTTGTGGAGAGGCCGTGTGACTGAGTTGTTGTGGTGCGTTGAAGTTGTCGGCGCGGAGGAAGTCGCAAACTAAAGAAAACAGTAATGGCGAAGGATGCGTCGGAAGAAGAAGTTATACGAAAGGTGGAGTAACAAGAGTGGTAGTAATGGAGGGATGAGTGAAGAAGTGAAGGTAGGTCCCCTTTATATAGGTGCTTCTGAAATCTTTAAATTGAATGTCAACTTTTAATGTTCTCCCACTTTAGACAGACATGTTTGCAAGAATTTGAAAAAAAACTTTCCTTTTCATTGTATTTATGTTTGGGACATGTTGGACCGTGTCAGGTTTTGTTTGAAAAGAAATATGATCCTTGTTCTCTTTCACCAAAACGAAAAAAAAAACAAAATAAATCCTAAACTTAGTTACTGAGTATTACTCAAAATAATTAAAAAACAAAAATAATGAAAATATAAAAAGAAAAAAAACAAAATATTAAAATAAACAAGATAAAAAAACTGATTAATTTAAAGAACTACTAATTAAAAATAGAAATAAAAATGGCAAAAACAAGTAATTGGTCCGGTATCGAAGTGCTCGAAAAAATAAAATGAATACACCAAAATGATCAGCAAAAAATATATTTTTCGAAAAAATACAGCGTTTTGTCAAATTTTGAAATAAATTTTACCCGCTAAAACGACTTAAACTGTCCGAAAATGCGACCGAAAAGTGATAGGAAATTTAAAACGAACACACCAGGTTAAACTACGCGAAATGTAGATTAATATGACTGGCGTTTGCAGGTTCGATTTTAAAAATTTTCGTCCACTGATTTTACGCACAGTTGACTTTAGTTTGACCGATTCGACTGTAATTCCGACAAGTTTATTTCAGCTAATAAATTGGGTATTATGAGAGATGAAAGACATTATATGCTATGCAGGTGATGCAAAATGAAAATACATAATCTTAGGGAAAAAAATTAGGGTGTGACAGATGCCCCTATTTAAGTTTCTTCTATCCGGAGATATGGAGATTGAAATCTTCGTCTCAACGTGATAGGGGAGACTTAAATACAAACGTGCACAATTTTTGGCCCTAAGATGCCACAAGATACACATGATATGACATGAAATGATATGAATGCAAGACAGAGATCCTGTGAGAAAAGGTGCCACATGGGATAACTGTATATGGAAATGCTGCTGAAAGCACAACTAAAGAATGAAAGACCCAACGAAGAACAACTCAGGAAACAAAGTAAGATTCCATGGGGAAAAGTATCAAGGAGACACAACTGAGGAATACAAGATATTATGGATATCTGCCAAGGTGACAAAGAGTATCCAATAATACTTGGAAAAAAGAGGGACAAAACCTGACTGGACATACAGACATCCGGGAAAGCATCAGATGTTGAAAGTAATGCAAATCAGGAAAACACATCAGAAACATCTAGGGAAGCATTAGATGTGGTGCGAGACCAAATCTGTGTATGCAACAAAGATTTCCAAGAAAGCATTTAACTTTACTGTGGAATACACAGAAACATCTAGAAAGCAGAAGCAACTTACTGGGGAAAGGGTTATAGTTATCAGAGGTTTTGTCAGAAATGCATTGAACAAAACTCTAGGAAAGTATAACAACAACCATCAAAGTCATTCAGAATAATGTTGAATAAAATTTGGAACATAAACAGTTATCTGAGATTACCAGGAAACCATCAGAGTTATTCAGAATAGCATTGAATAAGCTCCACTGGGGGATCAACGGTCATCATCTGAGAATGGAACTGGATGGAAAAGAGTCATAACATTCAGAAGATCATTGAACGAGGTGAGGAGAATTTTGAGAAATCTATGAGAGGCAAGCCAGCAGACATCAGAGGCATTTAGAAAAGCATTGAATGGACTCCAAAAAACATCAGAGATATTCAGAAGAGCGTTGAATAAACTCCAAAAAACATTAGAGATATTTGGAAAAACATCGAATAAACTCCGGAACACCTAAGAGATATTCAGAAAAACATCGAATAAACTCCAAAACAAATCAGAGATATTCGGAAAAACATCGAATAAACTCTGGAACACATCAGAGATATTAGGAAAAACATCGAATAAACTCCGGAACACATCCAGAAAAGCATTGGATGGAAAATGGAAACAGACTTGAAAACAATCAACAGCTCTTAACCACAGTCAGAAATAAATTAAAGACATCTAGAAGAGCATTAGATGAAGACAACGATTCTGAAAATACATTCAAAACATTTAGAAAAGCATTAAATGTACGGGAAAAGGTTTTGAAGACATATATGGAAGAACGTCAGATAAGCAACATCATATCTGGAAGAACATCAGATAAACAAGGTCGTATTTGGAAGAAAGTCAGATAGACATAAAAGGAGTTCTGGAAAAACATCAGAACAAAGTCGTATCTGGAAGAACGTCAGATAGACACAAAGGAGGTTCTGGAAAAACATCAGAACAAAAGACACATCTGGAAAATCATAGACGGTAAAAGCAACAACATTCTGGAAAAGCATCAGAATTGCCAAGGTATATATCTGGAAACTCGCTGGGGAATAAAAGTAAAGACATTCTGGAAAGGCATCAGAATCACAATGGAAACATCTGGAAAAACATCAGATAAGTTCTGGGAAAACATCAGAACAAAAAACTCAATCTGGTAAAACATCAGAGAGATAAATATATTCAGTAAAACTTTAGATATATTCTAGAAAAACATTAGAATCAAAATGGTATATCTGGAAAAACATCAGATAAGTTCTGAAAGAACATCAGAACAAAAGACTCAATCTGGTAAAGTATTAGAGAGACAAACACATGTGACATCCAAGAATTTCATTGGACGCAAAAGAAGAACAGACATATCCGGAAAAACAATCGGATAAGAACGGTCATATCTGGAAGAACGTCAGGTAGACGCGAAAATATTTGTTTGGTAGGTGCCAAGTAAGTTGGACTTTGACCACAAGGTAAGATGTGAATAACAACACGACCTGTGGAGAATGCAAATGAGGATGAAACATTCTTGCTATGCATATGTATATGAATTATGCAGATGATATATGATCAAATGCAAACATCGACGACACTACTTGACTATTTTAGGGAGAAAACAAGACTGAAAGGCTGATTCCTCAACACGGAGGTCACTACCATTTTTCTTGGGGACTAAAGATGCTACTGCTGAGAACATCTCTACCACACTGGTAAACTGTATCAAGTTGATGATCCTTGTAGGAAGGATAGAGAGCTGCTTGGGAATTCTTCAAGTAAGTTGCCCCAGATTAGCTGACTGTTGTAGATGAACTCTTTGATGCTTCAGCTTGTCTGATTTTGAAGATGAATGCTTTACTGTGCGCTTGGAAAGCTTGCCCCAGTTTGAGTCTTAAAAGATCCTCTGGATAAACCAATTCTGAGAATGACTTGCCCCTAATAGGATCATCGACCATGTTTCTCAACTGTTTGAAAATTCCTTGAGAGGAAAACCAGTTTGTAAACAAAAGTGTCCATACAAACATGGTAATTTAATGCAAAGTTCATGCAACTTTTGAAATCAAAATCCTTTTTTTAAAGATGCAAAGTACAATGAGTCGTTAGTCAGAACAAGGCGGTTCAAGACATTTAAAAGTGAAAGGTAAAGCAAAGGCGTGATGCCAAAACAAATGATCTGCAAAGATCTTTTGGAGTCAGTTTACGTAACCTTGCTATAGTATGCTTTCAAAATAACCTTGATTCTGTTATGTCTTTTGAGGTTTATAACGTGATCTGCTTCACGGTTTAAGAAACAAAGGATAAAGGCTCAAAGTTTATTTGTACTCACCCAATCTTCGTGATAACCTTCAGCCCTACGCTCAATTAACTCAGACTATGCACTCAGCTTCCCAGAGGTTGAGAATTGCACTGATGATAGTGATGACGATGGTTTAGAAGTCAAGGGACCCTTGAGATGACAGTCATTACTTCCCTATAACATTTAGTTGTTTTTGCCATTGAGGACTTTCATGGTAAGGATTTAAAGATCTCCTCTTTTTATTATCCCTAACTTTTTCCTGAATTATTTCTTGTGAATCTTACAGTCAACAGGATGCCCCAGTTTTGCCTAAGTCTCCTTCATAGGTTTTGAGTTAGCGGGCTCTTTTTTTTTTTTGAGAAAGAAAGAAAGTGACTGCCTGGCTTAATGATTACGATGAACCATCATCGGCTTTTTGGCTTGAAAAACATCTCCGACACTTGCTTGTAGTGTGCAAAGGAAAATTGATGGATGCAACCTTTATATGAAATGTGTTTTGCGCGAACGCACAACCAAGTTAATTGAGAACTACCCATCCCAAGGTTAAGATTGCGGGTTTTTGTAAAGAAAGAAACTCCAACTTCTAGGCTCGAAGGGGTTGACAAGGGAATAACTTTCTTATTTCTCTAGTGTTTGGGGGATTGAAACAAATGCCTTACATCGTCAGCAAATTTTATTTGAAAGCATACCAGCAGTTATGGATATAACGTTTTCGTCATCCTCCCTCCAATCTTTGCATAAAAAAGAAAATGGAGAAGAGATAAAATATTTTTTTGAAAAGGAAAGCATAAAAATGTAAATAAGGGACAAAATGAATTGAATCAAAAGTTGCAATGCTCATTTCATTAATCACGAAAGTACAAACATAATTTGAATGAAAATAGCTAGTACAAAATAAAGGAAGATGCAAACAACAAGAAATATGGCCTAGCGACTAGTTAAACACAAGGATGAGTTGTCTTGTCTTTGGGGAAGTAGCTAGGCTGAAGTCGACCGAAGCTTCACTTGGCGTGCTCTGGCAGAGGATTATTTTGAACATTAGGATTTCTATCATGAAAGCTAAGGATTCCGACCTTAATCAAATCACGCACTCTAGCCTTTAGTGCATAGCAATTTTCCGGATCGTGGCCTGTGGCACCTTCATGGAATGCACAGTGGAGATCAGATCTAAATCCACCTGGAAGAGTATTTGGAGGAGGAGGCAGAGTCCTTATGGTAATCAAACCTTTCTAAACTAGACCAGGATAAAGTTCAGTGTACATCATGGGAATAGGATCAAATTGGTTCCTATTACGGTACTGGTTCCGCCCTACAGCCGGACGTTGGGGAGCTTGAGCTGGTCGTGGAGTAGTAATCACAGGAGTAACAGTAGCAATGGCAGGGTGATTAGCATGTTGAGGTCTAGGACGAGTCCTTCTCACTTCAGTCATGAAAGCATTGGTATGGTCTCCGCTCTTCTTTTGGAAGTTCCCATAGGATTTCTTCGCACCATTAGAAGATATAGCAGCCTTGGACACTTTACCATTCTTGAGTCCTTCCTCGAGTCTTTGACCAATAGTTACCAAATCAGTGAAGTTAGAAGAAACACTGCCAATCATCTTCTCCCAATAGAATGCAGACAAGGTGTCCATGAACATTCCAGTCAGCTCCTTTTTTGCCAAAGGAGGTTCAACTTGGGAAGCCAACTCTTTCCACCACTGAGCATACTCCTTAAAAGATTCCTTCTCATTCTGAGACATATTTTGAAGTTGACGGCGGTCAGGAGCCATGTCAAGGTTGTACTTGTACTGCTTCTGTTGAATGCGGTATAGCGGCAAGCAGCAAAAATATTTATTTTCGGAAGAATTCCCTCCGGGATTTATGTCGTGTCCACAGAGATTGGTTCGAGGGAAAGAATGTCGTTCGACAATATCAATGTTAATGATTTTAGGTTTAAAATGGGTTTAAATTAAATGCAAGAAATAAAACTTATGAACATAAAAAGAATTCATTCTTTGGAGAGTAGAAAACTCTCGAGTTTACATTTCATCTACCCTATCAAATACTCAAACTTACTACTCAGTTGCACACAACCTAAATCACTCGTCAACATTATCACGTATCGCTCACAATAAAGGTTATGTCTAACGCAAAGTTGAGAGAACAACCGCATCGCCTCGGAGGTGATGTCTCACGCAACTCGACCACACGGAAGCATTAAGAATCGATACTCAAGTGAATATTAAGCCTAAAACTATCTCTAGAGTCTAGAACCTAATAGATGTTCATTCTAAATTTGGATTCAACGAGGATATGTCTACCGCAACTCAAACCCAAATAAAGAAATCATTCATCAACATTAATTTGTAAAATGAGTTTTATACAACACCATGAGCAATGAATATACATATAATCAAGGTAAACTTACATACAAACTCACAACAAATGGAAACTACAAAGGGAAGAGAGAAGAGGAATCAAAATCTCTCGCGGTGTCAATCACGATCCAAGAATCATCCACCCCCAATCGTCGAGTTACAACCTCCATTGATGCTTTTCTAAGCTCTAAACTAACAAAGAATGAAGATTTGATGAATTAGGAACAAATACCCCAAAACATCCCCTAAAAAAATGGTAAAAATGAACTTATAAACATTACAAATTCTGTCACGTTCGCTAAGCGGACGATTTACTCGCAAAGCGAGCCTCAAAAAGTGGCACTTAAGTGCCTCAGAAATGCTAAACCGCCTCTGCAAAATTCCAGAAGTCCGCAGTGCGAACGATTTATTCGCAAAGCGAATGCTTGCTGCACAGTTCGCAAAGCGAACCTTGGTCCTTTTCTCCCCTGTCCAATTCTGGGAACCTTCGCTGGGAACTTGCCAGGCATTCGCAAAGCGGACATTCGCTAGCACACTCGCAAAGCGAACATGACAGCAAACCAGCTCTTATTTGGACCACAACTTCTGCACCGTAACTCTGATTTACGCACGGTCGGAAGCTTTGGAAAGCTTATTCAATGCTCTTTTGAATATGGCAAGATATCCTTGATGGAATACCAGAAAAAATGAGAGAAAATCAATTAAACTCAATGATATTTACACGATACGCAATATATACACTAAAATGTAAAGTAAACGTATTTATAAACAAATCGGGGTTTATTCGAACGATATTAACCAAAAAGTATCGATAAGTGCAACAAAACTTATATACAAAAATAGTTACATTTTGCACTTATCAAACTCTCCCCAACTTAAACTTGTTTGTCCGCAAACAAGAATCAAGCAAACTTAAAAACACAAAAGTAATAACCAAAGAATCACGAATCAACAGGTTTTGAAAAATGGAAACAAATGTATGGTTTAAGTGAAAAACGGTACACACAAAGTAAATACTTACCACTAAACTACGACGACAACATAGTCACGAAACAATTGCAAAATACAAAAATCATGCCAAACATCCTAAAACAACATAAGTTCCAAAGTGAATCACACCTGCCAAAAACAATCATCGGTAGATAAAAAACACAAAATGAGATATTTATCACTCACACAACAATCATGCAAACAAAAGACTAAATTATGCATCCATCTGAAAATTCACATTGAACATACAAAAGCAAGAATCACAAGGCTTTAATGGTTGTAGCGTGGTCGCGCAAACAAACAAGGGGAAATTTCTAAAGGTAATTGAAACAAAAACTTGCCTAAACCTAAGGGAGTGATCAACTCACAAAGACTTAAACACACAATTCCAATCAACTTCTTCCAAAATCCCAAGTATTACACATCACACAATACTTATTTAGCACAATTATTTGAACTTTTTTTTTCCTTTCTCAAGGATTTTCTTTTTCTTTCCTTTTTCACTTTTTTCTTTTCTTTTCTTTGTCATATTTTTCTCTTTTTTCTTTTCTTTTTCAACCTCATAGAAACCAACCAATGAGTAAACAACCATTCTCTCCCCAACTTGAATTCAACCACATCATTATGTGAATACTCCCTACTTTCTAAGGCAAGGCAAAAATTCATACAACAACACACAGTTGAGGGTTCAAGAAAAAAACAAAAATCCATTCAAAAATAAGTGAACTAAATACTCATAGACAAGCATTAAGTTCAAATAAAACATGGATCAAAAAGCTCAAAGAGGTTACGATTGATCACACGCTCACAAGGTGAATGACTATTTGGCTAGGTAGTTGTGCTCAAAATGAAACAAAATGCCTTGATCCTTTTCATGCTTTCACATAATCAACACAAACAAAAGATTAAGCATAATAAAATCAAGTTAGAACAAGAATGTTGGTACTCCATACATATATGAACAATGGAAAGCTACCTCACAAAAAGGGTGGGAACTAAAGCGATTCACACAAGAATAAGTATACAAAAGAATGAATGGCATGGAAGTTTGTAAAATGCCTAAGTATCATGAATATGCTAAAGTCAAGAAAGCGATAAACACATACCTTGGACGTGTACAAAACTTAACAATATCATTACCATACATCCTCAAGTTGAAACGAACAAACTTGGAAAATCACCAAGCATCCTCAAATTGACCAACTAAAATTTGCGTCCAAACAACATACAAAAACATTAGAAATTAAAAACAATAAAAACATGCTTGTTTTACGTCGTAAGCTCGACGCCTTTACAATGCTTAGCTAGAAACTTCCTTCCTTCATGCCATGGTGATGCCTCACCGCGCAAACCAAAAGCAAGTGCCCTAACCAAATACTTAAACAAACGTTACGGGAACAAAATGTATACAACACTTGAACAAACATAATGGAAATAGACAATATATACGATATATACAAAACTCAAAAACAAAGAAACTATCGCAATGCGATCCAATATCAAAACCAATCCCCGGCAACGACGTCATTTTGTTGAATGCGGTATAGCGGCAAGCAGCAAAGATATTTATTTTCGGAAGAATTCCCACCGGGATATATATCGTGTCCACAGAGATCGGTTCGAGGGAAAGAATGTCATTCGACAATCTCAATGTTAATGAGTTTGGGTTTAAAATGGGTTTAAATTAAATGCGAGAAATAAAACTTATGAACATAAAAAGAATTCATTCTTTGGAGAATAGAAAACTCTCGAGTTTACATTTCTTCTACCCTATCAAATACTCAAACTTACTACTCAGTTGCACGTAACCTAAATCACTCGTCAACATTATCACGTATCGCTCACAACAAAGGTTATGTCTAACGCAAAGTTGAGAGAACAACCGCATCGTCTCGGAGGTGATGTCTCACGCAACTCGACCACACGGAAGCATTAAGAATCGATACTCAAGTGAATATTAAGCCTAAATCTATCTCTAGAGTCTAGAACCTAATAGATGTTCATTCTAAATCTGGATTCAACGAGGATATGTCTACCGCAACTCAAACCCAAATAAAGAAATCATTCATCAACATTAATTTGTAAAATGAGTTTTATACAACACCATGAGCACTGAATATACATATAATCAAGGTAAACTTACATACAAACTCACAACAAATGGAAACTACAAAGGGAAAAGAGAAGAGGAATCAAAATCTCTCGCGGTGTCAATCACGATCCAAGAATCATCCACCCTTAATCGTCGAGTTGAAACCTCTATTGATGCTTTTCTAAGCTCTAAACTAACAAAGAATGAAGATTTGGTGAATTGGGAACAAATACACCAAAACATCCCCTAAAAAATGGTAAAAATGAACTTATAAACATTACAAATTCTGTCACGTTCGCTAAGCGGACGATTTACTCGCACAGCGGGCCTCAAAAAGTGGCACTTAAGTGCCTCAGAAATGCTAAACCGCCTCTGCAAAATTCCAGAAGTTCGCAGTGCGAACGATTTATTCGCAAAGCGAATGCTCGCTGCATAGTTCGCAAAGCGAACTTTGGTCCTTTTCTCCCCTGTCCAATTCTGGGAGCCTTCGCTGGGAACTTTCCAGGCATTCGCAAAGCGAACATTCGCTGGCACACTCGCAAAGCGAACATGACAGCAAACCAGCTCTTATTTGGACCATAACTTATGCACCGTAACTCTGATTTACGCATGGTCGGAAGCGTTGGAACGCTTATTCAATGCTCTTTATGAATATGGTAAGATATCCTTGATGGAATACCTACAAAAATGAGATAAAATCAATTAAACTCAATGATATTTACACGATACGCAATATATACTCTAAAATGTAAAGTAAACGTATTTATAAACAAATCGGGGTTTATTCGAACGATATTAACCAAAAAGTATCGATAAGTGCAACAAAACTTATATACAAAAATAGTTACATTTTACACTCATCAGCTTCATAAAAGCATTAGCAAGATCCTTGAAGCAGTGGATACTATTCTGTTCAAGATTCATATACCATTTGAGAGAAGCTCCACTCAAGTTGTCTTGAAAACAGTGGATGAGCAGCTTCTGGTTGTTGGTATAAGCAGCCATCTTTCGAAAGTACATGACCAAATGAGCCCTTGGACAAGAGTGACCCTTATATTTTACAAACTCATGAGTTTTGAATTTGGCAGGCATAACAAGGTCAGAAACCAGGCACATGTTGTCTGCATCCATACTAAAGAAGTCAGTACCCTCAATGGCTCGGAGTCTCTTGTCTATGGTCTTAAATTGTTCACAGACAACCTCAGGTTCAATAAAGTCTTCACGGTCTTCACCCTGAGCACTTGCAGTATTATACTCATAGAGAGGGTTCTCAAAAGAAGCTCGAGTAGTCTGGGCAACAGCATGAACTATAGGTCTGGGCTCGGCAAAAACAGGAGCTTGAAACACTGGTATAACAATTTTACCAATCATAATAGTAGATGAAAGAGACAGAGAATAATTATGGGGTAAACCAAACTCTGGCCAAGTTGAAGGTGGCACCTGAACAGGCTGAGGATCAGCATTTGAAACCTCCTAGATATCAGTTATTTGGGGCTGATCTCCTCTAGCAATCAAGACCTAGAGCATTTTAGTGAGATTTTTCATGCTTGACTTAATATCATCAATATCCATTCAAATCTCTGCGTTGTGTACTTCTTGTTCTGACATCTTGCGTCTGTAGTTAGCCCTAGTCTTGTATCTGTGTCGAGGAATCGACTTGACGACTGAAAGATGACACTGGAAGATATAGACTGCAGGAAATGAGTCACCGGACAAACAAACGCATGCAATGAATCATGTAAATATGCAAATGATATGTGTGAGAACAAGATTTGGTTCTGCATTAATATCTCTGAGTTTTGATGATATCAAACAAGTATGTTTGTATGAAAAATTTTGTAAGTCTAATATTTATTACTTTTGAGAATCTAACAAATGGGTTTTGCTTCAGTTAAATGACATGGATATGTTGTTAAAAGAGAACATTTTACCTACGCGCTACACTTGATCTGCTAACTGCTTCAGGAGAATCTGAAGATTGCAAGACTCTGATATAATATGTAAAGAGAACAAGTTCTGAAGATCTGAATACTGAGGTTCTGATAAATGAAGTTCAGATGCTGAAATACTTATGTTCACTAGATAAAAGGTTATGAAAACCCAATTTAGTCTCTACTCATGCTTCAACTAAATACCATCAGAAGCCTCTGAAGATATGAAGACAATAGTCTAAGCGAACAAGGTTCTGAAGATCAAAATGCTGAAGACTCCAAAGGCGCAGTTCTGAGGACTCAAAGACTTAAAGATCTTAAGAACTAAGCTACGTTTTCACTTCTTACTCATGCTAGCAGAAGTCTCTGAAATTAAAAAGATTAGAAGACTAAGCCACAAGTACAACTGTACAGCGGTACAAACGAAGATATCTTGAAAACAGTGCAACACTACAAATGAAGATATTCTGACAAGACAGGACACAAAAGTATTATCTGTCCTCACGTCTCCATCAAGTCGCCATCAGTCTAAATAGCTACGATTACTTCTCAATGGTCATATTTTACACAGCTATATAAAGACATGAAGACTTGAAGAAAAAAAATACACGAAAGCTCACTGAAAATTACTCTCTTACTAATATCTTTCTTAGAGTCATTTAGATAAAAACTTGTTTACAATTCAGCTTGTATAAGAAGCATTTTTCTGTAAACGATACTCATTCAAACTTAGGTTTGTATTCCTTAAGAAAGACCTGTAAGGTTGGATTTCTTGAGAAGTCTAAGACGTGTTGTCTTAGAGGATTGTTCCTTGAGAAAGACCGGTAAGGTTGGAATTCTTGAGAAGTCTAGAACTTGAGAGTTTTAGAGATTGTTGTTAGTCACCAGCAGTTTGGCTTGTGCATTGTATTAATCTGATTGATTAGTGGATTAAGACCTCGATTGAGTGAGGCAAAATCACCTTGGCGGGTGGACTAGATTAACTTGAGGAATTCTCAAGTGAACTAGTATAAACATACTGTGTTATCTCTTTCTAACTTCATTAAGATCATTACTCATAAACTAAAGATTTGTTAAAAAGGAATTCTTATAAAGAAACGATTTTATTTTGAAAAACCAATTCAAACCCCCCCCCCCCCCTTCCTTGTGTTTTTCACAGCTTCAATTGGCATCAGAGCTCCGGTTCTGAGGTGATAAAAAGGTTGAATTTTTATCAAACACTTAACAGTTTTCAGTACCGATCCAAGTGTGAAAAATAATGACTGCACTTGAACCAAATGTTACTGCTAATGAAAGAGATTCTTATAGTGTAAAACCTCCTGTCTTTGATGGGGAAAATTTTGACTATTGGAAAGATAGAATTGAAAGTTACTTTCTGGCTTTTGACTTAGATCAATGGGATCTGGTAGTTGATGGCTACAGTTACCCTGTAGATTCTGAAGGCAAAAAGATTGTCAGAAGTGCATTAACAGTTGCTCAAAAAAAGATTTACAAGAATCATCACAGAGCAAGAACGATTATGTTAAATACGATTTCATATACGGAATATGAAAAGATCACAAACAAAGAAACTGCAAAGTCTATTTTTGACTCTCTCCAAATGACTCATGAAGGCAATGCTCAAGTCAAAGAGACAAAGGCTCTTGCACTAATCCAGAAATATGAGGTCTTCAGAATGGAAGACGATGAATATGTGGAAACTATGTTTTCAAGATTCCAGATGCTTGTTGCAGGACTCAGAGTTTTGGACAAAGGTTATTCTACTGCCGATCATGTCAAGAAGATTATCAGAAGTCTGCCTGTCAAATGGAGACCAATGGTAACTGCTTTGAAACTAGCAAAGGATTTGAATAAAATAAGTCTTGAGGAACTAATTAGTTCTTTAAGAAGTCATGAAATAGAACTTCAAGAAGATGAACCTCAAAAGAAAAGTAAATCTATTGCTCTAAAGGCTAAGTCTGAAAAGAAAAAGGCTTATCAAGCAGAGGAAGAATCAGAAGAATCTAAAGAAGATTCAGATGAAGATGAACTATTTCTCATATCAAAGAAGATAAGCCAACTGTGGAAATACAGAAGGCATAAGTTCAGAGGACCAAGAAGAAGATCTGAGTCTATACATGGTCAAAAGAAAGCTTATGGAAAAGAAGTTACATGCTTTGAATGCAAGGAGCCTGGACATATCAAGAATGATTGTCCAAAGTTCAAGAAAGATGGAAGACCTAGAAAAGCTAAAAAGGGTCTTATGGCAACTTGGGATGACTCAGAGTCAGAAGAAGATTCCAACGGAGAACATACCAATGTGGCATTCATGGCTAAGACCAGCACGAACGAAGTTCTATCAGAAGAAGAACTATCAGACTCTGATGATGACAGAGAGGTACTTTCTTCCTTATCTCGTTCTGAACTTGAAATAGGATTATATGAACTTATGGAAAGATATCAACTTCTTCTAAGAAAACACAAAACTCTGAAAAAGACTTTTATGGTTCCTTTCGAGGAACTTCCTAAGAGCAAGGAAACTATTTCTAAATTAAACAAAAAATTATTCTTATTAGAAAAATCAAATGCTACTTTAAAAAGTAAAGTATCTAAGTTAGATGAAGAGATCACGCCTGACATAACTGTCACTAATAAAGTGGTTAGATATGATAGAGCTTTTCAGCACTTCCTTGCTAAAAGCATAGATAGAAGCAAAATGGATTCAATGATCTATGGAGTTAGTAGAAATGGAAGTAGAGATCTGGGATGTTCAGGACCATCACAACCATATGATGAAACCAAGAATATCAAGCTAATGCCTCTGTCTAAACATTTTGTGTGCGCTGACACTGAACTGAAATGTCCAGAACCAGAAGGTTCTAAGTCTGTTATATCACAAACACAGACACAGAAGAAAACTTCCAAACTTAAATATTATGCACAAATACCACACTATTATCCTGCTGCACGAAAATCCAAAGGTGTCAGAACCTCTAGAAAGACTAATGTGAAAGGACCCACAAAATGGGTACCTAAGAATAAGATAATTTATGTTACAGATATCCTTAATGGCGCCACTGAAACACCAGTCATGGTACCTGGATAGTGGATGCTCGCGACACATGACAGGAGAAAAGCATATGTTCTAAGATTTGAAACTTAAGCCTGGAGGAGTCGTCGGTTTCGGAGGAAACCAGAAGGGAAGAATCATTGGCTCCGGAACTGTTGGTAATGGTAAACTTCCTTCTATAAATAATGTTCTTTTAGTTGAAGGTCTAATGCATAATCTGTTGTCAATTAGTCAACTTAGTGACAATGGTTATGACGTTATTTTCAATCAAACGTCTTGTAAGGCTGTTAGTCAGAAGGATGGATCTGTTATGTTCAATGGTAAGAGGAATAACAATACTTACAAAATTAAATTATCAGATTTAAAACATCAGAGTGTAAAGTGTCTTCTGTCTGTCAATGAAGAGCAATGGGTCTGGCACAGACGTCTGGGTTATGTTAGCTTGAGAAAAATCTCTCAGATGAACAAGCTAGGACTTGTCAGAGGTCTGCCAAATCTAAAGTACTCTTCAGGTGCTCTTTGTGAACCATGTCAGAAAGGCAAGTTTTCAAAAACTTATTTTAAAGCAAAGAATATTATTTCTACCTCTAGACCATTGGAACTTCTTCACATTGATCTATTTAGACCAGTAAAAACTGCTTCTATCAATGGTAAGAAATATGGACTAGTCATCGTTGATGATTACAGTCGTTGGACATGGGTAAAATTCTTAAGACACAAGGATGAGTCACATTCTGTGTTTGCTTCCTTCTGCACCCAAGTGTAGCGCGATTTTTGTGGTTTTGAATCACTATCGCCTTGGTACTACAGTTCAATTCATTTTTTATCATGTGAAGCTGATTAAGGAATGGAAATAGATGTCTCCAATTAACCTTGCTTGCATACTGAGGTTAAATAGTCAAAACTGTTGGTTTATAGATGTTATCAAAAGGGGGGTCTGTCTTAGGTTATTTTGCTTAAGAACACAGTGTCTGGACTATTTGTGAGGTTTTTGGTAATGTGTTTAGATTTGATGCTTTTGGGTTGATTGATGGAGGTACTGGATTTTGAGTTTTGGATTAGTATGCTCGCTAAGATTTTCCAATCATATACCTACGTATTCCCGTTTAACGAAACAAGGAAATCAGAGCGATCGTAGTTCCCTCATATTCTAGGGGGGAAAAGATGTTTTGGTGTCTCGTTCGAAGCCCAAGACATAGGCTAAACGGTTTATTTGTATCTTGTTCAAAGCCCAAGATATGAAGCTGAAGGGTTTTTGTGTCTTGTTCAAAGCCCAAGATTGAAGCTAAAAGGTTTGACTGAGAGAGAACTTGTCATCTCTGAAGAGGAACTGTTGATTTTTGGGTGCCTTGATTAAAGCACAAGTTGATGCTAAAAGGTTGATTGACTCAACCGGGGATTTCTTTATACAAAGCCTAAGAGGAGGCTATTGACCCAACAAGAGGGTGTCTTTTATTGGTCTCGTACGAAGCCCGAGAAAGAAGCTAAAAGGATTGACTCAACAAGAGAGTGCTAACGAGTGGCTGACTCAATAAGAGAGTGTTTTTATATGTGTCTTGTACGAAGCCCAAGACGGAGGCTGAAAAGGTTTGACTCAACAAGAGAGTCTTTTATCTGTCTTATACAAAGCCTAAGACGGAGGCTAAAATGGTTTGACTCAACAAGAGAGTCTTTTATACTCAACAAGAGAGTGATTTAGTGTCTCGTACGAAGCCCGAGATAGAGGCTAAAAGGGTATTGACTCAACAAGAGAGTCTGAAAAGGTTAGCTCCGTTGGGGAGAATCATTGTACAAAGCCCAAGATGAGGCTGACTTTATTGAGGAAAAGATCATTATACAAAGCCTAAGAGGAGGCTAGCTTCTGCCGGGGTTTTATTGAGATCCCGAGACAGGTCCAAGTGGGAGAGCCCTCATGAGAGAGGCCAGGTTTCTGCTGGAGATTTATCCAGAATGATCAGTGTTTCTTCCTATGTTCGAAAGGAACTTGAGAATGTCTTTGAGACTCAAGGGATTTAGACTGTCCAAGTCTACTGGTGTTGAAGAGTTTTATCTTTTGTAGGGTGCCCAAAATAGGGTAAGGGCTTTTAAGGGATGAGGATCAACCCTAAAGTGGCCAGAGGTTTGACACTGGAAAGACTGCTCTAGCAAAGGATGACTAAGTTCTGTCTTATACCTTTAAGAGGTCGTTAGGGTCCTTGTATTAAGCCCAAGAGAAGGCATGAGAACTTCTAAGAAGCCGAAGGGTCCTTGTACAAAGCCCAAGAGGAGGCGGGGATTCTTTTAGGAAGCCTGTGGGTCCCCAACCAAGTGAAGCTCAAGAAATGCAATTCACAGAGAAGAGATCATTCCAGGAAAGTTCGAGAATTTGGAAGAAACTCAAGAGATGCCATTCACGGAGAATAGATCAACTCTAGGGAGTAGAATTTCTTTGACAATTCCTAAGGGTGACAGTCTGAGAAAAGGTTCACTGAGAATACTGCCTTTCTCTTTGTTCCATATTGTGTAACCCCAAGAGAAGGGAAGACTGTATCTGGAATCCTACGGGGGATCTAGTTTTGTTTGTATTTAAGAGTGACCAACAGGGCATTACCTAGTTCTAGACGTAGTTGCCGGGGAAAACTCTAAATAACTATACTAGTATTACACAGTTGATATTTGACAAGTATTTAAAATGATGTGAAAGAAGACTTACGATGAAACAACCCCACAATACAGTTATATACATATGAAAGCGATAAATGAAAGCGGATGTGAAAGTGCTTTGAAAAGATTGTTGGGGCTTACAGCTCAAGGAGAGGCCCAAGTTTTAACGATGATTGCATCGTTGTTTTGAAAATCGTACAGAGGGACTTATACAATATGTGAGGCCCAAAAATTGTTTTATTTACAAAGGGGTTGGGTCTTACACTTTATTAGAGGCCCAAAGAGTTTTTGTACAAATGATGGGGCTTATAACTCAAGGAGAGGCCCAAGGGATTATTTTGAACTGGAGATCGCGCCAAGGTTTTTGAAAAATGTGTTGGGTCTTATACAATGACTGAGGCCCAAAATATTTTGGTTTCAAAAAAGGGATTGGGTCTTACGCTCTATTAGAGCCCCAAAGTGTTTTTGTACAGGTGGTGGGGCTTACAACTCAGGGAGAGGCCCAAGGCTTTTGTAAAATGGGGCGACGATCGCGCCGAACCTTTTGACGGTATCGGGACTTATACAATACACTGAGGCCCAAAGAAGGTTTTTATTTACAAAAGGATGGGACTTACACTCTACCAAGAGGCCCAAAGTGTTTTGTTTAGGGTGATAATCAAAGAAACCCTAATTTTGTTTAAAATGTGATTAATTTTGTTTAAAAATTAATAAAAATTAATGAAAACATGTGAAAAATGAGTGGTGATCTTGGATCAATGCTTCAAAAATCATGTTTATATCCACAAAATGATTGGAAACCAATTAAATTTGGGAAATCAAGAAGGAAAAAATATTTCAAATGTTAAAAACAAATAAAACATTAATTCTTTGCAAAAATATCAAATATATGAAATAAATAACATTTTTGGGAATTTTTTGCAAAATAAAATATTTTAACATTTTTGTGAATTATTAAAAAAAGAATCAACTCAAAATCATTAAAATTCAGAGAGAAATTAATATTTGAATCAATTAAATAAAATCACAAAATTCAAATATTTAAATATTCAAAAATGGCGCCAAGAACAACCAAGAACACGCGCGTGTTCTGAGTTTTGCCGAGTTTTTCATTTTCTCATCAATCCCACTGAATACTTGATGAAATCACAGAATCCACATACCAATCTGCTCGTTTTCTACTCACGATCATGTGTATGGTCTTTAATTTCATTTATTTTAAGCATGGAATAAGAAATCAAGACAAAACCTCAAGAACCCTAAAATTTGCATGAAGGCTAAGAATTTTGATACACGATTCAAACAAAGCAATTAATTGAGGGGAAACATTCTATGCATGATTATGAACATTTAGCAAAAGTATTGTGCGAGGAAATATGCATAGATTAAGAGATGACCATGTTTAGGCTTACTTGAAGGTCGTGACAGCAAGAGCAATGTGATTTTTGAGTTGGAGGTGTTACACATGGGTTGTTATGATCTGAACAGCTTCCCTACACCATATGGAGTGTGTTTGAATGCTTGGACTTGATTGGAAATGGCTGGATCACTTCATGGCATCTTAACTGCAACTTGGTTAAAACCTTGAGCAATTGGCTGGTGATTCTGAGAAATCAGTGTTACAGTTGTTGTTTAAGTGTTTGATCAGCTCAGGTATGATGTTTATGAGGTGTGTGTGTGATTGGTTTGGTTGGAATTGCTCTCAAACTCAAAACCCGATAGTGACTTGCTTTAGAAGGCAATTTTGGAAGTGAGAAGGAGATTTTGAGGAAAGCATCAGTTTGATGGCTTTGGTGTACTTAAAATGAGCACAAATGAGCTATATTTATAGTAGAGCAAATTTGTTTTGCAAGGAATAGGGAATGGCAACTGCAGCAGAGGTTTGGCCAATTGTAGCATTTTGGAATCTTAAGTCTCCTCTAACCATTGACTAGAGGTTAGAGCACAGGCCTATGTGTCTTTGGTTCAGAGCTTATCCTTGACTCATTTAGTTAGAAATGGCTCGGTTCATGCCACCTTGGTTCATCCATTGAATGCCCCAAAACAAAATTGGAGTCTTGTCCCCTCTTTAGGCATTTTTAGGTTTGGCATGATACTTTTAGTTCCAAAGACTTGGGAGGCTTATGGATCCGTGTGTGTCCCTCCTTGGTCTCCCCTTGAGGTGTTCAGATGGATAAACTTGTTTGTCATTTGCACAATTTGATCAAATCGAGAAAAATGCACAAATCTGCCTTGTTATGACAGTTGCAGCAAGGCATATTGCCATTGTCATAACTCTTAGCTTAAATGGAATTTGATGGAGTTCTTGGCCATTTTGGAAAGCCCTCATATGATACAACACATGTGTAATCATAATTTTTTTTGATACTTTTTGGATCCAAGTGAAAAATGGCCCTACATTTGGGGAAAAAACAAGGCAGATTCTGACTTAGTGAAAATTTCACCAAGTGTTGGAAAAAGTGACATTTCATGTTTTCAGCCATTTTGGTCACTCCATAACTTAAAATCCTTGAGGAATTGGAATGAGGTGTAGTTGACACTTTTGAAGTATACCATGAGAGCTACAAATCCATCTTTGGATCATTCAAAATGGTTGCTTGGATCTCAAGTTATGATCCTTGGAAGTTGGTACCCTAGCCACTTTGTTCCATAACTTAGAAAATTTCTAAGTTTTTTATGGTTACCCCTTTTACAAGTTATCCCACTTTCTTTGATTTTTCTTGATGAATGATGATTCCAATCACACATTAACATCATTTTAGGGTTAGGGAACCATAATTGATCAAAAAATCAAAAAGTCAAATTTTGACTTTTGGGCACAGTTGACTTTTTATCAAATGAACTCCAAACTGTGCGATCCTCTATGAAATCAAGTCCTTGACCTAAATCAAACTTAATAGATGGATTCCATAGGTGTTATAGGGTGTATTGAATCATGTCCCAAGGTTTGGGAGCATGTCTTGGTCAAAAGTCAAAGGCACTGTTGACTTTTTCCTCAAAACCCTAATTGTGGTCCAGATGAAATTGAAACTTGTGAATCAAGCTTCTTGGATCAATCCATTGTTACAAATGGATCAATGTAGTGTATTGGAGGCCCTCAAATCATGCCTTGAGGTCCTGGCTCATGTTTTGTCCCAAAAGTCAACTTAGGGGTGAATTAGGTCAAGAAACCCTAATTCTTGATTTTTGATAAATGCATCCCCTGAGGCTAAATTGACTTGATGATTGGGTTCATGAGGTCTCTTAGAGTATCTTGGGTTATGCTTTGAAGCATTGGCTCATGCCCAGAGGAAAATTTCCATCTGGAGGCCTTGGTCAACCAAAACCCTAGTTTGGTGACACTAGAGATCTTGAGGCTTGATCCACTTGGAAGGTTGCAGCCTTGTGCTTAATCCTTGATGTGTGAGTCCTCTTGATCCTTTGTGGATGTTTGAGAGGTTAGTCAAGTTGAAGATCATGTCATTTCTTGATTGATCCTTTGTCTAAGGCTCAGAGAGGGCTTGAAACCCTAATTCTGATTGTAGTGAATGCTCACCCATCTTTGGGGAGACTGATGAGGCATAATGGTTCATCCATATTATGGTGATGATTTACACAATGATGGGAAATCTTAGTGGTCAAAATTTGGGGTATGACACCAAGTGCAAAATGAAAAGAATTGCAAAATCGTCAAGGTCAGAAGTGATCATGGTGGAGAATTTGAAAACAAAGATTTTGAAAAACTTTTTGATTCGCGTGGGATATCTCATGATTTTTCTTGTCCTAGAACTCCACAACAAAATGGAGTTGTAGAAAGAAAAAACAGGACTTTACAAGAAATGGCCCGCACCATGATCCAAGAAACTGACATGGCTAAGCACTTTTGGGCAGAGGCAGTTAACACAACATGTTATATTCAAAATAGAATCTCCATAAGACCTATTCTGAGTAAAACTCCCTATGAATTGTGGAAAAATAAAATTCCCAACATTTCTTATTTTCACCCTTTTGGATGTATTTGTTTTATGTTAAACACTAAAGAGAATCTTGGTAAGTTTGATCCCAAAGCACAAAAGTGTCTGTTGTTAGGATACTCTAAATACTCAAGAGGCTACAGAGTTTATAACACAGAATCACGGATTGTGGAAGAATCAATTCATGTCAGATTCGATGATAAGCTTGACCCTGAAAAGTTGAAAATTTTGCAGATTCGGAAATCAGCTTTTCAGAACCTAAAGAAAAGGCAAAAGAAGTTAAAGCTTCAGAAGGCCCTACTTCAGATATTATTGATGTATCGTCTGATACACCACAACAGAAGAAGAGGAGAATCTCAACTTCACACCATGAAGAGCTAATTCTGGGTAACAAGGACGCTCCCATTAGAACCAGATCAGCGTTCAAACCTTCTGAAGAAACGCTTTTAGGATTGGTGTCTTTAATTGAGCCAACGACAGTTGATGAAGCTCTTATGGACAAGGACCGGGTTCTAGCAATGGAAGAAGAACTTAATCAATTTTCAAAGAATGATGTATGGGATCTTGTTCCAAAGCCTAAAGGTGTCCATATAACTGGAACTAAATGGGTATGAAGAAACAAGCTCAATGAAAAGGGAGAAGTTGTCAGAAACAAGGCATGACTTGTTGCCCAAGGTTACAGTCAACAAGAAGGGATAGATTACAATGAAACCTTTGCTCCAGTAGCCAGATTAGAAGCCATACGCCTGTTAATTTCCTTCTCTGTAAATCATAACATCATCTTATACCAGATGGATGTTAAGAGTGCATTTTTGAATGGTTATATATCAGAAGAAGTTTATGTCAAACAACCTCCTGGATTTGAAAACTCCGAAAAATTAGATTTCATTTTTAAACTCAAAAAATCTCTCTATGGTCTGAAGCAAGCTCCCAGAGCTTGGTACGACAGATTGAGCAATTTTCTATTAGAAAATAACTTTACCAGAGGCAAGGTTGACACCACTTTCTTCTGTAAATCGTACAAAAATGATATACTCATAGTTTTGATTTATGTTAATGATATTATTTTTGGTTCTGCTAATCCTTCTCTATGCGAAGATTTTTTAAAGTTGATGCAAACAGAATTCGAAATGAGTCTTATGGGTGAGTTGAAGTTCTTTCTGGGAATTCAAATTGATCAGAAACCAGAAGCTACTTACATTCATCAAAGTAAGTACACTAAATAACTTCTGAAGAAATTCAACATGTTAGATTGTAAAATAGCAAAGACTCCAATGCATCCGACATGTGTTATGGAGAAAGAAGAAGTAAGTGGTAAAGTTTGTCAGAATATCTATCGTGGTATGATAGGATCTCTTTTGTATTCAACCGCTTCTAGACCTGATATTTTATTCAGCGTTCATCTATGTGCTAGATTTTAATCAGATCCTAGAGAATCTCATTTAACTGTTGTTAAAAGAATTCTAAGGTATCTGAAAGGAACTACTAACCTTGGCTTAATGTATGACAAAACATCAGAGTACACTTTATCTGGTTACTGTGATGCAGACTATGCTAGAGACAAATTGGAAAGAAAAAGCACATCTAGAAACTGTCAGTTTCTAGGGAAGAATCTGATCTCATGGTCAAGCAAGAGACAATCAATAATTGCTCTCTCAACAGTAGAAGCAGAATACATATCCGCTTCTTTATACAGTACACAGATGTTGTGGATGAAGATTCAGCTAGAAGACTAGCAGATACACGAGAGTAACATTCCTATCTTCTGTGATAATACTGTTGCTATCTATTTAAGTAAGAACCCTATCTTACATTCTAGGGCTAAACACATAGAAATAAAACATCATTTTATCAGAAACTATGTTCATAAGGGAATTTTGTGCTTAAAATATATTGATATAGACCATCAATGGGCTGATATTTTTACAAAACCCTTAGCTGAAGATAGATTTCAAATTATCTTGAAGCATCTAAAAATGGACTATTGTCCAGAATAAGAGTGTGTTACAATCAGATGTGTTTAGTCAGAATAACTATTTGTGTAAATCTCAGTCATCATAAGCTACTTCGGTCAGAAGTGTCACTGATCAGATGGAAACTTTTGGGTTGTCCAGGTTCTGAGAACATTAAAACGTGTCACTTAATTAGAAAATGATCAATACGTGTAATTTTGATTATACCAAAATCATTACATCTACTTAATGTACACACTGAACAGTAATTTTCTTGGAATTGACTTAAATCATAATTACATTCATTCATTAATCTCCAATATTGTGTTTAACTTTTCACTTTTAAAAAAAACATTTTAAAATATCCACTCACACTGACACATTTCCACTTCCACACCGTTAGAAACCCTAAAACCCTAAATCGCTTTTCTCTCTCTCTCTCAAACACTCATTCACCATCTTCGTCTTCATCAATCTCAAACCATCATCATGATGAATGATATTCAGCAAGCAACCATTCGCTTCTCCGGAGAAATGGAAGAGCTAAATCCCTCCAAAAAGTCACTGTCTTTATCTGTTGCGCCTTCTACAACCACCGCAACCACCACAACTATTGTTTCGACTCCATCATCTTTTCCCACGATCGATGAAAACCATGTAACACAACGAAGTCCCTCAGTTACTTGTGTCGTTCATGCAGACAACCTAACAGTTCTCAAAGAACTAGATGTCGACTTTGACAATCTTCGTGATAATGGGTTTAACCTTCATGATCAACTAAATACTCAAGGATTGAAAAGTTACTTTAACAGACTTAGAGGTCCCACCTATGAAGCCCTAGTTAAAGATTTCTGGAGGCAGGCTGAAACTGACGATCTTCATATTGTTTCCTTTGCTATGGAAAAGAGGATTGTTATCACCGAGAGGTCAATCTCGGATCTGCTAGGAATGAAGTTCTTGGAAGGGAAACGAGCATATGGGAAGATCGAAAAATCTGACTCTATCATCAACAAAGCAATTTTTGCAAACCATCAATCTGGGAAAACAGAATGTAAAAGCAAGGACTTGCATGATAATCTAAGAATCTGGCACAAGATTATTCTTGGGTGTATCAATCCAAGACCTTCAAAGAGTGCTACAGATTTCTTCAATGCAAATCAAAAGTACATGTTGTACTATTTGCAGAAAAGTGAGAAAATGTGTCTACCATCTATCCTGTTCTACTATCTCAGGGATATGGTGCGCAAAACAAGAATAACAACCTCGCCAGAAAAGAAAATTGTAAATTACATTCCTTTCGGAAGATTGCTCTCTAATATCTTTGTTGAAAGTGGCTTGGTGGATTATCTAGTGAAAGAAGCCAGATATACATAATACTTGACTCCAAGCATAGGAGAAGCCTTCAATGCTATGAATCTCAAGCATATGAAAATGATCAAAAATGTTGAAGTGAAACCTTTGTCTATCTCTCATGACACTGTGATTAAAAACCGAATTCCAGTGGAAAATTATCATATCTATCACAGAGGCAATAATATACAAACAATTGCCTCATTTATTGCTATGATGAGAGAAGAAGGACATGGCATGTCCAACTTCAGGATTGAAGATGTGGCTCCTAAACCTCCATATGCTACCAGAAGCAAGAGGAAGCAAACTGAAGAGGATTCTGAGATTAAGAAAAAGAAGAAGGATGACAAGTCTGCATCTTCCAAGAGTTCCACTCTGCACCCTCTTCTTCTTGAAGAATCTAGTCAGTCTGCTACCAATCCCTCTATTTCAATGAACATTACTAAGACTATTACTGTATCATCATCATCTACTTTCATTCCTACCTCCAATCTACAAATAAAGTTTAAACCGCCATCTTTTTCGATTCCTCCTCCAACTACCACAATTCAACCACCTCCCATTCCATCCATCAGTACACCTATTTCATCTGAAGCCATTCTTACATACACCTCACCAATAACCTCTTCACTCATTCAACCAATTGAACCAGAATTTGAGGAAACCATCTCTAATCCTCTAGAAACTGTCACATCTGATCAACCAACGTCTGAACTTATTCATACTAAAATTGGTTCATCCCAACCAACACCATCTGAAACTCACTCTGCTGAGCCTGACCTTGCCTTGATCATCTATGACATACCCCTTCAACAACCCTTGAAGAATGCATTGGTCAGTTTCGTAACAAGGCGTTAAAGAAGGTTGCAAAATTAAGAGCAGAGGTAAGCACAAGTGTCAAGCCTCTGGAGCTCGAGAATTCCTGGAAGATCTTTCATAAATGGTTAGACTCTGAATTTGTAAGAATTACAAGCTTCACAGACGCCACTAAAACTGCTGGAGTTTAGTTGGTAAAGGAAAGAGCAGAAGCTGAAGAGCGGATAAGGGAATTCAAGCTTTTGGCTGCGAAGCAGAAAGAAGCTGAAGAAGCGAGACTTCTTGCAGAAGAGGAAGCCAGATTGGAAAAAGAAGCTGAAGCTATAGAAAAAGCTAAGCTAGACGCCTTAGTTGTTTCCTCACTTGAACCTGACGTGGTGCGTTTGGAAAATGCAATTAAAGAAATCAGAGGAGAACAACAAATTTTCAGAGAAAATTTTGCAGAACAAAAGGTTGTCAATGCAAATGTTCAGAACTTGCTTCAGAAGATTTTGGACAAGATTTCCTCTGGAAGCACTTAAGTTTTTCTTTGTTTCGTTTGACTCTATGATTTTAGGATTTAGGACTTAGTTTTTCACCCTTTGATTACAAAACTTTTTGATAATGACAAAAAGGGGGAGAAGTAATGAATGAATGTGACATTCTAGTTCTTATAGTCAATCTCTGAAAAACAAGTTGTTTAGAGTCTAACCAGTAAATTGTTATTTCTGTTAGATGTTTTTCTTTGTTCTTCTTTTCAGGAGTGATTAAACATCATAAAGTTTATAAAAGAATAAAAAATTAGCAAATCAGAACTTTGACGGCTCTGATAGTTCAAGTCCTTGAGTTTTGACAGAAACAAGGTTCTGAGATGACGACCTGAGTTTGTGTCAAACTCTGAAGGATCAAGTTATAATTGAATCAAGACTATGAAGATTTCAGTATCTGACCTTTTGGAATCAGAGGGAGTCCATCCTGAAAAATTCACGAGTCGGACATTTAATCTTCACCCAGTATGAGAATCAGGGGGAGTATCTCATGTGAGGGATAAGTATTTCTTAACCTTCTTATTTCGATTACCCTTGTGTTATGTACAAATTGTGTCATCAAAATACATAGTTTTGTCATCATCAAAAAGGGGGAGATTGTGAGAACAAGATTTGGTTATGCATTAATATCTCTGAGTTTTGATGATATCAAACAAGTATGTTTGTATGAATAATTTTGTAAGTCTAATGTTTGTTACTTTTGAGAATCTAACAAACAGGTTTTACTTCCGTTAAATGGCATGGATATGTTGTTAAAAGAGAACATTTTACCTACGCGCTACACTTGATCTGCTAACTGCTTCAGGAGAATCTGAAGATTGCGAGACTCTGATATAATATGTAAAGAGAACAAGTTCTGAAGATCTGAATACTGAGGTTCTGATGAACGAAGTTCAGATGCTGAAAGACTTACGTTCACTAGATAAAAGGTTCTGAAGACCCAATTTAGTCTCTACTCATGCTTCAACAAAATACCATCAGAAGCCTCTGAAGATATGAAGACAATAGTCTAAGCGAACAAGGTTCTGAAGATCAAAGTGCTGAAGACTCCAAAGGCACTGTTCTGAGGACTCAAAGACTTAAAGATCTTAAGAACTAAGCTACGTTTTCCCTTTTTACTCATGCTAGCAGAAGTATCTGAAGTTAAGAAGATTAGAAGACTAAGCCACAAGTACAACTGTACAACGGTACAAACGAAGATATCTTGAAAACAGTGCAACACTACAAACGAAGATATCCTGACAAGACAGGACACAAAAGTATTATCTGTCCTCACGTCTCCATCAATCCGCCATCAGTCTAAATAGCTATGATTACTTCTCAACGGTCATATTTTACACAACTATATAAAACATGCAGACTTGAAGAAAAAAAATACACAAAAGCTCACTGAAAATTACTCACTTACTAATATCTTTCTTAGAGTCATTTAGATCAAAACTTGTTTACAATTCAGCTTGTATAAGAAGCATTTTTTTGTAAACAATACTCATTCAAACTTAGGTTCGTATTCCTTAAGAAAGACCTGTAAGGTTGAATTTCTTGAGAAGTCTAAGACGTGTTGTCTTAGAGGATTGTTCCTTGAGAAAGACCGGTAAGGTTGGAATTCTTGAGAAGTCTAGAACTTGAGAGTTTTAGAGGTTTTTGTTAGTCACCAGCAGTTTGGCTTGTGCATTGTATTAATCTGATTGATTAGTGGATTAAGACCTCGATTGAGAGAGGCAAAATCACCTTGGCGGGTGGACTAGATTAACTTGAGGAATTCTCAAGTGAACTAGTATAAACATGTTGTGTTATCTCTTTCTAGCTTTATTAAGATCATTACTCATAAACTAAAGATTTGTTAAAAAGGAATTCTTATAAAGAAACGATTTTATTTTGAAAAACCAATTCAAACCCCCCCCCCTTTCTTGTGTTTTTCACACCTATAAACCTCCTAGATAACAGTCATTTGGGGCTGATATCCTCTAGCAATCAAGACCTAGAGCATTTTAGTGAGCTTTGTCATGCTTGACTTAATATCATCAATCTCCATTCGAATCTCTGCGTTGTGTACTTCTTGTTCTGACATCTCGCATCTGTAGTTAGCCCTAGTCTTGTATCTGTGTCGAGGGATCAGCTTTACGACTGAAAGATGACACTGGAAGATATAGACAGCAGGAAATGAGTCGCTGGACAAACAAACGCATGCAATGAATCATGCAAATATGAAAATGATATGCAATGCGATGCAAGACAGGATGCAAATCACACAGGCAACATGATCAAAGGTTCTTGATCACAACATGGAGTCTGGGTAAAGAACCAACCACAGGGTGTGTACTGGGGTAAAGCACCTGCACAACGGGTTCTAACAAAGTTACCAGAATCATCGATAAATCTTTTCGATATTATCGGCTTGCACGACTACTCATGCGGCTAGTAATATTCTCAAGATAAACTCGTCTGAGTGTAGTATCGCATGACAACCATCACAGGTCTACACTTGGATTATCACTGCACTACGTCGTAAAAAGGCTAAGAGAGGTAACGGGATACTAAGGCCCTCAGCTTCACGGACTGCCAGGTTGGAAAAAGTAATGCCAATACGACTACTCGCATGACATCAGTAATCTCAAAGGGGTCTCCAATGAGCGTGGTTATATCATATGTTAATCATGTTAGGACTACTCCCAACAGTTAACTATTGATTATACCATAATCCTATCATAGGTGTACACTCAAGTCCGGATTAGGACTTATATCACAACATAATGTAACAACCCTGCATACAGAAAAACCAAAGCAGACAGGTATATACAAATATACAATAACACATACAAAATGAGTTAGGGGTAACCTTTTTAAGGTATATCCCCAGTGAAGTCTCCATTTCTGTCGCGGTGAGAATCGGATACCGTAGCTATTATATTAACTAGGTTCACAAATCTTAATTCACCACCGATCTTTAATTTATCCAAAGGAAGGGAAAAATAGAGAATAACCCAAAATATGCAATGCAATGCAAAGCCAAAGAGAATCTAAGGTTCGGGGGTTGGGTATACCTAGGGAAGGTGCTAGCATCCTAAGTATCTGTAGTACTCTACAGGAACCTCTTGTTTTATTGTATTATTTGTTATTTGTTTGCTAAGGGTGAAAAGGTAAAAGGGATACCTAAGGTGCTATTTCTAAGTATGATCGCCAAGATATCGCATCTCGTGCCTACGTATCTTGACTAAAAGAATCAGAGCATTCGTAGTTCCCCTCAATAAGGGTCAACAAAGTAAAAGGAAAAGGTTGCTCGCCAAGGATTGACCTTGTGCCTACGTATTCTCAAAAGGAACTTTGAGAAATCAGAGCGTCTGTAGTTCGGACGACAGGTTGCCAGGTTCTAAGAACCAAGAACAACAAAGACAAGTAAAGAAAAAATTAGGAACATGCACAATGACAATAAGTCAACATACAATCCCTTCCCTTGGATTAGGTCAACAAGGAATAAAAAGCAGCAGAAACAGGGGAAAACATCATGTAAATGGTATCAAATAAAGGCATAGACACAGTACAGGAAAAAACATCATGTAAACAGTAAAGACACGTGGCAAAGCATCGCGAACGAAATAGAGGCACACGACAAAACATCGCGTATAAAAAGCAGACAGTCATGAAATAGAATCGAGCAACAAGAAATTACTAATTGATTTAAATATTAATATTTATATTAACTAATAATTACAACATATTTCTATATATTTTTTTTAATAATATCGAAAAACTTGATAAGAATATTAAAAACAAAAGATTAAAATATTTTTGATCTTTTTCTAGAATATGCAAATACACAAAGAAATGATATTAACACACACAATATATATATATATATATATATATATATATATATATATATATATATATATATATATATATAAGTTAAAACTCAAATCACAATTTTATATACAAATCTAAAAAATTAAAAAAACCAAAAATATGTATATATATTAAGCCTTAAACCGAAAGACTTAAAAACTGAAACTAAAAAGAAGGTACATGTAAAACAAGAAAAAAAAATGGAGGGTACATATGTATAACTGAAAACCAGATGTATAAATATATTATTATAACCTTTAAAAAAGTAGAAATAAATATATCCCTATAACTTTTAAAAGACTACCAATAGGTATAACTTTAAAAAAAAGAGTAGTAACTTTAACTTAAAAAAACAGTAATTATAACTAGCAGTAACTATAACTTAAAAAACTAGCAGTAATTATAACTTTAAAAAACTTGCAGTAAGTATAGCTAAAAAACTTAGAAGTAAGTATAACATATAACTATATCTTAAAAACAAACAAAAGTATATGTGTAATTGTAACTAAAAAAACAGAAGTATATAATTAAAATTGATAGAAACAAATATTTAAAAGAGAGCCAAGGTATGGCAGCAGAACAACAAGCCAATGAATCAAGCAAAAATCAAAAATTAATAGCAGCAGCATATCAATAATGATAAGATCGCATTCAAACCGAACCAAAACTCAACGCACACCAATTGGTAAATATGCTAGGTAGTCAAATCAAAACCAGCACAAAAGATAAAAACATCATACAACATAATACAAGAGAAAACTCGTTTCCGAATGTTACCGCGATGTTGAACCGTTGTTGTCGGGAGTTGAAGGAGTAAGATGTTGCGCTTGCTGTTGCGGAGTGAGTTGGTACACTATTGTGGAGAGGCCATGTGACTAAGTTGTTGTGGTGCGTTAAATTTGTTGGCGCGGAGGAAGTTGCAAATTGAAGAAAATGGTAATGGCGAAGGATGCGTCAGAAGAAGAAGTTATATGAAAGGTGGAGTAACAAGGGTGGTAGTTGTCACACCCTAATTTTTAACCCTAAGATCCCACCTCTTTAGGTCAAGCATTTCATGCATAACTACCCAAGTATTGTTGCTTTGTCTTGTTTATTTTTTTCAATTTTGAATTAGGGATTGCTCTAAAAGGCCTCAAGGAATTAGCCAGTCAAGTCTTGAAGGCATCATCAGTCAAGCAAGTCCTCATACTCCTAGGAAGCTCATTCCCATCAGATGGCAAGTACAAGATGCCCTCACATTGGGCTCCTCAAAGGTTCAATAGCACCTAATCAAGAATTAGGGTTTCTTTAAGTCAAAGTCAGTTGCACCTTTGGATCTTGATCAAGAGTAGCCACAAACCCATAAGTACTCTCTCTTCTTTTAAAGAAACTCTTTTATCCAAACCTGATTATTCAAAGCCTTCCCTTCCATTTCCTTGATTCCATTGGCCTTCTGAGTTTGTCTGGAAGCTAAAAGGAAGTTTCAGAAGCTTGCTTGCATGTGGAATAGCACCTCTTGAAGCTTCACGTTGGGTTTTACTTCAAGAAGTTCAAGCAAATGATCAATCAAGGATTTGTGTGACTCTCCACTTCTCAAGAACCTCTACTCGTTCACAGTGATCAAGAGTTTCCCTCCATCCATAATCAAGTTTGAGTGTGCATCAATTCACGTTCACCAGGATCTTATGGCTTAGAACGTGATTCAAAGGTTTCAAATGCATATTTATGGCCCATTCATATGATTTAAATGGCTCAAGAAGTTTGATCTATTGATAGTTGAAGAATTTGGTTCAATTGCTAAAAAGTCAACAGATGCTCAAAGTCAAAGTTTGACTTTTGACTTTTTTGGTCAACTACGGACTTTTCGAGTCAATAATAGAGAAAGCGTGGGACTTAATTGAGTTTGGTCAAATTAAGTTGAGAAATTCAAAGAAAGAAAATCATATGTTTGAAAGAAACACAAAGAGGATCAAAAAATAATGCAATGGCAAAGTTGTAATAATACGTGAGGATCAATAGGGAAGGCAATGGCATTTTTGTAATTATCAAAAAGCAGTTGAGGATCAACATGAGGATCAGCATCACTCAATGGCAAAATGGTAATATTTGTATATGCTTGGGAATCAAGTAAGGAATATACCATACGTGGGCACCAAGCAATGGCAAAGTTGTAATTATCAAAAAGCAATTAAGGATCAGCGTGAGGATCAGCATTGCTTAATGGCAATTTTGTAAATAGTGATCTTCTCATTTACACTACTAATGGCAGTTTTGTAATTATTGGTGGCAAACTTGTAATTTGAAGCTGATACTCAGGGCAGTCCTAGTACTCAAGAATGGAGAGGATCAAGAATCCTATATATAGTCCTTTTTGTTCTTTAATGAAGGGGGGATTCAAGGATTCATGGCGGATTAATTCAAGGGAAATGATCATGAAATTCTTCCAAACATCATATTCTCACTAAAATCCATTGTCACGTAAGAGTCGAAAACTCGAATCTCTCGATTTTTTCCACTTCCCTTATATTAAATATAACTCATCCAATACATTGAAACCAAACATTTCAACACACTCATGGAGGGTCAGTGAAGTTGTATACATCATCACATCTCATATGGAAGTACTCTAGAAGATGCATTGGAGACACTCCAATAGGTAAAATTTCTTGATTTTAAACCCTCATAAGGCTTCATTTTCATCCATACAAGTTTCTATTGTGTTTGCCTTGATATGTTGAGTGAAACCCCCATGAAAATGGGCATTGGTTGATCATATATGATGCTAAATTCTATGTATTTTCTTTCCAATTGTTTTAACTTTCATCTTTATTTTTATCAAAAAATATTTTTAAAAAAGCATTTTAATTATTTTCTTCTTATTTTATTTTTCATATTAAAAAAATACCAAAAATATTTATTATTTTATGTCCAATTATTTATTTCAATTTGTTAATTATTATTATTAATCATTTCTTTATTTTAGTCAAAACCTCTAAAAAATCATTAAAAAAATATTTTTCCTTTTTCTTATTTTTATTACTCCCATTTTTTAAAATACCCCAAAATATTGTCTCTTGTCCATTTATTAAATCCCATGATCACATACCTTTTTCTTTTACTTCATTAATTGTTAAAGGTACTTTTCAAATTGTAAATATGGATATTCATATCTTTTGATTAAGATTTTGAACAGTTGATCCTTGTTGGTTCTTAACTTTAATTCTTTGATCACTTGTTTATATTGATCATGATAACATGCATGTTCTTAATGACCATCTTTTGTCTTGTTTGAATACTTTAAATGATTGGTTTTGTTCATGCTTGTTTCAAATTTGTCCAGGTGCTTAGGACTTGTTTCCTTGACATAAAAATGTTAAAACCATATCTTGATCTTTGGTTCTCATATTGATGAATGTTTTGTGTTGTAAATAATGATGTTATACCATATTTATTTCAAATCATGCCTTGATCTTTAAACTTGTTGAAACTTGTTTTTGTTGAAACTTGTCTTGTAAATAAGTATATCCATGATTCCTTGTACATGTTTTGTTAACCTATGTCAATCCATGCTTTCATGTTTACCTCTTTTGTTTAGTGGATGTTCGCACTTGGTTATCATGTTGCCTAAATCCAAGGGAGGGGCTTGTTATTGACATCTTTGTCATTTGCATTTGCATCCTTACTTTCTTGTACCTATATCCCTTGACTTATAATCCTAGAACTTGATATCCCTTAGGAAGTCTCCCTTAGGATTATCTTCAATTTAGACAACTCAAATTAGGGTTTCCCCTCCTTCAAAACTCAAAACCTATTTCAATAAAAACCTTAGCCTTAGGTCATTGACTTTTTCAAACTCTTTTTTTCTTAATAAATGCTTCACGACATCTTAAGCATATTCAAATCTTTTCATAAGACTAAAAAACACAAATCTCATTCAAAACTTTTTACCACTTAGACATGATTCATCCTTATTTGAGATATAAATCTCCTGCCCCATGACATTGTTGAGAAAGATGGTGATTCTTTTCCACTTGAGAGAGGTATGTAGCATACTTGTTGATTATACATCCAAGTTGGAGCTCTTCTCTCAATGTGAAGCAAAGATCCTTCTTCCACATGTTTGTGGTGGTTTAGATGAGTATTCTCCTTAAGATGACAACTTGTCTCTTCTCCTAAAACCAACCAACAAACATGTTTTCACCCGTAGTTAGCCGAACTACGATTGCTCTGACTTCCTATACAGGATACGCAGGCATAGGATTGCGATGATCCTAGCGAGCTACCTTTTTTTCTTCTTTTTCTACCTTTTTCTTTTATCCCTTTTCACAAAAACAATAAAAAAACATTTCTCTTATTATCACCCCAATCAATCCCAATTAGCAAACAAACAAATAACATAATAAAACAAGAGGTTCTCGTAGAGTATTGCAGATACTTAGGATGCTAGCACCTTCCCTAGGTATAACCAACCCCCAAACCTTAGATTCTATTTTGCTTTGCATTGCATTGCATGCTTATGGGTTATTCGTTCTTTTTCCCTTCCCTTGGATAAATTAAAGATCGGTGGTGAATTATGATTTGTGATTCAAGTTAATTAATAGCTTGATATCCGATTCTCACCGCGACAGAAATGGCGACTTCACTGGGGAAAGGTTGACAACTTCTAGGAGGGTTACACCTATCTTGTTTTATATGTGTTGTTTGTCTACTTGTATTTGTTATTTGTATATTTGTATATATCTGTCTGCTTGGGTTTTTTTGTTTAGCAGGGTTGTTACATTTGAGTGGTGAGGTAAGTCCTAACTCGGACTTGAGAGCACACATATGATAGGATAGTGGATATAGTCAAGGAGACTTCGAGGGAGTAATCCCAAAGGAGTTAACTTGAGATTCCACACTCAATTGAGGCCCTCTTGGGAGTAGTAGTGTTGAACGAGCCATCGTGAATGCACTATTACTTTTGACCTTGGAGCCTGTGATACTGAAGACCTTTAGATTACCCTTAACCCCACTTGGCCTTCTTAGGACGTAGTGCGATGACTATGAGGGAGTAGTCCCAAAATAGTTGATACGCGATACTACACTCAAAAGAGGTTCTCTTGAGAATATTATTAACTACCGAATAATTGGGAAATTGATAATATCCAAAAGATGGACTGATGACTTTGGGAACTATTTAGAACCCTGTTCTACAAGCTTGAGAACCCATAGTACACACCATTTGGGATGGGTAGACCATGGCTCCATGCTCGTGATCTTCAAACTAGGCCCTTGCTTGTTTGCATGTATATATGTGAATATGTGTATATCTGTGTTTGTGCATACATTCATTCATCCTTCCATGCATTCATGCACCTTTTTTATAACCCTTTTTCAAGGAACTTAAAGTTATCTTGCAAACATCATAGGGTTTACCATGGATTTTGGAAGTTGTACTCCATTTGCAATCCTTCAAATTTTAATGAGATTTTCAGCTACTTAAAGTGTTATCCATTTTATGGCATTTGCAAACGTAGCTTTTTGAGTTCCTTAAAATTCATTTGCATTTTACACATCATGCATCATTCAACATTGCATTTGTGCATTCCAGTTTAACCATGTCCTCTACCAATAGCCAAGTCATCACAAGTACGGTACTCGAGCCAACTACAAGTGAAAATGGACAAACTTGAACAAGAAAACCAGGAACTCTGAAAAGAGGTAACTACTTTGAAGGCTGGTATGGAGTGTCTGGCCGCTCTAGTTGAAGTCTTAGTCGCTGCTCAAAAAAATAAGATGACTAGGATCCTCTTGAAGACTCTGAGTTTATTCTTTCCTAAGAAGATGGCAGCCAGTACACATTATGATCTTGCGAAAATGATGGATGTGGGAATAATTCCAGAAGAAAGCATCCAACAGGGAGGTCTATCCCGAGCCATTGGTTTGCTCAGTGGCATCAAGGAGTCCAGAAATTCCTAAGAGCCAGGATCAGGATGATGTTGCTTTTCCTCTTAAGAAGCATAGAAGGTCTCGTTTCAGACATAATCATCATAAAAAAAAACTCAACAACCTTTCCAACGGGTTCGTCCGCTGTTCAACAACCAAAACCTTGTTCAAAGACAGTTTGACTCGATCCCGATGACCTATGTGAAATTGTATCCAGATTTGATACAAAGGAATCTTGTGCAGACTCGAGCTCCGCCAGCCATCCTGAGGGATCTCCCATAGTGGTATAAGTCTGAGGCTCGTTGTGCTTTCCATCATGGTGCACCTGGACATGACATAGAAGACTGCTTTCCTTTGAAACATGAAGTGCAAAGGCTAATGCGAAGTGGTATTTCGTCTTTTGGAGACTCTGGACCTAATGTGCAAGCCATAAGCTCAGACTGAGATAGTCTTTTCAAATCTTTAGTTTATTTACTACTTTTTCATGTGCAACCTTTCTTTGTTTTGTTAATGCATTTGTTTTCGCATGTAAGAACTTGTTTATTTTGAATGATTAATGCAATGAATATGTTTATCTTGAAGTAATCCATTCGTATTCACTCTTTAAATGCTTTTTCTGTTTTATAATGCCAATGATACCCCAGTCTCTTCCCTATGCAGAGAATTGGAAAGAGGATGACGAAATTGAAAACGCAAGATCTCTTGTTGTATGCTTTTGAATAAAACCTTGCTGATGAGGTAAGGCATTGTTTCAAATCCCTAAACACTGGAGATATAAGGGAAATAGACCCTCTCTAACCCTTTGAGCCTTGAAGTAGGAGTTTTCTTGTCCAAATAACAAAAACCCTTAATTTTGAACCTGGGGCAAGGTAGTGGGTTCAGTTAATTTGACTATGCGTTCGATCTTCAAAAGGTCTGTTCATCTGTACACTCTCCGTAGGGGATCAACCATGTGTTATCCTTCAAATATCCCAAAAGGGACGAAGAAATTGAAGAAAGCCATGAAGTTTATTGAATCCTTATTTACCAATAATGTGGCAGTCACAACATGTTAGGCAAAAATTATGACATCCCGGTGGACCAAAAGCTTCAAAGAAGCGGTCCAGGCAAAAGTTAGGGATTGAAACGAAAGACAAGAAGAGGTCTCAAAACCTCAGCAAAGACAAGAAGAGGTCTCAAAACCTCAGCAAAGACAAGAAAAGGTCTCAAATTCACAACAAAGACAAGAAGAGGTCATCAAATCCTCAACAAAACAAAGACGAAGTAAGGTGGCTATCATTTCAAGGAAATCTTGAATCCTCATCGTTACTATCACACTATCAACGTCTTTATGGATATGAATGCGTGTTTCAAATTAACTGAGCGTAGGATCGAAAGTTCATCACGAAGAATGAGTGGGTACAAATAAACTTTGAGCCTTATATCCTTTGTTTCATAAACCGTGAACCAGCCACAATACAACCCTCAAAGGACCTAATTGAAGCAGTGTTTATTTCAAAAGCATACTCAACGAGATAACGTTTCCTGACTCCTATGAGCTATGCTCAAATTTGTCTTGGCTTTGTAAAATTTAATGTCATATCCTAACTAGTGATTCGGTCATAAGTTATTATGATATCCTTTTCAATAAAATCTTCAAGACTAACATGTGTGTTGCATTAGCAGTTTCAAAATTAACATTTTTCTGCTTGCTAACATTGCTTGATATCATAAAAGCTTGCATACGAGCATTAGTGATGAGTTTAATCTTGTGAGACTTGGAACTCTGATGAGTAAATGGTAAATCATTTCAAAAAGATGATCATATCCAGAGGCATGTTGCCTGAAGACTCTGCTAAACAGGGGAAGTTGTTTCTCAGTTATTGCTTTCACAGACTGACCATCCCTAAGGGGCAAGTTTAAAGACTCAGTTATACAGAATACAGTCAATCTGGGGCAGTTACGTCGAGATTCGATAAATCTCTCCAAGAGTTTGAAGACATTGAATTATTTTGGATGCCATGTTTTCTGTAAAATCCTCTTGAGATGACTTCTCCTCATAAACCATGTAATCTGGTTCATGTGAGAATTGAAGATTATTTTGTCCATTCACAACAACTGTTGTTTATTTGTGACGACCACCATGCAATTCATCAATGCAGAACTACTTTGTTCTCATAGCATTCTTCACCCATGTCCCCAGTAAGTTTCTACTTCAGGTGGTCATGATCATTCCCCGGTGGATCTTTACTTCAAGTAGTTATGGCATGGTTGATGCAAGATTTCCCCAGTTGGTGATTTAAGAGTTCCCAGTGAATTTCCTTGGCTTCAACCCTCTCCAGTGAAGTGGATGTTTAATTCCTTCCCTAGTGAAGTGAATGCCTAGTTTCACTTCTCAGTAAATCTCCTTGGCTTCATTTTCCCCTAGTGAGGTAAATGTTATCTCACTACTTGGTGAAATTCCTTGGCTTTAACCTTCCCCAACAAAATGGATGTTTATTTCATCCCATTGAAGTTTTAACTCTGAGATCTACAACTACGACTTTGGTCCGAGCTTCCCTAATAGAGCGGATATTTATTTTATCCCCTGTGAGGCCTCAGCTCTAGCTTCTCCATTTACAACTCAAATGAAGATCTCCCCAGTGAAGTGGATATTTATTTTATCCTCCATGAAGTCTTTCCAATCATGAGCTTGATTTCTTTTCCCAGTGGATCTTTCTCACCCCCAACGGAGTCACCAGATTTATCTTGGCAATCCCCTAAGTGAAGTCATGATGTTATGCCCCCGAGTGGAGTGCTCTCTTTTCCACAAAGAAGTTTGAAGCATTGAAACAGGACTGTGATCCCATGTGTGGCTTCGCATTCATCCCTAGTGATGTTTCTGTCTTGTGAAGATTGGCTGAGTATCCTTGTCGAGATGTTTATTTCATCTCCAGTTTACTTATCCTTGTTGTTTTTGTCAGCATAAGCATAACATAACATGCATTCATTCATACACATATACATGGCATCTGTGCATTTTTACATTCTGTGATGTTTGTTTGTTTTTCACTTTGGTTGCTATTATCCCCAAGTGATTGGGTTTGTCTTCTCCTTCCAAGTAGAGTCGTCAGCCCTAAGCAGAAAGAGCATATCCTTTCTAATTCCCCCACCGAGTTCGATTTTGGTGGAAGATGGTTGCTTTAGTTTTATTTTCCATTTCTAGATTAGATAAACCCCAGTTGAGTTCATTCCTCAATGGACAGAGTCTTGCTTGACCATTTCTCTTCAGTTATTTCCTGGATAAAACTTTGGTCCCTGACAATCACAATTTTGAATCTCTCTAGGCTTGTGAACCTAGATTGAGTGTGCATTTATTTTGCACTTTGTCTCCCCAGGAAGAATCTACTTGAGGATCACCCTTGAAGACAAAATCTTTCTCCAGCAATTTATGCCCAGACAACAAGTAGCAATTCTTTATTTGAGCAGTTTGTTTTGGTCTCAAGTTTTCTAGTTAGATGACAAATGGCAGTCTCTTTTCAAGACAGTTTGTATATCCCCCAGCCAGTTATCAAAATTATCAACTGTTCTCCATCAAATGGCATATCTCTGGAAATCCTTCAGAGAAGTTTGTTGAAGATTTTACAAGTGTTTCTCTTTATTTGAGAATTCTTGATACGAGGACTTTATTTGCTTCAATGCAATTTCAAACTACAGCAATACTGCTCCTCAGTGACGTTCTCCCAGTGAGTCCACAATTCAATTCGCTTCCATTAAATGGCATCTCTTCAAGAAGTTTGGTGAAGATTCAGATGATCTTTCTCTTTATTTGAGAAGACATATTTTACAAGTCATCTGACCTGCGTCTCTTTTGAAGATCCCCAGTGAAACTTCCTAATCTCCAATAAATTATGGATTCCCGCTGAAGTCATAGATCTCTAGCGAAGTTCCAATTCCCTATGAAAGATGCTCTCCCATAAGTATTCACCATTTCAGGAAGAAACTGAGACCAGTCCGCGGTCCAAGACCCGGTACGAGCGGAGGTTTGTTTACCCTTTTCAAGCTAAAGGAGCTTCATTAAAGAAGAAACTGAGACCAGTCCGCGATCCAAGACCCGGTACGAGGGGAGGTTTGTTTACCCTTTTCAAGCTAAAGGAGCTTGATCAAAGAAGAAACTGAGACCAGTCCGCGGTCCAAGACCCGGTACGAGGGGAGGTTTATTTACCCTTTTCAAGCTAAAGGAGCTTGATCAAAGAAGAAACTGACACCAGTCCGAGGTCCAAGACCCGGTACGAGGGGAGGTTTTTTACCCTTTTCAAGCTAAAGGAGCTTGATCAAAGAAGAAAATGAGACCATTCTGCGGTCCAAGACCCGGTACGAGGGGAGGTTTGTTTACCCTTTTCAAGCTAAAGGAGCTTGATCAAAGAAGAAACTGAGCCAGTCCACGGTCTAAGACCCGGTACGAGGGGAGGTTTGTTTACCCTTTTCAAGCTAAAAGAGCTTGATCAAAGAAGAAACTGAAACCATTCCGCGGTCTAAGACCGGGTACGAGGGGAGGTTTATTTACCCTTTTCAAGCTAAAGGAGCTTGATCAAAGAAGAAACTGAGACTAGTCCGCGGTCCAAGACCCGGTACGAGGGGAGGTTTATTTACCCTTTTCAAGCTAAAGGAGCTTGATCAAAGAAGAAACTGAGACCAGTCCGCGTTCAAAGACCCGGTACGAGGGGAGGTTTGTTTGCCCTTTTCAAGCTAAAGGAGCTTGATCAAAGAAGAAACCGAGACCAGTATGCGTTCTAAGACCCGTTACGAGGGGAGATTTGTTTACCCTTTTCAAGCTAAAGGAGCTTGATCAAAGAAGAAACTGAGACCAATCCACGGTCCAAGACCCGGTACGAGGGGAGGTTTGTTTACCCTTTTCAAGCTAAAGGAGCTTGATCAAAGAAGAAATTGAGACCAGCCTGTGGCTTATGACCCGGTACGAAGGGAGGTTTATTTACCCTTTTCAAGTGAAAGACCTTGATAAAAGAAGAAACTGAGACCAGACTGTGGCTTGCGACACGAGGCGAGGGGAGGTTTATCATCCTTTTAAATAGATCATTTGATTATTTGATGTTGGATCTATTTCAGATTCTTTGGTTAATCTCGGCAGTAGATTCTCCGATAAGTTTTAAAATAGAACTTTCATCAAGCCTCGGCAGAAGGTATTTTCTTTCATTTCCTGGCAAGTCTCAGCAGAAGATTTCCAGTAGACCTCGGCAGTAGGTATTTTTTTTTATTTTCCTGGCAAGTCCCGGCAGAAGATTTCCAGTTAACCTCGACAGAAGGTGTTTCATTTTGTAAATTCTTTGGTTATTCTCGGCAGTAGATCTCCAGCAGACTTCAACAGAAGATGTTTCATTCTTTCCAGGATCTCGGTAGTAGACTCTCTGGTTGACTTTGATGCATCTTTAAACTTCAACAAATAGTTGTCTTCTTTTCAGATTCCCTGGTTAATCTCGGCAGCAGATTCCCCAGTAATTTTGACAGTTGACACATTCTTTAATAAAACCTTGGCAAAAAGATATTCTCAAATGAGGTTCAAGTCTCGGCAGTAGACTCCTCTAGTTGATATCTCTTGAAATCTCCACAGTTGGCTTCGACAGTAGGTTCTCTAAGTGGATTTTGTTAAAAGATCTCATCACAAGTTCATCACCCTGTGTTTAAGATACTCGTGATTGTCATATGGTAGTCTCTTCCTCAGTGGAGTTGAGTCTCATCCCCAGTGGAGTTAGATCTTTTCCCCGTGGAGTCTTGCTTTGCTAAGTTGCTCCTCGTCGGGTCTTTCATTCTTTAACTGTGTTTCAGCGTTTCCATACAGTGTGGCATCATTCTCCACTGGATCTCTTGTTTTGCATATCATATCATATCATATGCATTTGGTGATATCTTAGGGCCAAAAATTGTGCATGTTTGTATTTAAATCCCTCATATCGTGTCGAGACGTAGATTTCAATCCTCATATCTCCAGATAGAAGGAACTTAAATAAGGGCATCTGTCACACCCTAATTTTTAACCATAAGATCCCACCTCTTTAGGTCAAGCATTTCAAGCATAACTACCCAAGTATTATTACTTTGTCTTGTTTGTTTTATTCAATTTTGAATTAGGGATTGCTCCAAGAGGCCTCAAGGAATTAGCCAGTCAAGTCTTGAAGGCATCATCAGTCAAGCAAGTCCTCACACTCCTAGGAAGCTCATTCCCATCAGATGGCAAGTACAAGATGCCCTCACATTGAGCTCCTCAAAGGTTCAATAGCACCTAATCAAGAATTAGGGTTTTTTCTCAAATCCAGTTACACCTTTAGATCTTGATCAAGAGTAGCCACAAACCCAAAAGCACTTTTTCTCCTTTCAAAGAAACTCTTTTATCCGAACCTGATTATTCAAAGCCTTCCCTTCCATTTCCTTGATTCCATTGGCCTTCTGAGTTTGTATGGAAGCCAAAGGGAAGTTTCAGAAGCTTGCTTGCACGTGGAATAGCACCTCTTGAAGCTTCACGTTGGGTTTTACTTCAAGAAGTTCAAGCAAATAATCAATCAAGGATTTGTGTGACTCTCCACTTCTTAAGAACCTCCACTCATTCACGGTGATCAAGAGTTTCCCTCCATCCATAATTAAGTTTGAGTGTGCATCAATTCACGTTCACCAGGATCTCATGGCTTAGAACGTGATTCAAAGGTTTCAAATGCATCTTTATGGCCCATTCATATGATTTAAATGGCTCAAGAAGTTTGATCTATTGATAGTTGAAGAATTTGGTTCAATTGCTAAAAAGTCAACAGATACTCAAAGTCAAAGTTTGAATTTTGACTTTTTTTGGTCAACTATGGACTTTTCGAGTCAATAATCGAGAAAGCGTGGGACTTACTTGAGTTTGGTCAAGTTAAGTTGAGAAAATCGAAGAAAGAAAATCATATGTTTGAAAGAAACACAAAGAGGATCAAAAAATAATGCAATGGCAAAGTTGTAACAATGCGTGAGGATCAAGAGGGAAGGCAATGACATTTTTGTAATTATCAAAAAGTAGTTGAGGATCAACGTGAGGATCAGCATCACTCAATGGCAAAATGGTAATATTTGTATATGCTTGGGGATCAAGTAAGGAATATACCATACGTGGGCACCAAGCAATGGCAAAGTTGTAATTATCAAAAAGCAGTTGAGGATCAGCGTGAGGATCAACATGAGGATCAGCATTGCTTAATGACAATTTTGTAAATAGTGATCTTCTCATTTACACTACTAATGGCAGTTTTGTAATTATTGGTGGCAAACTTGTAATAAGAAGCTGATACTCAGGGCAATCCTGGTACTCAAGAATGGAGAGGATCAAGAATCCTATATATAGTCCTTTTTGTTCTTCAATGAGGGGGGATTTAAGGATTCATAGAGGATTAATTCAAGAAAAATTCAAGGGAAATGGTACTGAAATTCTTCCAAACATCATATTCTCACTAAAATCCATTGTCACATAAGAGTCGAAAACTCGAATCTCCCGATTTTTTCCACATCCCTTATATCAAATATAATTCATCCAATACATTGAAACCAAACATTTCAACACACTCATGGGGGGTCAGTGAAGCTGTAGACATCATCACATCTCATCTGGAAGTACTTTAGAAGGTGCATTGGACACACTCCAATAGGTAAAATTTCTTGATTTCAAACCCTCATAAGGCTTCATTTTCATCCATACAAGTTGCTATTGTGTTTGCCTTGATATTTTGAGTGAAAACCCCATGAAAATTGGCATTGGTTGAACATATATGATACTAAATTCTATTTATTTTCTTTCTAATTGTTTTAACTTTCATCTTTATTTTTAACAAAAAATATTATAAAAAAAAGCATTTTAATTATTTTCTTCTTATTTTATTTTTCATATTAAAAAAATTCCAAAAATATTTATTATTTTATGTCCAATTATTTATTTCAATTTGTTAATTATTATTATTATTAATCATTTCTTTATTTTAGTCAAAACCTCTAAAAAATCATTAAAAAATATTTTTCCTTTTTCTTATTTTTATTACTCCCATTTTTTAAAATACCCAAAAATATTGTCTCTTGTCCATTTATTAAATCCCATGATCACATACCTTTTTCTTTTATTTCATTAATTGTTAAAGGTATTTTTCAAATTGTAAATATGGATATTCATATCTTTTGATTAAGATTTTGAACAATTGATCCTTGTTGGTTCTTAACTTTAATTCTTTGATCACTTGTTGATATTGATCATTATAACATGCTTGTTCTTAATGACCATCTTTTGTCTTGTTTGAACTCTTTAAATGATTGGTTTTGTTCATGCTTGTTTCAAATTTGTCCAGGTGCTTAGGACTTGTTTCCTTGACCTAAAAATGTTAAAACCATATATTGATCTTTGGTTCTCATATTGATGAATGATTTGTGTTGTAAATAATGATGTTATACCATATTTATTTCAAATCATGCCTTGATCTTTAAACTTGTTGAAACTTGTTTTTGTTGAAACTTGTCTTGTAAATAAGTATATCCATGATTCCTTGTACATGTTTTGTTAACCTATGTCAATCCATGCTTTCATGTTTACCTCTTTTGTTTAGTGGATGTTCACACTTGGTTATCATGTTGCCTAAACCCAAGGGAGGGGCTTGTTATTGACATCTTTGTCATTTGCATTTTCATCCTTACTTTCTTGTACCTATATCCCTTGACTTATGATCCTAGAACTTGTTATCCCTTAGGAAGTCTTCCTTAGGATTATCTTCAACTTAGATAACTCAAATTAGGGTTTCCCCTCCTTCAAAACTCAAAACCTCTTTCAGTAAAAACCTTGACCTTAAGTTATTGACTTTTTCAAACTCTTTTTTTCTTAATAAATGCTTCAAGACATCTTAAACATATTCCAATCTTTTCATAAGACTAAAAAACACAAATCTCATTCAAAACTTTTTGCCACTTGGCTTTTTCAATTTAAAATATTTTCTCGAAGAAAGATTAGACATGATTCATCCTTATTTGAGATATAAATCTCCTACCTCGTGACATTGTTGAGAAAGATGTTGATTCTTTTCCACTTGAGAGAGGTATGTGGCATACTCGTTGATTATACATCCAAGTTGGAGCCTTTCTCTCAATGTGAAGCAAAGATCCTTCTTCTACATGTTTATGGTGGTTTAGATGAGTATTCTTCTTAAGATGACAACTTGTCTCTTCTCCTAAAACCAACCAACAAACATGTTTTCGCCCATAGTTAGCCGAACTACGATTGCTTAGACTTCCTATACAGGATACGTAGGCATAGGATTGAGATGATCCTAGCGAGCTACCTTTTTTTCTTTTTCTACCTTTTTCTTTTATCCCTTTTCACAAAAATAATTAAAAAAAACATTTCTCTTCTTATCACCCCAATCAATCCCAATTAGCAAACAAACAAATAACACTATAAAACAAGAGGTTCCTGTAGAGTACTACAGATACTTAGGATGCTAGCACATTCCCTAGGTATAACCAACCCCCGAACCTTAGATTCTCTTTTGCTTTGCATTGCATTGCATGCTTATGGGTTATTCGTTCTTTTTTCCTTCCCTTGGATAAATTAAAGATCGGTGGTGAATCATGATTTGTGATTCAAGTTAATTAATAGCTTGATATCTGATTCTCACCGCGACAGTAGTAATAGAGGGATGAGTGAAGAATTGAAGGTAGGTCCCTTTTATATAGGTGCTTCTGAAATCTTTAAATTGAATGTCAACTTTGAATGCTTTCCCACTTTAGACAGACATGTTTGCAGGAATTTGAAAAAAAATTTCCTTTTCATTGTATTTATGTTTGGGACATGTTGGAACCGTGTCAGGCTTTGTTTGAAAAGAAATATGATCCTTGTTCTCTTTCACCAAAACGAAAATAAATAAATAAATCCTCAACTTAATTATTGAGTATTACTCAAAATAATTAAAAAAAAGCAAAAATAATGAATATATAAAAAAAAATATTAAAATAAACTAGATAAAAAAACTGATTAATTTAAAAAAATTACTAATTAAAAATAGAAATAAAAACGGTAAAAACAAGTAATTGGTCCGGTATCGAAGTGCTCGAAAAAATATAATGAATACACCAAAATGATCAGGAAAAAATATACTTTTCGGAAAAATACAGCGTTTTGTCAAATTTTGAAATAAATTTTATCCGCTAAAACGACTTAAACTGTCCGAAAATGCGACCGGAAAATGATCAAAAAATTAACTCAAACACGTCAGGTTAAACTACGCGAAACGTAGATTAATATGACTGACGTTTGCAGACTCGATTTTAAAATTTTTTCGTCCATTGATTTTGCGAACAGTTGACTTTAGTTTGACCGATTCGACTGTAATTCCGACAAGTTTATTTCAACTAATAAATTGGGTATCATGAGAGATGAAAGACATGATATGCTATGCAGATGATGCAAAACGAAAATACAGAATCTTAGGGTCAAAAATTAGGGTGTGACAAAAGGGTCATTTCTAAAGGTCATTGAATCAAAGTTGCCAATGCAAACGAGACATTCACTATACAAGCTATTTACACATCACAACTTCATTCACCACTTTCTTCCCTCTATTGTAAAACTTCTCAAACTTCCTTTTTGCATAATTATTTCATTCTCTATTTTTCTTTTTCAAACAAACATTCTTTTTCTTTTGTTTTTCACATTCATATTCACACTTTTTCAATGCTTGCTTGAAAATTTTCAAAATTTTTAGTAACCTGCCATTTTCCTTTTCGTTCTCCCCAACTTGAATTCAATCAAACCTCAAGTGAATGCTCCTTGCTTTTTATGGCAAGGAAATCAATTTAAAACAATGTTCAAAGGTTCAAGAAATTTTTTTAGAATCTCACAAAATTTAGTGATGAACTAAACTTTCAAATTATGTACATAAACCAAGTTCATCACTAAAATGAGATCTAAACTGTTTATGCTCAAAGGGGTTAACAAATTCTCACTACTCACGGGTAGGTTACTTTTGGAAATGGTTGTGCTCAATATAAACAAATGCCTTGATCATTTCTAATGCTTCCACAAAATCAAAATAATCAAAAGATTAAGCATGATTCAAACGTTTTAAACAAAATTTATCAGTCATCCTAAGCATATAGTAAACAATGGAGGTTTCTCATAATTTGTGGCTTTTGGAACCTAAGTGAAACAAGAATTTAAACAAGTTGTACAATGAAACAAAGATACATTTGCACAAAGAAAAAATTTCTTAAACATTCTAGCATTCTAAGAAGCGGTAACCATGTACCTTGCTTGCATTCACATGTTCAACATCCTACCATCACTATCCAAACTTGGGAGAATCTTCATTGGATACTTTTATACAAATAGCAACCAATCTAGAAGAAGTTCTCATCATTCATCTCTAATAAACACTTGAGAATATTGTGAAAGGAAACAAATATATATACAATATAAACAACTGTACAAAGCTCAAAAATATAGAAACTATTGCAATGTGATTCAATATGTAAATATCAATCCCCGACAACTGTGCCATTTTGTTCGAACTGCAGTAAAGCGAAAAGAAGCAAAAATTTAGTTTTGGAAGGATTCCCTCTGGTATTTATGTTGTATCCACAGGGATCAGTGCGAGGGAAATAATGTCGTTCAACGGTCTCTACGTTTATGAGCTTGTTGTGAAAATTTTAGTTAAAATATTCAAGGTACCATAAATAAAGGCAGACAATATAAAGGCGGAAAATATAAACTAAAGACTTAAAAATAAACGGAGCCTTGTTGGGATTGGATCTCATCAATTAATAACACATGCATTCTTCTAACCAGTTAAACACAAATCAATCATTCGTCTAATATTCTCACGTATCACCCACAATAGAGGTTATGTCTAACGCAAAGTCATGAAAATAAATCGTATTGTCTCATTGGTGATGTTTCACGCAACTCAACAACATAGAGCATTAAGAACTGATACTCAAGCAAATGTTAAGCCTAAATATATGTCTAGAGTCTAGAACCTAACAAATATTTATCCTAGATCCAGATCTGAAGAGTATATTTCTATAACGGTTCAAAGCTGAAAGCTCCTGAGGTTTGACTAAATTTTGGTAAAACTTGATGAAGAACAAGATGATCCAACATGATGAATTCTTCCAGAAAACAAAGATGTCGAATGGAATGTTCCAGCATAAAGACTCGACATCTGGACAGATACAACAGGTTGTTTTAAATCTGTTCCAAGATTCAAGGCGCGTTTAGCAGTGGATCAAGGACAGAAGATTTGAAGCCCAAGACAACAAAAGATTATAAAAGGAAGACCAAGACCTAGGGTAGAATAATGATTCCTTGTGTAATACATGTAAAGTAGAAAATAAGGGTTTAGGGTTTTGAGAGTCGTAGGGCTTTCTTATGTTGTAAGTCTCCCTTTGTATCGGTTGGATACATTGTGGTAGACATAGTTGTTTATACAGATTCAGAAGCCTTTAGGTAATGAATTGTATATTGTTCTTGGATGAAGCTTTGAAGAAAATCCAATAGAATTCGAGGAGAATTATTAGTCAAGGTAGCTTGGCTAAACTTTGTATTGAAAGAGGGTTCTTTCAAGTAGGATGATACAATTATTGTGAGTATAACTGTTAGATATCACAGGTGGTGATTTAGGAAGTGAGATGGGTTTCTCTTATCAATTAGCTGGGATTTCTAATGATAAAGTTTTCATTGGGTAGTGATAGGTAAACCAGAGGTTGTTTACTGTAGACCGGAGGTTGTTTACATAAAACTATTATACTGATAGTGGATTCTTCTTCCTGGCTTGGCAACCCCCAAATGTAGGTGATTTGCACTGAACTGGGTTAACATATCTTGTGTAATTCATCATTTTGGAAATTTACAGTTCAGTACTTGCTTATTGATTAACCTGTTCAAACAGATGTTAAAACATCTGTCGTGTTTCTGTTGCTGATATTTAGAGTATCAGCTTGATTATTCTGCCCTTGTTTTAAAGTGATGCAGAGAACAATGTCGTCACATGTTGTTAGGACATCTGCAATCTGCTATGCCAGAATTTTAATTGGTATCAGAGCAGGCATCATGTATGTTTCTGGATGAGATATTGGGAGATACTTTGTGGCTCATTAAACAAGGTGTGTATTTGTGCGATCAGACCATTCATTGGATATCTGGAATGATTGGTATTGGATCAAGGATGACAGCTACTGGTTGGTTGTCTTTTGCTTCTGTGAAGAGGTTCTTTTCTGCAAGGTGTCCTCTAAGATGTCTTGACATCTTGACTGGAGTCTATTGAAGATGTGTTCCGCTGCATATGTTTCTGATGACAAGACTTTGGTAAAGCTAGATTAAAGAATCTGTTCACGAAGGTGTCAGCATCTATTGAAGTTCTAGCCATTTCAGCAGGGAGTAATGGAATGAAGAGAGTTGTTTGTTGTTGTTTGCCTTTGATGGCTTGGTACTTAGAGGATTGGTTTCTTTAGGTATTTTGAAGTTAGAAGAGGAGAGGTCTAGTTTTCTTGTCTATGAAACTGGTAAATACCCTTGTCATGATAAAGTTGCCAAATACACTTGAGAATTCTCTCAAGTCCACTCATAAAGGTATCTCTTGTCATGAGGATTGTTTTTTTGTGTTTCTGGAAAAGATGGAATTCTGGAGTCTTCTGGTTGCTCTTCTGGATCAAGGTTGGTCTTGAGGATCATCAATCTGAAGAATTTAGGGGTGATTTATTTTCACCTTCCATCGTGCAAGGTAGTGTTTCTTCATATCATTTGAAGTGGTTCTTCTCAAGGAAGATGCATAGGATTATGCCAGCTAAGTCAACATGAGTCAAGGGTGTCAGTCTTGATGTCTCAACATTCTGCTTGGCAAGGAAGGTACCTAAACTAAAGAATACTTGATTGGAATTCCTAAAAGTGTTTATATCTCTCGGTTGTATGGCCTTCTGAACAAGGATTTAAGATCAATTGCTATTTGTGGAATCCATAAGTATTTGATTGATTATCCATGTGTGTGATGTTCAAAATTGGATGCAGTAAAGGTCATCAGTGAAGATTTCATTAGATAAGGATCTGATGTTCAACCAGATGTTGAAACATTCCATCAGCAGAGTTTGTGCATAATCTTGTTGATTCAAGGAGGTAATCTCTAGGACAAGGGAGGGGAATAGCTTATGCTCGGGGAACCAAACTTTTGTGTGTTGACATAAAGTGTTGGGAACCTTCTTCTGGTTGGATCTGCAGAGGCACATAATCTGACTAGGAAGTTTCGTGGCAGGAGGCTTATATAGAACATGGTGCTGATGGAAGTGAAGATGAAGACATCTTGATGAATATTGCTTGGATCAGTTTATTTCTGATCTAAGCGATCTGGAGTGCAGCTGCTGAGATCATGTGATCCATTTCAACATGTAGATTCTGGATAAGTGTCTAGGACAATATCTCTGACATCTTAAAGATTTCTCTTCTTAAAGAAAGCTGGATTTCTTGTAGCTGTTGACTACTCTTTCCTAAAGAATCAGGCTTTGGCATGTTTGGTTCTTTTGAGGATGAGTTCTTGAATCTGATGCTCTTCAAGGTATCTGGTCTTAAGATTGGTTATGGACCATTAACACAGGATGGAGGTTGTCTACTCAAACTTTATATGTTAATCAAGTCTATGAGAGCATGAAACTCGTATTCTATAGAAGTGGAGAAGTTCCTCGAGATGGTATATCTGAGGAGGAGTTGATCAAAATTCTATCAGACAGACTTGAGATCATCAGCTGGAAGTCATGACATTGATGTTCTGACATCAAGGTTATCATCAGATTGTTCACTCAGTGGGATCTGGTTACAGTGGAGGTTTATCATCTTGAGAGAGGCTGATCTTCTCATATGTGACTGGAATGGATGCTTCAAAAAACCTATGCAATGTATGGGAATTTCAGAAGCTAGTAGAGGCTACATTTCACAGTCTTAGTGTATCTAAGATGTCTTGCTGAAGACCCAAATTCTTGGTTGGAGATCTGGAGGAAGTTGTGACACTTGGTTGTGTTTAACCATAGTTACTTGAATCCAAGATGTGTGTTTCATCTTTTCCTTGGAACAAATTAACTTTATGGAGAAGGGAGGTTGTTTGAAGACCAAAGGAGGAGCTGGTTTTGCTCTTGGCTTTCTGATTGTTGAAGGGATCTTTGCTTAAGGAGCTTGCTTTGGTGGGAGTATGAGAGTTGATTTCTCTCTACAGTTTTCTGGAATTCTTATTGATCAAGATGATGAAGCTATGTTCTCTGGAGATTTTCAGATGGATTACTATGCAGATAGTAAGTCCAGTGGTAATTGTATCAAGAACCATAGTATATGGTGTCTGTGATATGATCAGGATGTCCTAACTGATGTTAGAGCATCATTATGTCTTCTGAACTTGGGATTCAGATTGTGGAAGATGATATTCTCCAGTTGAATCAGAAGTGTTCTAACTTATCATATGGGAGAATGATGAGGTGAAGACTATCTTGGATTATGGGGTGTCTATCTGGTAGGCTGACTCTTGATGAGGTCAGAATGCTTGTGGAGAGGTGGTTTCTTCTGCTATAAGTATCTCTAGAAAGAAGTGGATCAGTTTGGTGCTTGTGAAGCAAGTAAGCTGAGGATTTCTAGAGCATGTATTTGATGTTTTTCAAGTGTGAATGACATCTAGGCTAGCTAACAAACTAAGAGATTTTGTATGTCTCTTTGAGGAATGTGAGCATTCCAAGTTCAATTGGATTTATTCTCAAGGAACAAGGATATCTATGGCTGTAAAATTCAAGGTGGATTTGTATAGGGTATGGATGGGTTCAAGATGAGAGGGATCAATGGTGATTTTGATCTCAATCCAAGATTTTGTTGGTTATGGTACAAGGATGTGATCCTGGTACTTTCTCACTATATGAGCATGAAGTTAGTCATGTGGTGATTTTGGGTTTTTCTTGTTGGAAGAAGCATCATTTATGAAAGATAGAGGAGAACTTCTGTCTGTTAGGTGTACTATTATGGTACATAGATTGCTTGTGGATCAAGTAGTGAGTGAATACGTTCAGCAGGTGTGTTGAACAAGGAGTGAGCTCTTGAAGACATGAAGATAAGTCGTATGTTTTCCATTCACTTTAAAGTGTTCTTCTTGCAAATGAGCACTGGTTATCTCTGACAGGGAGAGTTGGACTTCTGTCTAGGATCTCTTGCTGCGATAGTACAATTGGTTATCAAGATTGTTTAAGGTTTCAAGCAGTTTGTGATAGACTACCTCTGGTGAGGGTGTAATGTCAGACAAGATGTCGTGACATTTTGTTACTGTTATAGTTCTGGGTGGACTTGACAGGTTGAATTTTGGTTCTGTCATTGGGATGTCAATGGATTGAATCAAAGTTGTACAAGCTTCTTGGGAGTGTCCTGAGAGTCATTGCTTGTGTCTGGGAGAATTTATTTTTCTCTGCAGAATTAGATAAGGCTCATGGAAGTCTCTGTTGTTAACTAGAAGATGTTTGAAGGAATGTCTTAACATCTTGGTCAGTTATTTTCTTTCTTCTGGTTGAAAGGAGTATTCTTGGGGATCATTGAAAGGCATTGTGACTATGCTTCAGAGTTTACAAGATGGACTGAACAAAGTCTGACAAGGTGCCAGGACAATGTGTAGGACGTGTGGCTGTTTCCAAGTTGATTGTCTTGGACGGTGGAGAGTGTATCTTAAAGAAGGAATGTTAAACATGTGTCTTGATACATGCACATTATTTGGACGATTCCCCGTAAAGAAGAAACTGTCAAAAGTGGTTTGGCCGGTGCACATTTTTTTGAGAAGTTACATCCCTCATTTAATGATCTCATTGAATTGACCTTCGTTATTTTCAATGGTTCGTTACATCCTAAGGAAACTGCTCGGGTATATAAAGGGGGTTCTTAGCTTCGACTTGTCATAGGTTATCTTTTCTATTGTGTTATGTTATCATGGGATTTATCCACCTTTGGGTATGTTTAGGTTGGGTTTGGGTCTGTATTGGACATCTTTGTCAATTTTTGGCTAAAAAGGGGGCGAAAAGTACAGGGGTTGAGTCTGTTCTTGCAGTTGGTTTGCAAGAATGTTGGATGGGATGGTCTGACATTCTGTCTGAGTCTCAGGTTTTCTTTCTGTTTTGAGTCCTTCCTTTGTGTCTTGTGATCTGAGTTATGAATAGAGTCGTGCACTGTGTTCTGAGTTACTCAGGTGAAGGAGTATAGGTTCCTTGGTGAGGGGGAGCATTCTAGAGGGGGAGCATTCTAGAGGGGGAGTGTGTTTGAGGGGAGTGTTATTTGATCAACCCTTTCAGACTTCCTTCTAGCTTCTTTAGGAGTCTCAACTTCCTTTCAGGACCTTTTTCAACTTCACTCATCCTGGGTTTACTGTGCAGAAGGAGTTTTAGCCAAAATTTGTCAAAAGGGGGAGATTGAAAGCTCTTGAGGGTTGACTAAATTTTGGTAAAACTTGATGAAGAACAAGATGATCCAACATGAAGAATTCTGCCAGAAAACAAAGATGTCGAATGAAATGTTCCAGCATGAAGACTCAACATCTGGACAGATATAACAGGTTGTTTTAAATCTGTTCCAAGATTCAAGGCGCGTTTAGCAGTGGATCAAGGACATAAGATTTGAAGCCCAAGACAGCAGAAGATTATAAAAGGAAGACCAAGACCTAGGGTAGAATAATGAATCCTTGTGTAATACTTGTAAAGTAGAAAATAAGGGTTTAGGGTTTTGAGAGTCGTAGGGCTTTTTTGTGTTGTAAGTCTCCCTTTGTATCGGTTGGATACATTGTGGTAGACATAGTTGTTTATACAGATTCAAAAGCCTTTAGGTAATGAATTGTATATTGTTCTTGGATGAAGCTTTGAAGCAAATCCAATAGAATTCGAGGAGGATTGTTAGTCAAGGTAGCTTCACTGAACTTTGTATTGAAAGAGGATTATTTCAAGTACGATGATACAGTTATTGTGACTATAACTGTTAGATATCACAGGTGGTGATTTAGGAAGTGAGATGGGTTTCTCTTATCAATTATATGAGATTTCTAATGATAAAGTTCTCATTGGGTTGTGAGAGGTAAATCATAGGTTTTTTATGGTAAATCGGAGGTTGTTTACATAAAAACTATACTACTGATAGTGGATTCTTCTTCTTAGCTTGGTAGCCCTCAGATGTAGGTGATTTGCACCGAACTGGGTTAACATATCTTGTGTTATTTATCATTCTGCAAATTTATAGTTCAATATTTTCTTATTGATTAACATGTTATAACAGATGTTGAAACATCTGTCGTGTTTCTGTTGCTGATATTCAGAGTATCAGTTTGATTATTCTGCCCTTGTTTTAAAGTGATGCAGAGAACAATGTCGTGACATGTTGTTAAGACATCTGCAATCTGTTATGCAAGAATTTCAAAACCAAAGATAAACAAGTAAACATGGATAACATCCATATCAGATCCATGATTGATTCATATAAAACGCCATGATAAGAATACGTACATACGCTTAACCCTTTTTACATGCATTCAACTAATTTTCCAAATGTAAGTGAACATAGTTTCTCATCTCTATTATCACGCATCCTCACAATACCGTATTGATCTTACTCATGCTACTAGTGAATATACTAGTGAATATCAACTTACAAGACTATGTCAAAAGTTTACTCATTGATAGATGAATATCTAAGATCTAAGATTTGAAAAGAGTTTTGTCAAGCCCCACAAATAAGAAATCAAAGACAACATCAATATTGAATCAAAATTAGTTCACAATACATAGATTAGATGAAATACATAAGGTATCAATAGATTACATCCAAACCCAACAAGAGATCAAAGCACTTACTCGAAGATCAAGCTCTGAGTTGCTTCGATTTGTGCTTCTCCCTCTTAGGGTTTGTGTTTCTCTCTCTAGAATATGCTTGGAAAGAAGAGAGATAAAGTTCGGATCCTCAAAATATATGTTATAAAGGTTATAAAAGTTCTTTTCTAAAAAGCAAGAGAAATTACTTATATAGTAAAACAAAAATCTGTCTTGTTCGCCTAACGAACACCTTTTTTGCACTGCGAAGTCCCTTTTTAGGCACTTCAAGTGCCTCAGGAACAGTTAAAACGCCCTGATAAATATCTGGGTTCGCATTGCAAACCCATTCTTTGCACTGCGAACGTCTTTGCTCTAGCTTCGCATTGCGAACTTATGGCCAAATACCTACTGTCATCCAAAGTTTTCAGCTCGCCTGGACTTTGTTGTGACCTCGCACAGCGAACATTCTCTTTGACCTCGCTGTTGTTTGCACTGCGAACTTGTTGGTTCTTCTTCATTTCTTTGGCCTCCTTGTCCAATCCTTTGTGTCTTAAACATTGATATTTTATGCCTATATTCTACACAATAACACACACATCAAGGAATCCAAAGGTATTTGCAATATGTTGAAGAATCACACAAGAACAAGAAATAAATCCATTAAAACATGATAAATGAGTTAAAAAATGCCAAGAAAGATGGCTCAATTTAAGTTATATTTTGCACTTAACAAACTCTCCCCAACTAAATTTTTGCTTGTCCTCAATCAAAGTATGCCCCTCATGAAAACAAGAGGATTTGCTCAAGCGTGAGAGTCAACCAAGAAAGGATTAACGGTTCAAATTCAAATAAGAGAGATTTACTCAAACAAGAGGATTTGCTCAAGCATGAGAATGCGCACAAGCAATGTTCACCACTTAATAGAATTGAACAATGATAAATAATTTAGCTCTTAAATAAATATCATGAAATGTTTCAAATAACAACTAAATTCTCATGCTTGAATCACTCTGACACTCCTCTTCAAAATGAGGATGAAGAAATTAACGTGTTTGCAACCGCGGGGAAATTTCACTCGCCTGACAAACAATGCAAATAGAAATCCAATTCATACATTCATCTAATCAATCAAAAATAAAATCATGGAAATAAATAGATCACAAAAGGCTTTTAAGGTTGTAGCTTGGTCAGGTTCACAACAAAGGGTCATTTCTAAAGGTCATTGAATCAAAGTTGTCAATGCAAAAGAGACATTCACTATACAAGTTATTTACACATCACAACTTCATTCACCACTTTCTTTCCTCTATTGTAAAACTTCTCAAACTACCTTTTTGCACAATTATTTCTTTCTCTATTTTTCTTTTTCAAACAAGCATTCTTTTTCTTTTGTTTTTCACATTCATATTCACACTTTTTCAATGCTTGCTTGAAATTTTTCAAAATTTTTAGTAACCTGCCATTTTCCTTTTCGTTCTCCCCAACTTGAATTCAACCAAACCTCAAATTAATGCTCCTTGATTTTTATGGCAAGGAAATCAATTTAAAACAATGTTCAAAGGTTCAAGAATTTTTTTTAGAATCTCACAAAATTCAATGATGAACTAAACTTTCAAATTATGTACATAAACCAAGTTCATCACTAAAATGAGATCTAAACTGTTTAGACTCAAAGAGGTTAACAAATTCTCACTACTCACGGATAAATTACTTTTGGAAAAGGTTGTGCTCAATATAATCGCCATCTAATATCATTTGTTAGAACATCAATCAATATAATAGATTAAAAATAAACGAAAGTAAAAGATAATGCACACGATTGATCTTTGTTAATGCAGTTCGGTCAATATTACCTCTACCTCTGCGATTTTCCCTTTATTTATGTCTTATGAATTAGTTAGAATTTTAGTGTTCCAAATCATATATATATCATACTATAGTTCAATTTAACTAAACTATAATTCTCAATTATCCTCAACAAACATTTATCTCTATTCATAATTATTTTAATAATATAATTAACAACTCATAATATTCTCACCATTAAAATTATACTTAATAATCCATAATAATCTCATCAATATAATTCATACTAAACATTTTTAGATACTAATAATAACCAGAGGCTCCTCCTCTTTCATTAAAAAAATTGTAATAATTTCAAGTTGAGTGAGTTGTTGTTCACAAATATCGTATGGATCTAGAAGTCTGTACAAATAGAATGATATATATATATATATATGGAGAATTCCTATTTAATCTTGATCTCAAGATTGTTAACAATCACACAATGACAATGAAAAGAAAAAGGTTGAGAAAGAGAAAAGAATAACGTTGGAGAAGAAGATGAAAAACTGTAGAGTATCTCTCTGCCTACAAACTGTGGAAACTTTCAATATTCACTTGCAAATGCAAATTGTGAATTCTGTTATGAGTTCTTACAAAAAATAAGGTTTTCTCCCTATTTATAGATTTAGGTTAACTTGCACCCCAAGTCAAAGCCCAAAACTATAAAAGCTCAAAATAGTTGACATTACTAAAATAGGCCTAAGTCGAAATTCTGTGTGAAGCAACCTGCTTCGACACTTCGACACACTATTACAACTCGACACACACACATTATAACAATTCGACTACTCTTTGTTTCTGTCGAGCTACACTTCTTCGACACAAGGAATTACAACTCAACACACCACCTAATTCATTGTGTCTAAGATGTCTACATTCATCATGGCTCTTTGTCTTCTGAAAACTTTGACCTGCACTCCCTTCGTCATGATATCTGCAATCTAATTCTCAGTTCTATAGTGTTTCAAGTTTATCTTCCCTTCTGCTACCTCCTCTCAAAGATAATGGAACCTCATTTCGATGTGCTTGCTTCGACTGTGTGCTATTGGATTCTCCGCCAAGTTGATAGCAGACATGTTGTCGAACTTCATGGTAATTGCTCCATGACTCTTCCCTGTAATCTCTTTGACCAACTTCACCATCCATGTTGCTTGACATGCACAAAGAGAAGCAGCTATGTATTCTTCTTCTCATGATGACAATGCCATTAATGGCTCCTTTCTCGAACACCAAGCAACTGGTGCACCACCTAACATAAACACATATTCAGCTGTGGATTTTCTATCCTCAGCATCACTACACCAACTTGAGTCCGTGTATCCCACTAACTTTCATTCTTTTCCTTCATCAGCTGCAAGAAACAAAATTCTGTAGTCGAGATTCCCTTTCAGATACCTCAATATCCTCTTTGTTGCTGTTAGGTGTGATACCTTTGACTTTTGCATGAATCTACTTACCATACCCACATTGTATGCTAAGTCAGGTCTTATGTGACAAAGGTATCTAAGTGACCCAATAATTCTTCTATATTGGGTTGGGTCGACATAATCTTCATCTGAATCCTTAGACAATTGCAATCTGGTCTCAACTGGAGTCAAAGTTGGGTTGCAATCTTGCATCTCAAATCTCTTGAGTATTTCGCCTGCATATCTTCTTTGGTGCATCACCAAATCTCTACTGCTCTTGTAGAATTCGATGCCAAGGAAATATGAAAGATTCCCCAAGTCTGACATTTCAAACTCCTCACTTAGGTCATGTTTGAAATCTTCGATCTCCTTCTTGCAACTTCCTGTTATCATCAAGTCATCGACATAGAGACATAGTATAAGCAATTCACTATTGCTTCTCCTTACATATACTCCATGCTCAGCCGTGCACTTCACAAATTCCTTCTCCCTTAGAAAGTTGTTGATCTTCTTATTCCAAGCTCTTGGAGCTTGCTTAAGTCTATATAGGGCTTTATACAGCCTGTACACCTTTCTTTCTTCGCCTCGTTTCACATACTCAGCTGATTGTGCGACATAAACTTCTTCGTCTAAGGGGCCATTAAGGAATGCACACTTAATTTCCATCTAACATGTATGCCAATTGTTCATATTTGTTAGACCAACAACCAACCTAACTGTTTTGATCCTAGCAACAGGTGCAAACACTTCATCGAAGTCGATTCCTCCCTTCTAAAGAAATCCTTTCGCCACAAGTCTCGCCTTGTGTTGAGTTACCTCTTCTTTAGGATTCACCTTCACCTTGTAAACCGACTTCACATCAATTGCCTTTTTGTCTTTAGGCAATTCGACAAGTGATCATGTGTTGTTGACTTTGATGGAGTTTAACTCCTCATTCATTGTTTTCACTCATTTCGAATCTTTTAATGCCCCAGTTGCATTTACTGGTTCAACATCTGCATAGAAAGCATAATGTACCAGTTCACCCTCTTTATTGACCACATCATATGTTATAATCACACATTCTTTCCTTGCAGAAATGTGTCTTGTTCGTCGAGGTCTGCTTGGGCCTGCTTCATCTCTGACTTGTTCCTGTCGAACTTCTCTTTTGACTTCAGTGGTTGGTTCTTCACAAGAGATTCTCACTGAATCCTTCTTAACATTCTCAGTCCAATCTCATTCTTTAAGCTCATCTATGACCACGTCCCTGCTGATCACTACCTGCTTATTCCCTGGGTCGAACAACTTGTAACCTCCAGTCGAACGATATCCTATCAAGATCATCTGATTTGACTTGTCATCAAGCTTCCTTCTCAACTGATCTGGCACATGTCTATGTGCTATAGATCCAAACACCTTCAATTGACTGAGGCTAGGCTTGATACCAGACCAACATTCTTCTAGTGTGATTCCTTCAAGCTTCTTCTTCGGACATCTGTTTAATATGTATGTTACTGTCGAAATCGCTTCTCCCCATAATTCTTTGGGTAGATGTTTTCCATTCAACATACTTTTCACCATGTTCATGATGGTTATGTTCTTTCTTTCTGCAATTCCATTTTGCTATGGAGTGTAGAGTGGCGCCACCTCATGCACAATCCCTTCTTTTTCACATAATGCATCAAACTCTTTCGACACATACTCTCCACCACCATCAGTCCTCAGAATTTTCAGCTTTCGACCACTTTGTCTTTCGACCGTAGATTTGAATCTGGCAAATACCTCGATCACATCACTTTTCTTCTTGATGAGGTAAGTCCACAACTTTCGACTGTAATCATCTATGAACGTGACAAAGTATCTGTTGCATGCAATCGAATCCACCTGGATTGGACCACATACATCAGAGCATATGACTTTCAGAATTGCTTTCGACTTTCTTCCTGCATCCTTGTTGAAGCTATTCTTGTGTTGTTTCGACTGAACACACTCTTCACAGACTTCACTTGGAATGTCGATTTCAGGTAATCCTGAAGCCATATTTCTTCTCTTTAGCTCTCTGATGTCATTGAAGTTGAGATGACCTAGTCAAAAATACCATAACCACTCATCTTTGTTGGCTGCAGTTGCTAGGCACTTGTGCTCCATCACATTGAGTTCAATCTTGAAGGTCATATTCTGAGACATTGGAGCCTTCAAGATTAACCTACCACTTGAGTCGAGAACTCTCATCATCCTATCTTCGACTGACACCTTGTAGTTCTTTTCGACCAGTTGTCCTATACTGAGCAAATTACTCTTCATGCCTGGTATGTACAACACATTGGAAATTGTTGACCTCTTGCCATCTTTCCTCATAATCAGAACATCACCAACACCTTCAGCTGCTAGAGTGTTGTCTTTTGCAAACTTCACCATATTCTTCGACGAGGGCTTCATGTTGACAAACCAATCTCTCCTTCCAGTCATGTGTGATGAGCATCCTGAGTCCAAGTACCACTGGTCCTGGAATCTCTCTTCGTCTCTTGTTGTGACCATCAACAACATCTCTTCTTCTTCATGTTTCGCCAACTTTGCATCAGTTTCTTAATTCTTCTTCTTTTCTGGACAATCACTAAAATAGTGACCATATTTCTGACAATTGAAACAATGGATGTGACTTTTGTCAGGCTTTCGACCACCACCACTTCCTCTACTTGCAGCACCACCTCTTTGGTTGCCTTGGTTCCAGGGTTTTTTTTATTCGACCAGTTTCCTTCCTGCTGATTTCGACCAGTCGAATTGTTGTAGCATACTTTATCTTTGTTGTCATTCCAGCTTCCTTTGCCTTTCTTTTCTTTTTCTGACTGCGTCTGCAAAGCCATATCACTATTCGACTTTCCTGCAGCTCTTTCAGCCATCCTTCGTTCACGAGACTCAAGCATCCCTTGAAGCTCTTCCTTCGTCAATACTGACAAGTCTTTCGACTCTTCTATAGCTACTACCACGTGGTCGAATTTTAGAGCCAATGGCCTCAAGATCTTTGACACAACTGATCTTGATGTCAACACTTCTCCACATACCTTGATTTGATTCACCAGCTTTGCAACTCTGGTGAAGAAATCTGTTATGCTTTCATTGTCTTCCATCTGAAGCAATTCATAAGTCCTTTTGTGAGTTTGTAACCTCACCTCTTTCACCTTCTCTGCACCTCCAAACGATTTTTCAAAAATCTCTCAAGCTTCTTTTGCTGATTCTACATCACTAACCTTTTCAAAATTATCTGGATCAACACATTGATGAATTATAAAGAGAGCTTTATAATCTTTCTTTTTCAATTTTTTTGTGTGCAACCTTTTCTTGATCCGTCGCGTCTTCTGTAAGCGGTGTTACTCCTTCCTTCACAAGATCCCAAAGATCTTGATAACAGAAAACCACCTTAATCTGTTTGCACCAATTCTCATAATTGTCTTTCTTGAGAATCAGAAGGGTCGCCGGAAAGTGCCTGTTTGGATGATTCATCGCCATCGCAGTTTTCTTCCTTGAATCGCAACTGGAGCTCTAGATACCAGATGTTGGAATTTCAACCACAACTTATGGAGAATTCTTATTCAATCTTGATCTCAAGATTGTTAATAATCACACAATGACAATGAAAAGAAAAAGGTTGAGAAAGAGAAAAGAATAACATTGGAGAAGAAGATGAAAAATTGCAGAGTTTTTCTCTACCCACAAACTGTGAAACTTTCAATATTCACTTGCAACTGCAAACTGTGAATTCTGTTATGAGTTCTTACAAAAAATAAGGGTTTCTCCCTATTTATAGATTTAGGTTAACTTACACCTCAAGCCAAAGCCCAAAACTATAAAATGCCAAAATAACTAACATTACTAAAATAGACCTAAGTCGAAATCCTGTGTGAAGCAATCTGCTTCGACACACTATTACAACTCGACACACACACATTATAACAATTCGACTACTCCTTGTTTTTGTCGAGCTACACTACTTCGACACAAGGAATTACAACTCAAAAAAAAAAAAAAAAAAAAAAAAAAAAAAAAAAATATATATATATATATATATATATATATATATATATATATATATATATATATATATATATATATATATATTATTCTCTATTGAAAGTAAATTATATTTAATTTGTTCTCATATATACTAAATTGAGTAATCTATCTAAAAGACTATTTTAAAATAAATAATATATTAAATTTTCAATATGACATTAATTATTATTTTCAATTGTAAACATTAATATACTTACATCTATTTTAACAACTATCTTATAAGTTTGGCTAAAATACAGTTTTGGTCCCCCTGTTTTTGAAAATTCACAGTTTTGGTCCCCCTGTTTTTTTTTTAACAGTTTTGGTCCCCCACCCCTCACTATTCATGTACGGACGTGTACTGTTCATGTACGGACATGTACGGACAAGTTACTGTTCATCACTTTTTTTGGGCCAAAATTGGGGTGGGGGACCAAAACTGTTAAAAAAAAAAACAGGGGGACCAAAACTGTGAATTTTGTAAAACAGGGGGACCAAAACTGTATTTTAGCCTATAAGTTTTTAATGTCAACAACTTATATTCGTTAATATTTCTTTATTTTAATGATAGTTTTTAATGTTAACTGTTTATTTTCATTAATAGTATATTAAAAATACAAATAAAATAATTTTATAAAAAATTGAACTTTCGATCATCAATTTATATATATTTAATTTAAATCAGATCAATTATCCGACCCACTCAGTGATTCTTAATGATGGTTTGAATTATCTTTCTAATAATTGTGTGGTGTTTTTTTTTAGGTTCTCTTCTTTTAGTATTGCTACGATGGATTTCTATGCAAGTTTTTAGTATTTCTTTGTTTAATGAGATGCTAAAAGTTCTTTTCAACGCTCTTCGGATTACTAAAAAATTATTTAGTTTACTACTAAATCTTAAAAGTAATTTTTTTAGGGTTTAATGGTGGTGCATTTTTAGTGTAAGACAGTTTTATCTATTTAATTAATTAAAATATTTATAATTATCATCTAATATCAGTATTTTTAAAATAAAAATATATTTTATTCTAATAAATAGTTGTGATTGGTTTACAGTACATTTCTATTTTTTTTCATTTTTTTATATTGCTTTTTATTATTTCTTATTTTTTTTATAAAATTACATTTTTTTTAAATAGAAAAAAATTTCTTTCTATTTCTCTCTTTCAAAAATCTTTTTTTTTATTCCCTTCAAACTAACAAACAAACTAAATGTCTCTTAAAGTATTTTGTCCGGAAAAAAAATTACATTACCAAAAAAGTTCCCTTTTAAATTATTAATGACAAGATGCGACATCCATAAGGTTTTCAGGGTCCCCTAATGAATAATAATCACAATTCATTATTTTAAAGCAGATGTGATTGCAATTTTAATCATTTAATTTTAATTTTAATTTTGTTTCCTTTATTATTAATTCTAGGTTTTTTTTCCTTCATTTTATATTTTTTGGAATTTTATTCTTCCATTTTATTTTAATGTCAGTTTTATGACATGACAGATGAGATGAAATGATAATATATTATGATTTAAGTGACATAATTGTTTATGACAAGGTCGATGAAATTATGGATTTGGCTTTCGTTGCTTTTAGGGCAGCAAAGTTACCATGCCTTTAGGTATAATCATTAATTTTTTATAGTAAAAAATTAAAACAAAATAAATAAAAATATGAGAGTGAAAAAATGAAAAGAAAAAAAAGGCACAAAAGGCATGTTCCAGCCCATAAAATTATGGTGTGTAATTATTTAAATGACATAATTCAAATTCTTTATTAGTTATGCTTATTTTTTATTATACTAATAATATAATTTTATATTTAAATTTAAAAAAATGGCCTAAATCAAGTTAGCATAAATTTTTAAGTTATTTATTTGAAAGAATTAATTTTTTGAGATTACTTGGACTACTCTTTTAGTGTAAAGTCACTTTACAGTTTTATTCGATTAAAATGTATTCTTTTCACAAATAAGTATGAAAAATGAAAGAGAAAAAAAAAAGGAAAAATCAGTTATTTGAATAATTAAGTATAATATATTATTTTTACTTTTTAATTCAGATACTTATGTATTAAAAAGATAAATTTTAATTGAATGATAATGTTAAATGATTTTACACTTATAGTATATTATAATTAATCTCTAATATATAATTAGTCTCTAATATTCTAATTAATCTCTAGTATATTCTAGTATATTCTAGTTAAGAGTTTAAAAATGTATGTTTTGTTTGAAAATACTTGTATTAAATATATTGGAAATTAAAATAATTGACTTTTTTAAAGAATAAAAGGTATGTTTTTTTTATACAAAACTTGTATTTAATGCAATGTTTTTTTTATTTGGAAGGCTTAAAGAGTGCCCCTGGAGCACTCGTTAGCATGATTTTATATATATATAGTATGCATTGGGTGTCGGCTCCATAATGTTTTATTTCTAACAAATATGATTCAATTAAAGGAACTCATCAAGTTAGTGATCAATGGAAGCAACACTCTCTACTTCTTCCTAAACCCATCTTAAACCCTAATCTTGTGTAAGACTTGAGTTATCAGCTATTGTTGATCCCAACTGGTATTTTTGGCTTAAACTCCTAGCCTTAGGGCTAGGGGCCTTGGTGCTGGTTGTTGTTCCGCAGTGTGTCTGTTAACAGAGAGTTTTTCAAACGGACTATGGAGTGGAAGAAGGTAGACTACAAGAAAAGACAGGACTTTCATACAGGTTCTCAGTTTGGAAAGAGAATGGTGGAAAACGGGTGGAGGAAGGAGGACCTATTACCTCTTTCTTTATTACTGAGTTTCCTGAAAACATGATGGCGAATGACCTTTTTGAGGTTTTCATAGTGTATGGCCTGATCTCGAAGGTGTACATCCCGGGTAAGAGAGATATCAGAGGTAGGTTCCGAAAAGTCCACGATTCTCGTATATTGGTGGCCAAGTTAGATAGTATTCATCTTCAAGGGAGGAAGCTACATGCTAACCTACCTCGGTTTCATAAAGTTAACGTTGCTCAGAATGGAGAAGCTTCGAGACAAGGGAGGAATTTTATTCCTCAGTATGATAGACGTGTTGGCATTGCGTTTAATTCCCTTAAATCTTCCTATGCTCAGGTTGTTTGTAGGGATTCCGAAAATGTGGATGTCCGTGGAGATAAGTCAGTGGTTAATAAGGTGAGCAGGATTAAAGTGGAGAATACTTTGTTGTCCAACTATGCTGGGGCATTAGTTGGTGAGGTTCTTCAAGATGGTAACCCTTTCTTGATCCAAAAAGCTTTGTATGCGGAAGGCTTGTTTGATATTTTGGCCACTCCTTTAGGTGCAAGCCTTTGTCTCATTGAGTCTAGAGGAAGTGAAGATATTCATACATCTATTAACTTAGCTAAAGACTGGTTTGATTCTAGATTCGCTAAGTTTCTCCCCTGGTCCCAAGAGATAGTTGATAAGAGCAGATTCGTTTGGGTGAGATGCTTAGGCATCCCTTGTCAAGCTTGGAATTATGATGTTTTTAGATGTCTGTTGAAGAAATACGGCCATTTCATCATAGCTGGCATGGAAACCGAGAAGAAAAGTAGATTTGATGAAGCTAGATTGCTTATCAAATGCAGTGGTGATATTGACTTTAATGACATGGTGGAGTTAGAGATTAACGAGTTGGTTTTCCAAGTTAGAGTTTTTGTTGATTATCCTGGGCCTAGGAGAATCGATTTTCTTCGGAACAACCTTAATGGTGATTCATCCGGTTTACTTGATACGGAAGATGAAGAAGTATGGTCCTCTGATGAGGAGGCAGATAGCGATAGGTCTTATCCTAGGATCACTAGGGTAACGACAGACAACTTGAATTTTGAGGAAAGTCCTGAGGATGTGGGGAGTAGTGCAGACACTATCCATACTCTTGTTTGTGAAACTTTTGGGGTTGGTGGTGAGTCAAGTTCTGAGAGAGTTCATAAAAGTGTTGACTTGTTGGAAAAAGTTAAAGATACATCAGTTGCCACAAACTTTGAAAATACCTTTTCAAAAGCAAAGCGTGTTATTGATGTTGACATTTCTCTGAGAAGTCAAAACAACTTGGGTACTCATTCTTGTTCGGTGGGCCAGATGGTTAAGAATTTGGACTTGGGTATTGGGCCTAAGCATGTTAGTGGTGCGGGTTTTTGTGCTTTTGATCCTTTATCCAACTCAGAAGAGGCCCACCATTACCCTCCAGCTGGGGCGAAGTCCATAAGCAAAAAGAAAAAACCTCTATCTGTGTTTTATGGGAATTCGCAGATCCCTTTTTCACCTTATTTTTTCTCCACATTCCTTAACGCTTCTCCTGCAGTTACTTGATCTTGTAAGAAAGCGAAGTTGAAGAAATCTAAGAAAACGCCTACAAGAAGAATTCCTATAGAGGTGGCTGGCCCTTCGTGTGTCCCTGATGGGTCTTGTGATTATTCTATAGACAATTCTGATATCCTTAGGAACAATAATAGAAGCAAAGGCATATTGGAAGAGGTCCCTAAAATAATTTGGAATTCAGTCAAATCGTTGGGTATTGAAGCTAAAGCTGATGATGTTGTCCATGTCAATGTTGTTAAGGGGTTGAAGGAACGTGATAGTCATGATTTTCATTGTAAGAAGATTGTTGAAAATTATGTGCCATGATTATTGTCACTTACAATGTTAGAGGTTGTTGTATCCCTCTTAAAAGAAGAAGAATTTCCTATTCTTTGAAGGAAGGGAAAGCTGAGCTGTGTTTTTTACAAGAAACCAAGATGGCAAATATGTCTGATACGGATGTTAGAAGTTTGTGGGGTTCTGATGAGTTTGGTTGGTCGGCTTGTGCTCCTGAAGGTTTGTCTAGAGGCCTCCTTACTATCTGGAGAAAGGACTTAGTCATCCCTGTTTCCAGCTTTAAAGGTAATGGTTTCTTATGTTGCAATTTAATTTGGAGAGGGATAAGTTTATTCGTAGTGAATGTTTACTCGCCCTGTTCTTTGAGGGAAAAAAGACTCCTTTGGGCTGACCTTTTAAAGCTCAAATCTAGTTGTTCTAATGGTCATTGGATTATAGGAGGGGATTTTAACGCGGTTAAATATAGTGATGAGAGAAGAGGCTGAAGTTCCTTTTTAGGCCGTGACTGTGTTGACTTTAATTCGTTCATCGATGAGTCCGAACTGGTTGATCTGCCCTCAGTAGGAAATCGTTTTACTTACTTTAACTCCAATGGTCTGAGTTGCAGTAAGCTTGACAGGTTTATTGTGGATGATTTTCTTATTGATGCTTGGGATTTTAAGGTGCAGAGTGTGGGCAATCGAGACATTTCCAACCACCGGCCAGTTTGGATTAAATCTAACTCGGTTAATTGGGGTCCAAAACCTTTTCGCTTCTTTAATGCCTGGCTGGATCACAAGGACTTTATGGCCTTTGTTAAGGATTGTTGGAATTCCTTTGATTTTCATGGTACTCCTTCTTTTGTTTTCAAGGAAAAGATTAAATCTCTTAAGGATCGTCTTAATTGGTGGAACTTCAATGTTTTCGGTTGGATTGATCTTAAGATTGGTGATAGTGTTGATATTCTTAATGATATTGATCTTGCCTTTGCGGATAATGGGGAGAGCCCCACGGATGAGATGCTAAGAATTAGATCGGTAGAACAAGAGAATATTTGGAAGAACCTTCGTATAAAAGAAAGTATGTTGTACCAAAAATCGAGGTCGAAATGGCTGAAGGAAGGAGATGCCAACTCTCGTTTTTTCCATGCTTCTATTAAAAGTAGGAATAGATTGAATGCCATTACTGCCTTACGCTCGGTAGATGCTGTTATAGAGGATCCAGTAGCTATTAAAGAAGCTGTTTTTGGCTTCTTTAAGGCTAAATTCCAAGGAGGATTGGGGACAAGACCAACTATAGACCTTCATGATATTCCTAAACTTGATGCTTTGGACCGCGATATGCTAGATGCTGATTTTACTGATTCATAAATCTGGGAGGCTGTTTTTGATTGTGACGGGAATAAATCTCCGGGGCCGGATGGTTTTTCCTTTAAGTTATTTAAGGAAGCATGGGAGATTGTGGGGGATGATGCTATCAAGTGTGTTAGACATCTTTCCTTGACTGGAATATTCATGATGGAGTGTTAGTTGCTAATGAAGTGGTGGACTTGGCAAGGAGAGAAAAGAGAAAATGTCTTTTGTTTAAAGTCGACTTTGCGCAAGCTTATGATTGTGTTGATTGGGAGTTCTTGCTCAAACTTCTTAGGGACATGAATTTTGGTCCTAAATGGATTAAATGGATTAAAGGGAATACTTGCAATAGCTTTGTTTCAGTCTTGATTAATGGGAGCCCTACGCGGGATTTTGTGGCGCATAGAGGTCTTAAACAAGGGGACCCTCTTGCGCCGTTTCTGTTTGTATTGGTAGCCGAAGTCTTGGCTGTCTTGATCAAACGTGCTTCCTACCTTAATATTCTTTCCGGGTTTAGAATCAATGATGAAGCCTCTATTGAAGTATTACAATTTGCTGATGACACTCTTCTCTTCTGTGACGGGAAGTTTTCGAACCTGTGGGCCATTAAATCTATCCTTCAGGGTTTCGAAATGGTGTCGAGATTAAAAATAAACTTCGTTAAAAGCTGTATTTTTGGGGTAGGCCTTGATAATGATTTTATTCTCGCGGCTGAATCTTTTCTCTTTTGTAGATCGGGTAAGCTTCCTTTTAAATTTCTTGGCATTACCTTAGCCGGAAATCATAGGAGGTTGAAGTTTTGGAAACCCGTTTTGGATTGTCTTAAAAGTCGCCTAAACCCTTGGATTGGTAGAAATATGTCTATAGGAGCAAGAGTTGTGTTGATAAATTATGTGTTAGTCAATCTTCCAATCCATCATCTTTCCTTTTTCAAGGCTCCTAATAAAATTGTTAAAGATATTATTGCTATCCAACGCAAATTCTTGTGGTCGGGTTCGGTGGATAAATCTTGCATCTCTTGGGTTAAATGGAGTTTCCTTTGTAAATCTAAAGAAAATGAGGGTCTTGGTATTAAACATGTTGGGTGGTTTAATAAAGCTTTGTTGTCAAAATGGTTGTGGAAGTTCCTTCATGTGGGAAAGGAAATTTGGAGAGGCATTTTGACTAGTAGATACGGTAACTTGCAAACCTGTGTTTCCAATCTTGGCAGCATGAGTAACAATGTCGCGGCCTCATTTTGGATGAAAGATTTAATGTTGCACTGTCAATTGGTAGACTCCTCAAACTTCTGTAGTTTGACGCGGCCAATTCTGGGTTGTGGTTCGAATCTGCAGTTTTGGGATTCTGAATGGTGTGGTGATTTTAAGCTTAAATCGGTCTTTCCAAATCTGTTGAAGCAGCCCTGAATAAAGCTTGCAGTGTGGATGAGATAGGTTATTGGGATCAAGATGTTTGGCATTGGGATATTGGTAGAATTGGTTTGGAGGAGCAATTTTCTGATCCGATTTCGACTCAAATTCTGCAGAATTTGCTTCAACCGATTATTCTGTTGTGCAATCAGCATGACAGTTGGGACTGGTTGCTGGAAAACTCCAATGAATTTTCGGTTAAGTCCTGCTATAAGTTCATATGCGATGCTGAAGTGGGCATTCATTTAGAGGAAAATCAGTTGCTTGCCATTAAGGTTTTGTGGAGATCTAGCATTCCTTTGAAAGTTAAAGTGTTTCCTTGGAGGTTGATTTTAGATAGATTACCGACTCGTATGAAACTTATGTCTAAAGGTATAGTGACTTTTATTCATGAGACAACGTGTGTTCTTTGCTTTCGGAACGATGAGTACGCATTGCACTTTTTCCTTACTTGCCCAAAATCCCTAAAAGTTTGGAATAAGGTTTATGCGTGGATTGGAGTTTCTAGTATTGCAACAGATTTCGTGTGTAACCACTCTTTATTGTGGTTTTTGGCATTGGTGGAAAATTGCAAGGAAGACATGTGCTGCTACATTTGGTTTATTACGACGTGGTGTATTTGGAGTGCGAGGAATAAGATCATTTTCAGTGATGAAGTTTGTGACGTGGATCGGATTTTCCACCGTATCCTTTCTATCTATTGTCATTGGTTGGAGCTTGGCCGCAGCAATTGTAGTTTTTACGATTGGGTGAAATCCCCTCTTGACTTTATGTAATGTTGTTTAGGGAGGTTCTTCTCTCTTGTCTTTCGATTTGATTATCTTTTTGTATTGGGTTGGAGAATCCCTCTTTTCTCCTTTTTAATACAAGTTTGCTTATCAAAAAAAAAAAAAAAAAAAAAAAAAAAAAAAAAAAAAAAAAATATATATATATATATATATATATATATATATATATTATTTAAAATTTGTCTTTAGTTTTCGTACCTAATTTTCTCTAACTGGTTTTGATTGTTCTAGTTGCTTGCTAGTTTTAAAAACTGTAACTAGGGAGTCATTAATAGACGTTGGTGGAATTAATATAATAAATAAAATGGTTAAATATGTTTTTGATTTCTATAAAATTATTAAATTATATTTTTGGTCTCTATAAAAAAATAGCGTGTTTTGGTCTTTACAAAATAATTATGTACGTAGTTTAGTCTCTACTTTTAAACCAATGTGTATTTTTTAATGGTTGTTTTGTAGATATGTTTAAAATGATATAAAAAGCTCATCGAAAAAAAAAACTCAAAATTTGATTTATAAGTCAAGATTTTCATTACTTTTATCATTTTCTTTTGAAATTTAAGAAATTTATATTTTATTCTTTTCATTTTAAAAAATTATATAATTTGGCAAAGAAACATTTTATAGTAATGTAGACACGTCTGAAAAAAATTATTTAAAAATTTAAAAGTTTACAAATAATTAAATAGTTTTCAAAATTTTAAAAAATAACAAGGATTAAAACCGAATACATAAAATTTTTGTAGGGACAAAATTATGTCATTTTTTTTATATGGCCTAAAAATGAAATGTAAGATATTTATAGAGATTGTATTTAATACTAAATAAAATAAAATAAAGGAATTCATAGTGTTACACTCAATTTGGTTGGTCCATCTAGAATTAATATCTACAACTTACTCCAACGAAAATAGACACTCAATTTGGTTGGTCCATCTAGAATTAATATCTTAAACCTACTCCAACGAGAACCCTGTTTATACAGCATAAATCATAACTCCTCACTCTACACATTGTAAGAGCCAATCTACACTATTGGTTTTATTTTCATTTTAAGAGATAAAACTAAAGTGATTTTTTATTACACCACCCATGTTTTTTAGGCACCACGCGAATTTTTGTTTTTGCTCCCTGATTTTGGATGTGCACATTTGGACGCACCATTTTTTTAAAAACGTTGATTTGTTCCGGATGTGCATATCAGAAAAAATTTCTGATCTGCAGATCAAAAAAATAGCAGAACTTTATTTTTTTTTTTAAAAATAAGTTTTGTTAGTTAGTCGCAGATGTTAATATATCGTCGCATTAATGAATATTGAATAAGAGGATTATTTCATTATTACTACTATAATGAAATTCTCAATATATCGGCGAACGGGCGCGACTCACGATGACTAGTAGGAGGGAAAACTTCAATTGTTGATCATAATTTTACCTTTTTAAGGGTAAATCATAGGGTAAGTTTTTTGTCTAGTCTAAATCAAATCATAAGGTTTTGTTGTATTATGTAGAATAAAGCATATGTGTAACTTTGTGTTTCTCTATAGCTGCAGTAAGCTTTGTGTTTCTCCATAACTTATGTGTAACTTTTTGTAAGGTGGTGGCATCAATGGACTGATTTTGGGTCACAAGATACAGAAGAATTGTTTCTGCTCAGGTTCATTGCGAGGAGATAATTCAATATATCTTTAAAATAACTGTGGATTCCTCATGATGAGACATAGCTGATTTTCTTTTAATTTTCAGGGAGTGGCGTGTGAATTTCTATAAATCAACTGGGTTTAAGCCTAAAAGGATTATATTTTACAGGTTCGAGTTGGTTTTTTCTAAATCATCTTGTATGTAGTTCCTCCTGCTTATTATGCACACTTGCTAGCTTTCCACGCTCGATACTACATAAGTGAAGTCAAAAATTCTGATTCTGGTTCTGCAAGTGGTAATAGGAGTACCACCAACTTTGTGTCGACTCTGCTGCCATTTATCTTGGATAACGTCAAAGAAGTAATGTTTTACTGTTGATATTGATTTGTCCTACAATCTTTGAGGATAGATTTGGGAGTTCGGTTATTCACAATGCCCTTTTTTGGATATATAACTTATGGTTACAGGTCATGTTTGCCACTATAGGTGGACGACCGTTATTTTGTTTAAATATGGGTTAGAACTACTAGACAGCTTTTGGATACAGAACATGTGGTCACCATGCATTTTGATATAAAGTTTCAGCATTTGTTGCTCTAATATAAAGTTCCAGGCATTTTTTGCTCTAACCTTCTGTTAAAATAAATGTTATTATTACTTCTTAAAATAAATGTTATTATTACTTCTTAATATGCGTTTTTCAAATGAATAAGTTCCAGACATTTTTCTGGATGTGCACATCCGGACACGTTCACGCTTAATACGTACCTGATTTACACACCCGCAGGCCGCATAACTTGTCATTCCGGATATGCACATCCAGAACAAATCAACGTTTTAAAAAAAATGGTGCGTCCGGATGTACACATCCGAAAAATGGGGGTAAAAACAAAAATTCACGTGATGCCTAAGAAACATGAGTGGTGTAATAAGAAACTTTCTAAAGCTAATATCATATACCCCTCCACATTTAAGAGCCAATCTACCCTATTGATTTTATTTCCACATAATTTCAATGGTAGGCCAATAAGTTATTGTATCAAAAACTTGAGTGAATAGAATACAAACAATATCATATACCCCTCCACATTTTAAGAGCCAATCTACACTATTTATTTTATTCTCATTTTAAGAGATAAAACTAATACTATCTTCGTATTTTATTATAAGTTGTTTTGAACTTTTCACACATATTAAGAAAAGTAATAATTGTTATATTAAAATGAAAAATTATGAATGTTTTTATAAAATTGTCCTTTATTAATGACATGAGAAAGATAAATTTATATAATTGAAAGGAGAGAGAATAATAAATTTTTAAGGGTATAATAAAAAAAATAGTATTAATTATTTATTGGTAATATAAAATGACTTATATTGTGTTATAATTTTTTTTCTAAAATGATTTATAATTAAAAATCGTAGGGAGTATCATATACCCCTCCATATTTAAGAGCCAATCTACCCTATTGATTTTATTTCAATTTTATTTCTTCCACATAATTTCAGTGGTAGGCCAATAAGTTATTATCTCAAAAAACTTGAGTGAATAGAATACAAACAGTATCATTTTTATTTCCATTTTATTTCATTCACATAATTTAAATGGTAGGCCAATAAGTTATTGTATCAAAAAAACTTGAGTGAATAGAATACAAAGAGTATCATATACCCCTCCACATTTTAAGAGCCAATCGACACTATTGATTTTATTTCAAGTTTTCCCTACGTGTCAGCTTGTTGTCCTTTTCTTTTTTTATTATCTCATTGAACCTTTTTATTTTGAATTTCGAATTAAAGTTAATCGCCAACTAATATTAATTATTAGTTTGAGCACCCAAGGATGACAGTGGATATTGGGCTATCAGGAAAGCAGTCTTGATGAAGGATTGGCGACACAATTAAATGAGTTGAAGATTTGCTTGAGGAAGTTATGTCCATGGCTGGTATTGAGGACAATTTTCTGTGGCCACACTCAATAAATAATTAGTTTTCGGTTAAAACTTGTTGCGATTTCATTCAAAGAGAAAAAGGGTTTGATATATGGAAAATTAATTCCAAGACTGTACTTGATTTATTATGGCAATACATGATTCTAATGAAGTCAAATTGTTTAGATGAAGACTTTTTGAAGGCTCTACAGATTTGAGTAAATTATTGGTAAAACAAGGCGTTGAATGATGTGTTCCAATATGCGAAGACATAATGTCTTAACGAATGTCCTGACATCTTGAACTGATACAGAACGTTTCTAGTCTGGTCCAAGAATTAAGGAAGCAATTAGAACGTGGGTCAAGGATAGAAGATTGAAGCCTAGGGAAGCAGAAGCCTATAAATAGAAGACTCAGACCTAGGTTTTTGAACGCCTTTTGTAACCTTGTATTCTTGCGTAAGAAACAAGGGTTTAGGGTTTTGAGAGTCGTTGGCTCTCTAGGTTGTAAGTCTCCCTTTGTATCAGTTGATGCATTGTGGCAGATATAGGTGTCGCACAAATCCATAAGCCTTGAGGTATTAGATTATGTATTGTTCTTGGATGAAGCTTTTAAGCAAATCCGAGTTAGCTTGTTTGTCAAGAAAGCTTGACAGATTTTTGTATTGACAGGGATGATGTAGAAATCACAGTTGGTGATTAAAGGAAGTGAGTGAGGTATCTCATATCAGAGTTGTAAACGTTTGAGTTTAGCTTTGGTAAAGATGTTCATTGGGTAGATGTTAGGATAAAGTTGTAAACGGGGGAGTTTAGCTTTGTAACAGGTCTACAGATAGTGAAGTTTTCTTCCTGGATTGGTATCCCCCAGATGTAGGTGAGTTGCACCGAACTGGGTTAACAATTGTTGTGTTCTTTATCATTCTGCAGATTTACGTTTTCTGTTAGGGTTCATGATAAACAAGTTAGATCAGATGTCGTGACATCTGTGATTGTGCAGTTCTGATATTCAAGGTATTAGTCTGATGTTGCGCCTCTGAGTTTAAATGATTATGTAGCATAATGTCTTGACATGTGTTAGGACATCTGTTGTCTGCATAGGCCAGAGTTTCAATTGATATCAGAGCAGGCATCCTGTCTGGTTTTGGATGAGATCTTTGGGAGATACTTTCTGGCGTTTAAACAAGGAGGAGTTTGAAGATCAGATCAATCAACTCAGACATACTCAAGGGTATTAATGGATGAGATGGATGTTCTGGATCGAAGGGAGCAACTCGGAGGTTGTTCATGTTGCTGAGGAGGTTCTACAACAACTACAAGAGAAGTGGCTAGTTCTCTTATTGTGGTGTCTTATAAGATGTTCTGACATCTTATTAGGGCAAACAGGATTTGTTCCTTGGTGGTTCCGCTACATGTGTTTCTGATGGAAGAGCTCTAGAATTATGGGATTCTGGAGTTGTTACTGAAGACAGTTGGTGGAAGATCTCAATCGTCGACCTCTATATGTGAAGATATCTGCATTCTTTTATTCCAAAGTCGATGGCGATGGAATGAAGAGAGTTGTTGGTAGATATCTGGTATGGTGACTTGGTACTTGGAAGCTTGGTTTCTTGGTGCAGTTGAAGTCAGTTGAAGAGGAGAGGAGTTGAGTATAAGTTTATCAAGTTCTTGCTCTGGGAGTTTGATAAATTATTGATCGGCTAGGTTGTCAAAGATAATTGAGAATTCTCTCAAGTCCACTCATAAAGGCATCTAAGTCGTGCATCTGGAGTCTTCTAGTTATTCTTCTAACTAGAAGGTGTTTCTTTGAAACACAATCTGAAGAAAGTGGAGATGATTTATTTTCACCATCCAAAAACATCAAGGAAGGATTCATCTCTCTTGACCCTAATGTTGGTTGCGGAATAGCGGCAAGCAAGCAAAAATATTTATTTTCAGAAAGAATTCCCTCTGGGATTTATGTCGTGTCCATAGAGATCAGTTCGAGGGAAAGAATGTCGTTCGACAGTCTCTCGCGTTAATGAGTTTGGGTTTAAATGGGTTTAAACATAAAACCAGAAAAGTAAACATTAAAACATAAAACAAATTCATTCTTCAGCAAGACAAACTTATCCGGCATGCACATAATCGACTCCTCACAAACTTAAACTTACCGACCTGTTATACTCCACCTATAATACTCCTCAATATCACCCAACATCGCTCACAACAAAGGTTATGTCTAACGCAAAGTTGAGAAAACAACTGTGTTACCCTCGTCAACACTCTCGCACGCGACTCAAGACACGGAGGCATTAAGCTTCGACGCCTATTGAAGATTTTTAGCTCTTTAATCTATCTCTAAAATCCAGAAACTAACAGATAATCATCCCTAATCGAAGTTTACGCGGATTATCTCTAACGAAACTCAAACCCCGCGCATAAAGCAAAAATCAGAGACAATCACCAATAAAGAGTTGTAAAGCAAGTTTTATACAACGCCATGGGCGACAAATATACACGAGATCATAGTCAATACATATACAAAACCCAACAAAGAAGAAAAACACAAAGAAGAAGATAAATGAACCAAACATCTCGCAGATTGTCAGAGTCGATCGATGAGAAATCTGTGAGAGCAAGAATTGTCTCTACAAGTCAATCTATGTTTTAATGATAATAATACGTATTTGTGAAAGAACTATTTTATGTTCTAACGTGTGTTGTGTGCAGATCGTAATTATAGAAGATATCAGATTCAACAAGCACCAGCCAGATGAGCGAAAATGATTATATGCGAAGTTACTATGTGTAACACAAGTCGCAAGAAGCAATAATGCTTCTGTATCTAATCATGATCAGTCAGATCCAAGGATGCCGATATTGCTATTGCAATGCTCTTGTGGATGCTCTCTGAAAGTGGTTGTGATTCTGAAGATTGTGAAGCTTTTGAAGAAGAGAACCGAAGTGCTGAAGACTCCCATGACTTGAATTTCTGAAGACGGAAGGCTCTGAAGACCAAATGCAGAAAGACTCTGAAGACTTATGTGTTCTGAAGATTACAGTTCCAAAGGTCAAGTGCTGAAGACTCTGAAGACGGATTCCTAATGGATGAGTTTTGAAGTTTCGGAAGACTTGAAGTAGTAAAGGATAATGTTCTTAAAGATAAGTGCTGAAGTTATGAAGACTGATTCCTAATGGACTTCTTCAAATGACTGAAGACTTGACGTATCAGATATCCTATTAAGAAGGCTCTACTCATGCTTCATCAAATTACCATCAGAAGCCTCTGAAGTTTGGAAGTCAAATGTTACCGTTGTTAACAACTGTACACACTGCTCAAGAAGATATCCCGTCACTTCTCCCACAACAAAAAGGAGATGTGTCAGTACAGCTAATTATTACACAACGTCTCTTTTCCAACAGCCAAAAGTATTTGAAACGGCTATATTTCTACTGGGCTATTTAAAGGAAAGAGTTCTCGCTTATGAAGGTATCGATTCAGTCCATGAATGGCGAATTAATCAAAGTCATTGTGTGAAGATAGCAACAACGACGAGTTCTCGTTGTAACACCTAAATATCAAAAGTTATCACCATTTACACATGGCCATTGTTGTTGGAGCTTAAGATCAACATTCAACACAACAACAACAATTTGGAACAGAAGCTGTTGATGAAGAAGACGACATTGCAAATCTGTCAAGTCATCAACTCACCTTCTCTTCAGGACTACATTTAAGATCTGAAGCAAGGAGTTGTTGCTCAAAGCTTGCTCACCCAAGAAGACGAAGAAGAAGAAGATCTGCAAGATGTCAACAACTGTCAAATCATTATACATCTTTGTAGTTTCTTAGGATAGCAAGGAGTTGTTGCTAATATCTTGCTTGAACACTTATGTGTTCTTTGTACTTAAACTTAGGAGTAATCTGCTTGTTCAGAAGCATCTTTGTAATCTCCTGTATAACTAATTCTTGGTGAATTAGGATTCCTTGAGTGGTCAGTGTGACCGGATACTTGAGAAGACAATAGCAAGATGTCATTGTGGTAAATCCTGAAATAGGGTCAGTAGCGTTATATTCATTGCGATGAATCCCTGAACGTCTAGTTGTGAAAGCCTAGCAGTAGATCTTGCGAGATTGGAACCTGCAGGTCAATATTCGTTATATTCATTAAGTTGAATCCCTGAACGGTTCATTGTATGTTAGTCACAGTGCGGCTGTGCAGTTTGTTAATCACCAGCTATGTGCCCGTGCATCTGTAATCGAGATTGATTATAGTGGATTAAGACCTTGTGTTCAAGGCGAAATCACCTGAGGAGGGTGGACTGGATTAGCCTTTGTGGTGAACCAGGATATATCGTGTTCCTTTACTCTTATACTTAATGTCTTTGTTTATGTCTCTATACTGAGGATCAGAACCTTACATAAGCAAGTCAGAACCTTGCAACTCTGATAAGCTTCCGCTCTGCAAGTTCTGAATGATGTACATAGCGTTCATACTCTTATTGGTTCTCATGCTCTAAGCATTTCCAAGTCTGAAGATAACTTCGCAAGTCAGAGTCTCTCAATGAACTCTGATGTAACGTAAAGTGTCTTATTGACAAGAAGCGAAAAGTTGTTAAAAGAGTAAATACACAATTCAAACCCCCATTTCTTGTGCCTTTCTCGCACCTTCAATTGGTATCAGAGCTCCGGTTCTGTTATTGATGGATATCAAACACTTAACAGTGTCAGAAAAAGATCCAGATGCGGTGCGTAGAAATATTTTGGGTGAGATTGAAATCCACTTACAATTTCTGTAACAGTTCAGAAGATGACTGTGTACAAAATTGTAATCAATCTGAGTACTTGAGCAAATCACTGATTCTGGAAGTTTTTGCAGTTGTCAAACAACTAAATCTTCCTCACTTAAGCTTTAATGAAGATTGAAGAATCAGCTGATAAGATAGATTCATCAGATAAGAAGTAGTATTTGTTAAATGCTTATCTTGGAAGATACGTGTGGATGAACCACGTATTTGCTCAAAATTGAATCATCAGAAAACAAGAAGTCTTGTTTGCTGAAGATTAATTCTTTATGAGTTTTTGAGATGTTTTCAAGAAATGGATTAGGTTCACCCTTGACTTTCTCGTTTAAAGCTCATTCAGAACTTCTTTATGTAAAGAAGAAAGATGGTTGTTCTATGATTTTGAATTTCAGAGTAAAGTCTGTTGAAGACAGAAATCTGAAGAATTCAAACTCTTAGAAATGATTCAACATATGAATCTTGACTAATCAAGAAGTTAAAAGATTCATTGAAGAACTGAATATTGTTTTCCTGGTGAGTTATGCAGAAAATTGATAGAATATTCAGGAAGAAGAAATTAAATGACTCATCAAGTACTTGATCAGAATATATTCTAAGTCTTGGTTGAATAAACTCAAATGATTGAGTTCTGTTAAACTTGAGATTCTATCTCAGTTGAAACTAATGTTATTGGTCAGATTCTATCTGATAAGTTTCTCAGAACCTCATTAATCCGAAATCAGAAAATGTTCAATTTGATGCATCATTTCTTGAAGTCAAAAGGATTTAAGTTGCTGATGTTTTCAGAATGAAGAAATCAGTTGACATTCCTTTAGAAGAAGATATGTTGTTGATCCTTGATGGACTAATTCTATAATCAAGTGAAATCAGCATTGTGAGATCAAGGAGTGTCATGCAAATTATATGTTGTACTTCACACATGTTTGATGATACTTGTTTCTGAACATAATCTGCATCTGTTGAAGATACATAGTCAGAAGATGTTAGGAGATGTCAATCAATTCACTTTAGCTCATAACCTCCCAAGCAGTTTATGATCAAGCTAAGTTTTATTGATGTTCTGAAAATTTAAAATGTATTGAAAGACAGTTATTCTGATGTTCAGGTTCAGAACCTCTGATTGGTTGTTCTCAGAAGTCAGATGAACAACTCTGAACAAGAAGAGAATGGATCATCTGGTGTATGATTCTTATGATCAGAATGTAAGAGATATCTACATTGTTCAAACTCAGAGTTAAACATATTTCATCCAATATACGGTAGCTCTCTCTGAAGGAAGTTAAAGATGAAAGACGATGATCAGGTGGCTCAAATTGGAATGCACTCAATTGCAATAGGCAATAAAGTCGACATATTTTCCAAGAAAGGAAGGTCAGAGTCAGAGTGAAAAAGGACTTAGATAGTCTGAAATAATCTCTGTATCTTTAAGGAATCTGATGAATATGTTTAAACAAGAAAAAGGAAAGGATTTTTGCGTAAAATGATTCCAGCTCTCTACCTAGAATTAGAGCACAGAAAATGTTCATATTCTTCAGAAACCAGAATGCAAGTGAATCGTGAAGAATCCAATAACCCACAGCAGTTCACTCAGAAGTAAGGAGAATCAGAAAATACAATGGTTAAAAGCTCAGAAAGGAATGCACTCATAAAAGATATGACACAAAGATTCCAGATTCCTTAGAAAGAAAGATCGGAGCCAAAATGGAATGCATTCAGATAAGTCTGTAAAGATCTCAGGTACCATCCCTCTCTCATTTATGACTTATTCAAATTCATGATAACAACCAGAAACACTTTATCAAGTTTTTTTTTGGGTTATGCTATGTTAAGTAATTAGAAACATATTTAGAAAATCTTTTGTCCTTTTCCATATATGTCTGCATATGCTTTTTGAAATATTTAAAGTAAAACAGTCACATATGTAAGATTCTCTTCATCATGTCATTCACTCTGCCTGACTACATCCTATAAACCATAAGTACACTACAACTAGTACTCCTTTTCTAGACCTAACTCTTTCTCTTAGGGTCCCTCTACCTAACCTAGTTAGTCTAAGAAACCATAATGTTCAATTAAACTGAACGACACTCTTTTGATTTTTAATCTGTCCAAATCTCTACGTAGGAAAATCTCAGCCTTCCAAATTTCCTTGATATGCGCACATTGAGTGGTATCTGTTCAGCTATGAAATAGGGAAACATGGTACCCTGACCAAAATAGCTCATCACCTAGGCAACAACACCTAAACCAGGCATGGTCATGTTCTGAAAAGTCAAGATTCTCTTTTAGTATCGAAAATGGTAATAAAATCTTTTTGCCAGTATTCTTGGCCATGCGCTAATTAATGATTAATAAATAAAAACCTTGAAACTAGAAAGTGTGTGTTTTGGTCTTCTCCTAGAATTAATGACTTCATAATGCAGTTACTACAACCACCTAACTTCTGCTAAGAATAAAGTGCACGTATATCTCTTTGATCTTCCCTAGAATAACAGACTGCTTATCTGTCCTCAAATTTTAGACTACACCTAAGAATTCCAGTTTTCTTAAGTCATTCTCAGTTGTTGACCCATTCCGTTCAAACTCCTCCATCCATCTATTTAAAGTCATAACATATTCCAAAAAGGAACTCTCCACTATCTCTTATTCCTAACCTTCCTTTCACCCTAAACGCAATCTAAAATAACTCCAAGAACCTTTTATGGCAATGATGATCTCCTTGAAGTCATCAATGAAAAACGACCAAATCCATTGGATATTGATCATGATTTTCATCTTGGTATTCACTTTCAAAATTGGAATGGATACATACATATGCTAAGAGGCTCAATTTATCCGAACATTTTAAAATCCTTTTGGATCAATGCCTCTGTTAGCAGTAATGGTCTGACTATTTCTTCTGACATTTATGGTTTCCCAATCACCATCAACGCCACAAAAATCTCTGAAGCCATTGACTGTCCACCAGGAGGTGTCACTCCCAACCATGCATCCATTCGATGCACCTACGATGCTGAAATGCACTACATGTTTGATAAAGGATCTGCCTTTGAACCTACGAAACCTGAAAAACTTTTGCCTATTGCTAGAGGTTGGTTCAAGTTCATCATAACAAATATTAAACCTCGCAATACAAACAAAGATTTTATGTATCATGATGACAAGCTTCTCATCATGTGCCTTCTTAGGAGAACTCCTGTTGATCTGTCTCAAATAATCTTTGACCATCTCAAAGAAACAATTCTTATGTCAATACCATTGGACAAATCTTTCATTCATTACGGAAGAGTCTTATCTGAAGTACTCTTCAGAGCAGAAATTATGCAAGCAATTTGCAGAATTCGGTGTGGCCCAGATACTGTTCTGAATAGGAACTTTTGTGAAACCTTTGACAGTATTGGTTTTCTTAGGATAAGATAGTTGCTAGTTGGAACTAGGTTAAGGAAGTATGAACTGATTTGTTAAGTATATGCCTGTACTGTTTGTGTTTTGCACTTATGATAAATGAATCAAGGCTACCTTCTGTCTTGTCACTTATACTCACATCTGTATGAAATCCGTTCCTAAAATCTTTATCACTCTCTAAAAGGATTACATTGCTTAAACCAATATAACTCTATCATAAACCTAACAATGATTAAAAATGATGCATTAACATCCTTTAAAGATAATGCTATCACACAAATTCAGAACTTAATAAATGCTTCCAGTTCAAGTATAGATCCCTTAAGAAATGAGAAAAATCTGGACTGAGTTCCATGAATGGATCTCAGAGGAAATTGTGAAGAGCAAGAGGTTGGCAATTACTCAAGCAGAAGAAAAGTTGCATACCTCAAGAGCTGATGATTCTGAAAGCTTACTCTCATCTTCCTCATCATCATTAGGCTCCTTTTAGTCTAATCTCTAGGAACCCATTCTCATTAAGTCTATGTTTTGATATGATCAACCTATGCTTTAAATTCTGAAACTAGTTTGCAGCTCTATCTTATGGTTAATCAATGATAATGTTTTATCTGATCTAAAAAATTGTTGTATTATTGCTCATTGTCATATTCGTCTATATTTGCTTGATGCTTAAATGATAACATCCCTTGAATCTAGTTATGTTCACTATCATATTGATCTACATATGCTTAAATGCTAAGACGCTCTAAACTTTTTGATGATGTCAAAAAGGGGGAGAAATATAATATGATTTTGATTGGAAAGAAAGAAATCTTAAAGAAAAAGAAGAAGAAATCTTAAAGGAAAAGAATGCAACTCAAATAAGTAATCAATCATATAAAATGTGTTACTACTAACGTTTGTTGTTTGATGTTTAACCGAGGAACTCTAAACAAGTTCACTAGGCATTCTAAGACAGGTTAAGAAAGAAGAACTCTGTTAGAAGTTCTTATGAACTGTTGGTCATATGATAGAAGTTGTACACTTCGTGAACATGTGTTCAGAATTAAATCTACCCAGTACTGTTCAGAAGTTGAGAACTGTCTGAAAGTCAAAGTTTATCGTGATCTTTGTCTCACTTGGTTCAGAAGCTGTAAGCTGTCTAAGAATATGAGATTCAGAACGTAAGAATCAGAAGAAGAAAAATCTGAAAGCAGTCAAGACAAAGTTTACATCTCAAGATGCTTATTCAGAAGAACTGTACAAATCAGAAGTCAAGAACTGTCTGAAGATCCGGATTGAAGATCCAAGAACAAGTAGTTCTGATGTCTACCAAGAACCAATTAAGAAGAAAATGATATGGTATCAGACTAAATCAACAAATGGTAATCAGACTCAGTATACATAAAGATTGGTATCAGACTCAGTCTGCAGTAATATCAATCAGAGCTAAGCTGTGAAATGTTTTCTATACCTTCATTGGTATCAATCTCAGCACACTAAGGAAATACCCTTCAAGTGGTATGAAAATAATTCCTTCAGTTAGAATCAAACACAACATACTCTGGTATAACTCAGTATCAGACTAAGATTAAAACATGTGTACCGAATTCAGAATCAAGCGTTGATTGATCACAATAATTTACCTTCAGTTGGTATCTGATCAGAAATCAAGCTTTGATGAACCACTGAGTTGTGACAGTAACAAGTTTCTGAGATGAAGACCTGTGTTCAAAAGTCAAACTCTGAAATAGTCATGATCCATATTGGTGATTAAAAACTCACATTCCTGAATTACGATTCTGAAGACCCCAATATCTGACTTATGGAAATTAGGGGGAGACTACCCTGAAGATTCAATTGCTAAATCTAAAATCTTCACAAAGTCTGAAACTCAGGGGGAGTTTCTCAAAAGACAGTGTCTGTCTCTGATGAATAGCGATGCTATGTTATTAGATAAGAACTGTTCTGTTTGTGCTTAAATGAATCTGCTAAAAAGTAGAAATGCTTCAGATGTTTCTGAAGATTATAAGCTCTGATACAACTACATAGGAACTAAGTTCTGAAGATCTGAAGATGGAAGTTCTGATGAACTAGTCCAGATGCTAAAGACTCTATGTTTTCTTATAGACAAGATAGAGAAGTAATCCTTTTCTATTCTTTGTTCTGGCAACTCGAGTTGTTATTCTGTATGTCTTTGGATCATATAAGATTCTAAATGATCACAGATAAAACTTTGAGGATAACACATTCAGGGGGAGCTGTTGTTCCAGACTCTGAATATGTTTATTTGGTGATTACCTTGTATAAAATGCTCAATCAAAATACTTGGTTTTGTCATCATAAAAAAGGGGGAGATTCTGAGAGCAAGAATTGTCTCTACAAGTTAATCTATGTTTTGATGATAACAATACGTATTTGTCAAAGAACTATTTTATGTTCTAACGTGTGTTGTGTGCAGATCATAATTATAGAAGATATCAGGTTCAACAAGCACTAGCCAGATGAGCGAAAGTGATTATATGCGAAGTTACTATATGTAACTGTTAGATGTCAAACTTGTTATATTTTTTGTATGGAATTTTGGCATTTTTCATTTCTTTCTAACGGGGAATGGTGAATTTACGCGGTGAAATGGAGTTGTAATGCTGACATTGGAATATATGTGTGGAGCTTGTAATTTGTGTGTTAATATGCAGGTAGAGGCATGAAAGGAGCATAATTGTGAACACATGGAACCTATACAAGTTTCTACTGATTTATTGCTGTAATAGGGTGTTCGTAGTGCGAACAAACTGGCGAAGGCCCAGCGAAGGTTCGCATTACGAGGGACCAGCGAAGGCGCCAGCGAATGGAGGCAGTGAGCTCCATGTTTTCAATTACCTTGTGTTCGCACTGCGAACTCCTGGCGAGGGTCCAGCGAATGTTCGCTGGTTGGTTCGCAGTGCGAAGGTGCTGGCGAAGAGAGGCAGTGAGTTCCAGTTTTGAAAATTCTGGCTCGCTAGTTTATTTGCAGTGCGAATGAAGCTAGCGAATGATTCGCAGTGCGAATGAAGGGTTCGCAGTGCGAACCCACGATTTCTGCTTGGGGCGGTTTGAGTCTCAGAGGCACTTAACATGCCATTTTTCCTCATTCGCAGTGCGAATGGATTGCTCGCAGTGCGAATCCTGCAGAATTCTGCTATGTATAAATAGAATTTCACTTTTTGTTAAAAGGATCTTTTGTTCATTTTGATCCAAAATCATCGTTTTCAATCTTTTTACCATTGGAGCTTGTATTTTCACTTGGAGAAGCTGATTTAGCATCCATTCTTGATTATTCGGAGTGGATGTTTACTCATCTCCTCTCTTTACTTGTTATCCAATCTACCATGAGAAGTGGTAGCTAAACCCTCTATGTTGAGGTTAGAAGTAGTTGATTCTGTTTTTATGTATTGCTTTTGATCTATTGTATATGAACAAAGTCTTTGATCAATATAGATGAAGTTGTTTTCTCTTAATGCTTTAAGTTTGATTTGTTTTACTCTAGACATAGATTCCACAAATCTTGACCTAACAATTTCATCTCTTAAAAACCAAACTCTAGACATAGATTTGGGATTTGCTATTCGCATTGTATTGATCTTAATGATCGTTGTTTAGATTGTTAGCGTGAGACATCATCTAACGGTTTAAACAATGGTACTCACGATTTCGCTTTAGACATAAACGTAGTCGGGAGGATACGCGGTTATATTGGTCGGAAACCGAGTTCATGTGCTTGATTAATCGTTTATACATGGAAAGGATTAGCGAAACCTAACCTTAACATGCTTTTATAAAACCTTTTACAAAAATCTTTGTCACAATTTAATCTTTGCTACAAGTGAATGATAACATCAATTGAAACTTTTGAAACTGTTAACTTAGAATATCGCAACTATTGAAAGGCAAGCATCAAATATCAAACAGTCCCTGTGGATACGATTAAAAACAACCCACACTAATACTCTTCTAACAATACCACAAGTCGCAAGAAGCAAGAATGCTTCAGTATCTGATCATGATCAGTCAGATCCAAGGATGTCGATATTGCTGTTGCAATGCTCTTGTGGATGCTCTCTGAAAGTGGTTGTGATTTTGAAGATTGTGAAGCTTCTGAAGAAGAGAACCGAAGTGCTGAAGACTCCCATGACTTGAAGTTCTGAAGGCGGAAGGCTCTGAAGACTAAGTGCAGAAAAACTCTGAAGACTTATGTGTTATGAAGATTACAGTTCCAAAGGTCAAGTGCTGAAGACTCTGAAGACGGATTCCTAATGGACGAGTTTTGAAGTTTCGGAAGACTTGGAGTAGTAAAGGATAATGTTCTTAAAGACAAGTGCTGAAGTTCTGAAGACTGATTCCTAATGGACTTCTTCAAATGACTGAAGACTTAACGTATCAGATATCATGTTAAGAAGGCTCTACTCATGCTTCATCAAATTACCATCAGAAGCCTCTGAAGTTTGGAAGTCAACCCGTCACTTCTCCCACAGCAAAAAGGAGATGTGTCAGTACAACTAATTATTACACAACGTCTCTTTTCCAACAACCAACAATATTTCAAACGGCTATATTCCTACTGGGCTATTTAAAGGAAAGAGTTCTCGCTTCTGAAGGTATCGATTCAGGCCATGAATGGCGAATTGATCAAAGTTATTATATGAAGATAGCAACAACGATGAGTTCTCGTTGTAACACCTAAATATCAAAAGCTATCACCATTTACGCATGGCCATTGTTGTTGGAGCTTAAGATCAACATTCAACACAACAACAACAATTTAGAATAGAAGTTATTGATGAAGAAGATGACATTGCAAATCTGTCAAGTCATCAACTCACCTTCTCATTAGGACTACATTGAAGATCTGAAGCAAGGAGTTGTTGCTCAAAGCTTGCTCACCCAAGAAGACGAAGAAGAAGAAGATCTACAAGATGTCAACAACTGTCAAATCATTATACATCTTTGTAGTTTCTTAGGATAGCAAGGAGCTGTTGCTCATATCTTACTTGAACACTTATGTGTTCTTTGTACTTAAACTTAGGAGTAATCTGCTTGTTAAGAAGCATCTTTGCAATCTCCTGTATAACTAATTCTTGGTGAATTAGGATTCCTTGAGTGGTCAGTGTGACCGGAGACTCGAGAAGACAATGGCAAGATGTCATTGTGGTAAATCCCGAAATAGGGTCAGTAGCGTTATATTCATTGCGATGAATCCCTGAACGTCTAGCTGTGAAAGCCTAGCAGTAGATCTTACGAGATTGGAATCTGCAGGACAATGTTCGTTATATTCATTAAGTTGAATTCTTGAACGGTTCATTGTATGTTAGTCACAGTGCGGTTGTGCAGTTTGTTAGTCACCAGCTATGTGCTCGTGCATCTGTAATCGAGATTGATTATAGTGGATTAAGACCTTGTGTTCAAAGCGAAATCACCTGAGGAGGGTGGACTGGATTAGCCTTTGTGGTGAACCAGGATATATCATGTGTTCTTTACTCTTATGCTTAATGTCTTTGTTTATGTCTCTATACTGAGGATCAGAACCTTACATAAGCAAGTCAGAACCTTGAAACTCTGATAAGCTTCCGCTCTGCAAGTTCTGAATGATGTACATAGTGTTCAGACTCTTATTGGTTCTCATGCTCTAAGCATTGTCAAGTCTGAAGATAACATCGCAAGTCAGAGTCTCTCAATGAACTCTGATGTAACGTAAAGTGTCTTATTGACAAGAAGCGAAAAGTTGTTAAAAGAGTAAATACACAATTCAAACCCCCCCTTTCTTGTGCCTTTCTCGCACCTTCAAAATCCACCCCGGATCATCTGTGTGCAAGCTTCCATGTTGTTTTCTAAGCTAATCTACTGAAAAATGAAGTTTGATGGAGTTGGGATCACAAAACCCCAAAACCATAACCTAAAAAGTTACAGAATTTTATTATATACAAATTAGATTTTCGCAGGTTCGCTAGGTGAACCCTTCCATTCGCTAAGCGAATGCACGAAAATGGCACTTAAGTGCCTACAAAAAGTTAAACCGCCTCTTGCTGTCTTCATAAGTTCGCTAAGCGAACGATTTATTCGCCTAGCGAATGCTCGCTAGGAAGTTCGCAAAGCGAACTTTGGTCTCTTTCTCCTCTGTCCAATTCTAGTCTCCTTCGATGGGACCTTCGCCAGCCATTCGCTAAGTGAACATTCACTGTCACACTCGCAAAGCGAACATGACAACAAAACAGCCCCTTATTTGACCACAACTTCTGCACCGTAGCTCGGATTGATGCACGGTCTGAAGCGCTGGAAAGCTTATTCAATTATCTTCAAAACAATGGCAAAATCCTAATACTTGAATACCTAAAAAAATGAATGGAAAGCAATTAAACTCAATGATATATACAAGAAAACGTACTATACACATGAAAACGTAAAGTAAACGTATTTACAAACAAAACGGGGTTTATTCGAACGATATCAACAAAAAGTATCGATAAGTGCAACAAAACTTATATACAAAAATAGGTACATTTGGCACTTACCAAACTCTCCCCAACTTACATAATTGTTTGTCCTCAAACAAAAATCAAACAACTTAAAGAAACAGAGTGAAAACCAAAGAATCGCGAATAACAGGTTTTGAAAAACGGAAACAAATGTACGGTTCAAATGAAAAATGGTACACACAAAGTAAATACTTACCACTAAACTACGACAATAACATAGTCACGAAACAAATGCAAAATACAAAAATCATGCCAAAAATTCTAAAACAGCACAAGTTCAAATGTGAATCACACCTAGCAAAAACAATCATCGGTAGATGAAAAACACAAAATGAGGTACTTATCACTCACACAACAATCATGCAAACAATAGACTAAATTATGCAACCATCCAAAAATCATATTGAACATATAAAGGCAAGAATCACAAGGACTTTCAAGGTTGTAGCATGGTCGGGTAAACAAACAAGGGGCAATTTCTGAAGGTAATTGAAACAAAAACTTGCCTAAACCTAAGGGAGTGATCAACTCACAAAGACTCAAACACAAAATTACAATCAACTTCTTCCAAAATCCCAAGTGTTATACAAAACACAATACTTATTTAGCACAATTATTGGAACTATTTTTGTTTCCTTTCTCAAGGATTTTCTTTTTCTTTATTTTTTTTTCTTTTCTTTTTCTTTGTCATATTTTTCTCTTTTTTCTTTTATTTTTATTTCCTCATAGAATCCAACCAATGAGTAAAAAACCATTCTCTCCCCAACTTGAATTCAACCACATCATCATGTGAATACTCCCTACTTTCTAAGGCAAGGCAAAAATTCATAACAACACAAAGTTGAGGGTTCGAGAAAAAACAAAATCCATTCAAAAATAAGTGAACTAAATACTCATAGACAAGCATTAAGTTCAAATAAAACATGGATAAAAAAGCTCAAAGGGGTTACGAATGATTACACGCTCACAAGGTGAATGACTATTTGGCTAGGTAGTTGTGCTCAAAATGAAACAAAATGCCTTGATCCTTTTCATGCTTTCATACAGTCAACACAAACAAAGGATTAAGCATAATAAAATCCAGTTAGAACAAGAATGTTTGTACTCCGCGCATATATGAACAATGGAAAGCTACCTCACAAAAAAAGGTGGGAACTAAAGTGATTCACAACAAGAACAAGTATACAAAAGAATGAATGGCATGGAAGTTTGTAAAATGCCTAAGTATCATGAATACGCTAAAGTCAAGAAAGCGATAAATACATACCTTGGACGAGTATAAAACTTAACAAAATCATTACCATACATCCTCAAGTTGAAACGATCAAACTTGGAACACCGCCAAATTTCCTCAAGCTACTCAAAACAAGTTCATTGACAAACACGAAAACTATTAATATTAACAAACTGAAAAACCGGTAGAAAATTCATTAAACAAGTTGTAAAGTGAAGATTTGAGAATTTACGAAAAATCCGAGTACAACTTGTTTAATGAATACCCACCACACTACCTAAACTAAACAACAACAAAAGAAAAGAATACACCATGCTTGTTTTACGTCGTAAGCTCGACGCCTTTACAATGCTTAGCTAACAACTTCCTTCCTTCATGCCATGGTGATGCCTCACCGCGCAAACCAAAAGCAAGTGTCCTAACCAAACACTTAAACAAACGTTACGGGAACAAAATGTATACAACACTTAAACAAACATAATGGAAACAGACAATATATACGATATATACAAAACTCAAAAACAAAGAAACTATCGCAATGCGATTCAATATAAAAACCAATCCCCGGCAACGGCGCCATTTTGTTGGTTACGGAATAGCGGCAAGCAAGCAAAAATATTTATTTTTGAAAAGAATTCCCTCTGAGATTTATGTCGTGTCCACAGAGATTGGTTCGAGGGAAAGAATTTCGTTCGACAGTCTCTCGCGTTAATGAGTTTGGGTTTAAATGGGTTTAAACATAAAACCAGAAAAGTAAACATTAAAACATAAAACAAATTCATTCTTCAGCAAGAAAAACTTATCCGGCATGCACATAATCGAATAAACTTAAACTTACCGACCAGTTATACTCCATCTATAATACTCCTCAATATCACCAGCATCACTCACCACAAAGGTTATGTCTAACGCAAAGTTGAGAAAACAACCATGTTACCCTCGTCGACACTCTCGTATGCGACTCAAGACACGGAGGCATTAAGCTTCGACGCCTATTGAAGATTGTTAGCTCTTAAATCTATCTCTAGAATCCCGAAACTAACAGATAATCATCCCTAATCGAAGTTTACGAGGATTATCTCTAACGCAACTCAAACCCCACGCATAAAGCAAAAATCAGAGCCAATCACCAATAAAGATTTATAAAGCAAGTTTTATACAACGCCATGGGCGAAAAATATACATGAGATCATAGTCAATACATATACAAAAACCAACAAAGAAGAAAAACACAAAGAAGAAGAGAAATGAACCAAACATCTCGCGGATTGTCAGAGCCGATCGATGAGAAATACACCCCGGATCATCCGTGTGCAAGCTTCCATGTTGTTTTCTAAGCTAATCTCCTGAAAAATGAAGTTTGATGGAGTTGGGATCACAAAACCCCAAAACCATAACCTAAAAAGTTACATAATTTTATTATATACAAATCAGATTTTCGCAGGTTCGCTAGGCGAACCCTTCCATTCGCTAAGCGAATGCATGAAAATGGCACTTAAGTGCCTACAAAAAGTTAGACCGCCTCTTGCTGTCTTCAGAAGTTCGCTAAGCGAACGATTTATTCGCCTAGCGAATGCTCGCTAGGAAGTTCGCAAAGCAAACTTTGGTCTCTTTCTCCTCTGTCCAATTCTGGACTCCTTTGTTGGGACCTTCGCCAGCCATTCGCTAAGCGAACATTCGCTGTCACACCCGCAAAGTGAACATGACAGCAAAACAACCCCTTATTTGACCACAACTTCTGCACCGTAGCTCGGATTGACGCACGGTCGGAAGCGATGGAAAGCTTATTCAATTCTATTCAAAACAATGGAAAAATCCTAATACTTGAATACCTACAAAAATGAATGGAAAGCAATTAAACTCAATAATATATACAAGAAAATGCAATATATACATGAAAACGTAAAGTAAACGTATTTACAAACAAATCGGGGTTTATTCGAACGATATCAACAAAAATTATCGATAAGTGCAACAAAACTTATATACAAAAATAGGTACATTTGGCACTTATCACCTAAGAGTGGATCTAATCTAATTTGAGCGTTCAGAATTGTTGAGGTAAATAAGGTTCGTTCAGAGAGAATCTTAGTTACTTGAGTCAAGGGTGGCAACCTTGGTATCTCAACATTGTTCTTCAAAGAAGATACTTGCAAAAGATTGAATACTTGATTAGTGTTTATGAAGTGATCTGGTGGAGCTTAGGTACAACAGTGAAGAAGGGTTACTGTACAAGGATTTAAGATCAATTGCTATTTGTGAACTCCACAAGTATTTAATTGATTATCCTTGAAAGTTAAGATTGTTGATGTTCAACAAGATGTTGGAACATCTCATCATCTGAGTTTGTGCAGAATCATGGGAGGGGTACTGCATACGCTTTAGCATATGCTTTTAGTCTTAGGTGGTGACCTAAGAATGGGCTTTAGTCGGGTGTGACTGAAGCATGTGTTCTTTGGAGAGTTTCCTGGCAAGAAACTAGTCTAGACTTTGATGTTGTTGAAGATAAAGATGAAGACATCATAATCTTGATGGTTACAGCTTGGATCAGTTTATTTCTGATCTAGGTGCCTTAGAGCATGGATCTTGCTCTTCTTGGAAGTCAAAGTTAAGTGGCAATTATCTCTGACTTTCTATAGTCTGCTCTACTAAGGAAAGTGGCATTCTTTGGTTTGGCTATGGTGTAGTCTTGGACTACTTATTTTCTGAAGACTCAGACGTGGCAGGTGTGAAGTCTTTGGAGTTTCAAAGCAGGATGGAGGTTGTCTACTCAAACTTGGTTGTTGAATCAAGTCTATGAGGGCATGGAACTCTTGTTCTGCAAAGGGAGGAGGTTCTACTAAGTGGCAGAAGGAGGAGCTAAATTCAGCACTTGAATGTCGTATCAGAATGTTCTGACATCTAGCTTAACATCAGAGTCTCAGCTGGTGATGTAGCACATCAGCTTAAGATAAGGTGATCTACAGGAGAATGGAAGTTATGGATTCTTCAAAAAGGTCTATCTCATGTAGTTTGTGGGAGCTGTGGATGAGAAGATGTTACATGTCTAAGAGGCTTGGTGAATCCAAGATGTCTTGCTATGGTGCAAGTAGTTCATGTGACTTAAAGATCTGATTTCATTGGTGGATCAGTGTATCTTGTGGGAGTTCTGAAGAAGATTGAGATCAATTAAAAGGTGGCATTTGGTTGGTTTCATAGTGTGCATTCAAGCAAGATGCTTGAAATTGATTGCTCTTGTGCAGAAGAGTAGTTAGTTGAAAACGTAAGGAGGTTCTGGTTCTCTTGGAGCTTGTGGCAGAAGTTCTGGGTTGAGGATGGAAGTATACCTTCTTTTGGTGGATGAGAGTTTATTTCTCTCTGGGTTTCTGATGCTTTCTTTGTTCAAGCTGGTGGCGCAGTGTTATGTGAAGATCTTCAGTTTGGATTACTATGCTGATAGTAAGTCCAGTGGTGGAGCATATTAAGAACCATGGTGTGTGGTGTCTATGATACGTGGAAGATGTCCTAACTGATGTTAGAAAATTTTTGGGTTGGTTATCCTTGGAGGAGGATTTTAGGTTCTGTGAGGAACTGGTTACTTGCATCGTATCTAAGAAGTGTCTACCTGTCATATGGGAGAATGATGGAGTAGAAGAACTGTCTTGGAAGTCTGATGTAAGGGTTTTGGAAGACTGGAGTGGATCATGGGTTGATTGCATGAAGGTCTGGTTTCTGATGCTTTCAAAAGTGGATATTCACCAGAAAATCAGGAGTATTCCAGGTTATCATATGGGAGAATGATAAGGAATGACTGTCTTGGATTATGGGGTGTCTATCTCAGTTGCTGGCTTTGGTAAGGTCAGTGGAAAATCTTGCGAAGGGGATACTGCCCCTGGCTGCAAGTCATACTAGTAGTGGATCAGTTTGGCAACTGTGAAGTTCTGGAGCATGCATACGATATCTAACATCGTTATAACAAACTAAGGGCCCTGTGCGTTTCTTTGAGGAATGTGAAGCATTTTGATTCAATTGGTTTGTGCCTCAAGCAACTGGAGGTCTATACATGAGAATTCAAGAGGAGTTCGTGTGGTGTGTAGATGGTTGTAGAATGAGGGGGATCAATGGGACTTTGATCTTAAGCCAAGAGTTTGTTATGGTAGGATGGTTATCCTGTTATTTCCTCACGGGTAGCATGATGGTGATCATGTGTGAGTGATTATTGGTTCTTGTCAGAAGAAGCAATAAGAGAATTGATGATTATGTTCAGCAGGTGGCTTGAACTGAGGGTGCTCTCTTGAAGATATGAAGATACGTCTTATGTTTTCCATTCATCAGCTAGGTGTTCTGTGGAGGAGCACTGGTTTCCTTAGATAGAGGGAGTTGCTCCTTGATCTAAGATGTATTGCTGTGGGGGTGCAGTTGAGTTCCAGTTTGTATTATGCATCAAGCAAGCTGTGATTATGTGTCCATCCTGGGAGGATGAGATGTCAAGAAGGATGTCTTGACATTTTGTATAGTTGCAAGTTGGGGGAGACTTGACAGTGCAAGTTACATGGTTCTTATTGGATGCTTAAGAATCATTGGTTGAGTCTGGGGGAATTTATTTTTCTCTGCAAACTGTGATCACAAAACTGTGAAGTTATTGATCAATACAGAAATCTCTGGGTGCTAACTGGGAGATGTTTGAAGAAATGTCTTAACATCTTGGTCAGCTCTATTCCTCTTCTGGTTAAAAGGATTGCTCTTGGGACTCATCAAAAGGATGGAGACTGTGATTCAGATGGACTGAACAAGACTGACAAAATGTCAGGATATTATTTAAGACCTGCATGTGGGTCCTATCTGACTGTGTTGAATGGTGGGGAGTGCTTCCTAAGAGAAGGCATGAGTAACATGTGTTTTGTTACAAGTGATCCTTTTTGGATGGTTAGTCTTAAAAAGGTTGAACAGTCTTATCCTAGTTGGGCGGTGCACAGTTATTAATGTTGAATTCACCTACCTAAATTTATTTCTCCTTGAATTGTTCAGCGGTAACTTCGTTAGACCATGGATATCTAGAGAAAGCGTTTAGGTATTTAAAGAGTGCATCTGTTTGAGGTATTCCAGATTGTGAGTTGATTCATTATGTCTTTCATTCGTGTTTGGATTAGTATTATATGGATATGGAACTGCATTGGCTTCTTTTGTCAATTTTTGGCTAAAAAAGGGGGAGAATAACTGTGTGGTTTCCTTCAACATACATCTCTGGTGGTTGTTTTGCAAGTATGATGGAGAGGATGTTCTGACATTCTATCAGAGTCTTCTGGTGGTTGTTTTGCAAGGATGATGGAGAGGATGTTCTGACATTCTATTAGAGTCTTTCCCTTTGTGCCTTGTGATTTGAGTTATGAAACAGGTTGTGTCTTGTGATCTGAGTTACATTCTCTATAAACTCTGTGTTACAAATGATACAACTGTTTCTTCTTAAGCTCTCTCTAGATCTTCTTGTGGGTTCTCTTATGCCCCTCAAGAGGAAGTTTTATCCCTTCATGGCAAGTACTGGTTTGAGGAGGAGAGAGACATATACTCTTCCTCATGTACCCTAACATACATCTACGAATTTCAGGGGTAAGAAAGAGTCTCAGAAGTGTTCCGATCATATCCACCAAACGCCGGACTTTCTTTTTCTACCTAAGGAGTTTTAACCAAAAATTTGTCAAAAGGGGGAGATTGAAGGCTCTACAGATTTGAGAAAATTTTTGGTAAAACAAGGCGTTGAATGAAGTGTTCCAATATGCGAAGACATGATGTCCTAACAAATGTCCTGACATCTTGAACTGATACATAACGTTTCTAGTCTGGTCCAAGAATTAAGGAAGCAATTAGAACGTGGGTCAAGGACAGAAGATTGAAGCCCAAGGAAGCAGAAGCCTATAAATATAAGACTAAGACCTAGGTTTTTGAACGCCTTTAGTACGCCTTTTGTAACCTTGTCTTCTTGCGTAAGAAACAAGGGTTTAGGGTTTTAAGAGTCGTTGGCTCTCTAGGTTGTAATTCTACCTTTGTATCAGTTGATGCATTGTGGCAGGTATAGGTGTCGCACAGATCCATAAGCCTTGAGGTATTGGATTGTGTATTGTTCTTGGATAAAGCTTTTAAGCAAATCCGAGTTAGCTTGTTTATCAAGAAAGCTTGACAGATTTCTGTATTAACAGGGATGATGTAGAAATCACAATTGGTGATTAAAGGAAGTGAGTGGTGTATCTCATATTAGAGTTGTAAACGTTTGAGTTTAGCTTTGGTAAAGATGTTCATTGGGTAGATGTTAGGATAAAGTTGTAAACGGGGGAGTTTAGCTTTGTAACAGGTCTACAAATAGTGAAGTCTTCTTCCTGTATTGGTATCCCCCAGATGTAGGTGAGTTACACCGAACTGGGTTAACAATTGCTGTGTTCTTTATCATTCTGCAGATTTACGTTTTCTGTTAGGGTTCATGATAAACATGTTGGATCAGATGTCATGCCATCTGTGATTATGCAGTTCTGATATTCAAGGTATCACTCTGCTGTTGCGCCTCTGAGTTTAAATTATTATGTAGCACAATGTTTTGACATGTGTTAGGACATCTGTTGTCTGCATATGCCAGAATTTCACTTTTATTGGATAGATTACCAACCCGTTTCAATCTGGCAGTCAGCGGGTAATTTCCAATACTCACGAGATGGTTTGTGTTCTTTGTTTTCATGATGTAGCATCGGTAGATCGCGTTTTATTGCTTGTTCTATATCCCGATTAGTGTGGAAAGCAATATTGAATTGGGTTGGAATCCCATGGTGTGATAGTAACAGGTGTTGCGACCATTTATTGGAATGATTTCTATACTTGGTTAGCAAAACGTCCAAAAAGACGGCGTCAGTGATTCTGTTTAGTACATCTTGGTGCATTTGGTGGTTTAGAAACCAAATTATTGTCAATGTTGGTCTTAGTTGTGTAGAGTAGGGGTGTCAACGGGACAGGGAATGTGCGGAGGATGCCTCCCTGTTCCCCGCCATGTCCCTCAATTTTTTTTCCTATCCCCATCCCTGCTCCCCGCCACGGGGGAATATTTTTCCCCATCCCCATCCCCATGGATCCCCACGGTATCCATGTAGATCCACAAATTTCAAATCTTTTTTTTTTTCCGATCAAAATTGTAACATTAGCATTTCATTGTTTTTTTTTAAATCATATATTTTGCATATTTATTATTTAAAAAAACATATTGCATCAATAACAAAAAATGTAAAAGCAATTGTAGTTGCTAATTATTTTTCCAAAATAGTTGATAATAATAATAATAATAATTAATAAAATAAAAAAACCATAACTAAACAACAAGTTCTCACACAAAAACAAACTCATAACAATCACTTTAGGAACATATTGAAAAAAGAGACAAAGAGAGTATCAAAATTTGAAAAAAGAGATAGAGAGAGTGTAAATACCACAGTGATGATTGTTGTTGCGTTGATGAGAAATTGAGAATAAACAAAAGAGAGTGATTGTTGTGATGATGATGAGAACAGGGGTGAAAAGGAATGAAGAAGACAAATAGTTTTGAGAAAAAAAAAGACTCTTCTAAGAAGAAGAAGAAGAAGACGAAGAAGAAGAATAGACATTTAACACTGTAATTTGTATATGTATCGTTCACTTTTCTAGGATTAGTAAATAAAATCTCCACTAATGACTAATGAGTAATGACTCTTTATTTCCCAATAATATAATCTTTTTTATAAAAAGATGTACAGTTACATAATTATCATATTTTATATAATATTATAAATATAAAAAGGATAATTAATAATATGGTCGGATTCGAAGAATCCGCGAGGTGGAGGGTACTTCCTCGATCTCCGCCCCGAAGTTTCATCGGGGGAATTTTTACCTCCATCCCCGTCTCCGTGGGGAAAAAAACTCCGACTTCGGAGCTTCGAACAGATAATCGCCACAGGGATCCCGTTAATAAATGCAAATTGACATCCCTAATGTAGAAAATATAGTCCGCCAAATCATTATCAATTCTTGGTGTTAGTTGTCTTTAGGTTCTAATATTAGAGCTCCTTATAATTACTATTAATGGAAAAAACAACCTTTAGATTTTTTTATAAAGGGGTTGCATCATGGTGGAGTTGTTCTTTATAGGATAATTAGACCTCAATCTTGAGTTGTAATTGTTGATTATGAATACTTTCTAATATTATTTTTTAATATATTTTTAGGTTATAAAAAAAACTAATATTAATTATGAGAACATCAATCAAAATATAGTAAATTAAAAATAAATGAAAGTATTGACAATGTATATGATTGATTTTTGTTAATGCAATTCGGTGAATAAGATTTATTTATGTCTTATGAATTAGTTAGGATCTAATATTCTAAATCATATATAATAATATAGTTCAATTTAACAAAACTATTATCCTTAATTATCCTGAACAAACATTTATCTCTATTCATAATTATCTTAACAATATAAGCAACAACTCATAATATTTTCAATATTATGAGTTATACTTAATATTCCATGATAATCTCATTAGTATAAATCTTACCCAACATTTTTAGATAATAATAAGAGTTAAATATACAACATCTCCCTACAATGTTAGAGATATTTGGATTACACCCCTAACAGATTTTTTTTTATTCTCCCTTGTAATGTAAAGATTCATTGTCTATAGCCCCTGGATGCACTATTTGCTGACTTGACTTGTCTATGTGTTATTTAATTTAATTTTTTATATTTTTTAAACTCCATGTGGCATTTTATTATTATTATTATTATTATTATTATTATTGTTGTTGTTGTTGTTGTTGTTGTACCCCAAATTTTTACCCTTAGATGTCATCCCCGTTTGTGCATCTTAGGTCCATCATATTGCACAGCTAACCCTTTTATCAGTTTTGTTGGCTTTATCTGTGAATTAAGTCTTGTTCTCAGGAGATACAAGAAGTGATTAACTAGGGTTGTGGGCAGAGCATTGGGATCAAGCGATTCTCACAGATATTTCCATCACCCTCTCTTTGGTTTTTATTTTTCATCCGCAATTATTGTTATCATTTTTAAACCAATATCAAATAACTGTTCACTAATATTGTTCTAAAATTTATTTTCTAAATCTAATATTTTTCTAAAAATCACTTATTCTTTTTTTCCAAATTCTATCTAAATAACCAATTTCTAATCATTTTTGTCTAAATTTATTTCCATTTAATTTTGTCAATTTTCCTAAAAACTAAATTCATTTATATTGTCTTTAAATTATTTCTTTCTAAAATTATAATAATCGATACTAAAAATGGTCACCTATTATTAGCTTTTTTAACCTTGTCTCATGTTTTCATTACCTTGGCTTCAATATCTTTTGTTTCAAACCTTATTTAAGGCTACTTTCTACATGGAATATGTTCTACTAAGTACCTATTTTCCAAAGGTCCAAGGGACTCACTAAATGGTGCATGATTCAACAAGAAATGTTGTACCAAAGGGGGGCATGTCACAAATTTTTGCACTCTTGAAAGTTCTGGTTTGGTGTCACAAGTTGCCATGTATTCTTAAATCAAATTTCCAACTTCCACCAACAAATAAGTCAGCCTATCCTATGCCAGCTGTCCAAGGAACTCAAAAGCATTTTGCTGGGTGCATGGTTGGCAATGGGCTCGTGTGAAAAAGATTACAATGCAGTTTACACTTCTTTAAATTTTTCTAGCAAACCAAACCAAGTCTAAGCAAGATAAACCACAAGTACACCAACGGATCTTTTTTTTTTCCATCAATTCCAACGTCTCTCTTGCCCTAAAAACCGTGAAAAACAACCATCCAAGTACATGTATTTTGTACTTTGTATGCTGGCACATCAAAAGTCAAACGAGAAACCATTATGTAACGCCTCGTGCTTCATCTCTCCATGGATCCCTAGTCCACTTTCTCTGCTGACATAAACTTTAAGTCTGAAAACAAGCAACCACCATAATGTACACATGGCTCAAGAATTATAAAGAAGGAGAACCGTGCATACCCAAGATCTTCCTCAGGATATTTCTTTCTAGAAAAGTCATTACCCTTTGTGTTTCTAGTGTGAAAGACCAGCCTGCTTTCCTATAAATGGAGAGTTATTCTCCTTTGTTTATCATAAAAAAAACACTAACAAAAAAACCATAAGCAACTCTGAAAACAAACTTTGCTCCTTGGGAACTCGAGCTAGTTGCAAAGGAGGAAGTTGTTATTATTTACTTGGGAACCAGGTAAGTTCCTCAACATTCCACTTATTATGTTAGAAATCATATGCTATGTTGGATATATTTCAGTTTAATCATATGCTGTTTTAATGTTTATATATTCATGATGTATATGCATGGTGTATGAACTTTTGTTGAGATTATTTTAGAGGTTTCGTACATCTTCTTGATTGCCATAATGTATGAACAAGGTTGCCATGATAGAACACCTATTAACCTGTGTTAAAGTGAATGCCATTCAAGTATGTTTTTGCTTTGATCATATTATCCATGCTGCCATTATGAACCTCTTTGAATATTTTGAAATATGACTTGATGCACTGCTAGTGTTTGATTTGGAGCTTTGGTGTCATGCTGTAACTTAGAGCTTTAAGCTATGTGTTTCATTGTATGATAGTCTAGGATAGCAATATGTGTTTATATGTTGGCATGACATTGTTGGCTTCATTCTATGTTTCTCGCTTTGACCAGTTACTCGTGTCCATGTCTGTCATGGTTAGGAGTTGTGTTTGGTATATTGATATCATGGTCGTCGATGCTATTTCCGTATTATAATTAGTTTGATTTTATAAAATCCAATGTAAGTTAAATGGTTAATGCAAGTAAAAGTGTTGTGTGAGTGAAACCTTTGCACTGCCAGTTTGGGTTATTGGAACATATGGAGTGCGTTCTGTCATGTTGAGGCTTTAGAAAGAGCTTTATAATACTTTCAAGGTACCTACTGTGTGGCCTAACATGAGGTTTCGTATAATGACTTAGTTTCATTCCTGAATACACCTTTGTTGTTTCCTTTTGTTTTCACTGGTGATTGCTTTATCTTGTCGTGTGATAGGCTGAGTAGTATCCTTTTATTTAGGCACTGTATTGATTAGTTTTTAATTCATGTCATTGGGTTAAAGTCTGGTGAAATAGTGATGGAAGAGGATATTTGTGGCCACTGCGTTGTTGTTGTTGTTGTTTCGCGTAAGGTTTTATGGTTTTTCTTGCGTTAGTTGCATGAGTGAGTATGGAACATGGCAAGGTGATTGGTCCAACATGTTTGGTGTTTGGCAGTTAGTGATTTAATTGACTCTGACCAATTGATATATACTGAAGCGTATGCATGTGTTTGTCTTTTATTTACGATTGAGATATGTGAGCATCCAGTTTCCACGTAGCACGCTCGTTCTCTTTATTTAATGCATTTTCATTGAACACTTTGGTTTATAATGTAATGGAAGCGTACTTTTACCGGATGAAACACGCCATCCCAACGGTCACACACATGCACTTGCCATCTCCCTTTCACTCGCTAGACCTGGGTTCGATCCTTGGATCGACCCTTTTGTTTTTTCCATTTCGCCTAATTTCCTTTTGCTTTCTTATTACACTCGCCTGGGCCTGTTTTGCTATCACCACCCCAGTTTTTGGACCCAATTTCAACCCTTTACTTTTTTTAACTAATCCAATTACCTGATACACCTCCCCTGCATTTTTTTTCTCTTTTGTTTTATTTTCTATTTTAACATTTTTATTTCAAATCTTTTTTGTAAAACTCTTTTTATTTTATTTAAAAACTTTTCCTTTATTTCAAAAACTCCAAAATATTTTTAGTCTTCATTTTAATTAGCAATTTATTTCCTAATTGTTTATTTGAGCACTATTATTAATATATGATTTATCTTAATAGTTGCTTGTTTATTTAAGCTTAATAATTAATATGTGAAGTATTTCTAATTGTCAAGTGTCATGTATGTTAATTGTTAATTGTTGTGTTAACTTTTAAATTTTAATTGTCAATTTGCATTTGTATTTTTAATTGGTAATTGTTAATCAACTTGTATTTTAATTGTTAATCTTTCATTTTAATTATCAATATATATCTTAATTATATTGTTAATTTTAACGGTGTTGTTAATTGTTATTTGTTTATCACCATTGGATTAATTGTTAACATTTATTTATGAGCACCTTTATTGGTCTTATGAGTGTTATTCACTAATGGTTTGTTTAAATGTTGAATTAATTCATCCATGCTTAAATCATTGTATATGTGACCTTGATGTGAATTTTATTCTTCTTGAAGTATCATCCTTAATTAATATCACTCTCTTTATCTTTGTGAGTATTCTATATGTTTGTCTTCCTTAAGATTGAAACATATTGATATGTCCTTATAATGATCATGTTCATCTTATCCATATTTTATCATGAAGCATCTTTCCATCCTTATGCTTGTGTTGCTTTGTATAAATGTTTTATCATTTATCATGTCTTTATATTATCCTATAATTGTTATCCCCCTATTCCAAAGGAAGGTGAAATATGTTGGCTCTTAAAGTCATAGCCCCCCACCTTAACCTAAGTAACCTCTTAGGAGAAACTTTATTTCTTGGCCTCATCAGAGCCATAGAAATCACAACTAGCTTTAGGAAGAGTTCTTCAACTCTTAGTGATATTCATCCTAATGAATTTATCACTTCCCCTACTAACTAAAACAAAACATAGGTCCATTACAACTAGATCTAGAGAGTTCCTAAACTCTACAATGAGCTTGTACTCATTTCCCCTCTGAATATTGACCATAGTCAATCATTAAGTAGAAGTAGAACTACGCATACTCTAATTCTATTCCCGAGGATACGTAGGCGTAAGGTGCGATGCCTTATCGAGTATACTTAGATACTAACCCCTAGGGTTTCAACCTTTAGCATAGAACCTTTAGCAAACATAAGATAACATTAGCAAGAGGCTCCCGTAGAGTACTATGGACGTTTAGGGTGCTAATACCTTCCCTAGGCCTAACCAACCCCCGAACCTTAGATCTCCCCCCTTTAGGTTTTTCTAACGATCTTGAACCTTTCCTTTGGATAAATCAAAGTCGGTTGTAAAAGAAATATGATGCAAGTTAATAAATAGCTTGTTATCCGATTTTCACCGCAACAGAAATGGCGACTTCACTGGGGAAAGTTAGACCTATTGCTGGTCCTCTCCTAAGAGGGTTAAGCCTATCTTGTTTATATGTTATTCATGTTTGCTTATTTACTTGTATATGCTTGTGTATGTCATACTTGCTTATATATTTGTATATCTGTTCTTGCTTGACTTTTTTTTGTTTGATTTGGGTTGATATGATATCTATGAGTGAGATAAATCCTATACCCGGATTTCGAGTGCACTTATGATAGGACGATGGTATATTCAAGGAGGCTTTGAAGGAGTCGATTCCTGAAAAAGTTAACTTGAGAAACCATTACTCAGTTGAGGCCCTCTCAAGAGTCTAGTTATGTTGAACGATCCTATTCGTGAAAGCATGCTACTCTCGACCTAGGAGCCCATGATATTGAGAACCGTAGTTACCAAACCCCACTTGGCCTTTTAGGATGTAGTGCGGTGACCATGATGAAGTCTATTTCTGAATTGGTTGTCACGCGATACTACACTCAGACGAGATCCTCTTGAGAATTTTATCGATTACCAAGTCATCCGGGAAATCCTTAAAATCCAAAAGATGGATTGTAGACTCTGGGAACTCTTTAGAACCTTGTTCGGCAGGTGAAAACCAGTAGTACATACCTTTGGGATGGGTAGACCTTTGACTCCATGATCGTAACCCCTAAACTTAGGACTTGTGTGCTGTTGTGTGTGCATGTTTGTGTTTTTGTGTGCCCGTGTTTTGTGCATTGCATACATCTCATGATAACCATTTGGTTTCAATGAACTCAGACGTTCTTTTCTTTGCGAAGATCAATTAGGATCTTAAATTTTAAAACAAAACTTTTCAGTTTTCCAAAATGTTTACAACTTGCCTTGAGTTCCTTGAAACCATTTGGCTTGCATTGGCATCTCATTTGCATTTTTGCATGTGCATGTGCATTCTTCTTCGTCTTATTGTCGTCTTGTTCTCAGCACCCGTCACCCTGATTTTCCGACTCGACAAGGATACCTAGTCTGCATTCAGGACAATGGCAACGATGAAGGAAGTTTTGAAGAACCAGGAAAAGCTGAAAGAAGAAGTCAGGATCCTCAAATGCCAGATGAATTGGGTTCTAGAAACTTTGCAAGCTCTAATGGAAAAGGAGAATCACATTCACCCTATCATGCCAACATTCAACGATCAAGCTTCCATTTATCAGCCAGTTTCTCAATCACCAATCTATCAACGAGTGCCCAACGCTCATGCTTATCCACAACAAACTCAGGTTGCTCGTCAAAACGTTCCAGATGAGAGGCAGGGTGGTAGGCCTCTGATTCCTTCTATTCCTATGACGTATACAACATTGTATCCTGCTTTGGTGCAGCAAGGATTAATAACTACAAGGTCATCAGGCCCACCTCCTGATCCGCTTCCATCTTCTTACAATCCCAATGCTCATTGTGCATTCCATGAAGGTGCACCAGGCCATGACTTAGAAGGTTGTTTTGCTTTGAAACATATTGTGAGGGATCTAGTGGAAAGAAATATTTTATCTTTCAATGACTCTCAGTCCAAGAACAATCCTTCACCATCTCCTAAGGATCTCTCGTGTCCAGAATTTGTTTTTGGAGAAGCTTCATGTCAGTTGAACGTTGGTCCTATTCCTGCATCCAAATGTAATCGCCGTCAAGTGTCTACCAAAAGGGCGTTTTAGACTCCAACGGATGATTCTCCTCGAGGTTTTCAAGGCCGAGATAAGAAGAAAAGCTCTGTCAAAAGAGGAAAATTTAACCACCAGCCTATTCCGATGCCGTTAAGCAAACTTTTCCCACTGTTGATGCAAAACAAGCTGGTAACTCCACGACTTCTCACACCTTTCCGGGGAGCTTGGTATGATCCCAACCTAACTTGTGAATTCCATAAGGGAGCTGAAGGGCATGATTTGGACAATTTCCGAGCTTTAGGATATTTTGTGCAAGAGCTGATCCATGACAAAGAGTTAATCTTCGAAGAAGACCGCCCAAAGACTGAATGCAAATTTCGCACTGGGACCATCGGGCATCCCATTGAAGAATGCAAGGGATTCGAAGAAAAGCTGATGAGCTTGCTAAAGAATCTGAAACCTCAGGAAGATGCTTCAGACGCCGATACCTTAACCTTTGAAGAGAAAGGTAAAGGGCCTGCAAGGCCTCTCAAAGTTCTATACCACAAAGAGCAAGTGATTGTTGGTGAAGACGTTTCCCCGTTTGGACCCAGAAACTAAGATCTTTGAAATGATTCGCCAAAGTTGGCTGTGTTTTGTATTTCAGTTGTATTTCCTTTAATTGTATTGATATTTGCTTATGAGCTTTGTTGTACCTTTAAATTGGCAACATTAATGAAGTGTTTATGCATCTTTTGGTTAAATCCATTCGTTTCACTCATTTACTTTTATTTTCATAAAAGCAAAAATATATATCTTTTCCACTCTTTTTTCAAACTTTTGTTAAAGTAAAGGTTAGGGAGGATGATGAAAACCCCGTGTTCATAATTGTTGTGATATATTTTCAAATTAACCTCGCCGAGGATGTAAGGCATTGTTTCAATTCATCCCTTGTTAACCCATTTCGAGCCTAGAAGTAGTAGTTTTTCTCTACACAAAATAACCTTAAATCTCAACCTTGGGGGCAGCGCAGTTCTCAGTTTAACTCAGTTATGCATTCAAACACGAGCGTTTCACATAAGGCGCCAGTCAGCTTTCAAATCAAGTGACTTCCTACTTTTGGAGATTTGAACGTATATCTTGAGTTAACTGAGTGTAGGATTTGAGCCTTTATCTTTTGTTTCATAAACCATGAACCATACCACATTACAACCCCTAAAAGACCTAATTGAGGTAAGGTTGTTTTGAAAAGCATACTATAGCAAGGTTGAGTAACCTGACTCCTAATAATCTTTGTTGCCCGCGTGTGTTGGTCACTTCCTTAATGACTAAACCCACCTTTGTTTTTGACTATTTAATCATTTCACTGTGCGTTTTTATCAAAGCTTTGTTTTCAAACTTTGCATTAAACTTTGCATTAAAATTTTGCCAATTTTAATGGACAACACTTGTTTGCAATACCATTCAATATCAAGGAATCCCAACGAACGCGGTCAGTCAAGGAATTGAACTTGATAAAGGAAATTTGACTCAGTCAGGCGCAATCAAGTGTGAGTTGACAAATCGGAGGCAGAATTATGCAAATTCAGAATATTGGGGCAAATATTCTTAAGATCATCTACAAGTTTTAACTTCAGTAACCCATCAGCAGGGGCAAGTTTTGCTCCCCAGTCGTCTCTACTACAGTTGGAGTATTTCAAATACAGTCGTTTGGGGCAGTCATGTCTAAGTTCATTTCTTTTCAAAAGTTTGAAGACATTGAAGCATCTGGTATATCAATTCTTCTGTAAAATCCTTTTGATGACTTACCCTCACCTATCAGTTAATCAGAGGCAGTCAGGTCGAGATTTGGTAAATCTCTAGAAGGCCAATCAGTCTGGGGCATCTCTTCCCCAATTGTCAACAACTATTCTGAAGCAAGTCCAAAGGCTTTGTTGTGAAAACGCCGTTAATCTGGGGCAGTTACGCCGAGATCTCTTCGAGAGTTTGAAGATATTGAAACACCTTGTGTGCCAATTCTTCTATAAAATCCTCTTGTTATCCTCTTCCAACAAACCATATAGCCTAGGGCAGATAATATTTGAAGATGATCATTATGCTAGTGGGATGTAGAATTACTTTGTTGCCAGTATCCTTTGCTAGCTCCCCAATAAGCTGTTACTTCAGCTAATCTTGACCAATTCTTCATGGATCCTCTACCAACAAAGAGATCAAGCTCAGAATGGCAATCCTCATGATGTTACACCTCAAATGGAATACTCTTTTCACCAGCAAAGTTGTTGATTCTTTTTCATCCCCAGTATTGGTCCAATCTGGTGAGTTTGGCTGGTTATCCTTTGTCGAGATGCTTATCTCGTCTTGTTTCGCTTCTTGTCTGTTTTGTCAGCATAAGCATAAGCATGGCATAAGCTCATATGCATAGCATTTTTTTTGCATTTCTGCTTCCTTTTTTGGTGTTTGCCTGTTTTTGTTCACTTTGGTGTTTATCTCCCCAAGTGACTGGGTTTGTCTATTCTCTCTAATAGAAAGTCAGCCCTAGGCATAAAGTGCCCATTCTTTTCTGAATTCCCCACAGAATTTTATCCTCTTGGATGATGGTTGGTTCAGTTATCTTTTCCATATTTGGATAAGATAAATCCCCATTTGAGTTCATTCCTCAATTTGAGTCTTGTTTGACCGTTTCTTTCTAGCTTGTTCCTAGATTGAACTTTGCTCCCTGGCAGGCGTGGTTTTTTCAAACCTATCTTTGAACGTGCATTTATTTTGCACCGTGTCTTGCAGGAATCTTTTACCAGATCCCCATTGAAGACATAATTATTTCTCCAACATTATTGTGACATCAACATATCTTTGAAGCAGCAGTCTCTTGAAGAAGCTTGGAAGTCTCTTATAAGTAGCTTATCTATCTCTGGTATTATTCAACCTCTTCGCAACCGTAATTGGGTATTCCCCAGGAAGTTTTATCTCCAGTTACGCAACCACGGTACTAACCTATCAGATTCTATACCTTTATGGGGGCCCATTTTTTGGTTCTATCTCCAATGAGGGTCTTCTTTTTTCCAAAGTGCCAACCGGTCATGCTTGAACCTGTTATTCCATCACTTTGGATATCTTTTCCCAGTGAAGACCATTTTTCGGTTCAACCTTCATTGCGGATTCTTTCTAGAATGTCATTTAGTCACGTTAGACTTGATGATCAATCATTCTAGATACTTTATTGGAGCCCATTTTTTGGTTCTCTCTCCAATAAGGTTACTTCTAAAGAGCCAACCGGTCATACTTGAACCTGTTGTTCCATCACTTTAGAGGTGTTCTCTAGAATGTCATCCAGTTGCGTTTAGCCTTGATGATCAATCATTCTAGATACTTTGTTGGAGCCCATTTCTTGATTCTATCTCTAACAAGGTTACTTCTAAAGCGCCAACCGGTCATACTTGAACCTGTTGTTCCATCACTTTAGAGGTTACTTCTAAAGAGCCAACTGGTCATACTTGAACCTGTTGTTCCGTCACTTTAGAGGTGTTTCTAGGATGTCATTTAGTCACGTTAGACTTGATGATCAATCATCCTAGATACTTTATTGGGGCCCATTTCTTGGTTCAATCTCCAATAAGGTTCTTCTTTTTCTAAAGTACCAACCGGTCATGCTTGAACCTGTTGTTCCATCACTTTGGATATCTTTTCTCAGTGAAGGACGTTTTTCGGTTCAACCTTCATTGCGGATCCTTTCTAGAATGTCATCTAGTTGCATTTAGCCTTGATGATCAATCATTCTAGATACCTTTATTGGAGCCCATTTCTTGGTTCTATCTCCAATGAGGTTACCTTTCTGGCTCCTACCGGTTTTTCTTCATGAAGCAGATTATTTGTTATCTCAACCAACTGATATGGATACCCGAGTCTATTCTTGACTCATTAACCATGTTCCCATTTAAACCCCAACTCTTTATGCAAGAGTCCCCAGAGAAGTCAGCTGTTGGACGACAGAATTCTTAGTCACTAGAATTGTTATTGGTCTTTGAATACAATAACTTCGTCATTCTCATCTGATTCTTGGAAGCGGAAAAGTTTTAAGAAAACACAAAGATGAACTAGGTTTTACTCTAGTATCAAGATGTTTTATGGAATCAAGTTGGTACAGGAAGGATTAGCAGTACTATATTTTTGGCATGAACCTGCCATCTCCAGTGAAAGAAGATTTCCCCGGTTATCCTTGATGTTTGGGTTTCAGGGTGTTGGCTTGTGTTATCCTTTCTTCCTTCCTGTTTTGCGTCGTTCGCGTCGTTTCTAGCATATAGCTAAGCATATGCATCATACCCTAGCATCTTTGCATTCTTTGTGCTCTGCTTTGCTTGTGGTCTTTCGTTGTGCCTGTCTTTATTTCCCCAGTGAAGTAAAGACATTCCCAGTTTCCTTTGTGTCGTGCTTGTTCGGTCTTAACCTTTGCGCGCCAGATTTGAATCTTTAAACCTTTTGCTGTTCCCCAAGAAGTTTAACATTAAAGCTTTTGTTTTAAAATTGTTCTCGTTTGAATCATGTCAAACTTGAACTTGGACTTTGTTTGAATCGTGTCAAGTATTGTCTTGTGTGTTCTCATTTGAATCGTGTCAAACATGAACTTGGACTTTGTTTGAATCATGTCAAGCACTGTCTTCTTGTTTTGAAACCGTTCTTGTTCGAATCGTGTCGGACATTGAACCCTTACCTTGGATTTTTGAAAACTTGCTTTAAGCAAAGCTTCTTAGGACAAATTTCTCTAACCTTATAAGGCTCATATCTGGTGCGCAGAGTTTGTCTCTGTCTTCCTGGCTTTTCTTGAAGATCTCATCTTGAACTCTTCGGTATAAAGATCCCCAGGAAGTCTTTGTTTGGTTGTCTGTCTTTTTTAGGCTGATCCCCGGATCAGGTTTTCTTTCTGGTTTTGTGCCCAGGGAGAGTGTGGGTTTGTTTTGTCCCCAGTTGTTTATTCTCCCCGGATTTTTCTTTCCCAGTGGAGATTGTTTTTGGTTTTTCCCCAGTAATTATTTGGAGCCTCCCCAGTGGGTCTCTTTCGTTGGTTAGCCTGTATCCCCAGTGAGTTTTTCTTGTGGATACTAGCTTTCGTCTTTCCCCGGCGAAGCTTTTCTTGTGTGTTGGCTTCCTGTTGTCCCTGGTGTCTGGTCTGTCTACATCTTTGCATCCTTCTTGGCATCATCATTTTAGAAGTTCATGGCATGTCAGCACTTGCATGTCTGTCGCTTGTCCTTAGCATTTGCATTCCATCTAAGGGCAAAATTTTTGGTTTGCTATATTTAAATACCTTTCACCTTGATGCCCCGGGAATCTCCGTTCCTCGTGCCATCCGGTAAAGCTATTTAAATAGGGGCAACTGTTGTACCCCAAATTTTTACCCTTAGATGTCATCTCCGTTTGTGCATCTTAGGTCCATCATATTGCACAGCTAACCCTTTTATCAGTTTTTGTTGGCTTTATCTGTGAATTAAGTCTTGTTCTCAGGATATACAAGAAGTGATTAACTAGGGTTGTGGGCAGATCATTGGGATCAAGCGATTCTCTCAGATATTTCCATCACCCTCTCTTTGGTTTTTATTTTTCATCCGCAATTATCGTTATCATTTTTAAACCAATATCAAATAACTGTTCACTAATATTGTTCTAATATTTATTTTCTAAATCTAATCTTTTTCTAAAAATCACTTATTCTTTTTTTCCAAATTCTATCTCAATAACCAATTTCTAATCATTTTTGTCTAAATTTATTTCCATTTAATTTTGTCAATATTCCTAAAAACTAAATTCATTTATATTGTCTTTAAATTATTTCTTTCTAAAATTATAATAATAGATACTAAAAATGGTCACCTATTATTAGCTTTTTTAACCTTGTCTCATGTTTTCATTACCTTGGCTTCAATATCTTTTGTTTCAAACCTTATTTAAGGCTACTTTCTACATGGAATATGTTCTACTAAGTACCTATTTTCCAAAGGTCCAAGGGACTCACTAAATGGTGCATGATTCAACAAGAAATGTTGTACCAAAGGGGGGGATGTCACAAAGTTTTGCACTCTTGAAAGTTCTGGTTTGGTGTCACAAGTTGCCATGTATTCTTAAATCAAATTTCCAACTTCCACCAACAAATAAGTCAGCCTATCCTATGCCAGCTGTCCAAGGAACTCAAAAGCATTTTGCTGGGCGCATGGTTGGCAATGGGCTCGTGTGAAAAAGATCACAATGCAGTTTACACTTCTTTAAATTTTTCTAGCAAACTAAACCAAGTCTAAGCAAGATAAGCCACAAGTACACCAACGGATCTTTTTTTTTTCCATCAATTCCAACGTCTCTCTTGCCCTAAAAGCCGTGAAAAACAACCATCCAAGTACATGTATTTTGTACTTTGTAAGCTGGCACATCAAAAGTCAAACGAGAAACCATTATGTAACACCTCGTGCTTCTTCTCTCCATGGGTCCCTAGTCCACTTTCTCTGCTGACATAAACTTTAAGACTGAAAACAAGCAACCACCATAATGTACACATGGCTCAAGAATTATAAAGAAGGAGAACCGTGCATACCCAAGATCTTCCTCAGGATATTTCTCTCTAGAAAAGCCATTACCCTTTGTGTTTCTAGTGTGAAAGACCAGCCTGCTTTCCTATAAATGGAGAGTTATTCTCCTTTGTTTATCATCAATAAAACACTAACAAAAAAACCATAAGCAACTCTGAAAACAAACTTTGCTCCTTGGGAACTCGAGCTAGTTGCAAAGGAGGAAGTTGTTATTGTTTACTTGGGAACCAGGTAAGTTCCTCAACCTTCCACTTATTATGTTAGAAATCATATGCTATGTTGGATATATTTCAGTTTAATCATATGCTGTTTTAATGTTTATATATTCATGATGTATATGCATGGTGTATGAACTTTTGTTGAGATTATTTTAGAGGTTTCGTACATCTTCTTGATTGCCATAATGTATGAACAAGGTTGCCATGATAGAACACCTATTAACTTGTGTTAAAGTGAATGCCATTCGAGTATGTTTTTGCTTTGATCATATTATCCATGCTGCCATTATGAACCTCTTTGAATATTTTGAAATATGACTTGATGCACTGCTAGTGTTTGATTTGGAGCTTTGGTGTCATGCTGTAACTTAGAGCTTTAAGCTATGTGTTTCATTGTATGATAGTCTAGGATAGCAATATGTGTTTGTATGTTGGCATGACTTTGTTGGCTTCATTCTATGTTTCTCGCTTTACCAGTTACTCTTGTCCATGTCTGTCATGGTTAGGAGTTGTGTTTGGTATATTGATATCATGGTCGTCGATGCTATTTCCGTATTATAATTAGTTTGATTTTATAAAATCCAATGTAAGTTAAATGGTCAATGCAAGTAAAAGTGTTGTGTGAGTGAAACCTTTGCACTGCCAGTTTGGGTTATTGGAACATATGGAGTGCGTTCTGTCATGTTGAGGCTTTAGAAAGAGCTTTATAATACTTTCAAGGTACCTACTGTGTGGCCTAACATGAGGTTTCGTATAATGACTTAGTTTCATTCCTGAATACACCTTTGTTGTTTTGTTTTGTTTTCACTGGTGATTGCTTTATCTTGTCATGTGATAGGCTGAGTAGTATCCTTTTATTTAGGCACTATATTGATTAGTTTTTAATTCACGTCATTGGGTTAAAGTCTGGTGAAATAGTGATGGAAGAGGATATTTGTGGCCACTGCGTTGTTGTTGTTGTTTCGCGTAAGGTTTTATGGTTTTTCTTGCGTTAGTTGCATGAGTGAGTATGGAACATGGCAAGGTGATTGGTCCAGCATGTTTGGTGTTTGGCAGTTAGTGATTTAATTGACTCTGACCAATTGATATATACTGAAGCGTATGCATGTGTTTGTCTTTTATTTAAGATTGAGATATGTGAGCATCCAGTTTCCATGTAGCATGCGCGTTCTCTTAATTTAATGCATTTTCATTGAACACTTTGGTTTATAATGTAATGGAAGCGTACTTTTACCGAATGAAAGACGTCGTCCCAACGGTCACACACATGCACTTGCCATCTCCCTTTCACTCGCTAGACCTGGGTTCGATCCTTGGATCGACCCTTTTGTTTTTTCCATTTCGCCTAATTTCCTTTTGCTTTCTTATTACACTCGCCTGCGCCTGTTTTGCTATCACCACCCCAGTTTTTGGGCCCAATTTCAACCCTTTACTTTTTTTAACTAATCCACTTACCTGATACACCCCCCCTGCGTTTTTTTTTCTCTTTTGTTTTATTTTCTATTTTAACATTTTTATTTCAAATCTTTTTTGTAAAACTCTTTTTATTTTATTTAAAAACTTTTCCTTTATTTCAAAAACTCCAAAATATTTTTAGTCTTCATTTTAATTAGCAATTTATTTCCTAATTGTTTATTTGAGCACTATTATTAATATATGATTTATCTTAATTGTTGCTTGTCTATTTAAGCTTAATAATTAATATGTGAAGTATTTCTAATTGTCAAGTGTCATGTATGTTAATTGTTAATTGTTGTGTTAACTTTTACATTTTAATTGTCAATTTGCATTTGTATTTTTTATTGGTAATTGTTATTCAACTTGTATTTTAATTGTTAATCTTTCATTTTAATTATCAATATATATCTTAATTATATTGTTAATTTTAATGGTGTTGTTAATTGTTATTTGTTTATCACCTTTGGATTAATTGTTAACATTTATTTATGAGCACCTTTATTGGTCTTATGAGTGTTATTCACTAATGGTTTGTTTAAGTGTTGAATTAATTCATCCATGCTTAAATCATTGTATATGTGACCTTGATGTGAATTTTATTCTTCTTGAAGTATCATCCTTAATTAATATCATTCTCTTTATCTTTGTGAGTATTCTATATGTTTGTCTTCCTTAAGATTGAAACATATTGATATGTCCTTATAATGATCATGTTCATCTTATCCATATTTTATCATGAAGCATCTTGCCATCCTTATGCTTGTGTTGCTTTGTATAAATGTTTTATCTTTTATCATGTCTTTATATTATCCTATAATTGTTATCCCCCTATTTCAAAGGAAGGTGAAATATGTTGACTCTTAAAGTCATAGCCCCCACCTTAACCTAAGTAACCTCTTAGGAGAAACTTTATTTCTTGGCCTCATCAGAGCCATTGAAATCACAACTAGCTTTAGGAAGAGTTCTTCAACTCTTAGTGATATTCATCCTAATGAATTTATCACTTCGCCTACTAACTAAAACAAAACATAGGTCCATTACAACTAGATCTAGAGAGTTCCTAAACTCTACAATGAGCTTGTACTCATTTCCCCTCTGAATATTGACCATAGTCAATCATTAAGTAGAAGTAGAACTACGCATACTCTGATTCTATTCCCGAGGATACGTAGGCGTAAGGTGCGATGCCTTATCGAGTATACTTAGATACTAACCCCTAGGGTTTCAACCTTTAGCATAGAACCTTTAGCAAACATAAGATAACATTAGCAAGAGGCTCCCGTAGAGTACTATGGACGTTTAGGGTGCTAATACCTTCCCTAGGCGTAACCAACCCCCGAACCTTAGATCTCCCCCCTTTAGGTTTTTCTAACGATCTTGAACCTTTCCTTTGGATAAATCAAAGTCGGTTGTAAAAGAAATATGATGCAAGTTAATAAATAGCTTGTTATCCGATTTTCACCGCAACAATTATTATTATTTAAATTCACCTAGATTTTTATTTTATTTTTCAATTTTTGTTTACATTTTTTTTTAAATTTTTGTGTTAATAATTAAATAAATGTTAATAATTTTAATTTTTTTATTTTTAGAAAATTAATTTGAAAAATAATATTACAAATTTTAAAATATAATACTTGGACTTAAAACCCACATTCTTTTCAGTAGCAACTTAATACTTCTAATTCATTATGGATAGTGTGAAAAAGGTTTATAAACACGAATCTTTGCTAACACATATTCGATGTGGGAATTTATTGCTGGTGAAAGTAAAAACTCTGCTGAATTGTTTCAGAAGCCATATTTCCTAAGTTTTGTGCAATAGTCAATGACGCTTCCTTTTCCTCGTCAATAATCCAAGCGTTGAGAACACAAAGAGAGTATAATAGCCAGTGTCGGTTCTTTTTCCTCGTTAGTGCCGGACTCAAATATTTCAACAACACATGACATGCATGCATCCCTTTATTTCAACAACAGAAATACTATCATCTTTAATATCGAAAAGGTTTTTTCAGTATACATATACTGTCTCTTGAGAGTATTAGAGTAGTAAAGTATTGTAAACTCAGAACTAATATGTGTCAGTCTGAGTAGCGTAAGCAACCTGTTACTACATGTCATTTGGCCTTTTTAGAACCTGCTACTGCAGGTTATTCAGCTGTTGATAAAACTTGCTAGTGCAGGTCACTTTGTTAGTTACAACCTGCTAGGGCAGGTTAGATTCAACTTGTATAAAAGCAAAACTATTGTAACTAATTGTAATCAATAAAAACAGAAAACAAAAGTTAGGTACATATATGAAACTACTATCTCTCTCTCTCTCTCTCTCTCTCTCTCATTCTCTCTCCATTTTCCCTTTCTAATACGGTATCAGATTAAGCTCTGGTTCGATCTAGAAGCTTCTAATGGCCGCGACTCCTACACTAAAGGGAACGCCGACCTCCTCTGCGCAAGATCCACTAGTTTCTTCACCAGTCACCGTCGATTCTATGGAAGATCCTCATCGCCTCCAGTTTTCGCTCAAGATTTCACTAAAACTTGATGAAAAGAACTTTCATCTATGGCATCATCAAATCGAACAGTATATCAATGCATATAACCACACCGAGTTCGTTGTTTGTGCGAAGATTCTGTTGCAGTTTGTAGATAATGATGCTCGCAAAGCTGGAACTATCAACCTTGAGTACTCTCGCTGGCTTCAGAAAAATCAAATGCTGCTTTCGTAATTGCAATCCATACTGTCCAACGAAATTCTCTCACACGTGCTTGGCTGTTCACATTCTCATCAACTTTAGGATTGATTATTCAACTATTTCCAGAAACAAACTCGTGCACGTGCAAGGCAGTTACGTGTGGAACTGCATGCCCTAACTCTTGACACTTCCACAACTCAGGAGTTTCTGCTCAAGGTACGCACCATTGTGGATGCTCTTGCCTCTATTGGTGATCCTATCCCTGCCTCACATACTGTTAGATCTTTGATTGGCTACATTTTGGCTAAAACAAGTTTACAGCAAGATGTTGGGTAAGATGTCTTGACATAGTTGATCAGACATCAGTACATATATGGTTATAATACTTGGCAAGATGTTGCGTAAGATGTTGAAGCATCTTCAAAAACTGTCATGACAATATTACTATCATAACAGATGTCATGACATCTTGGTCTGGTACAACAGGTGCTGCTGTTATGTGTTTCAGACAGATGTTGAAGACATGTGTCATGACATCTTAGTTTGGTACAACAGGTGTTGCTATTTTGTTGTCATGTGACTTTTAATCAAGATGTCGAAGGAGATGTCACGACATCTTTGTCTGGTATAACACGTGTTGCTGTTGTATATCTCTTGACATATTTATTTTGTTTTGATGAGAATATTTTGGATATGTCTCATCATTATACGCAGGTCAAGAAGATTTATTAGGAACAAAGTGCAGATTTAATTGGATTTCATAAAAAGGATCTTGGAGACTTTTTAGGAAACTATTTGGAGATTTGTTCCTATTTTTGTGGAGAAGATCTTGCAGCTGAATTAAAATGTGAAGATTAGACCTGATTGAAGAGTCCAAGCCCATACTGCAAGAGTCTATAAATAAGGACTTGCTAGACCTAAAATAGCAAGCACACACAACAACAAGCCGACGGTGCAACATAAGAGTTTAGGGTTTTGAGAGTCTCTTATGTAGTTTGTAAGTCACCCATGTATCTTTTGATACTATGTGGTCGACATAGGTTGTTGTAAATTGTTCTCACTCGAAGCTTTGAAGCAAGAGTTGAGTATTGTTCTTGGTTGAAGCTTTTAAGCAAAACCTAGTATTGTTGTTAGTCAAGGGTGCTTGACTGAACTTTGTATTGAAAGGGGTGTCTTTCAATAGGGTAGATACAGTTATGGTGTAGCAACTGGTAGATAATCACAGGTTGTGATTTAGGAAGTGAGAGGGGGTTCTCTTATCATTTAGATGTGACTTCTAATGATAAAGTCTTTATTGGGTAGTGATAGGTTAGCGTGGGTGCTTTCTGCAAACCTGAGGTTGTTTACATAAAACTATACTACTGATAGTGATTACTTCTTCCTGGATTGGTATCCCCCAGATGTAGGTGAGTTGCACCGAAATGGGTCATCATATTCTGTGTTGTTTATCATTGTGCTATTTCTAGTTCAGTCTTAATTAACATGTTGGATCCGATGTCGTAACATCTGTGATCCTGTAGTTCTGATATTCAAGGTATCAGTCTGCTATTGTGCCTCTGTGTTTAAATGATTATGTAGCACAATGTCTTGACATGTGTTAAGACATATGTTGTCTGCATATGCCAGAACTTTAATTGGTATCAGAGCAGGCATCCTGTCTGGTTCTGGATGAGATCTTTGGGAGATACTTTCTGGCGTTTAAACAAGGAGGAGTTTTTAAAGATCAGATCAATCAACTCAGACATACTCAAGGGTATTAATGGATGGGATGGATGTTCTGGATCGAAGGTAACAACATAGAGGTCGTTCATGTTGCTGAGGAGGTTCTACAACAACTGCAGGAGAAGTGGCTAGTTATCTTGTTGGGGTGTCTTATAAGATGTTCTGACATCTTATTAGGGCAAGCAAGATCTGTTCCTTGGTGGTTCCGCTGCATGTGTTTATGATGGAAGAGCTCTAGAATTATGGGATTCTGGAGTTGTTACTGAAGACAGTTGGTGGAAGATCTCAATTTTCGGCCTCTTTATGTGATGATATCTGCATTCTTTTATTCCAAAGTCAGGAGCGATGGAATGAAGTGAGTTGTTGGAAGATATCTGTTATGGTGACTTGGTACTTGGAAGCTTGGTTCCATGGTACAGTTTGAAGTCAGTTGAAGAGGAGAGGAGTTGAGTTTAAGTTTATCAAGTTCTGGCTCTGGGAGTTTGATAAATTATTGATCGGCTAGGTTGTCAAAGATACTTGAGAATTCTCTTAAGTCCACTCATAAAGGCGTCTCAGTCGTGCATCTGGAGTCTTCTAGTTATTCTTCTGACTAGAAGGTGTTTCTATGAAACACAACCTGAATAAAGGGGAGGTGATTTATTTTCACCATCCAAAACAGCAAGGAAGGATTCATCTCTTTTAACCCTAAGGGTGGATCCAATCTGATTGGAGTTCTCAGAATGGTTTAGGTAAGTAAGGTTCGTTCAGAGAGAATCTTAGTTACTTGAGTCAAGGGTGGCAGCCTTGGTATCTCAACATTGTTCCTCTAAGAAGATACTTGCAAAAGATTGAATACTTGATAAGTGTTCATGAAGTGATCTGGTGGAGCTTAGCTACAACAGTGAAGAAGGGTTATTGGACAAGGATTTAAGATCAATTGGTATTTGTGGAGTTCACAAGTATTTAATTGAATATCCTTAAAAGTCAAGATTATTGATGTTCAACAAGATGTTGGAACATCTCATCATCAGAGTTTGTGCAGAATCATGGGAGGGGTACTGCATACTCTTTAGCATATGTTTTGATCTTGATGGTGACCTAAGAAGTTGCTTTAGTCGGGTGTGACAGAAGCATGTGTTCTCTGGAGAGTTTCCTGGCAAGAAACAGGTCTGGACTTTGATGTTGTTGAAGATGAAGATGAAGACATCATAATCTTGATGGTTACTGCTTGGATCAGTTTATTTCTGATCTAGGTACTTGGGAGCATGGGATTTTGCTCAGTTTGAAGGTCAAGGTTAAGTGTCAGCTATCTTTGACTTTCTACAATCTGCTCTACTAAGGAAAATGGCATTCTTTGGTATGGCTATGTGTAATACCCAAAAATTTTCCCTCTCTTTTCTTCATATCATTTAGCATGAGTTTTCATTTGCATTGCATTGCATTCAAGCATAGAAAAATAAAGCATCAAGCATTTAGCACTGCATCTTGCATAAGGGCATGTGATCAGGTGATTCTCTAAGGTGTTCATCATCCAAAGCTAAAGAAGAAGACCAAGTGTTTCTCACAAGTTTCAAGGACCTCTTACATCATGTGTCATCTCCATTTGCCCTCACAAGTCATAGGGAGAGGAGAGTTCACCAAGAAGATTGGACAGTGCATGATCTCCTACACAACGCAGTCAAAAGTTGGGATCTGACCCCCAAATGTGCAAGCTCTTTCAGTTTTTATCATCTCCAAAGGACATATCTCATCTTTGTTTGAGAGGATACACAACATATTCAGAGGAATTGAGATTTGTAGGATGTGTTTTTTCCTCCTAACCAGAGGGTGCCAAAGCTAGGGTTGGACCTAGAATCAGTTTATTTCTGATTTCTTGGGCAAGACTTGATCTCATGGCATTCCTTATGTTCTTAAGTGTTCATGGAGGGAATCTTGGCCATTGGTTCTTTGAGGAAGATGTTCAATGGATCAGTTACTTGTGTAATAAGCAAAAGTCAACTGTGAAGGAGAAAGTCAACTGTGGAATTTTTTAGGGTCTTTTCATGGTTTTCAAGGTCTCACATCCTCATATGGTCTTCAATGGTCAAGTTTCATGCCATTCATCAAGAATCAAGAGGTTGTGCAAAAGTTACTAAATTTGGAAAATGACCTATAATACAAACTTTCCATTTTTGGCAATTTTTCAACCACATTCAACTTGACTTTTCATCATCAAGGAAGCTCCAAATGAATTTTCCTCCAACGTGAAAGTTGAATATCTTTCTCTCCCATTTCCAAAAAGTACTAGAACATTTCCATATCATTTGTGGAACTCTAGTTATGGCCAAAACAATGCAAGGTGATTTTCATGGATTCCTTACATGTCAAATCTTCCACCTTTTGCATTTTTGCACAAATGGAATTGTAATGTTCCCAATTGATTCATGTCAAGTTACAACATCAAAATACAAGTCAAGAAGATCATTTGTGGCCTTTGAATCAATTCATGCCATGCCATATTTCTCATTATTTTCACAAAGTGCAAAAATGCCAAATTAATTCAAAACTTGCAAACCAAGAAAGTACAAGGCCCAAAATCAATTCAGAAGTGATACATGAGTAAATTGGAGGTGAATTATGCTGGGTACAAGGGTTTCCCACGTGTAAATTAGTGGTGGTGGTGTAAAATGCATTTTTGCAATTTCACCCAAATCTCATTAACAAGGGTTCTAATCATTTCCTAATCCTAATCAGTGAACTAATGAAGGGTATATATGCTTACTCATACCCTCAAAGCTAGGGTGGAGACTCTCATTTGTACAGTTGTGGTTTTTTTGCTCTCACACTTCCTCTCATTGAATCTCATTCTTCTTGGAGCTTCTTTGAGTTTTCTCTTCATATTCTTGATCAGTGAAAAGAATAGAGCAAGAATCCACTGCTATCTTAAGCTCATACTGAAGATTTCATCAAGTTCCATTCAAGAGGGTTCAAACTTAAATCTCAAGATCTAGCACGATTTCAAGCTCTAGCTGCATTTATTTTGCATCTAGAGGTTCCAAGGAGTGGATCTGCAGTATTTGGAGGGATTTCTTGGAGGTTTTCAAGTTCTACAAGGTTCAGGTTAGTGAATTTTTCATACTCATAGAACTTGAATTTTTGATATGCATAATGATCTGTGAACTTCCCTGAGCATGATGATATAGTTTGTTTGAAGTTTGGACGTGTATCATGTGTGTATTGTTGATTTAAAGTGTTAGATCTATTTTTTTTGTTCGATTCTCCTTATTGGTTGGTTATTTGTGAAAAATAGTTGCATATTTGAGATCCTTGCATTTTTCTAGTCAAAATAGTGTACCTATATGCATTTTCTGGAAACTTTTGGACCACAGCTCACCGGAGAGGGTGGCCGGAGCCCTAGCTCCGGCGGCTGCCTGAAGACCAGTCCGGCGAGGTGATTCAAGGAAGAAGAAGAAGTCCTGGCCGTTGATTCGCATGATCCTACATCCATCATCACGCCACATGTTTGTTTTTTATGTTTTATTTTAATGATTACGTGCATGCCATCCCAAGTGTGCTACCGTGCGTCCTCACATCATAACCATTGTTTCCATTTATTTTTTGATCATGTGACTTAATCTTGTGCGTTGATCTCATCTTGCGGTTGGTTTTTAGCCAACACATTAAATGAAACATGTGCATGGCGCGTGGGGGAGTATGGTGGGTTATTGACTGTTTGTGTGTGCGTGAGTCTGTGGTAAGTGTGGTGTGTAGGTGAATCTAACCGTTGATCAGGTTTACCTTTTATTTCCATTGACTTTTAATGTGCGTTGGATTAATTGGATGGTTTGGATTAAATCAGAATGTTGACTGTTTCCATGCTCCTCATTGACCATGCGTGTTGGACCTTTTGGTTTGGGCTTTTCTATGCGCACCCCCCAGTTTCAGCCCATATCATTTTCCAACGCCTTTCTCTTACTTATTGCACCCCCTTGTTTATTTCTTTATCTTTTCTTATTCTTACTTGTTTGTTTTGCAATTTAATTTCTAAAATCATTTTTGTGCATCTAAAAATCATACAAAAAATCATGAAACTTCTTTTTTAGTTTTATAAATTTTTTATTTTTTTTATTTTCTCATTTTATTTTATTTTTGGCATCTGTTTTAAGTAATTGCTTTATTTTCTTTTCTTAATTGTTTCACTTGCATACTCCAACTTGCAAATTTTATTTCTCTTCATCCACAATACATTTTTAATCCATTCTTTTTGCATTTATTAGGTGACATATTAAAGTGCATAAAAAAATTTTGTTTCATTTTTAAACTCATTTCATGTGGCATTTTGGTCTCTCTCTTTTGCATGTTAAACCTTGTTTCTTAGGTGTTCTTTACCTAATTGTTTGAGGTATTTAGTTTGTGAATTTTGGTTTGATATTTTTGCATATGTTACTTGACTGAGTCAACTTATGTTTGAATATTTTTTGGGATTTTATTGATCCACTTTGCTATTTTTGGTTGAATTTTGCTTGTGATGCAAGTTTGATTGAGGTATACTTTGATACATGATATAGTTTGGATGCATTTGCTCACTTGTAATGAATTGATGCTTGAGATGTTTTTATGATCTGATCATGTTCTGTTTGAGCTTACTTGTGGCTTTGGAATCATCCCCATTTGACCATTTTTCAATTTGTTCTTGATTTTACAAGTTGATGTTGTTTTAGACTTGAATCTTGTGATATGTTCAACCTAATCTTGTCATGTTTCCTTGTTTGATCTCAACTAATGCATGAGACCTTTTGTTTGATTTGTATGACATGCTAGAGGTTCTGACCCTCTTGGTTTAAGGTGCGTTATGTGACATGTTCTCACTCTTTGCTTCACATGTTTCTTTGTTTGTTGGCATGAACGATAAGTGGATGTTTTGATTAACTTTGATGCATGTTTTGAATGTGTTGCTTAAGGATTCATCTTGCATGACTTGTGGTTGATTTTGGTATGATGTTGATACATAAGCTACTGCCCCTTGAGTTCATTACATGGTTTTCATCTCACTTGTTCATCATGGTTTGAGTTATGTGTTGCATATCATTCCCTTTGCTTTTGTGAGCTTCTTTGAACCTTAATATTGCATAATGTGAACCTCTTTTGCACATGTGAATTATTGATGATGATATGATGTGAGTTCTGGTCTTGTTTCATTTTCATCTTGTCTCCTTCATTTCACTTTGATATGAAATCCATGTGTGTTTAATTGTGCATCTAATTCAAGTATGCTTGCATCCTTCCATGTTTACCTTTGCATGATTACTTGATTTGCTTTGCATTGATCTTTGAAGCATGTTGTTGATTTGAGTTGGACATTTATGATATGATGTGCTTGCTGCCATCTTTTGTATCTCATCTCTCTTCTTCTCTTTCTCTTTTCTTCTCTTTCACTCTTTCTCATCCCATGAATCTCAAGACTTGTTCAAGTCTTGGATTCTTTCCCCTTTAGAGCTACCTAGTCCAACTTAATTTTTGATTAAGCTTGAAGTAGGATTAGCATTAGGTTAGGTAGTCTTTTCTCCTAAACCTCACTAACCATAGGACATCCATGCATGATAACGTTAGGACTCTTAGTTTCCCTTTAGAATTCCCCTTGCGTCGTTTCTCTTCTCATCTCAAAAAGAAAAGTAAAAAAACACTTAATAAAGGTTAACGTGTATTGCGCTTGAGCCTTATATGTGGGAAGTGGGGAACAAGGGGCTTCCTCTCATTCTTCTAGGGTACCTAGTGTACGTCCTGTTGGGGGCGATGCGCGAAAGTATTCGGTTCTATATTTAAGACTTTGGTTCAATGCAAGTTGCAAATAACTGTAAAAGGCACTTCTTGCTAAAAACTTCAAACCAACAATAACGTCTTTCCTTTGGGAATTCTTTTCTCATCTCACTCACTCTCAACGTACGAACGCGCTCCTACTCGTTCTCTTGCAAGATGGTAACGCACTCGGACCAGCGAGCCTGCAACACCTGAGCTAGAACGTTAGCCGTTCCCAAAAAACACAAACAAAGCGACCCTCGTTGAGGGGAACTACGTCGCTCTGATTCTCATGCTCCCGATGAGATACGTAGGCAGTGGGGTAGGGCCCATTCGAGCACTTCTTTTATTTTCCCTACATTTGTTTCTTGTTTTCTCTTTTCTTTTTCTGTTCCCGTTCCTTTCCAGTAGCAGTGGAGATCCAGACGACGACACCCTTTGATCGAGACAAGCAAGCGTGGATCCCATCGGGTACGATGGACGCGTGGGGGTGCTAATACCTTCCTCATGCGTAACCGACTTCCGAACCCTGTTCTCTTGGTTGCAAGACCAATTTATTTCCTTTCTCTTCAGGTTTATGCGGTGTTTCCTTTCCCTCTCTTGGGATAAATACACATTGCTGGCGACTCTGTTTCAGTGCCACTTTCGCGTTTGTACTTGGATGAAAATCCCGGGAGCGAGAGCTGGCGACTCTGCTGGGGAATATAACCCAGAATCTCTGGTTTCCTTAGCGAGTCAATCCTAGCGCCTGTTTGTTTTCTTTCTTTGGGGTGTTTATTCTGGTGCTGTGTTTTGCTGTTTGTTGTATATTACTGTATTGCTGTTTACTGTTTTTTTACTGCTTTACTGTTTTTTTTGCATTTTACTGCATTACATATCATTATATGCTGGATATTACTGCGATGTGCTGGCTGGTTTTCTGTTTGGCGGGTTGGGATGTTCTGAGAGATGAGCCCAATACCCGGGCTCGAGCATACACCTAGGTTTTAGCGTGGGCCGGCGTAACGCTCCCGTGGTGTTGGCCACATGTGGGTGATTACGATCCCTACAATTAGACAAGGTTCTATCCGGAGCTATCTGCTACTGTATGTTGATACAGGCCAGTAGTTATTCTCTGGAGGAATTGTCGACTCTGATGACCATTCCCGAGGACTCAGTTGCGGCACTCCTCCCGAGATGTGACAGTGGCAGCCCACGTTCTGTGGCAAACCCATTACACATTCTCGATCCGAGGACCCAATGCTGGGAACTTGCTATAGGATTTCCCTTTTGTAGTGAATCAGCGGACGACCTCTTTGATTGGCGATAGCATTGTATCCTTCGGGCTGAATGTGCTATTGCTTCTCAAACCTCTGAAGCTGAGGATCTTTCGTCTTGGAGAATCAGTTGAGGCCTCCTCGATTGATGATGATGCCAAACCAGAAATGGTGAACGTATCATCATTTCTCGACCTGAGAGCCCGGGATACTGAACATCCTAGTACCCACATGTGAGAGGGATGGGGTTTGCAGGTTTGCAGGTAACCGTGACTTTCAACCTACCTGGTTTTCTGGTTCTATCACTATGGTGGTTATTGTTCTGAGTTTTGGTACAGAGCCTTGATTTGTTCAGTCAGCGCAGTGCAGCCAGTTTGTGTGGACACCTTGATCACATGCTCCGCATTGCATTCCTTTTTTCTGACATTCATGTTTGTGCATTTTCAGGTAGTATCTAGTCTTTGATTCCAGTCAGAAGGCATTCATAGGGATGGACACTAAGAGGGGTAAGAAGCATATCATCGTCTACAGGTTCCCGAAGATCACTCTTGGCCCGTTGAACAGTCTACAGAGTATAGCTGGTCCTGAAGTTTTAGGAGCCTTTGAAGAGAAGTATGGTTGGATTTTACCCCTGGTTCGGAGTCTCAGTGAATATGAATACAATGGGCTACACACCTTGATGCAATTTTATGATCCTTCCTTGAGGTGCTTTGTGATGCCAGATTATGTGTTGGTTCCTACCCTGGAGGAGTACTCCGACCTTTCGAAGATTCCTGTCAGAGAAGGTGTTCCTTTCTGTGGTTCCCAAGGAAATTGTGATTTCTAGGCAGTGGCTGAGGCTCTTTACTTGAGCAGATCTACAGTGGAGGCTGACTTTTCTAAGAAAGGAAAATTTCGAGGCTATCACTTGGGGTACTTAGTGAAGAAGGCTCAAGAGGAAGCAAAAAAAAGAGGTGGATGGCTTTCAATGCAATATTGGCTCTGTGCATATATGGCATTGTGTTATTCCCTAATGAGTCTGATTTCGTCGATACAGATGCTATTCAGATATTTACAGCTCAGAATCCGTTGCCGACTTTGTTAGGTGATCTCCACTACGCCCTATACAACAGGAATGAGAAAAGACGAGGTGGGGTGGTTTGCCAAACGTTTACCCCAATCTGGTGCTTTTGTTGATTCAAGGATTTCTTTAGAGTGGAGTAAGCGTCTGATGGGCTTAGCTGCTAAGGATATTCTGTGGGTGGACAAAGGATTAGTAGGGGCTGATATTTTGCATAGCTATGGTCGGTATCCTAATGTACCCTTGATTGGAAGAAAAGGGGGTATTAATTACAACCCGTCTCTGGCTATTAGGCAGTTTGCATATGCTCTAAAAGGTCCTCCAGCTAAGGAAGATTTGGAAGAATCTTTGTATTTTCATATGACCGATGGTGTGGCTATTGCACAAGAAGCTTCTCAAGCTTGGCTTAGTAGACAGAAGATAGGTAAGGCCGTTCTGGGCAAACCTAACAATCAGGCTTTCTTTCCTTATGTGAATTGGGTAAAACAGAGAGTTGAGGAGTATTACTTGCCTTTTGATCGAGCACCTATGCTGTCCCCAGAAAGTGTGGATGAAAGACTCACAGTACCATTCGAAGAATTCGATAAGCAGCGTAAGTTGGTATCTGATTTGAGGGTGGAAAGCTCTGACATGAGTCGTCGACTACAGAATGCTCTACATGACAACCTGGAGTTGAAATGGAAGGTTCAAGACATAACTACGCACCTAGAGAAAAAAGAGAAGGATTTTGCTGACAGGGCTCAACACTTCAAAAAGATCAGTATGGCTGCTGATTCGTCAGTCAAAGCTAAGAGGAAAAACAAGAAGCTTTTGACTAAAGCAGAGGATGAGCTGGCCACGTATCAGGATATGTGGAAGGAAGCCAAGATTGAGAATGAAGAGCTGCAAGAAGAGCTTCAGGTAGTGAAAGCTAGGAAAGACCGTTACTTTGCCAAATGGAAAGAAGCCCAGAAAGAAATTGAAGAGCTTAAGCTACAAGCGGAAATCAAGAAACCAAAGTATGAAGGCAACGATGTTGAAGAACAGATTGCTAGGCTGAAGCAGGATGTTAAGAAGAGGAACAGGTTGATCAACGGTTTGCTAGAAAGACCTGCTCATCCAGATACTGTGAACCTTCTTGAGGAGATTGAAGCCGGTTTATTTGGAATTGACTTGTAGTAATTCTGTTGCTTGTTTTTGTTGTGATTACCATCAGGATTGTTGATGGAATCACTTTTGATTATATTGAACTTACTCGTATGACTTCTTATGCTATGATGTTGCAACATTTGTTTCAATGGTTATCAGTTTGTTCGAAAGGGATTATCTTTTGATTGATTCCGCGGTATTCCTAGATTCAGATTTATTTTCCGATGTTGTGTCCGATCCCTTGCCTAAAGCTAGAATCAAAGCAGATTCGGCCTGGAAATGTTTAAATATGATTGTTTGCATTTTGCATTTGCATCCTTATAATCATAAGCATTTTTGCATAACAGGTGTTCCGAAGCGGATTTCTTGTTTTGACTGGGTAATCTCTACAGGTTCAGCAAACATGACTTCTTCCGACTACTCTATTCATCACAATCAGGGTTCAGATGTGGAACAACTTCGAGCGGAGGTGACTGAGATGAAAGCCCAGCTGGGGCACTTTATGGTGGACATGCAAGCTTTGATTCAAGGCCAGAAGATGCTGAAAGAGGAGGTCAATCAAGTGAAGACCCAGATGAGTTTTGTCATGGAAGTTGTGAGAAATGTGCTCAGAAAGGATGGTAATCCCACACCAGAGGCTGTATCAGAGGTTGTCGTTCCACCCTTGCCTGTGGAGCCTATTCCCAAGAGTCATGTGTCTCACGGATTTTCTGCACCACCTGGAGCTCTGAAACTTACTCACCAGCAGTTACCTCTTGTTTCCACAGACGGTCCCAAGTCTAGGAAGTACCTACCAAGGTCAAAGAAACCTGACAGGATCTTTGATCTGCTTCCCATGTCTTATGCCCAGCTGTTGAGGCATCTACTCCAACTCCAATTGGTTGAACTTCGGACGATAAATCGCCCTGATGGAAAGCTCCCACTCAATTATGATGCAAGTGCCCATTGCGACTTTCACTCTGGTGCGCCGGGGCACAATGTGGAAAAATGCAAAGCCTTTCATAATGTGGTTCAAGATCTGATTGATTCGAAGGCAATAAATTTCGCGCCGGGCGGCGTAAGCATGCAGAGTAATTCTACTCCTACTGCTGCAGGAAATGTGAATCCCCTGGCATTCCCTCTTAAAGCGGCATCAAGTCAAGGGCATATCTTTCAGTCTTTTGTCTCAGAATCCCCACATCAGCAATTTGTTCCCGATCGTCAGCCAAGTTTGAAAAGAAAAGTGCTGGGAAAAGAGGAGTACTCAAATCAGTATCAGCAGCAGGCTAGCTCCCAGAGGAGGTATCAAAGACCCAGAAGGCCTAAGAGAAAATTTGATCCTATTACTGTTCCTCACAGTCAGTTGCTTGACCGTTTGCTTCAAGACTTTTTGATTCAGTTAAGGGAAGTTGCTCCTGTCCCGTATCCTCTTCCGCCAGGTTATGACAAGAATGCTAGGTACATGTACCACTCAGGGGCACCGGGGCACGCCATTGGAGATTGTAAGGTGTTCAGGCATAAAGTGCAAGATTTGATTGACGCTGGGATCATTATTTTCACTGCAGATGGGTTGTATGTTAACTAAAGCTTCCCAGGAAGCACGTAAAAAAGGGAAAGACATCATCAGAAGCGGCCAGTCCAGACGGAGTCAAGCCTCCTCAACAATGGCAATCATTTAGTTTCTCTGCTGCATTTGCATATGTAGTCTTTATTTGTTTGTTCAGACATTGTTTGCATGTTAAAACTTGTTTGTATTTGGTTTGATGATTTTAATGCAATGGATATGTTTTCTTGATTAATTTCATTTGTGTTTACTCATTTAATGCTAATGTGCACTGCAATACCAATTTTTCTTGCTTAAGCTCTGTGAGGGAGGATGATGAGGTAAAAACGCAAAAATCTCTAATTGTGCGCTTTTGAACAGAACCCTGTTGAGGATGTACATGCATTGTTTCGAATACCCAAACATTGAAGATATAAGGGAGATAGACCCTCGTTAACCCCTTTGAGCCTTGAAGTAGGAGTTTCTTTCGTACGAAAAAACCCTCACATTTTAACCAGGGGCAGGGTAGGTGTTAGTTAATTTGATTGAGCGTTCACATTTCAAAGGAGTGTGCATCTGAGGATCCATTACCTTCTATTCTACCGTCAAGAGGTCAAGAGGTGTGAAACCATAATGGTTATCCATCAATAATCGAAGACTGATGCAGTCATAACCCTTTCAACAAAGTCAAGATGAGCTGGTGTCACACGACGTGTTCAAGAAAAAAAGAAAAAAGAAAAAGAAAAAAGAATGAAAAGCCCGCTAAGTCAAAACTTGAAAACAAGCGACTTAGGCAAAAGTTAGGGCATCCCGCTGGATTTCAAAATCTAAAGATTCAAAAGAATCTGTCCAGGCAAAAGTTAGGGATAAGAAAAAGAATGAGAAAGTGAAAAACAAAAGGGAAAAAGAAAAATCCTCAAATAAAGAACAAAGTCGTGTGACTATGAACAAAAGACAAAGGGATGACTGTCACTCCAAAGCCTCGTTAGGTGTCAAACCATCAGATGCATGGGTTCCTTAAAGATCAAAATCTTTTTGAGAGATGAGCGCTTGTGCAAATTAGTTGAATGTAGGACTGGAGAACATCACGAAGAGTGGGTGGGCACCAATAAACTTTGAGCCATAAGCCATTTTTCTCAAAACCGTGAACCAGGCCACGATACAACCCTCAAAAGTCCTAATTGAAACAGGGTTTTTGCAAAAGTACACTACCAAGAGATAGCGTTCCTGACTCCTATGAGTTGTGCTAAAAGATCTTTGTTGGTTTTGCATGTGCATTGCATTCTTTCATTCAAAGATTAATGTCGTATCCTAACCCGTGATTCGTTCACAAAGGGTTTGCGACATCTTTTCAGTAAAACTTCGAGATCAACATGTGTGTTGCATTAGAATTTTCATTCTCAGATTAAGGAATTTTCTGCTTGCATACATTTGTTTGACATCAAAAGAAGTTTACATATGGGAATTCAGTCCAGAAGCTTAATCTTGCCGAGTTGAGAATCCTGAAACTCCCAAAGGACAACCACATCAAATGGTACTTCCTCAGGAAACTTTGTTGAGCAGGAGCTTTTCCAACAAGTTGTGCTAAGACGTAGTTGATCTGGGGCAATCACGTCGAACCATCTCTTTAAGGTATAGCCAATTTGAGCCAATCACGTCAAAGAAATCCCTTCAGAGTTCAGAAAACTGGGGCAGTTACTTCAAGATTCCGCTGTAGGCCACACAGTCTGGGGCAGTTACGTCGAGATCTGACGAATCTCTCCAAGAGTTTGAAGACATTGAGGCATTTTGGATGTCAAGTCTTCTGTAAAATCCTCTTGAGACAATTTCTTTTGGCGGACCACGTTGGTCTGGGGCAAGTAAAGAAAAATTGTTGGTCACGCATATGCAGTCAATCAGCCGAAAGGTTTGAAACAAAGGGGCATTCCAACCCAAGGCATTTGTGGTCCCCGTTTTCAGCAGGCTTCATTAATAATGTTCCCAGCAAGAGACATATGGAAACCTTTCTCCCAATATGTGGTGGTTCAGCGTTAGATGTTCTCTGCTGCAGAAGTCATATCCTGGGGCATGTCTTTGTTGCAGGTAACAGATTCAGATGATTTCAAGCACAAGACGGGTGATCACTTATTCCCACGCAGGAGATTGGGGCAATTATGTTCAGGGAAGGGTTCATTTGTTACCCTTTTGTCACAACGTTTACTGATTGAGTCCATCATTCGGTCAACGGTCATTCACGACGTCTCGGTATCAGTAAATTGAGATCAACTGAGTATCGGTGTATCTTATTAAGTCGATTCTCTTCCAACAGCTACAAGCCTTTCTGTGTCGATAACGGTTGCGAATTCCCAGTAGAGTTGCTTCGTAGACACCGAGGTTGATGGTTAATCCCCGGTAAAGTCGTTAGGAGTTTGAAGATGCTTGACCTTCTGTAAAATCCTCTTAGGACGTTTCTTCAGGTAAGTCTGGTATCATGGAACAGGAAGCAAGTTGTTGGCTTTCCCGAACATGGGGCAGTTTGTTTTTCCCTAGCACGAGGTGTTCCAGATCTATTATCCCCAGTAGAGTTTGAAGACATTTGGTCTTCTATAAAATCCTCTCAAAAGGCGTTTCCCAGCACGAGACGCTTTAAAGTGGTTTTCTCCAGCAGAGTTTGTTAAACTCATTATCCCCCAACGAAGTCGTCAAACGGAAAGTTCTCCTAACATGGGGCATTGTGATACTTATCCTAAGCTTGACAGTTTTAGTCCTTAGCAGATTACTGTGGAATTGCTATGGAGTTTCCCCAGCAGATCTAGGGACTCTTCCCCAGCATGTTGCAGCAGAACATGTTCTAACCAAGATTTGCATATCCTCGGCAGAGTATTCTTGATGCCCAGCAAGATCGTATCTCTGGTATTGGTATCCCCACAGAGTTCAGCATTGAATCTTGTCAACAATACTCCCCAGCTGAGTTGTTTTGCCCCCACAGAGGTTTATTAATCAACAAAATCTATTCCTCAGCAGAGTGGTAGTGTATTCTTGCCCCAGCCGGTTAGAAAGTTGATTCTCCCCGCAAAGGATCTCGGGTTTGATAGATCCTCAAGCAGAGCTTTAATGACTTTTCTTCCCTAGCAAGACGTCATGCAAAGAAATTCTCATCCCCAACGGAGTTGCGGTGACCAGAATTCATTCCCCATGCAAATGAAGTAATTCCTGGCAGAGTTATTATTCAGAAAGTCCAATAATTTTTTTGGCAAACTTAACAGTTCGAAGCAGACGGATTGTTCATTCATTCTTCAGCAGAGATATTACCTTTTCAGGAGTCTCTGAAGTTAAATCATTGATTGTTGTTCCTCAGCAGAGTCAGCAGAGATGTCTGACACGGATGTAGAGCGTAATCCAATATTGGAATTGCTAAAGTCCACCCGTAGTGTGGCAAGCCAGTAGTCGTCTGGCATTGTTAAAAGACATTATCAAAGTCCAGCCATAGATTGGCGAAAGGTCCATCTAAGGGTGGTAAATCATTGGAAAGGCCAACCGTAGATTGGCGAAATGTCCATCTAAGGGTGGCAAATCATTGGAAAGTCCAACCGTAGATTGGAAAAAGGTCCATCTAAGGGTGGAAAATCATTGGAAAGTCCAACCGTATATTGGCAAAAGGTCCATCTAAGAGTGGCATTTCAGCATCTAAGTCCAACCGTAGATTGGCAAAAGTCTATCCAAGGGTGGCAAATCATCATCAAGTCCAACCGTAGATTGGCAGAAGTCCCCCATAGTGTGGCATCTCAGCAAGTCCAACCATAGATTGGCGAAAGTCCCCCGTAGTGTGGCAATGCAGCTGCTAAAGTCCACCCGTAGTGTGGCAGGCCAGTAGTCGTCTGGCATTGTACAAAAAGACATTGTTAAAGTCCACCCGTAGTGTGGCGGGCCAGTAGTCGTCTAGCGTTGTACAAAAGACATTGTTAAAGTCCACCCGTAGTGTGGCAGGCCAGTAGTCGTCTGGCGTTGTGCTAAAAGACGTTGTTAAAGTCCACTCGTAGTGTGGCAGGCCAGTAGTCGTCTGGCGTTATATAAAAGACATCCTTCCAGTGGTTTTATTCATCTTCAGAGTTTTATTCAAGCAGAGTTCGTTTGGTTGGGTTTATTTCCCTTTTCTTCTTCCCGGCAGAGTGCAAATTTTTGGGTTATTGTCGGTATTCAATCTCTCCATACCTTGAAAGTATGACAGCAATCGCTATCATCCGTTCAGGTCTACAGTGATTGAATAGGGGCAGCTGTAATACCCCAAAATTTGCCCTCTTTTCTTCATATTATTTAGCATGAGTTTTCATTTGCATTGCATTGCATTCAAGCATAGAAAAATAAAGCATCAAGCATTTAGCATTGCATCTTGCATAAGGGCATGTGATCAGATGATTCTCTAAGGTGTTCATCATCCAAAGCTAAAGAAGAAGACCAAGTGTTTCTCACAAGTTTCAAAGACCTTTTACATCATGTGTCATCTCCATTTGCCCTCACAAGTCATAGGGAGAGGAGAGTTCACCAAGAAGACTGGACAGTGCATGATCTCCTACACAAGGCAGTCAAAAGTTGGGATCTGACCCCCAAATGTGCAAGCTCTTTAAGTTTTTATCATCTCCAAAGGACATATCTCATTTTTGTTTGAGAGGATACACAACATATTCAGAGGAATTGAGATTTGGAGGATGTGTTTTTTCCTCCTAACCAGAGGGTGCCAAAGCTAGGGTTGGACCTAGAATCAGTTTATTTCTGATTTCTTGGGCAAGACTTGATCTCATGGAATTCCTTATGTTCTTAAGTGTTCATGGAGGGAATCTTGGCCATTGGTTCTTTGAGGAAGATGTTCAATGGATCAGTTACTTGTGTAATAAGCAAAAGTCAACTGTGAAGGAGAAAGTCAACTGTGGAATTTTTTAGGGTCTTTTCATGGTTTTCAAGGTCTCACATCCTCATATGGTCTTCAATGGTCAAGTTTCATGCCATTCATCAATAATCAAGAGGTTGTGCAAAAGTTACTAAATTTGGAAAATGACCTATAATACAAACTTTCCATTTTTTGCAAATTTTCAACCACATTCAACTTGACTTTTCATCATCAAGGAAGCTCCAAATGAATTTTCCTCCAACGTGAAAGTTGAATATCTTTCTCTCCCATTTCCAAAAAGTACTAGAACATTTCCATATCATTTGTGGAACTCTAGTTATGGCCAAAACAATGCAAGGTGATTTTCATGGATTCCTTACATGTCAAATCTTCCACCTTTTGCATTTTTGCACAAATGGACTTGTAATGTTCCCAATTGATTCATGTCAAGTTACAACATCAAAATACAAGTCAAGAAGATCATTTGTGGCCTTTGAATCAATTCATGCCATGCCATATTTCTCATTATTTTCACAAAGTGCAAAAATGCCAAATTAATTCAAAACTTGCAAACCAAGAAAGTACAAGGCCCAAAATCAATTCAGAAGTGATACATGAGTAAATTGGAGGTGAATTATGCTGGGTACAAGGGTTTCCCACGTGTAAATTAGTGGTGGTGGTGTAAAATGCATTTTTGCAATTTCACCCAAATCTCATTAACAAGGGTTCTAATCATTTCCTAATCCTAATCAGTGAACTAATGAAGGGTATATATGCTTACTCATACCCTCACAGCTAGGGTGGAGACTCTCATTTGCACAGTTGTGGTTTTTTTGCTCTCACACTTCCTCTCATTGAATCTCATTCTTCTTGGAGCTTCTTTGAGTTTTCTCTTCATATTCTTGATCAGTGAAGAGAATAGAGCAAGAATCCACTGCTATCTTAAGCTCATACTGAAGATTTCATCAAGTGCCATTCAAGAGGGTTCAAACTTAAATCTCAAGATCTAGCACGATTTCAAGCTCTAGCTGCATTTATTTTGCATCTAGAGGTTCCGAGGAGTGGATCTGCAGTATTTGGAAGGATTTCTTGGAGGTTTTCAAGTTCTACAAGGTTCAGGTTAGTGAATTTTTCATACTCACAGAACTTGAATTTTTGATATGCATAATGATCTGTGAACTTCCCTGAGCATGATGATATATTTTGTTTGAAGTTTGGACGTGTATCATGTGTGTATTGTTGATTTAAAGTGTTAGATCTATTTTTGTTTTTGTTCGATTCTCCTTATTGGTTGGTTATTTGTGAAAAATAGTTGCATATTTGAGATCCTTGCATTTTTCTGGTCAAAATAGTGTACCTATATGCATTTTCTGGAAACTTTTGGACCACCGCTCACCGGAGAGGGTGGCCGGAGCCCTAGCTCCGGCGGCTGCCTGAAGACCAGTCCGACGAGGTGATTCAAGGAAGAAGAAGAAGTCATGGCCGTTGATTCGCATGATCCTACGTCCATCATCACGCCACGTGTTTATTTTTTATGTTTTATTTTAATGATTACGTGCATGCCATCTAAAGTGTGCTACCGTGCGTCCTCACATCATAACCATTGTTTCCATTTATTTTTTGATCATGTGACTTAATCTTGTGCGTTGATCTCATCTTGCGGTTGGTTTTTAGCCAACACATTAAATTAAACATGTGCATGGCGCATGGGGGAGTATGGTGGGTTACTGACTGTTTGTGTGTGCGTGAGTCTGTGGTAAGTGTGGTGTGCAGGTGAATCTAACCGTTGATCAGGTTTACCTTTTATTTCCATTGACTTTTCATGTGCGTTGGATTAATTGGATGGTTTGGATTAAATCAGAATGTTGACTGTTTACATGCTCCTCATTGACCATGCGTGTTGGACCTTTTGGTTTGGGCTTTTCTATGCGCACCCCCCAGTTTCAGCCCATATCATTTTCCAACGCCTTTCTCTTACTTATTGCACCCCCTTGTTTATTTCTTTTTCTTTTCTTAATCTTACTTGTTTGTTTTGCAATTTAATTTCTAAAATCATTTTTGTGCATCTAAAAATCATACAAAAAATCATGAAACTTCTTTTTAGTTTTATAAATTTTTCTTTTTTTATTTTCTCATTTTATTTTATTTTTGGCATCTGTTTTAATTAATTGCTTTATTTTCTTTTCTTAATTGTTTCACTTGCATACTCAAACTTGCAAATTTTATTTCTCTTCATCCACAATACATTTTTAATCCATTCTTTTTGAATTTATTAGTGACATATTAAAGTCCATAAAAAATTTTTGTTTCATTTTTAAACTCATTTCATGTGGCATTTTGGTCTCTCTCTTTTGCATGTTAAACCTTGTTTCTTAGGTGTTCTTTACCTAATTGTTTGAGGTATTTAGTTTGTGAATTTTGGTTTGATATTTTTGTATATGTTACTTGACTGAGTTAACTTATGTTTGAATATTTTTTGGGATTTTATTGATCCACTTTGCTATTTTTGGTTGAATTTTGCTTGTGATGCAAGTTTTATTGAGGTATACTTTGATACATGATATAGTTTAAATGTATTTGCTAACTTTTAATGAATTGATGCTTGAGATGTTTTTATGATCTGATCATGTTCTGTTTGAGCTTACTTGTGGCTTTGGAATCATCCCCATTTGATCATTTTTCAATTTGTTCTTGATTTTACAAGTTGATGTTGTTTTGGACTTGAATCTTGTGATATGTTCAACCTAATCTTGTGATGTTTCCTTGTTTGATCTCAACCAATGCATGAGACCTTTTGTTTGATTTGTATGACATGCTAGAGGTTCTGACCCTCTTGGTTTAAGGTGCTTTATGTGACATGTTCTCACTCTTTGCTTCACATGTTTCTTTGTTTGTTGGCATGAATGACAAGTGGATGTTTTGATTAACTTTGATGCATGTTTTGAATGTGTTTCTTAAGGATTCATCTTGCATGCCTTGAGTTTGATTTTGGTATGATGTTGATACATATGCTACTGACCCTTGAGTTTATTACTTGGTTTTCATCTCACTTGTTCATCATGGTTTGAGTTATGTGTTGCATATCATTCCCTTTGGTTTTGTGAGCTTCTTTTGACCTTAATATTGCATAATGTGAACCTCTTTTGCACATGTGAATTATTGATGATGATATGATGTGAGTTCTGGTCTTGTTTCATTTTCATCTTGTCTCCTTCATTTCACTTTGATATGAAATCCATGTGTGTTTAATTGTGCATCTAATTCAAGTATGCTTGCATCCTTCCATGTTTACCTTTGCATGATTACTTGATTTGCTTTGCATTGATCTTTGAAGCATGTTGTTGATTTGAGTTGGACATTTATGATATGATGTGCTTGCTGCCATCTTTTGTATCTCATCACTCTTCTTCTCTTTCTCTTTTCTTCTCTTTCACTTTTTCTCATCCCATGAATCTCAAGACTTGTTCAAGTCGTGGATTCTTTCCCCTTTAGAGCTACCTAGTCCAACTTAATTTTTGATTAAGCTTGGAGTAGGATTAGCATTAGGTTAGGTAGTCTTTTCTCCTAAACCTCACTAACCATATGACATCCATGCATGATAACGTTAGGACTCTTAGTTTCCCTTTAGAATTCCCCTTGCGTTGTTTCTCTTCTCATCTCAAAAGAAAAGTAAAAAAACACTTAATAAAGGTTAACGTGTATTGCGCTTGAGCCTTATATGTGGGAAGTGGGGAACGAGGGGCTTCCTCTTACTCTTCTAGGGTACCTAGTGTACGTCCTGTTGGGGCGATGCGCAAAAGTATTCGGTCCTATATTTAAGACTTTGGTTCAATGCAAGTTGCAAATAACTGTAAAAGGCACTTCTTGCTAAAAACTTCAAACCAACAATAACGTCTTTCCTTCAGGAATTCTTTTCTCATCTCACTCACTCTCAACGTACGAACGCGCTCCTACTCGTTCTCTTGCAAGATGATAACGCACTCGGACCAGCGAGCCTGCAACACCTGAGCTAGAACGTTAGTCGTTCCCAAAAAACACAAACAAAGCGACCCTCGTTGAGGGGAACTACGTCGCTCTGATTCTCATGCTCCCGATGAGATACGTAGGCAGTGGGGTAGGGCCCATTCGAGCACTTCTTTTATTTTCCCTACATTTGTTTCTTGTTTTCTCTTTTCTTTTTCCATTCCTGTTCCTTTCCAGTAGCAGTGGAGCTCCAGACGACGACACCCTTTGATCGAGACAAGCAAGCGTGGATCCCATCGGGTACGATGGACGCGTGGGGGTGCTAATACCTTCCTCATGCGTAACCGACTCCCGAACCCCGTTCTCTTAGTCGCAAGACCAAGCTCTTTCCTTTCTCTTTAGGTTTATGCGGTGTTTCCTTTCCCTCTCTTGGGATAAATACACATTGCTGGCGACTCTGTTTCGGTGCCACTTTCGCGTTTGTACTTGGATGAAAATCCCGGGAGCGACACTATGGTGTAGTGTAGTTCTACTTTATCTTCTGAAGATTCAGACGTGGCAGGTGTGAAGTCTTTAGAGTTTTAAAGCAGGATGAAGGTTGTCTACTCAAACTTGGTTGTTGAATCAAGTCTATGAGAGCATGGAACTCTTGTTCTGTAATAGGGAGGAGGTTCTTCTAAGTGGCAGAAGGAGGAGCTGAATTCAGCAGCTGGATGTCGTATCAGAATGTTCTGACTTCTAGCTTAACATCAGAATCTCAGCTGGTGATGTGGCACATCAGCTTAAGATAAGGTGATCTACAGGAGAATGGAATTTATGGATGCTTAAAAAAGGTCTATCTCATGCAGTTTGCGGGAGCTGTGGATGGGAAGATGTTACATGTCTAGAGGCTCAGTGGATCCAAGATGATTTGCTATGGTGCAAGTAGTTCATGTGACTTGAAGATCTGATTTCATTGGTGGATCAGTGTATCTTGTGGGAGTTCTGAAGAAGAGTGAGATCAATCAAAAGGTGGAATTTGGTTGGTTTCATAGTGTGCATTCAAGCAGGATGATTGAAACTGATTGCTCTTGTGCAGAAGGGTAGTTAGTTGAAATCATAAGGAGGATCTGGTTCATATTGGAGCTTGTGGCAAAAGTTCTCAGTTCTGAAAGTATACCTTCTTTTGGTTGATGAGAGTTTATTTCTCTCTGGGTTTATGAAGTTCTCTTTGTTCAAGCTGGTGGCGCAGTGTTGTGTGAAGATCTTCAGTTTGGATTACTATGCTGATAGTAAGTCCAGTGGTGGAGCATGTCAAGGACCATGGTGTGTGGTGTCTATGATGTGTGAAGGATGTCCTAACTGATGTTAGAACATTTTTGGGTTGATTATCCTTGGAGTAGGATACTAAGTTCTGAGCGTAGAACTTGACACTCACATCTTATCTAAGAAGTGTTTATCTTATCATATGGGAGAATGATGGGTAAAAGACTGTCTTGGAAGTCTGATGTGAATGGGACATGTTAGAAGTAAATGAGTTAGTGCTTGTGGAGCAAATGGACTGAAGATTTCTGGAGCATGTGTTTGGCGTTTCTTCAAGTGCGGCGAATATCTGGGTGAGCTAGCAAACTAAGGGGCCCTGTGCGTTTCTTTGAGGAATATGGATCATTCCAGATCAATTGGGTTGTATCTCAGGAAACAAGGAGATTCATACATAGGAATTCAGAAGGAGTTCGTACGGTGTATGGATGGTTTCTAGACGAGAGGGATCAATGGAGCTTTGATCTCAATCCAAGAGTTTGTTGGTTGTGATACACGGATGCGTTCTGGGTATTCACACACTATATGATCATGAAGTTGTCATGGGATATCATGTGGTGATTTTGGGTGGTTCTTGCTGAAGAAGCATCTGTTGAGAAAGATAGGGGGAGAACTTCTGTCTGTTAAATGTACTAGTGTGGTACATGGTTTGCTTGAGGGTCAATCATTAGGTGAATGCGTTCAGTAGGAGTGTTGAACAGAGGGTGCGCTCTTGAAGACATGAAGATGCGTCTTATCTCTTCCATTCATTTAGGGTGTTCTTCTGGAAAAAGAGCACTGGTTATCTACGACAGAGGGAGTACTGCTACTGACTTGCTTGCTTTTGGTTGATTGTCCTTAAATGCATAGTTGGTTTGGAATATTATGGCTAAAAATGGGGAGAAGTAAGTAGTAGTAGTGGTCCTTGGTTGTTTCCATAAGGGGGAGCTGGATGTGTTATCCAAAGGTTGTTTTAGCCAAAATTTGCCAAAGTGGGAGATTATTAGGTCTTTGATTAGCTATATTTTGGCTAAAACAAGTTTACAGCAAGATGTTGGGTAAGATGTCCTGACATGGTTTATCAGACATCAGTACAAATATGGTTATAATACTTGGCAAGATGTTGAGTAAGATGTTGAAGCATCTTCAACAACTCTCATGACAATATTACTATCATGACAGATGTCATGACATCTTGGTCTGGTACAGCCGGTGCTGCTGTTATGTGTTTCAGACAGATGTTGAAGACATGTGTCATGACATCTTATTTTGGTACAACAGGTGTTGCTGTTTTGCTATCATGTGACTTTTAATCAAGATGTCAAAGGAGATGTCACGACATCTTTGTCTGTTACAGCAGGTGCTGCTGTTGTATATCTCTTGACATATTTATTTTGTTTTGATGAGAATATTTTGGATATGTCTCATCATTATACGCAGGTCAAGGAGATTTATTAGAAACAAAGTGCAGATTTAATTGGATTTCATAAAAAGGATCTTGGAGACTTTTTAGGAAACTATTTGGAGATTTGTTCCTATTTTTGTGGAGAAGATCTTGCAGCTGAATTAAAACGTGAAGATTGGACCTGATTAAAGAGTCCAAGCCCATACTACAAGAGTCTATAAATAAGGACTTGCTAGACCTAAAATAGCAAGCACACACAACAACAAGACGTCACTGCAACATAAGAGTTTAGGGTTTTGAGAGTCTCTTATGTAGTTTGTAAGCCACCCATGTATCTTTTGATACTATGTGGTCGACATAGGTTGTTGTAAACTGTTTTCACTCGAAGTTTTGAAGCAAGAGTTGAGTATTGTTCTTGGTTGAAGCTTTTAAGCAAAACCGAGTATTGTTGTTAGTCAAGGATGCTTGACTGAACTTTGTATTGAAAGGGGTGTCTTTGAATAGGGTAAATACAATTATGGTGTAGTAACTGTTAGATAATCACAGGTTGTGATTTAGGAAGTGAGAGGGGGTTCTCTTATTTTTTAGATGTGACTTCTAATGATAAATTCTTCATTGGGTAGTGATAGGTTAGCGTGGGTGCTTTCTGTAAACCTGAGGTTGTTTATATAAAACTATACTACTGATAGTGATTACTTCTTCCTGGATTGGTATCCCCCAGATGTAGGTGAGTTGCACCGAACTGGGTCATCATATTCTGTGTTGTTTATCGTTATGCTATTTTCAGTTCAGTCTTGATTAACATGTTGGATCAGATGTCGTAACATCTATGATCCTGCAGTTCTAATATTTAAGGTATCAGTCTGCTGTTGCGCCTCTGTGTTTAAATGATGATGTAGCACAATATCTTGAAATGTGTTAGGACATCTGCTGTCTGCATATGCCAGAATTTCACATCATATAGATGTTATCCTTGAAGGCTTTCCATCTGAATTTTCTCTTGTTGTGTCTGTTATTGAGAGCAAATTTGGTCTAATGGACTTAGATGAAGTAGAAATCCTTCTTCTATCTCATGAACTTCACCTTAACAAGTTCAAGAAATCCACCACTTCAGATCTTATTTCTCTTAATCTGGCTGAAACTCCAGCTGGAGCTAAACCTACTGATGAAACTTAAACTGCTAGTGTTGATTCTACTCCAGCTCCAATCCTTCCACAAGCTCCTGAACAGGATTTTAGCCAATTTTGTGGCTCAAGAGGCTCACGTTGAGGTAGATTTGGTAGAGGCAGAGGTAGACATCCTAATTCTCATATCCAATGCCAAGTTTGCTCCAAGCATGGCCATATTGCTCTTAATTGTTGGTATAGGTTGCATCAGAACTATCAGATTCCTCATGCAGCAGCTAATTCCTATAACCCTCAATAATGGCTTGCTTCACCCTATGGCTACTTTGGCACTTCTCAACTGGACTAGACCTCCTCCACATCCAAGAAATCCATCTGCCTTATCTCATGCTCCTAGTTCTTTGGTTACCAACTCAGCACCATCCACCTCAGGCTCATGGTTTCTGATTCTCGTGCTTCTTTTCATGTCACTAATGAAGCCAAAAATTTGCAGCAGATAACTCCCTTTGAAGGTCTTGACTAGATCTTCATGGGAAATGGTCAAAGTGTGCATATATGATCTTCTGGTTCAAGTGTTTTTCCTTCACCTCTTCAACCTCACACATCACTCACACTTCACAATCTTTTACTTATTCCCACTATCACTAAGAATTTACTTAGTGTCAGTCAGTTTTGTAGAGATAACAATGTGCATTTCATCTTTACTACTGTTAAACGTATTGTCCAATCATAGGTCTCTAATGCTATTCTTCTTGAAGGCAGTGTTGGTAAGAATGGCCTCTATGAGTTTCCTTCCATCAACCTGTCTGGTTCTTCTATTCTCCCCTCTGCTATACCTAGTCTTATTCTAGATAAACAATTTAACTCCAGTATTAATATAGCTTCTTTGAATTCTAGTGCATCAAATAAGTGGCATCATAGACTAGGTCACCCAATTCTCATGTATTGAAACTTTTTATGCAAGCTTGTAATGTTTCTTTCTCTAATAAAGAACTTGATGATTTTTGTTCAGCATGTTGTATGGGTAAAGCACACAAATTTCACTCACCTGATTCACACACTACATACACATCACCTCTTGAACTTGTTTTTAGTGATCTATGGGGTCCATCACCTCATTCTTCCACTTTTGGTTTCAAGTACTATATGTCCTTTGTTGATGCATATTCCAAATTTACTTGGATTTATTTTCTCAAAACTAAACCTGAAGCACTTTCTACATTTCAACAATTCAAGAGTTTAGTGGAACTTCAACTTGGATATTCCATTAAAGCTGTTCAGTCTGATTGGGGTGGTGAATTCAGGCCTTTCTCTCAATATCTCAAGGATAATGGTATTATTCATAAGCTAATCTGTCCTCACACACACCATCAAAATGGTGTGGTTGAGAGGAATCATGGGCATATAGTGGACATGGGAGTCACATTGTTGAGTCAAGCCTCACTCACACTTACCTATTGGGATTATACTTTCTCCACCTCTGTGTATCTCATCAATAGGCTTCCTTCATCATATATTAATTTTCAAATCCCTTATTCCCTATTGTATCACTCACAGCCTGATTACAATTTTTTAAGAGTGTTTGGCCGTGCTTGTTTTCCTCTTCTCAGGCCATACAATAGCCATAAGTTGGAATTTAGGACTCAAGAGTGTGTGTTTCTTGGCTACTCTTCATCCCATAAAGGGTACAAATGCCTTGTATCAACTGGGAGAATTTACATTTCCAAAGACGGTCTCTCAATGAATTTAGGTTCCCATATCTTGAATTATTTCTTGCTCCTAGTTCCTCTATCCCTTCAACCAAAAGTGTGACTCTTTCACCACTTCCTATAATCTCTGACAATGTTATTTCCTCTTGACCTGCCACTGTCCTTGCTCCCAGTCCTACTGCTATTTCCTCTTATATTCCACCTCCCCGTTCCCCTAAGTCTACTGACTCATCTGCCAGTTCCCAGGCATCACACCAGTCTCATAAAACGCAATTCTCTGGCTCCTCTTATGGTTCCCCAGCTATTGATTCAGGTCAGGCTAGTCACATTGCTGCTCACTCAGAGAGTTCTTCTTCTGCAACTCAAAAAAGCACTTCTACATCATCTATTTCCCCTACTGCAAGACCTCATATTCCACCTAATGATGTACCAGTCCCTCAACCTCATAATTCCCATCTAATGCAAACTAGGGCCAAGTCTGGATCTTCTCAACCCATATTAGAACCCAAACTACTCTTGGTTACTACAAAACCCAAAAGTGTTAAGTCTGCTCTTGCTGATGCAAACTGGAAAGCAACTATGCAAGAGGAATGCAATACTCTAATTAATAACAATACTTGGACCCTTGTTCCCCTTCCACCTCAGAAAAATGTGATTGGTTGCAAGTGGATTTTTAGGGTCAAGGAAAATCCATATGGCACAGTTAACAGATACAAGGCCAGACTGGTGGCAGGTTCCATCAAAGATATGGATTTGACTTTACCGAAACTTTCTCTCCTGTGGTTAAACTTGTTACCATCACACTTATTCTCTCTATAGCTCTTACTCACAAGTGGCCAATTCAACAATTGGATGTCAATAATGCTTTTCTTAATCGCATTCTTAATGAAGAGGTCTATATGGAACAACCTAAGGGCTTTGAAAGTGCTAATCCAGCCTTAGTGTGCAAGCTTAACAAGGCTCTCTATTAAAACAAGCCCCTAGGAAATGGTTTGATAGGATGCAAACTACTCTTATCCAACTCAATTTTAGACCTAGCAAGTGTGATCCTTCCTTGTTTACTTATTGTGTTGGGGGGCACACCATTTATATGTTGGTCTATGTGTAGCGCGATTTTCGTGACCGCCATCTATGGATGGGATTTCTTGTGAACCGCAATGTGCCACATATGAACTTTTATATTTATCCTATGAAGCTTTAAAGGAAGGGGAAAAAATCTAAATAAACCCTGCAAAAATGCAAATGTTAAAAGAAACAAAGTGCAAATAAAAAGAATTGGAATCGAGGGTTGATTATACTAAGGGAAGCTATTAACACCCTAAGCATCCGTAGTACTCTACAGAAATCTCTTGTGTGTGCGTGTGTGTATATATATATATGTGCCATTATTATTATTTGCTATTATTTGAGAAAGTTTTATTGCTTTTGAGAGATGAAGAGAGTGAGAAATGTTTTTGTTGTTTTTGAAATATATATGGAAAAAAGGAATTTGTAAAAGAGAATGAAAAAGAAAAAAAAAGAGTACTCGCCAAGGGTTGAGACCTTGTGCCTACGTATTCTCAAAAGAGAAATCAGTTCGGAAATACGGGAAAAGCTTGAAGGAAATTTGTAGTTCGAGGACTATGAGTTGTTGGGTTTTTTAGAACCTGTCGCGGTGAAAATTGGATACCATAGTTATTTGTTAACTAGGATCACATTTTAATGTCACCACCGGTCTTTGATTTTATCCAAGGGAAGGGAGAAAAACCAAATTCCCACAATGCAATGCAAATGCACTAAGATTCTAAGTTCGGGGGTTGGTTATACCTAGGGAAGGTGTTAGCATCCTAGATATCTGTAGTACTCTACAGGAACCTCTTGATTCATTTTATGTTATCTGTTATCTGTTTTGCTAAGGGTTTAAGGGTAGGTAATTTATTATTTTTAATCCTAAGTGTGCTCGACAAGATATCGCATCTTGTGCCTACATATCCTGTCAGGAGGGAATCAGAGCACGTGTAGTTCCTTAATATAAAAGGTAATAAATGTTTAAAGGTTTAGGAGAGAAGATGAGTCATCATCTTAAGAAAACCACCACAGTTCTTTGAAAATGTTTGTATTTGTGGGGTATGGGATTGTATGTCCCTTTCTTTGAGATGATTAACATCTAATTCTCTTGTGTGGAGAATTAGGTGGGCTAAAGTTTGATTTAAAAAATCAAAATTGAAAGGGGGACTAACCTAGGAAGTCTATCCTAGAGTTGTCTAATAGTCTTAAGGGTATCGATTATGAATGCAAATGATGTGCACCATGCACAATAATATGATTATCATGCATGGGATTTTCCCTTGGATATTTTATGCGATTAATTACATCATTTAGGCGAGTGTGCTAGCAAAGTGATGCTAGACTAGTGTCCAGTGATCGGTAGGTCGAATGCGATGCCCTAAGGCGATCGACTTACATGGGTAGAAAATTGGCTCGACGTTGGATCAAGAATTTTTATATTTTTGAAAGGGTTTAGACAAATAGTAACGAGCATATATTCATCGAGATAGGCATACAAAAGCATGACAAAATACAAACAAGATAATAGAAACATTCAAGCGTACGATGATGGATTCTAATAACTAAGAAAAGTTGAATTGGGGGGAGATTAACATGGACTTATTATTGGTTTGAAAAATTATTAGAGATTATTAGTTTAGAAAATGATTAAAGTCTTATCTTATGAAGATGATCTTAAATTAATATTGCAAGAGTTTTATATTCTATACAAAGTTAATATTAATTTGAAAAAAGTTATTAAGCATAATCTAAAAAAGGATTTACTATTATTATTTTTTTGTTAATAATTAAAAATATTTAAGTTGTACTAAAAAAGGTTAACTTATTGGAATTAATTTTAAATTGAAAAAAGAAGTTAAAGTTATTAAAAGAAAAAAAGTTAAGAGTTTGTTAATTAAAAAAGTAATTTTGATGTTTTAACGAATAATAGTTTTATTTTAAAGATTTACTAAAAAAAGGTTTTTATTAGTTATAAATTAAAAGCAAGTTAAGTTATATTTTTATAAAAGTAATTTTAATGGTTTTTAATTATAAAAAAAAAATTTGATCATGAAAAAAAAAGGGTTAAAAGGAAAAGAAACGGAGGGATCGGGTGTGCCACGGGGAGGAGGGTCCATCATGGACCCTCAGATCGTAACCAAGGGATGCAAATACGTTATGATCCAACGCCATGAAGTGAGGGTGCAAAATAGTGTAGTGTGTGTGCTTGTGTACGGGATCATGCACGCCAAAAGAAAAAGGAAAAAAAAATGACATCCCACGGAAATCACACTCTCTTCTCTCCACTCTCGTCCTCTCTCTGAATTCCATCGTCTCTCGCTCATCTTCTCTCGATTTTTTTTTCGGCCGCCCCCTCACCGTTCTTCCATCTCAAACATGTTGTATCTCGCTCTCTCTCGGAAGGGGGTTCCAAAAACCCTAAACACTCATCTCCCTCACTCGATCTCTCTCAACCTCTCGATCTCAAAAATCTACAATCACAATACCCTAACCCCAACAGACCCATACCCCAATCTCATTAGTTTTCGGTGATTACAAATTACACAATGCGCACGATTAAAGTAAAGCGAAAAAGAAAACGAAGAAGGAAGGGTCGGCGACGGTGGCGAACGTCTTCATAGTCCTCGTTCAGGTATGAGCTCTCTTTATCTCTATACCTCTTCGCGTGACTTTGATTGAAAATCTTGGCTACTTTGTGTTGTTCTTCAGTTTTCGCCTTTTCTGGATTTGAAAAAATGACGAATTTCGTATGGCTCGTTTGATTGTTGCTTTCTGCTATCTCTCAATTTGTGTGTGTGGATGTTGAATGTTGATTTGATGATTCTCAGTACTTCCTCTTTTTTTTTTCCGTCCCCCTACGTGAATCTCTTGTTTCCAATTTATAAGCCCAAACGAGGTCAAAATTGACCCTTGAATTGAATGCCAATGATCCATGATTTCCCTTTCTATTTAATCTTGTCTGATAAGGTTTGAAGACATTCCAATTTCAAATTAGAAATATTGAAGCCTGTTTTGGAATCATACTCGACAATGTCTGAACATGTTTATACGGTTTTGGAAAATTTTGAAGTGGTCTTAATGGCTTTTGATTGTGTTCTAAAGTTGCTAAACTCTTATCTTCTGCCTAGACCGTGACTGATAAAAAAAACTTTGAATCATTTTAATGCTGGTGTCTGACTCTTGCCTGCTATCTTCAAAATTGAAGGCTGATGATACTCATTTATTCTTCTATCTGATTATGTTTTGGAAAGTATCAAAAATTTAATATTTGCTTAACCCGGTTTGGTAATACTTGTGCCCTATCTTGTGGACCCGCGGTTTCCAAAACTTGCCGTTTGCGTATCATTGCTATCACCCTCTCAAGAGATCTCCTTAATATCAATTCCTTAATTGTTGGCTTTTTATTCTAATATCTCCTTTTTTGCCTTTTGTGCGAGAAAAAAAAACTTTGGGATCAATGACTTGACGGGGACAAGATAGAGCCATAACTAAAAGGACGGATGCCTGAGGATTTAACGTTAAAGGTAAAAAGCAATGTTCCTCCTCTGACAAACTCTAAGTTTCCCAGCTTAATTCATGTAACACAAAGATGATGAAAAGTTGTTATTTTGGTCAGGTTTGATGTAGGGTTGAGTGTATTTCATAAAAGCACCACGATGACCATTGGACCAACTTCTCCAAGAACAAGTGTAATGGTAATAGCAACTTGTATGTCCAACATCTTCAGCCAATTTGCAATCTCGAGAGCTACTTGGATCGTTTGCAAGAATGATTCCATCATCAATGGTGCTCGCCTCAGGTTTTATCCGGCTTCCCGTAACCCTGTTCGGCTATCAAATAGCAGAGATTGTAACATTTGTTTGTCCTGTGATCTTTTCAGGGTTACCGGTTTTGGAATGGATAATATTGCCAAAAGCTTCTTCCATTTGCTGCAGGAGAGCGACTGGCCCTCACTCCTATTGTGGTTTTTTCTTCTTATTGACCATACTCCTCATTTAAGATCAAAGCATTTGCTCATTTCTTACATTCAATCAATAATATCCATGTGCTTTAAACTTGTATCCATTGTACTGTTTGATTCAGGTTTAGTTTATCAGAATCAAAAGTCGCCACCTTTGTCCTTCATAATATGCCTCAAGGCCAAGGCTGATGGGTTACAATCAGTAGGACCAGGTAATTTCTTAAGGCGCGTACTCCCCCGTATTGATGTGTCCTGAGTTGTATTGGTTATACATCTTGCTTTCTTTCCATTGAGATTGATCTTGACAATTTTGTGGTATTTGAAATAGGGAGCTTAGAACCTTTATTCTGACATGGGCTTAGTGTGATTGTGTTGGCGGAAGACCATGGTTTGTGACCTAGCTTGTTGCTGCATGATTTTATGATGAAGACTTCTAATGAAGGTACTATTGGGCTTCTTTATTGTTGGAATGGTATTCACTTGTTAAGTAAATTTGGATGAATGTAACTTGGACAATATGGTACTACTACGAGGCGTGATCGCCTGCCAATTACTTTGACTGATGAGTGTTATGCGGCTAGCAGGTTGAGCTCATCTCTGCAATATTGCACTCTCCGCAAATTGCTTGTCAGGTTTAACGAATTCCAACGACGTTGATGAGGACTGATGGCTGCGATGAAGCTCGAGAAGTGTGGTATCGAACTGTATGTGCCACCTTTGGATGGTTGATTTTCATGAGCTACACCTTTTTCCAAGGAATTCTTGTATTGCAATGTATCTTGGAATAAAATTGTGATCTTTTTATTTATGTGGATTTTTTTTGTAATGAGCCTCAAGTGTTGGACTGTTAAACTTTAAATTTGTATTGTAATGTACTTTGGTCTTTTTGGCATTTTGTTGAACGAATCTCTCGCAACATTCAAACTATCACATTTCGCATATATTTCAAGAATGGAAGTTGCAAGAATAATATTACTATTAGACGTTCACACAAAAAGATCATAGCCAGCACATGCAATCAAAGCATTCATCAGGGTAACCTCGTTAGGCGCCACAACTCAATTATCCATATCTTTAAACACCTCCTAAGCTTCACGTGATTGATTATTATTAACATACCCACCAATCAAACAAATCCAAGCAACAACATTTGACTTAGAAATGTTATCAAACGGCTTCATCCATGATCATCAATAAAAGAACTTGCTTTGGGAAAGTTTGAACAACAGTGGCCTAGAGTTGACAAGACATTTGAGAGGAAGCAATACGAAGCATCAAATCTTGAGGGAGCGACATCCTTCACTACTATTTGAGTTGAAGTTTGAACCATTGTTTCGATGTCTTCTTGTTGATGTAATAGTAACAACTCTTTAGAAACGTTCAAAAATCATGGCATATGACTCGTATGGCATAAGTAACAGATGCTCCATTATTTTTGTGATTTGGACTTTGGAGAGAAAAAAAAGTGAACCAACATGATTCTTGAATTTCATTTCGATAACTCCTTGCTAAAACCTCATTTGCACGAGCAACGTCTCTTTTGAATTAAACATGATCTTGGTTGTCCGTACAGTCGAAGATGAACTTGGTACAAAAGCCATGCCCTGAGAAATTCCTATTTGAGAAAATGAGTGTTATCTTCACTTGATTTTCATTGCACCTGCACAAGGTGGTTGGTCACAATAAACAATGCACAAAGAACTACGACCTAAAGATGCCATGTAGGACGATGCACAAAGAGGTGGGATCTTATGGTCAAAAATTAGGGTGTGACAGATGCCCCTATTTAAGTTTCTCCTATTCGGAGATATGGAGATCGAAATCTTCGTCTCGACGAGATAGGAGGGACTTAAATACAAACATGCACAATTTTTGGCCCTAAGATGCCACCAAATGCACATGCTATGGTATGAAATGATATGATATGCAAGGCAGAGATCCTGTGAAGAAATGATGTCACAAAGAGAGAAAGACCCGACGAGGACGACTCAGCGAGACAGGACTCCACGTAAAAAGGTCCAACTCCACAGGGGAGAAAGAGATTACTAATCTGACAATCACAAGGTACTTTGAGCAGTTGGGTGTCTTCCAGTGAAAGCAGAAGTGTACATTGCAAAGATGATAAGCAAACATGTCTCCCGGCATGGTTCAACTTCTCATTTAACTGGATGTTGGCGACGTCTTGAAATAAAATGCTACGAGGTTGTCTGCCTCGAGCCAAAATCTTGAAATATATGCTGCGAGGTTGCTTGCCCCGGGCCAAAATCCACTTGAAAAAGGTAAAAATAAACTTCCCCTCGTCTCGGGTCATAAGCCACGGACTGGTCTCAGTTTCTTCTTTAATCAAGCATCACTTGAAAAGGGTAAAAATAAACCTCCCCTAGTCTCGGATCATAAGCCACAGACTGGTCTCAGTTCCTTCTTTGGGGATAGAATATTTACTACCGGTTTACTAGGTAGTCCTCAAAGAAAATATTACCTACTACCGATTTATTGGGTAGTCAGCAAAGAAAAAGATTGTCTGCTACCAATTTACTGGGTAGTCTGTAAAGAAAATATTACTCGCTACCGGTTTACTGGGTAGAAAAGATTGTCTGCTACCGATTTACTGGGTAAGAACATATTACATGTTACCGATTTACTGGGTAGAAAAGATTGTCTGCTACCGATTTACTGGGTAGGAACATATTACTTTCTACCGATTTACTGGGTAGAAAAGATTGTCTGCTACCGATTTACTGGGTAGGAACATATTACTTGCTACCGATTTACTGGGTAGAAAAGATATTACTTGCTACCGATTTACTGGGTAGGAAAATATTACTTACTACCGATTTACTGGGTAGTCAGCAAAGAAAATGTCATATGCTACCGGTTTACTGGGTAGTTCTTAGAGAAAATATTGTCTGCTACCGATTTACTGGGTAGTCGGCGATGAAAAGGGAATTATCTGCTAGGGATAGACAAACTGCCTTGAGGTGACTGCCATCTGTCATGCAAAATAGAAAACCTGATAACCAAACTGCTCAAATAAAGAGTTGCTACTTGTCGTCTGGTATGAATTCCAAGAAAATGTTGTAATAACTGTTGGAGAAATAATTTTCGTCTTCCATAGCGATTGTCAAATAAGCTCTTCCTGGGGAGGCGAAATGCAAAATAAATGCACGCTTAGACTGGGTTCTAATCTCAGAAATATCCAAAATTTGTGATTGTCAGGGACCAAAGTTCAATCCAGGAAATAACTGGAACGAAACAGTCAAACAGGACTTATCCATTGAGGACTGAACTCAACGGGGTTTAACTTTATCCAAAATGGAAAAGAAAACTGAAGCAACCATCTTCCACGAGGATCGAACTCGGTGGGGTATTTAGAAAGGATGTGTTCTTTCTGCCTAGGACTGACGACTCTACTTGGGGGGAGAAGACAAACCCGATCACTTGGGGGGTAAACACAACCAAGGTGAAAGAGCAAGCAAACAAACATAAAGAAATGCAAGATGCCAAAAAATGCCGAATGCCATGGATCTATATGAAAGGATGTCATGCTATGCTTATGCTTATGCTTATGCTGACAAAACAACAAAGAGAAGCAAATTGGAGATGAAAACAAGCATCTCGATACAGATACTCGGCCAATCTTCGCAATATAAGAAGCATCACTGGGGATGAATGGAAATCCATATATGGAAACAAATCCCACTTCAAAGCTTCAAACTTCTCTGGGGAAAATAGAGCACTCCACTTGGGATGAACATCGTGACTTCACTTAGGATTGTCAAGATGAACCTTGTGATTCTGTTGGGGATGAGAAAGATTCACTGGGAACGAATCAAACTCATGATCGAAGAGACTTCACGGGGGATAAAATAAACATCCACTGCGAGCTGAAGTAGTCTGAATGAAAGTTGTAACTGGATAAAATAAATATCCACTTCATCGGGGAAGCTTGGATCAATAGTAGTTGAAGATAAAACTTCTAAAGGATGGAATAAACATCCGCCTTCGCTGGAGAAGATTGCGGTAGTGAGAAAGTCCAATGAGGAGTGAAATAAACACTCACTTCGCTGGGGATGGTTGAAACTGTAAGAAAATCCACTGAGGATTCTTAGGTTGTCGACTGAAGAAATCTTGCGTCAAACGTGCCATAACTTCTTGAAGTGGAGATTTACTGGAGAATGGTCGTGACTACCTGAAGTAGAAACTTACTAGGGAGTCGTCATACTACTTGGGATAGAAACCCATTGAGACGTGGATTATGGATGAAAACTCTGCATTGATGACCTGCATGGTAGTCGCCATTTTGAACAACAGTTGTTGCGAATGGATCAAAATAATCTCCGACTCTCACATGCCCCAGGTTATGGTTTATGAGAAGAAGTGATTCCAAGAGGATTTTACAGAAAACTTGGCATCCAACTGTTCCAATGTCTTCAAACTCTTGGAGAGATTTATCAAATCTCGACGTAACTGGCTCGGATTGACGGCGTCCTGTATAACTGAGTCTTCAATCTTGGAGAGATTTACCAAATCTCGACGTAACTGCCCCAGATTGACGGTATCCTAAGACTTCAAACTTGCCCCTTAGGGTCCGACAGTGAAAGAAGTAGCTGGAAGGCAACTTGCCCCTGCTCAGAAAAGTCTTTAAGCAACATGCCCCTGTGTATGATCATCCTTTTGAAATAATCTACCATTTACTCATCAGAGTTTCCGATCAAAAAAGGTTTAGCTCATCGCTTAATGCTCGTATGCTAGCTTCTATGATGTCAAGCAGTGTTAGCAAGCAAAAAATGTTAATTCTGAAACAGATAATGTAACGTATGTCTGTCTTGAAGTTTTATTAAAACGTTTTGGTGGTTCAATTACCGATTTTATAATGCCAACACAAATTTGAGCATAGCTCATAGGAGTCAGGAAACGTCGTCTCATCGAGTATGCTTTTGAAATAAACCCTGCTTCAATTAGGACTTTTAAGGGTTGTATTATGGATTGGTTCACGGTTTAAGAAACAAAGGATATAAGGCTCAAAGTGTGTTTGTGCTCACCCAATCTTCGTGATACTTTACTCCATTTTTTTAAATTACCCTGCCCCAGGTTAAGAATGAGGGTTTTTTTTTATTTGGAGAAGAAAACTCCTACTTCAAAGGCTCAAAAGGGTTAACGAGAGTTTACCTCCTTATATCTCCGGTGTTTAGGATTTTTGAAACAATGCCTTATATCACTAGCAGAGTTTTATTCAAAAGCATACAACAAGAGATCCTGCGTTTGATTTCATCATCCTCCATCCAATTCTCCGCCAGGGCAAGAGATTAGGGTAGTATTGGCATTGTAAAATAGAAAAAGTATTTTAAAACGAGTGAAACGAATGAATTTCTTCAAGACAAATATTATTCATTTGCATCAATTATTCAAAATAACAAGTTCTTACACGCCAATAACAAATGCATTAACAAACAAAGAGCATTACATGCGAAAACAGTAAATTAACTAAAGCTTCGAGGAGACTGTCTCAGTCTGAGCTTATGGTCTTCACATTAGGTCCTGAGTTTTCAAAAGACAAAACACCACGTCGCATTAGCCTTTGTACTTCATGTTTCAAAGGAAAACAGTCTTCGATGTCGTGTCCGGGTGCACCTTGATGGAAAGCACAACGAGCCTCAGATTTAACCACCACGGGAGGTCCTTCGGGATGGCTGGCAGAGCTCGTGTCTGCACCATATTCTGTTGTATAAAAAATGGATACAATTTCGCATAAGTCATCGGGATCGGATCAAACTGTCTTTGAACACGGTTTTGACTGTTGAATGAGAGACGAGCCTGTGGTTGATAAGCAGTAGTGTTGGTGACGGGATATATAGTAGCGATATGTTGAGGTCGCTGATACCTTCTTCTTTTTATTCCTCCTTGATGCACAACACTTACTTCTTGTTCTTTCTTTTTCCCAAAATTACTTCCATATTTCTTGGCATTGCTGGGAGCACTTCCTTCTTTAACCAATCTTCCTTCACGGACACCTTCTTCCAAACGCATCCCCATATTTACCATCTCAGTAAAATCATTGGGAGCGCTTGCTACCATTCTCTCATAGAAAAATGGGCTCAGTGTTTTCAGAAAAATTTTGGTCATCTCTTTCTCCTCCAGAGGTGGAGTAACTTGAGCAGCAAGTTCACGCCAACGCTGGGCATACTCTTTAAAATTTTCCTTTTCTTTATGGGCCATGGCTCTCAGCTGGTCTCTATCTGGTGCCATGTCGACATTATATTGGTATTGCTTAATAAAAAGCTCACAGAGGTCATTAAAACTACGGACCTTTGAACTGTCTAGCCCCATATACCACTTGAGGGCTGCACCAGTCAAACTATCCTGGAAATAATGTATCAGCAGCGGGTCATCATCCTTATGAGCGGACATTTTCCGGGCATACATGACTATGTGACTATGTGGGCAAGAATTTCCTTTATACTTCTCCAAATCAGGGAATTTGAACTTTGGAGGAACCTTAACATTAGGAACCAAGCATATCTCAGAGGCACTCTTCCCAAACAGCTCTTTCCCACAAAGGGCCTTGATTTCTTTCTTCATCTCTAGAAATTGGTCTCGGAAATCATCCATTCGTTCTTCCATTCCAATACTTTCACTAGGAGTAACATGGAACACATGCTCTTTTAGATGGAAAGGAGTAACATTGACCACAGGTGGTGGCACAGTCAATACAACAGTTGTAACAGGGACCTGAGACGCCGGTGGGTGGTATCCTGCTGGAGTGAAATTAGGAGGCATTCCCCACGGGAAACCAAAAGGCATAGAATAATGAACTTCACTTATAGTGGGCACCGCTGGGATCGGTGCTGATATTATCTCAGAAATAACAGTGTTGTGTGATGCCGTACTATGTGATGGCTGATTCTGAGCAGCCCTTAACGCTTCCATCATCCCATTGATCTTCTCCATATTTCATTTCAGTGTTGAAACCTCTTCCCGAAGTGCTCTGTTTTCCTGCTCGAGTTGATCCATTCTTTTCTTGCGACCGGCTCGAGTATCGTATCGATGATTCGGAGTCTGAGAAGAGAGACACGAATGAGAACCTTGAATGCAAAAGAAATGCAAATGTGAATGCGTATGATGCAACAAGATTTATGGAACTCGGCTATTTATAATCATCAAGGAATATCAAAAGGCTCATTTTTTTTAACGATTACAACCATTAGTATCGGAATACTAAAAATGATTTAATACAAAATTAAAACGTGTCTGTACGCCTTACAGTAATCATGATATAAAAGCTAAATAAAAGCTAGTAATGATGGATCTAAGGAGACTCTTCCAACGGTCTTCTCTTGAGTCGCTTGAATTCTTCCAATTGAGCTTCTTCTAGAAATGTTGACCGAAGATTAGAATGGGAAAAGACGTCTTGGACCTTTCCTTTCTTGCAAGCAATAGCTTCTTTCCCATATATCCTCCTTTTGCAGCTATCTTGGCTTGAATATGAACCTAAGATAGGAAATGAGCTTTTGTCCTGAAATAGTAACTTGGTCAGCTAAGAATATTCTTCATAAGGTGTTACCAATTAGTCTTCAGGAATAATGGTAAGCGGCAGTAGAACAACTTTTTATCTTGTCTTGAATTCTTCTTTGTCTGGCCGCAAGGTCTCCAATCTCCTTAGATCGTCCAAGTTATGACTATTGTAAGAGTACTTCAACGTTTTTTTTTCAAGAGTCCATGATATTCTTACGATGTTTATAAATGAGACTAAGTTCCATGAATCTTTATGATATGATGCTAATGCAACACAAAGGCAAAGTACAAAACACAGAGCACATATAAGCAAACAAACAGACAAAAGTCCTAGGTTCAAAGGAGCGTGAATGGAGTCAAGGTCTACCCATCCCATAAGGTAGTATGGTTTCAAATGTACCTGCCGAACGGGTTCTAAAAGTTCCTAGAGTCTACGACCCATCTTTCGGATATTATCGACTTCCCAAATTACTCGGTTAGTCAATAATATTCTCAAGAGAATCTCGTCTGAGTGTAGTATTGCGTGACAACTATTTGGAAATAGACTCCCGCATAGTCACCGCACTACATTCTAAAAGGCCAAGTGGGTTTAAAGGTGCTACGGTCCTCAGTCTTAAGGGTTCTTGGTCGAAGTTAATACCGTTTTCACGAATGAACTCGTTCAAATAATATTAAGTTCAAAAGAAACTAAACTGAGCGATGATTTTCTCAATTCGACTTTTCAGGAATCGACTCCGTCAAAGTACCCTTGACCATATCATCTCCTATAATTCACTCAAGTCCGGGTCTAGGACTCCTCACCACTCAAGAATCCCTTCAAACAACAAAACAAATACATAACAGATAACATTAAAAGATCAAGTTAGGGGGAACCCTCTTATGAGAGTGGTATTCTCCCCAGTGAAGTCGCCATTTCTGTCGCGCTGAAAATTGGATACCATAGTTATTTGTTAACTAGGATCACATTTTAATGTCACCACCGGTCTTTGATTTTATCCAAGGGAAGGGAGAAAAACCAAATTCCCACAATGCAATGCAAATGCACTAAGATTCTAAGTTCGGGGGTTGGTTATACCTAGGGAAGGTGTTAGCATCCTAGATATCTGTAGTACTCTACAGGAACCTCTTGATTCATTTTATGTTATCTGTTATCTGTTTTGCTAAGGGTTTAAGGGTAGGTAATTTATTATTTTTAATCCTAAGTGTGCTCGACAAGATATCGCATCTTGTGCCTACATATCCTGTCAGGAGGGAATCAGAGCACGTGTAGTTCCTTAATATAAAAGGTACTAAATGTTTAAAGGTTTAGGAGAGAAGATGAGTCATCATCTTAAGAAAACCACCACAGTTTTTTTAAAATGTTTGTATTTGTGGGGTATGGGATTGTATGTCCCTTTCTTTGAGATGATTAACATCTAATTCTCTAGTGTGGAGAATTAGGTGGGCTAAAGTTTGATTTAAAAAATCAAAATTGAAAGGGGGACTAACCTAGGAAGTCTATCCTAGAGTTGTCTAATAGTATTAAGGGTATCGATTATGAATGCAAATGATGTGCACCATGCACAATAATATGATTATCATGCATGGGATTTTCCGTTGGATATTTTATGCGGTTAATTACATCATTTAGGCGAGTGTGCTAGCAAAGTGATGCTAGACTTGTGTCTAGTGATCGGTAGGTCGAATGCGATGCCCTAAGGCGATCGACTTACATGGGTAGAAAATTGGCTCGACGTTGGATCGAGAATTTTTATATTTTTGAAAGGGTTTAGACAAATAGTAACGAGCATATATTCATCGAGATAGGCATACAAAAGCATGGCAAAATACAAACAAGATAATAGAAACATTCAAGCGTACGATGATGGATTCTAATAACTAAGAAAAGTTGAATTGGGGGGAGATTAGCATGGACTTATTATTGGTTTGAAAAATTATTAGAGATTATTAGTTTAGAAAATGATTAAAGTCTTATCTTATGAAGATGATCTTAAATTAATATTGCAAGAGTTTTATATTCTATACAAAGTTAATATTAATTTGAAAAAAGTTATTAAGCATAATCTAAAAAAGGATTTACTATTATTATTTTTTTGTTAATAATTAAAATGATTTAAGTTGTACTAAAAAAGGTTAACTTATTGGAATTAATTTTAAATTGAAAAAAGAAGTTAAAGATTTTAATTAATTTAATTAATTTAAAAAAATTATTTTAATATTAAAGTTATTAAAAGAAAAAAAGTTAAGAGTTTGTTAATTAAAAAAGTAATTTTGATGTTTTAACGAATAATAGTTTTATTTTAAAGATTTACTAAAAAAAGGTTTTTATTAGTTATAAATTAAAAGGAAGTTAAGTTATATTTTTATAAAAGTAATTTTAATGGTTTTTAATTATAAAAAAAAAATTTGATCATGAAAAAAAAAGGGTTAAAAGGAAAAGAAACGGAGGGATCGGGTGTGCCGCGGGGAGGAGGGTCCATCATGGACCCTCAGATCGTAACCAAGGGATGCAAATACGTTATGATCCAACGCTATGAAGTGAGGGTGCAAAATAGTGTAGTGTGTGTGCTTGTGTACGGGATCATGCACGCCAAAAGAAAAAGGAAAAAAAAAAGGACATCCCACGGAAATCACACTCTCTTCTCTCCACTCTCGTCCTCTCTCTGAATTCCATAGTCTCTCGCTCATCTTCTCTCGATTTTTTTTCGGCCGCCCCTCACCGTTCTTCCATCTCAAACATCTCGTATCTCGCTCTCTCTCGGAAGGGGGTTCCAGAAACCCTAAACACTCATCTCCCTCACTCGATCTCTCTCAACCTCTCGATCTCAAAAATCCACAATCACAATACCCTAACCCCAACAGACCCATACCCCAATCTCATTAGTTTTCGGTGATTACAAATTACACAATGCGCACGATTAAAGTAAAGCGAAAAAGAAAACGAAGAAGGAAGGGTCGGCGACGGTGGCGAACGGCTTCATAGTCCTCGTTCAGGTATGAGCTCTCTTTATCTCTATACCTCTTCGCGTGGCTTTGATTGAAAATCTTGGCTGCTTTGTGTTGTTCTTCGGTTTTCGCCTTTTCTGGATTTGAAAAAATGACGGATTTCGTATGGCTCGTTTGATTGTTGCTTTCTGCTATCTCTCAATTTGTGTGTGTGGATGTTGAATGTTGATTTGATGATTCTCAGTACTTCCTCTTTTTTTTTCGTCCTCTTACGTGAATCTCTTGTTTCCAATTTATAAGCCTAAACGAGGTCAAAATTGACCCTTGAATTGAATGCCAATGATCCATGATTTCCCTTTCTATTTAATCTTGTCTGATAAGGTTTGAAGACATTCCAATTTCAAATTAGAAATATTGAAGCCTGTTTTGGAATCATACTCGACAATGTCTGAACATGTTTATACGGTTTTGGAAAATTTTGAAGTGGTCTTAATGGCTTTTGATTGTGTTCTAAAGTTGCTAAACTCTTATCTTCTGCCTAGACCGTGACTGATAAAAAAAACTTTGAATCGTTTTAATGCTGGTGTCTGACTCTTGCCTGCTATCTTCAAAATTGAAGGCTGATGATACTCATTTATTCTTCTATCTGATTATGTTTTGGAAAGTATCAAAAATTTAATATTTGCTTAACCCGGTTTGGTAATACTTGTGCCCTATCTTGTGGACCCGCGGTTTCCAAAACTTGCCGTTTGCGTATCATTGCTATCACCCTCTCAAGAGAACTCCTTAATATCAATTCCTTAATTGTTGGCTTTTTATTCTAATATCTCCTTTTTTGCCTTTTGTGCGAGAAAAAAAAAACTTTGGGATCAATGACTTGACGGGGACAAGATAGAGCCAGAACTAAAAGGACGGATGCCTGAGGATTTAACGTTAAAGGTAAAAAGCAATGTTCCTCCTCTAACAAACTCTAAGTTTCCCAGCTTAATTCATGTAACACAAAGATGATGAAAAGTTGTTGTTTTGGTCAGGTTTGATGTAGGGTTGAGTGTATTTCATAAAAGCACCACGATGACCATTGGACCAACTTCTCCAAGAACAAGTGTAATGGTAATAGCAACTTGTATGTCCAACATCTTCAGCCAATTTAAAAGCTCGAGAGCTACTTGGATCGTTTGCAGGAATGATTCCATCATCAATGGTGCTCGCCTCAGGTTTTATCCGGCTTCCCGTAACCATGTTCGGCTGTCGAATAGCAGAGATTGTAACATTTGTTTGTCCTGTGATCTTTTCAGGGTTACCGGTTTTGGAATGGATAATATTGCCAAAAGCTTCTTCCATTTGCTGCAGGGAGAGCGACTGGCCCTCCTATTGTGGTTTTTTCTTCTTATTGACCATACTCCTCATTTAAGATCAAAGCATTTGCTCATTTCTTACATTCAATCAATCGTATCCATGTGGTTTAAACTTGTATCCATTGTACTGTTTGATTCAGGTTGAGTTTATCAGAATCAAAAGTCGCCACCTTTGTCCTTCATAATATGCCTCAAGGCCAAGGCTGATGGGTTACAATCAGTAGGACCAGGTAATTTCTTAAGGCGCGTACTCCTCCTTATTGATGTGTCCTGAGTTGTATTGGTTATACATCTTGCTTTCTTTCCATTGAGATTGATCTTGAAAATTTTGTGGTATTTGAAATAGGGAGCTTAGAACCTTTATTCTGACATGGGCTTAGTGTGATTGTGTTGACGGAAGACCATGGTTTGTGACCTAGCTTGTTGCTGCATGATTTTATGATGAAGACTTCTGATGAAGGTACTATTGGGCTTCTTTATTGTTGGAATGGTATTCACTTGTTAAGTAAATTTGGATGAATGTAACTTGGACAATATGGTACTGCTACGAGGCGTGATCGCCTGCCAATTACTTTGACTGATGAGTGTTATGCGGCTAGCAGGTTGAGCTCATCTCTGCAATATTGCACTCTCCGCAAATTGCTTGTCAGGTTTAACGAATTCCAATGACGTTGATGAGGACTGATGGCTGCGATGAAGCTCGAGAAGTGTGGTATCGAACTGTATGTGCCACTTTTGGATGGTTGATTATCATGAGCTACACCTTTTTCCAAGGAATTCTTGTATTGCAATGTATCTTGGAATAAAATTGTGATCTTTTTATTTATGTGGAGTTTTATTTGTAATGAGCCTCAAGTGTTGTACTGTTAAACTTTAAATTTGTATTGTAATGTACTTTGGTCTTTTTGGCATTTTGTTGAATGAATCTCTCGCAACATTCAAACTATCACATTTCGCATATATTTCAAGAATGGAAGTTGCAAGAATAATATTACTATTAGACGTTCACACAAAAAGATCATAGCCAGCACATGCAATCAAAGCATTCATCAGGGTAACCTCGTTAGGCTCCATAACTCAATTATCCATATCTTTAAACACCTCCTAAGCTTCACGTGATTGATTATTATTAACATACCCACCAATCAAACAAATCCAAGCAACAACATTTGACTTAGAAATGTTATCAAACGGCTTCCGCCATGATCATCAATAAAAGAACTTGCTTTGGGAAAGTTTGAACAACAGTGGCCTAGAGTTGACAAGACATTTGAGAGGAAGCAATACGAAGCATCAAATCTTGAGGGAGCGACATCCCTCACTACTATTTGAGTTGAAGTTTGAACCATTGTTTCGATGTCTTCTTGTTGATGTAATAGTAACAACTCTTTAGAAACGTTCAAAAATCATGGCATATGGCTCGTATGGCATAAGTAACAGATGCTCCATTATTTTTGTGATTTGGACTTTGGAGAGAAAAAAAAGTGAACCAACATGATTCTTGAATTTCATTTCGATAACTCCTTGCTAAAACCTCATTTGCACGAGCAACGTCTCTTTTGAATTAAACATGATCTTGGTTGTTCGTACAGTCGAAGATGAACTTGGTACAAAAGCCATACCCTGAGAAATTCCTATTTGAGAAAATGAGTGTTATCTTCACTTGATTTTCATTGCACCTGCACAAGGTGTTTGGTCACAATAAACAATGCACAAAGAACTACGACCTAAAGATGCCATGTAGGACGATGCACAAAGAGGTGGGATCTTATGGTCAAAAATTAGGGTGTGACAGATGCCCCTATTTAAGTTTCTCCTATTCGGAGATATGGAGATCGAAATCTTCGTCTCAACGAGATAGGAGGGACTTAAATACAAACATGCACAATTTTTGGCCCTAAGATGCCACCAAATGCACATGCTATGGTATGAAATGATATGATATGCAAGGCAGAGATCCTGTGAAGAAATGATGTCACAAAGAGAGAAAGACCCGACGAGGACGACTCAGCGAGACAGGACTCCACGGGAAAAGATCCAACTTCACAGGGGAGAAAGTGATTACTAATCTGACAATCACAAGGTACTTTGAGCAGTTGGGTGTCTTCCAGTGAAAGCAGAAGTGTACATTGCAAAGATGATAAGCAAACATGTCTCCCGGCATGGTTCAAATTCTCATTTAACTGGATGTTTGCGACGTCTTGAAATAAAATGCTACGAGGTTGTCTTCCTCGAGCCAAAATCTTGAAATATATGCTGCGAGGTTGCCTGCCCCGGGCCAAAATCCACTTGAAAAAGGTAAAAATAAACTTCCCCTCGTCTCGGGTCATAAGCCACGGACTGGTCTCAGTTTCTTCTTTAATCAAGCATTTCACTTGAAAAGGGTAAAAATAAACCTCCCCTAGTCTCGGATCATAAGCCACAGACTGGTCTCAGTTCCTTCTTTGGGGATAGAATATTTACTACCGGTTTACTAGGTAGTCCTCAAAGAAAATATTACCTACTACCGATTTATTGGGTAGTCAGCAAAGAAAAAGATTGTCTGCTACCAATTTACTGGGTAGTCTGTAAAGAAAATATTACTCGCTGCCGGTTTACTGGGTAGAAAAGATTGTCTGCTACCGATTTACTGGGTAAGAACATATTACATGCTACCGATTTACTGGGTAGAAAAGATTGTCTGCTACCGATTTACTGGGTAGGAACATATTACTTGCTACCGATTTACTGGGTAGAAAAGATTGTCTGCTACCGATTTACTGGGTAGGAACATATTACCTGCTACCGATTTACTGGGTAGAAAAGATATTACTTGCTACCGATTTACTGGGTAGGAAAATATTACTTGCTACCGATTTACTGGGTAGTCAGCAAAGAAAATGCCATATGCTACCGGTTTACTGGGTAGTTCTTAGAGAAAATATTGTCTGCTACCGATTTACTGGGTAGTCGGCGATGAAAAGGGAATTATCTGCTCGGGATAGACAAACTGCCTTGAGGTGACTGCCATCTGTCATCCAAAATAGAAAACCTGATAACCAAACTGCTCAAATAAAGAGTTGCTACTTGTCGTCTGGTATGAATTCCAAGAAAATGTTGTAATAACTGCTGGAGAAATAAGCTCTTCCTGGGGAGGCGAAATGCAAAATAAATGCACGCTTAGACTGGGTTCTAATCTCAGAAATATCCGAAATTTGTGATTGTCAGGGACCAAAGTTCAATCCAGGAAATAACTGGAACGAAACGGTCAAACAGGACTCATCCATTGAGGACTGAACTCAACGGGGTTTAACTTTATCCAAAATGGAAAAGAAAACTGAAGCAACCATCTTCCACGAGGATCGAACTCGGTGGGGTATTTAGAAAGGATGTGTTCTTTCTGCCTAGGACTGACGACTCTACTTGGAGGGAGAAGACAAACCCGCTCACTTGGGGGGTAAACACAACCAAGGTGAAAGAACAAGCAAACAAACACAAAGAAATGCAAGATGCCAAAAAATGTCGAATGCCATGGATCTATATGAAAGGATGTCATGTTATGCTTATGCTGACAAAACAACAACGAGAAACAAATTGGTGATGAAAACAAGCATCTCGATACAGATACTCGGCCAATCTTCGCAATATAAGAAGCATCACTGGGGATGAATGGAAAGCCATATATGGAAACAAATCCCACTTCAAAGCTTCAAACTTCTCTGGGGAAAATAGAGCACTCCACTTGGGATGAACATCGTGACTTCACTTAGGATTGTCAAGATGAACCTTGTGATTCTGTTGGGGATGAGAAAGATTCACTGGGAACGAATCAAACTCATGATCGAAGAGACTTCACGGGGGATAAAATAAACATCCACTGCGAGCTGAAGTAGTCTGAATGAAAGTTGTAACTGGATAAAATAAATATCCACTTCATCGGGGAAGCTTGGATCAATAGTAGTTGAAGATAAAACTTCTAAAGGATGGAATAAACATCCGCCTTCGCTGGAGAAGATTGCGGTAGTGAGAAAGTCCAATGAGGAGTGAAATAAACACTCACTTCGCTGGGGAAGGTTGAAACTGTAAGAAAATCCACTGAGGATTCTTAGGTTGTCGACTGAAGAAATCTTGCGTCAAACGTGCCATAACTTCTTGAAGTGGAGATTTACCGGAGAATGGTCGTGACTACCTGAAGTAGAAACTTACTAGGGAGTCGTCATACTACTTGGGATAGAAACCCATTGAGACGTGGATTATGGATGAAAACTATGCATTGATGACCTGCATGGTAGTCTCCATTTTGAACAACAGTTGTTGCGAATGGATCAAAATAATCTCCGACTCTCACATGCCCCAGGATATGGTTTATGAGAAGAAGTGATTCCAAGAGGATTTTACAGAAAACTTGGCATCCAACTGTTCCAATGTCTTCAAACTCTTGGAGAGATTTATCAAATCTCGACGTAACTGGCTCGGATTGACGGCGTCCTGTATAACTGAGTCTTCAATCTTGGAGAGATTTACCAAATCTCGACGTAACTGCCCCAGATTGACGGTATCCTAAGACTTCAAACTTGCCCCTTAGGGTTCTACAGTGAAAGAAGTAGCTGGGAGGCAACTTGCCCCTGCTCAGAAAAGTCTTTAGGCAACATGCCCTTGTGTATGATCATCCTTTTGAAATAATCTACCATTTACTCATCAGAGTTTCCGATCAAAAAAGGTTTAGCTCATCGCTTAATACTCGTATGCTAGCTTCTATGATGTCAAGCAGTGTTAGCAAGCAAAAAATGTTAATTCTGAAACAGATAATGCAACGTATGTCTGTCTTGAAGTTTTATTAAAACGTTTTGTGGTTCAATTACCGATTTTATAATGCCAACACAAATTTGAGCATAGCTCATAGGAGTCAGGAAACGTCGTCTCATCGAGTATGCTTTTGAAATAAACCCTGCTTCAATTAGGACTTTTAAGGGTTGTATTATGGATTGGTTCACGGTTTAATAAACAAAGGATATAAGGCTCAAAGTGTGTTTGTGCTCACCCAATCTTTGTGATACTTTACTCCATTTTTTTAAATTACCCTGCCCCAGGTTAAGAATGAGGGTTTTTTTGATTTGGAGAAGAAAACTCCTACTTCAAAGGCTCAAAAGGGTTAACGAGAGTTTACCTCCTTATATCTCCGGTGTTTAGGATTTTTGAAACAATGCCTTATATCACTAGCAGAGTTTTATTCAAAAGCATACAACAAGAGATCCTGCGTTTGATTTCATCATCCTCCATCCAATTCTCCACCAGGGCAAGAGATTAGGGTAGTATTGGCATTGTAAAATAGAAAAAGTATTTTAAAACGAGTGAAACGAATGGATTTCTTCAAGGCAAATATTATTCATTTGCATCAATTATTCAAAATAACAAGTTCTTACACGCCAATAACAAATGCATTAACAAACAAAGAGCATTACATGCGAAAACAGTAAATTAACTAAAGCTTCGAGGAGTCTGTCTCAGTCTGAGCTTATGGTATTCACATTAGGTCCTGAGTTTTCAAAAGACAAAACACCACGTCGCATTAGCCTTTGTACTTCATGTTTCAAAGGAAAATAGTCTTCGATGTCGTGTCCGGGTGCACCTTGATGGAAAGTACAACGAGCCTCAGATTTATACCACCACGGGAGGTCCTTCGGGATGGCTGGCGGAGCTCGTGTCTGCACCATATTCTGTTGTATCAAAAATGGATACAATTTCGCATAGGTCATCGGAATCGGATCAAACTGTCTTTGAACACGGTTTTGACTGTTGAATGAGAGACGAGCCTGTGGTTGATAAGCAGTAGTGTTGGTGACGGGAGATATAGTAGCGATATGTTGAGGTCGCTGATACCTTCTTATTTTTATTCCTCCTTGATGCACAACACTTACTTCTTGTTCTTTCTTTTTCCCAAAATTACTTCCATATTTCTTGGCATTGTTGGGAGCACTTCCTTCTTTAACCAATCTTCCTTCACGGACACCTTCTTCCAAACGCATCCCCATATTTACCATCTCAGTAAAATCATTGGGAGCGCTTGCTACCATTCTCTCATAGAAAAATGGGCTCAGTGTTTTCAGAAAAATTTTGGTCATCTCTTTCTCCTCCAGAGGTGGAGTAACTTGAGCAACAAGTTCACGCCAACGCTGGGCATACTCTTTAAAATTTTCCTTTTCTTTCTGAGCCATGGCTCTCAACTGGTCTCTATCTGGTGCCATGTCGACATTATATTGGTATTGCGTAATAAAATGCTCACAGAGGTCATTAAAACTGCGGACCATTGAACTGTCTAGCCCCATATACCACTTGAGGGCTGCACCAGTCAAACTATCCTGGAAATAATGTATCAGCAGCGGGTCATCATCCTTATGAGCGGACATTTTCCGGGCATACATGACTATGTGACTATGTGGGCAAGAATTTCCTTTATACTTCTCCAAATCAGGGAATTTGAACTTTGGAGGAACCTTAACATTAGGAACCAAGCATATCTCAGAGGCACTCTTCCCAAACAGCTCTTTCCCACGAAGGGCCTTGATTTCTTTCTTCATCTCTAGAAATTGATCTCGGAAATCATCCATTCGTTCTTCCATTCCAATACTTTCACTAGGAGTAACATGGAACACATGCTCTTTTAGCTTGAAAGGAGTAACATTGACCACGGGTGGTGGCACAGTCAATACAACAGTTGTAACAGGGACCTGAGACGCCGGTGGGTGGTATCCTGCTGGAGTGAAATTAGGAGGCATTCCCCATGGGAAACCAAAAGGCATAGAATAATGAACTTCACTTATAGTGGGCACCGCTGGGATCGGTGCTGATATTATCTCAGAAATAACAGTGTTGTGTGATGCCGTACTATGTGATGGCTGATTCTGAGCAGCCCTTAACGCTTCCATCATCCCATTGATCTTCTCCATATTTCCTTTCAGTGTTGAAACCTCTTCCCGAAGTGCTCTGTTTTCCTGCTCGAGTTGATCCATTCTTTTCTTGCGACCGGCTCGAGTATCGTATCGATGATTCGGAGTCTGAGAAGAGAGACACGAATGAGAACCTTGAATGCAAAAGAAATGAAAATGCGAATGCGTATGATGCAACAAGATTCATGGAACTCGGCTATTTATAATCATCAAGGAATATCAAAAGGCTCATTTTTTTTAACGATTACAACCATTAGTATCGGAATACTAAAAATGATTTAATACAAAATTAAAACGTGTCTGTACGCCTTACAGTAATCATGATATAAAAGCTAAATAAAAGCTAGTAATGATGGATCTAAGGAGACTCTTCCAACGGTCTTCTCTTGAGTCGCTTGAATTCTTCCAATTGAGCTTCTTCTAGAAATGTTGACCGAAGATTAGAATGGGAAAAGACGTCTTGGACCTTTCCTTTCTTGCAAGCAATAGCTTCTTTCCCATATATCCTCCTTTTGCAGCTATCTTGGCTTGAATATGAACCTAAGATAGGAAATGAGCTTTTGTCCTGAAATAGTAACTTGGTCAGCTAAGAATATTCTTCATAAGGTGTTACCAATTAGTCTTCAGGAATAATGGTAAGCGGCAGTAGAACAACTTTTTATCTTGTCTTGAATTCTTCTTTGTCTGGCCGCAAGGTCTCCAATCTCCTTAGATCGTCCAAGTTATGACTATTGTAAGAGTACTTCAACGTTTTTTTTTCAAGAGTCCATGATATTCTTACGATGTTTATAAATGAGACTAAGTTCCATGAATCTTTATGATATGATGCTAATGCAACACAAAGGCAAAGTACAAAACACAGAGCACATATAAGCAAACAAACAGACAAAAGTCCTAGGTTCAAAGGAGCGTGAATGGAGTCAAGGTCTACCCATCCCATAAGGTAGTATGGTTTCAAATGTACCTGCCGAACGGGTTCTAAAAGTTCCTAGAGTCTACGACCCATCTTTCGGATATTATCGACTTCCCAAATTACTCGGTTAGTCAATAATATTCTCAAGAGAATCTCGTCTGAGTGTAGTATTGCGTGACAACTATTTGGAAATAGACTCCCGCATAGTCACCGCACTACATTCTAAAAGGCCAAGTGGGTTTAAAGGTGCTACGGTCCTCAGTCTTAAGGGTTCTTGGTCGAAGTTAATACCGTTTTCACGAATGAACTCGTTCAAATAATATTAAGTTCAAAAGAAACTAAACTGAGCGATGATTTTCTCAATTCGACTTTTCAGGAATCGACTCCGTCAAAGTACCCTTGACCATATCATCTCCTATAATTCACTCAAGTCCGGGTCTAGGACTCCTCACCACTCAAGAATCCCTTCAAACAACAAAACAAATACATAACAGATAACATTAAAAGATCAAGTTAGGGGGAACCCTCTTATGAGAGTGGTATTCTCCCTAGTGAAGTCGCCATTTCTGTCGCGCTGAAAATTGGATACCATAGTTATTTGTTAACTAGGATCACATTTTAATGTCACCACCGGTCTTTGATTTTATCCAAGGGAAGGGAGAAAAACCAAATTCCCACAATGCAATGCAAATGCACTAAGATTCTAAGTTCGGGGGTTGGTTATACCTAGGGAAGGTGTTAGCATCTTAGATATCTGTAGTACTCTACAGGAACCTCTTGATTCATTTTATGTTATCTGTTATCTGTTTTGCTAAGGGTTTAAGGGTAGGTAATTTATTATTTTTAATCCTAAGTGTGCTCGACAAGATATCGCATCTTGTGCCTACATATCCTGTCAGGAGGGAATCAGAGCACGTGTAGTTCCTTAATATAAAAGGTACTAAATGTTTAAAGGTTTAGGAGAGAAGATGAGTCATCATCTTAAGAAAACCACCACAGTTTTTTTTAAATGTTTGTATTTGTGGGGTATGGGATTGTATGTCCCTTTCTTTGAGATGATTAACATCTAATTCTCTTGTGTGGAGAATTAGGTGGGCTAAAGTTTGATTTAAAAAATCAAAATTGAAAGGGGGACTAACCTAGGAAGTCTATCCTAGAGTTGTCTAATAGTATTAAGGGTATCGATTATGAATGCAAATGATGTGCACCATGCACAATAATATGATTATCATGCATGGGATTTTCCCTTGGATATTTTATGCGGTTAATTACATCATTTAGGCGAGTGTGCTAGCAAAGTGATGCTAGACTTGTGTCTAGTGATCGGTAGGTCGAATGTGATGCCCTAAGGCGATCGACTTACATGGGTAGAAAATTGGCTCGACGTTGGATCGAGAATTTTTATATTTTTGAAAGGGTTTAGACAAATAGTAACGAGCATATATTCATCGAGATAGGCATACAAAAGCATGGCAAAATACAAACAAGATAATAGAAACATTCAAGCGTACGATGATGGATTCTAATAACTAAGAAAAGTTGAATTGGGGGGAGATTAGCATGGACTTATTATTGGTTTGAAAAATTATTAGAGATTATTAGTTTAGAAAATGATTAAAGTCTTATCTTATGAAGATGATCTTAAATTAATATTGCAAGAGTTTTATATTCTATACAAAGTTAATATTAATTTGAAAAAAGTTATTAAGCATAATCTAAAAAAGGATTTACTATTATTATTTTTTTGTTAATAATTAAAAAGATTTAAGTTGTACTAAAAAAGGTTAACTTATTGGAATTAATTTTAAATTGAAAAAAGAAGTTAAAGATTTTAATTAATTTAATTAATTTAAAAAAATTATTTTAATATTAAAGTTATTAAAAGAAAAAAAGTTAAGAGTTTGTTAATTAAAAAAGTAATTTTGATGTTTTAACGAATAATAGTTTTATTTTAAAGATTTACTAAAAAAAGGTTTTTATTAGTTATAAATTAAAAGGAAGTTAAGTTATATTTTTATAAAAGTAATTTTAATGGTTTTTAATTATAAAAAAAAAATTTGATCATGAAAAAAAAAGGTTAAAAGGAAAAGAAACGGAGGGATCGGGTGTGCCAAGGGATGCAAATACGTTATGATCCAACGCCATGAAGTGAGGGTGCAAAATAGTGTAGTGCGTGTGCTTGTATACGGGATCATGCACGCCAAAAGAAAAAGGAAAAAAAAAGGACATCCCACGAAAATCACACTCTCTTCTCTCCACTCTCGTCCTCTCTCTGAATTCCATCGTCTCTCGCTCATCTTCTCTCGATTTTTTTTTCGGCCGCCCCTCACCGTTCTTCCATCTCAAACATCTCGTATCTCGCTCTCTCTCGAAAGGGGGTTCCAGAAACCCTAAACACTCATCTCCCTCACTCGATCTCTCTCAACCTCTCGATCTCAAAAATCCACAATCACAATACCCTAACCCCAACAGACCCATACCCTAATCTCATTAGTTTTCGGTGATTACAAATTACACAATGCGCACGATTAAAGTAAAGCGAAAAAGAAAACGAAGAAGGAAGGGTCGGCGACGGTGGCGAACGTCTTCATAGTCCTAGTTCAGGTATGAGCTCTCTTTATCTCTATACCTCTTCGCGTGGCTTTGATTGAAAATCTAGGCTACTTTGTGTTGTTCTTCGGTTTTCGCCTTTTCTGGATTTGAAAAAATGACGGATTTCGTATGGCTCGTTTGATTGTTGCTTTCTGCTATCTCTCAATTTGTGTGTGTAGATGCTGAATGTTGATTTGATGATTCTCAGTACTTCCTCTTTTTTTTTTCGTACCCCTACGTGAATCTCTTGTTTCCAATTTATAAGCCCAAACGAGGTCAAAATTGACCCTTGAATTGAATGCCAATGATCCATGATTTCCCTTTCTATTTAATCTTGTCTGATAAGGTTTGAAGACATTCCAATTTCTAATTAGAAATATTGAAGCCTGTTTTGGAATCATACTCGACAATGTCTGAACATGTTTATACGGTTTTGGAAAATTTTGAAGTGGTCTTAATGGCTTTTGATTGTGTTCTAAAGTTGCTAAACTCTTATCTTCTGCCTAGACCGTGACTGATAAAAAAAACTTTGAATCGTTTTAATGCTGGTGTCTGACTCTTTCCTGCTATCTTGAAAATTGAAGGCTGATGATACTCATTTATTCTTCTATCTGATTATGTTTTGGAAAGTATCAAAAATTTAATATTTGCTTAACCCGGTTTGGTAATACTTGTGCCCTATCTTGTGGACCCGCGGTTTCCAAAACTTGCCGTTTGCGTATCATTGCTATAACCCTCTCAAGAGATCTCCTTAATATCAATTCCTTAATTGTTGGCTTTTTATTCTAATATCTCCTTTTTTGCCTTTTGTGCGAGAAAAAAAAACTTTGGGATCAATGACTTGACGGGGACAAGATAGAGCCATAACTAAAAGGACGGATGCCTGAGGATTTAACGTTAAAGGTAAAAAGCAATGTTCCTCCTCTAACAAACTCTAAGTTTCCCAGCTTAATTCATGTAACACAAAGATGATGAAAAGTTGTTGTTTTGGTCAGGTTTGATGTAGGGTTGAGTGTATTTCATAAAAACACCACGATGACTATTGGACCAACTTCTCCAAGAACAAGTGTAATGGTAATAGCAACTTGTATGTCCAACATCTTCAGCCAATTTACAAGCTCGAGAGCTACTTGGATCGTTTGCAGGAATGATTCCATCATCAATGGTGCTCGCCTCAGGTTTTATCCGGCTTCCTGTAACCATGTTCGGCTGTCCAATAGCAGAGATTGTAACATTTGTTTGTCCTGTGATCTTTTCAGGGTTACCGGTTTTGGAATGGATAATATTGCCAAAAGCTTCTTCCATTTGCTGCAGGAGAGCGACTGGCCCTCACTCCTATTGTGGTTTTTTCTTCTTATTGACCATACTCCTCATTTAAGATCAAAGCATTTGCTCATTTCTTACATTCAATCAATAGTATCCATGTGCTTTAAACTTGTATCCATTGTACTGTTTGATTCAGGTTGAGTTTATCAGAATCAAAAGTCGCCACCTTTGTCCTTCATAATATGCCTCAATGCCAAGGCTGATGGGTTACAATCAGTAGGACCATGTAATTTCTTAAGGCGCGTTAGGCTCAATAGTGAGGGATGTCGCTCCCTCAAAAGTCGCCACCTTTGTCCTTCATAATATGCCTCAGAACCAAAAAGATCATAGCCAGCACATGCAATCAAAGAATTCATCAGGGTAACCTCGTTAGGCTCCACAACTCAATTATCCATATCTTTAAACACCTCCTAAGCTTCACGTGATTGATTATTATTAACATACCCACCAATCAAACAAATCCAAGCAACAACATTTGACTTAGAAATGTTATCAAACGGCTTCAGCCATGATCATCAATAAAAGAACTTGCTTTGGGAAAGTTTGAACAACAGTGGCCTAGAGTTGACAAGACATTTGAGAGGAAGCAATACGAAGCATCAAATCTTGAGGGAGCGACATCCCTCACTACTATTTGAGTTGAAGTTTGAACCATTGTTTCGATGTCTTCTTGTTGATGTAATAGTAACAACTCTTTAGAAACGTTCAAAAATCATGGCATATGACTCGTATGGCATAAGTAACAGATGCTCCATTATTTTTGTGATTTGGACTTTGGAGAGAAAAAAAAGTGAACCAACATGATTCTTGAATTTCATATCGATAACTCCTTGCTAAAACCTCATTTGCACGAGCAACGTCTCTTTTGAATTAAACATGATCTTTGTTGTCCGTACAGTCGAAGATGAACTTGGTACAAAAGCCATGCCCTGAGAAATTCCTATTTGAGAAAATGAGTGTTATCTTCACTTGATTTTCATTGCACCTGCACAAGGTGGTTGGTCACAATAAACAATGCACAAAGAACTACGACCTAAAGATGCCATGTAGGACGATGCACAAAGAGGTGGGATCTTATGGTCAAAAACATGTTAAGCGGCCCGATACGGCCCAACTTTCCTCATGTCGGGCACGCTAACTACCTATTGTCGAGCATAGACTTCCAGCTACGAGGAGAGGTCGCGACCCTGCTCCTTGCCCTCCACGTGCTCCTCCTCGCGAGGACACATCATCATGTAACCTCCCGCCTCCGAAAGAGTCGGTCTTCCCACCTTCCGGAGATCTCGGGACCGTTACCCCAGGGCGATTACCACGCGCTGGTCTTCCTTACACCACGTAAGCCCTAGCAGTCACCTGGATTGGGCTTTGCAATCCAGCCCAGTGCAGGTGACCATTGGCCCCGCGCTGGGGGCTGCCTATAAATACCCTCTCGCTTGAGAGGGTCAGGTTACACACTATTCTAACTTTGATACCTGCTTTTCTGTACTTGCTTACTCCATTTCCCTGACTTTGACATCGGAGTACCTTGCAGGTACACCCCCCGGTGTTTCACCATCACTGGAGTTGCTGATCTCACGACGTTGCTGGCCAATGGTTCCTTTCTGATCAGGTAAGATCAGTGGCGCCGTCTGTGGGAAATCATGCTTCCCCGTTTTCCCCGTCGTAAAACCAAAGCAATCTCTACTTTTTCTGACAATCATGGCCAACTCCCAACTTGGGAACAAGACTCTGGACACCGCCTTCACGCAGCTCAACAACGGAGACCACCGCGAGGACAATGCGGTCGTCCACGTCGAAGAAGGCGACGTAAGGGACAGTCAGATTGCCTCCCCTTTCTCTAACGATGCATCGTACGACGCCGCCCAACAGGATAACCCTCCGGTTGTCTACCAGCCGATCGCCGCGCCACCAAATGCTGATCCGGGCACAGTGGCCCTGTTCGCTTTGATCACCAGACCAACCAATTGATCGCCCAGCAAAACGTGAGGATCGAAGCACTCGAGAGGGGGCGACCATGACGTTCTTCCCCGCGAGACATCGTCGCCCACCATCTCCCAATCGTTCGCCTTCTCCGCGAAGGACATCCCTGGCAGACTCTCGCAGCACTTCCTCGCAACCTGCGGACCGCCGACCGCGCTTGGAATGAACCCAACCTGTGGTCGCCCTGAGGCACCCTCGCTCCCCTCCTCAGACGGAGCCGCGACACTCCCCGACCAAGAAGAGGAGCAAAGTTGACGGCAAAAAGCCGAAGATCCGTCTGAGGAACTCTACCCGACGACATGGACCTGGTCGAGGCCACCGCTCCCCATCACGATCACCAGTCAGAAGTGATGAGGATGACCAGAGGACCCTTCTGTCCAGGGAGATTATGGACACCCCTATACACGTTGGGATGGAAAAACCTCCCCCCTTGGGGACCTACGACGGTACCCGCCGACCCCGAAGACGTTTCTCCAAGCATTTTACTGCGTCTTGCCGCCATCCGAAGACGCTGGCCTCTTTGGAAAGCATCCTCCAAGGGAGAAACGAATCTCTCAAAGAATACATCGAGAGATTCAACCGCTAAGCTGTCGAAGTACCCGCTACCGATGACATGAAAAATTTCCTGATCGAGCGGGGACTGCGTCATGGGACCTAGTTCTCCAAGTCTGTGGGCATCCATAGACCTCGCAACTTGGAGGACCTCCTTCACCGGGCACATTCGTACATCCAGTTTGAGGACTCGGAGGCCGTCCACGTTGCCCGAGACTCGCGACACCAAGAGGGCTCCCGCGGCCCTAGAGATGAAGACTCTGCTGCCCCCCGGCGCGGGGGAGAAAGAAGACGTGAAGACCGTCCTAGGGACCCTCGCGAGCCGAGAGGCCCATCTGGCCGGTTCATGGAATACACTCTGCTCAACGCTCCCCGCGAGCGAATTCTTAACGGGTGCACCAACTTAGAATTTCACAAAGGGGGTGTCCGCTTTTTGAAGCCGACACCCCCAAAATCAAACACGGATAGGTCCAAATACTGCAGGTTCCATCGGAGCCATGGACATGTCACCGAAGATTGCATCCACCTCAAGGATGCAATTGAGATCCTCATCAAGGAAGGGCATCTTAAGCAGTATACCAAGAGGAATGATGCTCCTCGCCCAGATGCCTGGGACACACAAAGCGTCGAGGAGACGACACCCCCCTCCGGGGAAAACCGACTACAAGTTGCCCTCAGCGTCACTCGACCCGAGGACTTTTACGTCCCCGAGGGAATCGAGGACCCCGAGGTGGTTCGCAGCATGTGGGTGAGCCTCCCCCCTGAAGACCCCGTCACTGCCCGCAGCACATGGGAAAACTTCCCCACGACGATGGTCATATCCGGCAGAGGCTTCGAGAAGGTCTCCGTCGAGTCGATCAAGAGGAAATTTGATGAGCTGGAATGTGCGACCCCTGCGAAGACCACCACTTTCGAGAAGGTGCAAGGGAGATCAAACCCCATCACCTTCTACCTCGAGGAGTAGCTACGCGGAGCATCCAACACCACCATCCCCCTCTTGATCCGGGCACAGATGGCAAATTTTAACGTCCGCAGAATCCTGGTCGATCAAGGGAGTTCGGTGGACATTATATACGCCCACCTCTTCGAGACCCTCCAGCTCGACGAGAAGCATCTGACCCCTTACGTGGGCTCGGATCTACAAGGGTTCAACTGCACCACCACTAGACTGTGGGGCTATGTTGAACTGATAGTCACCTTCGGGAGCAAGGACACTTCCCGACAAGTCAAGACCCACTTTTTGGTGGTCGAATGCCCGTCCCTCTACAACTACATCCTGGGGAGGACCACTCTAGCCGAGCTCACGACAGTGCCATCTACAGTCCATCTGAAGATGAAGTACTACACGGCTAGAGGTTGGGTCGTCACTATGCACGGGGACATTGAAGCTGCCAGGAGGTGCTTCGACGCCGCAACCAAGGGCCTGAGTTCCATCAATACCAAACCCAAGACTGGAGAGAAGTCAGTCTCGGACGCAGTACAGAAGCCGTTCCTGCGGGTCAACACAGTCGACCTCGACAGTCGGTTCTCTGGTGAGCAGGAAGAAGGCGGAGCGACGGACAACAACCTTCCAGCTAAAGGCAACGGGCAGCCTCTCCACCCAACGTGCCCCATCCCAAACGGAGACTTCGAGCTCGTCATCCTCGGAGACGATCCAGACTGGAGCGTGAAGATTGTCATTGGACTCCCCGACCTGGCGAAGAAGCAGCTGAAGGCATGTCTCCGGGAGAACGCTGATCTGTTCGCGTGGAGCACATCTGAGATGCCTGGCCTCGACCCAGAGGTGGCCTGCCATCATCTCACTATAGATCTGGCCGCTAGGGCCATAATACAACGTAGGTGTAGGCAGTCTCCCGAAAAAGCGGAGGCTGCTGAAAAAGATGTAAAAGACCTCCTAGAGGCAAATTTCATTTTGGAGGCCAGATACACAACTTGGCTGTCCAACGTTGTACTTGTCAAAAAGAATAATGGAAAACGGAGGATGTGTGTTGACTATACCGATCTTAACCAGGCATGCCCGAAAGATTCTTATCCTTTGCCTAGCATCGACTAGCTAGCCGACAATTCTGCAGGTTTCAAACTATTGATCTTCATGGATTCCTACTCGGGGTACAGCCAAATCCCTATGGCTAAGGCCGACAAGCAGCACACCGCCTTCATGACCGAGTCAGGCAATTACTACTACAACGTAATTCCTTTCGGCCTGAAGAACGCCGACGCGACCTACCAACGGATGATGAACAAAGTCTTCCGGGGAGAGATCGGCGACATGCTCGAGGTCTACATGGATGACATGATCGTCAAATCCGCAGAAGAACTTGACCACGCTGCCCATCTCAAGAAAGTCTTCGACACGGCGAGGAAATGCAGGATGAGGTTCAACCCCGACAAATGCACCTTCGGCGTTAGGGCGCACAAGTTCCTCGACTTCTACCTCACAGAGCGAGGAATCGAGGCAAACCCCAACAACTGCAGGGCTTTCTCTGAGATCCTGACCCCGAACTCGAAGAAGTCGATACAATCGCTGAACGGGATGCTGACCGCACTTTCCCGCTTCGTCGCCAAATCGGCACAGTACGCACTCCCATTTTTCAAGATGCTACGATAGAAAGCCACGTTCGAATGGATCAAGGAATGTGAGCAAGCGCTCCTCCACCTCAAACAAGTCCTTTCACAACCCCCGGTCTTCTCCCAACCAGAGAATGGGGGAGGCGCTGTTCCTGTACCTCGTCATCATGAGTGAAGCGGTCAGCGCAGTCCTTATCTGGGAAACCCCCGACGGGCAGAAGCCAATTTACTTCACCAACAAGGCCCTCCAAGGCCCCGAGCTCAGGTATCAGCAGATCGAGAAAGTCTCCCTGGCCCTCGTCACCGCGGGCAGAAGGCTGAGGCACTACTTCTTGGCCCACACGGTCATGGTAAGGACCGAGCAGCCCATAAGACAACTCCTCGATCGACCGAAAATGGTAGGGAGGATGCTCAGGTGGTCGCTCAAACTTGTCGAGTTCGACATCCAATATGAGGGAAGAAAGGTCCTAAAGGCTCAGGTGGTGGGGCAAACTTGTCGAGGACAAATTGTACTGACGGGGCTTCTCGATACCCCTTCTCAGGTGTGTCGAAGAGTCCAAGGTCCCCAACATACTCCAGGAAATCCATAAGGGGATCAATGCGCAACACCTCGGCGGACGGTCATTAGCCCGCAAGGCGTTACGAGCAGGATACTACTGGCCCACCATGCAACAGGATGCCAAGGAGCACGTCAAGAAGTGCGACAGATGCCAACGACACGGGGACATGCACCTGGCCCCACCCAGTAAGCTCAAAACACTCCCGTCACCATGGCCGTTCGCGTGGTGGGGGATGGATATCTTTGGGCCCTTCATCGTGGGGTCATACCAAAATAAGTACCTGATCGTCGACGTGGATTATTTCACGAAGTGGATCGAGGCGGAATCCCTGGCCAAAATCACGACTCACAACATACTACGCTTCTACAAGAGGAACATACTCGCCCGGTTCGGCGTACCTTAAGCGATTGTCACCAACAACGGGACACAGTTCACCGACAAGAACTTCCAAGACTTCATCACCAAGCTGGGCACGAAGCAACACTTCACTTCGGTCGAGCATCCTCAAACGAACGGGTAAGCGGAAGCGGCGAACAGAGTGATCCTGTGAAGACCGAAATGTCGACTAGGCGACGCCAAGAAAAGGCGGGTCGAAGAGCTGCACAACGTCCTCTGGGCCTACCGAACAACCCCACATTCCACGACCGGGGAGACCCCCCTTCCGCTTGACTTACAGAATATAAGCGGTGATCCTCGTGGAAATAAGGGAACCCTCGAGGAGAATGGAATCTCCCCTCGACGAGGAGACGAACTACTAGGCCCTAAGGGAGGAGCTCGACTTTGTCGAGGTGATAAGGTCGGGCGCGTCCCTCCGAGAAGTCTCACTTAAATAGAAAATAACTCTACGTTATAACAACAAAGTTATTAAACGTGATTTTCAAGTAGGTACCCTCGTCTTACGAAGGAACCAGAAAGATTCGCGAGAAGGCAAGCTCGCCACAAACTGGGAGGGCCCCTACCACGTCTGCGCAAAAACGGAGACAGAAGCCTACTACCTCGAAAATCTACACGGGGAGGAACTTGCTCGACCATGGAATACTGAGAAGCTTAAACAGTATTATAGTTAAACACTGCTCGCGACCCAGCTACTTCGCGACCACAGGGACGCACGAAGGTACAAGCGCGACTCCTCTCCACGAGACAAGAAGATCGAGGGCAGCTTTGTGTGCGCGCGAGGACCCTTGGTCCGACGAGGACACCTCGATTGAGCTCCGTCGTCGCCGTACCAATCAGGCAGAACACCCAGCTCGCGATGGGAAGTTCACGCCACAAAGATAAGACCTCGATCGAGCTATTAGTTTCGTCAAAGGTCGGAACACATCTCCGACCACTTGACCAGTTCCCTACACTGTCGAGGATCAACAAAGTCGAGCAAAACCTCCAAATTACTTAGATAAAACAAAACAGATATAGCATCAAAGCATACAGGCATCACACACACAAATAAATGAAAAACAAAGCATTAAACCGGATAGATGGCTTTGTGCGAATTATACATACAAAAATGTCATAAGGCCCCTGGCACGCAGGCCAGGCAATTACAAAAATCACGGTGCGCAGGCCGAACCAAACAAAGTCAAAAGAAAATGGGCGTGCAGGCCAAACAGGCTAAACAAAGAACTAAGCATCCACATCTCCCTCGGGCTGCCCTTCCTCCGCAGTCTTGTCGTCATCCTCGGACGCCGGCGGAATAATCTGACCGTCAACGACCTCGTGATAAGGGCCAGCCCCTTCAGTGATGAGGTCAGGGTTCAGCACCTGGAGCTGCTTCAATGCCTTTTTAAAGCCCAACTCGACAGAGTGGAGGACATCCTGCTCGGTCAGCCAGAGCTTTGAAATCAACTCAGCTCGGGACGCTAACAACTTTTCATCCTCAGTTTCTTCCTCAGCAGGTCGGATAGCCTGCTCCAAATCGGCGATCCTCGCCAGGAGGTTGTTCCTCTCTTTAGTAGCTTTCTCTAACTTCTCCTCCAGCTGCCTCTAAAGCCCGACCTGGGCCTCATTCAGTTTCTTGCACTCCGCAAGGTCCTTGCTCAGGTTTTTCATTTCAGCCTCAACTGATTTGAAACTGGTCTGCAGTCTTGTCAGTTCTGATGACGGACACGTTTCGTCGTTCAGGACCAGCGCAGTGGTGCAAACCTGCATCATTGCGGCCATGTCCTCCACCAGGTTCTTTCTCCTCGAAACCCGGTCGACTCCCAAGATGGTCTGGACCTCGGAACCGACAACGGTCGGGGATTTTTCCCCCAAAAAAAAGTTGGGCCTCGAATGACAGGGTGGAAACACAAACCGAGGAGGGTTCTCAGTAAGGTCGACGTGCGTCTGCTCGATGGTCTTCTGCCTCTTCGGAGTCCCCTACAAATCGGGAGACTGGCTGCCTTGTGGAGAGCTGGAGGAGTCCCCGGGAGTGGGCAGGGGCCCCGCGCCTGCTGTTTGACCTGCTCGACCCGTCCTTTTCCAGCTTTCTTCGAGCCTCAAGCCGAGGTCAGCTTCTTCACGCGTTCTTCCAAGGTCGACATGGAACCTGCAAGAAAACAAAGAGAACAGACATCAATAAACAGACAGTAGAAACGACAACGAACCCCGAGTCAGGGGATGCCCACTACCTAAGAACCGAAGAGCCTCCTCCTCGGTACCGCACTCGAGGAGAGCCTTTGTGTTGATAAGTCGAGCATTGGTGAGGGTCTCTCCGTGGGCATTGGTTATGAAGCTTCCGTCCGGGGTCACCAACTTCGCCTTGCTGAACTCTTTGACGAATTTCATTATCTTGTCATAAGCCCGCTGGTCCTCCTTGCCCAATGCACATGGATTAACGATATAGCTCTTAGTGCTCAGCTGGAAGTCCTCCTCTGTCCATTCCAGGGGGCACTTCGATTCGAGTACCTCCTTCTGTCGACCTCCTTTCACCTCTACCGTTCTTCGGTTGTACAAGGTGTCGGTGGCTACACGGGTGAGAGGCTTGATAACGAACCACCGAGTTTTGAAGTTCCGGACATAGTCCATATATGCCCAAAATAACCTCCTCGGTTGCTTAAACAACACCCCGCTGTGACGACCCTCCACTGTTTGTCGTTGGAGGTGGAAGATCCAGAAAAAAAGGGGGACAATGACCTCGACATCGAGATATTTACAAACAAGTTCGTAGGCCCGCACAAAGGCAATGGTGTTTGGGTGGAGTTGGGAAGGCGCCAGGTGCAACCAAGAGAACACTATCATTTGGAAACCACTGAAGGGCAGACGTATGCCCGCCACCTGAAACGCGAACTTATACATGGGAAATCGTGTCCTCCTGAATGTTGAGCATATCCGATGATGCTCTAGTCGCCTATACGCCCGCCAACTCAGCGGGGAACCTGCATGGACATCCTCGATAGTGATGAAGGCGCCCGGTCCACCGGGAACAAACAGCGAAGGAAAGCCTAGAGGCTCATCCCCGACCCAGTCCTCGGGCGAATGAGCACCGCTCTCCAATCGCACGGGGGAGTCGGGCTCATCGTCCGTTTCAATATTCTCTTCAATCCACTCGACGACCATTTTTACCTGAAAAGCAGAGGAAATAAGTGAATTCGATATCCTTGATCAAATTCATCCTTCCACCGCTGATCAAGTGAAAAGACAAAAAGGGGATGTGGGGAACTACTTAGTGGAACGGCCCCCCAACCACAGTGATCAGGGGAGCATGCATATGTGTTCGGTATCCCCATCACACGTCCCCGGAACACTCACCCCGCGTCCTCCGGATATTCATCGAACGTCCCCGGGATATTCATCGTGTCTCCTTGGGACCTTCAACGGGTCCCCGAGATATTCATCCCAACTCCCCGCGGCATTCATCAAAAGACTAAAGAAGCTCCGCCGTTTTCACCGAAAACTCCGTGATCTCCCCTGGAACTTCATCAGTTCGCCGGAGGACCACCGTAAAAAGCGTAAAACAGAAAGAAAAGGATTAGAAACTTACTTGAGACAGCGGTTGCAAAGCTCCGGTACGGCAGCGTGTGGTGGCGATACGGCGGCGAAAGCAGAGAGAATAAGAGTGAAAATCTGAGCAAAGGAGAGGGAAACGTGCAAATGGCACGGGCTGTCTCCTATTTATAAGGCCCTCGCGGGACTCGAGGTGCCCCTAGGCACTCGAGTGCCCTAGCCTAGCCTAGCTGCCCTATGTAATAATCACGAGTGATACGTGGCACACGGATTCCCGCGTGCGTCCTTCCGCTTGCCTGGGTGCCCGAATCCGCGGTTTCTCAGCTCCCCGCTTCGTCACCATACAACGGCGTAGGGAACTCGGGCAGACTTTCATCTCCGAGATTCCATGCCTGTCGAGCACCTCCTTTGTTTCTGGTCCCCGAAATTGTCGCCAGATCGTTAGTACGGGGACACTACCCCGTATGACGAATCTCCCCGAAAAAGGACGATCCTTGCTGTGTCCTCAACATCCGAGCTGACCCTTAAGTAATTACTCTGACACTTCGGAGCAACGACTTGGGGGGCTCCTGTTCTGGACTGGGCCAGCGCCTGCCCGTTAGTTGGGCAGGCCCAACCCAATAACATGTTAAGCGGCCCGATACAGCCCAACCTTCCTCATGTCGGGCACACTCACTACCTACTGTCGAGCAGAGACTTCCAGCTACAACGAGAGGTCGCGACCCTACTCCTCGCCCTCCACTTGCTCCTCCTTGCGAGGACACGTCATCATGTAACCTCCCACCTCCGAAAGAGTCGGTCTGCCCACCTTCCGGAGATCTCGGGACCATTACCCCAGGGCGAAGACCACGTGCTGGTCTTCCTTACGCCACGTAAGCCCTGAAAGTCACCTGGATTAGGCTTTGCAATCCAGCCCAGTGCAGGTAACCGTTGGCCCCGCGCTTGAGAGGGTCAAGTTACACACTATTCTAACTCTGATACCTGCTTTTCTGTACTTCCTTACTCCATTTCCCTGACTTTGACATCGGAGTACCTTGCAGGTACCCCCCCCCCCCCCCCCCCCCCCGCCGTTTCACCATCACCGGAGTTGCTGATCTCACGACATTGCTGGCCACTGGTTCCTTTCTGATCAGGTAATATCAAAATAATGATAAAATTTGAATAAGGAAATTGAATGTTGAATGAAGAAAAATGTGGTAAAGGTAAATGATGAGGTTAGAAAAATGTGATAAAAAAAATTTATATAGTAATTTGAATGTTGAATGTAAAATAATTGAATGAAGAAAATTGGGATCAAAAAATAATATAATGTGTTTGAATATTGAATTAATAAAAATTGAATATTGAATGATAGAAATGACGAAGTTAGAAAAATGGGGATGAATAATGCGGAAAATTTGAATAGAGAACAACAAGTTGGAATTGAGTTTGAATGCATTGATGAGTTTGATCCAAAATGAATTAATGTATAACAAACTCTATCTTAAATGAATGATAAAAATGGTAGTACAACAAAATTAGTTTGTTTGTAGCAAGTTGGAAGAAACAAATGTAGGAAAAACAAGTTTGTAATGTAGTATTGGACATTAACAAAGTTACTACAAATTAATAGAATGTAAACACTTACAAAATATATATTTTTTTAAGAGGAAAAATGTGATGATATAATAATAATAAATATAAAAATAAGTCTATAATAAATAATCTAATTAATAAAAATTATTATTAATTAAAATTAAAACTGAAACCGGTTAAAAACGATAAAATGGTCCGGTATTGAAGTGTTTGGAAAAATAAAATGAACACACCAAAACGATCAGCAAAAAATATACGTATTGAAAAAATACATCGTTTTGTCAAATTTTGAAATTGATTTTACCCAGTAAAAAGGCTCATACGGGTCAGAAAAACGACCGAAAAATAGCCGAAAAAATAAAATAAGCACACCAGGTTAAAGTACGCGAAAAATAGATTAAGAATTGACATTTTCAAATTTGATTTAAAAAACTGCCTGTACACCTGATTCTTGCACAGTTGACTTTTAGTTTGACTAAAACGCCTGAATATTTAACACGTTATTTCCGGCTGATAATTCAAATAATATGCATGATAAAAAAAAATATAATATGATATGCAGATGATGTAATGTGAAAATGCAGTCAGATGATCCAAAATAATTAAAATGAGGGGAGTCAACATTTAGGGTATGGCAGATGCCCCTATTTAATCTTCTTAGACTTGAAGGTTTGAATAACAAAGAGTTTCAGACATTCGAGGTATAAGAGGATTAAATATCATAGTACCTAGAATTTTGACCGTGAATGCAGATGCAACAATATGTAATGAATGTTACAAAAAGATTTTTAACACTATGGCAAATGATACCACATGAGACGGACTAACAAAACAGAATTTTACTGGAGATGTAGGATATTGTGGAATTTTGTCGAGGCGAGAAAGAGTATTAAGCAGTTTTTGGAAAGAGAGGGATAAACCCTGGAACAGAGATACAGACATCTGGAAAAACATCAGATGCGAAAGAAGTATCATACTCTGGAAAATATATCAGAAACATCTAGAAAAGCATTAGATGTTGAACGAGACCAGATCTGAGGATATGTCAGAGATTTTTGAGAAAGCAGTTTAATTTTACTATGGGACATCCAAAAAAGTATTGAACGAGGAAGACATCAGAGACATTCAGGATAACATTGAATGTAGCACTCTGGAAATATATCATAATCATCCAGAAAAACCTTGGATGGGATGGAAACCAATTCAGAGATTTTTGAGAAGACATCCAGAAAAGTATTGGACGAAAGGAAAACAGACTCGAAGGCATATTAATGACATCCAGAAAAGCTTTGAATGTATTAAAATAACTTTGAAGGTAAATCCGAAACATTTAGAAAAGCGTTAAATGTATGGTAACAAATTTTGGAAGACTGGAAGAATGATGGACATATCCGAAAAAGCATCAGATAAGCCATCATAACAAAAGCTGCATCTGGAAAAGCATCAGATGAGAAAAGTCATAACTGGGAGAGCATCAGATAGACATGAACAGAGTTCTGGAAGAGCAATCAGAACAAATGCGACATATCCAGAAGAACATCAGAATGGTTACAAAAGGGTTTTGGAAAAACATGAGAACGAGTTTTGGAAAAACGTCAAAACAAAGAGACATATCTGGAAGAACATCAGATAAACTAGAAAGGGAGTTCTGGAAAAACATCAGAACAAAGAGACATATCCGAAAGAACATCGGATAGACACAAACAAAGTTCTGGAAAAGCATTAGAACAAAGAGACATATCCGGAAGAACATCGGATAGACACAAAGAAAGTTCTGGAAAAGCATCAGAACAGACAAACATATCCGAAAGAGCATTGGATGGAGTGAGACATATCTGGAAGAACATCAGATAAGACTTAAAAGTATAGGTGCCAAGTAAGTTGGACTTTGTAGAAAGGTAAGATGTTGATATTAACACGCCCACTAGTGAATGCAAATGAGGATTAAAACACTTTTGAATGCATAGTATATGAAAATGTTATGATGTATGATTAAATGTATGTAATGCAAATGAGGATTAAAACACTCTTGTTATGCACAATGTATGAAAATGCTGACAACAAGTTTAGACTCTTTGAGAAGTGAAAATCAACAAGTTTATACTCTTTTGGGGAGTGAAAATCAACAAGTTTATACTCTTTTGGGGAGTGAAAAGACTGGAAGACTGATTCCTCAACAAGGAGATCACTGCCACGACTTTGGGACTGAATATGCTGTTTGTTGAACACCTTTTTGACATACTGGTAAATTGTATCAAGTTGACGATCCTTTGAGAAAGGTTGGAGAGCTGCTTGGGGATTTTTCCAAATAAATTTCCCCAGACTAGCTGACTGTTGTACATGAACTGATCGTGCTCCAGCTTGAATGAGAATGACTGTATGTTGTATACTTGGAAGGTTTTCCCCCAGTAATGAGTCTTGAAAAATCTTCTGAATAAACCAATTCTAAGAAGGACTTGCACTTGAACAAATATTGAATTGATTCTCGACAGGATCTGGAAAGAACTTGCCCCTAATAGGATCACTGACCATGTTTCTAAACCGTTTTGAAAATTCTTTGAGAGGAAAGCTAGTTTGCAATCAAAAAGTGTTTATTTAAACATAACAATTTTAATGTAAAGTTCATGCGAAATTTTTTGAAAAAAAAAATCATTGTTTAGAAAATGCAAAGCAATATGAATTTCTGGTTAAAAACACGATGGTTTAAAACATTTAGAATGAAAAGTAAAACATAGTTATGATACCAAAATAAATGATTTTGGAGTCAGTTTACGCAACCTCGCTGAAGTTTACTTTCAAAATAAACTTACTTCAATTAGGTCTTTTGAGGGTTATAACGTAGCCTGTTTCACGATTTATGAAAGAAAGATAAAGGCTCAAAGTTTATTTGTGTCCACCCTAACTTCGTGATGTTCTCCAGTCCTATGCTCAGTTAAGCTTAAATTGTGCATTCGGGTTCCAAAAGGTTTCAGAATTGTACTGATGATAGTGATGACGATGGTCCAGAAGTCTTGAGACGACAGCTACTGTTTCTTTACAACATTTAGTTATTTTTCGTCTTTGTGGACTTTTTGAAGATCGAGGATTTAAGGACCTCTTCTCTGTATTATCCCTAACTTTAGCCTGACCTATTTCTTTTGAAATTTAGAGTCAGCGGGATGCCCCAGATTTTGTCTAAGTCTCCTTCATAGGTTTTGACTTAGCGGGATTTTTCTTTTGATCTGTCTTCTTGGAGAGAAAGTGACTGCCTGATTTAATGATTACGGTGGACCATCATTGGCTTTTGATTTAAAAGACGTCTTCGACATCTGCTTGTTGTATGTATGTGCTTCCCATTTAGATTTTTCCTTGAAAGGGACTCGGCCCATTCTTTGAGTAAGGACTTCTTAACGATCCTTTGCACAACATTCATTCACTTGATTTGCGACCATCCTCTGAAAAGCATCTTCGACACCTGCTTGTTGTATGTAAACTTGTTGTTGAAAGGTGTCTTGCATGAAACTTTTTGTAATTGAATGCACAACGAAATTAAACTGAGAACTACCATGCCCCTGGTTAAAATTGCGGGTTTTTTTTGTAAAAAAAGAAACTTCTACTTCAAGGCTCAAAGGGGTTAACGAGGGATTATTTTCCTTATATCTCTAGTGTTTGAGAATTGAAAAAAATGTCTTACATCGTCGCCAAAGTTTATTCGAAAGCATACCAACAACAATTATGGGTATTACGTTTTCATCATCCTCCCACAAATATTTGCATAATAAAAAATTTGAAAAAAAGGTGTATATTTTTTTGAAAGTTTTTGTTTTTTTAAAGAGAAAGCATAAAGAGGCGAATAAACAGATGATTTGAAACAAAATACTGTACATGCTCATTTCATTAAAATTGACATTTAAAGATAAACAAGTTTGAAAGCAAATAAATATGATACAAATAAGGAAAATGAAAAATAGAAAGAAACAAGGCCAATGACAAATCAAACACAAGGATGAGTTGTCCTGTCGTTGAGGAGTAGCTGGGATGAAATTGATTGACACTTCACTTCCTATGTTCTGGCAGAGGATTGCGCTGGACATTAGGACTGATATCATGAAAGCTGAGGAGCTTTTCCTTGATCAAATCCCGCACTCTAGCCTTTAGTGCATATCAATTTTCCAAATCATGGCCCGCATCTCCTTCATGGAATGCGCAATGAAGGTCAGATCTGAATCCAGGTGGAAGTGGATTTGGAGGAGGAGGTAGAGCCTTAGTGGTAATCCATCCTTTTTGCAACATGGCCGGATACAATTCACTGTATGTCACAGGAATATGATCAAACTGAGTCCTATTGCGGTTCTGGTACTGTCCCACAATTGGGCGTTGAGGAGCTTGAGCTGGTTGAGCAGTAAACACAGGAGTGACATCAACAATATGAGCTCGATTAGACTGCTGAGGTCTATAATGAGGTCCCCTATCTTCAGGTAAGATAGAATTGGTCTGATCTTCCCTCCTCTTTTGGAAGTTCCCATAGGGTTTCTTTACAACGTTGGAATATTCTGCAGCTTTAAATACCTTCCCATTCTTGATACATTCTTCGAGTCTTTGGCCAATGGTGACCAAGTCTGTGAAGCTTAATGAGACACTTCCAATCATATTTTCCCAAAATATGGGAGATAAAGTGTCTAAGAACATTCCAGTAAGTTCTTTCTATGCTATAGGAGGTTCGACTTGAGAAGCTAACTCTTTCCACCGTTGAGCATATTCTTTGAAAGTTTCTTTCTCATTCTGAGTCATGTTCTAAAGTTGACGACGATCTGGAGTCATGTCCATGTTGTAATTGTATTGATTCATAAAAGCATTGGCAAGATCTTGAAAGCAATGAATGTTGCTCCGTTCAAGGTTCATGTAACATTTGAGTGAAGCCCCATTTAATCTGTCTTGAAAGCAGTGGATGAGCAATTTTTGATTCTTGGTGTAGGCAGCCATCTTTCGGAAGTACATAACCAAGTGAGCTTTTGGGCAAGAGTCGCCTTTGTACTTTATAAACTCAAGAATCTTGAATTTGGCAGGCATGACGAGGTTAGACACAAGACACATGTTGCCTGCATCAACGTTGAAGAAGTCATTTCCTTCCACGGCTCTGAGTCTCTTTTCCAAAGTTTGATATTGTTCATTGAAATCCTCAGGTTCAACATCCACATTATCCTCACTTTGAGCACTAGCATTGTAATCAAAGTTAGGATTCTCATAGGGAATTCTGGAAGTATGTATCACAGGTTTGGATTCTGAGAAGATAGGAGCTTGAAATCCTGGTCTTGAAGCTTGACCAACCAAAGTGGTAGTGACCTGTGGTGGAGAGAAGTTGTGAGGCAATCCAAATTCAGGCCATGTAGATGGTGGCATCTGGATCGGCTGAGGCTCAACAGCAGCACTTGTAATTTCTTGGATGACAGTCCTCTGAGGTGGCTCCCCTATGGCAATTAGGACCTGGAGCATCTCCATTAAATTAGTCATGCTTGACTTTAGATCGTCAATTTCCATTCTGATCTCCGCGTTGTGAACTTCTTGTTCTGACATTTTGCGTCTGACGTTAGCTTTAGTCCCGTATCGGTGATGAGGAATCAGTTTGACGATTTATAGGTGACTGATAGATAGACTTTTGGAATGAATTGTTGGACGACCCGAATATATGTATGAATTATGCAAGGAATGAAAATGATATGCAATGCTTATGTAACATAGGATACAGTTCACATGCAATAGGATAAAAGATTTGAAAGATTTGAAAAAGTTTAATGAATGCATGGATGTAAAAACTCAAGAAAAAATTATAAACACAAATGGGGTTCAAAGGTTCGACGTCACGAGCATGGAGCAATGGGTCTACCCATCCCAAAGGTATGTAATATGGGTTTATTTTGTACCTGTAGAACGGGTTCTAACAAGGTTCCCAAAATCACTGATCCCTCTTTAGGATATTACCAACAAACCGATTGACTCGTGAGAGCTATAATATTCATAAGATGAATCTCATTCGAGTATGGTATCACGTATCAACTATTCCCGATAGTCACTGCACTACGTCCTAAAATGGCTGAATGGTTAAATGTTTACTAATCCTCAATTTCATAGGTTCCCGGTGGAAAAAGTAATGTTTTCATGACTTGCTCGCTCAACATCAGTAATTCCAAAAGGGTACCTCTACTGATTTGGTGGACTTTCAAGTTAGCTTGGTTGGAATTCAATCCCTATAAGCCTTCTTGAGTCTGCCACCTCCTATATTAAAATATGCTCTCAAGCCCACTGAGGACTTTTTGACTCACCACATGTGGATTAATCACATTCCCGAGAAAAACATAGCAAATAAAGATAGTAAACAAAACAGTAAGCTACGTAATATCAATAATAAAAAGCAAACAAATAATATAAACCAATATAAACAAAATAGGCCTAACTCTCTTGGGGGAAGTTCCCATCTGAGTCGCCATTTTTCTGTAGTGCGATTTTCGTGACTGCCATCTGTGGATGGGATTTCTTGTGAACCGCAATGTGCCACATATAAACTTTTATATTTATCATATGAAGCTTTAAAGGAAGGGGAAAAAATCTAAATAAACCCTGCAAAAATGCAGATGTTAAAAGAAACAAAGTGCAAATAAAAATAACTAGAATCGGGGGTTGATTATACTAAGGAAAACTATTAACACCCAAAGCATCCGTAGTACTCTACGGAAACCTCTTGTATATATCTGTGCTATTATTATTATTTGCTATTATTTGAGAAAGTTTTATTGCTTTTGAGAGATGAAGAGAGTGAGAAATATTTTTGTTGTTTTTGAAATATATATGGAAAAAGGGAATTTGTAAAAGAGGATGAAAAAGAAAAAAAAAAGAGTACTCGCCAAGGGTTGAGACCTTGTGCCTATGTATTCTTAAAAGAGAAATCAGAGCAGTCGTAGTTCGGAAATACGGGAAAAGCTTGAAGGAAATTTGTAGTTTGGGGACTACGAGTTGTTGGGTTTTTAAGAACCAAGACAACGAAAGGGAAAAGATTGAAAGCAAAGCTTGTAAGGATTGATTGAAAAATAGTTACGAGATTTGAATGAAGAATTGAAAGATTTGTAAAGGGAGATGCTTTTAAGAAGCCTGAGGGTCCTTGTATGAAGCCCAAGATGAGGCTAAGGGTCCTATGATGCTGAACTAAAGGTGAAGAGGGTTTAACAGGGGTTTCACCAGGAAACCTTCCTCTCTTTGTTGAGGTGTTCTAAGGTTGAACTAAAGGTATCGTGCTATGACGCTTGGATAAAGCCCAATAGGACGCTGTGGATGTGAATATGAGTATCCAGGAAAGCGTCGGAAAAGAAGATGAAGATGTGAATATCCGGGAAAACGTTGGAAGAGAAAAGAAGGTAAAAAATGAATATCCGGGAAAACATCGGATGAAAAGAGAAGATCTTTGATAACGTGAAAATACATCGTTTATTTGACTTGATTAATGCGTGTTTTCTAGTTGTTTTGATTTGCATTTGTACTATTATGTTGGTATTTTGTTTGTTTTTAGGTATTTAGCCATTTAAGAGTCACATGCGAAGAAATGAAGTAATTCAGATGGAAAACGGAAGAAATGCAGCAATTTGCATGCAAGGCATTGTCTGACGATTTTGGCCATAACTTTTTATCAGTAAATCAGAATGATGCCCCGTTAGAAGCGTTGGAAAGCTAACGAAGAGATCTACAACATGGGAAAAAAACCACCAACACTCGAAGGACACAGAGAGGGGGTCGGCGGGCGCCGACCATTGTAACGGGAAAACGGTCAGAAACGTTAGAAGCAATTACACACAAAGAAAATTATTATTTAGCCATTTTTTCATAATGATGAAAGGCAGTTACAACTTCAAGACTCCTATAAAAAGGCCGTGTATTTTCACTTTTATTTCATCAAATCCTAGTTTCCAACCTTAGGCACAAAGTTCATTTTGTAAAGCAATAATCCGTCACATCGAGGGGTTATTGCACTATCGTTGTTAGTTAGATTGGAGCAACCATAGTTAGGAGTGTTTATATTTGAAGTTATTTACTTTCCCGCAATTTACTTTCCAGCTCTGTACTAGATTAAGTCTCTGCTTTGGAGCAGATTTCTTTTATAAATTGCATTTTATTATATTCCTCATCGCTTTTATATTCGTTTATTTTCCTGCACTACTTTACATTCATTTATTTTCTGTCTCTGCCCTTACTTTGTTATTTCAAGTTTCTGTGTGATCTGTTTATCTTTCGGAACTAAACTCAAGCGTGACACTTGTATTCATTCTCTCAAAATATACTCTCACACTTTGCACGTTTTTATCTTACAAATGCTTTACTTTGCAAACCAATTTATTGTTATGTTTTTAGTTACCATGTCCAGCTAAATCCCTTGTGCTGGGATGTGAGGATCGTCGTTCCGACGGTACTCCACATGTCATCTCTTTAGAAATACTTTAGGGGCTGTTTTTTATTTTAATTAAACTCTTCTGAACTTCAATTGATCGGTCATTACGTAAATGAGACCGTGTTTTTGTTTGCGTAATGACTGTGACTAGATCGGGTAAGATCGAAAGCCGTCCGGCATTTTAGAAAAGAGTTTGTTAGTTGTTAATTGATAAATACGGTGGAAGCACTTTATTGATTAACTAGGAAAGTTTTATATTATTAGAAAGAGGTTTAAACTATTTTCGGACGCGTTTATAGATTTAGGAGCCGGTTGGCTGAGCATATGCCGGAAACCCTTTGGTATAAAATATTTTCAATCGAAAGCACTTTTTAACTAACTCTTAGAGGTAATTACATAAAAAAGGACTTTATCACTTTAATGCAGAGAGCGGCCGGTGCAGCGTGAGCGGCTGGTATAGATTAAAGGTTAGGTCTGGTTCCGATCACGCTAACGCGGCATATCCTTTTTAATTAACTCTTTTTCAAAGAAGAAAACATTGCCCCGTAAGTGTTACTATTTAGATGATAGGAGTATTGTTTGATTGATGTGAATTACATTCCAGTATAGTATTTATCTGATTTAATTCTATTTTCGCTCTATAGAAAACTTTTACCCTGATATTTATTAGCCTTAGATAAACAACATAACAATAGTAATCGATAGATTGACATTAGTCTCTGTGGGATCGATAAATCTTTTATATTACTCTGACGTAATCCGTATACTTGCGGATAACACGCATCAAGTTTTTGGCGCCGTTGCCGGGGACCAATTACGTCAAAATTTCGTACCCTGTTGTTACACCGTCTAGACTAAGGCATCCCTTAGCCGGTAAATGCAAAGAACTCGTAGTACCGGAAACTTAGTTGATCCATTAGAAGAACCTAAACGTTATGCCCGAGCTCGTCTTTTACTTCGAAAACTCAAAAGAGCAATGGCAGACGAAGAAAATGCTAAACCTCTTAAAGATTTCGCCCTACCCTCTAATGAAGAACCTCATTCTAGTATAGTTAACCCAGCTATACCAGCCAATAACTTCGAATTAAAACCATCTCTGTTACAATTAGTACAACAGAACCAGTTCGCAGGTCTTCCCGCGGAAAACCCAAACCAACATCTTAAAGTTTTTATTCAACTAGTCGATACCTTAAAAGCAAACGGAGCTCCTCCTGAGGCATTACTTCTAAGACTATTCTCATTTTCCCTCAGAGATAGAGCCCGATCATGGTTAGATTCCCTTCCAGCCAACTCTATAACCACTTGGAATGACCTAAAGAAAGTATTCCTTGCTAGATACTTTCCACCGAGTAAAACTGCTGTTCTACGAAACCAAATAACTCGATTTACCCAAAGCGAGGGAGAATCACTTTTCGACGTTTGGGAGAGATATAAGGAACTATTAAGAGCATGTCCACATCATGGCTTAGAACAATGGATCATAATTCATACCTTTTATAATGGACTCATGTACAACATAAAGATGACCATAGACGCTGCCGCGGGTGGCGCTCTAATGAACAAACCCTACCCCGAGGATAGCGCTCTCATTGAGGATATGGCACAAAACCATTACCAATGGGGAACCGAACGAGCACCGGTGGAAAAGAAAGAAACCAAAGGAGGTGTGTATGAAGTGAGTTGTTTTGACCATATGAACGCAAAGATGGACGCTATACCTCAAAAGGTAGAAAACCTGACCATAAACCCCACAACAACCATAGCAGTAATACAACTCGGATGTGAAATCTGTGGAACCTCAGGACATACTGTAGCTGAATGCAACCTTTTAGTTGAGAGTACCACAGATCAAGTTAATTACGCCCAAGGAAACCCTTATTCAAACACATACAACCCTGGATGGAGGAATCACCCAAATTTTTCATATAAGAATAATAACCCTACTCAAAATTCAACACCTCAAAGACCACCCGGTTTCCAAACTCAAAGACCCAACCAATCTGCACCATATGCTCCTCAGTAATCAAATTTTGAGAAAAAGATGGACGAATTCATCTCAGCTCAATTACAACAAAACAAGGATTTCATGAACCAAAACATTCATATGAATGGACTAATTACCCAGTTGGGTACTAAACTCGATTCTGTAATTACCCATAACAAAATGCTTGAAACCCAAATCTCTCAAGTAGCACAACAACAATCTACTCATGCTACTCCAGGAGGACAATTCCCTGGACAACCTCAACCTAACCCTAAAGGGCATGCGAATGCTATAGCCCTAAGGAGCGGGACCACTTACGATGGGCCTATAAACCCTAGGTTGAATAATCCAGAACCTCCTAGGAAAGAGGTTGTAACCACACCTGAGAAAGAAGTTGAGAAATCGGTGGAACCTGAGAAATCTAAGAATACAGAAGTTAAGGAGAAGGAAAGAGAAGAGAATGAAAAAGTTTATGTACCACCTCCTCCTTACAAACGTCCGATTCCATACCCACAAAGACTTAAACAAACCAAAGTAGATAACCAATATAAGAAATTCATAAAAGTAATTGAGAAACTCCACGTAGAGATTCCATTCACAGAAGCTATTACCCATATACCATCTTATGCCAAATTCCTTAAAGACATTCTAACCAATAAACGAAGATTAGATGATCCTAAACCTATATAATGTAATTCAATTGCTGAGAATAAGCTTGCTAAGAAAGAGAAAGACCCAGGAAGTTTCTCTATACCTTGTGTTTTGGGAAACCAAGTTATAGATAAAGCACTTCTGGACTTAGGAGCAAGTGTAAGTTTAATGCCTTTAGCCGTTTGTAAAAGGTTAAACCTAGGAGAAATGCAACCGACTAGAATGTCTCTCCAATTAGCCGACAGATCAGTTAAGTATCCAACTGCTATTTTGGAAGACGTCCCAGTTAGACTTGGTCAACTTTATATTCCAACAGATTTCGTCGTAATGGACATTAAGGAAGACGATGAGATCCCAATCCTTTTAGGTAGACCCTTCTTATCTACAGCTGGAGCCATAATAGATGTCAAGAAAGGAAAAATGACATTCGAGGCAGGTAATGGAAAAGTAGAATTTATACTATCCCAATTCTTAAATGCACCAGCCATAGGTGACTCATGTTATGCCATCGATATAATTGATGAATGCAAAGAGAACTGGATAAAGAAGATCCAGTAGAAACCATCAAACTACCTTCGATCGCCATAATGGAGGACGACAGATTCGAACGGTTATCTGAACCTTACATAGATAACAGTCTTTACGAATGCTTGGCACTTACCCCAGATCATATGCCATGTCTGAAAAAACCATCTATAGAGCTTAAGGAGCTTCCTAAGAATTTAAGATATGAATTCTTAGACAAAGAATTAAACCGCCCAGTCATAGTCAGTGCCACGTTAGATGGTCCTGAAACCAATCAACTGTTAGATGTTTTAAGAAAATATCCCTCAGCTCTAGGTTATAATATCTCCGATCTCAAAGGAATAAGTCCTTCCGTGTGTATGCACCGAATTATGCTGGAGGAAGACGCAAAACCCTCCAGAGAACATCAACGAAGGATAAATCCTATAATGAGTGACATAGTAAAAAGGGAAGTGTTAAAGTTGTTAGAGGCTGGAATAATATACCAAATATCCGATAGTAAATGGGTAAGCCTCGTACATGTGGTGCCTAAGAAAGGAGGTGTCACCGCTGTACAAAACAAAAAAGAAGAACAAATAAAAAATCCTAAGGAGAGTGGTAATAAGGTTGAGGAGAGTTTTGGTAAGAAAAGAGTAGAGATCGAGAAAAATCCACCGACACCACCCGAAGGAGAGGTTGTCGAAGAGGTAGAAAAGGAAGCACATATTGTTGTTCCTCCTCCCTATAACCCACCGATTCTTTTCCCGCAAAGGTTTGTGGAAGCTAAGAAAAAATCCCAGTCCAAAAGGTATGTGGAGGTATTGGAAACTATCCACACTAATGCACCTATGTCTGAGGTCCTGCGTAAAAAGAGAAAATTAGAAGACCATGAAACTAGGGTAATCATTAGTGTTAAAAGGGGAAGGTTAGCCTTTGAGGTGGTGGATGAAAGAACTAAGCCCAAACTTGAAAAGCTAATACTTAGGATAGATCCAGAACCATCACCACAAGTTCAAAAGAATGAACCACCACACAGAAGGAAGACAAGAAAAGGTGAGGGATATGTGAGATGGCTTGATAAGTGGCCATGGAAACCTAGGATTATTAAAAGTTTGATCGAGGAATCATTCTCAAGAGAACCACCATGAGTGCTTGCACTCCTGAGCCGTCGAGCTATCGACGTTAAACAAAACGATGCGTGGGAGGAAACCCACGAGTATTTAATTTAATGTTTTCCTTTTACTATTTAAATTTGCAAAAAATAAAAAGATGAATCACTTGCTACGTCTCAGCCACATCTAAGTGAAAAGAGGATTTGGCATGAAGTTGCATTCATCAGGTTCTTCCATTCCTTTTACCCATTTTATCAAAACATTGAGGACAATGTTTGGTTTAAGTGTGGGAGGGATTTTACTCGCTTTCTAGTTAGATTTTTTGCTTTCTTTATTTTTCTTTATTTGTTATTGAGTCATTGCATGTACTGTCAAGTCATTTACGTGTGTTTCCTATCACTCATCCCGCTTTCCCTCTTTCTTGAGCCATACCAAATTTTGGAGAAAAGTGAATAAATTTTGAAATTTTTGAAATTTTTGGAACTTACAGAGGATAGGTTACAAAGACTTGGGAAAGTTCCTAAAAGATCGGTATCGTCTTGACACCGTAGTTCTCTTGAATATAAGAATCAATTTGCATAATTATTATTCGAAAGCCTTGAATTCTCATTTCTGAAGTAGTCTTTAGTAGTTTATTTTAGCATTCAGCACCATCTTAGTTACCGCCAAGCGAATGAACCAATGCAAATAAGTGAATGATCCCGTAAAAGAAAGAAAAAAAGAAGAAAAATAAGTAATGAAAAGAAAACGATTTGGAAAGAGAATCCGCCTTCTAAGTGAGGTAACCATCACCAGGTTATTTAGCCCAAACGGTGGAGGAACCTTTGAAATTAAGTTTGTGCGTCTGTATTGAAAAAGATAGCAAAAAGTGTTGAAATTAGGCATAAATATTGGGATCATAATCACCAACAGGTTTGTTCACCATGCGAGTACAAGATAACGGGCTTAATGTGATTGTGCCTGAATGAAAAAGATGAAAGGTGAGATGAGTAAGTTTGACTTGAGCATAATAATGTGATACAGATCTGTAAGTATAGGAAATAGACCTATGATCGCAAAAATGCGACGTGTGTTGTTAAGATATCCTTAGTTTTTGAGTTAGTACCTATCAGTGTGACCTTGTCCAAAGTAAAGTCCATAAACTTAGTCACTATAAGAATCACTATTTTTTTCTGTTTACACGAGTTTTGCTTGAGGACAAGCAAAGGTTCAAGTGTGGGAGAGTTTGATAACGTGAAAATACATCATTTATTTGACTTGATTAATGCGTGTTTTCTAGTTGTTTTGATTTGCATTTGTACTATTATGTTGGTATTTTGTTTGTTTTTAGGTATTTAGTCATTTAAGAGTCACATGCAAAGAAGTGAAGTAATTCGGATGAAAAACGGAAGAAATGCAATAATTTGCACGCAAGGCATTGTCTGACGATTTTGGCCATAATTTTTTATCAGTAAATCAGAATGATGCCCCGTTCAAAGCGTTGGAAAGCTAACGAAGAGATCTACAACATGGAAAAAAACCACCAACACTCGGCGGACGCGGAGAGGGGGTCGGTGGGCGCCGACCGTTGTAACGGGAAAACGGTTAGAAACGTTAGAAGCAGTTACACACGAAGAAAATTATTATTTAGCCATTTTTTCATAATGATGAGAGGCAGTTACAACTTCAAGACTCCTATAAAAAGGCCTTGTATTTTCACTTTTATTTCATCCAATCCTAGTTTCCAACCTTAGGCACAAAGTTCATTTTGTAAAGCAATAATCCGTCACATCGAGGGGTTATTGCACTATCGTTGATAGTTAGATTGGAGCAACCATAGTTAGGAGTGTTTATATTTGAAGTTATTTACTTTCCTGCAATTTACTTTCCAGCTCTGTACCAGATCCAGTCTCCGCTTTGGAGCAGGTTTCTTTTATAAATTGCATTTTATTATATTCCGCATCGCTTTTATATTCGTTTATTTTCCTGCATTGCTTTACATTCATTTATTTTCTGTCTCTGCCCTTACTTTGTTATTTTAAGTTTCTGTGTGATCTGTTTATCTTTTGGAACTGAACTCAAGCGTGACACTTGTATTCATTCTCTAAAAATATACTCTCACACTTTGCACGTTTTTATCTTACAAATGCTTTACTTTGCAAACCAATTTATTGTTATGTTTTTAGTTACCATGTCCAGCTAAATCCCTTGTGTTGGGATGTGAGGATCGTCGTTCCGACGGTACTCCACATGTCATCTCTTTAGAAATACTTTAGGGGCTGTATTTGATTTTAATTAAACTCTTCTGAACTTCAATTGATCGGTCATTACGTAAATGAGACCGTGTTTTTGTTTGCGTAATGGCTGTGACTAGATCGGGTAAGATCGAAAGCCGTCCGACATTTTAGAAAAGAGTTTGTTAGTTGTTAATTAATAAATACAGCGGAAGCACTTTATTGATTAACTAGGAAAGTTTTATATTATTAGAAAGAGGTTTTAAACTATTTTCGGACACGTTTATAGATTTAGGAGCCGGTTGGCCGAGCATATGCCGGAAATCCTTTGGTATAAAATATTTTCAATCGAAAGCACTTTTTAACTAAGTCTTAGAGGTAATTACATAAAAAAGGACTTTATCACTTTAACGCAGAGAGCGACCGGTGCAGCGTGAGCGACTGATATAGATTAAAGGTTAGGTCTGGTTCCGATCATGCTAACGCGGCGGATCCTTTTTAATTAACTCTTTTTCAAAGAAGAAAACATTGCCCCGTAAGTGTTACTATTTAGATGATAGGAGTATTGTTTGATTGATGTGAATTACATTCCAGTATAGCATTTATCTGATTTAATTCTATTTTCGTTCTATAGAAAACTTTTACCCTGATATTTATTAGCCTTTGATAAACAACGTAAGAATAGTAATCGATAGATTGACATTGGTCTCTGTGGGATCGATAAATCTTTTATATTACTCTGACGTAATCCGTATACTTGCGGATAACACGCATCAATCTTGAATATCCGAGAAAATATCGGATGGAAAGAGAGAATATTCGGGAAAGCGTCGGATGTGAAGGAAAGATGTAAAAAGAGAAAAGGTTGCTCGCTAAGATCTGATGATCTTATGCCTACGTATTCTCAACAGGATCTTGAGAAATCAGAGCGGCCGTAGTTCACACTAAAGGGCGCGAACTACATAAAGGAAAGTTTTGATCGCACGATGGTGAGAGAAAAGATTTGATAAGAGGGGAAATTTAACCTAATGTTGTCAAGCAAAGATGGATCTAAGGTTGAGTTTTGAAGGGAAATTCTACCCTAATGTTATCATGCTCGGATGAACATCCTAATGTCTACCTTACTTCAAACTTAATCAAAAATTAAGTTGAACTAAGAGATCCTAAGGGAACATGCATATGTGACAAAGCATCACGAAATAAATAAAATATACACGAGAAAAATCGTGAAATCATAGGTATACATACATGGAAAAAACATCATGTAATGAAAATATACACGGAAGAACACCGTGTTAAAAGCATTTAATTGAGGAAAAGCATCAAGATTAATCAATAAGCATGACATCACAAAGATTAAAATTCAACAAAATAACAAGTTGAAATCAAAGAAATAAAAAATGTTTAAGATAAATTCAATAAAGAAATTATAATGTATATGAAGTTAATCAATTATGAAATTAATAATCAACAAACTAATTTTAAAAGAAATTAACATCTTAAACATAATTCAAATATTTTAGTCATTTTAGTAATTAAACAAATTTAACTAAATTAAATTAACCAAATCATAAGAAATTAAAATTGAAATAAAAAAACATAAATTAAATGGGTCATGCTAGTATTGTGAAAATAAAGAGTGAGGTTAGCAAAAATATATGGACATACTACAATAAGCCCACCAAACAAAACCTAATTTCTCAAAAAAAAAATATATAAAAATATTAAATTAAATGAAAATAAAAAATTAAATAAAAATAATAATATATATAAAAATATAAAATTAAATGTAAAAAATTAAATAAAAATAATATATATATATATATATATATAATCAAAATGAAAATAAAAAATTAAATAAAAGGTAAATTAAAAAGAGAGAGAACCTTAGTATTATGGTATGAAGTATGTTATATGTGTTGTAGAAGAGAATGTGAGAAAACAAGTTTAGTAAAATTGTTTTGGTGTGATTTGTAGTGAGAAACATGAGTGCTATTTATAGGAAAACATAGTTTGGGAGTGAAAAAAATGTGATGTATGGCATGACATAATGGGGAAGAAAATCAAAGATGATGATGATTTTGTGTAAGAATAAAAATGATGAATTTAGAAATTTTGTAACAAAAATGATGAAATTTGAATGTAGAATGAAGAAGATTGAATATAGAAAAACAAATTATGAAAATAATGATGAAATTTGAATAAGGAAATTGAATGTTGAAAAAATAATGTTGAATGAAGAAAAATGTGGTAAAGGTAAATGATGAGGTTAGAAAAATGTGATAAAAAAATTATATAGTAATTTGAATGTTGAATGTAAAAAAATTGGGATAAAAAAATAATAAAATGTGTTTGAATATTGAATTAAGAAAAATTGAATATTGAATGATAGAAATGATAAAGTTAGAAAAATGGGGATGAAGAATGAGAAAAATTTGAATAGAGAACAACAAGTTGGAATTGAGTTTGAATGCATTGATGAGTTTGATCCAAAATGAATTAATGTATAACAACCTCTATCTTAAATGAATGATGAAAATGGTAGTAAGACAAAATTAGTTAGTTTGTAGCAAGTTGGAAGAAACAAATGTAGTAAAAACAAGTTTGGAATGCAGTATTGGACATTAACAAAGTTACTACAAATTAATAGAATGTAAACACTTACAAAATATATATTTTTTTAAGAGGAAAAATATGATGATATAATAATAATAAATATAAAAATAAGTCTATAATAAATAATCTAATTAATAAAAATTATTATTAATTAAAATTAAAACTGAAACCGGTTAAAAATGATAAAATGGTCCGGTATTAAAGTGTCCGGAAAAAGAACATGAACACACCAAAACGATCAGCAAAAAATATACGTATTGAAAAAATACTGCGTTTTGTCAAATTTTGAAATTGATTTTACCCGATAAAAAGGCTCATACGGGTCAGAAAAGCGACCGAAAAATAGCTGAAAAAATAAAATAAGCACACTAGATTAAAGTACGCGAAAAATAGATTAAGAATTGACATTTGCAAATTCGATTTAAAAAACTGCCCATGCCCCGGATTTTTGCACAGTTGACTTTTAGTTTGACCAAAACGCCTGAAAATTTAACACGTTATTTTCGGATGATAATTCAAATAATATGCATGATTAAAAAATATATAATATGATATGCAGATGATGTAATGTGAAAATGCAGTCAGATGACCGAAAATAATTAAAATGAGGGGGGGTCAAAATTTAGGGTATGACATTATGTGGATGACATCATCATCATAGGGGATTCTGCTTCCCTTATTCAAACCATCATTTCCAAACTGAATACCATTTTCTCCCTCAAACACTTGGGTCTCTTGATTACTTCTTAGGCATTGAAGTGAAGTAGCCAACTCCAAACTCTTTATTACTCACTCAATCAAAATACATCAAGGATCTTCTAGTAAAGACCAACATGTTAGAGGCATGCCCTGTTCAGACTCCTATGCAGTCCTCTTGCAAACTCACAAAAACTGGTTCTTCAACTATGTCTGATCCCTCTCTTTACAGGTCTGTATTTGATGCCTTACAGTATGCCACCCTCACTAGGCCAGATATTGCCTATGTTGCCAACAAAGTGTTCCAATTCATGTCTCATCCTTTGAAGCCTCATTGGGTAGCATTTAAAAGGATTCTCAGGTATCTCAAAGGAACCATGGGTCATGGTCTCTTGATTTCTGCCTTATCTCCCTCTATTCCACCCTTTCTGCAAGTCTATTGTGATGCAGATTGTTGATCTAGATGATAGAAGGAGTACCTCAAGAGTTGCCATTTATTTTGGGAACAATCTCATCTCATGGTGGTCCAAGAAACAACCTGTAGTTGCTAGGTCTAACACAGAAGCTGAGTACAGAAGCCTAGCTCAAGCCACTGCTGATCTCCTATGATTGCAAACTCTACTCAAGAAGTTGTTCATTTTCACCAAAACTCCTCTGATTCTTTGTGATAATCAGTCCGCTGTTATGCGAGCGCATAATCCTATCCTTCACTCAAGAACAAAACATATGGAGATTGACCTCTTTTTTGTCAGGGAAAAAGTCATGTCCAAGCAACTGTTCATCACTCATATCCCAGGAACTGATAAGTGGGAAGACACTCTCACCAAGCCTCTTCCTTCTACAAGATTCCTAGAGCTAAGGCACAAACTCAAAGTGAGAGACTCCCCTTGAGTTTGTGGTGGGAGAGGGGTATTAGAGTAGTAAAGTATTGTAAACTCAGAACTGACATGTGTCAGTCTGAGTAGTGTAAGCAACCTGTTACTACAGGTCATTTGGCCTTTTTAGAACCTGCTACTGCAGGTTATTCACCTGTTGATAAAACCTGCTAGTGCAGGTCACTGTGTTAGTTACAACCTGCTAGGGCAGATTAGATTCAACTTTTATAAAAGCAAAACTGTTGTAATTTTGAGATGCACCCAAGAGACACCATGTAAGAACAAAGTGAGGTAGTGGAAGAAAAATTTCACATTATTCTAATAGCTTTCCAGTGGTACTATTTGTTACCGGAATTAGGGCCGACCCAAGCAAGGGCTTTAGGCCTCAAAATTTTGGACTATAAAAAGACCTCAAAAATTTTTAATTTAGTCATAAATATTTTAAATGGTATATTTCTTGCATAAGATCTCATTATTGAGTTGGTAGAAGAAAGACCCTGTATCTTTTAGGTCTTTGGTTCAACTCTTATCAAGTATAAAATTTGATTTTATTTATTTATTTTGAAGGCCTCATTTAAAAATTTCTTTAAGCCTCTAAGCAGGTTGAGTCGGTCCTGACCAGAATTAAGGATCTTTGAAACAGAAGTCAGTGCATTAGAAGTTGAAATAGTAAGATCCCATAAACAAGAATTGTAAGAGCATCCACACCCATCAACCATACTTTATTTCTTTAAATGGGGCCCACACAATTTTTTATATTATATAACACTTTTACATTTTCTAAACAACCCAACTATATTTTTCAAATATTCATACAATTTATCAAAAACTCTAAAATGGGCTCCACCAAATCTCACAATATACCAAATATTTATATTTATAAAAAAAATAATTGAAACAATTTAATTAAAAAATATCAAAATACATTAAAAAAGTATACATTTAAAATAAAATAAATATATATTAAAAAACTCAATACATCTCACAAATAATTAATTAAAAAATACATTAAAAAAACATAATCATTAAATTAAATTACTAGCACAAAATACAATAAAAAGATATATTTAAAATATTTTTCAATTGTTGTTATTCTCATGTCCATAACGTTGCCCTATATGTTTTATCAAGTATTGTTGAAGGTGTCGATGAATTTGTTTATCACGGACATCAAATCTTCTACATAGGAACTCTTGAAAATCAACATTAGAATCATTCGGCAATATTGTCACATCATTACTCAAATAATCATAAGAAAAATCAAAATTTCCACCATATGTTGCACGTTCATCTTCAACAATCATGTTGTGTAATATGATGCATGTATTTATTATGCGCTGGAGTGTGTCTAAGTGCCAAGATCGTGTTGGGTTACGTATGATCACAAATCGGGATTGGAGAACTCCAAATGCTCGTTCAATATCCTTTCTCGCCCCTTCTTGATGTTGGGCAAACAATTTTCTCTTATCCCCTTGTGGCATCGGGATACTTTTTACAAATGTGGCCCATTCAGGATAAATACCATCTGATAGATAATAGCCCTTGTTGTATTCAGTACGATTGATTGTATAATGAACCTCGGGAGCTCGTCCTTGCAGAACATCGTTGAAGACATTGGATTGGTTCAACACCTGCTACCCCAAAGAATGCATGCCAAATCCATAAGTCTTGTGAAGCCACTGCTTCAAGCATAACAGTTGGTTTCACATGATCGCCTCGAAAGTACTGCCCTTTCAATGCAACTGAACAATTTTTTCATTCCCAATGCATGCAGTCAATGCTCCCTAACATACCAGGAATCCTCGTGCCTCTCCCATTTGCATTAGGCGTTCAATGTCTGAGGAACCTGCGAGCCATTTAGGTTCATCTTTCAATAATCTCCATGCAGCCTCAAAAGTAAACTTTTCACCTTCATCTTGGAAATAGATTTTATATGCGCTTGCATGATATTGCTCTCGGAACTCCCACTTTGTTGTGTAGACACAACTTGTTTGTAGCATCCAACAAACTTTTGAACAGATGGATTAATTTTGTGCCATCGACCTTTTAGTTACGTCGGTTTCCTCTCATTGTAATTGAGGTCACGATGCTTGTTGTAAGCTTCGCCGATCCTCTTCCAAAAACTATCTCCTTTTTTATCAACCCCAACAATTGAATTCTTTGAAACGTTGAGTCGTGATTGAATGAGAACTTCATCCTCTTTTTGTTAGAACCTTTGTTTATGTGTATTCACAACCGGCACGGATGCAACTTCTTCACCAAGGTTAATAGTTTCTAAGCTACCTTGAGAGCAAAATTGTGGTGTTTCATGTTCTTGATCATTTAATTGCACACCACTACTACCTATTTGAGTCCCATGAGGCATAGCGGGGTTAGTTGATTGTGATATAAATGGTTGATGTTGATATGGATAAGGTGGTGTATAATATGAGTCATTTCCAAAGTGTGGATTATTTTGTAGATTTTGGATAAACTGATAGTTTTGAAAATTTGGGTTATGGTGTGAATTTGAGATAAAAGGTGCATTTCTAAAGTATGAGTTGCTTTGTTGATTTGGAATAGAAGGGGGACTACCAACATTTTGAATAAAATTAGACCAAGAGCTATGTTGATTGGGATCCATTGACAAATAAATGTGTAGAAGAAAATAATTAAAATGAGATAAAATCAATAGTTTAAAATTAGATTAGTTGTGAATGAAATTATAATAAAATTAGTAACTTATTTATAAGATTGAAAAATGTCATCGTTAATTTTTTTTACAAGTAATCAATGTTACCGTTATTTTTTTACATGTAATAAAATATTGCCGTTGGGATTTTTCTTTCAATTAATATCCAACCGTTGGACTTTTTCATATGTTGATCATTTAATATAGTCCTTTTAATTTTTCATATGTCATAATATAGCCCTTTTAATTTTTTTATCAATTTATGATCCAGCTGGCATGTAAAAAACCTTCACAACCTACACCACGTTCACAAATCAGAAGATGTTACTTTTTCTCAATTATCCATCAATTCTGACAATTGCAGCTTTGGTTGTCGTGTGTGAACCGTAACAGGATGGCGATAATTATGCTCTTAGGAAAAAGACATTTTTATAATTTTAAATTAGTGCACTAAAGTATAAAAAAAGTATGTCAAAATATGTGGTAAACAAGAATGCTGGAGAGTGGGATTATTACTCACACCCTTATCAATTAGGACTATAGTAAAATTAGAAATTTAATATATTAAAAAGGATCTCCAAAAACTTACAATATAGTTGTTAAAATATATGTAAGTATATTAATGTTTAAAACTGAAAATAATAATTAATGTCATATTGAAAATTGAATATATTATTTATTTTAAAATAGTCTTTTAGATAAATTACTCAATTTTGTATAAATGAAAACAAACTAAGTACAATTTACTTTCAATAGAGAATTATATATATATATATATATATATATATATATATATATATACACACACGATGATTGTGAACAACAACTCAACTTAAAATTATTACGGTTTTTTAAATAAAAGAGATAGAGTCTCTGGTTGTTTTTATTATTATCTAAAAATGTTGAGTATGATTTATATTATTGAGATTATTTTGGATAGTTAATTATAATTTATAATGTTGAAAATATTATGAGTAGTTGATTATATTATTGAAATAATTATGAATAGAGTTAAATGTTTGTTGAGGATAATTTAGAATTATAGTTTAGTTGAATTAAACTATAGTATTAAATTTATGGGTTGGAACACTAAAATCCTAAATAATTTATAAGACATAAATAAAGGGAAAATCGCAAACATTATTGACTTAACTGTGTTAATAAAGATCAGTCGTATTAATTATCTTGAACATTAATTTATTTTTAATCTACTATATTGATTGTTGGTCTAACAATTGATATTAGATAGCGATTAATCGTGGTGCAAAAATTAAAGTAACATGGTTCGACGAGACAGATAATTTATGATAATTATAAATGAGAGTTGAGGATTTGTTAGCTTAGCAAAATTTGTAGAAGGTGCTGTTTGACAAAGCAATCTAAGTGGAAAGTATTGATTAGTTAGAGATGAAGAAGAATGTAGTTGGGAAGAGGTATAAGTTTAATATCAATGAAAACTAATATAATTTAATAATAAAAAAAAGAGAACATGCTGACACGTAGGGAAAATTGAAAATAAAATCAAGAGTGTAGATTGTCTCTTAAGAGAAATACTTGAATGAAAACACACATAAGTCCATATTCTTAGAAACATAAAATAAGAAAAGAGAAAATTTAAAATTTAATTTCTTTTTAAATAGAAATATGAAGGTGGTTATGATAATGAAGAAAATAGAAAATTTTATTTTTAATTTTTTAATTAATAAAATAGTTATAATTAACTGTTTGTAAAACTACGTGCTATATTTGTGTCTATTTAAGAATTTTTCGGTTCTTAAAACGTAGAGGGGTATATGCTCTTATTTTGTATTCTATTCATTCATGGTTTTTTGAAACCATAATTTATTGCCTAGGCCTACCATTGAAATTATGTGGAGAAATTAAACTGTTATTTATCTTGACAGTTTTTGCTTGTCAACTATAATAGACATGGACTACCTCCGTCTTATAAAAAATATCAGATTTGAATTATGTACGGTTCTTTAGAAAATAATTAGATGTGTTGATTTTAAATACAAAGTTAGTATTATTTACTAAATACCCTTATTAATTATATTTATTGAAATAATTGAATAGAGTGAAAGTTAATAAATAAAAGTATAGTCATGAAAAGATAATAATAAATATTGTATTGATATTGTAATATTATAAAAAAAATTGAAGTGAATTTCTATTTAGGTGAAAAAGTAAATTGATTAATTAAAAATTAAAAAATAAAATAAAATTTTAAGTGAATGAGTTATGTATTTGTTAATTTTGCTAATATTTTCACTTGAGATCAATATATTAGGTTGTAATTCTGGATGTATTGTTTTATTATCTAATAATAACATTTAGAAGTCATTTATAACAAGTTATTGTCTATATTTTGCATGTAGTTGAGATCATGTATCAGTACTAAGACAATGACATGCAAATTAATAGTAACAAATTGTAAATATTTCTTCTATGCTAAAATTAAAAATTCACATCCAATCATATGATACCAAATCATTTCAAGACAAAGTTTTTATTTGGAGTTGAGATGGTATCGGGATTAAAAATTAATTTTTCGAAAAGTTGTATCTATGGAGTTGGATTAGACCCTCTTTTCATCAAAGCAGCATAATGTTTTCTATTCTACAAATCAGGAGTCTTCCCTATTAAATTCCTTGGCATTACAATAGGAGGTAATCACAGGAGACTCTCATTTTGGAACCCCGTCTTGTCTTGTCTAAAAGCAAGGCTCAGCTCTTGGGCAGGTAGAAATTTGCCGATTGGTGGTAGAGTCACTTTGATAAACTCAGTCTTAGTAAACATGCCTATCCATTTCTTATCTTTCTTTAAAGCGCCTTCAAAAGTTATAAAAGAAATGATAGCTATTCAGCGTCGATTTTTGTGGTCTGGATCGGTGGCCAAAAGTGGCATATCTTGGGTCAAATGGAGCTTCTTGTGCAAGCCTATGGATAAAGGGCGCCTTGGAATTCGACATATTGGTCTTTTTAATAAAGCCCTTTTATTAAAGTGGTTGTGGAAATTCATTGCCGGAGGCACTGAAATCTGGAGGAAATTGTTGGTTTGTAGATATGGTTGTTTGAGAGCGTGAGTGTTGGATTCAAATACAGTTCCTCATACTTTTGCTGATTCGTTGTGGATGAGGGACCTGCGTAAAATCAGAGATTTTGGAGCTCTTTCTTCTTTTCAATCGTTTGTGCAACCTGTTATTGGAAATGGGACGAAAGTCCAGTTTTGGAACTGGCCTTGGTGCGGGGACCTTGTGCTCAAAACTGTTTTTCCAGCGCTCTATACTGCTGCCGAAACTAGGGATTGTTGCATAGCAGAACTTGGGCTTTGGTTTAATAATAGATGGACCTGGAATTTCAAAGCTTGCTGGCAGTCGGGGTCTGCTATTAACTCAGCATCGGTTTTGGTGCTTCAAAATCTGGTGTCTAACATCCAGATTTCGTGTAATGTTGATGATACTTGGGATTGGATGTTAAACACAATAAAGATTTTTCTGTCAAATCCTATTACAATCAGCTAAATTCTGCAGTGGCTGGTTTTCACTTCCAAGAGGCGGATTTGCTTTTTATTAAGGTGGTTTGGAAAATTTGTGTGCCTTTGAAGCTTAAGATCTTCGCTTGGAGGCTGACTTGTGATAGGCTACCGACTCGCCTCAATCTTGCAAATAAGGGCATTGTGACTTCTTCCTATGACAAAGTTTGTGTTTTGTGTTTCCAAGAGGAGGAGGATGCAATGCATTAATTCTTGACCTGTTCTAAAAATCATCTCTTGTGGACCAAAATTTTTGATTGGTTGGGAGTGCCTTTGATAGCAACCGATTCTATTAGTAAGCATGCCTTGCTTTGGTTTTTGGCTTTGTTTGACAAGGGTAAGGAAGACATGATTTGTTTCGTGTGGTTTGTCACGGTATGATGTATTTGATCAACCAGGAAAAACATAATCTTTAAGGATGAAGTTTGTGTTGTAGAGGAAATTTTCAACCGTATTGTGACTCTCTCATGGAGATGGTTGGAATTAGGTTGTAAAAGATGTAATTTCTACGATTGGACGAAACACCCTTTTGACTTTTTGTAATAGCTTAAGAGTTGTTTGCCCTCTCTTTTTGATTGGTTTTTTGTATGGGGTTGGAGAATCCCTTTTTCTCCCTTTAATACAATTTGCTTATAAAAAAAAACAAAGTAGTTTATTTGTCCTCAAATGCCAAACCCATGTCTCAATTTTTAATGGTGCAAGTGTGTTAACTTTGGACCACATATTTAGTGTAGTACATAATATCATGCATGTAACAAATTTCTTGCAGTTTTTCCCGTCATTTCTGTTTCTCAGCTAAAACCTTTGCATGTAATGTAAATTTGCGGAAATTTGTATGATTCAAAATCCACATGTAAATTCGCAAGATTTTAAATCTGCAAGTAAATCTGCAGCTAATACATTTTGAAATTTAAAAATAAAATTAACTAAATTTAATTGATAAATTTAGACTGCAATTATCCTTTGCCATAATTTAATGTGAATACTCTTGAATTTACAAGAATGTGGCTCGCTTCCATTAAGTATATGCATTACTTCTACTAAAAAAGATACACGCATAAATAAACAATAGTGACATTCCCCAACTACCCAATCAGGTGCCAAAAAAAATCAACAGTGAAATTATGGATTCAAATGTTAGTGTGATAAAGTTTTTACTAATGATTGAGGATGGCTAGAAGACAGTCTGATTTGGGCGAGAGAAACCAAAAAGTAGAATTATCAAAATTGCAATCAAGTCTTCTTTAAAACTAGTAGGAACCCGTGCATCCGCACGAGTTCTGGTTCGGACCGCGTAAATTTCACCAATTATATATTGAATTAGAATAAAAAAAATTTTCAATCATGTCAAAATAGTTATTGTAAAAATAAAATGCAAATTCATTAAACCATAGAAAAAAGAAAATAAAAAAAATAAAAAAAAAATGAAAAAACATAACTTAGACTTAGACAAACATAAGTTATAATACATTAAATTTTATTTTAATGTACCCAACGTATATGTTACTAACACCGCATACATAATAATTAAATTAGAGTTATAATTTAACTGTTACAGCCATACGGTTACTATTCCCATACAAGCGGTAAGTTACTATGCACTGTTGCCCATCTACCCATAGTAGACACTCAAGTAAAGTGTATTTGAAAAGCAAATTTGTCCAGTCTTTTCCATTTATCACACTTACAACACAAAAAAGGTTGTAGGAAAAGCAAACCCATCAATTCATGGAAGGTCCAGACGACCACCGTTCCAAACTGGTCGAAGAAGAAGCGAACAACCACCGTCCATTATTGAAGGAAGATAAAAGTAAGAGGTAAGTGTCGTTGTTGTGTATAATAGGTTTACCAATAACCCTGAACTGGAAAAAAAAAGTGACACGAAGAAAACTTTTGGTCATTGCATGCGAAAGTATTTTACAAGTGTTGTTGAGTGGAAAAAAATCAATTGGTTATGGTTTTATGACCCATTCATGTGGTGGAGTTTAATTTGAAAGAACCGTGTTTAAAATATTTTGTTTGTTATGATCTTATCTGATTTGTTATACTTTATTTGAACTTGCGTGCAAAAAGATTTGTCTGATGTTATCTGATTTGTCATACTTTTGATTCACTTGCAAACAAAAAGATTTGTCATACTTTATTTTTACATCTGGTCTGCAGATCAATGAAATCACCGGAGGATATCGCCTTCGATATGTTGGAAGCTGAGGAGAAAATGTTGTCAAGAAAATGCAAACTGAGGTTGACTGATGGTCGAGAGTTTGTTTATAGCAAGATATCCATGATTAAATCGGCACTCAACGCATCTACCGCATCAACCGTCAATGGGAGGTTAAAAAACCATTTGCCTTATGTCATTGAATTTAATGTTATTTACTGATCCTTATATAATCTCATTTATTTTGTGTGTATTTGCTAATTCTAGGGGCAAAGGACCAGCCGAGCCGGACGACAAGAGGGTTGCAAAACCTCCCACGATGATACCATCTGTGTTAGATGGTCGCCACAGTAAGGGGGCTTCCAATTCAAATGTGGGACGGAATGATAAGGGCAAAGGAGCTGCGGTTGCTGAAGAGAGTCAACGATTGAGGATAAATTAGGTCGTAACCATTTCGTCGGATTCCTGAAGGTAATTTAACCACCCTTTACATAGTCCATGACATGTTTGCATTACGTAACCATTTACGATGAATGTGTTGGAAAGGTCAATAAACTATATTTGGGGTTTATCTGTTTTTGATTCAGCTCAGTAATAGTAGCATATTTTGATTCACTTTAGTTATAGTAGCAATTAAATACAATGAGTAAGTTACCAGCAAGTTACAATTTCTTTCAATCACACATTTTGTTTTAAGTTGAATATGAAAACAATCACACACGTTTGAATAATTGTGTATATTTGCGTATATGCCTCATAACTGTTATTGTATATTATACTGTTGTTGTCATTGTTTATAAGTGTTAGGTAGTTATTGTATATTATAAGTGTTAAGTAGTATATTATACTAAAATTGTTAGACAAGTTGTATGGAATGTTTCAGCTCTGAAGAGGAACAAGATGTTTCTGGTAGTGTTCATCTTGATGTTGCCGAGCGGCCAAACTACATTTTGTGGGAGAAGATAATAACAAATGCAAAAAGCGCAAAGAAGAATGTCCTTGTAAGTTTTGATATTTGTAACAAAGTTTTAAAATTTGTAATTATTGAATTGATTCTGAGTTAATATTCAAGTAGCTGATTAACCATCATTAACTTGTGCAGCAACTACCACAACATGTAATCCAGACCGGGTGTTTAGAAGGAGTGGAGCATATAGAGATGTATGACCGGGACACCGATGAGAGATATGTTTGTGAAGTGCATACTCAGGAAAGGCCACATTGTGTTGAGCAGTTTATAGGTCAAGGCTGGTATTCATTTGCCAAGGAAAGAGGGCTTACTAATGGAGACATCCTCCGTTTCAGCTTAAGGGATCCTCCGGCCAGACGCATCAATGTTTGTAAGTTGAAAGCTTAAAAGGAGGCAAAGGTTGTAGTTGGTGGCCCTTTAAACATGAATGTAACTGTTGAATGAAGATGAAACTATTGTCTTGGTTTTAATAGATGTTTTGCAGCAATATAATTGGATGTTAGTTTTTTAGTAGGGTTGGGAAACATGTGGTGTTTGTATGCAGATAGTATATAGGTTTTGAATAGCAGGATTTATAAATCCTGAAGAAGTAGAAGTGTGTTTATTTTGTGTAGTATTGTTGGTTGACAAAGGACTTGTATAAAATTTTATTTTTAGTATGGCATGATGCATGTGTTTACGTAGATCGTATGTAATTTATGAATGCATGGCATTGCAATAGATAGTTGTGCACGAAAATGATGATGAAAAAGACATACTAAAGGTGCACACCGTAATTTTAATGCCAAGCAAGGTTAAAAGTAATATATGTGGAGACATATGTATTTTGTCTATGATGCACTTTTTAAAAAAATGAAGACATGCTTTTATTTGGCATTATGTGGTTGAACCTTTACCAAATAGAATATGAGACTTTTAATAGGTGAAAGAACTCCATAGTCGCAAACATCATCACGTGAACACAAATGCCATACTTTATCTATAATACAATTATTATTTGGTAAAAGCCAAAGCTCAATAATGAGCTCATGTGAATAAAGTATTGGTAGGTGAGTGGTAAAGGGTATTAAATAGAATGCTGTGGAGTGTTAGGAAGTTATAACACAAAGAGAGGTATTCAAGAGCATTAGGTACCCATTACTCTCCCCTTGTCCTCCCCTTTCAAGTATTCAAGAATAATCATGGAGAATTGTGGTGTTCTAAAACACTTAGAACTCATCGACTGTTTTAAAATTGCCAAGCTATCTTCACAGGTAAGTATTATATTAGTCTGTTTGTTTATTTTAAATGCATAACACAAAACACTTTCACTTAAGAATGTTTAAGATGATGGTGTATTTGTTTAATTTCCAGAAATTTCTTGAAATTGACGACATATTTTTGAAATTATTCGGTGATGAGATAAGTAAGACATGGAAGATTCTAAACAACCAAGGTGTCCACCATGAGCCTATTCCCCAGTTGTTCCAAAACATAACTGTCCGGGTATGATATTGGGTAGAAATCTTTAAGAGTTTTCTGGTTCGTTTGAAACAGTTGTTCAATTTCAAGCAAAGTAAGATTCTGCAGCTCCGAATCACTCAAAAACAAATCTAAAAAAGTCGGAGATTTACATGTCTTAGTGAATATTAAAATTGGAGGCTTAAATTGCATTATGTAAAAAACATGAAAACGTGTTTGCTAATGGTTAGATATTGAACCGTCATATAGGCTGTAAGTATGGAACATATTGTTTGCTAATGTTATGTGTCGTGACAATAAAAATACACTTATGGAGTTATACTGAGAAAATAAGGAAAAACTAATAGTTTAGATAGTAAGAAACAGTTATGCAGTTATTCAACTTTAGAAATAAATAGTGGTCACGACTCTGTATGTTTAAAAAAAACATACAAACCAATGTCTTTACTAAATCCAGTGGAATATGATTCAATGTGAAAATAATGGAGAAAAAAAAGTATTACATTTTATAGATTGTACCATTGTTTTGTGCCAATTGTCTTTGGCATTGCAACAATCCGTCGGACAACCCATGATTCATTCCATACATGAGCAGGCCTGTTCAAGTTGCCTGACATAAGCATAACCACAAATAGCTTCCGAAGAAAATGACCTGATCCCTATTCACTGGCTTCTTTAATAGCCCCAATGTATTCCCTATCATCCTCAAGGAAACCCATAGCAAAACACGCATCCCTGAACGAATCGTACTGTGTACTACCAACCTTTCTTATTTCCTCATAACTTGTAGGTCCCTTGACCACCGTCAATATCATCCTTAGATAAAATAGTTCTCCAGTAGACGGTGGAACCTAAATCAAACGACCAATTGTAAACCTTTTCTTGCGAGGCTTCCATGTTCTACTTCATTTATTGTACACAAACATGCTAACAAACTGGCCGTATGTTAAATATCTAGCATGTTCATAATTCTGATTTGCAAGCAACCAGGCCGAAAACATGGATTTCGTAACGCTTGTCTTTTCTAGAATGTTCTCCATGCGGTTATAATCAGTGTAGTACAGAGGCTTCTCACTGATAAGATGGAAAAACATACGTTCAACCACGGGTTTCGTTCCATGAATGTTGTAAGCGAAGATTCTCCAAGTTTCCTCACAAGGAGAAATGTATCTACAATCAAGGCATTGTTTTATTTCATCAATGTGTTCATTACTCGTCGATGTGAAATGGTTAGCCTATACAACGGAAGCGGTAATTCTATCATATCCCTTGTGAATATATTTGAATAGATATTTGATCGACGTACTCTGATTACACCACTCCATGTTAATATGAGCCTGGTACTTCAAGAGCAACATAGTGTTGTAAGGGACCACATGTCTATTGTCCAAAGGGATGCCATTTTTTTGAATTATGTGTGCAGATGACCTTCTCTTGTACAAAGGATAGCCTTCAGCATCGACAATTGTATTTTCAATGAATCGCTTACGAAAGAATTTAGTGCATTTTCTATTCTTCATACACGGTGATGATTCCCTTGACAAACCACAGGGTTCATGTACCATATGGGATTTGACCAAATTGTACAAAGTAGGATGATGTTCGGGGTTAGGTATCTCAGCACAAATGATTCGGTCAATGTTAGAAGGGGTGGGATATTTACTTTCAGGATGCAAGAATATCAGAATGTGGGTGTGGGGGAGGCCTCTTTTTTGGAACTCTATTGTGTACATAACTGAGAGTGCAAAAAATTCAAAAAGTAATTAGAAAGTCAACATTGATCAAATACAATAAGGAATACTTCAAAAGTAAGACTTACATGCAATAACACGGCCAAGGAGATGTTTCTTTGTTATGTCGCGCATGAGTTGGTCGAATTTTATCTTGAACACCTTAGCCACAATATCAAGACGGTCGCTTGCATTTAAGTTATTGGGTTCCAATTGACGTTTTATTTCAACCCAATTTGGGTTACAAGTAAAGGTTATAAAGAGGTCAGGAAAACCCAATTTACTTGAAATCGCCATTCTGTCAAAATAGAGTTGGTCCATGTACCGCTTGCTTCCCACAAAACTTGAAGGCAACACAACACGTTTTCCTTCCTTGTTACTTGCATGTGAAGTTCCCGCAGTAAACGGTTGTTGTATGTTGTTATACTTACCAACCCTTAATTTTGATTGATTCTTGCACAACCAATTCAGCCGTTCAGTTTCCATCATAGTGTAACCGTCAACCAAAAATTGTTGGAAAAGACGTCTTGAATGGAGCAATGTTTTCGGTTCATCACTGCGCTCATGAAGGCGGTAGCAAAGCCAATCTTTAATAGTTTGTCTGTTTTGCTTTGTCACTGTTCTTTCATGCTAGTACTTGTGGAGTATGTTATCCCTGTAACCATCCTCCCCATATGCGAAAATCAAGGGGTATTGGTACCCAAGATAAGCCGGGTGAAACTCATCGATTCTCTGCAAGCCACCGTCACGCTCATGTATTATGATGTCCCTTTGTTCGGCAGTGTCAACATCACCCACAATTAGCGCAGTAACTTCTGAAACAGAAGACGTGTTATATACCCGATCATCGTCGGGTCGACTTGAAATCAGTTTCAACCGCAAGTCTTGAAAGGTATTATCCTTCAACACATCCCTTGCCATTCTGAAGGCTTTAGCATGAACATTGTACTCATCCAACATTACCTTCAAGTTGGTGACAATATCCTTTTCAATATTTTTGTTATCCCTACAATGAAAACAAAAGCATACATGTTATAAGAAAAGAAAGTGCCAAAATAAGTTGTTAACAACAATACAGTACTTACGTATCATATAAAAACTTTAGTATTACCTGAAACAATCCATTCTATTTTCGACCTCATTATCGGTGTCAAATATGTAAAGCTGAGCATACTGTGGTGCTGCACTAATCTCGGGAAGCATGGTTCCGATCCGATGGAAAGTTTGACCATGAAGTCGCAGAGTAGGAAGACCATTATCCCTGGAATAAGTTGTGTCAAATTTCATCCCAGGAGAAGTGAAGGAGAACATTGCGTTGTAAGTTCTAATGTTTTGTTGAAAATTTTTACTATGGCGCGATGTTCGATCGACCAAGAGCTGTTGTATGAGAGGATGAGGTTGTTTCATCAATGGCAGCACGACCTTCCTGCTCTTGCAACAAATATGGAAGTTTACAAAGGCGGCATGTCTGGCCTTATGTTTACGTTCCTGATACCACATCAAAGCCTTACAATGCTCGCATTCCCAAACAGGTTCTCCGATGTTAAAATACTCTGCTTTTAAAAAATTAAGTGAGTCATTGTTGACAAAAAAAAATTCAATTGGATAATGAATTGAGAAAAAAAATAACCTTGAAGGTGCGATTCAAGTGTGTCTTCGAAGGCGTCATCATCAGATTCTGATGAATTTCCCAGATTATTCCCTGATCCATAATCTGAGTTGTCATCGGAAGAAGAATAAGCAGCACACATATGAAGGGGATTTAGTGTGGAGTCAATGTTAATGGGTGATGGTCCTGTGTGGGGAGCATATTTGGAAGTAGAAGCAAACACATTTGAGTTTATGGACGATGTGTTTCGGTTCATCGTCATGGAATGGCCAATGTTGTGAATACGCGAAGAACCTACGACGAAAGAAGGTTGCGGCAATGGTTCACGTGTGTTCAGTTGAGATAACAAAATAGCCATTGAATTACATTGGAAAACAGTCATGTGAGAATTCATGCTAGGTGCTCGTTCTGGTGGTCTATGGATAGCATCAACGCACGACCCTAAAATCTGTGTTGGTTGTGGTTCATGGTTGGCATTCAAATTTACAGAAGATGATACTCCACATGAGTATGATGAATTAAACATGGGAAACAAATTAATGCCAGCACGCATATCGAAACGTCTTCGTTTTATCGGACATGTTGGCAAAACATGTTTTGTGGAGGGGGCAGTATGATTGGTGTTGACAACATCAGTCAACGGAACTGAATTAATCGTATGGGAGGATGGACGAACTGTAAAGGTAGGTGTCGAAGGCGAGCCGACACAATTTTCCTTGTTAATTATGGATTGTTTATGTTTCTTCTGAAGCAACAATGATCTTCTCCTTTTCCTTGCAATGGATGCAGGTGTTTCATTGGTATCAGGCATCACGACGTTATATCTGCAAATGGAACGGGTTCATGGCAGTTAGCATCCAATAATGTTTGAAAGATGGTTATCAAAGTAATGCTACGTACAATGTTTTACCACAAGTTAGTTGCTATGTAAAAATAAGGCAAGGGTTACCAAGATGAGTTGTACTGGCCGTTAGTTTGGAATGAGGAAGATGTTTGATTCATGAGCACAAAATGTGTGATAGGAGGACGTCACTGAAAATCTGAGTATTTGAGAAAGGTTAAAACATGCCCAAATAAGGAGACACTGTATTCCTTTGGTTTTTGTATGTCAAATAAGAAAAGTGTTTGGTAAATAAACAGTGAAAATAAAAAATAAATGGGAATGACAACCATATATGGGCAATACACGTGGTGCGAAGTCAAGTTTCATCCAAGAAATAATGATGGGTGCAAGGTATATAAGCAAATCTATTGAAAATTGTGTCCAAAGAATTTTTAAATGGTAGATAGTCTACATAAAAGCAAGGTAGGGTGATATGAGTTGACATGTTGCCATATTTCTCAACTGCGCCAGAGTGAATATGAAAAAATGTGTTTGTTGTCATTTGGAGAACTGTGCACATAGGTTAGAGGAAATGGGTGTGTCATTTTAGTTGATATTTAAAAGTGTGTCATCATGGTTGATATTAAATAGTTTGTTAATATTGTATAATTAGATGGAGATAGTATAATATATAATAAGATTTATCCATTAATTCTATAGTTTTACTGGGATGGTAGGATAAAAAATAAAGTTTGGTTTCTGTACAAGTCTGAGGTTTCTGACCTATTAGGTTGTTGCCCAATATTTAGAATGCTTGAAGCCCATAATGTAATATATTAGATGGGGTACATTTAGATAATTAAAATTGATATGCACATATGTATAGGTTGGCTCTGTATAACCAATTTCGTGCAGCCACATGACAAATCTAGATTTCTGAAACGAATACATTAAGTTGTATATGTAGAAACATATTGACATAACAAAGTTGATACTATTATATTAATGATTTCATGAAGCATAGTTACTACGACGTTTTAAAAGATATTCAAAATACATCCCATAACTTGACAAAGGAAATAGTATGTTCAAAATCAAGAAACTTAATTCAGCAAAATATTACATAAGGCTGTGGCCAAAAGTTGTTGGTAGTTAAGTGTTAATATTTTGCTGAATGTTTAAATCCCCAAGCAGCAAGGCATACGAACAGTTAAATCGCCGCCTTTTTACCGCGCTTGATGACTTTCTTAGCTTTGGTTGACGAAAGATCCCCCTCTGCCTGATTTTTGCCAGATGACTCAAAGGAAGCGTCGGGAGATATCCTCTTAACATTAGCTGTAGGGGTGGCGGGATCGGGAACATGTGTAGAGGAAATCTCAGCATCCTACATCAGACAACAAAAAATGGTTTTTCAAAATTGCTCATGCTTCAATCACAAAAATTAGAGGAAAACTTGAGTGGACAATGTTGCCGGTACTTTATATCACAGAGAAATGTAAAAAAAAATAACTTATAAATTTAAGGGAATATATTCGACGTAACCGTAAATATGTGATTTAAAAAACATGCACGGTGGATGGATCATATACTCATAATAATGAGTTTTACGCTGTCAAGTTGTTTTACATATATATTCCAGCTCTATGTTGGTGTACACTTTGTATCATTTTTTATCAATACCTATACAGGCACAAAAACCTGTTGTGCATAAACTACTGGATTGTAACAGACAAAAAGTGTTTGCATTTAGCCACAAATACCTATACCAGCAGACAACAAAATACATAATCAGCCCAAGCATAAAGTACTGTTGCAACAGACTGAAAGTGTTTGCAGTCTAATTATTCGTAAAATCATAATGAACATATGAATAAAGTACCGTGATTGGAGTTAGCTTATCAAACGGTGCGTCTTCGTAAACACTCTCCAACAGCTATAGATAGAGGAACAAATTAGTAGGCGTCATCATGGATTGAAAGAATTTCTATTATCTATGTAATTGAAAACAGAGCTACAAAATATGAAGACTAACTTGGTTTGACTGAGAACTGATGTAACACCCCAATTCCCATCACGAATAAATAACACATAAATAAATCAGAGTGAATAAAAATTTATTTTTCCGACAGAAATAAGGATGCCACATTTGAAGAAAGAAAATACAATCCCTGCTCATAAATTTGATACATAACACAAAATGGAATAACCTAAAAGGGAAACTTTTTCCAACAACAGGAAGTTCAATTATGGAATAAAGCGGAAAGATCCATAACTGACTTGTTTTACAAAATAAATTGTTTTATAACATCAAAATATTCATACAAAATAGATCCAACATATGTATACATATATATACAACAAAAGCGTTCCCCGACTCCCGTGTTACGTATCAGAGCAGACAGACTGACAAACGAATGGAGAAGTAATCTTCACAAAAGCCTCCAAGACTACTAATCTGCAATTGCCTCATAGAGCAACAAACCACAGCAGAAGGGTGAGAAATAACAACTAAATCAAGATTGCATAATAATATGCAAACACATATAAGTTTACATGCATAGTTATTCTCACCACAAACATCACATACCAATACATATAACATGCCACAGATACATAACATATTTCTGATAATCCAACAACATAGCATATATCCATTACACCGACATAATCACATGTTCACACATAAGGCATACCAAAGTTATAACATATGGAAACATACCCCACATCGCATAGCATATGTCTATGCATAAAACATATTATCCACAATTAATGCATTAATCACATATGCACATCAATTCACCAATTCAAACATAAATCTCAACACATACTCAATCAATTCACAATTTCCCACACATAATCAATCCATTCATGATTTTCCACACATAATCAATTCATTCATTATTTTCCACACATAATCAATCCATTCATGATTTTCCACACATAATCAATCCATTCATGATTTATGCAAATGCAAAGAGACCGACAAAACGATTCTGTGCAAATGCGGTACCATCCATCCATCATTCTCATCATCAGTTCACTCAGGAACTATTGGAATCATCGCTTGTTACTTAGTGTAACCCCCCGTCGGGCAAACGATGTTCCCCGTCGCTCACACCTCTTTGTATAAGGCACAAAACATTTATGGATCGCTTTAGGTCCTCTTTGTATAAGGCACACGATCCGATCGCTTTAGGTCTTCTTTGTATAAGGCATACGATCGTCTATAATCATCGCTTTAGGTCCTCTTTGTATAAGGAACACGATGTTATAGCGGATTCCCTCTGGAATCGTTCCATCGCTCACACCCCACAAGGGCACACGACATCACCAGAATGCATATCATGATGCTTGGCATACAATGACTCATGACAATCAAATGCATACATATATACACCCATGTGAACCATTCCAACATCCATAATCATGCTTTGAAATCAAGCCCAAAACAATGCATTTATTTGCCATAAGGCCACAAACCATCATCACAATATTTCATCACATATATTCCCCTCATATAACATCACACAAGCTATACTTAATATATCAAAAGCACATTGCATGATAACACATCAATCGCACACAATTACGACGGTAAAAGTCGACAAAACGACACATTTCCAAATTTCTGACATAATTAAATCGGTCACTAATACCAAAACCATTTTTATAAGAAAGAACAACTCAATAGCTTTCTAGCGGTACCAAGAATGCCTCAATCAGAGTTACGGATCAAAAGTTACGGCATCGGACGCAAAATCGGGAAAATTCTACACCCTCTCTGGTCCTACGCGTATTGCCTTGGGCCATACGCGTACTGCCCAGCTCGCTCGCCCATCCATACGCGTATTGCCCAAAGTGATACGCGTAAGGGCAGAGACTAATTTCTCCCCAAAAATTCCACTAAAAACCTAGTACGCGTATTGCCTCACTTGATACGCGTAATGCCTTGCCAAGTACGCGTACCATTACACAAATCAGTAGAGGGCCGTGCAAAATGGGTTCCATATGCGTATTGCCCTCCTTTTCCCCTTGCCATACACGTATTACCCTAACCAATACGCGTATTGCCTTGCCTGATACGCGTATGGGCAGAGAAAACCCAGAATTTTTCCTGCATAATTCTGCTGCGAAAAATCATCCAATTTCCTCTCCAATCCTCATCTAAACACTTCCAAATCACAATATATCAACCACAACATGTTCCAATCATAACAACAAGTATTCTACGCAGTTTATATCGAGTTTCAACCGCGAAAACATCGATTTCTATCAATTGTTCAACAATTATCAATGAGAGAAAGTTGTGAAACAACCAAAACAATCACAACAAACAACACATATACATACACAAGCAAGATATAATTGAAACTTCTCACCCTTACCCGATTAATCGCGCTTGAACGGATGATTTCTTCTATTCCAAGTTTTCCCTTCTTTTCCCTTCTCTTCCTTTCTCTCTTCTCTTTTTCCTTGTTTCTATTTTCTCTCTTTCTAATCTCTATGTTTCTATTTTATGAAAAATAACCAAGCAAAAGACCAAAATACCCCTCAGCTCAAATATCTCGCAAACGCTCTCAAAATGCGATAAAACATAAACAGCGATGAAATATATTTCGGGAAATAAAAGTTGAAAAGAAATTATAATTTATTGTAAATATTTTACCTATCAGGGAAATTAACCAATTAACTCAATTAGCAGGCAAAATACAATAAATTCACACATTTCACAAAATTCACATAAATGAAATAAATAAATACATTTAAACAAATCGGGGCGTTACAACTCTCCCCCACTTAGACATTTTCGTCCTCGACAATATACTGATACTAACAACTCGGGATACGACTCTTGCATCCGACTAACAAACTATCATGCCAACAAAAGGCACACCACGAATAACACAACTGACAAACCACCTTGCTAACAACAGCTACAACAACGACACCACAACGACGATAACTACAACGACAAGATGCAAAGCCCATACAATGCACTTGACGACTAACTCACGACTCAAAGAAAACCATGTTACGAACACCCAGGTAACACTCCTCTAATTCCCCACAAGGAATTAGCTACTCGCACTCGAACCATCACCATGGAAACGAGGCAACAACAAAGACAAGAACCTAAAGTTCCACGACCCAACATCGATTCAATAACCTCACACAAGCTTATTACAATAATGCTACGATCCACCATCGAACATACAACCAAACCATCCATCTACATAGTATCCCATGAATAATATTTAAACCTTTCACCTAACACTTCCATTCTGAAATGTCCAATGGTCTCACCATTCCTACATGATCCCAATGTTCAACCTATGAACTCTTACAAGTCCCACACACATATACACAATATGCCACATCACGCTTCCACTGCGCACTCTGATTACTTGTAACCCATCAAAACTACCAATCTCACGTCCAAAGTCTAACTCTTTCTCATATTCGCCAAAAATCACTGTTCACTTTTAATATACCCAACCTCACACTCTACTGTGTTATCTCACACGCCAGACACAAGTCTCTGAATTTCTCAAATAATTTTAATTCTCTGACCATTAACACAGCCATATGACAAGACTATCGACTTAACTCTTCAGGCACAACATTAGCTTTTCCTGAAGGATAATCCAGGCCAAATTCATAACTCGTCACGAATTCTAACCATCCTCGTTGTCTCATACTCTATTCCTTCAGACCAAACAAGTACTCTAAACTCTTGTGATTACCAAACACCTCGAACCTAGAACCATAAAGATAACACCTCCAAATATTCCAACGCAATACAATCGCAACCAATTCCAAATCCGGAATAGTATAGCTCCTTTTTATGAATCCTCAATTGTCGTTAAGCGTAAGCCACAAATTTACCCTCTTGCATTAACACACTGCCTAAACTCATCAAAGACGCATCCCAATACCTCGCAAACGGTTTATTAGGATAACGGAGTATCAAAACTGGAGCCGTAGACAACTTCTACTTTAGCTCACCAAACTTACTCTCAACGAACATCCAAAGCAACAGACTTACCCTTTGCAAGTCAACTGAAGTAACGAAAACGCTAACTTGGAAAAGCCTTCCATAACCTCCGGTAGTAACCAACTAAAGTCCAAAAAGATTCTAATCTCCTTAACCAACTTCGGAGCCTCTCAATGTAGAACTACATCTACTTCCGATGGATCCATGACCAAACTCTCATCTGAAATAACATATCCAAGAAAACTAACCTTTTTTCAACCCAAATTCTCACTTGAATAACTTAGCATAAAACTTCGTCTCTTTTCAACACTTGTAATTCAAATCTCAAACACTCTACCTGTTCTTCCTCTGAGTCTATAACAGATCCGAATACCCTTAATCAAAACCACCACGAACTTATCCAAATAAATATGGAAGATATGATTCATCTACTCCACAAACATTACAGACGCATTACTAACACCAAATAACATCACTGTACGTTGTAATGCCCAACCAAATTCCAAAAGATATAAATTCTTAAAGCTTTTGCAAAAAAATTTCACTGGGTAACTGGTTACTCACATACAAGCTTAACCGAGTAAATAGCAGCCTGTCCCGACGATAACAACCATAACCAGTCACACTAAATCGATCAAAGCCTCAACTCACACAATTCACCACTCTTATCAAACAATCCAAACAACTGTAATTTCACTCAAACTCAACCAAACCTCTAAGTTTTACTTTCCATTGTCTCAATACCATTATACACATCATGCTTGTTATTCCGTTCAATCATCCTTCCTTTTTGTTACTAACAACACTAGAGCTCTCCAGGCGACACACTTGGCCTCACAAATCCCTTTTCCAGTAAATCTTCCAACCGCTCTTTCGATCTGAGTAATGCTAACGCTAACATCCAATATTCCATCCAGAAACACATCTGGAAACCACACACAACTGGCAGCCCCTCACTGTGGCCTTTCTGCCAATTTCTAGAAAACTATCGTCACAAACATAACAACATCTTAGTCTCATCTCCTAAGAGTTTTCTACTTACTTAGCAGATATAAACCTCAACTATTCACCTTCGTCCAATTTAAGTTCACTCTCTACTCTCTGAGAACAACCATTAACGATACCCAATCGTTCTCTCTCAACGACTTCCCAACTGAACCAACATACCAAAACCTCTAATCTGTCTCATCTTCCGATATAAGAATCTTCATCTACTCAACAAAACAATCTATAATCATTTTCCTTAATTCCAAACAATTCATTGCACACGCTATCAAAGCCAGAAAGACACGTCTATTCCATCCAACATAATTCCGTCTACTATCAACAAGAGATTAAGGGTGATCAGTTCCTCAATTTGTCAATAGACAGCCGACAATCATGATGGGGCATAAACCGTCTTTACCAAACTATAATAGCATTCCTTGCATCCTGTGCACAAAACTACCTAAGGCAAAAATCCTTAGTTTACACAACCTTACCTCCGCATTCCCTCCGGATCCGGGAACAACACTGTCCAAACAACACTTACAATCCTGCAACCAACGCTCCACCATTGAAGCAACTTGGAGGGGCACCAACTTCTCCCCCACTTATCTCATTCTCAATCCTGAAGACAAAAGATTAGAAAACCAGAAAGCACTGACAGTGTTTCACACACATATCACGTACTAAGGGACAAACAACGTCGACAGTATTCAACTGTCACACTAACTAACTCAACAACTTGGCCGGACGGACCGACCTGCTCTGATACCACTAAATGTAACACCCCAATTCCCATCACGAATAAATAACACATAAATAAATCAGAGTGAATAAAAAAGGATGCCACATTTGAAGAAAGAAAATACAATCCCTGCTCATAAATTTGATACATAACACAAAATGGAATAACCTAAAAGGGAAAATTTTTCCAACAACAGGAAGTTCAATTATGGAATAAAGCGGAAAGATCCATAACTGACTTGTTTTACAAAATAAATTGTTTTATAACATCAAAATACTCATACAAAATAGATCCAACATATGTATACATATATATACAACAAAAGCGTTCCCCGACTCCCGTGTTACGTATCAGAGCAGACTGACTGACAAACGGATGGAGAACTCATCTTCACAAAAGCCTCAAAGACTACTAATCTGCAATTGCCTCATAGAGCAACAAACCACAGCATAAGGGTGAGAAATAACAACTAAATCAAGATTGCATAATAATATGCAAACACATATAAGTTTACATGCATAGTTATTCTCACCACAAACATCACATACCAATACATATAGCAAGCCACAGATACATAACATATTTCTGATAATCCAACAACATAGCATATATCCATTACACCGACATAATCACATGTTCACACATAAGGCATACCAAAGTTATAACATATGGAAACATACCCCACATCGCATAGCATATGTCTATGCATAAAACATATTATCCACAATTAATGCATTTATCACATATGCACATCAATTCACTAATTCAAACATAAATCTCAACACATACTCAATCAATTCACAATTTCCCACACATAATCAATCCATTCATGATTTTCCACACATAATCAATCCATTCATGATTTTCCACACATAATCAATCCATTCATGATTTTCCACACATAATCAATCCATTCATGATTTATGCAAATGCAAAGAGACCGACACAACGACTCTATGCAAATGCGGTACCATCCATCCATCATTCTCATCATCAGTTCACTCAGGAACTATTGGAATCATCGCTTGTTACTTAGTGTAACTCCCCGTCGGGCAAATGATGTTCCCCGTCGCTCACACCTCTTTGTATAAGGCACACAACGTTTATGGATCGCTTTAGGTCCTCTTTGTATAAGGCACACGATCCGATCGCTTTAGGTCCTCTTTGTATAAGGCACACGATCGTCTATAATCATCGCTTTAGGTCCTCTTTGTATAAGGCACACGATGTTATAGCGGATTCCCTCTGGAATCATTTCGTCGCTCACACCCCACAAGGGCACCCGACATCACCAGAATGCATATCATGATGCTTGGCATACAATGACTCATGACAATCAAATGCATACATATATACACCCATGTGAACCATTCCAACATCCATAATCATGCTTTGAAATCAAGCCCAAAACAATGCATTTATTTGCCATAAGGCCACAAACCATCATCACAACATTTCATCACATATATTCCCCTCATATAACAGCACACAAGCTATACTTAATATATCAAAAGCACATTGCATGATAACACATCAATCGCACACAATTACGACGGTAAAATTCGACAAAACGACACATTTCCAAATTCCCAACATAATTAAATCGGCCACTAATACCAAAACCATTTTTATAAGAAAGAACAGCGCAATAGCTTTCTAGTGGTACCAAGAATGCCTCAATCAGAGTTACGGATCAAAAGTTACGGCATCAGACGCAAAATCGGGAAAATTCTACACCCTCTCTGGTCCTATGCGTATTGCCTTGGGCCATACGCGTACTGCCCAGCTCGCTCGCCCATCCATACGCGTATTGTCCAAAGTGATACGTGTATGGGCAGAGACTAATTTCTCCCCAAAAATTCCATTAAAAACCTAGTATGCGTATTGCCTCACTTGATACGCGTAATGCCTTTCCAGGTACGCGTACCGTTATGAAAATCAGCAGAGGGCCCTGCAAAATGGGTTCCATACGCGTATTTCCCTCCTTTTCCCCTTGCCATACGCGTATTGCCCTAACCAATACGCATATTGTCTTGCCTGATACGCGTATGGGCAGAGAAAACCCAGAATTTTTCCTGCATAATTCTGCTGCGAAAAATCATCCAATTTCCTCTCCAATCCTCATCTAAACACTTCCAAATCACAATATATCAACCACAACATGTTCCAATCATAACAACAAGTATTCTACGCAGTTTATATCGAGTTTCAACGGCGAAAACATCGATTTCTATCAATTGTTCAACAATTATCAATGAGAGAAAGTTGTGAAACAACCAAAACAATCACAACAAACAACACATATACATACACAAGCAAGATATAATTGAAACTTCTCACCCTTACCCGATTAATCGCGCTTGAACAGATGATTTCTTCTATCCCAAGTTTTCCCTTCTTTTCCCTTCGCTTCCTTTCTCTCTTCTCTTTTTCCTTCTTTCTATTTTCTCTCTTTCTAATCTCTATGTTTCTATTTTATGAAAAATAACCAAGCAAAAGACCAAAATACCCCTCAGCTCAAATATCTCGCAAACGCTCTCAAAATGCGATAAAACATAAACAGCGGTGAAATATATTTCGGGAAATAAAAGTTGAAAAGAAATTATAATTTATTGCAAATATTTTACCTATCAGGGAAATTAACCAATTAACTCAATTAGTAGGTAAAATACAATAAATTCACACATTTCACAAAATTCACATAAATGAAATAAATAAATACATTTAAACAAATCGGGGCGTTACAACTGATATGAAGGAAAAATGATGGCTGAAAAGGGAAAAACAACAACAACAGTTGAGAAATAGACATCATGAATCAAGGTGGTATAAACCTAAAATTCAAACTATTCACCTGATCAGTTCCCTGTGATCCCTCTAGTTGTTTAATTAGTTCCTTATCATTAAGAAACTCCACAACAGAGCAACTCTTGTACCTGGGACACCACTTAACCTTGAATGCATACTTCAGGTCCAACATTGCATCCAATGCAAGTGGAAACTCTAGGGGATCCGTGATTCCGGCCTATCATTTTAAACAGACATGTTAGTCTGAACAATTGTAGCATAAGCATGGTTAGCCAATTAAATAAGAATCTGAATGGATGAAACATATGCGAGGTAACACAAACCTTTATCATGGTTGCACGTAACTGGGCAGCCAATGTCTTCAAAAGATCGGCGGCTTCCCGATCCCAGAAAATGAAGCTACCACAACAGCCATCTTGCTTGACCCCAATCTCAAATTTATACCTATGAAACATTTAACCATCGAACAGTCTTAAAAATCAATGGCATCGATAACAATATTGTAATGAAATAAAAGAGACGTCAACCTCCAGATTTCAGCTTCGGTTCGGTGGCCGTCCCCGAAAAAAAAAGGTGGTTTGTCACCCTTAGCAACCTGAGGACATTTATGGAAGGTTCTATAATGCCAACCGTTAGGAGATGCAATGACCTTGTCGGTCCTTACGACAGTAACGCAGAAAGTTGTCTGAAAATTACAAAGACACAATGTTAATCTAATTTGGTTCTTTTATAACTTAAACCAAAAAAACAAAATCTCAAGTGAATCACCTCATTTAATGTGATGATCTCTTTCGACAAAAATTTTTCAGTGGGGGTAAGCTGAGAACCCGAAGATTGTTGGGACCAAGAACGGTTGTGCGCCCCCGATGCCGAAGATTTTCCAAATTTAAAATTCACGGGCAACCTGCATTTGTGAGATACTTGTAAGAAACAACATTTCAAATGAATTATTCACACAGAGTTCAAGGTAAATAAATAGTCTTAGAATAATGGAGTTACCTTCTTAAAAATTCAGTGATATCGGGCAAATCCTCATTGATATGAATTTTGGTAATGTTGTATGTGTTGGTAACGGCCAGGGGATATTTGCCTACAATACGAAAGACAACATTAAAAGTGTGTTTGGAAGTTCAAAAGTATCTTCAGAAAGGTACAAAAATCAGAAACCCTGTTGTGCGTGTGCTAACCTTCTTCTTTAACCTTAGCATATCTCATCAGTATTACAGTTGGTTTCGAAGGGTCCTGATGTTTTTGTTTGTAATAAAAAACTCCAAAGCATAGCCCTCCCACAGAGTACAATGCATTGTGTTGTCGCTAGTGTAAAGTAAATGAAATGATCAGAATATATTGGAATAACATAAATGAGAGGGTTTACAAAAGTAATAGAAGAGATTTTGTCATGTGACATACGATAAGTCCCTCAATACCAAGTTGACTTGAGCCTTTTTTCCGCCGAACTGAGATTGGGAGTATTCAATTTCATCTACGACACCTATAACATCTAAATAAAAGGGAAGCAAGATAGTTTACTTAACCTATAGGAATGTTTCAAAACACAACATGGAAATGAAATGGGGAAAAATACCTATCAGAAGATTCTTCAGCCATTTGCCTGAGATTATGTCCGCAAAAGGCGTAAGGTGAAGTTTCTTATCAGGGATTTCATGTTTACCAACATCACCCACCGTGGTCCCACCAGTGAATTTCAACAGATATTTATGGGAAGTAGGTTTGAAAATCAGATCGTTAGGCTGAACTTGAAAGTTCGACATCGTGCAAGTTGCGCTAACGGACAAAGTTGAGTCAAAAGCTTGTCTAAAGATTGTAGGAACAACGACATGAATGTCATGACCCTGAAACATGCAAATAATGAACATGAGTATTGTTAAAGCTCATATACACCACCAATATTGTCAAAGCTTTAAAACAACTTGTAAGGAAGTGTGAGGAAAATATATTTTGAAACAACTTTAAAAGGAAATCAAAAGAAATATCAAATAACACATATTTTGTCAGATAACAATGGCTATTCTCGAAACATCAAACGAACATACACTAAGATTGTAAAGTCACCTATTTGTCGACAACAACCATCTCAAAATGCTCTTTGGTTGTCGTTGTAACCTTCCATTTGTGATGTATCTTGACAGCAAGCTTCCATAAGTCCTTGCTATCATTGATGTCAGAAACTGGCTCAAAAGGGCGCGCCATCTCATTCGGGTTTGGAAGGAGATAAAACGGTGTCGGAAGTTCAAATGAAGAGATGAAGCAGAAAGAGGTTGAAGAGAGAAACAAAGTGGTTCAAAGCGAGATATTGTAGAAACGTATTAGATGAGGAGAAGCTTGAGTGTGTTCACTTTCCAATGAGTGATATGAAGGTGAACAGTGTTGTAAAAGCTGAATAGGTAGGGTTGGTGCATTTTTTAAAAGTGAATCAGTTAGTTTTGTGTAAACCAAAAGCATTGGCGCGTCAGTCAACAAAAGTAATGACGTTAGAAGCTGTTGTTAAAGAAATGTGGTCTTCTAAGCTTGACATGTGTCCCAAAGGGTATAAATGTATTTTTAGTGGTGCCATTCTTTCTTATATGGTAGATAATGAATTGTTTTGGTAACTATCACATGTGATTATTATTCATTACGGGACCATGAAAGCCAATGCGCACAGTGGACCCTATGTATGGCACGTCTTATCGTTAATCATTTTTTGATTGCTTAGAAAGTGTCACGTGGATCATATTTTAAGGAATTTTATTTTAAAATAACCAGTTTTTCAACAATAAATACCAAAATAATCACCTTTTTAAATAATTTACCAAACTAATCATATTTCAAATAAAAATATTTGGACAACAAGAGGAGTAGCCAGAAGGCATGACGCATGCATTCATTATATGTACATAGACGCCATGCATGATGATGCATGTTTATAGTGACAGTCAAAAGACGTAGGTACGAGTGAGTTAAATTACCCTGGGATTTTATGTAAGGGTACTTTATAGTGAGGTTGGTTGTGGTTTTGTAATTGGGTTAGGATACTCTTTTGTATCCTTGAAATATATTTTGCTTATTAAAAAAAAAAAGACGTTGGTAAAAGTCTATTTACCGTAGGTATAGAACGAAATATTTATACCTACGACTTTTTACCGTAGGTACAACGAATTATATGTCAAAATATAGGTTTTTAATTACCTACAGTTAAATATCGTAGATATAAGTATATATGGTTATACCTACAGTAAATAGATTTTTACCTACGACTTTTGATTGTTACTATAAGTATTCGCCAAGGAGCCTATGTAATAAAAATGCATCTATGCGCCATATCCGTTGGTTACTTTTTTTGTGTGCAATTTTTGTTTGTTTGAAAAATAATTAGTTTAATAAAATATTTGAAAATATGGCTATTTTAATAATTTTTTTGAAAACATGATTATTTTTTAAAAATTCACATTTTGATCACGCATATAGGATTAAGAGTGAAAAGCTAGATATGAAATCTCGGTATAGATTTGCCCTTGTTAATTGCAAGAGGGAAAAGACATTTCTATAATTTTAAATTATTACGGTTTTTAAAATAAAGAGATGAGCTTTTGGTTATTATTATTATTATATAGAAATGTTTGTTCAGAATAATTGAGGATTATAGTTTAGTTAAACTAAACTATAGTATTATATATGATTTGGAATATTAGAATCATAATTAATTCATAAGACATAAATAAAAGGAAAATTTTGGAGGTAAACAATTTTGATCCAATTGCGTTAACAAAAATCAATCGTATTCATTGTCTTTTACTTTTATTTAATTTTAATTTACTATATTGATTGATGTTTTAACAATTAATATAAGATAACAATTAACTTCGATGCAAAATTCAAATAAAAAAGGTTTGACGAGATAAATAACTTTAAATTATAGCAAATAATAGTTATGATTTTCTGACTAAACGACATGGAAGATATGAATTAAATAAAGGTGAAAGAGAAAGTAATAAAATAGATATAAATTTAATATCAATTAAAATTAATATAATTTAATAAAAAAAGAAAATGACAATTGACATGTAGGGAAAAATAGAAATGAAATCAATAGTGTAGACTGGCTTTTAAAATTTAGAGGGGTATATGATATTGTTTGTATTATATTCACTCAAGATTTTTTGAGACAATAACTTATTAGCCTACCATTGAAATTATGTGGAAGAAATAGAAATGCAATTTTGAGACAATAACTTATTGGCCCACCATTGGAATTATGTGGAAGAAATAGAAATGTAATTTATCTTTAACAGCTTTGTAGACAGGTACTAGTACTACTCTTCACAAAAAGGACATACCGTGACCGCGTGCTATACATGCCGAACTACTCTTCTCTGCTTTTACCACGTTCCATTAATGCCGCATCACATGTTATTATCTCAAAAAATCTTCAGTGAATATAATAAAAAAAATAAAAAAAAAAACAAATCAATTGTATGCTAGCAAGATTATAAATTAATCGTTATATATTTCTAAAACTAACAAGACGAACTATTCTAATTTTATGTCAATGCCCCATTGTTGGATTATTCGATGGATCAATACGAAAAAACATTTTTTATTTTGAGATTTATTTTAAGACTAATATATTTTTGTGAGAGATATACTATATACTCACTCAAAATTTTAAGAAGCTAATTGTGTATTTTTTTCACTTATAAATGCTAAAATCTTCACATTTCTAATTAATGTGGGACTTTTCCACACTACTCACACTTATTTTTCTCAATAGTTTTTTACGAGATAAAGCAATCGCAACAGCCTGTAACTGGTTACATAAAAGTTGTAATTGGTTAAAGTTTTGAAATTTTAGATTCTGCAAAAATGGCAAGTGCAAAAACGTCTGTCGTCAAAGCCCGAATTGAAAATTTATTTTTAAGGTTGGCCAAGAGGGGTGATAGACAGAGACAAAACATTTATTTATGTTGCAGTGAGCCATAACATCAAAGAAACATTTATTTAGCACACATGTAATACATCATAGCAAATACATCAAAGTAAAACAAATAGCACACATGTAATAATACATCATAGTAAACACAACACTCCTAAACGTAATACATCATAGCAAATAAATCAAAGAAAAACAAATAGCACACTTGTAATAATATATCGTAGCAAACACAATACACTTAAACATGTAAGAAAAAAAAGAGTTCTTCTACTTGGAAATCCAAACAACATGATCCTGAGGTAGGAGGTGGCAAACCGGAACAGTTCCAGGTTTAACTTTGAGGACTTGAAATGCCAAATGATTCGGGTTCCATTCTGATGTATCAGTGTGAAACACATCAATAGCTTTAACTCTGCTTCCATCTGCACCCTCCAAAGGAACTGAGTAACCCTTAGTTGTATTTGTTTCGTGGCAATAAAACACTGCATAAGGGTAACTCACTTTGTGGCACACAACAACTTTGTTCTTGTCCCCCAACTTCTTCACTCCTTCTGCTATTGTATAATGTTGAAACACACTTTCTTTGTTAATTTCTGTTGAAAGAGCCTCAACATTTTTCCCAAGTTTAGAAGTAATGAAATCAATCATGGACTCCAATGATGTTACACAAAGTTTTTCCTCTCCTTTGATGCCTTCCTCTTCACACTCACTAATTGTGTTCTTCACAATACGAGCACCCTTTGACCCTTTCTCGATGTTCAGTTTGTTGAGAATGTATTCCATCTTGTTCGATGAAAAAGATATCGAATTAGCAATTTCTCTAGGCAAAAATTTTTCCTCATTATAATAAGTGGTCTTGACGAATTTCACGAATAATTTTGTTCTATGGTGTAAGTCCTTTTCAAAGAAGAATATTGTTGCATTTGGTTTAGCATGCAATTGAGTCTCACTTCCAGCATACCTAGGGTAAATCAGAGGATTAGGTGATTCTTCAGAATTTACATCAGTCTCCTTTGCAGCATAACGATGGTACCACAGGGGATTAGGTGATTCTTCGGATTTTACATCAGTCTCCTTTGCATCATAATGGTGGTACCACAGGGGATTAGGTGATTCTTCGGATTTTACATCAGTCTCCTTTGCAGCATAACGGTGGTACCACAGGGGATTAGGTGATTCTTCAGATTTTACATCAGTCTCTTTTGCAGCATAACGGTGGTACCACAGGGGATTAGGTGATTCTTCGGGTTTTACATCAGTCTCCTTTGTAGCATAACGGTGGTACAACAGGGGAATAGATAATTCTTCGGGTTTTACATCAGTCTCCCTTGCAGTATAACGGTGGTACCACAGGGGATTAGGTGATTCTTCGGGTTTTACATCAGTCTCCCTTGCAGCATAACGGTGGTACCACAGGGGATTAGGTGATTCTTCGGGTTTTACATCAGTCTCTTTTGCAGCATAACGGTGGTACCACAAGGGATTATGTGATTCTTCGGATTTTACATCAGTCTCCTTTGCAGCATAACGATGATACAACAGGGGAATAGATAATTCTTCGGAATTTACATCAGTCGCTCATCCATCATCGTAGCCTTTTTTAACTCCAACATCTACACCTATTTAAAGTAGGAGATAAATTCTAAAATTGAATAATTTTAAACATGTGGAAGTAAATTTACATCTATACATTAGTGTTTAGAAATGGTTTAAAGATATTAGTATATAAGCATAAATCTTATAGTATGAGACTGACCAGGGAGTAGGAGATTAGTGATGGCTTTTGGCATTAGAGAGTTGGTAAGCAGATTAGTGATGGCTTTTGGCATTGGAGTGTTGGGAAGAATGGACTTCCAGTAAAGTTGAGGTGGTAATGTTTCAGCATTAGTTGCCAGTATCACAACCTGCATTTGAGAATATATTAACATTACTAATCATATTTTTACAAGTAAAAATAAAGACATAAAATAAAATAACAACTATTTAAATAAATGAAAGTGGTTGAGTTTATGGAGTTGTAAGCAACCCACCATGAAAAAAGTAATAATGTGAAAGAAATGAAACTTCATATTGAACCAATGAAGCTAAAATTCTAAATAAGAAATGATGAAGAGAAGAAGTTGAGATGGAATGAAAAACAAAGACACATGCAGCCTTTATATAATGTAGTGAGAATGAATGGTATTAGTTTTGAGTGTGTAGTGGATTGGAAATGAATGGATGAAAGAAATCTTATCCAATAACATTTTTTTAGCAGGATGAAAATCCATCCATAAAATTTGTTTTTATTTTTTTTACAATAATTTATTTGATTTTATAAAAAAAAGATCTGTCGAAAAATTCCTTAAAATATTTGAACCTGCCACACTTGTTGATGTGCTGCACCTAGCTTATCTATTTTCTCATTCCTAATGTTACTATTGTTTTTTGTCCAACGTAAAGAGAAAGCCAAGGAACTGTCTCAAGAAGATATACTGATCTTTATTTACTTTATCATTTTATATTTATAGTTTCTGGATTGTTGTTATTTCTTGTTCCCGTTTAAGATATAAAAAATATTTGTTTTTTTCACGCATGAAATAATTGACCTCTCAATTAGTTAACTGATAGAGAGGTTTTTTTCTTCTTGTAGCATACTGTTATAAGTTGTGTTGATGTTTGGTAGTTGCTCTAGGCATTGTAGCATGATTGATTAGCTTCTTCTTTTTGCTTTTGTCTTAGGTTGTTGGAGTGTTGACATATAGCTATACTAGACAGGTACTCTCTTCGTTTTTATAATAAGTGTTTGATTTGAGTTATGCGTAGTTTTTAAGAAAATAATTAAATGTATTGATTTTAATGATAAAGTTAATATTATTTATTAAAATATTTTATTAATTATAGTTACTAGAGTAGTTGAATAGAATAAAAGTTAATAAATAAGGGTATAGTAATGAAATAATAATATTGAAGTGAAGTTCTTTTTAGGTGAAAAAGTAAATTAATTAGTTAAAAAATGAAAAATAAAATAAAATTTTGAGTGAATGAGTTATGTATTTGTTAATTTTGTTAAGATTTTCACTTGAGATCAATATATTATTTTTGTTTAATAAATTTATTAGGTTGAAATTCTGGGTGTAGTGTTTGTATTATCTAATAACATTTAGAAGTCATTTATAACATGCAAATTAATAAATTGTAAATATTTCTTCTATACTAAAATTAAAATTTTACATCCAATGATTGATACCAAATCATTGCAAGACAAAGGTAAATGCAACGTATGCCTCAAATATTCTCTGTGGTGCAACGTATGCCTCAATTATGTAGAGTGAATGCATATAGAAAACACTGGTAAATGCATTCACTATGATTTATGCTGTATAAACAGGGTTCTCGTTGGAGTAGGTTGAAGATATTAATTTTAGATGGACCTACCAAATTGAGTGCCTGTTGAAGATATTAATTCTAGATGGACCAACCAAATTGAGTGCCTGTTGAAGATATTAATTCTAGATGGACCAACCAAATTGTGTTACACACTATATACTTCTTTTCCGCTTTTTTAATACGCATGAATGAAAATATAAAAAATAGTTTTTATTTAAATATAATTTAAAAAAATGTTATGTGAAAGTTACTAATAGGAAGTGTGTGGGAGTTAATAATAGAAGTTATGTGGACGTTAATAATAAGAAGTTATTAAGTAAATTATAAAATAAATTAAGGGTAAAAATGGTAGGAAAAAAGAGCTACACCAAAATAAAGTATTCCCTTTATATATTGTATAGATTTATAAACCAGTAGTATTTACATAATATTAACCAATTTTATTTTAGTATTTTTTTTAATTTGAAAATTTATTTATTAAATTATAAATTATTGTTTGAATTTGATTGATATTATATATTTTATTGATTAATAAATTAGTAAAGTTGGTTAATTATCATCAATAACATATATTTTTGTGGTTAATATAACTAGCGTCCAGACGGGCACTCGCGTGCCCGTCTGTCTGCTTTTTTAATGCGCATGAATAAAAATATAAATAATAGTTTTTATTTAAATATAATTTAAAAAAATATTATGTAAAAGTTACTAATAGGAAGTTTGTGGGAGTTAATAATAGAAGTTATGTGAAAATTAATAATAAGAAGTTATTAAGTAAATTACAAAATAAATTAAGGGTAAAAATGGTAGGAAAAAAGAGCTACACCAAAATAAAGTATTTCCTTTATATATTGTATAGATTTTTATATTAATTCCATTAACGTCTATTAATGACTCCGAGTTACAGTTTTTAAAATTTACTAACGTCTTATTAGCTAGCAAGAAACTAGAACAATCAAAATCAGTTAAAGAAAATTAGGTAAAAAACTAAATACAAATTTTAAATACTGCCCAATAAAGGTAGGGTATGTTAAGTGTATTATTTTTCAGTAAATTACTAATCTCTTTAAAGTATGTTTTGATGAAAGATTTTAATGAAGGAAAATAATTTTTTGAGAGAATTTAAAATGATTTGATCAAAATTTATTATATAAATAAAAAATATAGAGAATTGTTAAAATAATGTAAATTTATGAAGTATTTTATTCAAGTTAAATTGAAAAAATTTCAAATAACACCAAAAAGTAAAGAATTTAAAATTGTTTTTTTATTCTATATAATGTGAATATTAAATTGTTTATTATTAATTTTTCAAAATTTGCAAGATGGTCCTCATATTTTATGGAAACTTTAAATTCACATCCAAAATTTTCAAAAAATTGCAAATAAATTTTTAATAATTTTTAATTTTTTAACAAGATTTTAGTCCTTCCAAGCTGGTTTCATTGCGTCTCATTCTTGGGGTTAGGGTTTCTCTGCGTCCGGTTTTTTTAGGAATTGAGGAGTTTGGGTCATCGTTTATGTCGTTTCGTTTTCATTTCGTATATATCCATTCTGGATCCTGGATCTGTGTTAACATAATGGATGCCGAAGGTTGGAAAAAAATTAATAGGAGGACTCATTTTTCGGATGCAAATGCTAGGCGATCCATTTGGAAAGCTAATGGAGGTAAACGATCTGTGTCAGATTCGCAGGAGGTTTCTTCATTCTTTTTCTCGGAGTTCCCGGATTCGTTCGAAGCAAAGCAGATGTTTGATGTTTTTAAAGAACACGGTCTGGTATTGGAGGTTTATATTCCTCCTAGAAGAGACAAGAGAGGTAAGAGGTTTGGTTTTGTCAGGTTCAAGAAAGTTGTGGACGGATATCTCTTTGCCATTAAAATGGACAATATTGTCATTAATGGCAAAAAGATATTCGCGAATTTACCAAAGTTCCATAGAGATATCAGAAAGGTTGATAGGGGTGTTAATTTCAACAAGTTTCGTGGACCGGTTAGAGGGAGTCATATGAATGTGATACATAAAAAACTGGGCGGAAATTCATCAGGTGGTGCTCTATCTTATGCTCAAATCATTATGGGTGATGTTGGCACTAACATGGTCAGGAATCAGGGTCCTAAACAACATCATAATAAGGTTTTTCTCGGCGAGACCCCGAATTTTGCGCATTTGAGATTCAACGTTAATAGTGAAGAAATGGAGAGATTTAACCAGGCTTATGTGGGAGTGTTAGAAAAAGATGGGGTTGCCTTTGAAGTGATGATGCTATGCAAATGGAAGGATATTTCAATATCAAGATCACGCCTTTGGGGGTCAATCTTTGTTTAATGGAGGAAGAATCGGTTGGGGTTATCAAGCAGGTGATCGAGGAAGATAAAGAGTGGGTGTCAAAATGGTTTTCTGATATTCATCCTTGGTCTCCGTCTGATGTGGACAAAGAACGACTTACCTGGGTTAAATGTTTTGGGATACCCTGTCATATTTGGGGAGAAAATTTTTTTAAATTTTTATCTGCCAGGATTGGTACTTTTGTGAAGATGGATAAGGATACCCAGACTCAGTCTAGACTGGATGTTGCTCGCGTCTTAATTCGCACTAAATTTGCGATGAACTTGAACGAAGTTATAAATGTTGAGGTGAATGACAAGACTTTCTGTATTAAGATTATGGAGGACTCTTTTGGTCCTTATCAAAGAGAATGTAACCATAGCAGAAGGGAACGTGGTATGTTTGAAATCTCAGAAGAAATTGAGTCTGACAATGAGGAGGATGACGAGTCCTTAGGTGTGGACGGTGAAGTCTTTGGCGATCAGAGTCTTCAATAACATTTCGGTTCCGATGATGGTGATATGGGATTTACACATAACGTTGGTGATGTGGAGAAGTGTGATGGTGACGGGACATCCATGGTTGGTGGTGGGCCAGACTTGGTTCAGTGTAATACGGAAGGGGTGGATTTAACTGAAGATAGAGATGTTGCGTGTACTTTACCTTTAGATAAAGTTGCTGGTAGTGTGTCAAAAGTCAATGACTTTAATGAAGGTTCTGACGAGACTGAGCACATTTCGCCTACTTTTATTAATAAGACTCTGTCTATTACTCTTGGTGTTTCTGAACCTACACATGTGATACCTGGTTTTATGGACAACCTTTTACATGATCCTGATCAATAGACAGATGGAAAATACTGCACTAGCGCAGGGTGGTCATGTGAATAAAAGTCATAAAAGAGGCAGTAGGAGTGGGCTTAAGGAAATAGAATTGGAGGTGGCCTTGGAGGATCCTGAAAATGGTGCGCACAAAGCTGTCGTGGGAGAGGTTCCAAATAACTTCAATTGTGATTTGGTGGTTGACATTCCTGGTAACAACACTGGTACACCTAACATTGCATTGTGTGGGTCGGGTGGTTTTAGACAAAGCACCTCTCTTGGTTTGGAGTCTCCCAAACATAGAAAGAAAAAGAAACTATTGGTGGATATATACCAGAAGATACGGATATTGTTTTCTCCGTCTTATTACTCTTCGTTGCTTCGTGCAGAAAGTTCATATCAAATCTTTTAAAATCACGTTTACCTACTGAACAAAATACCGATGATGTTGATGATCAGTCCACATTTTCGTTATCCGGTGATAATACGTCTGTGGCTGGAAATTTAATTGGCGATTCTAGTTTCTTCAGAAGCAATTCCAGAATTAAAAAAAGACTTGAAAGTTTACCTTCTAGGGTGTGGGAGTCTATAAAAATGCTCGGTATTGAGGCAGATGAAGATGATGAAGTTTTTGAGTCCGTTATTCTTAATCTGGAGACCGGTGATAGAATAGAAAAGAAAGGAAAGAAGGCGGTAGCTAAAGGTGTCCCATGAATTTTGTCACTTACAATATTAGAGGGTGCGGCAGTAGTTTAAAGAGGAAAAAAATCAGGGATACGCTTAGTAAGGGTGGGGCGGAAGTTTGTTTTATACAAGAAACAAAGTGTTCTCGTATGACAGATGCTTTAGTCCATAGTCTTTGGGAAGACAGTAATTGTTTATGGACTGCATCAAATTCAGTTGGTATGGCTGGTGGTTTACTTATTATTTGGAAGGAAGGTAGTTTAGTTCCTATATGTAGTTACATCGGAAAAGGATATGTTGGCATGAAAGCTATATGGAGAGGGCGAACCTGTTTCTTTTTCAATATATACTCTCCTTGCTCGAATGTGGAGAAGATAGAATTGTGGAGTACATTGCTTCTTGTAAAGAATAATCTGGAGGCGGGAGAGTGGATCATTGGCGGTGATTTTAATGCAATTAAATGCTCTGGATAGAAATTAGGTGGAGATAGTCATAATAGAAGATTGATGGATGAATTTGCGGAATTCATTAATTTATCTGGTTGCATCGATTTACTGGTTTCCGGTAATAGTTTTACTTGGTTCAAACCGAAGGGTAAGTCTTGCAGCAGGTTGGACAGGTTTTTAGTTTCTCCTGGCCTACTAAATGACTGGAATATGGTTTGTCATAAGGTTGGAGAACGTGACATTTCAGACCATAGACCAGTTTGGATTTCGGGTAAGAATACCAATTGGGGCCCTAAACCGTTCAAAGAGTCATGGGAGGATATTGTGGTGGAAGGGAAAACTTCTTTCATTTTGTCCAAAAAGCTTCAACACCTTCATGGGAAGCTCCGGTGGTGGAATACAAACATTTTCGGGTGGATTGATACCAAATTGGTTACTGATGTTGGTATTATAAATGCAGTGGAAGATATCATGGATGATAAAAATGGTGATATATGTTCTTAAATTCTCAATTCTAGGAACATGGCGGAGGATAATCTTTGGAAGCATCTTAGGTTGAAAGAAAGCTTCTTAAAACAGAAATCGAGGATGAAATGGATCGTTGAAGGGGATTATAATACTAAGTCCTTTCATGCTGCTATTAAACATCGTTGTAATAGGAATACGATTTCTTCGGTTTACATTGATGGCCACAATGTGGAGGATGTGTTTGGGGTTAAAGAGGCTATTAGAAATCATTTCGCTGGCCGGTTTCGTAGAGTGGGTAGACCTTTCCCTAATATTGGTGCGCATGGATTCAAGCGGCTGTCTGATGATGATTGCAACATTCTGGAAGCACAGGTCAGTGTGGTTGAGATTAGGAATGTGGTCTTCGAATGTGGGGGGGATCGTAGTCCTGGACCGGACGGATTCTATTTTGATTTCTTTAAACATTGTTGGAATGTTGTTGGTACCGATTTTACAAAGTGTATTATGGAATTCTTCAATGGAGAAAAATTACCTAAGTTTTTTGCATCATCCTTCTTAGTTCTTATTCCCAAATCCGTTTCGCCGATGGATCTTGATGATTATAGACCTATATCATTGATTGGGTCAGTTTATAAGGTGGTGTCCAAGATTATGGCTAATAGACTTAAAAGAGTGATTAATAACATTATTTCTAATTCTCAAATCGCTTTCATAGAAGGGAGGAATTTGTTAGATGGTGTTTTAGCGCTTAATGAATTGGTCGATTTTGCTAACAGGAGTAAGAAAGAGGGTGTGATTCTTAAGGTTGACATTGCAAAGGCATATGGTTGCGTGGATTTGAATTACCTTCGTAAGGTTATGAAATTCATGAGTTTCGGGGACAAGTGGTTAAGTTGGATGGATAATGGAGTGTTTAACAGTTTCATGTCGGTCCTTGTTAACGGTAGTCCTATCAAAGACTTTGTAGTCTTGAGAGGCCTTCGTCAGCGGGACTCGCTTTCTCCTTTTTTGTTTACCATTGTGGCAGAGGGTCTTGCGATGCTGATGGATAGAGCGGTGGAGGGTGGTTCGTATACGTGTTTTAGTTTCAGCCATGGAGTTTCTTTTCACTAATTACAATATGCGGATGACTCGGTGATAATTGGGGATGGATCTTGGAGTAATCTGCGGGCTATAAAGGCTATTCTAAAAGGTTTTCAGTTAGTTTTCGGGCTTGATATAAATTTTAACAAAAGTTCTCTCTTTGGCCTTGGCGTGGAATCATCTTTTCTCTCGGCCGCGAGAAACTTTTTGGCTTGTAAAGTTGGTGTTTGTCCATTCAAGTTCCTCGGTATTTACATTGGCGGTATTCATAGGTTAATCTCGTTTTGGAAGCCGTTGATTGATAATGTTCAGATTCGTTTAGCTTCTTGGAAAGGTAAGTTTCTATCGATGGGGGGTAGAGTGAAGTTAATCAATTCAGTTCTATCCAATCTACCTATACACTATATGTCCTTTTACAAGCTTCCAAGCAAGGTTGTCTGCAAACTTATATCGATTCAAAGCTGTTTTTTATGGAATGGTACGATTAATAAGAAAGGGATATCGTGGATCCGGTGGAGTTCGATTTGTAAATCCAAAGAGGAGGGGGGTTTAGGGATCAAAGACGTAAAACTTTTCAATTATGCGTTGGTTTCTAAATGGATTTGGAAAATTCTTTCACCTATGGATTTTATATGGAGAGGTATTGTAAATTATCAGTATCATGACTTTGTATCTTCTTTTCATATTGGTGTAAGTTCTAAATACTCGGTTAAATCTTCTTTGTGGTTGCGAGATCTTTTTACGATTTCTTCTCATTTTGGTACCAATTTGTTTACGGGCCTGCTGTCGTATAAAGTTGGAAATGGAAGAAATTGTGATTTTTGGTGGTCTCGTTGGGTTGGAAATGAACCTTTGGCTCGCATTTTTTCGGATTTATGGAGTGTTGCTACTAATAAAGGCAATAGTGTTGCTGACAGTGGTAACTTGGTTGATGGATTATGGAACTGGCAGGTAGAGATTTCCACGGCTGACCCGTCTGCGGAGGTGATGATGCAGAGGTGTAGCCTACTGTCTGCGCTGCCAGATGCGCCGATTTATGGTGCGGCGGATGCCCATGACTCTGTTTTTTGGACCCTTGATGACAGTGGGGAATTTTAGGTGAAAAGCGCTTATAGGTTTCTTACGAAGCTTGTTGCGGGTGATGGTTTAGAAGAGAATCTTGCAGCAGCTTTCAAGTTGATTTGGTTGGCGCCGGTTCCGTTAAAGGTCAATGTTTTCAGGTGGAGGCTTATTCATAATAAGCTTCCGACGCAAGATAATTTATTTCGACGGGGAGTGGTCATTAATTATCACGACAAGGTTTGTCCGTTTTGTTTTCAGGTTGAAGAAGAAGCTGAACATTTATTTTTTCATTGTTCAAAAACTATTGTGGTGTGGAATTTTGTTTGTAAATGGTTGGGCATGAGAGGCATTTACCTTGGAGATATCCTTAGTCATCTGAGGTATTGGATTGAAGGGTGCATTTCAAACAATATTTTGGTCAGAAATGCGGTCGGGATGTGGTTGGTGGTTTGTTGGGTTTTATGGTTTTCTAGAAACAATATTATGTTTAAGGAAGAATTTTGGGACTTTGATACGATAACTCATAGAATTATAATTTTCTCTTGGTGGTGGGTGGGCAAGAAACATAAAAACCCAAATACTTGTAACTACTATGACTGGGTTAATGTTCCTTGCAATTTTTTGTAAGCCTAGTTTTTGAGGTAGGGCTTTTTTTGTAAGTGGGTTCGGACACCCCTTTGTATCCTTGAAATATAATTTTTGCTTATAAAAAAAATAACAAATTTTACAAATTGATCCCTTTAAATTTTTAAAAATTGCAAATTAGTCTCTATTTTATATTTTAAATTTGGCTCAAAATTTATGAAAATGACCCCAAGATTTTTACAGTGAATTATTTTAATACTTCATCCAAACAAAAGAATTTAAAAATAAATGAATTTCAATTGAATCATTTGAATTGCTTAGATTTTTGAATTCCTTAAAAATTATCAACTGCCTCATCCAAACACACTCTTAACGTGTGTTTGGATGAAGGATTTTAATGAATTAAACTATTTTTTTGATAAAATTTAAAATGATTTGACAAAAATCCATTGTTTAGATAAATATATAGATAATTGTTAAAATGATGTAAATTTATGAAGTATTTTATTTAAGTTAAATTTAAGAAATTTCAAATGGCATCAAAAAGTAAAGAATTTGAAATTTCTCATTTATTATATATAAAGCAAATGTTAAATGGTCTATTCTTAATTTTTCAAATTTTGCAAGATGGTCTTCATAATGAAAATTTCAAATTCACCCCTAAAATTTTCAAAAATTTGCAAATAAGTTTCAAATAAATTTAAGATTTTAAAAATTAGTCCCTTAAAATTTTTAAAAATTGCAAATTGGTCCATATTTTTTACATTTTAAATTTGATCCAGAAGTTTTAAATTTTATGAAAATAATCCTAAAAGTTTAAGCCAGAATTGGAAAGTGCAGCCTGTAACAGGTTACGTAAAAGTTGTAATCGGTTTCAATTTTAAAAATTCAGATTCTGCAGAATTGAAAAGTGTGGAAACGTTCGTCGTCAAATCCCGAATTGAAGAGAATGTGAGAAGATTAAAAAGGCAAAGAGGTTTGCCTCAAAGACTCCAAGATTGTGAGTTGTTCCGAGACAACAAAATCAATGACGATGGTGATTTCGTCCACTTTGCACTTCTGGCCGAATCCGAACCCGTTAAAACGGAAGTGGCTTTAAGTGATCCAAAATGGATTTGTGCTATGAAGGTGGAGCTGGAATCTATTGAGAAGAACAATACATGGGAGTTGGTTGATCTACCGGATGAGAAAAAACCAATTGGTGTGAGATGGGTGTTCAAATTGAAGACAAATCTCAAGGGTGAAATAATCAAGCATAAGGCTCGATTAGTTGTAGAGGGATTCTTGCAAAGAGAAGGAAGAGACTTTGAAGACGTATTCTCACTGGTTGCTAGGATTGAAATCATTATAATAGTTGTTGGAATTGTGAATAACAACAATTGGCCCATCTATCAAATGGACGTCAAATCTGCGATTTTAAATGGACCGTTTGAAAAAGAAGTGTATGTAGAACAACCCCCTAGTTTTGTTGTGAGAAACCAAGAGCTAAAGTTCTACAAGTTGAAGAAAGCACTATACGGTTTGAAGCAAGCTCCAAGAGCTTGGAACAAGAGGATAGATAATTTATTAAGAGGCGGCTTCAAGAAATGTGTATCCGAGCATGGCGTGTATGTGAAGACGGATTCAAATGATTGAGTATTTATCCTTTTTCTATATGTAGACGACTTGTTGATAACGGGAAGCAACGAAAACTTCATTTCTAAGTTCAAGAGTGAACTTATGTAAGAATTTGAGATGACCGACCTTGGCCTCATGACATACTTCCTTGGCATTGAGTTCTAGAAGTCCAAAAGGGGACTGCTTATGCACCAAAGAAGGTATGCGCTTGAGATATTGAAGAAGTTTGATATGGAGCATTGTAATACTGCCATTACTCCAAATTAATCGAGGCTATAAATATCGAAGAGTGAGGATGAGCAAGATGTTGATTCAACTCAGTATAAGAGGCTGATTGGATCCTTGAGTAACTTGCGCAATACGCGATCAGACTTGGCGTTTAGTGTCGGTATTGTGAGTAGATTCATGGAGAGATCGAAGGTGTCTCACTTGGAAGCAGTCAATAGGATCCTAAGATACATCAAATGATCGATTTGTTGCGGAATTCTCTTTCCTGCATTGGATACAGGCAAAAAATGCAATTTGCTCGATTTTACCGATTTCAATTGGTGCGGAGATATATATGTTCAAAAGTTTACAGCTGGATACATCTTTATGTTTAGTGGAACACCAGTCTCATGGTGTTGGAAGAAGGATCCGATAATTGCACTATTGTCTTCTGAAGTCGATTACATTATCGCTTCGTTATGTGAGTGCCAAGTTGTGTGGCTAATGAATCTATTGAAGGAGCTGGGCAGCAATGAGGGTGATGTTGTTACACTCATGGTTGATAACGTTTCCGCAATTAATCTTGCTAAGAACCCAATTTCACATGGGAGCAACAAGCACACTGAGATGAGGTTTCACTACTTGAGGGAACTTGTTAGTGTAGGAAAGTTAAGATTGTGATAATGTAGAAGTGAAGATCAAGTGGCTGATTTGTTGACTATGGGAGTCACAAATGATGTGTTCAAAAGGTTGAAGATGAGCATGGGAATGGAAGGCTTGGAGCACTTGTAATTCAAGTTTTCTAACCGTTTAACACGGGGGTGTAACTGGTTACAGGTGTCAAAATAAGTCAAATAACCTGAAGAAAAGTGCTTCTGGAGTTGGTGTAACCAATTAAGCATTCGTAGTAACTAGTTACCATTGTTTGTTATTTTCAGTTATTTAGCAGCTGTAATCAGTTGCAAGTTTCGTGTAACTGATTACTGGTTCGAGAATTTTACTTTTATGTTATTTGGCTTATGTAACTTGTGTCCCAGTAATACTTGTATAAATTCCTTGGAGGCATCCTCACCCATGTTAATGGAAATGTTCTCACCCTCAATTAATTTCTCTCTCTCTCAATTCCTTTCTTCCTCTACACACTCTAATTTCTCCATTATTCACCAATCTTATGGTTCCAAGTTCTAACGAAAATGACGTCTTGGTTGATCACAAACCTCTTGTTTTTTCATCAAACAACTTCTAACCACCAGGGGAGTGATACCCTACAAGTATCATCATTTCTCCCTTATCATCCAACTTCTTTCTAAGCTACCCTGAAACATGTCGATACGCTACAGAACCAAAAACTCTCAAATGGTTCAGATTCGGTTTGAATCTCGACCATGCTTCCTCCAGTGTTACCTTCTCAAGCTTCTTTGTTGGACACCTATTTAAGAAATAGGCAGTTGTGGATATCATTTTCCCCATATCTCTTTCGACAAGTTCTTCCCCTTTAACATGCTTCTTACCATGTTCTTGTTCAATTGATTCTTCTTTTCGGCAACACCATTTTGCTGTGGTGTATAAGTGTTAGCTGGCAAATTTCAACCAAGGAAAGAAAAACAGGTTCGACGGGACATGTAACGCCCCGGTTTTGTCTTATTTATTTAATTGAGTCGTTTTAATTATTTTTATTATTATATTATTTTATTCTTGACTTTTATTTGACAATATATTATTTTCATCGTTGTTTATGTTTTATCGCGTTTTGAGAGCGTTTGCGAGATATTTGAGCTGAGGGGTAAAATAGTCTTTTAGGGGTTTAGATATTTTATATAAATAGAGATTTGAGAGAAAATAGAGAGAAAGAAAAAGAAGAGAAAGAAAAGGAGAAGAAAGAAAGAGAGAAGAGGAGAAAGAGGAAAATCTAGGAAACCTCCGTTTTGAGCGCGGTTAATCGGGTAAGGGTGAGAAGTTTCAATTATATCTTGCTTGTGTATGTATATGTGTTGTTTGTTGTAATTGTTTTGGTTGTTTCGCAACTTTTCGTATCGATTGGAATTAGGAGCAATTGATAGAAATCGATGTTTTCACGGATGAAATTCGATATAAACTGCGTAGAATACTTGTCGTTAGGTTTGGATCATGTTTTGGTTGTTTTAGGATGTTTTGGAAGTGTTAGGGTTGGAGAAATGATGTATTTTGACCCCAAGTGACCTATGTTATCGCTACTGGAAATTCTGAGTTTCGCAGGTTCGCACTGCGAGCCACAGCGAAGGAATCAGCGAACGTTCGCTAGCCGTTCGCATTGCGAACGTTAGGTCATTTTTGCTACTGCCACGGTTCGCTGGGAGCTTCGCACTGCGAACGAGACAAATTTTCAGTTTTTGTTTTCTTTATAACTTTTGATATGTAAATCGGATTAAGGCACAGTCGGAAGCGTTGGAAAGCTCTTTCAATGCTCTTTATGATAGTGGAATAGAAACATATGTCCATGCCTTGGATTGATAAGAAAATAAGGAAAAGTGATGTATGTGTGAAAAGTATGTTTTATGTTTCCACCGTAACTCCCGAATCGAGAGTCCGATTGATGTGGGACTTGAGGCATTAGATAGATAACTTAAGATGCTATTAAATGCTGATGTGATACCATGTGTTAACCAAGAATATTTGGTAGAGGATAATTAGTGATTTGTAGGTTTTGTTGTGTTTGTTTGTGTTTGATGCGATATGTTATCGTCATATAAATGTGGGTCTTTTGTGCTATCTATATGATGTTGATGCATATGATAATGATGTTGTTATGATGTGTTGTGGGTAGCCTTTGTGGTGTGAATCCCTTGTGGAAGTAATTGTGATTGCATGATTGTTGTGGTTTGTGGTTTGTGATGAAATGCATTGTTTGAAGTGTTTTTCAATGCATGAATAATGATGATGAGATAATTCATATTGTTGAATTATGGTGATGCATTTGATTGTCATGAGTTCTTGTGTGTCAAGCATCATGATATGCATCTTGTGATGTCGTGTTCCCTAGTGGGTGTGAGCGACGAATCGATTCCAGAGGGAATTCGCTATAACGTCGTGTGCCCGTGTGGGGTGTGAGCGATGATTATAGAAGATCGAGTGCCCGTGTGGGTTGTGAGTGATCAGGTTGTGTGCCCGTGTGGGGTGTGAACGATCCATAAACGTCGTGTGCCCGTGTGGGGTGTGAGCGACGGGGAACATCGTATGCCCAACGGGGAGTTACATTAAGTAACGAGCGATGATTCCAATAGTTCCTGAGTGAACTGGTGATGAGATTGATGGATGGATGGTACCGCATATGCATTGCATAGAGTCGTTGTGTCGGTCTCTGTGCATTTGCATAAATTATGATTGGATTGATTATGTGTGGTAAATTATGCATTGATTTGTTATGTGTTGAGATTTATGATTGGATTGGTGAATTGATGTGCATACGTGATAAATGCATTGTTTATGGACGATATGCTATGTATGAAAATATGTGATGTGGTGGTGTGTTTCCGTATGTTGTGACTTGGTGTGCCTTATGTGTGAATATGTGATTATGTTAGTAAAATTGGTATATGTTATGTGTATTAATATGTGATGCTTGTGGTGAGAATAACTATGCATGTGAATTTATATGTGTTTGCATATTATTATGCAATCTTGATTTTAGTTGTTATTTCTCACCCTTCTGCTGTGGTTTATTGCTCTATGAGGCAATTGCAGATTAGTGTCTTGGAGGCTTTTGTGAAGATTAGTCCTCCGTCCTTTGTCGTCTGTCTGCTCTGATACGTAGCACGAGAGTCGGGGAACGATTATGTTATATATGTATAGAATTGTTGAATCTATTTTTGTGTTACTTTTGTATATGTACTTTGACGTTATAAAACCATTTATTTGTAAAACAAGTCGGTTATGGATCTTTCCTCTTTATTCCATAATTGATCTTTCCTTTTATATGGAAAACGTTTCCCCTTGAGGGTATTCAATTGATTATGTTATGTATCAGAATTATTGAGTAGGGATTGTATTTTCTTCATTTAAATGTGGCATCCTTGTTTCTGTCGGAAAAATAAATTTTTATTTACTCTGATTTAATTATGTATTATTGGTTCGCGATGGGAATTGGGGTGTTACATTAGTGGTATCAGAGCAGGTCGGTCCGTACGGCCAAGTTGTTGAGTCAGTTGGTGTGACAGTTGAATACTATCGTTGTTGTTTGTCCCTTAGTACGTGATATGTGTGGAAGCACTGTCAGTACTTTCTAGTTTTATAATCCTTTGTCTTCAGGTGTGAGAATGAGATAAGTGGGGGAGAAGCTGGTACTTCTCCAAGTTTCTTCAGGTGTGGAGCATTGGCTCAGTGTGCCGTTGGTTGCAAGATTGTAAGTGTTGTTTGGACATTGTTGTTTCCGGTTCCAGAGTGAATGCGGAGGTAAGGTTTGTGTCAACTGAGGAATTGTGCCTTAGGTTGTTGTGTGCACAAGATGCAAGAAATGCTATTATAAGTTTGGTAAAGATGGTTTATGCCCCATCATGATTGTCGACTGTCTATTGACAAATTGAGGAACTGATCACCCTTAATCTCTTGTTGATAGCGGAAGGGAATTGTGTTGGATGGAATAGACGTGTCTTTCCGGCTTTGATAGTGTGTGAAATGAATTGTTTGGAATTAAGAAAATGATTACGGATTGTTTTGATGAGTCGATGAAGATTCTTATATCTGAAGACGAGGCGGATTAGAGGTTTTGTACATTGGTCAAGCTGGAATGTCTCTGAGGGAGAATGTTTGGGTATTACTAATGGTTGTTCTCAGAGAGTAGAGTGTGAACTTAAATTGGACGAAGGTGAATAGTCGAGGTTATACCTGCTAAGTGAGTAGGACACTTTTTGGAGTCGAGACTAAGGTGTTTGTTATATTTGTGAGGCTAGTGTTCTGGAAATTGGCAGGAAAGCCACAGTAATGGTCCGTCAGTTGTGCATGGTTTTCAGATGTGTTTTGGATGAAACATTAGTGTGTCGACTTGAAGAGGTCCAACATGGTTGGTAAGGAAAAAGATGATAGTAGGAGGTTGCATGTTAACCAGTGAGTAGTATGGAAACTTGCGGTTGTGTTCTGGATAGCTTAAGTTTTGAATTGTGACGAATCGCAAACGATTTGGAATTCCTTGATGGTATGAGACTATGGAAATTTTGAGAAAACTTTGTGTGTGGATGTAATATTTAAGAGTTCTTTTTGGTTGGTTGTTGATACATGTTGGAAATTGTGGAATTGGACGGTTGAATGGGAACGCAAAGATTCGCTGGAGCTTCACAGTGCGAAGGTCAAGGCGAAGGCTCGCTAGTAGTTCGCAGTGCGAACTTTGTGCCCTTTTTCTTCTGCCTTGGTTCGCTGGGGGTTCGCATTGCGAATGAGGAAAGCGAATGCTCGCTGGGAGATTCGCATTGCGAACATGGCAGATCTTTCCAAATTGTTTCTTTCTTAACTTTGGCTTCGTTTATCCGATTTAAACGTTCTTTATATCGTTGTGGAGCTATGAAAGGGTTCTATGTTTTGGAAAGCGAAATATTATTTATGGAATGGATTTTTGGTCGATTATTGGGATTAGTCGGAACTACGTGAATTACGTAAAACGAAACTGTTAACACGTTAAAAGCTTCAGGTGATGCGTCTAGAATGTTTGTGGAGTATATGAATCGTATCTTCCATATTTATTTGGATAAGTTCGTGGTGGTTTTGATTGAGGATATTCGGATCTGTTATAAACTCAGAGGAAGAACAGGTAGAGTGTTTGAGATTTGAATTACAAGTGTTGAAAAGAGACGAAGTTTTATGCTAAGTTATTTGAGTGAGAATTTTGGTTGAGAAGGGTTAGTTTTCTTGGATATGTTATTTCGGATGAGAGTATTGTTATGGATCCATCGGAAGTAGATGCAGTTCTACAATGAGAGGCTCCGAAGTTGGTTGAGGAGATTAGAATCTTTTTGGACTTTAGTTGGTTATTACCGGAGGTTATGGAAGGCTTTTCCCAAGTTAGTGCTTCTGTATATCGGTTGACTTGCAAAGGGTAAGTCATTTGCTTGGGATGTTCATTGTGAGGAAAGTTTCAGAGAGCTAGAGTAGAAGTTGTCTACGGTTTCAGTTTTAATTCTGTGTGATCCTAATAAACTGGTTGTGAGGTATTGTGATGTGTCTATGATGAGTTTAGTCTGTGGTTAATGCAAGATGGTAAATTCGTGGCTTATGCTTTACGACAATTGAGGATTTATAAAAGGATCTATACTATTCTGGATTTGGAATTGGTTGCTGTTGTATTGTGTTGGAATATTTGGAGGTATTATCTTTATGGTTCTAGGTTCAAGTGTTTGGTAATCACAAGGATATTGAGTACTTGTTTGGTTTGAAGGAATAGAGTATGAGACAACAAGAATGGTTAGAATTTGGGATGAGTTATGACTTTGGCTCGAATTATCCTATTGGGGAGAAGCTGATGTTGTGCCTGAAAAGTTAAGTCAAAAGTTTTTATACATGTCAGTTTTGATGGTCAAAGAATTAAAATTATTTGGGCAGTTCAGAGACTCGTGTCTGGTGTGTGAGATAACACAGTAGAGTGTGAATTTGGGTATATTAAAATTGAACAGTGATTTTTGGTGAATATGAGAAAGAGTTAGACGTTGGACATGAAATGGATAGATTGGATAGTTTCGAGTAATCAGAGTGCGCAGCGGAAGAGTGATGTGGCACATTTTGTATTTGCGTGTGTGACTTGTAAGAATTCATAAGTTAAACATTGGGAACATGTAGGAATGGTAAGACTATTGGATGTTTCAGTATGGAAGTGTTAGGCGAAAGGCTTAAATATTAATCAGGTACTAATATGTAGTTGAGTGTTTTGGTCGCATGTTCGATTGGGGAATCGTAGCATTGTTGTAATGTTGTAGTATGACAAGGATGTTGGTATCATGGTTATGTAGAGGTTGTTGAAACGATGTTGGGTCAGGGGACTTTATGTTCTTGTTGTGTTTCGGTTCGAGAGTGAACCTGTGTGTGTTCGTAACTTGGGTATTCTTTGAGTTATGTGTTGGTCGTCAAGTGCATTGTACGGGCTTTGCATCTCGTCGTTGTAGTGGTCGTCGTTGTCGTGTCGTTGTTGTGGTTGCTGTTAGCAAGGTGGGTTGTCAGTTTGTGTTATTCGTTGTGTGCTTTTTTTGGCATGTTAGTTTGTTGGTCGATGGCAAGAGTCGTGTCCGGAGTTGTTCGTCTCAGTATATTTTCAAGGCCGAAAATGTCTAAGTGGGGGAGAATTGTAACGCCCCGGTTTTGTCTTATTTATTTAATTGAGTCGTTTTAATTATTTTTATTATTATATTATTTTATTCTTGACTTTTATTTGACAATATATTATTTTCATCGCTGTTTATGTTTTATTGCGTTTTGAGAGCGTTTGCGAGATATTTGAGCTGAGGGGTAAAATAGTCTTTTAAGGGTTTAGATATTTTATATAAATAGAGATTTGAGAGAAAATAGAGAGAAAGAAAAAGAAGAGAAAGAAAAGGAGAAGAAAGAAAGAGAGAAGAGGAGAAAGAGGAAAATCGAGGAAACCTCCGTTTTGAGCGCGATTAATCGGGTAAGGGTGAGAAGTTTCAATTATATCTTGCTTGTGTATGTATATGTGTTGTTTGTTGTAATTGTTTTGGTTGTTTCGCAACTTTTCGTATCGATTGGAATTAGGAGCAATTGATAGAAATCGATGTTTTCACGGATGAAATTCGATATAAACTGCGTAGAATACTTGTCGTTAGGCTTGGATCATGTTTTGGTTGTTTTAGGATGTTTTGGAAGTGTTTGGGTGGGAGAAATGATGTATTTTGACCCCAAATGACCTATGTTATCGCTGCTGGAAATTCTGAGTTTCGCAGGTTCGCACTGTGAGCCACAGCGAAGGAATCAACGAAGGTTCTCTAGCCGTTCGCATTACGAACGTTAGGTCATTTTTGCTACTGCCACGGTTCGCTGGGAGCTTCGCACTGCGAACGTGACAAATTTTCAGTTTTTGTTTTCTTCATAACTTTTGATCCGTAAATCGGATTGAGGCACAGTCGGAAGCGTTGGAAAGCTCTTTCAATGCTCTTTATGATAGTGGAATAGAAACATATGTTCATGCCTTGGATTGATAAAATAATAAGGAAAAGTGATGTATGTGTGAAAAGTATGTTTTATGTTTCCACCGTAACTCCCGAATCGAGAGTCCGATTGATGTGGGACTTGAGGCATTAGATAGATAACTTAAGATGCTATTAAATGGTGATGTGATACCATGTGTTAACCAAGAATATTTGGTAGAGGATAATTAGTGATTTGTAGGTTTTGTTGTGTTTGTTTGTGTTTGATGCGATATGTTATCGTCATATAAATGTGGGTTTTTGTGCTATCTATATGATGTTGATGCATGTGATAATGATGTTGTTATGATGTGTTGTGGGTAGCCTTTGTGGTGTGAATCCCTTGTGGAAGTAATTGTGATTGCATGATTGTTGTGGTTTGTGAATAAATGCATTGTTTGAAGTGTTTTTCAATGCATGAATAATGATGATGAGATAATTCATATTGTTGAATTGTGGCGATGCATTTGATTGTCATGAGTTCTTGTGTGTCAAGCATCATGATATGCATCTTGTGATGTCATGTGCCCTAGTGGGTGTGACCGACAAATCGATTCCAGAGGGAATCCGCTATAACGTCGTGTGCCCGTGTGGGGTGTGAGCGATGATTATAGACGATCGTGTGCCCGTGTGGGGTGTGAACGATCGGGTCGTGTGCCCGTGTGGGTGTGAGCGATCCATAAACGTCGTGTGCCCGTGTGGTGTGTGAGTGACGGGGAACATCGTATGCCTGACGGGGAGTTACATTAAGTAACGAGCGATGATTCCAATAGTTCCTGAGTGAACTGGTGATGAGATTGATGGATGGATGGTACCGCATATGCATTGCATAGAGTCGTTGTGTCGGTCTCTGTGCATTTGCATAAATTATGATTGGATTGATTATGTGTGGTAAATTATGCATTGATTTGTTATGTGTTGAGATTTATGATTGGATTGGTGAATTGATGTGCATACGTGATAAATGCATTGTTTATGGACGATATGCTATGTATGAAAATATGTGATGTGGTGGTGTGTTTCCGTATGTTGTGACTTGGTGTGCCTTATGTGTGAATATGTGATTATGTTAGTAAAATTGGTATATGTTATGTGTATTAATATGTGATGCTTGTGGTGAGAATAACTATGCATGTGAATTTATATGTGTTTGCATATTATTATGCAATCTTGATTTTAGTTGTTATTTCTCACCCTTCTGCTGTGGTTTATTGCTCTATGAGGCAATTACAGATTAGTGTCTTGGAGGCTTTTGTGAAGATTAGTCCTCAGTCCTTTGTCGTCTGTCTGCTCTGATACGTAGCACGGGAGTCGGGGAACGATTATGTTATATATGTATATAATTGTTGAATCTATTTTTGTATTACTTTTGTATGTGTACTTTGACGTTATAAAACCATTTATTTGTAAAACATGTCGGTTATGGATCTTTCCGCTTTATTCCATAATTGACCTTTCCTTTTATATGGAAAACGTTTCCCCTTGAGGGTATTCAATTGATTGTGTTATGTATCAAAATTATTGAGCAGGGATTGTATTTTCTTCATTTAAATGTGGCATCCTTGTTTCTGTCGGAAAAATAAATTTTTATTTACTCTGATTTAATTATGTATTATTGGTTCGCGATGGGAATTGGGGTGTTACAGGACATCCTGCAGACTAAGGTCGAAGAAGTCTCGTATAACCACCTATTAGAAGAACATTGAAGTGGGCTCCCAGTCGAAGTCGAAGGCAAGCCAGAGTTTCTGGGTATGAAGCGAGTTTGCAACGGACGAGAACGTGGGAAGTTACACGGGTAGTGGGTATGCGTGGGTAGACACGTGGCAGACTAGGGATAACTGACAACAAAGTAACTGTTACTTTTTAGGCCTATTTAAGTAGATTTCAATTTCAGTTTTAAAGGTCGCATTTTTTAACATTGAAAAAAATACACTCAAAGTACCAGCGTATGAAAGAAACGAGTCAATTCTTCGCAAATGTATGCATACGTCCATTTTTACAATTAAGCAATTTAATTTTTCACACATGAAATAATTGACCTCTCAATTAATTAACTGATAGAGAGGTTTTTTTCTTCTTGTAACAGAAAAGAAAATTGATTAGTTAAAAAATTAATTTTTTAAGTGAATGAATTATGTATTTGTTAAATTTGTTAATATTTTCACATGAGATTAATATATTATTTTTGTTTTATAAATGTATCAGGGTGTAATTCTGGATGTATTATAGTATTATCTAATAACAACATTTCTAGAACCATAAGATGATTGTGAACAACAATTCAACGGTTTTTTAAATAAAAGAGGTGGAGCCCCTAGTTATTATTATTATCTACAAATGTTGAATACGATTTATATTATTGAGATTATTTTGGATTGTTAAATGAAATTCATAATGTTGAGAATATTATGAGTTGTTGATTATATTATTAAGATAATTATGAATAGAGATAAAATGTTTGTTTAGGATAATTGATGATTATAGTTTAGTTGAATGGAACGATAGTATTAAATTTATGGTTTAGAACACTAAAGTCCTAACTAATTTATAAGATATAAATAAGGGGCAAGTCGCAGAGGTTAATTTTAGACACTATTGACTGAGATGCGTTAACAAAGATCAGTCGTGTTAATTGTTTTTTACTTTTGTTTATTTTTAATCTACTATATTAATTGTTACTCTAACAATTGATATTAGATGATAATTAACTTTAATGCGAAATTCAAAGTAACAAGGTTTGACGAGACATAATTTCGGATAATTGCTAATGAGAGTTAAGAGTTTGTTGGCTTAGCAAAATTTACAGAAGGCGCTGCATGAGAAAGCATACCAAATGGAAGATACCGATTGGTCAGAGATGAAGAAGAATGTAGTCGGGAAGGTATAAGTTTAGTATCAATGAAAGCTAATATAATTTAATAAAAAAAAAGAAAAGGATAACATGCTGACACATAGGGAAAAGTGGAAATAAAATCAAGAGTGTACATTGTCTCTTAAGAGAAATACTTGTAGAGACACACACATAAATTTATAATCTTAAAGATATAAAATAAGAAAAGAGAAACTTATAAATTTATATAAAAATTAATTTCTTTTTAAATAGAAATATGGAGGTGATTGGGATAATGAAGGAGATAGAAAATATTATTTTTTATTTTTTTTATTAATAAAATAATTGTAATGGATTGTTTGTAAAACTAAAGGTTATATTTGTGTTTATTTAAAAAAATTTCGGCTCTTAAAATGTTGAGAGGTATATGCTCTTGTTTTGCATTCTATTCACTCATGGTTTTTTGAGACAATAATTTATTGGTCTAGGCCTACCATTGAAATTATGTGGAAGAAATAAAAATGTTATTTATCTTGACATCTTGCTAGTCTTCGTCTTATAATAAGTATCTGATTTGAGTTATGCATGGTTTTTAAAAAAAATATTAAATGTATTGATTATATTGATAAAATTAATATTATTTACTAAAATATTCTTATTAATTATTATTAGTGGAGTAGTTGAAAAGAATAAAATTTAATAAATAAGAATATAATAATAGAAAAAATAATAATAAATATAATTTTTGTATTGTAAATAGATATATATTTGAGACGGAAAAAAAATTGTAAATACCGACATACTACGTCAACTTGCTATTAATGTTGTACTACCCTTCACAATAAGACAAACTTACTACGACAATTGCTATTAATGTCGTACTACTCTTCCATGTTCCATTAATGCAGCATCACATGTGATACTCGTGAGAAATAGTAACATTTATTTCCTCTATATAATTTCAATGCTAGGCTAATAATTATTGTCTCAAAAAATCTTGAGTGAGTATTTTTAAGAATTTTTTTATAATTAAGTGTATGTTACATCTTGTCATTAATCATTTTTTATTGTTTAGAAAGTGTCACTTGGATCACATTTTGATCACACATATGGGATTAAGAGTGAAAAGTCGTATGAGAGAAGTACATTAGAGAGAGTTAACAGTGAATTAACTGCTCCATTAGTTGGGTTAGTTTCTGGGTAATTATCAGTTAAACTTAACTGATTCTGATTATGTTAACAATGTTTGTATATAAACTAGTCCATGATTTCCTTCAATGGCTAATGTAATGCAAATGAGAGTTGAAGATTTGTTGGCTTAGCAAAGTTTAAATAAGGTGCTGTTTAAGAAAAGTCCAAATAGAAAATACCGATTAGTTAGAGATGAAGAAGAATGTAATTGGGAAGAGGTATAAGTTTAATATTAATGAAAACTAATATAATTTAATAATAAAAAAAGGAGAACACGCTGACACGTAGGGAAAATTGAAAAAAAAATCAAGAGTGTAGATTGTCTCTTAAGAGAAATATTTGTATGGAAACGCACATAAATTTATATTCTTAGAAATATGAAATAAGAAAAGAGAAGATTTAAAATTTAATTTCTTTTTAAATAAAAACATGAAGGTGGTTATGATAATGAAGGAAATAGAAAATTTTAATACTAAATTTTTTTATTAATAGAATAGTTATAATTAACTATTTGTAAAATTACGTGTTATATTTGTGTCTATTTAAGTATATTTCGGCTCTCAAAATGTGGAGGGGTATATGCTCTTGTTTTGTATTCTATCCACTCATGGTTTTTTGAGACTATAATTTATTGCCTAGGCCTACCATTGAAATTATGTGGAGAAAATAGAAATGTTATTTATCTTGACAGTTTTGATTGTCAGATATAATAGACATGTAATACTTCCGTCTTATAATAAATATCAGATTTGAGTTATGCATAGTTTTTAAGAAAATAAGAAAATAATTAGATGTGTTGATTTTAATGACAAAGATAATATTATTTACTAAATAGCCTTATTAATTATATTTATTGAAGTAGTTGAATAGAGTAAAAGTTAATAAATAAAAGTATAGTAATGAAAAGATAATAATAAATATTGTAATATTGTAAAAAAAATTGAAGTGAATTTCTTTTTATGTGAAAAAGTAAATTGATTAATTAAAAATTTAAAAATAAAATAAAATTTTGAGTGAATGAGTTATGTATTTGTTAATTTTCTAATATTTTCACTTAAGATCAATATATTATTTTTGTTTTGTAAATTTATTAGGTTGTAATTTTGGATGTATTGTTTTGTTATCTAATAATAACATTTAGAAGTCATTTATAACAAGTCATTGTCTATATTTTGGGTAAGTTCTGCAACTCGATTATTTGAATATGGGAAGATATCTAACCCTGCTGAATCTGATTTCAAGAGTTCCCTAGGCCTGCTATGGCATTCTAACACTCTTTTAAGAGTAAGAGCTTTCGTTTGGAAGTGTTTTCTGAACCGTATACCGACGAAGGACGCGCTTCATCGTAGAGGGATTTTAAGTTCTGATCACGACCTCCCTTGTGCGTCGTGCTTTCAAGCGGAAGAAGATATCCTTCACTTATTTTTCTTTTGCGGTGTGGCAAAGGAAATTTGGCATAAGTGGTTGTTTGGTCGGAGACGGTATGGGAATCGGAGGAGTCAATGTGGAAATACTTTCTGTCATGGTCGAACAAGGATCGGTTCAAGGGTTTGAAGAAAGGAAATGCGGTGATTATTTGGATGGCGGTGTCGCTCCCGGGATTTTCATCCAAGTACAAACGCGAAAGTGGCACCGAAACAGAGTCGCCAACAATGTGTATTTATCCCAAGAGAGGGAAAGGAAACACCGCATAAACCTGAAAGGAAGGAAAGAGCATGGTCTTGCGACCAAGGGAACTGGGTTCGGGAGTCGGTTACGCGAGAGGAAGGTATTAGCACCCCCTCACGTCCATCGTATCCGATGGGATCCACGCTTGCTTGTCTCGATCAAAGGGTGTCATCATCTGGACCTCCACTGCTACTGGAAAAGGAAAGGAACGGGAACGGAAAAAAGAAAAGAAAGAACAAGAAACAAATGTAGGGAAAATAAAAGAAGTGCTCGAATGGGCCCTACCCCACTGCCTACGTATCTCATCGGGAACATGAGAATTAGAGCGACGTAGTTCCCCTCAACGAGGGTCGCTTTATTTGTGTTTTTTGGGAACGGCTGACGTTCTGGCTCAGGTGTTACAGGCTCGCTGGTCCGAGTGCGTTACCATCTTGCAAGAGAACGAGTATGAACACGTTCGTACGCTGAGAGTGAATGAGATGAGAAAAGAATTCCCGAAGGAAAGACGTTATTGTTTGTTTGAAGTTTTTTAGGAAGAAGTGTCTTTTACGGTTATTTGCAACTTGCATTGAACCAAAGTCTTAAATATAGGAACGAATACTTTCGCGCATCGTCCCCAACAGGACGTACACTAGGTATCCTAGAAGAATGAGAGGAAGCCCCTCGCTCTCCACTTCCCACATATAAGGCTCAAGCGCAATACACGTTAACCTTTATTAAGTGTTTTTTACTTTTCTTTTGAGATGAGAAGAGAAACGACGCAAGGGAAATTCTAAAGGGAAACTAAGAGCCCTAATGTTATCATGCATAGATGTCCTATGGTTAGTGAGGTTTAGGAGAAAAGACTACCTAACCTAATGCTAATTGTTAGTTCTTGGATTGGCTGAAATTTTGGTAAAACAAGGTATGTTCAGTGTTGATGTCAAGGTATTGATGTTGCAACATTGCAGTCTTAACACTGGCTGTGTTAAGTAATTAATTGCTGAAGTTGGATGTCTGATGTTACATAGGCGATGTTGTGACATTAGATCTGCAGAATTAACAACAGCAGGATGTGATGTTGTTAGGGTTGCGTATTAGCTGGAATTGTGGAGAGCAAGCTGTCTCATTGGATGCGAATATCTTGGGATAGATATTTGCTGCTGCATAGAAGATCTGTTGCAGATTTATAGGAGATTTAAAATGTTGAAGATTTAAAAATATTTTAGGAGAAAATCTGTTTTAAATATTCAGTTTTAAATAACAAATCTGGGAGATATTGTAGCAAGTCCAAGACCAATTCAAGGAGCTATATAAAGCGCACAAGACCAAAGGAAAAAGTGACAGAAAACATTCAGAAGATCAGGAACTGGAGGCTTAGTGTCTAGATTTTGTTTAGAGTGCTTGTAATTACACTATTCTAGGGTTTGAATAGGTGTTGTGTTTCTGTCCTCTCTAGAAGCTGTGAAGCAATAGAGAGTGTTTTCTTGATCGAAGCTAGGAAGCAAGATCAAGGTTACTCAAAGTGGTTTCTTTGAGAGTTTGTAAGGGATTGAGTGGTGTTCTCATACCTAAGTGGGTTCTTAGGTAGGAAGTCATTAGTAGAGTATAAGTTTAGGAGATTGTCAACGGGTTGTTGAGTCTGTAAATTATATCTACAAGTAGTGAATTCCATCCCTGGCTTGGTAGCCCCCAGAGTAGGTTGGTTGTAACCGAACTGGGTCAACAATTCTTGGTGTTATTTTACTGTTATTGTTGTCCATTGTGCAGAGTGTGTTGTTGTGACATCGCACCTTAACATCACACGTCTGATACCAGAATTTCAATTGGTATCAGAGCAGGCATCCTGTCTGTCTCTGGGTGAGATCTAGGGGAGTTACTTTCTGGTGTAAAGATGGACAAAGAAGTTGGAGGATTCGTCAATAGACCCCCTATTTTGGATGGATCCAATTATGACTATTGGAAGCCAAGGATGACCACTTTATTAAAACCCTTGGACAGTAGGGCTTGGAAGGCTGTTATTAAAGAATGGAAAGCTCCTGTCATGTGTGAGAAGGATGATGCTGGCAAAGATAAAGAAGGCACCTCTAAGCAAAAGCCTGAAGAAGAGTGGACCAAGGAGGAAGATGAGCTTGCCCTTGGAAATTCCAAAGCTCTGAATGTAATCTTCAATGGAGTGGATAAGAATATCTTCAGGTTAATCAATACCTGTGAAGTTGCTAAGGAAGAATGGGATATCTTGCAGGCTACACATGAAGGAACATCTAGAGTTAAGATGTCGAGACTTCAGATTTTAACATCAAAATTTGAAAGCCTGAAGATGAAGGATGATGAGACTATTCATGACTTCCACATGAATGTTTTGGAGCTGGCTAATGCATCCAGTGCTCTTGGTGAGAAGATGTCAGATGAAAAGCTTGTTAGGAAGATCCTTAGGTCCCTACCTAAGAAGTATAAGATGAAGGTAACTGCCATTGAAGAATCACAAGACATCAGCAAGATGAGAGTTGATGAGCTCATTGGATTTCTTCAAACTTTTGAGCTTGGGTTGAATGAGGAAGAACCAGAAAAGAAGCCAAAGAGTATAACCTTGGTGTCAAATGATGCAGAAGAAAAAGGAAAGAGTTCTGAATCGCAGGAGGATCTATCTCAGGCCATAGTGATGTTGGGAAGACAGTTCACCAAAGTATTCAAGAGAATGAATAATAACTCCAGGCCTAATGTCAAGAACATATCTTCTGACATCAGCAAGTCAAAAGAGAAGGATGAAGAGAAAACTGCCCAAGATAAAGGAGTTCAGTGCTTTGAGTGTGAAGGATATGGGCATGTCAAGAAAGAATGTCCCACCTTCTTGAAAAAGCAGAAGAAGGGCATGACAGTTTCCTGGTCTGACTCAGATAGTGAAAGTGAAGGTGAGTCAGCAAAGCATGTTAGAGCTTTAACAGGAGCTGTTGTTTCTGATGATGATTCTAGTGATGGAGAAATAACCTATGAGGAGTTAGCATCTACCTATCAAGAGTTGTGTTTAAAAAGTGCTGAGATTTGTCAAGAAAACAAGTGCCACAAGCAACAGATTGCTCATCTAGACAATGAAAAGACTGGTCTGGAAAATGAAGTTGTACTAGTTAAAGCTCACCTTGATCATATGACCAAGTCTGTTAGGATGCTGAGCTGTGGTACAGACACACTTGATAAGATCCTTCAATCAGAAAAAGCTGCTAGAGACAAAGCTGGGATAGGTTATGTGGCTAAGGATAAGGGAGCTTCAGAAGAAAGCACTTCAGGTTCAAAGAAGGGAGTGTCACAACTTTTGTCTCAACATCAGCCAGAGAAGTAGGATCCTACACCTAAGAAAGCTGATGTGTCACAACCTAAGAAGATTGAGAAGAAGATCGGTCCCAATCAGAAGAGAAAGTAGCCACAAGGAGCTAGTCAGTATATGCCTCCCCAATATCACAAGAACATGCAAGCTACAAGGTACAAACAGGACATGTCACATCAGGTATCTCAACATCAGGGGTATGGTTACACCAACGCTGTTCCTCATATCTATGGAAGAAGAAAGCCACACCATCATGGGAGACAATCCAGGAAACAACATTCACGGCCTTCTTATGGAAGAAGATACCAGCATAATCGAAGGCAGGCCAGTTATGGTAGGAGAAGACCACATTATGGATGGCAGTCTAAGCAATCTCATCATGGCAGAAGATTCAGAGATGAAAGGGTGAGATGCTTTTATTGTGGAAGATTTAGACATATGCAGTACTCATGCTACAAGCTGCATGGATACCCTCAGCCTCAAAACAGATGGAGAGAGTACAGGCCCAAAGTTGTTAAACAATGGGTACCTAAGGAGAAGGTGAAGTGCTTATTGGCTCACATGGCTGACAAAGAGTTTAAAGAAGAAACATGGTATTTTGACAGTGGGTGTTCCAAACACATGTGTGGATGTAGATCCATGTTTGCTGAAGTCAGTCATTGTCCCTCTCATGAGGTTATGTTTGGCAATGGAGAAAAAGGTGTTGTTGTAGAAGGAGTTGGAAGAGTGAAGAATCATGATGGTCTTACTCTTGATAATGTACTCCTTGTTCAAGGGTTGAGCGCTAATCTAATTAGCATAAGTCAACTTTGTGATGAAGGTTACAAGGTAAGCTACACCAAAGATGAATGTGTGGTAGCTGATGAGCAGAATGAGGTAGTGATGAAGGGAGTAAGATCCAAAGATAATTGCTATCAGTGGATACCTCAAGTGGACAGCTTATCTAGTGATGTTAAGGTTGATGCTGCAACATCAGATGGTGACTTCAAGTGTGAAAGTATGGTGAAAAGTCAATCTGGGTTAATGACTTATGGTGCTGTTACTCCTAAGTTGGATGATGTGTTAAAAGCCAACTTGAGTAGTCAGTCATGTGAGCAAGATGAAGGAGTTAACAATGCTGATGGAAGGATCAAAAGCTGTGACCTTAAGAAGTGTTGGGAGTTGAATACTTGCAAGGCCAAGAAAGATGACAACCTGACTAATGACTCCTATAGTTCAGAAGAAAAATTTCACAAGTTGACAATCCTTAGGTTGGAAGATGCAGATGCTAGAGCTGATGTTAAAACATCTCAAGTCAAGAAAGGTACTTCTAGCCTTAAAATAAAGAAGAGTGATGATGAACTAATTGAGAAAGTGGTTCCTGGGGTTGCTAAATGACTGAAATCAAGGAAGAGGAAAGCTATTGAGTCACCTCCAAAGATGAGAACTGATAAGCAGAAGATCTATGTGGATGGTACTACAAAATCCAGGAGTAAAGTGTTCACCTCTTCCAGAAATAGGAAGATCAGAGATAAGTCTGATGATAATGTCCAGGATATCTCTCAAATGAAGGAAGCCGTTGTTGTTAGAACTTCTGAGAAAATTCAAAAGGCCATACTAGATAACATTCATGTGCTTTTCATAAAATGGTGGAAGTATGTTCTGGAAAAAGAATTTGGTATAGATACTCTGGATATGGTTGAGTTTGCTAGGATATGGTTCATAGAGGGTTTGGGAACTTATGGTATTCAGGTGTGTATGAATAAGTTGCTCTGACTGTGTTTTATTGGGAGCTTCTTGGAGGACTTCTTTGTGCAATGAGTCCTTTGAATGGTGATGAGAAGCTGATGTCCCAAAAGATATTATAACATCATGTTTGCTGGTGGTTATATCTGGAAGATGATTAAGATTGGACATGTGGAGTTGGATGCTCTAGTATTTTTGGTCAGAAGAGGTGGAGATTATGGTCATGTGTTTAGTAGTTTGTTCTGGCAAAGCATGACTACTATCTTTGAAGACTTCACCAGTTTCAACAACTACTGGTGGATGTAAGGATAGAGGAATTGTGATCTCTTGAAGAGACTGGATCTCAGTAAAGCTTATAAGTAAGCTGAGAATTTGTGGAGTTTGTGACACAGTGTTGAGTTTGGATTATTTTGCTGATAGTAAATCTAGTAGTGGAGCATATGTAATACCCTGGTGTCAAGAGTGTCAAGCGTATCCTTGGTGAAGGATGTCTTTGTTCTGGATCTGAAGCTTAGTGCTTACATTATATCTAAGGAGCATCTACATAGTCATACGGGAGAATGATGAAGTAGAAGGTTTGCCTTGGATGGTGAAGATGAATTGTATGATAGCCTTTGGAGAAAGGGATAGTGGTACCAAAATGCATGTACTCAGAAAATGTGCTCAAATGTTCATCTCCATATAGAGCATTTGTTAATCATGACAGGGGGAGTACTTGTCTATGGATTTTGCAGCAAAGGTGCATTTATTGTGAAGATTGCATGCTGATCAAGCTTGTGGAGATTGGTTGCCTCTTATGTGGATATAATGTCAGATAGCATGCTATGACATTAGACTGTTGATTGGTGTGACTTTGAATGGTTCTAGTCATGTGAAGCTAATTGTTTGAATCTTGTGCGGAGATGTCTGAAGACAAGATTAAATCATGGCCTTGTATAGTGTTATTTATTCTAAGTAAGAGGAGTTGACTTAGAGTTCAGTGGAAGGCATTGTGTGTGTGTTTCAAATCTTGTGGATGATTGTGTGAAGCCTTCATAACTGGATGAATGAAGAATATGTCTGGATTTTCAAAATGTGGATATTGCTGACAGAAGAAATATGGTTTTGTACAGGGTGTCATAGGACTTACTTGTTGAGGTTGTCAAATTGTGGCTAAAAAGGGGGAGAAATAGCCAAGAGAGTCAAGAGTATCAGAGAATGCCAAATGCTGCTAATGTGATACAGATAATGAGATATGAGAAGCAGTGTTGAACATTGAGGGGGAGCAACATTGTTGAAAATTGCTGATGTTGAAGAAGGTGCTAGATGCTGAAGCATTTGAAGAGTGCAGCCAAGCAGACATCAAGGGGGAGAAAAGTGCTGCACATTGTGAGCTACTGAATAGCTGTGATGCTGGTTCAGATTTTTGAGGGGGAGCACCAATTGGCTGTTGTCAATAATGAAGATGGTGCTGCAGCAGATCAAGTGATGAAGACTATGAAAATTGTCAAACTGCTGCTGATGAAGATTTCAAAAATATTTATTGAAGTTTTTTCGCTGCTGAAGTCTCTGAAGGTGCAGAGTGCAGAGATTGTTTTAGCCAAAATTAGCCAAAGGGGGAGATTGGTAGTTCTTGGATTGGCTGAAATTTTGGTAAAACAAGGTATGTTCAGTGTTGATGTCAAGGTGCTGATGTTGCAACATTGAAGTCTTAACACTGGCTGTGTTAAGTAATTAATTGCTGAAGTTGGATGTTTGATGTTACATAGGCGATGTTGTGACATTAGATCTGCAGAATTAACAACAGCAGGATGTGATGTTGTTAGGGTTGTGTATTAGCTGGAATTGTGGAGAGCAAGCTGTCTCATTGGATGAGAATATCTTGGGATAGATATTTGCTGTTGCATAGGAGATCTGTTGCAGATTTGTAGGAGATTTAAAAGGTTGAAGATTTAAAAAGATTTTAGGAGAAAATCTATTTTAAATATTCAGTTTTAAATAACAAATCTGGGAGATATTGTAGCAAGTCCAAGACCAATTCAAGGAGCTATATAAAGCGCACAAGACCAAAGGAAAAAGTGACAGAAAACATTCAGAAGATCAGGAGCTAGAGGTTTAGTGTCTAGAGTTTGTTTAAAGTGCTTGTAATTACACTATTCTAGGGTTTGAATAGGTGTTGTGTTTCTGTCCTCTCTAGAAGCTGTGAAGCAATAGAGAGTGTTTGCTTGATCGAAGCTAGGAAGCAAGATCAAGGTTACTCAAAGTGGTTTCTTTGAGAGTTTGTAAGGGATTGAGTGGTGTTCTCATACCTAAGTGGGTTCTTAGGTAGGAAGTCATTAGTAGAGTATAAGTTTAGGAGATTGTCAATGGGTTGTTGAGTCTGTAAATTATATCTACAAGTAGTGAATTCCATCCCTGGCTTGGTAGCCCCCAGAGTAGGTTGGTTGTCACCGAACTGGGTCAACAATTCTTGGTGTTATTTTACTGTTATTGATGTCCATTGTGCAGAGTGTGTTGTTGTGACATCGCACCTTAACATCACACGTCTGATACCATAATTTCACTAATCCTACTCCAAGCTTAATCAAAAATTAAGTTGGACTAGGTAGCTCTAAAGGGAAGGAATCCAAGACTTGAATAAGTCTTGAGACTCGTGGGATGAGAAAGAGTGAAAGAGAACAAATGAGAAGGAGAAGAAGAGAGATGAAATACAAATAAGTGGCAGCAAGCACATCATATCATAAATGTCCAACTCAAATCAATCAACATGTTGCAAAGATCAATGCAAAACAAATCAAGTAATCATGCAAAGATAAACATGAAAGGGTGCAAACATACTTGAATGAAATGCACAATTAAACACACATGGATTTCATATCAAAGCGAAATGAAAGAGGCAAGATGAAAATGAAATAAGACCAGAACTCTCATCATATCATCATCAACAAATCAAGTGTGCAAAAGAGGTTCACATTATACAATATTATGCACCAAAGAAGTTACAAAGCAAAGGGAATGATATGCATCACATAATTCAAACCATGAAGATCAAGTGAGATAAAAATCAAGTAATGAACCCAAATGGCAGTAGCATACACATTATCATCATGCCAAGATCAAACTCAAGTCATACAAGATTAATCATCAAGCAACACATTCAAAACATGTATCAAAATTGAGAAAGACATTCACTTATCTTTCATGCAAGCAAGCAAAGAAGTGTGGGGCATAAAGTGAAATGAAAATCACATAATGAACCCTAAATCAAGAGGACCAAAACCTCAAGCATATCATACAAGCCAAACAAAACGTTTCATACATGAGTGGATTCACACAAAGAAGCAAACACAAGATTAGGTTGAACATACCACAAGATTCAAGTCCAAAACAACATCAACTTGTAAAATCAAGAACAAATTGCAAAAAGATCAAATGAGGATGATTCCAAATCCATAAGCAATCTCAAATAGAACATGATCTTACCATAAAAACATCTCAAGCATCATTCCATTACAAGTAAGCAAATGCACTCAAACTAGATCATGAATCAAAGTATACCTCAACCAAACTTGCATCACAAGAAAAACTCAACCAAAAATAGCTAAGTGGCTCATTAAAATCCCCAAAAATAATTAAACAGAAGTTAACTCAAGCAAGTAACATATGCAAAAAGATCAAACCAAAATTCACAAACTAAGTACCTCAAACAATTAGGCAAATATCACATAAGAAACATGGTTCAACATGCAAAAGAGAGGGATCAAAATGCAACATGAAATGAGTTTAAAAATGAAACAAAAATGTTTTTATGGATTTTAATATGTCACCTAATAAATGCAAAAAGAATGGATTGAAAATGTGTTGTGGATGAAGAGAAATAAAATTTGCAAGTTGGAGTGTGCAAGTGAAACAATTAAAAAAGAAAATAAAACAATTAATTAAATTAGATGCCAAAAATAAAATAAAATGAGAAAATAAAATATGGAAAAAAAAATTATAAAACTAAAAAGAAGTTTCATGATTTTTTGTATGATTTTTAGATGCATAAACATGATTTTAGAAATTAAATTGCAAAACAAACAAGTAATAAAAATAAAAGAAGTGAAATAAACAAGGGGGGGCAAACAGTAAAAGAAACACGTTGGAAATAAAACAGGCCTAAAGGAGGGGGTGTGAAAAGAGAGGCCCAAAGCCAAAGCCCATCAGCGAAAGTCCATGGATCCCATGCAATTCAGTCAACAAATCCAATTTAATCCAAGCCAACCATTTAATCCAACGCATGCCAGAGGTCAAAGCAAATAATAGTCAAACATGATCAACGGTTGATATCATCTAACACACCATAACTACGTGGAGACACGCACACACAATCACATAGCAACACACCATACACCCCCACGTGACAGCCACATGCCTTCATTAATGTACTGTCACGCTGATGCCCACACGATGCATCCAACGCGCAAGATCAAATCACCAATCCACAAATCAAATAAAACCAAAGGCTGAGATGAAATCACACGGTAACACATGTGGAGTGGCAAGCACACAATCACTAAATAAAAAAACAAAAAAAAAGAAAATGTGGCAGTGTGATATCCGTTGGATCCAAGGAACGGACGTCCAAGATTTCTTCTTCTTCCTTATTACCCTCGCCGGACTGAACTTCTTCCGGCCGCCGGAGCTAGGGCTCCGGCCACCCTCTCCGGTGAGCTGCAGTGAAAAATTCTCCAGAAAACGCGTATAGGTACATCATCTTGACCAGAAAAACGCAAGGATCTCAAACATCCAAACCATTTTAACAAATAATCAACCAATAATGAGAATCGAACAAAAACAATTTTAGATCTAAAACTTTAAACTCACAATACACACATGATACAGTCCAAACTTCAAATAAAATAGATCAGGATAATCAGTAAACATCATAGATCATAATGCACACAATAAAACTAAGTTCTGTGAGTATGAAAAATTCACCAACCTGAACCTTGTAGAACTTGAAAACTTCCAAGAAATCCCTCCAAATACTGCAGATCCACTCCTTGGAACCTCTAGATGCAAAATAAATGCAACTAGAGCTTGAAATCGTGCTAGATCTTGAGATTTAAATTTGAACCCTCTTGAATGGCACTTGGTGAAATCTTCAGTATGAGCTCGAAATAGCAGTTGATTCTTGCTCTATTCTCTTCACTGATCAAGAATGTGAAGAGAAATCTCAGAGAAACTCCAAGGAGAGTGAGATTCAATGAGAGGAAGTGTGAGAGCAAAAAACCAAAACTGTGCAAATGAGAGTCTCTACCCTTGCTGTGAGGGTATGAGTAAGCATATATACTCTCTATTAGTTCACTGATTAGGATTAAGAAGTGATTAGAACCTTGGTTAATGAGATTTGGGTGAAATTGCAAAAATGCATTTTGTACCACCACCACTAATTTACACGTGAGAAACCCTTGCCACCAGCATAATTCACCTCCAATTTACTCATGTATCACCTCTGAATTGATTTTGGGCCTTGTACTTTCTTGGTTTGCAAGTTTTGAATTAATTTGCATTTTTGCACTTTGTGAAAATAATGAGAAATATGGCATGGAATGAATTGATTCAAAGGCCAAAAATACTCCTCTTGACTTGTATTTTGATGTTGTAATATGACATGAACCAAAAATATTAATTACAAGTCTATTTGTGCCAAAATGCAAAAGGTGGAAAAATGGAACCATATGAAAACCTCAAAATGCACCTTGCCATCTTTTGACCATAACTTGAGTTCTACAAATGGTATGGAAACCATCTAGTACTTTTTGGAAATGGGAGAGAAATATCTTCAACTTTTATGTTGGAGGAAAATTCATTTGGAGCTTCCTTGATGATGAAAAGTCAAGTTGAATGTGATGGAAAAGTTGCCAAAAATGGAAAGTTTTCATTATAGGTCATTTTCCAAATTTAGTAACTTTTGCACAAACTCTTGATTCTTGATGAATGACATGAAACTTGGCATTGGAAGACCATAAGAGGATATGAGACCTTGAAAACCATGAAAAGAAGCTCAAAATTCCACAGTTGACTTTCTCCTTTTGAACTGTTGACTTTTGCTTATTACACAAGTAACTGATCCATTGAACATCTTCCTCAAAGAACCAATGGCCAAGATTCCCTCCATGAACACTTAAGAACATAAGGAATGCCATGAGATCAAGTCTTGCCTAAGAAATCAGAAATAAACTGATTTTAGGTCAAACCCTAATTTTGGCACCCTCTGGTTATGAGGAAAAAGCACATCCTCCAAATCCAAATTCCTCTGAATAAGATGTGTATCTTATCAAACAATGATGAGATATGTCCTTTGGAGATGATAAAAACTCAAAGAGCTTGCCCATTTGGAGGTCAGACCCCAACTCTTGACTGCCTTGTGTAGGAGATCATGCACTGTCCAATCTTCTTGATGAATTCTCCTCTTCCTATGACTTGTGAGGTCAAATGGAGATGACACATGATGTAAGAGGTCCTTGAAGCTTGTGAGAAACACTTGGTCTTCTTCTTTGCTTTGGATGATGAACACCTTGGATTACCTGATCACATGCCCTTATGCAAGATGTAATGCTAGATGCTTGATGCTTAATTTTTCTATGCTTGAATGCAATGCAATGCAATGAAAGCTCATGCTAGAAGACATGAAGAAAGGAGAGGGAAAATTTTTGGGTATTACAGCTGCCCCTATTCAATCACTGTAGACCTGAATGGATGACAGGGATTGCTGTCATACTTTTAAGGTATGGAGAGATTGAATACCGACAATAACCCAAAACTTTGCACTCTGCAGGGAAGAAGAAAAGGGAAATAAACCCAGCCAAACGAACTCTGCTTGAAGAAAACTCTGATGAGAATAACCCACTGAAGAGATATCTTTTATATAACGCCAGGCGACTACTGGCTTGCCACACTACGGGTGGACTTTAACAACGTCTTTTGTACAACGCCAGACGAATACTGGCTTGTCACACTACGGGTGGACTTTTGCCAATCTACGGTTGGACTTTGCAGCTGAATTGCCACACTACGGGGGACTTTTTCCAATCTATGGTTGGACTTTGCTGAGATGCCACACTACGGGAGACTTTTGCCAATCTACGGTTGGACTTTGCTGAGATGCCACACTACGGGGGACTTCTGCCAATCTACGGTTGGACTTTCCAATGATTTGCCACCCTTGGATGGTCTTCCGCCAATCTACGGTTGGACTTGCTGATGATCTGCCACCCTTGGATGGTCTTCCGCCAATCTACGGTTGGACTTAGCTGCTGAGGTGCCACACTACGGAGGACTTTTGCCAAGCTACGGTTAGACTTTCCAATGATTTGCCACCCTTAGATGGACCTTTTGCCAATCTACGGTTGAACTTTCCAATGATTTTTTACCCTTAGATGGACCTTTTTCCAATCTACGGTTGGACTTTCCAATGATTTGCCACCCTTAGATGGACCTTTTGCCAATCTACGGTTGGACTTTCAGAATTCTAAAATTGGATTACTCTCTGCATCCGTGTCAGACATCCCTGCTGACTCTGCTGAGGAACAACAATCAATAATTTGACTTCAGAGACTCTTGAAAAGATAATATCTCTGCTGAAGAATGAATGAACAATCCATCTGTTTCGAATTGTCAATTTTTCCAAAAGTAAATTGGACTTTGGGATAATAACTCTGCCAGGAATTACTTCATCTGCTTGGGGAATGAATTCTGGTCACAGCAACTCCGCTGGGGATGAGAATTTCTTTGCATGACGTCCTGCTAGGGAAGAAAAGTCATTAAAACTCTACCTGAGGATCTACCCAACCTGAGATCCTTTGCGGGGAGACTCAACCCGGCTGGGGCAAGAATATACTACCACTCTACTGAGGAATAGATTTTGTTGATCAATAGGCCTCTGTGGGGACAAAACAACTCAGCTGGGGAGTATTGTTGACAAGATTCAATGCTGAACTTTGTGGGGATACCATTATCAGAGATTCGATCTTGCTGGGAATCAAAGCTACTCTGTCCGGGATATGCAAGTCCTGGTCAGAACATTTCACTGCAACTTACTGGGAGAGAGTCCTTAGATCTACTAGGGAAACCCAAAGCAAATCCATAGTAATCTACTAAGGAATACGCCTGTCAAACTTAGGATAACTATCACAATGCCCCATGTTAGGAGAACTTTCCGTTTGACGACTCCATTGGGGATAATGAGTTTATAACAAACTCTGCTGGAGAAAACCGCTTTAAAGCGTCTCATGCTGGGGAATGCCTTTTGAGAGGATTTTACAGAAGACCAAATGTCCTCAAACTCTACTGGGGATAATAGATCGGGAACATCTCCTGCTAGGGAAAATCACAATGCCCCATGCTTGGGAAGGTCAACAACTTGCTTCATGCTCCATGATACAAAGCTTACCTGACGAAACGTCATAAGAGGATTTTATAGGAGATTAAGCATCTTCAAACTCCTGACGACTTCACTGGGGATTATCCATCAACTTCGGTGCCTACGAAGCAACTCTACTGAGGAATTCGCAACCGTTATCAACACAGAAAGGCTTGTAGCTGTTGGAAGTATTGAATGAGCGAATCGACTTAATAAGATACAACGATACCCAGTTGAACTCAATTCACTGATATCGAGACGTTGCGATCGACCGTTGACCAAATGATGGACTCAATCAGTAAACGTTGTGACAAAAGGGTGACCAGTGAACACTTCCCTGAACATGATTGCCCCAGTCTCCTGCGTGGGGATAAGTGATTACTTGTCTAGCTTGCAATCATCTGAATCTGTTACCCGCAACAAAGGAAGACACATACATGCCCCAGGATATGACTTCTGCAACTGAGAAAATCTAACGTTTAACCACCACTTATTCGGAGAAAGGTTTTGATGCATCTCTGGCCGGGAACATTATTAATGAAGCCTGTTGACGACGGGGACCACAAATGCCTTGAGTTGGAATGCCCCTTTGTTTCAAACCTTTTGGCTGATTGATTGCATATGCGTGACCAACAATTTTTCTTTACTTGCCCCAGACCAGCATGGTCCGCCAAAAGAAATTGTCTCAAGAGGATTTTACAGAAGACTTGACATCCAAAACGCCTCAATGTCTTCAAACTCTTGGAGAGATTCGTTAGATCTCGACGTAACTGCCCCAGACTGTGTGGTCAATAGAAGAATCTTGGAATAGCTGCCCCAATTTTCTGAACTCTGAAGAGATTTCTTGACGTGATTGGCTCAGATGAGGTACACCTTAAAGAGATTGTTCGACGTGACTGCCCCGGATCGACTACGTCTCAACATAACTTGTTGGGAAAGACCCCACTCAACAAAATTTCTGGAGGAAGTAACACTGGATGTGGCTGCCCTTCAGGAGTTTCAGGATTCTCAACTCGGCAAGATTAAGCTTCTGGACTGAATTTCCATATGTAAACTCCTTTTGATGTCAAACAAATGTATGCAAGCAGAAAATGTTTTAATCTGAGAATAAAAATTCTAATGCAACACACATGTTAATCTTGAAGTCTTACTGCAAAGATGTCGCAAACCCTTTGTGAGCGAATCACGGGTTAGGATACGACATTAATTTTTGAATGAAAGAATGCAATGCACATGCAACACCAACAAAAATCTTTTAGCACAACTCATAGGAGTCAGGAACGCTATCTCTTGGTAGTGTGCTTTTGAAATAGACCTGTTTCAATTAGGACTTTTGAGGGTTGTATCGTGGCCTGGTTCACGATTTAGAGAAAAATGGTTTGTGGCTCAAAGTTTATTGGTGCCCACCCACTCTTCGTGATGTTCTCCAGTCCTACGTTCAGCTAATTTGGCACAAGCGCTCTCCTCTCAAAAGGTTTCATAATCCTTAATGAACCCATGCATCTGATGGTTTGGCACATAATGAGGCTTTAAAGGGACAGTCACCCCTTTGTCATTTGCTCGTAGTCACACGACTTTGTTCTTGCTCAAGGATTTTCTTTTGTAATCCTTTTGTTTTTCATTTTTGCATTCTTTTGCTTATCCCTAACTTTTGCCTGGACTGATTCTTTTTAATCTTTGATTTTGAAGTCCAGCGGGATGCCCTAACTTTTGCCTAAGTTGCTTGTTTTCAAGTTTCAACTTAGCGGGCTTCTTTTTTCTTCTTTTTTTTTTTTTAGAATAAATCGTGTGACACTGGCTTGTCTTGACTTTGTTGAAAGGGTTGCGACTGCCTCACTCTTTGATGGTTGATGGATAACCATTATGGTTTCACATCTCTTGACCTCTTGACGGTGGAATAGAAGGTAATGAGTCCTCAGATGCACACTCTTTTGAAATGTGAACGCTCAGTCAAATTAACTGACACCTACCCTGCCCCTGGGTTAAATGTTAGGGTTTTTCGTACAAAAGAAACTCCTACTTCAAGGCTCAAAGGGGTTAACGAGGGTCTATCTCCCTTGTATCTTCAGTGTTTGGGGAGTTGAAACAATGTCTGTACATCCTCAACAGGGTTCTGTTCAAAAGCACACAACTGGAGATTTTTTCATTTTTACCTCATCATCCTCCCTCATAGAGTTTAAGCAATGAAACTGGTATTGCAGTGCACATTAGCATTAAATGAGTAAACACAAATGAAATTAATCAAGAAAACATATCCATTGCATTAAAATCATCAAACCAAATACAAACAAGTTTTAACATGCAAACAATGTCTGAACAAACAACTAAAGACTACATATGAAAATGCAGCAAAGAAACTAAATGATTGTCCTTGTTGAGGAGGCTTGACTCCGTCTGGACTGGCTGCTTCTGATGATGTCTTTCCCTTTTTACATGTTGGCTTGGGAAGCTTTAGTTAACATACAACCCGTTTGCAGTGAAAATAATGATCCCAGCGTCAATCAGATCTTGCACTTTATGCCTAAACACCTTACAATCTTCAATGGCATGCCCCGGTGCCCCTGAGTGGTACCCGCACCTAGCATTCTTGTCATAACCTGGCAGAAAAGGATACGGGACAGGAGCCACTTCCTTTAACTGAATCAAAGAGTCTTGAAGCAAACGGTCAAGCAGCTGACTGTGAGGAACAGTAATAGGCTCAAATCTTCTCTCAGGCCTTCTGGGTCTTTGATATCTCCTCCGGGAGCTAGCCTGCTGCTGATACTGACTCGGGTACTCCTTTTTTCCCAGCACTTTTCTTTTCAAACTTGGCCTAAGATCGGGAACAAGTTGCTGATATGGGGATTTTGAGACCAGAGACTGCAAGATAGGCCCTTGACTGGATGCTGCTTCAAGAGGGAAAGCCAGGAAAGTCACATTTCCTGCAGCAGTAGGAGTAGAATTATTCTGTATGCTTACGCCGCCCGGAGCGAAATTTATCGCCTTTGAGTCAATCAGATCTTGGACCACATTATGAAAGGCTTTACACTCTTCCACATTGTGCCCCGGTGCACCAGAGTGAAAGTCGCAATGGGCACTTGCATTATAATTGAGTGGGAGCTTTCCATTAGGGCGATTTATCGTCCGAAGTTCAACCAATTGGAGTTGGAGTAGGTGCCTCAACAACTGAGCATAAGACATAGGAAGCAGATCAAGAATTCTGTCAAGTTTCTTCGACTTTGGTAGGTACTTCCTAGCCTTGGGACCGTCTAGGGAAACAAGAGGTAACTGCTGGTGAGTAAGTTTCAGAACTCCAGGTGGTGCAGAAAATCTGTGAGACACATCACTCTTGGGAATAGGTTCCACTGGCAAAGGTGGAACGACAACTTCTGTTACAGCCTCTGGTGTGGGATTACCATCCTTTCTGAGCACATTTCTCACAACTTCCATAACAAAACTCATCTGGGTCTTCACTTGATTGACCTCCTCCTTCAGCATCTTCTGGCCCTGAATCAAAGCTTGCATGTCCACCATAAAATGCCCCAGCTGGGCTTTCATCTCAGCCACCTCCGCTCGGAGTTGTTCCATATCTGAACCCTGATTGTGGTGAATCGAGTAGTCGGAAGAAGTCATGTTTGCCATCCTGCATAGAATACCCAGTCAGAACAAGAAATCCGCTCCGGAACACCTGTTATGCAAAAAAATGCTTATGAGGATGCAAATGCAAAATGCAAACAATCATATTTAAACATTTCCAGGCCGATTCTGCTTTGATTCCAGCTTTGGGCAAGGGATCGGACACAACATCAGAAAATAAATCCGAGTCCAGAAATACCGCAGAATCAATCAAAAGATAACCCCTTTCAAACAACTGATAACCATTGAAACAAACGTTGCAGTAACATAGCATAAGGAGTCATACAAATAGGTTCAATATAATCAAAAGTGATTCCATCAACAATCCTGATGGTAATCACAACAAAAAACAAGCAACAAAATTACTACAAGTCAATTCCAAATAAACCGGCTTCAATCTCCTCAAGAAGGTTCACAGTATCTGGATGAGCAGGTCTTTCTAGCAAACCCTTGATCAACCTGTTCCTCTTCTCAACATCCTGCTTCAGCCTAGCAATCTACTCTTCAACATCGTTGCCTTCGTGCTTTGGTTTCTTGATTCCCGCTTGCAGCTTAAGCTCTTCAATTTCTTTCTGGGCTTCTTTCCATTTGGCAAAGTAACGGTCTTTCCTCGCTTTCACTACCTGAAGCTCTTCTTGCAGCTCTTCATTCTCAATCTTGGCTTCCTTCCACATATCCTGATATGTGGCCAACTCATCCTCTGCTTTAGTCAAAAGCTTCTTGTTTTTCCTCTTAGCTTTGACTGACGAATCAGCAGCCATACTGATCTTTTTGAAGTGTTGAGCCCTGTCAGCAAAATTCTTCTCTCTTTTCTCTAGGTGCGTAGTCATGTCTTGGACCTTCCATTTCAGCTCCAAGTTGTCATGTAGAGCACTCTGTAGTCGACTACTCATGTCAGAGTTTTCCACCCTCAAATCAGATACCAACTTACGCTGCTTATCGAATTCTTCGAATGGTACTGTGAGTCCTTCATCCACACTTTCTGGGTACAACATAGGTGCTCGATCAAAAGGCAAGTAAAACTCCTCAACTCTCTATTTTACCCAATCCACATAAGGAAGGAAAGCCTGATTATTAGGTTTGCCCAGAACAGCCTTGCCTTTCTTCACGATACTACCCCAAGCTTCAGAAGCTTTCTGCGCCTCTTCCAATCCTTCAGATGAGTGAAAATACAATGATTCTTCCACATCTCGCTTAACAGGTGGTCCTACCAGAGCATAACCAAACTGTCTTACGGCCAAGGAAGGGTTATAGTTAATTCCTCCCTTCCTCCCTATCAAAGGAACATTAGGGTACTTACCACAGCTGTGAATGATATCCTTGCCAAGCAATCCTTGATTTATCCACACGATGTTCTTACTGACCAATCCCATCAGGCGCTAACTCCACTCTAGAGAATCCTTAGAATCAACAAAAGCACCAGATTGAGGCAGACGACTTGCGAACCATTTATAAAACAATGGAGCACAACAATGAACCATCCTTCCTCTCTTCTTTTCATTCTTGTTGTATAGGGCATAATGGAGATCTCCCAACAGGGTTGGCACAGGATTCCTCATCATGAATATTCTGATAGCATCTTCATCAACAAAATTAGGCTCATTGGGGAACAACACAATACCGTAAACACAAAGAGCTAGCAGTGCATTAAACACGATCCAATCTTTGTCCTCTGCTGCTTTCTGAGCCTTCTTCGTTAGATACCCCAACTTGAAACCACAAATCTTTCCTTTGTTGGAGATGTTGGCTTCTAACTCCGACTTGCTCAAATAAAGAGCACCGGCCAATTTCCCACAATCCAGCTCTCCTTTTGAACCAAAGAAAGGAGGTACTTCCTTGATAGGAATCCCTAGCATGTTAGAGTATTCCTCCAAGGTAGGCACCAACAAATAATCCGGGAACAGAAAACATCTCAGCGGAGGGTCATAGAACTGCATCAGAGTATGAAGACCTTGGAACTCATAATCGTTGATGTTACGAACAAAAGACAGAATCCACCCATATTTCTCCTCGAAAGCATTTAACACTTCAGGACTCGCCATTCCCTTTAGGATCGTGAGAGGACCTATTGCTGGCTTGAAAAACTTGTAGATAATAGTATCCTTCTTGCCTCTTGGAACGTCCATCCCTAACACTACCCTCTGACTGGAATCAAAGACTAGATACTACCTGAAAATGCACAAACATGAATGTCAGAAAAAAAAGAATGCAATGCAGAGCATGTGATCAAGGTGTCCACACAAACTGGCTGCACTGCGCTGACTGAACAAAATAAGGCTCTGTACCAAAACTCAGAACAAAAACCACCATACTGATAGAACCAGAAAACCAGGTAGGTTGAAGGTCACGGTTACCTGCAAACCTGCAAACCCCATCCCTCTCACATGTGGGTACTAGGATGTTCAGTATCCCGGGCTCTCAAGTCGAGAAATGATGATACGTTCACCATTTCTGGTTTGGCATCATCATCAATCGAGGAGGCCTCAACCGATTCTCCAAGACGCAAGATCCTCAGCTTCAGAGGTTTGAGAAGCAATAACACATTCAGCCTGAAGGATACAATGCTATCGCCAATCAAAGAGGTCGTCCGCTGATTCACTACAAAAAGGGAAATCCTATAGCAAGTTCCCAGCATTGGGTCCTCGGATCGAGAATGTGCAATGGGTTTGCCACAGAACGTGGGCTGCCACTGTCACATCTTGGGAGGAGTGTTGCAACTGAGTCCTCGGGAATGGTCTCCAGAGTCAACAATCCCTCAAGAGAATACCTACTGGCCTGTACCAACGCACAGTAGCAGGTAGCTCCTGATAGAACCTCGTCTGGTTGTGGGTCTCATGAACAATAATACATGGCCACCCCCATGCAAGCGTCATGATTATCCACTCTAAAACCTGTGTGTATGCTCGAGCCTGGGTAGTGGGCTCATCTCCCAGAACATCCCAACCCGCAAAACAGAAAACCAGCCAGCACAGCACAGTAATATCCAGTATATAATGATATGTAATGCAGTAAAATGCGATAAAAACCGTAAAGCGGTAAAGCAAAAAAACAGTAAACAGCAATACAGTAATATACAATAAATAGCAAAACACCACACCAGAATAAACACCCAATGAAAGAAAATAAACAAGCGCTAGGATTGACTCGCTAAGGAAACCAGAGATTATGGGTTCGTTCCCCAGCAGAGTCGCCAGCTGTCGCTCCCGGGATTTTCATCCAAGTACAAACGCGAAAGTGGCACCGAAACAGAGTCGCCAGCAATGTGTATTTATCCCAAGAGAGGGAAAGGAAACACCGCATAAACCTGAAAGGAAGGAAAGAGCATGGTCTTGCGACCAAGGGAACTGGGTTCGGGAGTCGGTTACGCGAGAGGAAGGTATTAGCACCCCCTCACGTCCATCGTACCCGATGGGATCCATGCTTGCTTGTCTCGATCAAAGGGTGTCATCATCTGGAGCTCCACTGCTACTGGAAAAGGAAAGGAACGGGAACAGAAAAAAGAAAAGAAAGAACAAGAAACAAATGTAGGTAAAATAAAAGAAGTGCTCGAATGGGCCCTACCCCACTGCCTACGTATCTCATCGGGAACATGAGAATCATAGCGACGTAGTTCCCCTCAATGAGGGTCGCTTTGTTTGTGTTTTTTGGGAACGGATGACGTTCTGGCTCAGGTGTTGCAGGCTCGCTGGTCCGAGTGCGTTACCATCTTGCAAGAGAACGAGTAGGAACACGTTCGTACGCTGAGAGTGAATGAGATGAGAAAAGAATTCCCGAAGGAAAGACGTTATTGTTTGTTTGAAGTTTTTTAGGAAGAAGTGTCTTTTACGGTTATTTGCAACTTGGATTGAACCAAAGTCTTAAATATAGGAACGAATACTTTCCCGCATCATCCCCAACAGGACGTACACTAGGTATCCTAGAAGAATAAGAGGAAGCCCCTCGCTCTCCACTTCCCACATATAAGCCTCAAGCGCAATACACGTTAACCTTTATTAAGTGTTTTTTACTTTTCTTTTGAGATGAGAAGAGAAACGACGCAAGGGAAATTCTAAAGGGAAACTAAGAGCCCTAATGTTATCATGCATGGATGTCCTATGGTTAGTGAGGTTTAGGAGAAAAGACTACCTAACCTAATGCTAATCCTACTCCAAGCTTAATCAAAAATTAAGTTGGACTAGGTAGCTCTAAAGGGAAGGAATCCAAGACTTGAATAAGTCTTGAGACTCGTGGGATGAGAAAGAGTGAAAGAGAACAAAAGAGAAGGAGAAGAAGAGAGATGAGATACAAATAAGTGGTAGCAAGCACATCATATCATAAATGTCCAACTCAAATCAATCAACATGTTGCAAAGATCAATGCAAAACAAATCAAGTAATCATGCAAAGATAAACATGAAAGGGTGCAAACATACTTGAATGAAATGCACAATTAAACACACATGGATTTCATATCAAAGCGAAATGAAAGAGGCAAGATGAAAATGAAACAAGACCAGAACTCTCATCATATCATCATCAACAAATCAAGTGTGCAAAAGAGGTTCACATTATACAATATTATGCACTAAAGAAGTTACAAAGGAAAGGGAATGATATGCATCACATAATTCAAACCATGAAGATCAAGTGAGATGAAAATCAAGTAATGAACCCAAAGGGAAGTAGCATACACATTATCATCATGCCAAGATCAAACTCAAGTCATACAAGATTAATCATCAAGCAACACATTCAAAACATGTATCAAAATTGAGAAAGACATTCACTTATCATTCATGCAAGCAAGCAAAGAAGTGTGAGGCATAAAGTGAAATGAAAATCACATAATGAACCCTAAATCAAGAGGACCAGAACCTCAAGCATATCATACAAGCCAAACAAAAGGTTTCATACATGAGTGGATTCACACAAAGAAGCAAACACAAGATTAGGTTGAACATACCACAAAATTCAAGTCCAAAACAACATCAACTTGTAAAATCAAGAACAAATTGCAAAAAGATCAAATGAGGATGATTCCAAAGCCATAAGCAAGCTCAAACAGAACATGATCTTACTATAAAAACATCTCAAGCATCATTCCATTACAAGTAAGCAAATGCACTCAAACTAGATCATGAATCAAAGTATACCTCAACCAAACTTGCATCACAAGAAAAACTCAACCAAAAATAGCTAAGTGGCTCATTAAAATCCCCAAAAATAATCAAACAGAAGTTAACTCAGTCAAGTAACATATGCAAAACGATCAAACCAAAATTCACAAACTAAGTACTTCAAACAATTAGGCAAATATCACATAAGAAACATGGTTCAACATGCAAAAGAGAGGGATCAAAATGCAACATGAAATGAGTTTAAAAATGAAACAAAAATGTTTTTATGCATTTTAATATGTCACCTAATAAATGCAAAAAGAATGGATTGAAAATGTGTTGTGGATGAAGAGAAATAAAATTTGCAAGTTGGAGTGTGCAAGTGAAACAATTAAAAAAGAAAATAAAACAATTAATTAAATCAGATGCCAAAAATAAAATAAAATGAGAAAATAAAATATGGAAAAAAAATTATAAAACTAAAAAGAAGTTTCATGATTTTTTGTATGATTTTTAGATGCATAAAAATGATTTTAGAAATTAAATTGCAAAACAAACAAGTAATAAAAATAAAAGAAGTGAAATAAACAAGGGGGGCCAAACAGTAAAAGAAACACGTTGGAAATAAAACAGGCCTAAAGGAGGGGGTGTGAAAAGAGAGGCCCAAAGCCAAAGCCCATCAGTGAAAGTCCAGGGATCCCATGCAATTCAGTCAACAAATCCAATTTAATCCAAGCCAACCATTTAATCCAACGCATGCCAGAGGTCAAAGCAAATAATAGTCAAACATGATCAACGGTTGATATCATCTAACACACCATAACTACGTGGATACACGCACACACAATCATATAGCAACACACCATACACCCCCACGTCACAGCCACATGCCTTCATTAATGTACTGTCACGCTGATGCCCACACGATGCATCCAACGCGCAAGATCAAATCACCAATCCACAAATCAAATAAAACCAAAGGCTGAGATGAAATCACACGGTAACACATGTGGAGTGGCAAGCACACAATCACTAAATAAAAAAACAAAAAAAGAAAACGTGGCAGTGTGATATCCGTTGGATCCAAGGAACGGACGTCCAAGATTTCTTCTTCTTCCTTATTACCCTCGCCGGACTGAACTTCTTCCGGCCGCCGGAGCTAGGGCTCCGGCCACCCTCTCCGGTGAGCTGCAGTGAAAAATTCTCCAGAAAACGCGTATAGGTACATCATCTTGACCAGAAAAACACAAGGATCTCAAATATCCAAACCATTTTAACAAATAATCAACCAATAATGAGAATCGAACACAAACAATTTTAGATCTAAAACTTTAAACTCACAATACACACATGATACACGTCCAAACTTCAAATAAAATAGATCAGGATAATCAGTAAACATCATAGATCATAATGCACACAATAAAACTAAGTTCTGTGAGTATGAAAAATTCACCAACCTGAACCTTGTAGAACTTGAAAACCTCCAAGAAATCCCTCCAAATATTGCAGATCCACTCCTTGGAACCTCTAGATGCAAAATAAATGCAACTAGAGCTTGAAATCGTGCTAGATCTTGAGATTTAAATTTGAACCCTCTTGAATGGCACTTGGTGAAATCTTCAGTATGAGCTCGAAATAGCAGTTGATTCTTGCTCTATTCTCTTGATTGATCAAGAATGTGAAGAGAAATCTCAGAGAAACTCCAAGGAGAGTGAGATTCAATGAGAGGAAGTGGGAGAGTAAAAAACAAAAACTGTGCAAATGAGCTGTGAGGGTATGAGTAAGCCTATATACTCTCTATTAGTTCACTGATTAGGATTAAGAAGTGATTAGAACCTTGGTTAATGAGATTTGGGTGAAATTGCAAAAATGCATTTTGTACCACCACCACTAATTTACACGTGAGAAACCCTTGCCACCAGAATAATTAACCTCCAATTTACTCATGTATCACCTCTGAATTGATTTTGGGCCTTGTACTTTCTTGGTTTGCAAGTTTTGAATTAATTTGCATTTTTGCACTTTGTGAAAATAATGAGAAATATGGCATGGAATGAATTGATTCAAAGGCCAAAAATACTCCTCTTGACTTGTATTTTGATGTTGTAATATGACATGAACCAAAAAGATTAATTACAAGTCCATTTGTGCCAAAATACAAAAGGTGGAGAAATGGAACCATATGAAAACCTCAAATTGCACCTTGCCATCTTTTGACCATAACTTGAGTTCTACAAATGGTATGGAAACCATCTAGTAATTTTTGGAAATGGGAGAGAAAGATCTTCAACTTTCATGTTGGAGGAAAATTCATTTGGAGCTTCCTTGATGATGAAAAGTCAAGTTGAATGTGATGGAAAAGTTGCCAAAAATGGAAAGTTTTCATTATAGGTCATTTTCCAAATTTAGTAACTTTTGCACAAACTCTTGATTCTTGATTAATGACATGAAACTTGGCATTGGAAGACCATAAGAGGATATGAGACCTTGAAAACCATGAAAAGAAGCTCAAAATTCCACAGTTGACTTTCTCCTTTTGAACTGTTGACTTTTGCTTATTACACAAGTAACTGATCCATTGAACATCTTCCTCAAAGAACCAATGGCCAAGATTCCCTCCATGAACACTTAAGAACATAAGGAATGCCATTAGATCAAGTCTTGCCCAAGAAATCAGAAATAAACTGATTTTAGGTCAAACCCTAATTTTGGCACCCTTTGGTTAGGAGGAAAAAACACATCGTCCAAATCCAAATTCCTCTGAATAAGATGTGTATCTTCTCAAACAATGATGAGATATGTCCTTTGGAGATGATAAAAACTCAAAGAGCTTGCCCATTTGGAGGTCAGACCCCAACTCTTGACTGCCTTGTGTAGGAGATCATGCACTGTCCAATCTTCTTGATGAATTCTCCTCTTCCTATGACTTGTGAGGTCAAATGGAGATGACACATGATGTAAGAGGTCCTTGAAGCTTGTGAGAAACACTTGGTCTTCTTCTTTGCTTTGGATGATGAACACCTTGGATTACCTGATCACATGCCCTTATGCAAGATGCAATGCTAGATGCTTGATGCTTAATTTTTCTATGCTTGAATGCAATGCAATGCAATGAAAGCTCATGCTAGAAGACATGAAGAAAAGAGAGGGCAAATTTTGGGGTATTACAGGCGGTTGTGTGGAATATTTAGAAGGCAAGAAACTCCAGTATTTTTAATGGGCTTTCTGTTTCGGTTGCGGATATCCTTTGGGATATAAAGTTATCGGCTTGGAAGTGGTCTGCGATTAAGAAAAATTCTAATTTCAACTGTTGTTTCAATGAATTCTGTCAAGCACATTTGGTCTGTTTGATGTAATCTTCAGTTGGTTAGCATTTTTCGTTGTCTTCGGGGGGGGGGGGGGGGGGGGGGGACTTTCGTTCTTTTCAGGAAGTTTCTTTGTATCGAGGGTTCGAGTACCCCTAGTACTCGTTTTAATATCAATCCTTACTTATAAAAAAAACTAAGACAATGACATGCAAATTAATAGTAACAAATTATAAATATTTCTTCTATACTAAAATTAAAAATTCACATCCAAAACCAAATCATTTCAAGACAAAGTAGTTTATTTGTCCTCAAATGCCAAACACATGCCTCAATTTTTGATGGTGCAAGTATGTTAACTTTAGACCATATATTTAGTGTATAACATAATAAATTTCTTGCAGTTTTTCCGCCGTTTCTGTTGTTTCTCAGCTAAAACATTTGCATGTAATGTAAATTTGCATGTAAATCTGTATGATTCAAAATCCATATGTAAACTCGCAGGATTCCAAATCTGCAGGTAAATCTGCAGGTAAATCTGCAGCTAATAAATTTTGAAATTTAAAAAAATAAATTAACTAAATTTAATTGATAAATTTAGACTGCAATTCTCCTTTGCCATAATTTAATGTGAATACTCTTGAATTTACAAAAATGTGGCTGGCTTCCACTAAGTATATGCATTGCTTCTACTAAATAAGATAAATATATATAAACAATAGTGACATTCCCTAACTTACCATCAGGTGCCAAAAAAAATCAACAGTGAAATTATAGATTTAAATATTAGTGTGATAAAGTTTCTACTAATGACTGAGGATGGTTAGAAGACAGTTCAATTTGGGCGAGAGAAACCAAAAAATAGAATTATCAAAAGTCTTCTTTAAAATAATGAATTGTTTTGGTAGCTATCACATGTGATTATTATTCATTACATACAGGACCATGAAAGCCAATGGGCGCAGTGTACCCTATGTATGCCACGTCTTGTCGATAATCATTTTTTGATTACTTAGAAAGTGTCACTTGGATCATATTTTAAGGAATTTTATTTTAAAATAACCGTTTTTTCCAAAATAAATATCAAAATAACCACCTTTTTAAATAATTTACCAAATTAATCATGTTTCAAATAAAAATATTTGAACAACAAGAGGAGTATCCAAAAGGCATGGCGTATGCATTCATTATATGTACATAGGCGCCATGCATGATGATGCATGTTTATAGTGACAGTCAAAAGACATAGGTAAAAATCTATTTACCTTACGACTTTTTATCATAGATACAACGAATTATATGTAAAAATATAGGCTTTTAATTACTTACAGTAAAATATCGTAGGTATAAGTATTTAAGGCTATACCTACAGTAAATAGATTTTTATCTACGACTTTTGATTGTCACTATAAATATGTGTCAAGGTGCTTATGTAAAAAAAATGCATCCATGCGCAATACATATCCGTTGGCTACTCCTTTTGTGTGCAATTTTTGTTTGTTTGAAATATAGTTAGTTTAATAAAATATTTGAAAAGATGGCTATTTTAATAATTTTTTTAAAAACATGATTATTTTTTAAAAAAATCACATTTTGATCACACATATGGGATTAAGAGTGAAAAGTTGGATATGGAATCAACTAGGGGTGGACACGGATCGGATTCGGTCGGATTCGTTTCCAAAATCTCATTCCGGTGGACACCCGTGGTTGGCTATCATAAACCCACTTTCGATCGTTTTCTTCTGCGGTTAGGTCGGGTGGTCGTTCTTCGGATCACAGTTTAATCGGTTCGGATAGTTTGGTTTATTAACATGTGAATAAAAAATATTAGCAGTCAAAATCACATAAAAACTCTGAGAAAAAGAGGGAAGAAAGTTGTGAGAGTGATGCTTGCATACCTACAGAAGAAGAACTCGGGAAGAAGAAGACATACTTTTCATTTAAAACAAATAAATATATAATAGTATAATATAGTAGTAATAATTTTGTTAAGTTTAAAAAATTAAATTGTTGTAAGAGATTAGACGTATGCTTGCAAACCTACATGCTACAGCTCAGCTATGCAGCCTACATCATAAAAAAAGAAAAGGCACACTGCTCAATAATTTTCTGACAAATCACGTGTAAAATTAAAACTACAATCGCTTAGTATATCTCAATCGGTCGGATTCGGGTTTAATTGGATCAGATTTTAGCATTCAATTCCGACCAACTGTAACCGTGGTAGAATAAAAAATCGACCTGCAGACCCGTGAATCGGATATGACCCGACCGAATGCTTGTGGTTTTTCTCGGTTGGATCGGATTTCGGTCGATTGGTCATTTCTTGTCCACCCCTAGAATCAACTGTATAGCTTAGCTCTTGTTAATTGTGAGGAAAAAGACATTTCTATAATTTTAAATTATTACGGTTTTTAAAATAAAGAGATGGAGCTTTTGGTTATTATTATTATTATCTACAAATGTTGGTTTAGAATAATTGAGGATTATAGTTTAGTTAAATTAAATTATAGTATTATATATGATTTGGAATATTAGAATCCTAACTAATACATAAGACATGAATAAAGAATAAATTGTCGAGGTAAACATTATTGATCAAATTGCGTTAACAAAAATCAATCGTATTTATTGTCTTTTATTTTTATTTATTTTTAATTTAATATGTTTTAACAATTGATATTAGATAATAATTAACTTTGATATGAAGTTCAAAATAAAAAGATTCTACAAGATAAATAATTTTAAATGATAACAAATAATAATTAAGATCTTTTGACTAAACAACATAGACGATATGATTAAATAGAGGTGAAAGAGAAAGTAATAAAAAAGATATAAATTTAATATTAATTAAAATAAAGTAAATTATTAGATACTCGTGAATCTAAGTTGGGTATCAGTACTTTAGTGCAAATTGTAATAAAAATTTAATTTATTTTAAAATAAAAAAAAATAAAAAAAAATGACATGGCATTGAATCATGATACCCAATTAAATTAAATGGTACCGAATTATTTATCTTAAAATAAATATAATTTAATAAAAAAAAGGAAAGGACAACACGTTGTTGACTGGTAGAAAAAAATAGAAATAAAATCAATAGCGTAGATTAACTCTTAAAATGTGGAGGGGTATATGACATTGTTTGTATTCTATTCACTCAAGGTTTTTTTGAGACAATAACTTATTGACCTACCATTGAAATTATGTGGAAGAATTATAAATGTAGGTTTTTTTGAGACAATAACTTATTGACCTACCATTGAAATTTTGTGGAAGAATTATAAATGTAGGTTTTTTTGAGACAATAACTTATTGACCTACCATTGAAATTTTGTGGAAGAATTATAAATGTAGGTTTTTTTGAGACAATAACTTATTGACCTACCATTGAAATTATGTGGAAGAATTATAAATGTATTTTATCTTTAACAACTTTGCAGACAGGTACTACTCTTCACAAAAAGGACTTACTGTGACCGCTTGCTATCCATGTCGTACTACTCTTGTCTGCTTTGACCATGTTCCATTAATGTCTCATCACATGTTATTGTCTCAAAATATCTTGAGTGAATATAATAAAACAAATTAATTGTATGTTGGCAAGATTATAAATTATTCGTTCTAAAACTAATAAGACGAACTATTTTAATTGTTGGATTATTCAACGGAGGAAACATTTTTACATTTTTTTTAAGAGTAATACATTTTTGTAAGAGACACATAATATATATTCACTTAAAATTTTAAGGTGATAATTGTATGTTTTTTCACTTATAAATGTTCAAATTTTAATATTTTTAATAAATGTGAGATTTTTCCACACTACTTACACTTATTTTTTTGAATAGTTTTCGATGAGATAAAGCAATCGCAATAGCCTGTAACCAGTTACGTAAAAGTTGCAATTGGTTAAAGTTTTGAAAATTCAGAATCTGCAGAATTGGAAAGTGCGGAAACGTCTGTCATCAAAGGCCGAATTGAAGAGAATGTGAGAAGATCAACAAGGCAAAGAGTTTTGCCTCAAAGACTCCAAGATTGTGAGTTGTTCCGAGACAACGAAGTCAATGATGTTGATGATTTCGTCCACTTTGCAATTATGGTTGAATTCGAACTCGTTAAAACAGAAGAGACTTTAAGTGATCCAAAATAGATTTGTGCTATAAAGGTGGAGTTGGAATCTATTGAGAAGAATAACACTTGAGAGTTGGTTGATCTACCAGATAGGAAGAAGCTAATTGGTGTAAGATGGGTGTTCAAAGTGAAGGCAAATCCCAAGAGTTAAATAATCAAGCTTAAGGCTCGATTAGTTGTAGAGGGATTCTTGCAAAGAGAACGCATGGACTTTGAAGACGTATTCTCACTGGTTTCTATGATTGAAACCATTAGACTAGTTGTTGGAATTGCGAATAACAACAATTGGCTCATCTATCAAATGGATGTCAAATCTGCGTGTTTAAACAGACTGTTTGAAGAAGGAGTGTAGAAACCAAGAGCTAAAGTTCTACAAGTTTAAAAAAGCATTGTACGGTTTGAATCAAGCTCCAAGATCTTGGAATAATCGGATAGATGGTTTACTAAAGGAGGCTGGCTTCAAAAAATGTGTATCCGAGCATGGTGCATATGTGAAGACAGATTCAAGTGATTGAGTGATTATCCTTTGTATATATGTAGACGACTTGTTGATAACAGACAGTAACAGAAACTGCATTTCTAAGTTTAAGAGTGAACATTGAAAGAATTTGAGATGACCAACCTTGGCCGCATGACATTCTTCATTGGCATTGAGTTACATAAGTCTAAAAGGGGACTGGTCATGGACCAAAGAGGGTATGCGCTTGAGATATTAAAGAAGTTTGAAATGGAGCATTGTAATGCTACAATTACTCCAGCTTGTCGTACCTCAAAAAATACAATCCTTCGCGAATGGTCGCGGAAAACAGAGTCGCCATCGAACTTTATTCGTTCCAAAAAGGAATAGGAAAATATCGAGAAAACCTATAGGGAAGAACATGGTCATTGCAACGTAGTATTAGTTTCGGGAGTCGGTTACGCAAGGGGAAGGTATTATCACCTCCTCACGTCCGTTGTACTCAACGGAAATCTCTTAATTCGATTTGTGAGGAATGTTCGCTAGGTTTTTTTTTTTCTAAGGGAATAATGAGTAAAGGATTTACTTCTATGGGGAAATGGGTGGTTTTTTTATTAGGGGTTATCGCCAAGGATTGGGGTCCTTGTTCCTACGTATCTTGCATTTGAAAAAATGAAGAATTAGAGCGTCTGTAGTTCGTGGGACTACGGGTTGTTGGTTCGTTTTATCGAACAAATGTTTAGGTCACACTCTAAGGGAGAAATATTAGCTTTTCTACTCTCAGCGAAGGCGTAAGCATTTAGTTACATGCGCGTTAGAAGGGACTAAATATCGTTCTTTTAAGAAACTTTTTTAATCGCACGGCGGCGAGAAGTTGAATTAATGTGTTGATGTTTTATTTGGATGGCAATTATCTGGATACCAAGGAAGGCTCCTCGTATCCAAACAATCGGAAGAGTGAATGGAATGCTAGACTCTCTCTCTTTTCAACCTTAATTATGAACGGGTTTGATATAGTTAAAGTATTTTGAACGGATGACGATTATTCAGATAGTAAGGAAGGCTCCTCGTATCCAAACAATCAGGAAAACGAATCGAATGCTCGAGTCTCTCTCTCTTTTTCATCTAAGTGATTGAGAAAATATGTTTGATTCGATTTGTTACGAAAATAGTTTGATGTGAAACCAATTAAAAATTTTTTAGAGAAGACAATTGTTTAAGTATTAAGAAAGGCTCCTCATACCCAAACAATTGAGGAGAGAAATCGAAGGCTCCATTCCAACTCCCTTTTTATCTTTTAATAAAACATGGTCTAAGTATGATTAAGTTAATTAATTTGACTTCGAGAAAATGCTCAATGTTGATCGAGGTTTAAATTTGCGTTCAAATTGGTAGAAGGGTTTGAACTAACGGAAAGGAGGTCCTAATTGTGTATAGGGTAAGGTCGATGGTGATGCACAAGGCAATCGACTTACAAGAGTTGGGGTAAGGCTTGATATATGGATCAAGTATGGTTTAGGGTTTGGAATAATCATCATACAATGACAAGATATAATCAAGCAAGTAAAAGAAAATGATAAAATTATTTTACACTTCATGGGGAGGAGGGTACATCTTTTTGAATGGGGATAATAAAGAGATGGTAAACACACATCCAAAAAAACAAGCATATATATGCAAGTAAATGAACCACGAAAGCGATAAACAATTAAATTGGTTTTTATTATTACGTGTGCATTAGCAAAATGGGCTAGTCTTCTAAACGACCAACTAGAAGTAATAGATCGAATACGTCTCAATGTAAGAAAGCCCAAGAATAAGCTTTAAATGCTCTGTGTAGTGACCAATGAGGTTGATGGTGATGCACAAGGCAATCGTCTTACAAAGATGGGAAATGGCTCGACTTAAATCGCGAGTTAGGTCTTTTAGAAAAAGGTTATCGAGCAAGTTCATTCATACCATTAAAATTTGAAATATGATCAACAAGTGTAACTCAAGATCCAAAAAGTGAATACACGAACATATCAAAACTCTAACCCTTAGACCAATCCAAAGAAAAAAATTAACTCTACACTCAAAACAAATGGAATAATTGGACTTTGAATAAAATGGATGAAACTCAAACCATGTGTCATACACCTAGATGCAAATTTTAGTTATTTAAATTTTAATGGAGGAGAAAGTAAAATGCTAAAAAAAACTAATAATTTTATTTGATGGAAATATGTGCAAAACCTATTTTTATATTTTAAAACCAAGTATTAAAGTATTGGCTCATGCCCAGATGAAAATTTTCATCTGGAGGCCTTGGTTGACCAAAACCCTAATTTGGTGACACTGGCGGTCTTGAGGCTTGATCCACTTGAGATGTTGCCCTCTTGTGCTTGATTCTTGATATGGGAGACCTCTTGATCCTTCATGGATGTTTTAAGAGGTTAGACAAGTTGAAGATCATGTCATTTCTTGATTGATCTTTTGGTCTAAATGTTCTGAAAGGGCTCGAAACCCTAATTCTTGATTGTGGTGAATGTCCAACAACCCTTGAGGAGGTTGATGAGGCATGATGACTTATCCATATTTGTGATGATCATTTGCACAATGATGGGAAATCTTGGTGGTCAAAATTTAGGGTATGACATGCTCTACACTGAGTTAAAGCTTTCTTCCTTCATGACATCCTTTATAAAGGAAATTATGACATTGCTGGATTCATACATCCCAGTTAAAGTAATTTCCCTTATAAGCAATTACCCAAACATTTGTGATGAATAGGTGAGATATTCTCCCTTTAGAGATGACAAATTCTCTCTCAGTCACCCTTTTAGCTTCAATCTTGGGCTTCAAACAAGACACAAATACTCAGATAGCTTCAATCTTGGGCTTTGAACAAGACACCAAACATATTTTTCCTCCCATAGAATAGGAGGAACTACGATTGCTCTGATTTCCCAAATCTCTTTACGGGAATACATAGGCATAAGATTGCGAAATCTTAGCGAGCACACAAATAAAAAACTTTAGGTCCAATACCTCACCAAAAACAACAGAAAACTTGAAACCCACAAAAACAGTCTCTCAATTCTCCCAAAGAAAACTTCCCAAGCCATAGCAGTTAAACACAATAAAGAAACTCAAATTAACAGAGAAACATGCAATAAAAAGTCTATGTATAACCATATATACATTGGGTGTTAACAACTTCCCTTTGTATAACCTGACCCCGTTCCCCGATCTCTTAGCATTTGTTAAAGAAAACATTTGCGTGCAAGGTTAGTTTTAGATATCTTCCCTTTCCTTTCCAGCTTCATAGGATAAATAAGAAATTAGAAAGTAGCACCCAATTCCAACCATTGCGGTAAGGTGGTCGGGTCACCGAAAAAAATCGTACGCTACACATTGATGATCATATGAACTCAAAATGATGTACTCTTGATTGTTATTTAACAAAAATTGCAATGGCTTGAGAAAAATTGTTGATGAAGGCATGAAAATAAACACATGAACCTTTGAAGTTTCTTGAGAAACAAGCTATCAAACTTTGAAATATCCTTGATCAAATGAAGTTGAATGAGGCTTGAGGTCATATGTTTTGAGATTATAGGTCATGCTTTGATGAAAAGCCTTTGAAAATAAATGGTTGGCCACACTTTGACTTGAGGAAATCAAACCATAGCTGAGGAGACAATCACTTGATGCTCTTGATTCCCAACCCTACATTGCAAAAGAAACAAAATGGACAAGGCATATTTTTTGTCTTTTGATTAATGGTTAGTGAATTATAAAGCATATAATTATAGAAATGTAAAAGATACACAAAGATGGTGCTTGATGATTTCAAAGGCAAACCCAAAGATGAGAGGTTTAAGAGACAACCAAGTTTATGATCTTGATGCATTGCAAAGATGTAAATAAGGTGGGATCTTAGGGGTAAAATTTAGGGTATGACAGTTACCATGATAAGAGGAGGAAGGATCTTGAGCCTTAAGAGGGATACCATGTATTCTTGAGAGTCACTTCGGTGACTGGTGTTGGGCGTGCTTTGAAGTCGAGGAAGGTTACTCCTCGGTTTATTGGTCCGTATCAGATATCATAAAGGGTTGGAGATGTTGCCTATAAAGTGGCGTTGCCACCAAATTTATCGAATTTACATGATGTATTCCATGTTTCACAGCTTCAGAAGTATGTTCCGAATCCGTGGCATGTGATTCTGATGGATGATGTGTAGGTGAGGGATAACCTTTGAGGCCTTACCTGTGAGGATTGGTGATCATGAATTGAAGCAGCTGAAAGGCAAGGAGATTTCTCTCGTGAAGGTAGAGAGGGGAGGCGCTGCCGGAGGGAATATGACTTGGGAGTTGGAGAGTAGGATGCGAGAGTCGTATCCAGAGTTGTTCGCATCAGGTAAATTTTCGAGGATGAAAATGTTCTAAGCGAGGAGAGTTGTAATGCCCCAGTTTAATTAATTTATTTTTCGTAATTAAATTATGCGATGTTGTGTAATTGTATATGTTGATTTGTGTTTTGGTGTGTTAGGGATACCCGTGGTGTGGGGTAGCTGCCTTAAGAATAGAATTTAAGGTATTGAGGGTGTGTGAGCAAAGGTGTAGAGATTGTGGGTGTTGTGAGTAGAACTAAATAATTGATATTAGTAATATTTATTTAATTAAGTAATATTAAGTGAATATTATTTAATTTAAATATTTGATGGAAATTATTACTATTATTTAATTAGTTGGATTAAGTTATAATAATAATATATTAAAATAAAGAAATAAGGGAGAGAGAGATAGAAACTGATATATCGTGAAATTGGAAGAAAAAGGAGAAAAAGAGAAGAGTGGAGGCTAAGGCTCTAGGAGAAAAAGAAGGAATCCATTAGTTAAGAACTTTGCAAGAACTCTAAGGTAAGAGCGGGATTCTAATTTTATAAGGGATTATATAATGATTTGTGGGTGGGGATTGTAATTGCTATGTTGGAATTTTGATTCCCATATGTTATGAACTTGAAATTGTATGAGTATGTTGAGTAGTTGTACGTTTGAATTGGATTGTGTGAATCATACAATTATATGTTTGTTTGGATGATTTGGATGTGTTAGAATGTTGCTGATGTTGTAGATGAACAGGAATTGGAATCCAAAATATGAATCTATGCATTGTGTGAGAGTTGGGGGTTTTAGGTTGAGGAGAAAAGTGATTTTCGTGTCAAAAACAACATAAAATTTATTCTGCTACAAGTATAATCGGTTACCAGAAAGGGGGTAACCGGTTACATTGTTTAAAAATGTATTTTTTGGGCAATTTTGTGAGGGTGTTATCGGTTACCAGGATTGAGGTAACCAGTTATGCTGAGTAGAAATTGCGTAGCAGAGGATGGTTACAGAGGTGTAGCCGGTTACCACATTTGGTGTAACCAGTTATACTGGGAACAATTTTTGAAAAACTTTGAAAAATTATATGTTGTGTTACGGGTGTCCGATTCGAGTGTCGTTCGAAGCGTTAGGAAGCTAATGCGAGATGAACTTTATTCTACAATTGGTTTTTGTACCTGAAAATGAATAAATTGTTGTGTGATGGTGTTAGATGCATTGTAGTATTTATGTTGTGGTGTGACATATTCGTAAACGCATTGTTGTTGCTTACTATGTCGTTGTGTTGCTGTTACTGAATGTTATAGCATGTGTCTGGTGCATGGTGGCCAGTATTGGCGTAGTACCTTGACTAAGATGATGTTATTGCACTTATTGTTGTTATTGTTGCATGTTTGTTATATATGTCATGCATCATGGTGAGGTACAGTGGTATGTGAGCCTCAACACTATGGTGATAGATTGGGTGTGAGTAGCTAATTTCTATAATGATGGAATTAGTGAAACGTCATTACCTATGTGTAACACCCCAAAATTTTTCCTCTCTTTTTTCTAACCTTAACTGGCTTTTGCTTTGTGTTCATTTGCATCTCCATTAGGTCATATTTTTGCATTCATACTTCGCATTGGTCTTCTAAGACATGGGATCAGGAGTTTCTCCGAGTCAAGGCTTCCTATTTGCCTTGAGATACTTTCATTCAAGTTTGACAGAGGGTTGGATTCTTATTGTTGTAATTTCACATCAACGTTCATTAAGTATCAAGTGTATCAAGTGATTAAGGTTTCATCTTGGTTTTAATTGAGAAGGCTGTGAATTAGGGTTTGAATCCGTCTCAACATCTCAAGAGCATTGGTTTCAGGTTGAGGTGTCCAATTTCAAGTCAGATGTCGTTTATTATGTCATAGTCAGGATCAGATGGAAGTTTGACCTCATCTTGGTCAAATCATCAGGAGTTTTGCTTCAAGTGCAAGTTATCTGTATCAATGGTTTATTTCTCAGGCAGTGCGCATCCAGGGTCATTTTGTTATGTGCTGGAAGTCAGGTTATCGAGCAGTGGTACATGTGGGGTTTGATTTAAAAGTCAGGATCATCATGATCATAGGTTTAGTTATGTTCATCTGTGGATTTATTTTCCCGGAGATTTATTCAGACAGATTCAAAGTGATCCAGGATTCACTTGATCGGAGATTCAGAAGATGACCCACTCAGATGGTTGTTGTTTCTATTGCAAGTTGTTCAGTGGTAGTTGTGTGCGTTTAATCAAGTGCATTGTGGAAAAGTTCAAGTTGGTTTTGGATTAAAATCAAGATTTCATATCCATTTCTTTTTAACCATATTCATTATCCAAATTTAGTCCATATTCATTTTAACCTTATTTCCAAATATCCATTCTAAGCCATTTTTCTAAATCCATTTTTAACCACTTCGATGTCTATTTTAGTATCATCTCATTATCCAATATAAACACCCATTTTTCTTTCTAAACCATATCCATTTTCTAATCCATTCTTTTTAATCATATTTTAGTCCATATTTTCCAATTTTAAGGTTCAATTTCATGTTCAAAATTCAATTCAAAAGTCATGAACTCATTTCAAATACCATTACATTCAAAGAATAATTGTCCAAAAGTCCATTCATTACAAAAAAATCACAACAAAAAGCCTATTTCATTTTTCTTTCTAAACCATATCCATTTTCTAATCCATTCTTTTTAATCATATTTTAGTCCATATTTTCCAATTTTAAGGTTCAATTTCATGTTCAAAATTCAATTCAAAAGTCATGAACTCATTTCAAATACCATTACATTCAAAGAATAATTGTCCAAAAGTCCATTCATTACAAAAAAATCACAACAAAAAGCCCATTTCAGTTTTTGTTCTTAAAAACAAAGTGCCAAAAAAGAGAAAGAGCCAATACAACGGCCAGCGCACGATTTTCCACAACAAGCCGTGCAAACATTCGGATTTCATGAATAAGCCAAGATTCCCAACCATGGCCACATGAATTTTTCCTAATAACACTCCATGTGCCAAAAGCAAGACCAACCGCACATCATTAGTACAAAATTCATGTTACACTAGAAAACATTCGTATTATCCTGCTACAACATACCACAACATGCTGCCACTACAACTCTGCTTTACACAGACCAAAACCTGCTGCAAAAACACACACCTTGCCCTTGCCGCATCATCACGCGTGGAGCCTAACAAGGACAATAACATTTCAGCAACAAGACAAAATGGAATTGTACCAAAAACTTAAGGAAGAAGTTTGTTTCGTGAATAAAAAGGAGGGAAGGAGAGAAACAGTAGAGAGAACAGAGGAAAGGAGGGAACCGAAAAAAGAGTGAGAAACGCAAACAAAACATTGAGAAAACATTCCCACTTTCAATCTTTGTCAACCACAGCTCAAAACCCACCTTGAAATCACCATGAGAACCACCTTTCTACATCCTTAACAACTGCTACAAATCATGAACACAACACATTCCACCTTCCATTTCATGCTCCCTCAACCTTTTGTTTTCTAAACCTCCAACCTTTCTTTTTCTCAAACAGAAACAACAAACCTTCTTCACCTTCATACTCACACGGTACAAACCCTCTTCAATATTCCCCCCAACAATACACAATCCAATCAGACCCCGCACCAACAACAACCTTTCTTGAGACTTCATCTTTCCACAAAATTCACATTCTCAGAAACCAACCAAAACAAACTCTCTTCCACCGTTTTCATTACGTAATTCCTTCCCTTGCTTCATCTTCATCATATACAAAACCTTCAAAGTAATTCAGAACCTCTCCTTCAACACCCAAACTTTCATCAGATTTCAACTCAACAACTACACGATCTCAAACTCAGAAATTGGAACCCAGATCGAAAAGAAGAAAAGAGATGAAGTGAGGCGGAGAGCAAACGGGAAGAAGACGAACAAACCTGCGGCGAAAGATCGAGCGAGCTAGCGAGGATCCAGGCTGAGACGAGAAGGAGCGAAGAAGGTCGTGTTTTCGTCTTGCGCGAGGAGGAATTCGTCGAGATTCTGAGCAGTTGTGGTGTTGTTTTCGCATCTCTTCCTTTTCTTGTTTTCTGAAAATAGTGAATCTAGGGATGTAGAGTGTTGAAAGAGAGTGGGAGTAACCTTGTTGACCGTGATGTCTTCCTTCTTCTAAACAATGTTGTTGTTGGGGATATTGGGCTCAAAAGCCCGTCTGAAGCTCCACCGACCCAACACACCCTCTCTTTAATTTATATTCTTTTTGTAACTCATTTGTTTTTTTTCCGATAATTTTGTTGATGTTACTAACACCACACCAATTAATATTTGTTTTTCTCATGATTAACCTTGAATCAATGTTGAGGCGATGAATAATTTGGTGAGATTGATTAGGATTTTTATCTATTGAATCTTTGATTGACTTTGTCTTATTGAATTCAAGTTGGAAATTAATTGATTTTTATCACATTTTTGTTAATATTGAGTTGAATTTTTATTCTTATTAATTTTTAGACCTTAATTATTTGTGATTAGCTTTTGATAAGCTCTTGTTTTGATTAATTTCTTCATGACAATTTTGATTAGTCTTTGGATTATTTTGATTAGAATGTTCTTTTTGAAAGTTTTGGTTAAATCTTGACGCATCCTTGTGGCCTTGATACTTGATGTTTCTCCTAAGCTTTTTGTGCGCGTTGAAGAGGCAACGGACCTGCTCCTTTAGGTACCCCTTGAAACTCAATTTTCTCTTTCATGCCTCATTCTAGGGTTTTATCCATGTTAGAAGCATATTGAGTACATCTGAAGCCCTACCTCAAAGTAGGCTCTGTTTGCGCATCATGTTTAGTACTTAAGTGCTTTGTATCTCTGTTGTGTCAACATGTTGATGATTGAACACTTGTACATCTTTGAGTTTTCTTTCTTTTCTTGAGACTCGTTTAAGTCTTGATTTTGTTGATGTCTGTGATTGAATTGGATAATGTTTACTTGTGCTTGTTCACATGATCCCTTAGGATTCCTCGTCCCCCTTAATTTCTGATTATGTTGGGAGTAGGAGAGACATTAGACTTTCAATCCTTTGTATGATAACATTAGGTAGACCTCCCTTTCATCTCGACCTTAGGGCCATTTTGTATGATAACATTAGGATTTTCAGATTCCCATTCGTGTTTTCTTTTCAACCTTTGAGTCTTCTCTTCTCATCTCAAAACAAGTCCAAGACACTTAATAAATGCAACGAGCATTGTGCGCCACAAGCCTTAAATACATGGGAAATGAAGAATAAGGGGTCTCCCTTCACTCTTCTAGAGTGTTTAGCATATGTCCCATTGGGGGCGACCATGCGACGCATTCGCTCCCATGTCATAGACTTTAGTGCAATGGGAGTTTCAAACTAACTTCAATCAACTTCTGTCTAAAAAACACAAACAAAGTTCAAATCATTTTTATCCTTCGGGATTGTTGGGTTTCAAATCATTTTCAGAAAAGAGCTCGCCGTTCACATAAAAAACACTCATCGACTCGTATGTCGAACTACGACTGCTCTGATTTCCTCTTTCTCGTCCGATTGATAATACGTAGGCACAAGACGGCGATGTCTTGGCGAGCAACCTTCACTCATTAGTGCGTAGCCCTCCGAACTATGTTGACTCTGACTTTCCCATTACACGAGGGAATATGTAGGCCTAGGACGACGATGTCCTACCGAGTCTCCTTTTCTCCTTTTGTTTTCCATTTTCGTTCAGCAGTAGGCTTTAGATAACTCACCCTTTGATTAGACAATAAGCGTGAATCCCATCGAGTATGATGGACGCGTGGGGGTGCTAATACATTTCCCTCGCGTAACCAACTCCCGAACCCGGACTATGGTTGCGATGACCATGTCTTTCCCTCTGTTTAGGTTTTCTTTGGTCGTTTTCTTTCCATGCATCGGGATAAATAACACTCGGTGGCGACTCTTCTGTTCTATTTCCGTCAATTGTTTTCTCGCAGTTGCGACACTATGGTGATGGTAACGAGTTTTTGGTGAGCCTTAATCCCATTGTGTGGATTGAGTGCAAGTAGCTAATTCCTATAGTGATGGAATTAGTGAAGCGTTGTCTGTGGTGACAATTTTTGGTGGGCTCTGATCCTAGGTGGGGATCGGAGCGGTGAACCTGAGAGTTCACGTATTGGTACCACATGCATTGAGTCAAGCTTTTGAGTCTCATTGCATTGCATATATGTTGTGTGTTGTGTTTGGTTATATGGAGGTATGATTGGTGGAATAGGTGATTGTGCATGAATAATTTGATGCTTACTTATTATTATACTTTTCCTTATATAATTATGATATCTCACCCCTTCTGTTTGAATGTTGCCTTTACATGGGCATCGTGCAGATAATCGCAGTAGAAGCATGGATATGAGTGGAAGATGATGTTCTTCCTTTTATTTTTATAGAGTCGGTGTCTGCTCTAATGTGTAACACTGAGAAGAGGGAACACTTATTGTTGTTTATGTTTATTGAGGGGTTTATGGATATTCCCTAAGTTGTTATTTCTTTTGATTAACTTAAATCATGATTATGTTTTGATTAATTAAATTGTGAGTTATTGATGTTTCCGCTGCTTAATAAAATTTAAGTTTAGACATGATCAATGTTACTATTATTATTATTTATAATATTTAAATATATTATGTGTTACATATATGATTACATGAGCAGGTGTTTGTTGAAAAGTAGCATCCTAAATGTTATGATTTTAATTTACTCTAATGATTTTATTTAAAATTACGCGGGGGATATTTAGGGTGTTACACCTGACGAGACTTTGAATCTCGCTCCTACGTATCTCCAGGTGCGATGGAGAACTCAAGGCTGCGTAGTTCTGCGTAGAAGATGTTTGTTTGTTGGCCGATTTTAGCAAAAGCTATGTTGTCACAATTGATGGAAAACATTGTTTGCTATCCAAAATAGTGGAGAAGGGAATGTTTGCATCACAGTAGAATGGATAGACATATCAACATTCACGGGAAAACGTCACTAGCTTACTCACACATATAAGTGGACGAAGCATTATTTTGCATCGTCTCGAGACGAAATATCTTTCGTTCGTGAAAAGGGTTTGATGATCGCGCGGCGGAAAGAAAAAGGTTTTGGTGTGTTGGATGTATTTTTGAGTGATGATGAGAGCACATATGGCCGAGAACTTGATCTCGTATCCCAACTCTCGAGAGCTCGTGGACTACACCATGTTCCTTTTTCATCTTATTTGTGAAAAAAGACTAATAGTTTTAGGACTTTTTGAGTTTATTGAGAAAATATACTCGATTTTGATCAAGGTTTATTATGCGTTATGGAATTTATTGGAGGATGATGAGTGCTCGAATGGTCGAGAACTCCATCTCGTATCCCAACTCTCAGGAGCTCGTGGACTACATCCCGTTCCTTTTCATTCGATTTTATTGAAAAGTGTCAAATGATGATTAGGTATTTTTTATTTTTGATTTGGGAAAAATGGCTTGACGTTGGATTAAGCATTTGATTATCGTTTCGAAAGCGATTTTACAAAATGGTTTGAAAGTTTGAAAATGATTGAAGGTGAAATGTTTGAGATATTGGGATAGTGAAAATGGCTTAAAAAGAAAGGTTTGAAATGGTTTGATTTGATAAAAATACTCGACGTTGGATCGAGCGCTTATTTTTTGTTCTTTTTTCTTTAGAAAATGGTTGATTTTATGCTAATATTGAATTAACAATTAACTAATGTAATAAGAACAAAATAAAGGAAAGCGGTAACATTATTACACGTCATGGAAATTGATAACACGAAAACATATCATATTTTTACTTTGATTTATGTTATTTTCTTATTCCGTTTTCGTCTAATATCCGATTTTCTCGAGAGTATTTAAGTGTTTTTGCAGGTAATTCCATTTCCAAGTCAAAAGTATGCAAAGTGTGGAAAAGAAGTCAAACATGCAAGAAAGGAGCAGAAAAGAGAAGAAAAATAGCAGAATCCAAATTCTGTTGATGTGACGATCGTCACAGGTCCCTCACGACCGTGACAGACTCAAAATACATCACGAGCGTCACAATGCTTCACGATCGTCATGGATCCATAACAGATTTAATACGTTGAGCACAGACATGATTGCGAAGTTTTAGATGTTCAATTCTCACACGATCACATTTCCTCCGAAGTATTCTAGGTTTAAAGTCAAGTAACTGTCAAAAGGAAGCTCCTACAATTTCTCCAACCACTACCTCAGCTTAGTCTATAAATACGAGAAGAATTCCAAGAACCGAGGGACCAATTTTGCATTCTGAAGTACCGTCTTGCTGCCAAATTTCATTCAGAGTTTTTGTTTTGTTTCGCTTGCATTTACCATTCCTTGTCACCTATTACCGAACAAAGTAATAGTTTCTCACATTGAGGAACTATTGCACTTTAGATTTAAATTGTTTCATTGCCTTCATCATTTGCTATTTTAATTTTATCCAAGCAAGAACCTACCAGTCTGTGGAGGGATTGCTGCTACCCGCATTTACCAGGTTTCCATTATTCAATTTATAGTATCGTTTGTTTTCTTTTAATTATGTCTTTGATTAATTGTTTTTCCGCTTTTATGTTTACGTTCGTAATTATGTCTAGCTAAACCAATTTTATCGGTATGTAATGAAGTAACCAAATGGATTAAATAACTCTAAGCTAAAATCAATAATTAACTCTTCTTCTGGCTTCGATTTCTTAATTTTAAACCCAACTTTTATTACGAGAGTAAAAAGGTAACAAAGGTTAAGGTCAAGACCACGGGAGTGTGAGGCTTTACCCGGATAGCTGAAATCGGGCATTAGTTTTAAAAACAGCGGAAGCGCTTTAAATTTAATTAGGTCTTATTAGTTTTCAAAAAGTATTTTTAACCTCATATGGGCTAGCGAGAGCAGACATATTGACTTAAGAGTATAGTCCGAAGCAATAACCACGGGAGTGTGAGGTGAGGGCTTTTAAACCGGTTTTTCCTACAGATGCATATGGTGATAAATCTTTATACGCTTAGGTTAAATAAATTCCATGTAGGTTTACTGAATTATATACCGATATCTTATTCATAACTAGTACTCCCAAATTTTAATTTCCCTTTAATTTCCCATTTTGAACCCAAAACAATATCAGATTAGCCTTAGATAAACATAGTAACATTAGAGAACGATACGTTTGATTTTTAGTCTCTGTGAGATCGATAATCTTTTAAAACTACGCGATACGACTGTATACTTGCAGTTAGATTTATTTAGGCACACTAAATAAGCGATCAGAAATAGGAGTACATTTTTTTCAAATGGTGATATAATAAAGCGATTAAAATACAAGCCCATTAAACAAGTAAATGTAAACAACAAGGATCTCATTGTAAGAAGACCCAAGAGAAATGCAAGGGACTGGAAACACCGAAATCTAGAGTACTAAATTTAGCTTTAAGCTAACTTAAAGTGGATTTATATAGGAATCACTCTAGAAGAAACCGAGCAAAAATGATATTACAAAGTCGAATTTGCAAGACAATGAGAAATCCAACAACTCGATAAACTATATACAATATTTACAATAAAAAATAAACTGAAACTTAAAGTATTGAATTTAGCTCTAATTTAGCCTAAGGTGGATTCATGTAGGAATCACTCTATAAGAAGCAGAGCACCGAATCTATGCGTCCAAAAAGATTTTCTAAAGTTAAATTGAATTTAAACTATGAAATTACAATGCAATAATAGACCAAACGGCAACATCAAATGCATGCATATATTCATTTACAATAGTATTGCAAAATTATTACATCACAATCATCGTAATCAAAATGAAAACAAAAAAATAAGGTCCATATTGGTCCCTTAACTTTAAAAAGGTCCATATTGGTCCCTTAACTCTTCAAAACGTTCCATATTAGTCATTTTTTGTCTAATCAGCGACAAATTTAGCAACTGATTTTTGAATTTTTTTCTATCGCTAATAGGACAAAAAGGACTAATATGGAACGTTTTGAAGAGTTAAGGGACCAATATGAATCTTTTTAAAGTTAAGGGACCAAAATGAACCCTGAGGCTAAGATACGGGACCAAAAAAGATATTAAGGCAAAAAAACAACTTACCACTATCATCATAAAAATTGAAGGCACCATGGGATGTAAATAACAAAAACTAGACGGGCTTAATTCAAATGTCATCATTTAGCGCAAAAGTAAACAAAATATTTGACTTACTAATACTAATAAAATATAAATAATAAAACAATCTTCCTAATTAAAATGAAGAATAATAAAAAAAACAAAAAATAAAACATAGCAAGAGAAAGTCTTAAAACCACACAGACATTAGCACAAATTAAGTCAAACTTCAGGAAAATAATGCACTCCACCATGAACAGAGAGCGTTGTTCACTGTCTCTCATAAAAAAGCATATGCAAAATGCCACTACACATATCCAAATATTAAAACCATAAAAAATGCATCGACTCTCCTATTCGAACACCAACATGAAAATGCAGTAGTAAAACAAGTCCATGGTTGAGAGGCAAAGTGATCATAAGCTCAAAGTGCTCAAAAAGGTTGGTGTAGAAGAATATGTATCAAAAGACTTTGATAGATTTTGTGATCAAGAAGGGATTGAACATGAGGTTGTACCACCTTATACACCACAACAAAATGGGGTTGTCGAAAAAAAGAATCGATCGATCATGAATATGATAAGAAGCATGTTAAAGGGGAAGAACTTGTCGAAAGAGGTATGGGGAGAACGATATCCACAACTGCCTATTTCTTGAATAGGTATCCAAAAAAGAAGCTTGAGAAGGTAACACTAGAGGAAGCATGGTCGGGATTCAAACTGAATCTGAACCATTTGAGAGTTTTTAATTTCGTGGCATATCGACATGTTTCAGGGTAGCTTAGAAAGAAGTTGGATGATTAGGGAGAAATGATGATACTTGTAGGGTATCACTCCAGTGGTGGTTAGAATTTTTTTGATGCACCAAATAGAAGGGTTGTGATCAGCCGAGACGTCATTTTTGTTAGAACTTGGAACCACAAGATTGGTGAATAATGGAGAAATTAGAGTGTGGAGAGGGAGAAAGGAATTGAGATAGAGAAATTAATTGAGGGTGAGAATATTTCCATTAACATTGGTGAGGATGCCTCTAAGGCATTTATACAAGTATTATAAAGTTATTGGGCCACAAGTTACATAAGCCAAATAACATAAAAGTAAAATTCTCGAACCTGTAACTGGTTACATAAAACCTGCAACCGATAACAGCTTCTAAATAACTGAAAATAACAAACAATGGTAACTAGTTACTACGAATGCGTAATCAGTTACACCAATTGCATAAGTACTTTTCTTTAGGTTATTTGACTTATTTTGAGACCTGTAACTAGTTACACCCCCGTGTTAACCGGTTACAACACTTGAATTACTAAAAAACTCTTAACGCACAACCTTAATTCAAGTGCTCCAAGCCTTCCATGCCCATGCTCATCTTCAACCTTTTGAACACATCATTTGTGACTCCCATAGTCAAGAAATCATCTACTTGGTCTTCACTTCTACAATATCACAATCTTAACTTTCCTTCACTAGCAAGTTCCCTCAAGTAGTGAAACCTCATATCAGTGTGCTTGTTGCTTCCATGTTCAATTGGGTTCTTAGCAAGATTAATCGTGGAAACGTTATCAAACTGGAGTGTAACAAAATCACCCTCATTATTGCCCAGCTCCTTCAATAGATTCATTAGTCACACGACTTAGCACTCACACAACGAAGCGACAATGTACTCGGCTTCACAAGACAAGAGTGCAATTATCGTTTCCTTCTTCGAACACCATGAGACCGGTGTTCCACCAAACATAAAGATGTATCTAGTTGTAGACCTTCGAACATATTTATCTCCGCACCAATTGAAATCGGTAAAATCAAGCAAATTGTATTTTTTTCCCGTATCCGATGCGGGAAAGAGAATTCTGCAACAAATTAATTATTTGAGGTATCTTAGGATCTTATTGACTGCTGCCAAGCGAGACACCTTCGATCTCTCCATGAATTTACTCACAATACCGACACTAAACGCCAAGTCCGATCGCGTATTTCACAAGTAACGCAAGGATCCAATCAGCCTCCTATACTGAGTTGAATCAACATCTTGCTCATCCTTACTCTTTGATATCTGTAGCCTCAATTCATTTGGAGTAATGGCAGCATTAGAATGCTCCATTTCAAACTTCTTCAATATCTCAAGCGCATATATTCTTTAGTGCATGAGAATTCCCCTTTTGAACTTCTGGAACTCAATATCAATGAAGTATGTCATGAGGCCAAGGTTGGTCATCTCAAATTCTTTCATAAGTTCACTTTTGAACTTAGAAATGAAGTTTCCGTTACTGCACATTATCAACAAGTCGTCTACATATAGAAAAAGGATATTCACTCAATCACTTGAATTCATCTTCACATACACGCCATGCTCGGATACACATTTCTTGAAGCTGTCATTTAGGAAACCATCTATCCTATTGTTCCAAGCCCTTGGAGCTTGCTTCAAACCGTATAATGCTTTCTTCAACTTGTAGAACTTTTGCTCTTGGTTTCTCACAACAAAACTAGGGGGTTGTTCTATATACACCTCTTCTTCAAGTGGTCCGTTTAAAATCACAGATTTGACGTCCATTTGATAGATGAGCTAATTATTGTTATTAACAATTCCAATAAATATTATAATGATTTCAATCCTAGCAACTGGTGAGAATACGTCTTCAAAGTCTATGCCTTCTCTTTGCAAGAATCCCTCTGCAACTAATCGAGCCTTAGGCTTGATTATTTCACCCTTGGAATTTGTCTTCACTTTGAACACCCATCTCACACCAATTGGCTTCTTATCATCTGGTAGATCAACCAACTCCCAAGTATTGTTCTTCTCAATAGATTCTAGCTCCACCTTCACAGCACTAATCCATTTCGGATCACTTAAAGCCTCTTCCGTTTTAACGGGTTCAGATTCGGCCATAAGTGCAAATTGTTGTCTCATAACAACTCATAATCTTGGAGTCTTTGAGGCAAACCTTTTTGCCTTGTTGATCTTCTCACATTCTCTTTAATTCGGGCTTCGACGTCGGACGTTTCTGCACTTTCCAATTCTGCAGAATCTGAATTTCCAAAACTTTAACCGATTACAACTTTTACGTAACCGGTTACAGGCTGCACTTTTCAATTTGGGCTTAAATTTTTAGGGTCATTTTCATAAAATTTAAAACTCCTCGGTCAAATTTAAAATATAAAAAATATGGACAAATTTGCAATTTTTAAAAAAATTTAAGGGACCAATTTTTAAAATTTGAAAATTATTCAGAACTTATTTGCAATTTTTTTGAAAATTTTAGGGGTGAATTTGAAATTTTCTTTATGAGAACCATCTTGCAAAATTTTAAAAATTAATAGTAAACCATTTAACATTTGCATTATATAGAGTAAATGAGCAATTTTAAATTCTTTACTTTTTGGTGTCATTTGAAATTCCTTAAATTTAACTTGAATAAAATACTTCATAAATTTACATCATTTTAACAATTATCTATATATTTATTCAAACAATTGATTTGGTCAAATCATTTTAAATTCTCTCAAAAAATTACTTCATTAAAATCCTTCATCCATACATACTCTAAGAGTGTGTTTGGATGATGTAATTGATAATTTTTAAGGAATTCAAAATTTTAAGCAATTCATATGACTCAATTGAAATTCATTCATTTTTAAATTCTTTTGTTTGAATGGAGTATTAAAATGATTCATTGTCATTTTCATAAATTTTAAAACTTTTGGGCCAAATTTAAAATATAAAATAGAGACCAATTTGTAATTTTTAAAAATTTGAAAGGACCACTTTTTAAAATTTGAAAGGATCACTTTTTAAAATTTGAAAACTATTAGGACTTATTTGCAATTTTTTGAAAATTATGAATGTGAATTTAAAGTTTTCATAAAATATGAGAAACATTTTGCAAAATTTGAAAATTCAATAATAAACAATTTAACATTCATATTATATAAAGTAAAGAAACAATTTCAAATTCTTTACTTTTTTATGTAATTTGAAATTCTTTCAATTTAACTTGAATAAAATACTCCATAAATTTATATTAGTTTAACAGTTCTCCATATTTTTTATCCAAATAATAAATTTTGGTCAAATTATTTTAAATTTCTTTATAAAAATTATTTTTCCTTGTTAAAATATATCATCCAAACACACTTTAAAAAAATTAGTAATTTACGTGACTGAAAAATAATACATTTAACAAACGCTACCTTTATTTAACAAACCCTACCTTTATTTGTCAGTATTTAAAATTTGTCTTTAGTTTTTTCTACCTAATTTTCTTTTAACTGATTTTGTTCTAGTTGCTTGCTAGCTAATAAGACGTTAGTAAATTTTAAAAACTGTAACTAGAGAGTCATTAATAGACGTTGGTGGAATTAATATAATAAATAAAATAAAAAGGAATATATAGTGTTACACTCAATTTGGTTGGTCCATCTAGAATTAATATCTTCAACCTACTCCAACCCCTGTTTATAAAGCATAAATCATAACTCCTCAATCTACACATTTTAAGAGCCAATATCATATACCCCTCCACATTTAAGAGCCAATCTACCCTATTGATTTTATTTTCATTTTAAGAGATAAAGCTAATATCATATACCCCTCCACATTTAAGAGCCAATCTACCCTAATGATTTTATTTCCACATAATTTCAATGGTCGGCCAATAAGTTATTGTCTCAAAAAACTTGAGTGAATAGAATACAAACAGTATCATATACCCCTCCACATTTAAAGCCAATTTACACTATTGATTTTATTTTCATTTTAAGAGATAAAGCTAATATCATATTCCCCTCCACATTTAAGAGCCAAACTACCCTATTGATTTTCTTCCACATAATTTCAATAATGGTAGGCCAATAAGTTATTGTCTCAAAAAACTTGAGTGAATAGAATACAAACAGTGTCATTTTTATTTCCATTTTATTTCATCCACATAATTTCAATGGTAGGCCAATAACTTATTGTCTCAAAAAAAACTTGAGTGAATAGAATACAAATAGTATCATATACCCCTCCACATTTTAAGAGCCAATCGACACTATTGATTTTATTTCCAGTTTTCCCTACGTGTCAGCTTGTTGTCCTTTTCTTTTTTTATTAAATTATATTAATTTTAATTTATATTAAACTTATAGCTTATTATTACTTTATCCTTCACCTTTATTCAATCGATATCTTCCATGTCGTTTAGTCAACAAATCTAAACTATTATTTGCTATAATTAAAAAAAAATTATCTCATTGAACCTTTTTATTTTGAATTTCGAATTAAAGTTAATTGTCAACTAATATTAATTATTAGTTGGAGCACCCAAGGATGAAAGTGGGTATTGGGCCATCAGGAAAGCAGTCTTGATGAAGGATTGGCGACGCAATTAAATGAGTTGAAGGATTTGCTTGAGGAAGTTTGCCCATGGCTGGTATTGAGGACAATTTTCTGTGGCCAAACTCAGTAAATAATTAGTTTTCGGTTAAAACTAGTTGCGATTTCATTCAAAGAGCAAAAGGGTTTGATATATTGGAAATTAATTCCAAGATTGTAATTGATTTATTATGGCAATCCATGATTCTAATGAAGGTCAAATTGTTTGGATGAAGACTTTTATTGGATAGATTACCAATCCGTTTCAATCTGGCGGCCAGGGGGTAATTTCCAATACTCACGACATTGTTTGTGTTCTTTGTTTTCATGATGTAGAATCGGTAGATCGTGTTTTTATTACTTGTTCTATATCCCGATTAGTGTGGAAAGCAATATTGAATTGGGTTGGAATCCCATGGTGTGATAGTAACAGGTGTTGCGACCATTTATTGAAATGGTTTCTATACATGGTTAGAAAAACGTCCAAAAAGACGACGTCAGTGATTCTGTTTAGTACATGTTGCTGCATTTGGTGGTTTAGAAACCAATTTATTTTCAATGATGGTTTTGGTTGTGTAGAGTAGGGGTGTCAACGAGGCAGGGAATGTGCAGAGGATGCCTCCCCGTTCCCCGCCCCGTCCCCCAATTTTTTCTCCATCCCCATCCCCGATCCCCGCCACAGGGGAATATTTTTCCCCATCCCCATTGTCATACCCCAAATTTTGACCACTAAGATTTCCCATCATTGTGAAAATCATCATCACAATGTGAATGTATTTGCACGCCTCCTCAATCTCCCCAGGAATTGTTAGGCATTCTCTACCATCAAAGATTAGGGTTTCAGGCCCACTCACACCACTTAGACAAAGGATTAATCAATAAATGACATGATCTTCAACTTGTCTAACCTCTTAAACACCCATTAAGGATCAAGAGGACTCCCACATCAAGAATCAAGCATAAGATTACAACATTCTAGGTGGACCAAGCCTCAAGATCGCCAGTGTCACCAAATTAGGGTTTTGGTCGACTGAGGCCTCCAGATGAAAATTTTCCTCTGGGCACGAGCCAATGCTTCAAAGCATAACCCAAGATACTCTAAGAGACCTCATGGACCCAGTCATCAAGTCAATTTAACCTCAGGGGATGCATTTACCAAAAATTAAGAATTAGGGTTTCTTGACCTGATTCACCCCTAAGTTGACTTTTGGGACAAAACATGAGCCAAGACCTCAAGACATGATCTGAGGGTCTCTAATAAACCATATTGATCCATTTGCAACAATGGATTGATCCAAGAAGCTTGATCCACAAGTCTCAAATTCATCAGGACTACAATTAGGGTTTCGAGGGAAAAGTCAACTGTACTTTTGACTTTTGACCAAGACAAGCTCCCAAACCTTGGGACATGATTCAATACACCCTATAACACCTATGGAACATATCCATTAAGTTTGATTTAGGTCAAGGACTTAATTTCACGAAGGATCGCACAGTTTGAATTTCATCCGATAAAAAGTCAACTGTGCAAAAATCCAAAGGTTGACTTTTTAGATTTTTGGTCAAACAAGGTTTCTTAATCCTAAAACAATGTTAATGTGTGATTTAAATCATCATTCATCAATAAAAATCAAAGAAAGTGGGTTAACTTGTAAAAGGGGTAACCATAAAAAACTTAGAATTTTTCTAAGTTATGGAACAAAGTGGCTAGGGTACCAACTTCCAAGGACCATAACTTGAGATCTAAGCAACCATTTTGGATGGTCCAAACCTGGATTTGTAGCTCTCATGGCATACTTTAAAAGTGTCAACTACATCTCATTCCAATTCCTCATGGATTTTTAGTTATGGAGTGATCAAAATGGCTGAAAACACAAAAGTGACATTTTTCCAACACTTAGTGAAATTTTTACTAAGTCAGAATCTGCCTTATTTTTTCCAAAATGTAGAGGAATTTTTCATTGTAATTCAGGTTGACTCAAAACCAAAGTTGGACATCATGTTGAAATAGGATATATCAGCTTTCCAAAATGTCCAAGAACTCCAGGAAACTCCACTTGAGATAGGAGTTATGACAGCTGCAACATGCCTTGCTGCAAATTGTCTTGGCAAGGCAGATTTGTGCATAAGGGCTCGATTTGATCAAATTGTGCAACAACAAGCATGGTTATCCATTTGCACACCTCAAGGGGGAACAAACAAGGGACAAGCACTGATCTATCAGCCTCCAAAGTCCAAAATCTACAATAGCCATGCCAAACCTAAAAGAGCTAAAAAGGTGCCAAGACTCCAATTTTGTTTCCAAGCATTCAAAGGATGCACCAAGGTGGCATGAACTGAGCCTATTCCAACTGAATGAGTCAAGGATAAGCTCTGAATCAAAGAACCATAGGTCTGTGCTCTAACCTCTAGTCAATGGCTAGAGGAGACTTGAGATTCCATTTGATCCACATTGGCCAAAGGCCTGCTGCAGTTGCCATTCCCTATTAATGCCAAAACAAACTGACACACTATAAATAGACCTCATTTCTGATCAGTTTGAGTACACCAAAGGCCTATAACACTTGCCTTTCTCAAAATCACACTCTCACTTCCAAAAATGTCTTCTAATGCAAGCTACTATCGGGTTTTGAATTAGAATGTGTTTCCAACCAAACCAATCACACACACACACGCCTCATAAACATCATATGTGAGCTGATCAAACACTAAACCAACAACTGGAACACCAAATTAATGAAATCATCATCCATTTGCTCAAGTTTTCAACAAAGTTGCAGTTGAGGTGCCATAATCTGTTCCAGTTCATTTCAAATCAATCCAAGCTCTCAAACACACTCCATATGGTGTAGGGAAGCTGTTCAGATCATCACAACTCATCTGTAACACCTCTAACTCAAAGATCAAATTGCTCTTGCTGCCGCGACCTTCAAGTAAGCCTAAACTTGGTCATCTCATAATTTATGCATATTTCCTCACACAAAACTTTTGCCAAATGTTCACAATCATGCATAGAATGTTTCCCCTCTATTAATTACTTTGTATGAATCGTGTATCAAATTTCTCAGCCTTCATTCACAAATTAGGGTTCTTGAGGTTTTGTTTTGATTTCTCATTCCATGTTTAAAATAAATGAAATTAAAGACCATAGACATGATCGTGAGTTGAAAACGAGCAGATTGATACGTGGATTGTATGATTCTATCAAGTATTCAGTGAGATTGATGAGAAAACACAAATCTGGGCAAAACAGGGCACGAGGGCAAGAACAAGATGTTCTTAGCGCCCTTTTTCAAATATTTAAATATTTGAATTTTTGTGATTTTATTTAATTGATTCAAAAATTAATTTCTCTCTGAATTTTAATGATTTTGAGTTGTTTCTTTTTTAATAATTCACAAAAATGTTAAAATATTTTATTTTACAAAAATTCCCCAAAAATATTATTTATTTCATATATTTGATAATTTTGAAAAGAATTAATTTTTATTTGTTTTTCAACATTTTGATAATTTTCTTTCTCTCGATTTTCCAAACTTAAATGATTTTCAATCATTTTGTGGATAAAAACACAATTTTTGAAACATTGATCCAAGATCACCACTCATTTTTTCACATGTTTTCAATAATTTTATTAATTTTTAAACAAAATTAATTCCATTTTAAAACAAAATTAAGGTTTTGATTGATTCCACCCTCATCAATCTTTTTCAAGCACTCATGGGCCTCTAATAGAGTGTAAGACCCAATCTCCTTTTAACCAAAATCTTTTTGGGCCTCAGATATTGCATAAGTCCCTCTGCGTTAAAAAAAAATCTCGGCGCGATCGCCATTTTCAAACAGAAAATCATCTGGGCCTACCCTTGTGTTGTAAGTCTCATTTCTTTTCTTTAAATAATCTTTGGGCCTCTCCTTGAGTTATACGACCCAACCCTTTTATAAATAAACCTTTTTGGGCCTCAGTCGTTGTATAAGTCCCGATACGATATTCAAAACAACGGTGTGATCACTGTTAAAACCTTGGGCCTCTCCTTGAGTATAAGCCCCAACGATCTTTTCAAAACAACTCCCTTTTGATTTAGATTCAAATATATATATTATTATCAAAACTTTCTTTAATTTCTTTGAACAACTAACAATACAGCATGGAAGCTTGCTCGCCTGTAAGTTTTAACAACTTTCATTTACTCGCTTTCGTATATATATATATATATATATATATATATATATATATATATATATATATATATATATATATATATAATTGTATTGTGGGAAGCTGCGCATGGTTAATCTTCTTTCATACCCTTTTTATACTTGTCATATATCAACTATATATATACTAGTATAGCTATTTAGAGTTTTCCCCGGCAACTAAGTCTAGAACTAGGTAAAGCCTTGTTGGTCGCTCTTAAATACAAACAAAACTAGAACCCCATAGGATTTCCAGATACAGTCTTGCCTTCTCTTGGGCTTAAACAATATGGAACAAAGAGAAATGCAGTATTCTTCGTGAACCTTTTCTCAGACTGTCACCCCTAGAAATTGTCAAAGAAATTCTACTCCCCAGAGTTGATCTATTCTCGGTGAATAGCATCTCTTGAATTTCTTCAAACCTCAGAACTTTCACTAAATGATCTATTCTCGGTGAATAGCATTTCTTGAACTTCTCTCAGTTTGGGACCCACAGGCTTACTAAAAGCATCCCCGCCTCCTCTTGGGCTTTGTACAAGGACCCTCCGGCTTCTTCGAAGTTCTCATGCCTTCTCTTGGGCTTAATTCAAGGACCCTGACGACCTCTTAAAGGTATAAGACAGAACTTAGTCATCCTTTGCTAGCGCAGTCTTTCCAGAGTTAAAACCCTCAGACCACTTTTAGGGTTGATACTCATCCCTTAAATGAGTCGGCCTCCTCTTGGGCATCATACAAAAGATAAAATTCTTCCACACCCGTAGACTTGGACAATCTAAATACCCTTGAGTCTCAAAGACATTCTCAAGTTCCCTACAAAACATAGGAGAAACCCCGGTCAATCTGGATCAGTCTCCAGCAGAGATGAAACTCAGTCTCTCTCCTAAAAAGCCCCCAGCCAGGGTCAGTTTATCACTAGTATAACACTATCTCAAATCAGAACCTCAAGGCTTCTGATACCTCAACTCTTCTGGAACCCTCAGTAAGAGTTGATTCCCCATTTGGACCTGCCTCGGGATCTCAATAACCCCCGGCAGAAGATAGCCTCCTCTTAGGCTTTGTATAAATGATCTTTCCTCAGCATAGTCAGCCTCCTCTTGGGCTTTGTACAAATGATTCTCCCCAGCGGAGCTAACCTTTTCAGACTCTCTTGTTGAGTCAAATCACATTTTCAGACTCTCTTGTTGAGTCAATCACCGTCTCAGACTCTCTTGTTGAGTCAATCACCTTTCAGTACTCTCTTGTTGAGTAAACCCTTTAGCCTTAATCTTGGGCTTTGTACATGATAGATAAAAACACTCTCTTGTTGAGTTAATCCTCTTAGCCTCCTCTTAGGCTTTGTATAATGATTTCCTCTAGCAGGAGTTAACCTCCTCTCGAGCTGTGTATGATGATTTCTCCAGCTTGTTCAGCCACAATCCTGGGCTTCGTACGGGACAGATAAAAGCACTCTTGTTGAGTCAAACCCTTTTAGCCTCCATCTTGGGCTTTGTACAAGACACCCATATATATACACTCTCTTGTTGAGTCGGTCTTATCTAGACTTTGGATAAGGTTCTCCCCAGTGGAGTCAATCAACCTCTTAGCTTCAACCTTGGGCTTTGATCAACGCACACAAAAATCAACAATCCCTCTTTAGAGATGACAAATTCTCCCTCATTCAAACCTTTTAGCTTCAATCTTGGGTTTTGAACAAGACACCCAAAACATCTTTTTCCTCCCTTAGAATAGGAGGAACTACGATTGCTCTGATTTCCCTGTTTCGTTTAAACGGGAATACGTAGGCATAAGATTGCGAAATCTTAGCGAGCATACCAATCAAAACTCTAGGTCCAGTACCTTCACACAAAAACTCAGGTCCAACACCTTACCAAAAACATCGGGGAGACCCGAACATCAATAAAAACTCACTCACTCATATTTCCCAAGAAACTTTCCCAACGTCATTGTCTGTATAGGACTAGGATTATAGCTCTTAAGAGGTCTAGGATGTTAGTTTTAGGATATATATATATATATATCGCTTTTCCTAATTTATATCCGTGTTTATTTTTCTGCTAATGGGACTGCGGGTGATGCCGCATATGGAAAGTTTGAGTGACACCTAAGATAAGTGATGGCACTAGACGGGTAATCTTACAGGGAGTGACTCCCAAATAAGAGACCCCGGTCGACCATCGAATCAGTGGAGACACCCTTTGCTGATTCAATGCCTATACGATTTCGGTTGTTGAAATTAGATTGTTCGATTGTGGTTGTCCATGAAACTGAGGATTTAGTAGGCTGAGACCTTGTTACTATTTTGTAGTGCGGAAGCTATCGAAAATAGTTATCACGCGATATTATCCTCATTTGAGATTACTCTAAGATACTGCAGCTCGCTCGGGTAAACCAGCCTGCTGTTGTTATCCCAAGAGGGGTCAATGATTTTGAGGACAGGTACAAAAAATCACCAGTACAACCTTTGGGGATGGGTAGAGCCATGACTTCATGACACCGAACCTTTGACCCCATGTTTTTTCTATGTTTTTGTGTGCTGCATTCATGCATTCATTTCATTAAAAAACATTAAACCAAAAAAAAATTCTCTCTTCTAGTCTCTCTTTTTCAAATTAAACTGAGACAATGATTGCAAATATCAGAGAGAAAGATTGCATTATGGATTTCGGTAGAAGGAAGACTCACAAGTACACCTTCAAGGTTCCAAAATTAGAGGATTTGAGAGGGTTGGCAAGGATGATCACCAACCCTGATGCTTTTAGAGCTACGTACGGAGGACTGCTGTCTCTATTAAGGGTCCATGTAATTTAAGGAATCCTGGCTACGCTCATTCAGTTCTACAATCCGGTCTATCACTGTTTCACATTCTCGGATTATCAACTAGCACCAACACTAGAGGAGTACTCTCACCTGACTGATTTACCCATCACTGACCAAGCTCCCTTTTCTGGACTAGAAGAAATTCCAAAGGATCAAACCATTGCAAGAGCTATCTATTTGGATGAGTCAGAAGTCAGGACTCACATGACCACTAAGGGTGAAATCCAAGGTTTGCCAGCCAAGTTTTTGGTAAAGAAAGCTCTGTACTCTGCTAGTATAGGGAACGCGACTGCTTTCAAGAGCGTCTTTGTTTTACTCACCTACGGGTTATTTCTGTTTTCCAAAATTGATAACTTCGTGGATATCAATGCCATTAAGGTTTTTCTGATTGGAAACCCTGTACCGACCTTGCTCGCAGACGCTTATCATTCTGTACACTTAAGGAATTTGTACAACAGAGGAATGATCACTTACTGTGTACCCCTGCTATACAAATGGTTCACTTCCCATTTGCCCAAGTCTGCTGCTTTTTGGGATCATAAGAGTACTCTGCGTTGGTCGCAGAGAATCATGGCTCTTACCAACTCTGACATCGATTGGTACAATTGAATCTATGACGGGATAAGAATCATTGACCGTTGTGGAAACTTCCCTAATGTACCCCTCATAGGAACTAAAGGAGGAATCAACTATCATCCAGTTTTAGTTCGTCGTCAATTTGGATACCCGATGAGACATGTCCCGCGTAATGTTCATCTGGAAGGTCTTTTCTTCAAGGAAGGAGAAAATGTCAGGGCACTAAGGACAGAAATGGTGCATGCCTGGAAACATGTTCACAGGAAAGGAAGAGAGTCTCTAGGAAAACCGGACTGTGTCTCTGTGGAACCTTATCTCCACTGGGTACAAACTAGAGCTCTCAAGCTGAGGATGCCTTACCCTCGTCAAGAAGTTCTTCCGTTAAAGGAATCCTTCCTTTATTTTATGCCTGATACGGAAAAACTTTAGGTTACTCTCAACAAAGTTCAACAGGAGAAGAAGTCTTGGAAGAATAAGTACCGTATTCTCAATGTGGAGTGTACCAAAATACATCAATTGTTAATAGAAAAAGACGCTCTGATCGAGATTTTAGAGCAACATGCTATAGAAAATCAAGAAGACCAAAGGAATTTGCTCGCTCCTTTAACTTGGCAAAGGAATGACAACCCGACAACAGCTCAAGAGCCCCGGTCAAAGAAAAGGAAAGTACCAGAACCAGCACCTGAGCCCTCCCCAGAGAGGACTCAGGATCCATTAGCTTAGATATTTCCTTTTACAGCACTTTGTAAATTATTGTATTTCCATTTCCGCAATCTTTGAATTCAATAAAACGGGGTTTCCATTGTATGATATTTGCAATCCAAATTGTCGAAGTTTATTTTGATTAAACAAATAACAAAATAATTAATATAATCATTGCATATCATTCATCATTCTCACATAACACATTCTTCTTACCTACGAATCTCACGTTTGTGTCTCGATTCTAGAGTCAAACTGTCTCATTCGTACAATACTCGGGCCAATCAACAGAAAAAGATGGATAATCTTGAGGAAGAGAACAGAGAGTTGAGAGAAGAACTCGACGCTCTGAAAGAAGATCTGAGGAAACTTCACAATGACATGTAAGCTCTGGCAGCAACTCAGATACAAAGGACTGTGATTTCAGAGATCACATCAACACCCATAGTGGAGAAGTATGATCCTCGGTATAACATGCCTAAAGATAGTCCTTGGGGCATGCCTATTAACTATATCCCGGAAGGATATATTCCACCGATCACGGAAGATCCAGAAACTGCAGCAGGAGCCGCTGGGCCTGAAGGTTACAAACTTCGGGAAAGGGAAGATGCAAGGGGCATGACAACAACTCCTGAAGGTTACAAACTTCGGGAAGTACCAAGAGTCACTGCCGTAATGACTATACCACCACCCATGGTACACACTGTCCCAGAAGGACAGATTTCCCAAATACCCTCTGGTGGAAACGAAAGTATGGATGAGAGAATGAAGGAGTTACAGGAATAGTTCCTGGAAATGCAGAAGGAACTGCATGCCATTCGCGGTCAGGATCTATTCGGAAAGGACGCCGCAGACCTTTGTCTGGTCCCCAATGTGAAAGTTCCGCACAAATTCAAGGTGCCCGAATTTGAAAAGTACAAGGGTAACTCTTGCCCTCAAAGTCATTTGGTGATGTACGCTCGGAGGATGTCAACTCAGACAGAGAACCAATAGCTACTGATCCATTACTTTCAAGATAGTTTAACCGGTGCCGCACTCAAATGGTACATGGGTTTAAACCTCACTAAGATCGTCACTTTCAGAGATCTTGGCACTGCCTTCGTTCAACAATATAAGTATAACCTGGACAAGGCACCAGACAGAGATCAACTCAGAGCCATGTCACAAAAGGACAAGGAAACCTTTAAGGAATATGCTCAAATATGGCGTGAAGTTGCCACTCAGATTTGTCCACCTCTTGAGGAAAAAGAGATAACAAAGATCTTCTTGAAAACCTTGAGCTCATTTTACTACGACAGAATGGTCGCCAGTGCGCCCAGCGACTTCACTGAAATGGTAGGCATGTGAGTTCGTCTTGAGGAAGCAGTCCGAGAAGGATGTTTAGTTAAAGATGCCGGACCATCAAGCAGTACCAAAAGATACGGTAATGCTTTCCCTAAGAAAAAAGAGCAAGATATTGGCAATATCTCTCTCGGAAAGCACAGGCGATGGTACCAACCAGTAGCAGCAGTAACTCCTGCTATTAACCCTGCGCCTGTTCCTACGTATCAACCTCAGGTTGCTTAGAGCCAATCAAATCAACAACAATATCAGCAAAGGACACAACAGCCTCTTCAGCAGGCTCGTCCTCAATACAACAACAACCGTACAACACGACCACCAGGGTTCAACCCTATACCGATGTTGTACGCGGAACTGTTTCCATTACTACTGGTCAAGGGGCACGTCCAAACCAGGGCTCCTCTTACAATACCGAAGAATCCACCTTTTTGGTTCAAAGCGGATCAGACTTTCCCTTACCATCAAGGAGGACCAGGGCATAACATAGAAAATTGTCTCAGCTTCAAATCGGATGTACAGAAGCTTATCAGGAATGGGGTCTTATCCTTCAAGGATACAAATCCAAATGTTCAGACAAACCCGCTGCCTCAACACGAGAAAGCTACGGTAAATTTGGTAGAAGAAGAGTCTAAGCACAACTATCAAATTCACGATGTACTCTTATTAGGAACCAACCTAGTCAAGATGCATTGCAGGCAAAGCGGATACGATCATGTACCGTCTCATAATTATCACCAGTGTGATATCTGCTCGAAAAACAACCAAGGATGTTCTGTGGTGTAATCCGCTCTACAGAAACAGATGGATCTCGGATGGATCCAAGATCACCGAATTCGTGAGGTCAACATAACTTATACGAATTCCAGCATCATTCAGAACCACAACATTCTGGAAATGAATGTCAACTTGGTGGCAATGCACTCATGGAAAAGCCAACATCATGATCTGCCATGACACGATTACGATTCCTGTCCTATCTGCTCAATAAACGACCAGGGATGCTCTTTTGTACAAGAGGCCCTCCAACGTCAGATGGATCTTGGATGGATTCAGGATTATCGCGATAGAAGTCATTATCAAGTGAATGTGATTCAAATCTTTGATATTTGCTTGATGAATACCAGCTTGGTGGAGTGGCACGCTACACAAGTCTAGCTCGGTTTTCTGACTTCGCATAATTATCAGAACTGCAAAGTATGTCGTGAGAGTGACCAAGGATGTGTTCTCGTTCAAAGGACTCTGCAACACTTGTTAAACCATTGGTGGCTTTCGATCTATATGGATAAAGACACACAACAAGTCAGCATGACTAACGGGAACCCTACTAGGCATCAAAGTCAGGATGTTCGATCTATGGAGACAGATCTAGTAAGGTTACACTGCATACAAAGCGGACGTGGTCGGGTGCCACCACACAACTATGAGCGCTGTAGAGTTTTCTCTGAAGATAATCAAGGATGCTACCTCGTATGAGCAGCCCTTCAAAGTCAGCTGGACCGTAAGGAGATTCAACCATGGTCAAGCTCTGGTTCAATGTCAGACTATCATCCTAATCAAGACAAAGATGTTGTCTTAATCCCTAAACGAAAGGTCCAAAGATGTGTGCGCCATAACCCCTCTACTCCATGAATCGAGAGTTCCTCTTGATAGTGGAAGGATTCTCAACCTCGAACCAATTGAGGCCGGCTATGATAGTCAGAAAAATCAGAAGGCTCTTGTAGTTATCTATCTGTCAGGACCAGTACCGTACAAATCCGATAAGGTTATCCCTTACAAATACGGTGCAACAACAATTGAGAATGGAAAGGAAACTCCATTACCCTCCGTCGTGAATTTTGCAGACATCAGTCGAGTAACACGGAGCAGTCGAATCTTCAACCGAGGAGTTGAAGAACCCAGCAAAGAAAAGGAACCTCAGGCAGAAGTTCCCAATCAGCCAGTCGGTCAATCCAGTAATCCCGACCTTTCAAAGAACAATGATGAGATGTTGAAGCCCATCCAAAAGAGTGAATACAACATTGTTGATCAGCTGTTGCAAACTCCTTCGAAAATCTCTGTGTTATCTCTATTGCTCAGTTCCGAAGCCCACAGAGAGGCTCTACAGAAAGTCTTAGAGCAGGCCTTTGTGGAACACGATGTAACAATAAGACAATTCGACAGTATCATCTCCAACATCACTTCCTGCAATAACTTGGGATTTAGTGATGAGGAATTGCCAGAAGAAGGAAAAAGTCATAACATGGCACTCAATATTACAGTCAACTTTCAGGACGATGCTTTGGCCAGCGTACTGGTAGACACCAGATCGGCTCTAAATGTTATGCCGAAGTCCACTTTAATGCACCTATCATTCAAAGGATCTCCGATGAGAGTCAGTGAGGTTATCGTCAAAGCATTTGACGGGTCCCGAAAAACAGTTATCGGCGAAGTCGACCTTCCCATAACCATCAGTCCTCACACTTTCTAAGTCACTTTCCAGGTCATGGACATCCGAGCAGCATACAGCTGTTTGTTAGGAAGACCTTGGATACACGAGGCTGGGGCAGTCACTTCAACACTTCACCAAAAGCTGAAGTTTGTTAAGAACGACCAACTCGTCACAGCCTGCGGAGAGCAAGCCTTGATCGTGAGTAAATTATCGTCATCCACTTGTGTAGAACCAGAGGAAGTTGTAGGAACTCAATTCCAAGCACTTTCGGTGAGCAATGACAACCAATCAGAAAGAGGAACTTTGATTTCCTCGTACAAAGATGCTCTCGAAGTAATCAAAAGTAACAATGCAAAAGGATGGAGACAGCTTGTCATTCCTACTGATAGCAAAACAAATAAGGGTCTTGGTTTTTCCTCAACCTGTACCCAGACTGCTACCAACGATAAAAGTCTTCATCCCATTTAGAACTTCTTCCACAGTGGAGGCTTCCTTCACCGAGTGTCTCAGGAAGTACATACCATCAATGAGGGTGATTCCTCCGATACAGATGAAGAATGGAAGTCCTATCTTAACGAGGACGGTTATATGTCTCAGGGAGAGGTACCTACGCCATTCTGCTATCCCGCACAGAGTCCGAGATTTATACCAAGGTCAGATGTCAAGATGATATACGGAGATTGTGATCTGGAGGGATGTCGTGCTCCACCAAACTCATTAGAGGAGGACACTTTGATGAAAGACAACTTTGACCACGACTATTATGGCCCAATGGATGGTCTGCCTATGTGGCAGCCATACCCAGGAAACTCGGGGCAAGAGAGTCAGCCCAACGATGCATATCAGCTCAGCATCATTGAAAAGAATACCTGCGTCCCTACAGAGTCATGAGATCATCACTTAGGGCATCAAGAAAATATTCAGTACAACGACAAATTTGCAAGGATTTCAGGATAAGAGTTCCTTAACTACGTGTTGGAGCGGCATAGCGGCAAGCAAACAAAAAGATTTGGAAGTATTTTTCCGGGAATTATCGTGTCCACAGAGATCGGTTCTTGAACTGCCGTACGACAATTTAATTGTTAATGAGTTTGGTTTATAATGGTTTTAAGGTAAATAACAGGAAAGTAAATAAAAACATAAAAAGTATACATTCTTTGAAGAGAAGAAACCTATCAAGCATGAATTTGTTCCACTCGTCACAAACATAAATTTACCGACCAAGTATACTCCACCTGCAATACTCGTTAAAATCATCCAATATCGCTCACAACAGTGTCCATCTCTGGCACACTGAGTTGAGAAGCAACCGTATCACTCTCTTCGTCACTCTCGTGCACGAAGCCTCGAAACACTGAAGACATTTAAGTTCCGACACCATAAAGGTTATCATCTAAATCTATCTCTAGCATCTAGACAATAGATATCCATCCCTAATCAAGATTTGTGAAGTTTATCTCTAACACAACACAAATCCAAACATAAATGCAAAAAGATCAAGGAAGACATCGACAATGATTTGTAAAGCAAGCTTTATACAATATTATGATCAACAAAGATACATATGTTCATAGTAAATATACAAACACCCAGCAAAAAGAGAAAAACATAGAGAAGAAATGGAGAAAAACCAAACATCTCTTGAGTTGTCGGCTCCGATTGATGAAGGATTCGACTCCGGATCATCCTAATGCATGCTCCAATGTGTTTTTTAGCCTAATTCTAGTCAAAAAATGCTATTGGATGGATTTGGAACTAAAAATATCAAACCCATAACAAAAAAAAAAGAGTTTTTTTGCCCTTTAATGGAGTTTCAGCACGCGCAGCACCGCCCGACGGCGTACTGGCTTCGCCCGGTGCTTCAAGGCGGTTTATTATTTGCAAGTTCCAGTAGCGTGACACTGCTGCGCCTGCGCACCGCCCGGCGCTCAAAACACACCACCCGGCGCAGCTGACAGCAACAGCAAAAAATTCTGCACTGTTTTATTCGTAACTTTTGAACCGTAACTCCGATTGACGCACGGTTTGAAGCGCTGGAAAGCTTATTCAATGCTCTATACAACAATGGCAAAACATCCTTGATTGGACACCTGCAAAAATTGAGAAAAAAATCAATTAAACTCAATGATATTTACAATATACGCAATATATACACTATAACGTAAAGTAAACGTATTTACAAACAAAGCGGGGTTTATTCGCAAAAAGAACTGATAAGTGCAACAAAACTTATATACAAAAATAGCTACAATTTTGCAATTATCAACTCTCCCCAACTTACCTAATTGTTTGTCCACAAACAAGAATCAAACAAACTTGAAAATGCACAAGCAATATCCAAAGAATTACGAATCAACAGGTTTTGAAAACGGAAAACAAATGTATGGTTCAAATGAAAAATGGTACACACAAAATAAATACTTACCACTAAACTACGACGATGACATAGTCACGAAACAAATGCAAAATACAAAAATCATGCCAAACATTCTCAAACAACACAAGTTCCAAAGTGAATCACACCTAGTAAAAACAATCATCGGTAGATGAAAAACACACAATAAGGTACTTTACACTCACACAACACTCATGCAAACAAAAGACTAAATTATGCATACATCCACAAATTCACATTGAAAATACAAAAGCAAGAATCACAAGGACTTTCAAGGTTGTAGCGTGGTCGGGTAAACAAACAAGGGACAATTTCTAAAGGTAATTAAAACAAAAACTTGCCTAAACCTAAGGGAGTGAAAACTCACAAAGATTCACACACAAAATTTCAACCAACTTCTTCCAAAATCCCAAGTGCTACACAACACACAATACTTATTTAGCACAATTATTGAAACTCTTTTTGTTTCCTTTTTCAAGGATTTTTCTTTTTTCTTCCTTTTTTTCTTTCTTTTTACCTTTCACAAATTCTTTTCTCTTTATTTTTTCTTTTCTTTTTCAATCCTCATAGAATCCAACCAATGAGTATACAATCATCCTCTCCCCAACTTGAATTCAACCGCATCATCATGTGAATACTCCCTACTTTCTAAGGCAAGGAAAAAATTCATACAACAACACAAAGTTGAGGTCCAAGAAAAACAAAATCCATTCAAAAATAAGTGAACTAGATACTCATAGACAAGCATTAAGTTCAAATAAAAACATGGATCAAAAAGCTCAAAGGGGTTACAAATTCTCACACACTCACAAGGTGAATTGACTATTTGGCTAAGGTGGTTGTGCTCAAAATGAAACAATTGCCTTGATCACTTTCATGCATTCGTATAAACAACACAAACAACAGATTCAACATAATAAAATCCAGTTAAACAAGAATGTCGGTACTCCGTGCATATATGAACAAATGGAAAGCCACCTCACAAAAAGGTTGGGAACTAAAGTGATTCACAATAGAACAAGTATACAAAAGAATGGATGGCATGGAAGTTTGTAAAATGCCTAAGTATCATGAATATGCTAAAGTCAAGAAAGCGATAAATACATACCTCAGACGTGTACAAAACTTAACAAAATCATTACCAAACATCCGCAAGTTGAAACATCCAAACTTGGAACACCACCAAATTTCCTCAAGCAACTCAAAACAAGCTCATTGACAAACACAAAGACCATTAATATAAAAAAACTGAAAAAACCGGAAAAAATTCATTAAACAAGTTATAAAGTGAAGATTTGAGAATTTTACGAACAATCCAAGTACAACTTGTTTAATAAAAGTTCACCACACTACCTAAGCTAAACAACAACAAAAGAAAGTAATAAAACATGCTTGTTTTACGTCGTAAGCTCGACGCCTATTATTTATACATACTTCTCCAAGTTGCCTCTTTACACGGTTAGCGCTCACGGACGACGAAACCTAACCAAACACTTAGCAAACGTGAAGAGAAACAAAAAAATACACTAAATTTACAAGTATATAAAAAAAACATGTAAAATTCACAAATATGGTAAACATATACAAATATCAATATAAACAAGTGAAAATAAACAATATATACGATATCTACAAAACTAAAAAACAACGAAACTATCGCAATGCAAAAACAATAAAAACCAATCCCCGGCAACGACGCCATTTTGTTGGAGCGGCATAGCGGCAAGCAAACAAAAAGATTTGGAAGTATTTTTCCGGGAATTATCGTGTCCACAGAGATCGGTTCTTGAACTGCCGTACGACAATTTAATTGTTAATGAGTTTGGTTTATAATGGTTTTAAGGTAAATAACAGGAAAGTAAATAAAAACATAAAAAGTATACATTCTTTGAAGAGAAGAAACCTATCAAGCATGAATTTATTCCACTCGTCACAAACATAAATTTACCGACCAAGTATACTCCACCTGCAATACTCGTTAAAATCATCCAATATCGCTCACAACAGTGTCCATCTCTGGCACACTGAGTTGAGAAGCAACCGTATCACTCTCTTCGTCACTCTCGCGCACGAAGCCTCGAAACACTGAAGACATTTAAGTTCCGACACCATAAAGGTTATCATCTAAATCTATCTCTAGCATCTAGACAATAGATATCCATCCCTAATCAAGATTTGTGAAGTTTATCTCTAACACAACACAAATCCAAACATAAATGCAAAAAGATCAAGGAAGACATCGACAATGATTTGTAAAGGAAGCTTTATACAATATTATGATCAACAAAGATACATATGTTCATAGTAAATATACAAACACCCAGCAAAAAGAGAAAAACATAGAGAAGAAATGGAGAAAAACCAAACATCTCTTGAGTTGTCGGCTCCGATTGATGAAGGATTCGACTCCGGATCATCCTAATGCATGCTCCAATGTGTTTTTTAGCCTAATTCTAGTCAAAAAATGCTATTGGATGGATTTGGAACTAAAAATATCAAACCCATAACAAAAAAAAAGAGTTTTTTTGCCCTTTAATGGAGTTTCAGCACGCGCAGCACCGCCCGGCGGCGTACTGGCTTCGCCCGGCGCTTCAAGGCGGTTTATTATTTGCAAGTTCCAGTAGCGTGACACTGCTGCGCCTGCGCACCGCCCGGCGCTCAAAACACACCACCCGGCGCAGCTGACAGCAACAGCAAAAAATTCTGCACTGTTTTATTCGTAACTTTTGAACCGTAACTCCGATTGACGCACGGTTTGAAGCGCTGGAAAGCTTATTCAATGCTCTATACAACAATGGCAAAACATCCTTGATTGGACACCTGCAAAAATTGAGAAAAAAATCAATTAAACTCAATGATATTTACAATATACGCAATATATACACTATAACGTAAAGTAAACGTATTTACAAACAAAGCGGGGTTTATTCGCAAAAAGAACTGATAAGTGCAACAAAACTTATATACAAAAATAGCTACAATTTTGCAATTATCAACTCTCCCCAACTTACCTAATTGTTTGTCCACAAACAAGAATCAAACAAACTTGAAAATGCACAAGCAATATCCAAAGAATTACGAATCAACAGGTTTTGAAAACGGAAAACAAATGTATGGTTCAAATGAAAAATGGTACACACAAAATAAATACTTACCACTAAACTACGACGATGACATAGTCACGAAACAATGCAAAATACAAAAATCATGCCAAACATTCTCAAACAACACAAGTTCCAAAGTGAATCACACCTAGTAAAAACAATCATCGGTAGATGAAAAACACACAATAAGGTACTTTACACTCACACAACACTCATGCAAACAAAAGACTAAATTATGCATACATCCACAAATTCACATTGAAAATACAAAAGCAAGAATCACAAGGACTTTCAAGGTTGTAGCGTGGTCGGGTAAACAAACAAGGGACAATTTCTAAAGGTAATTAAAACAAAAACTTGCCTAAACCTAAGGGAGTGAAAACTCACAAAGATTCACACACAAAATTTCAACCAACTTCTTCCAAAATCCCAAGTGCTACACAACACACAATACTTATTTAGCACATTTATTGAACCTCTTTTTGTTTCCTTTTTCAAGGATTTTTCTTTTTTCTTCCTTTTTTTCTTTCTTTTTACCTTTCACAAATTTTTTTCTCTTTATTTTTTCTTTTCTTTTTCAATCCTCATAGAATCCAACCAATGAGTATACAATCATCCTCTCCCCAACTTGAATTCAACTGCACCATCATGTGAATACTCCCTACTTTCTAAGGCAAGGAAAAAATTCATACAACAACACAAAGTTGAGGTCCAAGAAAAACAAAATCCATTCAAAAATAAGTGAACTAGATACTCATAGACAAGCATTAAGTTCAAATAAAAACATGGATCAAAAAGCTCAAAGGGGTTACAAATTCTCACACACTCACAAGGTGAATTGACTATTTGGCTAAGGTGGTTGTGCTTTTCATGCATTCGTATAAACAACACAAACAACAGATTCAACATAATAAAATCCAGTTAAACAAGAATGTCGGTACTCCGTGCATATATGAACAAATGGAAAGCCACCTCACAAAAAGGTTGGGAACTAAAGTGATTCACAATAGAAAAAGTATACAAAAGAATGGATGGCATGGAAGTTTGTAAAATGCCTAAGTATCATGAATATGCTAAAGTCAAGAAAGCGATAAATACATACCTCAGACGTGTACAAAACTTAACAAAATCATTACCAAACATCCGCAAGTTGAAACATCCAAACTTGGAACACCACCAAATTTCCTCAAGCAACTCAAAACAAGCTCATTGACAAACACAAAGACCATTAATATAAAAAAACTGAAAAAACCGGAAAAAATTCATTAAACAAGTTGTAAAGTGAAGATTTGAGAATTTTACGAACAATCCAAGTACAACTTGTTTAATAAAAGTTCACCACACTACCTAAGCTAAACAACAACAAAAGAAAGTAATAAAACATGCTTGTTTTACGTCGTAAGCTCGACGCCTATTATTTATACATACTTCTCCAAGTTGCCTCTTTACACGGTTAGCGCTCACGGACGACGAAACCTAACCAAACACTTAGCAAACGTGAAGAGAAACAAAAAAATACACTAAATTTACAAGTATATAAAAAAAACATGTAAAATTCACAAATATGGTAAACATATACAAATATCAATATAAACAAGTGAAAATAAACAATATATACGATATCTACAAAACTAAAAAACAACGAAACTATCGCAATGCAAAAACAATAAAAACCAATCCCCGGCAACGACGCCATTTTGTTGGAGCGGCATAGCGGCAAGCAAACAAAAAGATTTGGAAGTATTTTTCCGGGAATTATCGTGTCCACAGAGATCGGTTCTTGAACTGCCGTACGACAATTTAATTGTTAATGAGTTTGGTTTATAATGGTTTTAAGGTAAATAACAGGAAAGTAAATAAAAACATAAAAAGTATACATTCTTTGAAGAGAAGAAACCTATCAAGCATGAATTTATTCCACTCGTCACAAACATAAATTTACCGACCAAGTATACTCCACCTGCAATACTCGTTAAAATCATCCAATATCGCTCACAACAGTGTCCATCTCTGGCACACTGAGTTGAGAAGCAACCGTATCACTCTCTTCGTCACTCTCGCGCACGAAGCCTCGAAACACTGAAGACATTTAAGTTCCGACACCATAAAGGTTATCATCTAAATCTATCTCTAGCATCTAGACAATAGATATCCATCCCTAATCAAGATTTGTGAAGTTTATCTCTAACACAACACAAATCCAAACATAAATGCAAAAAGATCAAGGAAGACATCGACAATGATTTGTAAAGGAAGCTTTATACAATATTATGATCAACAAAGATACATATGTTCATAGTAAATATACAAACACCCAGCAAAAAGAGAAAAACATAGAGAAGAAATGGAGAAAAACCAAACATCTCTTGAGTTGTCGGCTCCGATTGATGAAGGATTCGACTCCGGATCATCCTAATGCATGCTCCAATGTGTTTTTTAGCCTAATTCTAGTCAAAAAATGCTATTGGATGGATTTGGAACTAAAAATATCAAACCCATAACAAAAAAAAAAGAGTTTTTTTGCCCTTTAATGGAGTTTCAGCACGCGCAGCACCGCCCGGCGGCGTACTGGCTTCGCCCGGCGCTTCAAGGCGGTTTATTATTTGCAAGTTCCAGTAGCATGACACTGCTGCGCCTGCGCACCGCCCGGCGCTCAAAACACACCACCCCGCGCAGCTGACAGCAACAGCAAAAAATTCTGCACTGTTTTATTCGTAACTTTTGAACCGTAACTCCGATTGACGCACGGTTTGAAGCGCTGGAAAGCTTATTCAATGCTCTATACAACAATGGCAAAACATCCTTGATTGGACACCTGCAAAAATTGAGAAAAAATCAATTAAACTCAATGATATTTACAATATACGCAATATATACACTATAACGTAAAGTAAACGTATTTACAAACAAAGCGGGGTTTATTCGCAAAAAGAACTGATAAGTGCAACAAAACTTATATACAAAAATAGCTACAATTTTGCAATTATCAACTCTCCCCAACTTACCTAATTGTTTGTCCACAAACAAGAATCAAACAAACTTGAAAATGCACAAGCAATATCCAAAGAATTACGAATCAACAGGTTTTGAAAACGGAAAACAAATGTATGGTTCAAATGAAAAATGGTACACACAAAATAAATACTTACCACTAAACTACGACGATGACATAGTCACGAAACAAATGCAAAATACAAAAATCATGCCAAACATTCTCAAACAACACAAGTTCCAAAGTGAATCACACCTAGTAAAAACAATCATCGGTAGATGAAAAACACACAATAAGGTACTTTACACTCACACAACACTCATGCAAACAAAAGACTAAATTATGCATACATCCACAAATTCACATTGAAAATACAAAAGCAAGAATCACAAGGACTTTCAAGGTTGTAGCGTGGTCGGGTAAACAAACAAGGGACAATTTCTAAAGGTAATTAAAACAAAAACTTGCCTAAACCTAAGGGAGTGAAAACTCACAAAGATTCACACACAAAATTTCAACCAACTTCTTCCAAAATCCCAAGTGCTACACAACACACAATACTTATTTAGCACAATTATTGAAACTCTTTTTGTTTCCTTTTTCAAGGATTTTTCTTTTTTCTTCCTTTTTTTCTTTCTTTTTACCTTTCACAAATTTTTTTCTCTTTATTTTTTCTTTTCTTTTTCAATCCTCATAGAATCCAACCAATGAGTATACAATCATCCTCTCCCCAACTTGAATTCAACCGCACCATCATGTGAATACTCCCTACTTTCTAAGGCAAGGAAAAAATTCATACAACAACACAAAGTTGAGGTCCAAGAAAAACAAAATCCATTCAAAAATAAGTGAACTAGATACTCATAGACAAGCATTAAGTTCAAATAAAAACATGGATCAAAAAGCTCAAAGGGGTTACAAATTCTCACACACTCACAAGGTGAATTGACTATTTGGCTAAGGTGGTTGTGCTCAAAATGAAACAATTGCCTTGATCACTTTCATGCATTCGTATAAACAACACAAACAACAGATTCAACATAATAAAATCCAGTTAAACAAGAATGTCGGTACTCCGTGCATATATGAACAAATGGAAAGCCACCTCACAAAAAGGTTGGGAACTAAAGTGATTCACAATAGAACAAGTATACAAAAGAATGGATGGCATGGAAGTTTGTAAAATGCCTAAGTATCATGAATATGCTAAAGTCAAGAAAGCGATAAATACATACCTCAGACGTGTACAAAACTTAACAAAATCATTACCAAACATCCGCAAGTTGAAACATCCAAACTTGGAACACCACCAAATTTCCTCAAGCAACTCAAAACAAGCTCATTGACAAACACAAAGACCATTAATATAAAAAAACTGAAAAAACCGAAAAAAATTCATTAAACAAGTTGTAAAGTGAAGATTTGAGAATTTTACGAACAATCCAAGTACAACTTGTTTAATAAAAGTTCACCACACTACCTAAGCTAAACAACAACAAAAGAAAGTAATAAAACATGCTTGTTTTACGTCAAAAGCTCGACGCCTATTATTTATACATACTTCTCCAAGTTGCCTCTTTACACGGTTAGCGCTCACGGACGACGAAACCTAACCAAACACTTAGCAAACGTGAAGAGAAACAAAAAAATACACTAAATTTACAAGTATATAAAAAAAACATGTAAAATTCACAAATATGGTAAACATATACAAATATCAATATAAACAAGTGAAAATAAACAATATATACGATATCTACAAAACTAAAAAACAACGAAACTATCGCAATGCAAAAACAATAAAAACCAATCCCCGGCAACGACGCCATTTTGTTGGAGCGGCATAGCGGCAAGCAAACAAAAAGATTTGGAAGTATTTTTCCGGGAATTATCGTGTCCACAGAGATCGGTTCTTGAACTGCCGTACGACAATTTAATTGTTAATGAGTTTGGTTTATAATGGTTTTAAGGTAAATAACAGGAAAGTAAATAAAAACATAAAAGGTATACATTCTTTGAAGAGAAGAAACCTATCAAGCATGAATTTATTCCACTCGTCACAAACATAAATTTACCGACCAAGTATACTCCACCTGCAATACTCGTTAAAATCATCCAATATCGCTCACAACAGTGTCCATCTCTGGCACACTGAGTTGAGAAGCAACCGTATCACTCTCTTCGTCACTCTCGCGCACGAAGCCTCGAAACACTGAAGACATTTAAGTTCCGACACCATAAAGGTTATCATCTAAATCTATCTCTAGCATCTAGACAATAGATATCCATCCCTAATCAAGATTTGTGAAGTTTATCTCTAACACAACACAAATCCAAACATAAATGCAAAAAGATCAAGGAAGACATCGACAATGATTTGTAAAGGAAGCTTTATACAATATTATGATCAACAAAGATACATATGTTCATAGTAAATATACAAACACCCAGCAAAAAGAGAAAAACATAGAGAAGAAATGGAGAAAAACCAAACATCTCTTGAGTTGTCGGCTCCGATTGATGAAGGATTCGACTCCGGATCATCCTAATGCATGCTCCAATGTGTTTTTTAGCCTAATTCTAGTCAAAAAATGCTATTGGATGGATTTGGAACTAAAAATATCAAACCCATAACAAAAAAAAAAGAGTTTTTTTGCCCTTTAATGGAGTTTCAGCACGTGCAGCACCGCCCGGCGGCGTACTGGCTTCGCCCGGCGCTTCAAGGCGGTTTATTATTTGCAAGTTCCAGTAGCGTGACACTGTTGCGCCTGCGCACCGCCCGGCGCTCAAAACACACCACCCGGCGCAGCTGACAGCAACAGCAAAAAATTTTGCACTGTTTTATTCGTAACTTTTGAACCGTAACTCCGATTGACGCACGGTTTGAAGCGCTGGAAAGCTTATTCAATGCTCTATACAAAAATGGCAAAACATCCTTGATTGGACACCTGCAAAAATTGAGAAAAAATCAATTAAACTCAATGATATTTACAATATACGCAATATATACACTATAACGTAAAGTAAACGTATTTACAAACAAAGCGGGGTTTATTCGCAAAAAGAACTGATAAGTGCAACAAAACTTATATACAAAAATAGCTACAATTTTGCAATTATCAACTCTCCCCAACTTACCTAATTGTTTGTCCACAAACAAGAATCAAACAAACTTGAAAATGCACAAGCAATATCCAAAGAATTACGAATCAACAGGTTTTGAAAACGGAAAACAAATGTATGGTTCAAATGAAAAATGGTACACACAAAATAAATACTTACCACTAAACTACGACGATGACATAGTCACGAAACAAATGCAAAATACAAAAATCATGCCAAACATTCTCAAACAACACAAGTTCCAAAGTGAATCACACCTAGTAAAAACAATCATCGGTAGATGAAAAACACACAATAAGGTACTTTACACTCACACAACACTCATGCAAACAAAAGACTAAATTATGCATACATCCACAAATTCACATTGAAAATACAAAAGCAAGAATCACAAGGACTTTCAAGGTTGTAGCGTGGTCGGGTAAACAAACAAGGGACAATTTCTAAAGGTAATTAAAACAAAAACTTGCCTAAACCTAAGGGAGTGAAAACTCACAAAGATTCACACACAAAATTTCAACCAACTTCTTCCAAAATCCCAAGTGCTACACAACACACAATACTTATTTAGCACAATTATTGAAACTCTTTTTGTTTCCTTTTTCAAGGATTTTTCTTTTTTCTTCCTTTTTTTCTTTCTTTTTACCTTTTACAAATTTTTTTCTCTTTATTTTTTCTTTTCTTTTTCAATCCTCATAGAATCCAACCAATGAGTATACAATCATCCTCTCCCCAACTTGAATTCAACCGCACCATCATGTGAATACTCCCTACTTTCTAAGGCAAGGAAAAAATTCATACAACAACACAAAGTTGAGGTCCAAGAAAAACAAAATCCATTCAAAAATAAGTGAACTAGATACTCATAGACAAGCATTAAGTTCAAATAAAAACATGGATCAAAAAGCTCAAAGGGGTTACAAATTCTCACACACTCACAAGGTGAATTGACTATTTGGCTAAGGTGGTTGTGCTCAAAATGAAACAATTGCCTTGATCACTTTCATGCATTCGTATAAACAACACAAACAACAGATTCAACATAATAAAATCCAGTTAAACAAGAATGTCGGTACTCCGTGCATATATGAACAAATGGAAAGCCACCTCACAAAAAGGTTGGGAACTAAAGTGATTCACAATAGAACAAGTATACAAAAGAATGGATGGCATGGAAGTTTGTAAAATGCCTAAGTATCATGAATATGCTAAAGTCAAGAAAGCGATAAATACATACCTCAGACGTGTACAAAACTTAACAAAATCATTACCAAACATCCGCAAGTTGAAACATCCAAACTTGGAACACCACCAAATTTCCTCAAGCAACTCAAAACAAGCTCATTGACAAACACAAAGACCATTAATATAAAAAAACTGAAAAAACCGGAAAAAATTCATTAAACAAGTTGTAAAGTGAAGATTTGAGAATTTTACGAACAATCCAAGTACAACTTGTTTAATAAAAGTTCACCACACTACCTAAGCTAAACAACAACAAAAGAAAGTAATAAAACATGCTTGTTTTACGTCGTAAGCTCGACGCCTATTATTTATACATACTTCTCCAAGTTGCCTCTTTACACGGTTAGCGCTCACGGACGACGAAACCTAACCAAACACTTAGCAAACGTGAAGAGAAACAAAAAAATACACTAAATTTACAAGTATATAAAAAAAACATGTAAAATTCACAAATATGGTAAACATATACAAATATCAATATAAACAAGTGAAAATAAACAATATATACGATATCTACAAAACTAAAAAACAACGAAACTATCGCAATGCAAAAACAATAAAAACCAATCCCCGGCAACGACGCCATTTTGTTGGAGCGGCATAGCGGCAAGCAAACAAAAAGATTTGGAAGTATTTTTCCGGGAATTATCGTGTCCACAGAGATCGGTTCTTGAACTGCCGTACGACAATTTAATTGTTAATGAGTTTGGTTTATAATGGTTTTAAGGTAAATAACAGGAAAGTAAATAAAAACATAAAAAGTATACATTCTTTGAAGAGAAGAAACCTATCAAGCATGAATTTATTCCACTCGTCACAAACATAAATTTACCGACCAAGTATACTCCACCTGCAATACTCGTTAAAATCATCCAATATCGCTCACAACAGTGTCCATCTCTGGCACACTGAGTTGAGAAGCAACCGTATCACTCTCTTCGTCACTCTCGCGCACGAAGCCTCGAAACACTGAAGACATTTAAGTTCCGACACCATAAAGGTTATCATCTAAATCTATCTCTAGCATCTAGACAATAGATATCCATCCCTAATCAAGATTTGTGAAGTTTATCTCTAACACAACACAAATCCAAACATAAATGCAAAAAGATCAAGGAAGACATCGACAATGATTTGTAAAGGAAGCTTTATACAATATTATGATCAACAAAGATACATATGTTCATAGTAAATATACAAACACCCAGCAAAAAGAGAAAAACATAGAGAAGAAATGGAGAAAAACCAAACATCTCTTGAGTTGTCGGCTCCGATTGATGAAGGATTCGACTCCGGATCATCCTAATGCATGCTCCAATGTGTTTTTTAGCCTAATTCTAGTCAAAAAATGCTATTGGATGGATTTGGAACTAAAAATATCAAACCCATAACAAAAAAAAAAGAGTTTTTTTGCCCTTTAATGGAGTTTCAGCACGTGCAGCATCGCCCGGCGGCGTACTGGCTTCGCCCGGCGCTTCAAGGCGGTTTATTATTTGCAAGTTCCAGTAGCGTGACACTGCTGCGCCTGCGCACCGCCCGGCGCTCAAAACACACCACCCCGCGCAGCTGACAGCAACAGCAAAAAATTCTGCACTGTTTTATTCGTAACTTTTGAACCGTAACTCCGATTGACGCACGGTTTGAAGCGCTGGAAAGCTTATTCAATGCTCTATACAACAATGGCAAAACATCCTTGATTTGACACCTGCAAAAATTGAGAAAAAATCAATTAAACTCAATGATATTTACAATATACGCAATATATACACTATAACGTAAAGTAAACGTATTTACAAACAAAGCGGGGTTTATTCGCAAAAAGAACTGATAAGTGCAACAAAACTTATATACAAAAATAGCTACAATTTTGCAATTATCAACTCTCCCCAACTTACCTAATTGTTTGTCCACAAACAAGAATCAAACAAACTTGAAAATGCACAAGCAATATCCAAAGAATTACGAATCAACAGGTTTTGAAAACGGAAAACAAATGTATGGTTCAAATGAAAAATGGTACACACAAAATAAATACTTACCACTAAACTACGACGATGACATAGTCACGAAACAAATGCAAAATACAAAAATCATGCCAAACATTCTCAAACAACACAAGTTCCAAAGTGAATCACACCTAGTAAAAACAATCATCGGTAGATGAAAAACACACAATAAGGTACTTTACACTCACACAACACTCATGCAAACAAAAGACTAAATTATGCATACATCCACAAATTCACATTGAAAATACAAAAGCAAGAATCACAAGGACTTTCAAGGTTGTAGCGTGGTCGGGTAAACAAACAAGGGACAATTTCTAAAGGTAATTAAAACAAAAACTTGCCTAAACCTAAGGGAGTGAAAACTCACAAAGATTCACACACAAAATTTCAACCAACTTCTTCCAAAATCCCAAGTGCTACACAACACACAATACTTATTTAGCACAATTATTGAAACTCTTTTTGTTTCCTTTTTCAAGGATTTTTCTTTTTTCTTCCTTTTTTTCTTTCTTTTTACCTTTCACAAATTTTTTTCTCTTTATTTTTTCTTTTCTTTTTCAATCCTCATAGAATCCAACCAATGAGTATACAATCATCCTCTCCCCAACTTGAATTCAACCGCACCATCATGTGAATACTCCCTACTTTCTAAGGCAAGGAAAAAATTCATACAACAACACAAAGTTGAGGTCCAAGAAAAACAAAATCCATTCAAAAATAAGTGAACTAGATACTCATAGACAAGCATTAAGTTCAAATAAAAACATGGATCAAAAAGCTCAAAGGGGTTACAAATTCTCACACACTCACAAGGTGAATTGACTATTTGGCTAAGGTGGTTGTGCTCAAAATGAAACAATTGCCTTGATCACTTTCATGCATTCGTATAAACAACACAAACAACAGATTCAACATAATAAAATCCAGTTAAACAAGAATGTCGGTACTCCGTGCATATATGAACAAATGGAAAGCCACCTCACAAAAAGGTTGGGAACTAAAGTGATTCACAATAGAACAAGTATACAAAAGAATGGATGGCATGGAAGTTTGTAAAATGCCTAAGTATCATGAATATGCTAAAGTCAAGAAAGCGATAAATACATACCTCAGACGTGTACAAAACTTAACAAAATCATTACCAAACATCCGCAAGTTGAAACATCCAAACTTGGAACACCACCAAATTTCCTCAAGCAACTCAAAACAAGCTCATTGACAAACACAAAGACCATTAATATAAAAAAACTGAAAAAACCGGAAAAAATTCATTAAACAAGTTGTAAAGTGAAGATTTGAGAATTTTACGAACAATCCAAGTACAACTTGTTTAATAAAAGTTCACCACACTACCTAAGCTAAACAACAACAAAAGAAAGTAATAAAACATGCTTGTTTTACGTCGTAAGCTCGACGCCTATTATTTATACATACTTCTCCAAGGTGCCTCTTTACACGGTTAGCGCTCACGGACGACGAAACCTAACCAAACACTTAGCAAACGTGAAGAGAAACAAAAAAATACACTAAATTTACAAGTATATAAAAAAACATGTAAAATTCACAAATATGGTAAACATATACAAATATCAATATAAACAAGTGAAAATAAACAATATATACGATATCTACAAAACTAAAAAACAACGAAACTATCGCAATGCAAAAACAATAAAAACCAATCCCCGGCAACGACGCCATTTTGTTGGAGCGGCATAGCGGCAAGCAAACAAAAAGATTTGGAAGTATTTTTCCGGGAATTATCGTGTCCACAGAGATCGGTTCTTGAACTGCCGTACGACAATTTAATTGTTAATGAGTTTGGTTTATAATGGTTTTAAGGTAAATAACAGGAAAGTAAATAAAAACATAAAAAGTATACATTCTTTGAAGAGAAGAAACCTATCAAGCATGAATTTATTCCACTCGTCACAAACATAAATTTACCGACCAAGTATACTCCACCTGCAATACTCGTTAAAATCATCCAATATCGCTCACAACAGTGTCCATCTCTGGCACACTGAGTTGAGAAGCAACCGTATCACTCTCTTCGTCACTCTCGCGCACGAAGCCTCGAAACACGGAAGGCATTTAAGTTCCGACACCATAAAGATTATCATCTAAATCTATCTCTAGCATCTAGACAATAGATATCCATCCCTAATCAAGATTTGTGAAGTTTATCTCTAACACAACACAAATCCAAACATAAATGCAAAAAGATCAAGGAAGACATCGACAATGATTTGTAAAGCAAGCTTTATACAATATTATGATCAACAAAGATACATATGTTCATAGTAAAGATACAAACACCCAACAAAAAGAGAAAAACATAGAGAAGAAATGGAGAAAAACCAAACATCTCTTGAGTTGTCGGCTCCGATTGATGAAGGATTCGACTCCGGATCATCCTAATGCATGCTCCAATGTGTTTTTTAGCCTAATTCTAGTCAAAAAATGCTATTGGATGGATTTGGAACTAAAAATATCTAACCCATAACCAAAAAAATGAGTTTTTTGCCCTTTAATGGAGTTTCAGCACGCGCAGCACCGCCCGGCGGCGTACTGGCTTCGCCCGGCGCTTCAAGGCGATTTATTATTTGCAAGTTCCAGTAGCGTGACACTGCTGCGCCTGCGCACCGCCCGGCGCTCAAAACACACCGCCCGGCGCAGCTGACAGCAACAACAAAAAATTCTGCACTGTTTTATTCGTAACTTTTGAACCGTAACTCCGATTGACGCACGGTTTGAAGCGCTGGAAAGCTTATTCAATGCTCTATACAACAATGGCAAAACATCCTTGATTGGAAACCTGCAAAAATTGAGAAAAAATCAATTAAACTCAATGATATTTACACTATACGCAATATATACACTATAACGTAAAGTAAACGTATTTACAAACAAAGCGGGGTTTATTCGCAAAAAGAACTGATAAGTGCAACAAAACTTATATACAAAAATAGCTACAATTTTGCACTTATTACTACGCTTTTCCTGAGGTCAACGTCATTGAAAGGGATGACTCTTCCAGTTCCAAAGAAGTGTGGGACACCTTAGGACAACCGAGTGGCAAATTCGACTTCATGGTCAAGTACACCGCTCCGGAAAGCTCTCGTATCAGTCTCAAAGACATCCAGCCCACTGGATGGGGAGATCTGCCTGAGAGTACAAACACTGTGCAAGAAACAACAGAAGAGTTCTTCTATGACAACTCTGCCTGGGAAACTGATTCCAATGATCCTGCTCCACCAGAAATCAGCGTTATTTCTGAAGACAAACCAAGAAGGAATGTACCAGACTTTGTGATTCACCGAGGAGTTCGCCGCCAATGGGTCGCTATCAACGTTTCGAAAGTCGTTCATAAGTCCAAGTAATTGCCATCTTTGTTTTAACCTTTCACCATGCCCAGGTGAAACGGATGTTTTGATAGGGCTCACTTTCTGTAAATGTACCTCTTCGCTTCGCCCAAAGCGACAAAGTTTTATTTTATAGGGCTGTAGTTTCAAGAATCGACAAAATCATAAATAAAATAACGTCGTTCTGTAATTTTCGCATTTATTGCTGTTTTCTCTTTTCGCTTTTTCAGAAAATGGTAATCCTAAAAACAACTCAAATAATAAAAACAAGCATTTTTCAGAAATTACACTGCACACACTCTTGCATTCTCTCTATCTCTTCTAAAAAATAAATCATTACGTCATGCAGATTGCTTGTTTTAAACCCCATTGAAACATACGATCCAATGCCTTCTCCCAACTTTGAATTCCCGGTATTTGAGGCTGAAGAAGAAAATGACGAAGACATTCCAGAAGAGATCTCCCGATTACTCAGACAAGAGGAAAAGTCCATTGAACCTCACAAAGATCCGTTGGAAACGGTCAACTTGGGTTCAGAAGAAGAGAGAAAAGAAGTCAAGATTGGGGCACTGCTCAGTCCGACTGTCAAAGAAAGTTTGACAAAGCTTCTCAAAGAGTTTCCCGATGTATTTGCTTGGTCCTATCAGGATATGCCAGGGTTGGATACCAGCATCGTGGAACATCATCTACCGTTGAGATCAGAATGTCCGCCGGTAAAACAAAGACTAAGACGAACTCATCCAGACATGGCCATCAAAATCAAAGAGGAAGTACAGAAACAGATTAACGCGGGTTTCCTCGCCACATCAGAATATCCTCAATGGTTAGCCAACATAGTACCAGTTCCAAGAAAGGACAGAAAGATCAGAATGTGTGTAGACTACAAGGATCTGAACAAAGCCAGTCCAAAGGATGACTTTCCCCTACCACACATAGACATGATGGTAGACAGTACAACCAAGTTCAAAGTGTTCTCCTTCATGGATGGATTCTCGGGCTATAATAAGATCAAAATGGCGCCGAAAGATATGGAGAAAACTTCATTCATCACCCATAGGGCACTTTTTGTTATAAGGTAATGCCATTCGGTTTGAAGAATGCCGGAGCAACCTATCAAAGGGCCATGACTACTCTGTTTCATGACATGATACATAAAGAAATCGAAGTGTATGTCGATGATATAATTGCCAAATCTAAGACAGAAGAGGAGCATGTGACCCACCTGTCAAAACTATTCGAGCGTCTGAGGAAATACAAACTCCACTTGAATCCCAATAAATGCACATTCGGTGTCCGTTCGGGGAAACTGTTAGGGTTCATCGTTAGCCAGAAAGGAATTGAGGTTGATCCTGACAAGGTCAAGGCCATTCAAGAAATGCCTTCTCCAAAGACTAAAAAACAAGTCAGAGGATTCCTGGGACGTCTGAACTACATTTCCAGATTTATATTCCTCATGACCGCGACATGCGCGCCAATCTTCAAATTACTAAAAAAGAATCAGGACTACATTTGGACAGAAGACTGCCAAACCGCCTTCGACAGTATCAAGGAATACCTGTTGAACCCACCGATTCTATCACCTCCAGTGGAAGGAAGACCACTGATCATCTACCTAACGGTCTTAGAAGACTCAATGGGTTGTGTACTTGTCCAACATGACGAGACCAAAAGGAAAGAGTCTGCCATCTACTATTTAAGCAAGAAATCCACTAACTGCGAGACTCGGTACACTATGCTTGAGAAAACTTTATGTGCTCTGGCTTGGGCAGCCAAACGTCTTTGCCAGTACATGATTTGTCACACTACTTGGTTAATATCAGAAATGGATCCAATCAAGTATGTCTTTGAAAAGCCTGCTCTCATGGGAAGGATTTCCCGTTGGCAGATGTTGCTATCAGAATACGACATCGAGTACCATGCTCAGAAAGCCGTTAAAGGAAGTGTTCTAGCCGATCATTTGGCTCATCAACCGATTAAGGAATCAGTCGGATTTGACTTCCCAGACGAAGATGTCATGTATTTGAAAATGAAAGATTGCGATGAACCACTGCCCAGTGAAGGGCCAGAACCAGGTTCCCAATGGGGACTAATCTTTGACGGAGCTGTCATTCATTACATAAACGGAATTGGGTCAATCATCATAGCACCTCAGGGTACCCATATTCCTTTCACCGCCAGAGTGACATTCAAGTGTACAAACAACGAGGCCGAATACGAAGCTTGTATCATGGGTCTCGAAGAAGCGATCGATTTAAGGATAAAAAACTTGGATGTATATGGCAACTCAGCCCTAGTTATCAATCAAATCAAAGGAGATTGGAACACATACCAATCAGGACTGATCCCTTATAAAGATTACGCGAGAAGGTTGTTACCATTCTTCAACAGAATCGAGTTTCATCATATCCCTCATGAAGAGAATCACATGGTTGATGTATTAGCCACTCTCTCTTCCATGATTAGTGTGGGTCAATGGAACGACGTACCTAAGATTGACATAATGCGCCTTGAACGGTCCGCCTACATCTTCACGATTGAAGCAGTCATAGATGACAAACCTTGGTATCACGATATCAAATGCTTCCTTCAGAAACAAGAATACCCACCTGGGGCATCCAGAAAAGACAGAAAAACCCTCAGGAGATTGGCAGGAAACTTCTTCCTGAGCGGTGATACCCTCTATAAGAGAAACTTTGACATGGTCTTGCTCCGATGCGTAGACAGACCAGAAGCAAACGTGCTGATAAAATAAATTCATGAAGGATCCTTTGGCACTCATGCCAACGGACACACAATGGCGAGAAAAATTTTGAGAGCAGGATACTACTAGTTGACCATAGAATCCGATTGCTACAAGTACAGGAGAAGATGTCACAAATGTCAGATATATTCAGACAAGATCCATGTACCGCCAATGCATCTCAAAGTTCTTTCTTCCCCGTGGCCTTTTTCCATATGGGGAATCGGCATGATTGGCATGATCGAACCCAAGACTTCGAACGGACATCGGTTTATCCTGGTAGCCATTAACTATTTCACCAAGTGGGTCGAAGCAGCGTCATACACCAATGTAACCCGACAAGTCGTGGTCCAATTTATCAAAAACAATCTTATCTGCTGTTATGGTGTTCCAAGCCAGATCATTACTGACAATGGATCTAACTTGAATAATAAGATGATGAAAGAGTTGTGTGATGAGTTCAAGATCGAACACCATAACTCATCTCCCTACCGACCCAAGATGAACGGAGCGGTAGAAGCAGCTAACAAGAACATCAGGAAGATTATTCAGAAGATGGTTGTAACCTATAAAGACTGGCACGAGATGCTACCCTTTGCCCTTCACGGTTATCGCACATCTGTCCGTACTTCAACAGGGGAAACCCCTTTCTCTCTAGTATATGGCATGGAAGCAGTACTTCCCATAGAAGTAGAGATCCCATCAATCCGGGTATTGATGGAAGCTAAGCTAACAGAGGCTGAATGGTGTCAAAGTCGGCACGACGAACTGAATCTGATCGAAGAAAAACGAATAACGAATCTATGCCATGGTCAGTTGTATCAGCAAAGGATGAAGAAGGGGTTTGACAAAAAGGTCCGACCTCGCATCTTCAGAAAAGGAGACCTTGTGCTTAAGAAGATACAATCATTTCTCACTGATTCCTGGGGCAAATGGACTCCGAATTATGACGGCCCATATGTGGTCAAGAAAGCTTTCTCAGGCGGCGCCTTAAGACTCGCAACCATGGATGGAGAAGAATTTGCCTATCCCACAAATGTTGACGTAGTCTAGAAATACTTCGCCTAACTAAAAAAAAACGTCTTGGTGGATTGAAAACCCGAAAGGGCGGTCCAGGAAAAAATTAGAGACATAATAAAAAATCATCCGGGTGGATTAGAAATCTCAAAGTACAATCCAGGCAAAAATTAGGGATTCATGGCAAGTAACTACGTCCAACAAAGGGGCAAATCCCCCATCAGCAGTTACACCATCCGTCAGGAAAACTCCAGTCAAGGTCATCTTCGACGGAAGCTCAGGATGTCCAGAATTCAAAGATGGTAGAAGGATAGCGGTCGTTATGTTTCAATGTAGCCCTTTTCCCTTAAATTACCATTTTCTAACTTTGTAAATACTCCATGGAATCACGCGTTTGGCTGATTTCCATCCTATCAATAAAATTTGAGCCCTAGTGCTTTTGTTTGTAATTCTTATTTGTTTTAGCTTTATAGAATGATGTTTTAACATGATTAACGATTCTCAAAATAAAACAAAAATGAAATTACTTGTCAAACTTTTTCTGCTTTTAAAATAAAGATGGCAATTTCTTTTGACTGTTAAACATCGAAAGAACGTAGATCGCTTCCCCAAAAGTAATCGAATCCCAAAGTGCAGAATCAAAGTACTCCTTCTAAACCAGTACGGCTGAACGAAGGATCAGCTGTGTCAGATGCGAATATTCCGTCCGACATCCCCGACAGAGTTCTTATCTCCTAAGCCCGACCAACGATTGTTCCCCACAGGGACTATCTTTCCTAAGCAGGACATAACTATTTTTCTTGAACCAGTGATACCTTTCTCCATCCCCTGCAATGGCTGAGTATCCAGTCATGTTCATCTATTAGTCTGTATGTCGCGTCAGTTTTGTCAGCATAAACATACATACATCATGCATTATTAATTTACATTCATATTCATATTGCATCACTATCACTCTGGTCAGTCTTATCCCCTAGTGATAAAAGTCCTCTCAACCGAGTTGTCAGTTCTTTCCTCGTTAGGAAGCGAATCATCTGAACAATCGCTCCTCCAGGTTATTTCTGGATTGGAATTGGTCCTTGACCACTTTGATAACTTGAACCTCTGAAAAACAAGAAGGCATTCGACAAACGCCACTCTTCACCATTGAAGATGATATTTTCGCTTTCCCGGATTAAGGAAAATCCCCAGAGAAAGCCTCGCAACTAAAGACTCTCAGCAACACATTGGTTCTTCTCTCCAGAAAGTCAATGTTAATGAAGTCATCAACACCTCCAAATTGGATTACATCACATGGCATTTCTCCGAGAAGATCTCGGAGAAAAGTATGATGTAATATCCCCGAGCGGAAAGCAGTCTTTCAAGAGACTCGTTTTCCCCAGTAGAGTCGACAAATGGCGTCTCCAAACAGAGAAGTTTGTGAGTTTGTACACCTCAACAACTCAGACGAATGGGTTCCCCAGCAAGTCTGACATTAAAAGTTTTTCCCATCAAATGGCACCTCCCCAGGAAAATTCGGCGAGAAGTTTGAGGAAAACCACTACCAATGGCGTCCCTTGTCAAGAAAGTTTACTGACAAAAGAAACTGAGACCAGTTCCATGGTAGGAAACCAGGATCGAGGGGAAGTTTATATCAGAAACTGAGACCAGTTCCTTGGTAGGAAACCAGGATCGAGGGGAAGTTTATATCAGAAACTGAGACCAGTTCCTTGGTAGGAAACCAGGATCGAGGGGAAGTTTATATCAGAAACTGAGACCAGTTCCTTGGTAGGAAACCAAGATCGAGGGGAAGTTTATTTCAAAAGAAAACTGAGACCAGTTCCTTTGCTAAAGACCAGGATCGATGAGAAGTGTTACCTTTTCTAAGCATCATTACTTAGCAAAATAAGATGGATGAGCAATCAGTCATTCATAACTACCATAAAAATTTTGGGTATTTCGATATTTAATCCTCTTGCACCCCGAATGCCCGAATACCTTCGCCATTCACACCTTCGGGTCCAAGAAGATTAAATAGGGGCATCTGCCATACCCCAAATTTTGACCACTAAGATTTCCCATCATTGTGAAAATCATCATCACAATGTGGATGTATTTGCATGCCTCCTCAATCTCCTCAGGAATTGTTAGGCATTCTCTACCATCAAAGATTAGGGTTTCAAGCCCTCTCATACCACTAAGACAAAGGATCAATCAAGAAATGACATGATCTTCAACTTGTCTAACCTCTTAAATACCCATCAAGGATCAAGAGGACTCCCATATTAAGAATCAAGCACAAGATTTCAGCATTCTAGGTGGACCAAGCCTCAAGATCGCCAGTGTCACCAAATTAGGGTTTTGGTCGACTAAGGCCTCCAGATGGAAAATTTCCTCTGGGCACGAGCCGATGCTTCAAAGCATAACCCAAGATACTCTAAGAGACCTCATGGACCCAGTCATCAAGTTAATTTAACCTCAGGGGATGCATTTACCAAAAATCAAGAATTAGGGTTTCTTAACCTAATTCACCCCTAAGTTGACTTTTGGGACAAAACATGAGCCAAGACCTCAAGACATGATTTGAGGGTCTCTAATAAACCACATTGATCCATTTGCAACAATGGATTGATCCAAGAAGCTTGATCCACAAGTCTCAAATTCATCAGGACCACAATTAGGGTTTCGAGGGAAAAGTCAACTGTACCTTTGACTTTTGACCAAGACATGCTCCCAAACCTTGGGACATGATTCAATACACCCTATAACACCTATGGAACATATCCATTACGTTTGATTTAGTTCAAGGACTTAATTTCACGAAGGATCACACAGTTTGGATTTCATCCGATAAAAAGTCAACTGTGCAAAAATCCAAAGGTTGACTTTTTGGATTTTTGGTCAAACAAGGTTTCCTAACCCTAAAAAAATTTTAATGTGTGATTTGAATCATCATTCATCAAGAAAAATCAAAGAAATTGGGTTAACTTGTAAAATGGGTAACCATAAAAAACTTAGAATTTTTCTAAGTTATGGAACAAAGTGGCTAGGGTACCAACTTCCAAGGACCATAACTTGAGATCTAAGCAACCATTTTGGATGGTCCAAAGCTGGATTTGTAGCTCTCATGGAATACTTTAAAAGTGTCAACTACATCTCATTCCAATTCCTCATGGATTTTTAGTTATGGAGTGATCAAAATGGCTGAAAACACAAAAGTGACATTTTTCCAACACTTAGTGAAATTTTCACTAAGTCAGAATCTGCCTTATTTTTTCCAAAATGTAGAGGCATTTTTCATTGTAATTCAAGTTGACTCAAAACCAAAGTTAGACATCATGTTGAAATAGGATATATCAGCTTTCCAAAATGTCCAAGAACTCCATGAAACTCCACTTGACTAGGAGTTATGACAACTGCAACATGCCTTGCTGCAAACTGTCATGGCAAGGCAGATTTGTGCATAATTGCTCGATTTGATCAAATTGTGCAACAACAAGCATGGTTATCCATCTCCACACCTCAAGGGGGAACAAACAAGGGACAAGCACTGATCTATCAACCTCCAAAGTCCAAAATCTACAATAGCCATGCCAAACCTAAAAGAGCTAAAAAGGTGCCAAGACTCTAATTTTGTTTCCAAGCATTCAATGGATGCACCAAGGTGGCATGAACTGAGCCTATTCCAACTGAATGAGTCAAGGATAAGCTCTGAACCGAAGAACCATAGGCCTGTGCTCTAACCTCTAGTCAATGGCTAGAGGAGACTTGAGATTCCATTTGATCCACATTGGCCAAAGGCCTGCTGCAGTTTCCATTACCTATTGATGCCAAAACAAACTTGACACACTATAAATAGACCTCATTTCTGATTAGTTTCAGTACACCAAAGGCCTCTAACACTTGCCTTTCTCAAAATCACACTCTCACTTCCAAAAATGCCTTCTAATGCAAGATACTATCGGGTTTTGAATTAGAATGTGTTTCCAACCAAACCAATCACACACACACCTCATAAACATCATATGTGAGCTGATCAAACACTAAACCAACAACTGGAACACCAAATTCATGAAATCATCATCCATTTGCTCAAGTTTTCAACAAAGTTGCAGTTGAGGTGCCATAATCTGTTCCAGTTCATTTCAAATCAATCCAAGCTTTCAAACACACTCCATATGGTGTAGGGAAGCTGTTCAGATCATCACAACTCATCTGTAACACCTCTAACTCAAAGATCAAATTGCTCTTGCCGCCACGACCTTCAAGTAAGCCTAAACTTGGTCATCTCATAATTTATGCATATTTCCTCGCACAAAACTTTTGCCAAATGTTCACAATCATGCATAGATTGTTTCCCCTTTATTAATTACTTTGTATGAATCGTGTATCAAATTTCTCAGCCTTCATGCACAAATTAAGGTTCTTGAGTTTTTGTTTTGATTTCTCATTCCATGCTTAAAATAAATGAAATTAAAGACCATAAACATGATCATGAGTTGAAAACGAGCAGATTGATATGTGGATTGTATGATTCCATCAAGTATTCAGTGAGATTGATGAGAAAACGCAAATCTGGGCAAAACAGGGCACGCGGGCAAGATCAAGATGTTCTTGGCGCCCTTTTTCAAAAATTTGAATATTTGAATTTTTGTGATTTTATTTAATTGATTCAAAAATTAATTTCTCTCTGAATTTTAATGATTTTGAGTTGATTCTTTTTTTAATAATTCACAAAAATGTTAAAATATTTTACTTTACAAAAATTCCCCAAAAATATTATTTATTTCATATATTTGATATTTTTGAAAAGAATTAATTTTTATTTGTTTTTCAACATTTTGAAAATTTTCTTTCTCTCGATTTTCCAAACTTAAATAGTTTTCAATCATTTTGTGGATAAAAACATGATTTTTGAAACATTGATCCAAGATCACCACTCATTCTTTCACATGTTTTCAATAATTTTATTAATTTTAAAACAAAATTAATTCCATTTTTAAACAAAATTAGGGTTTTGATTGATTCCACCCTCATCAATCTTTTTCAAGCACTCATGGGCCTCTAATAGAGTGTAAGACCCAACCCCCTTTTAACAAAAATCTTTTAGGGCCTCAGATATTGTATAAATCCCTCTGCGTTAAAAAAAAATCTCGGCACGATCGCCATTTTCAAACAGAAAATCATCTGGGCCTACCCTCGTGTTGTAAGTCCTATTTCTTTTCTTTAAATAATCTTTGGACCTCTCCTTGAGTTATAAGACCCAACCCTTTTGTAAATAAACCTTTTTGGGCCTTAGTCGTTGTATAAGTCCCGATACGATATTCAAAACAACGGTGCGTTCACTGTTAAAACCTTGGGCCTCTCCTTGAGTATAAGCCCCAACGATCTTTTCAAAACAATTCCCTTTTAATTTAGATTCATATATATATATATATATATATATATATATATATATATATATATATATATATATATATATATATATATATATATATATATTGTTATCAAAAATTTCTTTAATTTCTTTGAACAACTAACAATACAGCATGGAAGCTTGCTCGCCTGTAAGTTTTAACAGCTTTCATTTACTCGCTTTCGTATATATATAACTGTATTGTGGGAAGCTGCGCATGGTTAGTCTTCTTTCATACCCTTTTTATACTTGTCATATATCAATTGTATATATACTAATATAGCTATTTAGAGTTTTCCCCGGCAACTAAGTCTAGAACTAGGTAAAGCCCTGTTGGTCGCTCTTAAATACAAACAAAACTAGATCCCCATAGAATTTCCAGATACAGTCTTGCCTTCTCTTGGGCTTAAACAATATGGAACAAAGAGAAAGGCAGTATTCTTCATGAACCTTTTCTCAGACTGTCACCCCTAGAAATTGTCAAAGAAATTTTACTCCCCAGAGTTGATCTAATCCCGGTGAATAGCATCTCTTGAATTTCTTCAAACCTCAGAACTTTCACTAAATGATCTATTCTCGGTGAATAGCATTTCTTGAAATTCTCTCGGTTTGGGACCCACAGGCTTCCTAAAAGCATCCCTGCCTCATCTTGGGCTTTGTACAAGGACCCTCAGGCTTCTTAGAAGTTCTCATGCCTTCTCTTGGGCTTAATCCAAGGACCCTGACGACCTCTTAAAGGTATAAGACATAACTTAGTCATCCTTTGCTAGCGCAGTCTTTCCAGAGTCAAAACCCTCAGACCAATTTTAGGGTTGATACTCATCCCTTAAAAGAGTCGGCCTCCTCTTGGGCATCATACAAAAGATAAAACTCTTCCACACCCATAGATTTGGATAGTCTAAATACCCTTGAGTCTCAAAGACATTCTCAAGTTCCCTACAAAACATAGGAGAAACCCCGGTCAATCTGGATCAATATCCAGCAGAGCTGAAACTCAGTCTCTCTCCTAAAAATCCCCTAGCCAGGGTCAGTTTATCACTAGTATAAGACTATCTCAAATCAGAACCTCAAGGCATCTGATACCTCAACTCTTCTGGAACCCTCAGCAAGAGTTGATTCCCCATTTAGACATGCCTCGGGATCTCAATAACCCCCAGCAGAAGATAGCCTCCTCTTAGGCTTTGTATAAATGATCTTTCCTCAGCATAGTCAGCCTCCTCTTGGGCTTTATACAAATGATTCTCCCCAGTGGAGCTAACCTTTTCAGACTCTCTTGTTGAGTCAATCACCGTCTCAGACTCTATTATTGAGTCAATCACCTTTCAGTACTCTCTTGTTGAGTCAACCCTTTAGCCTCAATCTTGGGCTTTGTACAAGATAGATAAAAACACTCTCTTGTTTAGTTAATCCCCTTAGCCTCCTCTTAGGCTTTGTATAATGATTTCCCCTAGCAGGAGTTAACCTCCTCTCGAGCTGTGTATGATGATTTCTCCAGCTTGTTCAGCCACAATCATGGGCTTCGTACGGGACAGATAAAAGCACTCTTGTTGAATCAAACCCTTTTAGCCTCCATCTTGGGCTTTGTTCAAGACATAAATCTCCATCTATTTAAGCTTGGGACATATATCTTCCCTAACGAAGTCACTTCCTTCCAGCCTTCTTTTGGGCTTGGAGGAATGATTTCCCAAGCAGAGTTAAACTGTTTTTAGCCCCCGTCTTGGGCTTTGTACAAGACAGATAATACTCCCCAGCAGAGTTAAATCCTTTTAGCCTCCGTCTCGGGCTTTGTACGAGATACCTAAAATATCCTCACCAGAGTCAGTTAAATTTCTCATTTTAGCCTCAATCTTGGGCTTTGTACAAGACACATATAAAACTCCCCGGCGGAGTCAAAATCCCTTTTAGCCTCAATCTTGGTCTTTGTACAAGACAGATAGAACATTTTCCCTGGAAAAGTCAAACTCCCAGCCTCCTCTTAGGCTTTGTATAATGATATCCCCAAAGAGTCAACCTCTTTATTTGCCTCAATCTTGGGCTTTGTGCAAGACACCCATATATATACACTCTCTTGTTGAGTCGGTCTTATCCAGACTTTGGATAAGGGTCTCCCCAGTGGAGTCAATCAACCTCTTAGCTTCAACCTTGGGTTTTGATCAAGGCACACAAAAATCAACAATCCCTCTTTAGAGATGACAAATTCTCCCTCATTCAAACCTTTTAGCTTCAATCTTGGGCTTTGAACAAGACACCCAAAACATCTTTTTCCTCCCTTAGAATAGGAGGAACTACGATTGCTCTGATTTCCCTGTTTCGTTTAAACGGGAATACGTAGGCATAAGATTGCGAAATCTTAGCGAGCATACCAATCAAAACTCTAGGTCCAGTACCTTCACACCCTTACCAAAAACATCGGGGAGACCCGAACATCAACAAAAACTCATTCACTCATATTTCTCAAGAAACTTTCCCAACCCATTAATGGACAAACACTATAAAGTACAAAGCGAAACCTAAAGCTAATATTCTGTGGATAACCACATATAGGATGGGTAATTGACAATTCCCCATTGTATAACTTGACCCCGACTCCCCGGATCTCTTTAAAGCGTTTGTTCAGTTAAACATTCGCGTGCAAGATTAGTTTTAGATAGCTTCCCTTTCTCTTTCAGCTTCATGGGATAAATAAGAAATCATAAAGTAACACCCACTCCTCCTCATTGCGGTGAGGAAAACCCAGCGATAAGGTTGTCGCGTCACCGACAAAAATTGCTCGCTACACCCATCCCCACGGATCCCCACGGTATCCACGGAGATCCACAAATTTCAAATCTTATTTTTTTTTTTCGATCAAAATTGTGACATTAGCATTTCATTGTTTTTTCTTTTAAAAAAAAAGCATATATTTTGCATATTTATTATTTAAAAAAAAACATATTGCATCAATAACAAAAAATGTAAAAGCAATTGTAGTTGCTAATTATTTTGCCATAATAGTTGATAATAATAATAATAATAATTAATAAAATAAAAAAAACCATAACTAAACAACAAGTTCTCACACAAAAACAAACTCATAACAATCACTTTAGAAACATATTGAAAAAAGAGACAGAGAGTATCAAAATTTGAAAAAAAAGAGATAGAGAGAGTGTAAATACCACAGTGATGATTGTTGTTGCGTTGATGAGAAATTGAGAATAAACAAAAGAGAGTGATTGTTGTGATGATGATGAGAACAAGGGAGAGAAGGAATGGAGAAGACAAATAGTTTTGAGAAAAAAAAGACTCTTCTAAGAAGAAGAAGAGACGTTTAACACTGTAATTTGTATATGTATCGTTCACTTTTCTAGATTTAGTAAATAAAATCTCCACTAATGACTAATGAGTAATGACTCTTTATTAATATAATAACTTTTTTTATAAAAAGATGTACAGTTACATAATTATTATATTTTATATAATAAAATAAATATAAAAAGGATAATTAATAATATGGTCGGACTCGGGGAATCCGCGCGGCGGAGGGTACTTCCCCGATCCCCGCCCCGAAGTTACACCGGGGGAATTTTTACCTTCATCCCCGTCTCTGCGGGGAAAAAAAACTCCGACTTCGAAGCTCCGAACAGATAATCCCCACGGAGATCCCGTTAATAGATGCAAATTGACATCCCTAGTGTAGAGAATATAGTCCGCCAAATTATTATCAATTCTTGGTGTTGGTTGTCTTTAAGTTCTAACATTAGAGCTCCTTGTAATTACTATTAATAGAAAAAACAACCTTTAGATTTTTTATAAAGGGGTTGCATCTTGGTGGGGTTGTTCTTTATAGGATTAGACCTCAATCTTGAGTTGTAATTGTTGATTAGGAATACTTTCAAGTATTATTTTTTAATATATTTTTAGCTTATAAAAAAAACTAATATTAATGATTAGAACATCAATCAAAATATAGTAAATTAAAAATAAATGAAAGTATTGACAATGTATATGATTAATTTTTGTTAACGCAATTCAATGAATAGTATTTATTTATATCTTATGAATTAGTTAGGATCTAATATTCCAAATCATATATAATACTATAGTTCAATTTAACAAAACTATAATCCTTAATTATACTGAACAAACATTTATCTCTATTTATAATTATCTTAACAATATAAGCAACAATTCATAATATTTTCAATATTATGAGTTATACTTAATAATCCATGATAATCTCATTAGTATAAATCTTACCCAACATTCTTAGATAATAATAAGGGTTAAATATCCAACATCTCCCTATAATGTTAGAGATATTTGGATTACACCTCTGTAACAGAATTTTTTTTTATTCCCACTTGTAATGTAAAGATTCACTGTCTATAGCCCCTGGATGCACTATTTGCTGACTGACTTATCTATGTGTTATTTAATTTAATTTTTTATATTTTTTAAAATCCATGTGGCATTTTATTATTATTATTATTATTATTTAAATTCACCTAGATTTTTATTTTTTTTTTCAATTTTTGTTTACATTTTTTTTAATTTTTGTGTTAAAAATTTTAATAATTAAATAAATGTTAATAATTTTAATTTTTTTTTATTTTTAGAAAATTAATTTGAAAACTAATATTACAAATTTTAAAATATAATACTTGAACTTAAAACCCACATTCTTTTCAGTAGCAGCTTAATACTTCTAATTCATTATGCATAGTGTGAAAAAGGTTTATAAACATGAATCTTTGCTAACACATATTCGATGTGGGAATTTATTGCTGTTGAAAGTAAAAACTCTGCTGAATTGTTTCAGAAGCCATATTTCCTGAGTTATGTGCAATAGTCAATGCCGGCTCCTTTTCCTCGTCAATAATCCAAGCGTTGAGAACACAAAGAGAGTATAATAGCTAGTGTCGGTTCCTTTTCCTCGTCAGTGCCAGACTCAAGTATTTCAACAACACATGATATGCTTGCATCCATTTATTTCAACAACAAAAATCCTATCATCTTTAATATCGAAAAGGTTTTTTCAGTATACATATACTATCTCTTGAGAGTATTAGAGTAGTAAAGTATTGTAAACTCAGAACTGACATGTGTCAGTCTGAGTAGTGTAAGCAACCTGTTACTACAGGTCATTTGGCCTTTTTAGAACCTGCTACTACAGGTTATTCAGTTGTTGATAAAACATGTTAGTGCAGGTCACTCGGTTAGTTACAACCTGCTAGGGTAGGTTAGATTCAGCTTGTATAAAAGTAAAACTGTTGTAACTAATTGTAATCAATAAAAATAGAAAACAAAAGTTAGTTACATATATGAAACTACTCTCTCTCTCTCTCTCTCTATCTCTCTCTCTCTCTCTCTCTCCATTTTCCCTTTCTAATATGGTATCAGATTAAGCTCTGGTTCGATCTAGAAGCTTCTCATGGCCGCGACTCCTACACTAAAGGAAACGCCGGCCTCCTCTGCGCAAGATCCACTGGTTTCTTCACCAGTCGTCGTCGATTCTATGGCAGATCCTCCTCGCCTCCAGTTTTCGCTCAAGATTTCACAAAAATTTAATGAAAAGAACTTTCATCTATAGCATCATCAAATCGAGCCGTACATCAATGCACATAACCTCATCGAGTTCGTTGTTTGTGTGAAGATTCTGTTGCTGTTTGTAGATGACGATGCTCACGAAGCTGGAACTATCAACCTTGAGTACTCTCGCTGGCTTCAGAAAGATCAAATGTTGCTTTCATGGTTGTAATCCATATTGTCCAATGAAGTTCTCTCACACGTGCTTGTCTGTTCTCATTCTCATCAACTTTGGGATCGTTTATTTAACTATTTCTAGAAACAAACTCGTGCACGTGCAAGGCAGTTACATGTGGAACTGCATGCCCTAACTCTTGACACTTCCACAACTCTGAAATTTCTGCTCAAGGTACGCATCATTGTGGATGCTCTTGCCTCTATTGGTGATCCTATCCCTGCCTCACATCATATAGATGTTATCCTTGAAGGTCTTCCATATGAATTTTCTCTCGTTGTGTATGTTATTGAGAGCAAATTTGGTCTAATGGACTTAGATGAAGTATAAATCCTTTTTCTAGCTCATGAACTTCACCTTAACAAGTTCAAGAAATCCACCACTTCAGGTCTTATTTCTCTTAATCTGGCTCAAACTCCAGCTGGAGCTTAACATACTGATGAAACTCAAACTGCTAGTGTTGATTCTACTCCAGCTCCAATCCTTCCACAAGCTCCTGAACAGGATTTTAGCCAATTTCGTGGCTCAAGAGGCTCATGTGGAGGTAGATTTGGTAGAGGCAGAGGTAGAAATCCTAATTCTTATATCCAATGCCAAGTTTGCTCCAAGCATGGCCATATTGCTCTTAATTGCTGGTACAAGTTGCATCAGAACTATCATATTGCTCATGCAACAACTAATTCCTATAACCCTCAGCAATGGCTTGCTTCACCCTATGGCTACTTTGGCACTCCTCAAAATGTCTGGACTAGACCTCCTCCACAGCTAAGAAGTTCATCTGCCTTATCTCATGCTCTTAGTGCTTTGGTTTCCAACTCAGCACCATCCACCCCAGGCTCATAGTTTCCTGATCTGGTGCTTCTTTTCATGTCACTAATGAAGCCAAAATTTGCAGCAGATAACTCCCTTTGAAGGTCCTGACCAGATCTTCATGGGAAATGGTCAAGGTGTGCATATACAATATTCTGGTTCAAGTGTTTTTCCTTCACCTCTTCAACCTCACACATCACTCACACTTCACAATCTTTTACTTATTCCCACTATCACTAAGAATTTACTTAGTGTCAGTCAGTTTTGTAGAGATAACAATGTGCATTTCATCTTTACTGCTGACAAACGTATTGTCCAATCACAGGTCTCTAAGGCTATTCTTCTTGAAGGCAGTGTTGGTAAGGATGACCTCTATGAGTTTCCTTCTATCAACCTGTCTGGTTCTTCTATTCTACCCTCTGCTATACCTAGTCTTATTCTAGATAAACAATTTAACTCCAGTATTATTATAGCTTCTTTGAATTATAGTGCACCAAATAAGTTGTATCTTAGACTAGGTCACCCTAATTCTCATGTATTGAAACTTGTTATACGAGCTTGTAATGTTTCTTTCTCTAATAAAGAACTTAGTGATTTTTTTCCAGCTTGTTGTAAGGGTAAAGCACACAAATTTCACTCACCTGATTCACACACTACATACACATCACCACTTGAACTTGTTTTTAGTGATCTATGGGGTCCATCACCTCATTCTTCCACTTCTGGTTTCAAGTACTATATGCCCTTTGTTGATGCATATTCCAAATTTACTTGGATTTATTTTCTCAAAACTAAACCTGAAGCGCTTTCTACATTTCAACAATTCAAGAGTTTAGTGTAACTTCAACTTGGATATCCCATTAAAGTTGTTCAGTCTGATTGGGGTGGTGAATTCAGGCCTTTCTCTCAATATCTCAAGGATAATGGTATTATTCATAAGCTAATCTGTCCTCACACACACCATCAAAATGGTGTGGTTGAGAGGAAGCATAGACATATAGTGGACATGGGACTCACATTGTTGAGTCAAGCCTCACTCTCACTTACCTATTGGGATTATGGTTTCTCCACCTCTGTGTATCTCATCAATAGGCTTCCTTTATCATCTATTAATTTTCAAATCCCTTATTCCCTATTGTATCACCCACAGCCTAATTACAATTTTTTAAGAGTGTTTGGTTGTGCTTGTTTTCCTCTTCTCACGCCATACAATAGCCATAAGTTGGAATTTAGGTCTCAAGAGTGTGTGTTTCTTGGCTACTATTCATCCCATAAAGGGTACAAATGCCTTGCATCAACTATGAGTATTTACATTTCCAAAGATGTTCACTTCAATGAATTCAGGTTCCCATATCTTGAATTATTTCTTGCTCCTAGTTCCTTTGTCCCTTCAACCAAAAGTGTAACTCTTTCACCACTTCCTATAATCTCTGACAATGTTATTTCCTATGAACCTGCCACTGTCCTTGCTCCTAGTCCTACTGCTATTTCCTTTTCTATTCCACCTCCCAGGTCCCCTAGGTCTACTGACTCATCTATCAGTTCCCAAGCATCACACCAAGCTTATGAAACTCAATTCTCTAGCTCCTCTTATGGTTCCCCTGCTATTAATTCAGGTCAGGCTAGTCACATTGCTGCTCACTCAAAGAGTTCTTCTTCTGCAACTCATAAAAGCACTTCTACATCATCCACTTCCCCTACTGCAAGACCTCCTATGCCACCTAATGATGTACCAGTCCCTCAACCTCATAATTCCCATCAAATGCAAACTAGGGCCAAGTCTGGATTTTCTCAACCCAAATTAGAACCCAAACTGCTCTTGGTTACTACAAAACCTAAAAGTGTTAAGTCTGCTCTTGCTGATGCAAACTGGAAAACAACTATGCAAGAGGAATGCAATGCTCTAATTAATAACAACACTTGGACCCTTGTTCCTCTCCCACCTCAGAAAAATGTGATTGGTTGCAAATGGGTTTTTAGGGTCAAGGAAAATCCAGATGGCACAGTTAACAGATACAAAGCTAGACTGTGGCAAAGGGGTTCCATCAAAGATATGGATTTGACTTTACCGAAACTTTCTCTCTATGGTTAAACATGTTACCATCAGACTTATTCTCTCTATAGCTCTTACTCACAAGTGGCCAATTCAACAATTGGATGTCAATAATGCTTTTCTTAATCGCATTCTTAATGAAGAGATCTATATGGAACAACCTAAGGGCTTTGAAAGTGCAAATCCATCCTTAGTGTGTAAGCTTAACAAGGCTCTCTATTAAAACAAGCCCCTAGGAAATGGTTTGATAGGCTGCTAACTACTCTTATCCAACTCAAGTTTAGACCTAGCAAGTGTGATCCTTCCTTGTTTACTTATTGTGTTAGGGGCCACAACATTTTATATGCTGGTCTATGTGTGGCGCGATTTTCGTGACTGCCATCTATGGATGGGATTTCTTGTGAACTGCAATGTGCCACATATGAACTTTTATATTTATCCTATGAAGCTTTAAAGGAAGGAGAAAAAATCTAAATAAACCCTGCAAAAATGTAAATGTTAAAAGAAACAAAGTGCAAATAAAAAGAACTGGAATTGGGGGTTGATTACTAAGGGAAGTTATTAACACCCTAAGCATCCGCAGTACTCTACGAAAACCTCTTGTATATATCTGTGCTATTATTATTATTATTATTTTCTATTATTTGAGAAAGTTTTATTGCTTTTGAGAGATGAAGAGAGTGAGAAATGTTTTTGTTGTTTTTGAAATATATATGGAAAAAAGGAATTTGTAAAAGAGGATGAAAAAGAAGAAAAAAAAGAGTATTCGCCAAGGGTTGAGACCTTGTGCCTACGTATTCTCAAAAGAGAAACCAGAGCAGTCGTAGTTCAAAAATATCGGAAAAGCTTGAAGGAAATTTGTAGTTCGGGGACTACGAGTTATTGGGTTTTTAAGAACCAAGACAATGAAAGGGAAAAGATTGAAAGTAAAGCTTGTAAGGATTGATTGAAAAAGAGTTAAGAGATTTGAATGAAGAATTGAAAGATTTGTAAAGGGAGATGCTTTTAAGAAGCCTGAGGGTCCTTGTATGAAGCCCAAGAGGAGGCTAAGGGTCCTATGATGTTTAACCAAAGGTGAAGAGGGTTTAAGAGGGGTTTCACCGGGAAACCTTCCTCTCTTTGTTGAGGTGTTCTAAGGTTGAACTAAAGGTATCGTGCTATGACGCTTGGATAAAGCCCAAGAGGAGGCTGTGGATGTGAATATGAGTATCCAGGAAAGCGTCGGAAAAGAAGACGAAGATGTGAATATCTGGGAAAATGTCGGAAGAGAAGAGAAGGTAAAAAATGAATATCAGAGAAAGCATCGGATGAAAAGAGAAGATCTTGAATATACGGGAAAACATCGGATGTAAATAGAGAATATCCGGGAAAGCGTCGGATGTGAAGGAAAGATGTAAAAAAAAAGGTTGCTCGCTAAGATCTCACGATCTTATGCCTACGTATTCTCAACGAGATCTTGAGAAATCAGAGCGGTCGTAGTTCACCGTAAGGGGTACGAACTACAGAAAAGAAAGCTTTGATCGCACGGTGGCGAGTGAACATATTTGATAAGAGGGGAAATCTAACCTAATGTTGTCAAGCAAAGATGGATCTAAGGTTGAGTTTTGAAGGGAAATACTACCCTAATGTTATCATGCTCGGATGAACATCCTAATGTCTACCTTACTTTAAACTTAATCAAAAATTAAGTTGAACTAAGAGATCCTAAGGGAACATGCTTACGTGGCAAAGCATCACGGAATAAATAAAATATACACGGCAAAACATCGTGAAATCATAAGTATACATACATGGAAAAAAATCATGTAATAAAAACATACACGGAAGAACACCGTGTTAAAAGCATTTAATCGAGGAAAAGCATCAAGATTAATCAAGTAAGCATGGCATCACAAAGATTAAAATTCAACAAAATAACAAGTTGAAATCAAAGAAATAAAAAATGTTTAAGATAAATTTAATAAAGAAATTAACATGTATATGAAGTTAATCAATTATGAAATTAATAATCAATAAACTAATTTTAAAAGAAATTAACATCTTAAACATAATTCAAATATTTTAGTCGTTTTAGTAATTAAACAAATTTAACTAATTTAAATTAACCAAATTATAAGAAATTAAAATTGAAATAAAAAAACATAAATTAAATGGGTCATGCTAATTTTGTGAAAATAAAGAGTGAGATTAGCAAAAATATATGGACATACTAAACTAAGCCCACCAAACAAAACCTAATTTCTCATAATAAAAATAATAATATATATAAAAATATAAAATTAAAAAAATAATAAAAATAAATAAAAATAAAAATATATATAAAAATATAAAATTAAATGAAAATAATAAATTAAATAAAAATAATAATATATATAAAAATATAAAATGAAAATAAAACTAAAAAATAAAATTAAAATAATAATATATATAAAAATATAAAATTAAAATGAAAATAAAAAATTAAATAAAAGATAAATTAAGAAGAGAGGGAACCTTAGTATTATGGTATGAAGTATGCTACATGTGTTGTAGAAGAGAATGTGAGAAAACAAGTTTAGTGGAATTGTTTTGGTGTGATTTGTAGTGAGAAACATGAGTGCTATTTATAGGAAAACATAGTTTGAGAGTGAAGAAAATGTGATGTATGTAGTGACATAATGGGGAAGAAAATCAAAGATGATGATGATTTTGTGTAAGAATAAAAATGATGGATTTAGAAAATTTGTAACCAAAAATGATGAAATTTGAATGTAGAATGAAGAAAATTGAATATAGAAAAACAAAGTTTGAAAATAATGATGAAATTTGAATAAGGAAATTGAATGTTGAATGAAGAAAAATGTGGTAAAGGTAAATGATGAGGTTAGAAAAATGTGATAAAAAATGATATAGTAATTTGAATGTTGAATGTAAAAAAATTGAATGAAGAAAATTGGGATAAAAAAATAATATAATGTGTTTGAATATTGAATTAAGAAAAATTGAATATTGAATGATAGAAATGATAAAGTTAGAAAAATGGGGATGAAGAATGAGGAAAATTTGAATAGAGAACAACAAGTTGGAATTGAGTTTGAATGTATTGATGAGTTTGATCCAAAATGAATTAATGTATAACAAATTCTATCTTAAATGAATGATGAAAATGGTAGTAAGACAAAATTAGTTTGTTTATAGTAAGTTGGACGAAACAAATGTAGGAAAAACAAGTTTGAAATGTAGTATTGGACATTAACAAAGTTACTACAAATTAATAAAATGTAAACACTTACAAAATATATATTTTTTTTAAAAGGAAAAATGTGATGATCTAATAATAAATATAAAAATAAGTCTATAATAAATAATCTAATTACTAAAAATTATTGTTAATTAAAATTAAAACTGAAACCGGTTAAAAACGATAAAATGGTTATGTATTGAATTGTCTGGAAAAATAAAATGAACACACCAAAACGATCAGCAAGAAATATACGTATTGAAAAAATATAACGTTTTGTCAAGTTTTGAAATTGATTTTACCCGGTAAAAAGGCTCAGACAGGTCAGAAAAGCGACCGAAAAATAGCTGAAAAAATAAAATAAGCACACCGAGTTAAAGTATGCAAAAAATATATTAAGAATTGACATCTGCAAATTCTATTTAAAAAACTGCCCGTACACCAGATTTTTGCACAGTTGCTTTTAGTTTGACCAAAACGCCTAAAAATTTAACATGTTATTTCCGGATGATAATTCAAATAATATGCATGATGAAAAATATATAATATGATATGCATATGATGTAATGTGAAAATGCAATCAGATGACCCAAAATAATTAAAATGAGGAGGGTCAAAATTTAGGGTATGACAGATGCCCCTGTTTAATCTGTTTAGACCTGAAGGTATGAATATCAAAGAGTTTCAGACATTCGAGGTATAAGTGGATTAAATATCATAATAACTAGAATTTTGACCATGAATGCAGATGCAATGATATGTAATGAATGTTATGAAAAGATTTTGAACACTGTGGCGAATGATACCACATGAGACAGACTAACAAAACAGAATTTTACTGGGGATGCAAGATATTGTGGAATTTTGTCGAGGCGACAAAGAGTATTCAGTAGTTTTTGGAAAGAGAGGGATAAACCCTGGAACAGAGATACAAACATCTGGAAAAGCATCAGATTTGAAAGAAATATCATACTCTAGAAAATATATTAGAAACATCTAGAAATGCATTAGATGTTGAATGAGACCAGATCTGAGGATATGTGAGAGAGTTTTGAGAAGTTTAATTTTACTGTGGGACATCTAGAAAAGCATTGAACGAGGAAGACATCAGAGACATTCATGATAGCATTGAATGTAGCACTCTGGAAATATATCATAATCATCCAGAAAAACCTTGGATGGGATGGAAACCAATTCGGAGATTTTTGAGAAGACATCCAGAAAAGCATTGGACAAAAGGAAAACAGACTCGAAGGCATATTAATGACATCCAGAAAAGCTTTGAATGTATTAAAATAACTTTGAAGGTAAATCCGAAACATTTAGAAAAACATTAAATGTATGGGAACAAATTTTGGAAGACTGGCAGAACGATGGACATATCCGGAAAAGCATCAAATAAGCCATCAGAACAAAAGTTGTATCTGGAAAAGCATCAGATGAGAAAAGTCATATTTGGGAGAGCATCAGATAGACATGAACAGAGTTTTGGAAGAGTAATCAGAACAAATGCGACATATCCGGAAGAACATCATAATATGGACACAAAAGGATTTTGGAAAAACATCAGAATGAGTTTTGGAAAAATGTCAAAATAAAGAGACATATCTAGAAGAACATCAGATAAACACAAAGAAAGTTCTGGAGAAACATCAGAACAAAGAGACATATCCGGAAGAACATCAGATAGACACAAAGAAAGTTTTGGAAAAGCATCAGAACAAAGTGACATATCCGAAAGAACATCGTATATACACAAAGAAAGTTCTGGAAAAACATCAGAACAGACAAACATATCCGGAAGAGCATCGGACGGAGTGAGATATATCTGGAAGAACATCAGATAAGACATAAAAGTATAGGTGCCAAGTAAGTTGGACTTTGTATAAAGGTAAGATGTTGATAACAACACGACCACTGGTGAATGAAAATGAGGATTAAAATACTCTTGAATGCATAGTATATGAAAATGTTATGATGTATGATTAAATGTATCGAATGCAAATAAGGATTAAAACACTCTTATTATGCATGATGTATGACAATGCTGACAACAAGTTTAGACTCTTTGAGGAGTGAAAATCAACAAGTTTATACTCTTTTGGGAGTGAAAATCAACAAGTTTATACTCTTTTGGGGAGTGAAAATACTGGAAGACTGATTCCTCAACATGGAGATCACTGCCACGACTTTGGGACTGAAGATGTTGTTTGTTGAACACCTTTTTGCCATACTGGTAAACTGTATCAAGTTGATAATCCTTTGAGAAAGGTTAGAGAGCTGCTTGGGGATTTTTTCAAATAAATTGCCCCAGACTAGCTGACTGTTGTAGATGAACTGATCGTGCTTCGGCTTGAATGAGAATGACTGTAGGCTGTATACTTGGAAGGCTTTCCCCCAGTAATGAGTCTTGAAAAATCTTCTGAATAAACCAATTCTAAGAAGGACTTGCACTTGAACAAATATTGAATTGATTCTCGATAGGTTCTGGAAAGAACTTGCCAATGAAAGGATTACTGACCAAGTTTCTAAACCGTTTTGAAAATTCCTTGAGAGGAAAGCTAGTTTGCAATCAAAAAGTGTTTATTTAAATATATCAATTTTAATGTAAAGTTCAGGCAAAATTTTTTGAAAACAAAAGCATTGTTTAGAAAATGCAAAGCAATATGAATTTCTGGTTAAAAACACGGTGGTTTAAAACATTCAGAATGAAAAGTAAAGCAGAGGTATGATACCAAAACAAATGATTTGCAATAAATGATTTTGGAATCATTTTACGCAACCTCACTGAAGTATACTTTCAAAATAACCTTGTTTCAATTAGGTCTTTTGAGGGTTATAACGTGGTCTGGTTCACGGTTTATGAAAGAAAGATAAAGGCTCAAAGTTTGTTTGTGCCCACCCCAACTTCGTGATGTTCTCCAGTCCTATGCTCAGTTAAACTTAAATTGTGCATTTAGGTTCCAAAAGGTTTCGGAATTGTACTGATGATAATGATGACGATGGTCCAGAATTCTTGAGACGGTAGCTAATGCTTCTTTACAACATTTAGTTGTTTTTCGTCTTTGTGGACTTTTTGAAGATCAAGGATTTAAGGACTTCTTCTCTGTATTATCCCTAACTTTTTCCTGACCTATTTCTTTTGAAATTTAGAGTCAGCAGGATGCCCCAGCTTTTGCCTAAGTCTCCTTCATAGGTTTTGACTTAGCGGCCTTTTTCTTTTGATCTTTCTTCTTGGAGAGAAAGTGACTGCCTGATTTAATGATTACGGCGGACCATCATTGGCTTTTGATTTGAAAGAGGTCTTCGACATCTGCTTGTTGTATGTATGAGTTTCCCATTTAGATTTTGCCTTGAAAGGAACTCGACTCATTCTTTGAGTAAGGACTTCTTAACGATCCTTTGCACAACATTCGTTCACTTGATTTGCGACCATCCTTTGAAAAGCATCTTCGACACCTTCTTATTGTATGTAAACTTGTTGTTGAAAGGTGTCTTGCATGAAAATTTTTGTAATTGAATGCACAACCAAATTAAACTGAGAACTACCTTGCCCCTGGTTAATATTGCGGGTTTTTTTTGTAAAGAAAGAAACTTCTATTTCAAAGCTCAAAGGGGTTAACGAGGGATTATCTTCCTTATATCTCCAGTGTTTGGGAATTGAAAAAAATGTCTTACATTGTCAGCAAAGTTTATTCGAAAGCATACCAAAAACAATTATGGGTATTATGTTTTCATCATCCTCCCACAAATATTTGCATAATCAAAAATTTGAAAAAGAGGTGTATATTTTTTTGAAAGTTTTTGTTTTTTTTGAAAGAGAAAGCATAAAAAGGCGAATAAACAGATGATTTGAATCAAAATACTGTACATGTGTTAGGTGCGGATTTGGCCTAAAATTGGCATATCTTTCTTTGCACTTTTTCATCTCTTTTCTCATGTTTTCATGGTTTTTATCCATGATTGTTGTTGTTCTTCTACACATTGATAATATACCTTTGGTGCTTGTAATGTGCGTGTTATTGTGCAGGAAATGCACTAAATGATCAAAGTTTGAAGACACAAAGAAATGGTGCAAGCTGCTAAAGAATTGAAGTTGCAACAGCAGGATTCGCCTCGCGAGTGCTGGCGAGCTCCTAGCGAAGGTTCGCCTAGCGAACGTTGGCGAGTGTCCCAGCGAAGGGGTGGCAGAAAGTTTCAGTAGGAAAAGTCCCTAAATTCGCTGGGCGAAGGTTTTGGCGAAGGCTCGCTTCGCGAGTGTTTTGTTCGCTTCGCGAATGCACGTGAAATTTCAGGGGCGGTTTAACTGTTTGAGGCACCTGATGTGCCTATTTTTAACCATTCGCCTAGCGAATGAATTGGTTCGCCTAGCGAACCTTCAAATTTCTGAATTGTATAAATACAATTTTTACACTTTTTAGTTTATGTTTTTTTTATGGGGGTTCTGATGTTGTTGTAATTTTGGGATCAGAACTTGATATCTCTTTCATTTCCAAGGGAGAAAAGGTAGGATCTTTGATTTCTTGTTGGAGAGGGATGTAATCTTTTGATACCTATTGTATTTCCTCTAATGTATGTATGTGATTTGAATTCTGATTTTCTATTGTTGTTGTCTTTGGTTGATTATTTGTGGTCTTGACAAAACCTTTACAAATCTTTGATCTTAGATTTTCATCTATCAATGAACAAGCTTTTGACATGGTTTTGTGAGTTGATATTCATTTTATCTTTTGTTGTATTGTGTTGATTAAGTAGCATGGGTAGCATGAGTAGGATTGATACGATATCGCGAGGATGCATGATAATAGTGATGAAGAAGGATATTCGCATTCATTGGACAAATTAGTTGAATACATGTAAAAAGGGTTAAGCGTGTGTACTTATTTTGATCTTGCTTAAATACGAAGAAATCATTTATTTAATATGGATGTTATAGTAATATCTGTTAGGACTGAACTCTAGAGATAGATTTAGGATTAACACTTGCGTGAGTATCTGCTCTTAAAGCTCTGTGTTGGTTTTGTTGCGTGAGACATCACTGATGAGACAATACAGTTGGCCTCTCGACGTTGCGTTAGACATAACCTCCGTTGTGAGTGATACGCGAGGATATTTGGCGCATGATTGATTTGTGTTTGCTTGATTAGAAGAATGCATGTGTTATCAATTGATGAGATCTAATTCCAACAAGGCCCCGTTTATAATTCTGTCTTTACTTTATATTTTCCGTCTTTCTATTTTCCGCATTTGCTTTTGGTTCGTCTTTAAACCAGAACTTTTGATTCATGAGCTTAGAAATATAGAAACCGTTGAATGGCATTCTTTCCCTCGCACTGATCCCTGTGGAGAACGATAAATTGGGTTACTTATTATTATTTGCTTGCTGCTATTCTAGCACCAACAAATTGGCGCCGTTGCCGGGGATTGGTGTTTAGATATTGAATCGCATCGCATAGTTTCTATATTTTTAAGCTTTGTACATTTGTTTATATTATATGCATTTGTGTTCCTTTAATGTTTTCTCTAGTGTGTTCAGGAATGTTGAGAACTCCTTCTAGATTGGTTGCTTTGTAAAAAAAAAAAAAAAAGAAGAATTCAATGAAGCTTCGACCGAGTCTGGATGTTGTTGAGCTTTGAAAGTATGCCTGGTAAATTGTATTGCTTTATAGAATGCTAGAATGATTTAAGAATTTTGTGCTTTGTGCAAATGTGTATCTTTGTTTCATTTTGCAACTTGTTTGAATGCTTGTTTCACTTAGGTCCAAAAGCCACAAATTGTGAGGAAACCTCCATTGTTTACTATATGCAAGGATGACTGATAACTTTGTTTAATTCATTTGATTCATGCTTTATTTTTTTATTATTGTGATTTTGTGGAAGCATTAGAAATGATCAAGGCATTTGTTTATATTGAGCACAACCGTATCCAAAAGTTTCTTACCCGTGAGTTGTGAGAATTTGTTAGCCCCTTTGAGCCTAAAACAATTTAAATCTCATTTTAGTGATGAACTTGGTTTATGTACATAATTTACTAGTTTGGTTCATCATTGAATTTTGTGAGGTTTGGAAATTTCTTTTTGAACCTTTGAAAATTGTATACTTTGATTTCCTTGCCGTAAAGGCAAGGTGCATTCACATGAGGTTTGGTTGAATTCAAGTTGGGGAGAATGAAAAAGAAGATGGTAGGTTGCTTGAACCTTTTGAAAAAGTTCAAACAAGCATGAAAAGAAAAAGTGTAAATATGAATGTGAAAAACACAAGAAAAAGAATGCTTGTTTGATGAGAAAAATAGAAAGTGAAATAATTGTGCAAAAAGGAAGTTTGAGAAGGTTTGTGGTAAAGGAATGAGAATGGTGAATGAAGTTGTGAATGTGTAAATATCATTTATCGGCAATTTCGATTCAAAGACCTTTAGAAATGTCCCTTTGTTGTTAACCCGACCAAGCTACAACCTTTAAAGCCCTTAGTGATCTTTTTGCTTGCATATTTTCATGTTGATTGTTAGATGTTGTATGAATTGGATTGCTATTTGCATTGTTTGTCAGGTGAGTGAAATTTCCCCGCGGTTGCAAACGCGTCAATTTCTTCATTCTTATTTTGAAGAGGAGTGTTAGAGTGATTCAAGTATGAAAATTTAGTTGTCATTTGAACCAGTCCATGATATTTGTTTAAGTACTTCATTCTTTATCATTGTTCGATTCTATTGAGCGGTAAACGTTGCTTGTTCGCATTTTCATGTTTGGTTTTTCTGGATTTTGGTTGATTCTTAAGCTTGAGCAAATCCGCTTGTTTTTAACGAGGGACATACTTTGCTTGAGGACAAGCAAGAGTTTAGTTGGGGAGAGTTGTTAGGTGCGGATTTGGCCTAAAATTGGCATATCTTTCTTTGCACTTTTTCATCTCTTTTCTCATGTTTTCATGGTTTTTATCCATGATTGTTGTTGTTCTTCTACACATTGATAATATACCTTTGGTGCTTGTAATGTGCGTGTTATTGTGCAGGAAATGCACTAAATGATCAAAGTTTGAAGACACAAAGAAATGGTGCAAGCGGCTAAAGAATTGAAGTTGCAACAGCAGGATTCGCCTCGCGAGTGCTGGCGAGCTCCTAGCGAAGGTTCGCCTAGCGAACGTTGGCGAGTGTCCCAGCGAAGGGGTGGCAGAAAGTTTCAGTAGGAAAAGTCCCTAAATTCGCTGGGCGAAGGTTTTGGCGAAGGCTCGCTTCGCGAGTGTTTTGTTCGCTTCGCGAATGCACGTGAAATTTCAGGGGCGGTTTAACTATTTGAGGCACCTGATGTGCCTATTTTTAACCATTCGCCTAGCGAATGAATTGGTTCGCCTAGCGAACCTTCAAATTTCTGAATTGTATAAATACAATTTTTACACTTTTTAGTTTATGTTTTTTTATGGGGGTTCTGATGTTGTTGTAATTTTGGGATCAGAACTTGATATCTCTTTCATTTCCAAGGGAGAAAAGGTAGGATCTTTGATTTCTTGCTGGAGAGGGATGTAATCTTTTGATACCTATTGTATTTCCTCTAATGTATGTATGTGATTTGAATTCTGATTTTCTATTGTTGTTGTCTTTGGTTGATTATTTGTGGTCTTGACAAAACCTTTACAAATCTTTGATCTTAGATTTTCATCTATCAATGAACAAGCTTTTGACATGGTTTTGTGAGTTGATATTCATTTTATCTTTTGTTGTATTGTGTTGATTAAGTAGCATGGGTAGCATGAGTAGGATCGATACGATATCGCGAGGATGCATGATAATAGTGATGAAGAAGGATATTCGCACTCATTGGACAAATTAGTTGAATACATGTAAAAAGGGTTAAGCGTGTGTACTTATTTTGATCTTGCTTAAATACGAAGAAATCATTTATTTAATATGGATGTTATAGTAATATCTGTTAGGACTGAACTCTAGAGATAGATTTAGGATTAACACTTGCGTGAGTATCTGCTCTTAAAGCTCTGTGTTGGTTTTGTTGCGTGAGACATCACTAATGAGACAATACAGTTGGCCTCTCGACGTTGCGTTAGACATAACCTCCGTTGTGAGTGATACGCGAGGATATTTGGCGCATGATTGATTTGTGTTTGCTTGATTAGAAGAATGCATGTGTTATCAATTGATGAGATCCAATTCCAACAAGGCCCCGTTTATAATTCTGTCTTTACTTTATATTTTCCGTCTTTCTATTTTCCGCATTTGCTTTTGGTTCGTCTTTAAACCAGAACTTTTGATTCATGAGCTTAGAAATATAGAAACCGTTGAATGGCATTCTTTCCCTCGCACTGATCCCTGTGGAGAACGATAAATTGGGTTACTTATTATTATTTGCTTGCTGCTATTCTAGCACCAACAACATGCTCATTTCATTAAAATTGACATTTAAAGATAAACAAGTTTGAAAGCAAATAAATATGATACAAACAAGTAAAATACAAAATAGAAAGAAACAAGGCCAGTGACTAATCAAACACAAGGATGAGCTGTCTGTCTTAGAAGAGTAGCTGGGCTGAAGTTGATTGCCGCTTCACTTCCTATGTTCTGGCAGAGGATTGCGTTGGACATTAGGACTGGTATCATGAAAGCTGAGGAGCTTTTCCTTGATCAAATCCCGCACTCTAGCCTTTAGTGCATAGCAATTTTCCAAATCATGGCCTACAACTCCTTCATGGAATGCGCAATGAAGGTCAGATCTGAATCCAGGTGGAAGTGGATTTGGAGGAGGATGTAGAGCCTTAGTGGTAATCCATCCTTTTTGAACCACGACCAGATACAATTCAGTGTATGTCACAGGAATATGATCAAACTGAGTCCTATTGCAGTTCTAGTACTGTCCCACAGTTGGGCGTTGAGGAGTTTGAGCTGGTGAGCAGCAAACACAGGAGTGCCAGCAGCAATATGAGCTCGATTAGACTGCTGAGGTCTGTAATGAGGTCCCCTATCTTTAGTTAAGATAGAATTGTTCTGATCTTCCCTCCTCTTTTGAAGTTCCCATAGGGTTTCTTTACAGCGTTGGAAGATTCTGTAGCTTTAGATACCTTCCCATTCTTGATGCCTTCTTCGAGTCTTTGGCCAATGGTGACAAAGTCTGTGAAGCTTGATGAGACACTCCCAATCATATTTTCCCAAAAGATGGGAGATAAAGTGTCTAAGAACATTCTAGTAAGTTCTTTCTCTGACAGAGGAGGTTCAACTTGAGAAACTAACTCTCTCCACCGTTGAGCATATTCTTTGAAAGTTTCTTTCTCATTCTGAGTCAAGTTCTGAAGTTGACGACGGTCTAGAGTCATGTACATGTTGTACTTGTATTGATTCATAAAAGCATTGGCAAGATCCTAAAAGCAATGAATGTTGCTCCGTTCAAGGTTCATGTACCATTTGCGTGAAGCCCCACTTAAGCTGTCTTGAAAGCAGTGGATGAGCAATTTTTGATTATTGGTGTAGGCAGCCATCTTCCGGAAGTACATAACCAAGTGAGCTTTTGGGCAGGAATCGCCTTTGTACTTTATAAACTCAGGAATCTTGAATTTGGCAGGCATGACGAGGTTAGACACAAGACACATGTTGTGTGCATCAACATTGAAGAAGTCATTTCCTTCCACGGCCCTGAGTCTCTTTTTCAAAGTTTGATATTGTTCATTGACATCCTCTGGTTTAATATCCACATTATCCTAACTTTGAGCACTAGCGTTGTAATCAAAGTTAGGATTCTCATAGGGAATTCTGGCAGTATGTACCACAGGTCTGGATTTTGAGAAGATAGGAGCTTGAAATCCTGGTCTTGAAGCTTGACTAACCAAAGTGGTAGTGACCTATGGTGGAGAGAAGTTGTGAGGCAATCCAAATTCAGGCCATATAGATGGTGGCATCTGGACAGGCTGAGGCTCAACAGCAGCACTTGTAATTTCTTGGATGACAGTCCTATGAGGTGGTTCCCATCTAGCAATTAGGACCTAGAGCATCTCCGTTAAATTAGTCATGCTTGACTTTAGATCGTCAATTTCCATTCTGATCTCTGTGTTGTGCACTTCTTGTTCTGACATTTTGCGTCTGACGTTAGCTCTAGTCCTGTATCAGTGATGAGGAATCAATTTGACGACTTACAGATGACTGATAAATAGACATTTAGAATGAATTGCTGGACGACCCGAATATATGTATGAATTATACAAGGAATAAAAATGATATGCTATGCATATGCAACATAGGATACAGTTCACATGCAATAGCATCAAAGATTTGAAAAAGTTTAATGAATGCATGGATGTAAAAACTCAAGCAAAAATTATAAAAACAAATGGGGTTCAAAGGTTCGACGTCACGAGCATGGAGCCATGGGTCTACCCATCCCAAAGGTATGTAATAGGGGTTTATTTTGTACCTGTAGAACGGGTTCTAACAAGGTTTCCAAAATCACGGATCCCTCTTTAGGATATTACCAGCAAACCGATTGACCCATGGGAGTTGTAATATTTATAAGATGAATCTCATTCGAGTGTAGTATCGCGTATCAACTATTCCCGATAGTCACCGCACTACGTCCTAAAATGGCTGAATGGTAAAATGTTTACTAATCCTCAGTTTCATAGGTTCCCAGTGGAAAAAGTAATGTTTTCACGACTTGCTCGCTCAACATCAGTAATTCCAAAAGGGTACCTCTACTGATTTGGTGGACTTTCAAGTTAGCTTGGTCGGAATGCACTCCCTATAAGCCTTCTTGAGTCTGCCATCTCCTATCTTAAAATATGCTCTCAAGCCCACTGAATACTTTTTGACTCACCACATGTGGATTAATCACATTACCGAGAAAAACATAGCAAATAAAGATAGTAAACAAAATAATAAGCAAAGTAATATCAATAATAAAAAGCAAACAAATAATATAAATAAATATAAACAAGATAGGCCTAACGCTCTTGGGGAAAGTCCCCAGTTGAGTCGCCATTTTTCTGTAGCGCGATTTTTGTGACCGCCATCTGTGGATGGGATTTCTTGTGAACCGCAATGTGCCACATATGAACTTTTATATTTATCCTATGAAGCTTTAAAGAAAGGGGAAAAATTCTAAATAAACCCTGCAAAAATGCAAATGTTAAAAGAAACAAAGTGCAAATAAAAAGAACTGGAATCGGGGGTTGATTATACTAAGGGAAGCTATTAACACCCTAAGCATCCGTAGTACTCTACGGAAACCTTTTGTATATATCTGTGCTATTATTATTATTTGCTATTATTTGAGAAAGTTTTATTGCTTTTGAGAGATGAAGAGAGTGAGAAATGTTTTTGTTGTTTTTGAAATATATATGGAAAAAAGGAATTTGTAAAAGAGGATGAAAAAGAAAAAAAAAAGAGTACTCGCCAAGGGTTGAGACCACGTGCCTACGTATTCCCAAAAGAGAAATCAGAACAGTCGTAGTTCGGAAATACGGGAAAGCTTGAAAAAAATTTATAGTTTGGGGACTACGAGTTGTTGGGTTTTTAAGAACCAAGACAACGAAAGGGAAAAGATTGAAAGCAAAGCTTGTAAGGATTGATTGAAAAAGACTTAAGAGATTTGAATGAAGAATTGAAAGATTTGTAAAGGGAGATGCTTTTAAGAAGCCTGAGGATCCTTGTATGAAGCCCAAGAGGAGGCTAAGGGTCCCATGATGCTGAACCAAAGGTGAAGAGGATTTAAGAGGGGTTTCACCGAGAAACCTTCCTCTCTTCGTTGAGCTGTTCTAAGGTTAAACTAAAGGTATTGTGCTATGACGCTTGGATAAAGCCCAAGAGGAGGCTGTGGATGTGACTATGAGTATCCAGGAAAGCGTCGGAAAAGAAGATAAAGATCTGAATATCCGGGAATATCTGGGAGAAAAGAGAAGGTAAAAAATGAATATCCGGGAATGCATCGGATGAAAAGAGAAGATCTTGAATATCCGGGAAAACATCGGATGGAAAGAGAGAATATCCGGGAAAGCGCCGGATGTGAAGGAAAGATGTAAAAAAAGAAAAGGTTGCTCACTAAGATCTCACGATCTTATGCCTACGTATTCTCAACGGGATCTTGAGAAATCAGAGCGGTCGTAGTTCACCCTAAGGGGCGCAAACTACAGAAAGGAAAGTTTTGATCGCACGGTGGCGAGAGAAAAGATTTGATAAGAGGGTACATCTAACCTAATGTTGTCAAGCAAAGATGGACCTAAGGTTGAGTTTTGAAGGGAAATTATACCCTAATGTTATCATGCTCGGATGAACATCCTAATGTCTACCTTACTTAAAACATAATAAAAAATTAAGTTGAACTAAGAGATCCTAAGGGAACATGCATACGTGGCAAAGCATCACGGAATAAATAAAATATACACGGTAAAAGATCGTGAAATCATAGGTATACATACATGGAAAAAAACATCATATAATGAAAACATACACGGAAGAACATCGTGTTAAAAGCATTTAATCGAGGAAAAGTATCAAAATTAATCAATAAGCATGACATCACAAAGATTAAAATTCAACAAAATAACAAGTTGAAATCAAAGAAATAAAAAATGTTTAAGATAATTCAATAAAGAAATTAACATGTATGAAATTAATAATCAACAAACTAATTTTAAAAGAAATTAACATCTTAAACATAATTCAAATATTTTAGTCATTTTAGTAATTAAACAAATTTAACTAAATTAAATTAACCAAATCATAAGAAATTAAAATTGAAATAAAAAACATAAATTAAATGGGTCATGCTAGTATTGTGAAAATAAAGAGTGAGATTAGCAAAAATATATGGACATACTAAACTAAGCCCACCAAACAAAACCTAATTTCTCATAATAAAAATAATAATATATATAAAAATATAAAATTAAATGAAAATAAAAAATTAAATAAAAATAATAATATAAATAAAAATATAAAATTAAATGAAAGTAAAAATTAAATAAAAATAATAATATATATAAAAATATAAAATTAAAATTAAAATAAAAAATTAAATAAAAATAATAATATATATAAAAATATAAAATTAAATGAAAATAATAAATTAAATAAAAATAATAATATATATAAAAATATAAAATGAAAATAAAATTAAAATAATAATATATATAAAAATATAAAATTAAAATGAAAATAAAAAATTAAATAAAAGATAAATTAAGAAGAGAGGGAACCTTAGTATTATGGTATGAAGTATGCTACATGTGTTGTAGAAGAGAATGTGAGAGAACAAGTTTAGTGAAATTGTTTTGGTGTGATTTGTGAGAAACATGAGTGCTATTTATAGGAAAACATAGTTTAGGAGTGAAGAAAATGTGATGTATGACATGATATAATGGGGAAGAAAATCAAAGATGATGATGATTTTGTGTAAGAATAAAAATGATGGATTTAGAAAATTTGTAACAAAAAATGATGAAACTTGAATGTAGAATGAAGAAGATTGAATATAGAAAAACAAAGTTTGAAAATAATGATGAAATTTGAATAAGGAAATTGAATGTTGAAAAAATAATGTTGAATGAAGAAAAATGTGGTAAAGGTAAATGATGAGGTTAGAAAAATGTGATAAAAAAATGATATAGTAATTTCAATGTTGAATGTAAAAAAATTGAATGAAGAAAATTGGGATAAAAAAATAATATAATGTGTTTGAATATTGAATTAAGAAAAATTGAATATTGAATGATAGAATTGATGAAGTTAGAAAAATGGGGATGAAGAATGAGGAAAATTTGAATAGAAAATAACAAGTTCGAATTGAGTTTGAATGCATTGGTGAGTTTGATCCAAAATGAATTAATGTATGACAAACTCTATCTTAAATGAATGATGAAAATGGTAGTAAGACAAAATTAGTTTGTTTGTAGCAAGTTGGAAGAAACAAATGTAGGAAAAACAAGTTTGGAATGTAGTATTGGACATTAACAAAGTTACTACAAATTAATAGAATGTAAATACTTACAAAATATATATTTTTTTAAAAGGAAAAATGTGATGATATAATAATACTAAATATAAAAATAAGTCTATAATAAATAATCTAATTAATAAAAATTATTATTGATTAAAATTAAAACTGAAACCGGTTAAAAACGATAAAATGGTTCGGTATTGAAGTGTCCGGAAAAATAAAACGAACACACCAAAACGATCAGCAAAAAATATACGTATTGAAAAAATATAGCATTTTGGCAAATTTTGAAATTGATTTTATTCGGTAAAAAGGCTCAGACGGGTAGAAAAGCGACCGGAATATAGCTGAAAAAATAAAATAAGCACACCAGGTTAAAGTACAGAAAAAATAGATTAAGAATTGACATCTGCAAATTCGATTTAGAAAACTGCTCATACACCAGATTCTTGCACAGTTGACTTTTAGTTTGACCATAACGCTTGAAAATTTAACACGTTATTTCCGGCTGATAATTCAAATAATATGCATGATAAAAAATATATAATATGATATGTAGATGATGTAATGTGAAAATGCAGTCAGATGACCGAAAATAATTAAAATGAGGGGGGGGGGGTCAAAATTTAGGGTATGACACTATGTGGATGCATCATCATCACGGGGGATTCTGCTTCCCTTATTCAAACCATCATTTCCAAACTAAATTCCATTTTCTCCCTCAAACAACTTGGGTCTCTTGATTACTTCTTAGGCATTAAAGTGAAGCAGCCAACTCCAAACTCCTTATTACTCACTCAATCAAAATACATCAAGGACCTTCTAGTAAAGACCAACATGTTAGAGGCCTGCCCTGTTCAGAACTCCTATGCAGTCCTCTTGCAAACTCACCAAAACTGGTTCTTCAGTTATGTCTGATCCCTCTCTTTACAGGTCTGTATTTGATGCCTTACAGTATGCCACCCTCACTAGGCCAGACATTGCCTATGCTGACAACAAAGTGTTCTAATTCATGTCTCATCCTTTGAAGCCTCATTGGGTAGCATTTAAAAGGATTCTCAGGTATCTCAAAGGCATCATGGGTCATGGTCTCTTGATTTCTACCTTATCTCCCTCTATTCCACCTTCTCTGTAAGTCTATTATGATGCAGATTGGGCTGCTGATCTAGATGATATAAGGAGTACCTCAAGAGCTGCCATTTATTTTGGGAACAATCTCATCTCATGATGGTCTAAGAAACAACCTGTAGTTGCTAGGTCTAACACAGAAGTTGAGTACAGAAGCCTAGCTCAAGCCACTACTGATCTCCTATGATTGCAAACTCTACTCAAGAAGTTGTTCATTTCCACCAAAACTCCTCTGATTCGTTGTGATAATCAGTCTACTGTTATGCTAGCGCATAATCCTATCCTTCACTCAAGAATAAAGCATATGGAGATTGACCTCTTTTTTGTCAGGGAAAAAGTCATGTCCAAGCAACTGTTCATCACTCATATCCCAGGAACTAATAAGTGGGCAGACACTCTCACCAAGCCTCTTCCTTCTACAAGATTCCTAGAGCTAACATGTGTTAGTCTGAGTGGTAGTAAAGTATTGTAAACTCAGAACTGACATGTGTCAGTCTGAGTAGTGTAAGCAACCTGTTACTACAGGTCATTTGGCCTTTTTAGAACCTGCTACTGCAGGTTATTCACCTGCTGATAAAACATGCTAGTGCAGGTCACTCTATTAGTTATAACCTGCTAGGGCAGGTTAGATTCAGCTTTTATAAAAGCAAAACTGTTGTAATTTTTAGATGCACCCAAGAGACACCATGTAAGAACAAAGTGAGGTACTGGAAGAAAAATTACACATTATTCTAATAGCTTTTCGGTGGTACTCTTTGTTACCGAAATTAGGGCTGACCCAAGCAAGAGCTTTAGGCCTCAAAATTTTGGACTATAAAAAGACCTCAAAATTTTTTAATTTGGTCATAAATATTTTAAATGGCACATTTATTGCATAAAATCTCATTATTGACTTGGTAGAAGAGAGACCCCGTATCTTTTAGGTCTTTGGTTCAACTCTTATCAAGTATAAAATTTTATTTTATTTATTTATTTTGAAGGTCTCGTTTAAAAATTTCTTTAAGCCTCTAAGCAGGTTGAGTCGGTCCTGACCAGAATTAAGGATCTTTGAAACAGAAGTCAGTGCACTAGAAGCTGAAATAGTAAGATCCCATAAACAAGAATGGTAAGAGCATCCAGACCCATCAACCATACTTTATTTCTTTAAATGGGGCACACACAATTTTTTATATTATATAACACTTTACATTTTATAAACAACCCAACTACATTTTTCAAATATTCATACAACTCATCAAAAACTCTAAAATGGGCCCACCAAATCTCAAAATATACCCAATATTTATATTTATAAAAAAAATAATTGAAACAATTTAATTCAAATATATCAAAATACATTAAAAAAGTATACATTTAAAATAAAATAAATATATATTAAAAAACACTATACATCACACAAATAATTAATTAAAAAATACATTAAATAAACATAATCATTAAATTAAATTACTAGCACAAAATACAATAAAAAGATATATTTAAAATATTTTTCAATTGTTGTTATTCTCATGTCCATAACGTTGCCATATATGTTCTATCAAGTCTTGTTGAAGGTTTTGATGAATTTGTTTATCACGGACATTAAATCTTCTACGTAGGAACTCTTGAAAATCAACATTAGAATCATTCGGCAATATTGTCGCATCATTACTCAAATAATCATAAGAAAAATCAAAATTTCCACCATATGTTGCACATTCATCTTCAACAATCATGTTGTGTAATATGATGCATGTATTCATTATGCGCTGGAGTGTGTCTAAGTGCCAAGAACGTGTTGGGTTACGTATGATCGCAAATCGGGATTGGAGAACTCCAAATGCTCGTTCAATATCCTTTCTTTCCCCTTCTTGATGTTGGGCAAACAATTTTCTCTTATCCCCTTGTGGCATCGGGATACTTTTTACAAACGTGGCCTATTCAGGATAAATACCATCTGATAGATAATAGCCCTTGTTGTATTCAGTACGATTGATTGTATAATGAACCTCGGGAGCTCGTCCTTGCATAACATCGTTGAAGAGATTTGATTAGTTCAACACATTAATATCATTGTTTGAACCTGCTACCCCAAAGAATGCATGCCAAATCCATAAGTCATGTGAAGTCACTGCTTCAAGCATAACAGTTGGTTTCCCATGATTGCCTCGAACGTACTGCCCTTTCAATGCTACTGGACAATTTTTCCATTCCCAATGCATGCAGTCAATGCTCCCTAACATACCAGAAAATCCTCGTGCCTCTCCCATTTGCATTAAGCGTTCAATGTCTGAGGAACTTGCGAGCCATTTAGGTTCATCTTTCAATAATCTCCATGCAGCCTCAAAAGTAAACTTTTCACCTTCATCTTGGAAATAGATTTTATATGTAGCTTGCATGATATTGCTCTCGGAACTCCCACTTTGTTGTGTAGACACAATTTGTTTGTAGCATCTAACAAACTTTTGAACATATGGATTAATTTTGTGTCATCGATGATAAGTGCAAATTGTACCTATTTTTTTATATAAGTTTTGTTGCACTTATCGTTACTTTGTGTTAAAAATTGGTTGAATAAACCCCACTTTATGTGTAAATACGTTTACTTTACGTTTTCGCGTGTATATTGCGTTTTCTTGTAAACATCATTGAGTTTAATTGATTTTATCTCATTTTTGTAGGTATTCCAACAATGAGATTTTGCCATTGTTGTATAGATCATTGAATAAGCTTTCCAACGCTTCCGACCGTGCGTCAATCGGAGTTACGGTTAAAAAGTTATGGTCAAAACAAATTCTGTTTTGCTGTCATGTTCACTAGGCGAACCAGGAGGCGAGCATTCGCTGGCGAGTTCGCAATGCGAACTCTGGCGAATAAAAAGTGCCCAGAAGTGTGAAAAACACTGTTTTAGGTAGAGGTTAAGGCGGCATATGTTCGCAGTGCGAACGGGGGTTCGCAGTGCGAATCTGGGAAGCAAATTTTGCCTATAAACTTCATTTTTCAGCATTTTTTAGATGATGGTTTTTGGGATTCTTGCTCCAACTCCATCAAACTTCATTTTTTTCAGTAGATTAGCTTAGAAAACAACATGGAAGCTTGCATACGGATGATCCGGGGTGGATTGATCGTCGACCGGCGTTGACAATCCGCGAGATTTTTGGTTCATTTCTCTTCTTCTTTGTGTTTTTCTTCTATGTTGGGTTTTGTATATGTATTGACTATGATCTCATGTATATTTGTCGCCCATGGCGTTGTATAAAACTTGCTTTACAAATCTCTATTGGTGATTGTCTCTGATTTTTGCTTTATGCGCGGGGTTTGGGTTGCGTTAGAGATAACCGTCGCAAACTTCGATTAGGGATGATTGTCTGTTAGTTTCTAGATTCTAGAGATAGATTTAGAGCTAATAATCTTCAATAGGCGTCGAAACTTAATGCCTCCGTGCCTTGAGCTAGCGTACGCAAGTATCGGCAATGGTAACACGGTTGTTTTCTCAACTTTGCGTTAGACATAACCTGTGTTGTGAGCGATGCTGGGTGATATTGAGGAGTATTGTAGGTCGAGTATAACTGGTCGGTAAGTTTAAGTTTGTGAGGAGTCGATTATGTGCATGTTGGATATGTTTTTCTGTCTGAAGAATGAATTTGTTTTGTGTTTTAATGTTTACTTTTCTGTTTTTTTACTTTCAAACCATTTTAAAACCAAACTCATAAACGAGAGAGATTGTCGAACGACATTTTTTCCCTCGAACCGATCTCTGTGGACACGACATAAATCCCGGAGGGAATTCTTCCGAAAATAAATATTTTTGCTACTTGCCCTATTCTGCATTCAACAATCGACCTTTTAGTTGCGTCGGTTTCCTTTCTGTTGCGGTGAAAATCAGATAACAAGCTATTAATTAACTTGCATCATTTTCTTTTACAACCGACTTTGATTTATCCAAAGTAAAGGTTCAAGATCGTTAAAACAACCTAAAGGGGGGAGATCTAAGGTTCGGGGGTTGGTTACGCCTAGGGAAGGTATTATCACCCTAAACGTCTGTAGTACTCTACAAGAACCTCTTACTTAAGTTTGTGTTATTCTATGTTTGCTTGCTAAGATAATCTGTACTAAGGTAAAGACCTAAGGTATATACACCAAGTTTGCTCGCCAAGACGTCGCATCTTGTGCCTACGTATCTGACTAAAGAATCAGAGCAACCGTAGTTCACCTAACTAAGGGTGAAAGAAAAGGAAACATTGACTATGGCAAACGTTCCAAAGGGAATAAGCATAAGCTCACGTAGAGTCCACGATAACTCTCTAAGTCTACGTTATGAAGGGAGGAAGTGAATTCTCATGATAGCGAGAACCACACAGAGTTCATGATAACTCTGTAAGTCTGAGTAAAAGGTAAAGTGACTTCTCATGATAGTGAGAATCACATGGAGTTCATGATAACTCCATACTATTACTAAACTATGAGGGAAACGGCTCTTATGAGGCCAAGGTGAAATGGGAATGAATTGTGACTTAGGAGTCAAAGTGTAAACTTTCCTTTGGAAGGAGGGTCAAGAATCAAGCATGAATATGATATATACAGTATGAATATGAACAAAAGTATAATCAAGATAGAATGAACAAGATATGAACATGGTAATAATCAAGATATCAAAGTCAAGTGATAATAAATCAAAGAATGATGGTAACCACATAATATCATGCTTATCATACTAACATGCTAAAACAATTGTCAGGCATATATACAAGCAGATATCAAGAGATAAAAATGTATCAATGTAAATGAGCAAGAGATAGAGAGATCTAACCAGAACAGTGCATAACAAACACTTCCCACTGATGGGCCACCGGCAAGCCAAACCGCGATCAGGACTTCAACTCTAAGAGCAAAAGGGTAAAGGGTCCAATGTGGTGCAAAAGCAACGTAACACAGTCTATGAGGAAGACCATGCTATAGGAGGATGCACAGGTCAATCTTTGTGTTAAGACACGATGGAGAGATGATATTGAGAATCATTCTCCGATTAAGTCGTGCCACACGAAAAGAAAAGGTGACGATCTCGTCTTAATCAAGATTTCCTCGATAAATCGATAATCTTAGATGTTTGACTTTCATCGACCAATAACAGAATAAATAAAGAGGGATGGCCTCATATAAATCATGATTTTTAGTGACTTGGATAAATAAAAAAAAATCAAGATGGGGGTAATGTCATAGGCCCAAAAAATAAACATTGAAATGATAATGAAAACCGAAGATGAAAATTCTAGTAAAAATCTAAATAGCAAGGTAACCAATAAATAGTTAACAAAGATTCACAAAAATTTATTAATAAAAAAACTAATCAAAATAATTATATAAAAAAACTCATCCAAGATATTTATAAAAAAACAATTTGGTAATAATAATAAAAGGAGGAGGGGCTGCGCTGCTGGATATGGGGCGCAGTTAGCAAATGTGCAAGGCCCATGTCCAACAAGGAGATGAAATAATCTGTGAAAAATGAAAATTACACGGCCACTGCACAAATGATTCATGTGAACCCTAACTCAACCGGTCATCAAATTTTAAAACGGCTAAAAGACAAAACTGGGTGGAACCTATCCCAACTCGCCACGCCATCACCTTCCATGCAATTCCAAACTTCCACTCATTCTATTCATAAGAACTGGAACAAACAGTAGCCATGCCCTCATCTTGTTCAATCGATCGCAACTCGAGAACATAATCAAAACTTACGAAATAAGACGTCATTCCGTAGCGCTCACTTAGTAGAACAAGCAAGGACCAATACCCACTCAAAATAATCATTAAAAGTAGAACGAAATGGCTACAAACATCATGTGACGAAACTGAGACACAGGTGAAACTCATTGTGAAAAAAGGGAAAAAACGCATTAACACCTTCCAGTAATACCACGAAACGCAGCATCATCATCCTATGTTTCTATTCAAAATCCTTACAAAACAATTACTCAAAACACACATATTTTATGTAAGCAAACACCACAAGATTCCTACTCTTAAACACACCTATATGATGGAACACCATTAAACACACACAATGATATCCAAACTTAATCAGTAGGAACTGCACACGACTAACACATGCTCACATACATCACCTAGTGAGAGATACTAAAACAAACTTGACAACAAGCTAAGGTAGGAACGGTAACGAAAATGGAACATACACAAACATGAAACTTCAGCCGCCACTTTACTTTACTGCACTCTCGTATCTTTCACGACTCTCCTCTTAATCAAACTTCCATCACCCTCTTTAGAAATCAAAGGTTTCACTTATGAACAAAGTTTGGATTTTAAAGCCGCACAAACGGAATAAAATGGTGGATCCGGTGACAGATCGTGAGTGAACGGCAGAGGTATTACACGATGCTTTGTAAAGCATTACTATACAAACGAAATAATACGTAAACACATACACACCCATATAAAAGAACAAAACAAAACTCTATGAACAATAACCAACATGGAAATCATACCTTGAATTCAAAAAACATAACATGTTGTGTCATAGTGCATTTTACGTAACTGTTGTAAGTGACTTAAACATATCGTATGAGATACGCACCCGCATGATATCATGAAGTAGTGACTTAAGCATAAACACAATGGAACAGTGACATTTTAGCATTCATATAATATTCATGTGATAAACAACACATGGAAGGTTACACTAACTCAATGAACAAATGACAACAACATACTAACTATACACGAACCAAGAAGAACAACACATAATACGCATCATTCACAACGGACATTGGAGTTTATACATAACTATGATCGGCACGAACACCGACAGTAAACAAACATGACACATATGGAGAGCAAAAACGAAGAAACCACACACTATACATGGAACAAAGGAGGTAAACTCGCGCAACGATATAAACCGTAAGCCGACGACGATCTCTAACAACTTATACACAACATACAAAGTCAAACCAAATCAAAAACCTCATCAAAGCAAAAACATTCAATACTGAAAACACCAGACGAGAAACGATTTACGACACATACAAGATGCAGCAGGCATTCACAATGATATGAGACATGCTATTAATGGCCATGATGGCTTATACACAATGAGAACCCATATACAACAAGAGTAATCTCAAGACAACACAATGAAAACCAAACATGAAACGTTCAGGAGGTAAAGAATGATAAAGATACCTTTGTTCGTGATGCTGCAGTTAAGTCGAGAGTGTCTAGACCGTCCAAAACGATGTGCTGGCTGTTAGTGATTCTTGAAAGAAAGGTGGTGATATGGAGCTGATTTCCTTTGGTGAGCCGTGGTTAGCTTCATTGTGTTGATGTTGGTTTACAGAGGAGAAAGCAATGAGAGAATGGTTTTCTTGAGAAGAGTGGTGAGGTTGTTCACGATGCTTGGTTTGTTCTTGGTTGTTTGTGTTGATGAGAAATGAATGAGGGTGGTGCCCCTTTCTGATGATTTCGAACCTCCTTTTATAGGCAAAGAAAATTGGTTCAAAGTGTGAAGACACAATGGTTTTTGCTTTGGTCTTGGAGAGAAAGTATGGCAGAGTAGGATCTATGCGCATGGCTCTTTATTCTTGAGCCGAGTGCGATTTTCTTGCTTGTTCTAAGGTTTTGTCAGCTGAAGATCAAACAAAATCCCAAGGGTCTGAGGTGCAAAAAGGGTCTACACAATGGTCCCTTGTCTTACAACATGGTAACTCTTCATTTGTTAGCTTGTCAAGTACGAAATAATTGTACCTTTGGAACTTTCTTTGCACGGGTTTTGTGGGTTAAAGGTGTTGGAAGTTGATAATGAAAAGGCTGGCTAAGTGTACTTGGTGATGGCTAGGATTCAGTTCAGTTTTTGTTCAAAATGGAAGCAAGGTTTACAAAGAAACTAAATCGTGTTGGGCTCTTTACCACACGAGCATTTCTCCTCCAATGGACCAAACACCAAACTGTTGGATTCTTTGGAAAGAAGTGTGTAGTAGGACACTTGATTTTTTTATCTTTGGATTTTTTTTTTTATAATAACCATGAAATAATAGTAAGACAAATAATAATAAACTCATAATAATAATAATAACAATAATAGTAAAACGAAAATAAGAAATAATAATAATGAAAAATAATCAGATAAAATAAAATAAAGAAATAAATAAAAAGGATGTGATGAAATAATAATAATAGAAAATAATAGTAATATAAATCAATAATAAATAATAAAATTCCAAATAGAATAATAAATAATAATAATAGAAATATAAATAGTAAATAATAATGATAATAACAAATAGTTTTAATAATAACAAGAAGAAAAAATAGATTTTAAATTATATTAGTGATTTAAAAGTAAACAAACAAAGTTCTACATTGAAAGAAAAAAAATCTAAAACTCATAAAACAATCGAATAAAAATAAAAGAGAAAATGGGATAAAAAAATGGATGAAAATGCGCGACTATGATCAATGGACCAAAAGACTGCAAATGCTAAGATAGATGACCTAAACATGACATGACAATGATCAGAGGATCTGAGGGTAAAATTTGGGGTGCAACAGTTGCCCCTATTTAAATATCTTCACCTGATGACAAGGGATATGGGAAGATGGTGAAAGATATTTAAATATTGATAACCGAAAATTTTACCCTTAGATACGCTGATATGCAATGATATGAACCAAACTAGTCTAGGATGCGGACGTGCCATGAACTCCTAGTATGATGATATGATGCCATGATGGTGCAAAAATGCAAACAAACAAGACACAGAAGGTAAAACGCAAACAACGACAGATGGGCTTCACTGCGGAAGGATGAAGGTTAGTATCCATGAGGTAAACTCACTAGGGGATACAAGCTAACAGACAAAAGAGACTTACTAGGGAGCCTCCAAGGAAACACTGGGGGATAGAGAAACTGAGGGGAAACCCTACAAGTTCTTACTAGAGATAGGGGCCAGAAAGGTATTCTCCACTGGGGAAAGATCCAGGGAGATGGACGACAGGTTCATATGTGACCGACCGACACTGGAGAAAAGATACGTTCTTACTGGGCATGGAACCAGAAAGAGGACATGATCACCACAGGGGATCAGTTTGAAATAAAAGGATATACATCCTACAAAGATTTTCTGGGGATTTCCTATACTGAAGAGTTCAAACGAGATCTTCAAGAAAAGCCAGAAAAGACGGAGGTAAGCTCTGCGTCAGATGATGAAAGGTGACTGGACCTTTTGGCTGCGAATGAGGTTAATGAATCAAAATATACCAGAACTGTTTAAGATAACAAATATGATCCCGTTTATGGAGGATGCCAGCGATGACTGGACTTTAGGTTCAAGCTTGACACGATTCAAGCAGGAACAAACTGAAATAAAAGCCTAAGGTGACTCGATTCAAACCAAAGACGGTGCCAACGAAAATTGGACTTTGGGTTCAAGTTTGACACGATTCAAACAGGAACGGGATCTTAAGACAAGAGACAATGTTCGACACGATTCGAACAAGGACTCGGTTCAAGTTTGACACAATTCAAACAAGAACAAGATCTTAAAACAAGAGACAATGTCCGACACGATTCGAATAAAGACTCGGTTCAGGGTTGACACGATTCAAACAAGAACAAGATCTTAAAACAAGAGACAATGTCCGACACAATTCGAACAAAGACTCAGTTTAGGTTTGACACGATTCAAACAAAAACAAGATCTTAAAACAAGAGACAATGTCCGACACAATTCGAACAAGGACTTGGTTCAGGTTTGACACGATTCAAACAAGAACAAGATCTTAAAACAAGAGACAATGTCCGACACGATTCAAACAAGGACTCGGTTCAGGTTTGACACGATTCAAACAAGAACAAGATCTTAAAACAAGAGACAATGTCCGACACAATTCGAACAAGGACTCGGTTCAGGCTTGACACGATTCAAACAAGAACAAGATCTTAAAAGCCTAAGGTGACTCTATTCAAACCAAAGATGATGCCAACGATAATTGGACTTTAGGTTCAAGCTTGACACGATTCAAGCAGGAACATGATCTTAAAACAAGAGACAATGTCCGACACAATTCGAACAAGGACTCGGTTCAGGTTTGACACGATTCAAACAAGAAGAAGATCTTAAAACAAGAGACAATGTCCGACACGATTCGAACAAGGACTCGGTTCAGGTTTGACATGATTCAAACAAGAACAAGATCTTAAAACAAGATACAATGTCCGACACGATTCGAACAAGGACTTGGTTCAGGTTTGACATGATTCAAACAAGAACAAGATCTTAAAACAAGAGACAATGTCCGACACGATTTAAACAAGGACTCGGTTCAAGTTTGACACGATTCAAACAAGAACAAGATCTTAAAACAAGAGACAATGTCCGACACGATTCAAACAAGGACTCGGTTCAAGTTTGACACGATTCAAACAAGAACAAGATCTTAAAACAAGAGACAATGTCCGACACGATTCAAACAAGGACTCGGTTCAAGTTTGATACGATTCGAACAAGAACAAGATCTTAAAACAAGAGACAATGTCCGACACGATTCGAACAAGGACTCGGTTCAAGTTTGACACAATTCAAACAAGAACAAGATCTTAAAACAAGAGACAATGTTCGACACGATTCGAACAAGGACTCGGTTCAAGTTTGACACGATTCAAACAAGAACAAGATCTTAAAACAAGAGATAATGTCCGACACGATTCGAACAAGGACTCGGTTTAAGTTTGACACGATTCAAACAAGAACAAGATCTTAAAACAAGAGACAATGTCCGACACAATTCGAACAAGGACTCGGTTCAAGTTTGACACGATTCAAACAAGAACAAGATCTTAAAACAAGAGACAATGTCCGACACGATTCGAACAAGGACTCGGTTCAAGTTTGACACAATTCAAACAAGAACAAGATCTTAAAACAAGAGACAATGTCCGACACGATTCGAACAAGGACTCGGTTCAAGTTTGACACAATTCAAACAAGAACAAGATCTTAAAACAAGAGACAATGTCCGACACGATTCGAACAAGGACTCGGTTCAAGTTTGACACGATTCAAACAAGAACAAGATCTTAAAACAAGAGATAATGTCCGACACGATTCGAACAAGGACTCGGTTTAAGTTTGACACGATTCAAACAAGAACAAGATCTTAAAACAAGAGACAATGTCCGACACAATTCGAACAAGGACTTGGTTCAAGTTTGACACGATTCAAACAAGAACAAGATCTTAAAACAAGAGACAATGTCCGACACGATTCGAACAAGGACTCGGTTCAAGTTTGACACAATTCAAACAAGAACAAGATCTTAAAACAAGAGACAATGTCCGACACGATTCGAACAAGGACTCGATTCAAGTTTGACACGATTCAAACAAGAACAAGATCTTAAAACAAAGAGACAATGTCCGACACGATTCAAACAAGGACTCGGTTCAGGTTTGACACGATTCAAACAAGAATAAGATCTTAAAAGCCTAAGGTGACTCGATTCAAACCAAAGACGGTACCAACGATAATTGGACTTTGGGTTCAAGCTTGACACGATTCAAGCAGGAACGATTTTAAACAACAAGAAAGATGCCAGCGATGACTGGACTTAAGGTTAGACTTCTTGGGGAATACCAATTATGATTGCAAAGAGGTTGAATAAAACCAGAGATAGATAAGTTCTCATAAGAGACTGCCACTTATCGCCACAAAAGAACAAGCTTCTTCAAGAGAATGCCACTTGTTGTTGGGTATAGATTCCAACGAGATGTTGATATTACAACACTGTTGGAGAAAATAAACATGTCTTCAATGGGGATCTGTAAAAGATTCTTCTTGCGAGACACAGTGCAAAATAAATGCACGTTCAAGAGGGGTTCATAAACCACACCTGTCAGGGACCAAAGTTTAATATAGGAACAAGCTAGAAAGAAACGGTCAAACAAGACTCCAATTGAGGAAATGAACTCAACTAGGGATTTATCTTATCCGAATATGGGAAAAGATAACTGAAGCAACCATCATCCACGAGGATAAAACTCTATGGGGAATTCAGAAGGAATGGATGGGCATTTTATGCCTAGGGCTGACAACTCTATTGGAGAGAACAGACACACCCAGTCACTTGGGGAGATAAACGCCAAAGTGAACAACACAGGTAAACACCAGAAACATGTAGCAAAAATGATAATTTGCTATGCATATGAGTGCTTATGCCATGCTTAAGCTTATGCTGACAAAACAGACAAGAAGCGAAACTGGAGATGAAATAAACATCTCGACGAGGATACCCAGCCAAACTCAAAAGGTTGGACCATCACTGGGGGTGAAGTAGCTTTACTTCAAGGTGATGTCCTTCTCTGGGGGAAAGAGTACTCCACTTGATATAGCATCTTGACTTCACTAAGAATTCCATCATGAGTTTAATTTCTTCATTGGAGAGAAGAGATCCATTAAGAATTGCCAAAATTAGCTGAAGAGACAACTTTCTGGGGAGCTAGCAGAGATGTCACAAAAGCTGAGTAGTTCTGCATAACTCATCTGCCCCAGGGTACATGGTCTGTCAAGAGAATACATCAAGAGGATTTTATAGAAGAATTGGCATACAAGGTGTTTCAATATCTTCAAACTCTTGGAGAGATTTACCAAATCTCGACATAACTGCCCCTGATCGACTACTTTGCACTACAGAGTTCTTGAGCTAGTTGTGAGTTTTGATCGAAGCCCAAGATTGAAGCTAAGAGGTTAATTGGGTTCCGCTGGGGAAAATCATTATACAAAGCCTAAGAGGAGGTTGTCTGATAGGGGTACTCATTATACAAAGCCTAAGAGAAGGTTGTTTGACTGACTGACTCCGCATGGGAGAATCATTATACAAAGCCTAAGAGGAGGCTGTCCGATAGTTTATACTCATCGCGGAGTGTACAGAGCCCAAGATTAACAGCATCTGCACAATAGAGTCCTTGAACTTGTGCTTCGGACTGGTTGTTGACAACTGGGGAACAAACTTGCCCCTGTCAAGCTTGGTTGATTTATGAGGGAGATGCCCCAGACTAGTTGACCTTTGAGAGATTTGCCGAATCTCGACCTGGTTGCTTCTAATTAACTAGTCTTTGAGGATAAATTACAAAAGGATTTTACAGAAGAATTGAAATACCAAATGCTTCAATATCTTCAAACTTTTGAAAGGAATCATAAGTCTTGACATAACTGCCCCAGTTCAACTGCATTCGCAATACAAAGTCCTTTAAAATGTGGTAGAAATAACTGGGGAACAAACTTGCCCCTGTTGATGGGTCATCGGAGTCCAAACTTGTCATGAAATAACCTCAAGAAGGCTTGCCCCAATATTCTGAACTTTGAAGAGTTCTGCTCCTGATTCAACAATTCTTGAAATGATGGATCGGCAGAACCTTCCGCTTAGTTGCCCCTTGACTGAGCTTCCTTTATCAAATCAAATTCCCTAGCTGACTGCATTTGTCGAGATTCCTTTGATGTTGAATCATTTCACAAACAAGTATTGTTCATTTAAAATTGGCAATTTCAGTGCAAAAATTCATGCAAGCTTTTGAAATCAAGTTTTATTGATGAAACACACACAGTGGAATGATTAAGTAATAAAAAACAAAGTGGATCTGGTAATTTATAGAATGACAGATGAAGTGATCAACACACACAACTAGCAAAGATCATTAGGAGTCAGGTTAATCAACCTTGTTGTAGTATGCTTTCAAAACAACCTTACCTCAATTAGGTCTTTTAAGGGTTGTAACGTGGCTTGGTTCACGGTTTTATGAAACAAAGATAAAGGCTCAAAGTTTGTTTGGTACCCACCCCATCTTCGTGATGAACTCCAATCCTAAGCTCAGTTAACTTAAGCTATACATTCAGGTTCCTACAGACTAGGAACGAGCTGATGATCATTGATGATGATTTAGACACCTTGGAGAGTCAGTACTCCCTCGCAGAATTTGGTTAATCTTTGAGACTTTGAGACTTCTCCTTGTCTTTGCTGGTTGAGGTCACGATACCTCTTCTTTTGATTTTGATTGAGGTCACGATACCTCTCTTTGTTTGCGGTTAGGACCTCCTTTTTGTTTGATTGTTTGCTTTGAAACTCCTTTTTGGCTGTTGTACAAGTTCTTTTTGTATAAGGCAAAGTTCTGGGCTTCCCATCTTTCTTGGCTTTTGCCTTGAAAGGGACTCGGCTCATTCTTTGATTAAGGATTTTTCAACGATCCTTCCTTATTGTTGCTTGGATAAACAACTTGTACAACGCTAACTCATTTGATTTGAGAGAGCTGACTGGTGTCTTGCACGAAGAGCTTGCATCAGAATGCATAACCAAGTTAAACTGAGAACTACCCACCCTAAGGTTGAGATTTAAGGGTTTTTTGTATAAGGAAAGAAAACTCCTACTTCTAGGCTCGAAGGGTTAACGAGGGATTATCTTCCTTATTTCTCCAGTGTTTGGAAATTGAAACAATGCCTTACATCCTCGGCAAGGTTTAATCGAAAGCATACCACAGCAAGTATGGATAATATTTTCGTCATCCTCCCCAATCTTTGCTTAAGAACAAATTGATAAGGGAAAAAAATTTGTCTGTTTTTTGTTTTTATGAACACAAAAGTATATGAGTGAAACGAATGGACTTAATCAAAAGATGCACAAACATTTCATTAACCTTGCCAATTTGAAAGTACAACAATGCTTATAAGCAAATATAATTCAAACATGCAAAGAAAACATAACAAAAATGCTGAAATAGCCAAAAGATGGTCAACTTCAGGGGGCTGGAAATTCCTTCTTGATCTGCCAAGCTGAGATAGTCATCCTCAAAGTTGATTGTCGAGATCCGTCTGAGGATCATCTTCACATATACTCTCGGAAATTTCTTCCCTCTCGGAGTCTGATAAACCTGCCTGACTAGGTGACGGTTTGCCAATCTGAATGCCTTGAGGCGTGAATGAGAACCATCTCAGAGTCAAGCAGAGTCTGGACCTCGTTTCTGAGTACCCTAAGTCTTCAGCTGAATGCCTCTGTGCCCCAACATGGTAAGCACAACGGACGAGTCTGGAAAAGACAACTTCAAAAGCTACTTCAAGTCCAATGATGGCTTCAGGGAGCCAACTGGGTTACAGACAAAGGACGGACAAGACTCAAGGCTGAGAACTGCAAATGCAATGCAAATGACATGCAATGAGAATGCAATGCTAATGCAAGCCAAATGGTTTCAAGGAACTCAAAGGCCAACTGCGAACATTTTGGAAACTGAAGAGTTTTGTTTTAAAATCCATGATCTCTAAGGATCTTCGCAAAGAAAAGAACTTCTGAGTTCTTTGAAATCATTAATGGATGCGAGGAGATGTATGCAATGCACAAACACGGGCACACAAAACATAGACATATGCACACGCAAAAGCACACAAGCACAAACATATGTACACTGGTATTCACAGATATGCACAAACAAACATATACAGATATTCACAGATATGCACACACAAACATATACAGATATTCACAGATATGCACACACGAACAAGAGAAGGCCTAGGTTTGAAGATCACGAGCGTGGAGCCATGGTCTACCCGTCCCAAAAGGTGTGTACTATGGGTTTTCATCTGCAGAACAGGGTTCTAAAAAAGTTCCCATAGTCTACGTAAATCCTTCGGATATTATCGGCCTGCATGACTACTCACGCGGGTTAATAATATTCTCAAGATAAACTCGTCTGAGTGTAGTATCGCGTGACAACTACTCGGGACTGGCTCCCTCATAGTCACCGCACTACATCCTAAAAGGCCAAGTGCGGTGAAGGTAACTACGGTCCTCAGAATCCCCGGCTCCCATTTGAAAAAGTAATATCAATGCGACTTCTCACATCAGACATCAACAATCCCAAAGGGCCTCATCTGAGTGTGGTCATCATATGCCATAAATTGTTGGTACTACTGCCAATAACTGACTATTGATTACACCACGATCCTATCATATGTGCTCTCAAGTCCGGGTTAGGACTTATCTCACCACTCAATAATGGTACCCTGCACACAGAAAATCCCAAGCAAACAGGTATACAGATATATACAGATATGTACAAGTATAGCAAGCAAGCATAAATAACATAAGCAAAACAAGGTGGGCTTAACCCTCAAAAATAAATAAATCCCCAGTGAAGTCGTCATTTCTGTTGCGGTGAAAATCGGATAACAAGCTATTAATTAACTTGCATCATTTTCTTTTACAACCAACTTTGATTTATCCAAAGGAAATGTTCAAGATCGTTAAAACAACCTAAAGGGGGGAGATCTAAGGTTCGGGGGTTAGTTACGCCTAGGGAAGGTATTAGCACCCTAAACGTCTGTAGTACTCTACAGGAACCTCTTGCTTAAGTTTGTGTTATTCTATGTTTGCTTGCTAAGATAATCTGTACTAAGGTAAAGACCTAAGGTATATACACCAAGTTTGCTCGCCAAGACGTCGCATCTTGTGCCTACGTATCTGACTAAAGAATCAGAGCAACCGTAGTTCACCTAAATAAGGGTGAAAGAAAAGGAAATATTGACTATGGCCAACGTTCCAAAGGGAATGAGCATAAGCTCACGTAGAGTCCACGATAACTCTCTAAGTCTACGTTATGAAGGGAGGAAGTGAATTCTCATGATAGCGAGAACCACACAGAGTTCATGATAACTCTGTAAGTCTGAGTAAAAGGTAAAGTGAGTTCTCATGATAGTGAGAATCACATGGAGTTCATGATAACTCCATCCTATTACTAAACTATGAGGGAAACGGCTCTTATGAGGCCAAGGTGAAATGGGAATGAATTGTGACTTAGGAGTCAAAGTGAAAACTTTCCTTTGGAAGGAGGGTCAAGAATCAAGCATGAATATGATATATACAGTATGAATATGAACAAAAGTATAATCAAGATAGAATGAACAAGATATGAACATGGTAATAATCAAGATATCAAAGTCAAGTGATAATAAATCAAAGAATGATGGTAACCACATAATATCATGCTTATCATACTAACATGCTAAAACAATTGTTAGGCATATATACAAGCAGATATCAAGAGATAAAAATGTATCAATGTAAATGAGCAAGAGATAGAGAGATCTAACCAGAACAGTGCATAACAAACACTTCCCACTGATGGGCCACCGGCAAGCCAAACCGCGATCAGGACTTCAACTCTAAGAGCAAAAGGGTAAAGGGTCCAATGTGGTGCAAAAGCAACGTAACACAGTCTATGAGGAAGACCATGCTATAGGAGGATGCACAGGTCAATCTTTGTGTTAAGACACGATGGAGAGATGATATTGAGAATCATTCTCCGATTAAGTCGTGCCACACGAAAAGAAAAGGTGAAGATCTCGTCTTAATCAAGATTTCCTCGATAAATCGATAATCTTAGATGTTTGACTTTCATCGACCAATAACAGAATAAATAAAGAGGGATGGCCTCATATAAATCATGATTTTTAGTGACTTCGATAAATAAAAAAAATCAAGATGGGGATAATGTCATAGGCCCAAAAAATAAACATTGAAATGATAATGAAAACCGAAGATGAAAATTCAAGTAAAAATCTAAATAGCAAGGTAACCAATAAATAGTTAACAAAGATTCACAAAAATTTATTAATAAAAAAACTAATCAAAATAATTATATAAAAAAACTCATCCAAGATATTTATAAAAAAACAATTTGGTAATAATAATAAAAGGAGGAGGGGCTGCGCTGCTGGATATGGGGCGCAGTTAGCAAATGTGCAAGGCCCATGTCCAACAAGGAGATGAAATAATCTGTGAAAAATGAAAATTACACGGCCACTGCACAAATGATTCATGTGAACCCTAACTCAACCGGTCATCAAATTTTAAAACGGCTAAAAGACAAAATTGGGCGGAACCTATCCCAACTCGCCACGCCATCACCTTCCATGCAATGCCAAACTTCCACTCATTCTATTCATAAGAACTGGAACAAACAGTAGCCATGCCCTCATCTTGTTCAATCGATCGCAACTCGAGAACATAATCAAAACTTACGAAATAAGACGTCATTCCGTAGCGCTCACTTAGTATAACAAGCAAGGACCAATACCCACTCAAAATAATCATTAAAAGTAGAGCGAAATGGCTACAAACATCATGTGACAAAACTGAGACACAGGTGAAACTCATTGTGAAAAAAGGGAAAAAACGCATTAACACCTTCCAGTAATACCACGAAACGCAGCATCATCATCCTATGTTTCTATTCAAAATCCTTACAAAACAATTACTCAAAACACACATATTTTATGTAAGCAAACACCACAAGATTCCTACTCTTAAACACACCTATATGATGGAACACCATTAAACACACACAATGATATCCAAACTTAATCAGTACGAACTGCACACGACTAACACATGCTCACATACATCACCTAGTGAGAGATACTAAAACAAACTTGACAACAAGCTAAGGTAGGAACGGTAACGAAAATGGAACATACACAAACATGAAACTTCAGCCGCCACTTTACTTTACTGCACTCTCGTATCTTTCACGACTCTCCTCTTAATCAAACTTCCATCACCCTCTTTAGAAATCAAAGGTTTCACTTATGAACAAAGTTTGGATTTGAAAGCCGCACAAACGGAATAAAATGGTGGATCCGGTGACAGATCGTGAGTGAACGACAGAGGTATTATACGATGCTTTGTAAAGCATTACTATACAAACGAAACAATACGTAAACACATACACACCCATATAAAAGAACAACACGACACTCTAGGAATAATAACCAACATGGAAATCATACCTTGAATTCAAAAAACATAACATGTTGTGTCATAGTGCATTTTACGTAACTGTTGTAAGTGACTTAAACATATCGTATGAGATACGCACCCGCATGATATCATGAAGTAGTGACTTAAGCATAAACACAATGGAACAATGACATTTTAGCATTCATATAATATTCATGTGATAAACAAAACATGGAAGGTTACACTAACTCAATGAACAAATGACAACAACAGACTAACTATACACGAACCAAGAAGAACAACACATAATATGCATCATTCACAACGGACATTGGAGTTTATACATAACTATGATCGGCACGAACACCGACAGTAAACAAACATGACACATATGGAGAGCAAAAACAAAGAAACCACACACTACACATGGAACAAAGGAGGTAAACTCACGCAACGATATAAACCGTAAGCCGACGACGATCTCTAACAACTTATACACAACATACAAAATCAAACCAAATCAAAAACCTCATCAAAGCAAAAACATTCAATACTGAAAACACCAAACGAGAAACGATTTACGACACATACAAGATGCAGCAGGCATTCACAATTATATGAGGCATGCTATTAATGGCCATGATGGCTTATACACAATGAGAACCCATATACAACAAGAGTAATGTCAAGACAACACAATGAAAACCAAACATGAAACGTTCAGGAGGTAAAGAATGATAAAGATACCTTTGTTCGTGATGCTGCAGTTAAGTTGGGAGTGTCTAGACCGTCCAAAACCACGTGCTGGCTATTAGTGATTCTTGAAAGAAAGGTGGTGATATGGAGCTGATTTCCTTTGGTGAGCCGTGGTTAGCTTCATTGTGTTGATGTTGGTTTACAGAGGAGAAAGCAACGAGAGAATGGTTTTCTTGAGAAGAGTGGTGAGGTTGTTCACGATGCTTGGTTTGTTCTTGGTTGTTTGTGTTGATGAGAAATGAATGAGGGTGGTGCCCATTTCTGATGATTTCGAGCCTCCTTTTATAGGCAAAGAAAATTGGTTCAAAGTGTGAAGACACAACGGTTTTTGCTTTGGTCTTGGAGAGAAAGTATGGCAGAGTAGGATCTATGCGCATGGCTCTTCATTCTTGAGCCGAGTGCGATTTTCTTGCTTGTTCTAAGGTTTTGTCAGCTGAAGATGAAACAAAATCCCAAGGGTCTGAGGTGCAAAAAGGGTCTACACAATGGTCCATTGTCTTACAACATGGTAACTCTTTATTTGTTAGCTTGTCAAGTACGAAATAATTGTACCTTTGGAACTTTCTTTGCACGGGTTTTGTGGGTTAAAGGTGTTGGAAGTTGATAATGAAAAGGCTGGCTAAGTGTACTTGGTGATGGCTAGGATTCAGTTCAGTTTTTGTTCAAAATGGAAGTAAGGTTTACAAAGAAACTAAATCGTGTTGGGCTCTTTACCACACGAGCATTTCTCCTCCAATGGACCAAACACCAAACCGTTGGATTCTTTGGAAAGAAGTGTGTAGTAGGACACTTGATTTTTTATCTTTGGATTTTTTTTTATAATAACCATGAAATAATAGTAAGACAAATAATAATAAACTCATAATAATAATAACAATAATAGTAAAACGAAAATAAGAAATAATAATAATGAAAAATAATCAGATAAAATAAAATAAAGAAATAAATAAAAAGGATGTGATAAAATAATAATAATAATAGAAAATAATAGTAATATAAATCAATAATAAATAATAAAATTCCAAATAGAATAATAAATAATAATAATAATAATAGAAATATAAATAGTAAATAATAATGATAATAACAAATAGTTTTAATAATAACAAGAAGAAAAAATAGATTTTAAATTATATTAGTGATTTAAAAGTAAACAAACAAAGTTCTACATTGAAAGAAAAAAAATTTAAAACTCATAAAACAATCAAATAAAAATAAAAGAGAAAATGTGATAAAAAAATGGTTGAAAATGCGCGACTATGATCAATGGACCAAAAGACTGCAAATGCTATATAGATGACCTAAACATGACATGACAATGATCAGAGGATCTGAGGGTAAAATTTGGGGTGCAACACTTTCATTGTAATTGAGGTCACGATGCTTGTTGTAAGCTTCGCCGAACCCATTCCATAAACTATCTCTTTTTTTATCAACCCCAACAATTGAATCCTTTGAAATGTTGAGCCATGATTGAATGAGAACTTCATCCTCTTTTTGTTGGAACCTTTGTTTATGCGTATTCACAACCGGGGCAGATGCAACTTCTTCACCAAGGTTAATAGTTTCTAAGCTACCTTGAGAGCAAAATTGTGGTGTTTCACATTCTTGATCATTTGTTTGCGCACCTCTACTACCTATTTGAGTTCCATGAGGCATAGTGGGGTTAGTTGATTGTGATATAAATGGTTGATGTTGATATGGATAAGGTGGTGTATAATATGAGTAATTTCCAAAGTGTGGATTATTTTGTGAATTTTGGATAAATTGAGAGTTTTAAAAATTTGAGTTATGGTGTGAATTTGAGATAAAAAGTACATTTTGAAAGTATGGATTGAGAGGGAAAAGACATTTTTATAATTTTAAATTAGTTGTCGTGTGTGAACCGTAACAGTGTGGCGATAATTATGCTCTTAGTTGTGAGGGAAAGGATATTTTTATAATTTTAAATTAGTGCAATAAAGTATAAAAAAAGTATGTCAAAATATGTGGTAAACAAGAATGCTGGAGAGTGGGATTATTACTCACACCCTTATCAATTACGACTATAGTAAAATTAGAAATTTTATATATAAAAAAGGATCTCCAAAAACTTGCAAGATAGTTGTTAAAATATATGTAAGTATATTAATGTTTAAAACTGAAAATAATAATTAATGTCATATTGAAAATTAAATATATTATTTATTTTAAAATAGTCTTTTAGATAAATTACTCAATTTTATATAAATGAGAACAAATTAAGTACAATTTACTTTCAATAGAGAATTATATATATACGATGATTGTGAACAACAACTCAACATAAAATTATTACGGTTTTTTAAATAAAAGAGATGGAGCCTCTGGTTGTTTTTATTATTATCTAAAAATGTTGAGTATGATTTATATTGTTGAGATTATTTTGGATTGTTAAGTATAATTTATAATGTTGAGAATATTATGAGTTGTTGATTATATTATTAAGATAATTATGAATAGAGTTAAATTTTTGTCGAGGATAATTGAGAATTATAGTTTAGTTGAATTAAACTATAGTATTAAATTTATGGGTTGGAACACTAAAATCCTAAATAATTTATAAGACATAAATAAGGGGAAAGGCGCAATGGTAGACATTATTGACTTATCTGCGTTAATAAAGATTAGTCGTATTAATTATCCTTAACCTTTTTATTTTTATTTTTAATCTACTATATTGATTATTGTTCTAACAATTGATATTAGACAGCGATTAATCTTGGTGCCAATATCAAAGTAACATGGTTCGACGAGACACATAATTTAGGATAATTGCAAATGAGAGTTGAGGATTTGTTGGCTTAGCAAAGTTTATATGTTGCTTGACAAAGCAATCTAAATGGAAAATACCGATTAGTTAGAGATGAAGAAGAATGTAATTGGGAAGAGGTATAAGTTTAATATCAATGAAAACTAATATAATTTAATAATTAAAAAAAGGAGAACATGCTGACTCATAGGAAAAATTGAAAATAAAATCAAGAGTGTAGATTGTCTCTTAAGAGAAATACTTGTATGAAAACACACATAAGTCCATATTCTTAGAAACATAAAATAAGAAAAGAGAAAATTTAATTTTTTTTTTAAATAGAAATATGAAGGTGGTTATTGTAACACCCCAAAATGAGTAGAATATTTATTTAATTGATTTATTATAAATACTCATATTTTTGGTGAATTTTGGGTGAATTATTTTGGTGTCTGATGATTTATGTTGTGTAGTATTACGATGTTAAGAGAGTGCTGAGGGTATTTGGAAGTGTGAGAATTATTAATATTATTTTGGTAATAATAATATGGAATAATGTGAGCATATTACTATTACTATTATTATAAATAATTAAGAGGGACATTAAGGGCAAGATGGTAAAATTGGATGAGTTAAGTGAGGACAAAGTTGGAAAAACATATTAAGGGTCCTAGGGGTAAGTTTGACAAAAGGAATTAGAGAGAAGGGAGAATCATTTTTGGTGGTACGATCAATTTTGGAGAAAAGATCTGAGGAAAAAGAAGATAAAAGCTAGGGCTCAGAGAGGTTTTGGAAGAACTCGAAGAGAAGGAAACAGAATCGATTTTCTAAGGTATGAGGAGTATTGTTTATCATTATATTTGATATAGAGTAAGATGTATGTAGGTAGTCGGGGTTTGGGGCTTTGATGGAATTTGATGATAAAATGATGAATTATGCTGAGATTGATGATTTGGGGGTATATAAAAATGATGGGATTTGATGTGTGTGTTGTTGCTATGATGTATGGTTGTTGAAGTATGATTTCTTTGTGATAGATATGCATTTTCGGGTTGTATGATACTGAAATCGCAAGGGGTTTAAGGTCTGAGTTATGCAGAAAACACAATAGGAGAAGTGTAGTTCGCAGAAACTTGTCGGGCGAACGGGGTGTCTCGCCGGGCAAAGCGATCTCGCTTGGAGGTCGCCGGGCGAAAGTGAGAGGCGAGCGAAGGGTGGAAAATAGGCGGTACTAGAATTTGTATGGGGAAGGAAATTCGCTTCTGCTTCGTCGGGCGAGCATTGGGCGAAAGGGGAATTTCGTCGGGCGAATGGGGGGTTTCACCGGGAGAAGGTGTGTCGCTGGCGTCTCACTAGGCGAACTCCAGGCGAGCAGGGACAGTGTTTGGTTACTACTGGAACGGACAGAATTCTCTAAACCTTTAAAAATTCATATCTTTTGATCCGTAGGTCTGTTTCAGTCGCAGTTCGAATCGTTGGAAAGCTAGTTTCGTATACTTTATGTTAAAATTATTTCCAAATACAGAATTCTAACTATTCGATGCGCTAAATGTGTTTCCGTGTACGTTGTGATGTGTTAAACGTTGAAATGTTGAGTTCGGTTGTGCGAATGTGTGTTGTAGTTGTTGCATGTTTTGGCAGGTATATGATGCGTGTTGGACAGTTGTAGTTGTGATCGTTGTAATGTTTATGTTGTGATGTGATAGAATCCGAAATATATCGTTGTTGATTATCATGTTGTAGGTTGTCGTTGATGATGTTGTTGAGCTGTTATAGCATTGTTGTTGCGTAGTGACCTATATTGGCGTGGTATAATGATTAAGATGAATATCATTGTACATTGTATTGTATGTTGTTGTTGATATATGTGTCATGCTGCATAAGTTGTATGATAAGTCGTGTGCCCATGTGGGGTGTGAGTGCCTTATCCGGATTCCTTAAAACAGAATTGTGTTTTTGTTGTTGTTGAGGTAATCGTGTGCCCATGTGGGGTGTGAGCGATCACGGATGTCGTGTGCCCATGTGGGGTGTGAGCGACTTATATGGAAATTCCGAAGGGAATTATGATCATGAAAAAGGGATCGAATTAGTACCACATGGATTGAGTTGAGTTGTGAGTCTTATTGCATTGCATTGTAGTTGTGATCGTTATTGTGTTTTGGTGATGAATGTTGATTTGGATGGTTTTATGACGAAGATGTTTATATGTTATTACGATAGGAAGGTGTGAGTGTAATACTTGGTAAATGATGATGTAGGTGACTTCTAAGTGATGTAAATGATGTTATTGATGACGTGATTTTCTAAGTGATGTATGATAATGATTATTTGGTTTGATGATACTATGGCGATGTAAATGAACTGTTGATGTTGCGGTACTGATATATATTTTCTTTATATCTTTTATAATGATTCGTGATTACTCACCCTGCCTGTTTGAATGTTGCCTCCACGTGGGTAACGTGCAGATCCTCAGGAATAGCTCTAGAAGCATCGGCGATGACTTTGGTGTTAGTTATTTGTGTTCCGTTAATAATAGAGGTTTCTTGCTCTGATATGTAATATCGGGTGGGGAACGCTTGAGTTGAAGTTGTGTTGTTTTGTTAAAGCTATTTTATGATTTTCTTACACGCTGAATTGTTTGATGATAATTTTTGACAATGACTAAAAGGTCTTGATGTTGATGAAATAAATGAAGTTATTTTGTGACTATGATTCCGCTGCGACGTTTGAATTTATATGTTGATGTACCAAAGAAATGATTATTATAAATGTTTGAAAACCCGTGTTACAGAGCAGAAAGCTTACTAAGATGTTTTTATGATGCATGTGACACCCTGCTTGGTGCAAGGTGTTGGATTAATTATTAATTTTATTTACGATATATTTTGAGGGTTTAGACGGGTGTTACATTAGTGGTATCAGAGCAGGTCGGTCCATCCGGCCAGGTTGTCTAATGTTGTTTGTTCCCTAGTATGCGATATGTGTGTGGAAACACTGTCGAAACACGTTTGTTTTGCTAACCTTTATCTGCAGGAGTGGGATCGAAATAAGTGGGGGAGAAGCTTGTGCTCCTCCAAGATGCTTTAGTTGTGGAGTGATGGCTCAGTGTGTCGTTGGAAGCTATTATAGTTTGGTCAAGATGGTCTATGCCCCATCATGAGTGTCGCCTATTCATTGACAAATTGAGGAACTGATCACTCTTAATCTCTTGTAGATAATAGACGGGATCATGTTGGATAGAGTTGGCGTGTCTTGCCAGCTTAGATGGTGGGTAAAGTGAATTTTTTGGAGTTAAGCCAAGTGCTTACGGATTGTTTTGATGAGTCGATGCAGATTCCTACATTTGACGATGAAGCGGATTCGAGTTTCCTGTCCGTAAGTGAAGTTGGGATGTTTCTGAGAGAGAACGATCAGATAATTACGACTTGTCTCTAGAGGGTAGATCTGGGTTTGGTGATAGTAGGGATGCTGATGTTGTTGGCTACTAAGCAAGTAGACGAAATCCTAGAAGACGAAGCCTCGATGTTTGCGTTGTTTGCATCGTTGCAAGTTGAACGTGAAACTGTGAGTGTCCAATTACCTGTTGTCCGCGAATTTCCAAATGTGTTTCCGGATGACATAAGTGATTTGCCTCCAGAACGTGAAGTAGAGCTTACAGTGGACTTGATACCAGGTACGAGTCCAGTGTCAATGGCTCCTTATCGGATGTCAGTTCCGAGTTAGGAGAGTTGAAGAAATAATTGGAAGAATTGCTTGAGAAGAAGTTTGTTCGACCGAATGTTTCTCTGTGGGGTGCTCTTGTATTGTTAGTAAAGAAGAAAGATGGTAGTATGAGGTTGTGTGTGGATTATCGGTAATTGAATAAAGTGACGATCAAGAATAAGTATCCACTTTCGAGAATCGATGATTTGATGGATCAGCTAGCAGGCGTTTGTGTGTTCACTAAGATCGATTTGAGGTCTAGTTATCATCAGATTCATGTTAAGCCTGATGATATTCTGAAGACAGCTTTCCGGACGAGTTATGCTCACTATGAATACATTGTGATGTCGTTTGGTGTATCCAATGCACCTGGTGTGTTCATGGAATATATGAACCGGATTTTCCATGAGTATTTGGATAAGTTTAGGGTGGTTTTCATTGATGATATTTTGATATACTCTAAGTCAGAAGAAGAGCATGCTGAGCATTTGAGGACTGTGTTGCAAGTATTGAAAGAGAAGAAGCTATATACAAAACAGTCGAAGTGTGAGTTTTGGTTGAAAGAAGTGAGTTTTCTTGGCCACGTGATTCCAAGTGGAGGAATTGTTGTTGATCCTTCTAAGATTGATGAGGTGTTACAATGGGAGACTCCGAAGTCTGCTCCTGAGGTACGAAGTTTCTTGGGTTGGCAGGTTTCTATCGCTAGTTCATAGAAGGTTTTTCTAGATTGGCGTTACCGTTGAGTCAGTTGAATCGAATGGGTCAGGCTTATGTGTGGGATGTAGCATGTGAAGAGAGTTTTGTGAAATTGAAGAAGAAACTGACGACCGCTCCGATTTTGATTTTGCCTAATCTGAATGAATCTTTCGTGGTGTATTGTGATGCGTCGAAGATGGGACTTGGTGGAGTGTTGATGCAGAGTGAACAAGTTGTTGCTTATGCTTTGAGACAAGTGTGAGCTCATGAAAGGAATTATCCTACGCATGACTTAGAATTGGCAGCTGTGGTGTTCGTGTTGAAAATTTGGAGACATTACCTTTTTGGCTCTAAATTTGAAGTGTTCAGCGATTATACGAGTTTGAAGTACTTATTTGATCAGAAAGAGTTGAATATGGGGCAGAAGAGGTGGTTGGAGTTATTGAAGGATTATGATTTCGATTTGAGTTACCATCCTGGTAAAGCAAATGTAATGGCTGATGCACTGAGCAGAAAGTTATTGCATATGTCCATGCTTATGGTGAGAGAGTTGGAATTAATTGAGCAATTCCGAGACCTGAGTTTAGTATGTGAAGTTTGTAACGCCCCGATTTGGTTAATCGTGTTTATTTATTTAATTTATGGGAATTTTGTGAATTGTGTATATTAAAGGAGTTTTACCTGTTAATTGGATAATTTCTCAGATAGATCAAATAATTGCAATTGATAATATTTTCTTATTAACTTTTAATTTCTGATATATTTTTCATCGTTGTTTATGTTTTATCGCATTTTGAGAGTGTTTGGGAGATCAATTATTTTATTAAAGAGACGAATTAATAATTATTAGTTCAAGAGAGTATTTAAGGTAACTCTAATAATTGATCAATTGGTTGGGATGACAAATATCAATTGGAGATGTTTTACCCTATCAGATTATATTATATAATATTGGATTATATATATATATATATATATATATATATAAATATATATATATTTGTTAGTAAAAGAAAAGAAGGAAAAAGAAGAAAGAAAGGAAAAGAGAGAAGATGAGGAAGAGGAAATTGAGGAAATATCCGTTTCAATCGCGATTAATCGGGTAAGGGTGAGAAGTTCCAATTATATCATGCTTGTGTATGTATATGTATGTATTTGTTTGAATGTTTGGTTGAAAAATATATGTTTTCCATTTGGTTGAAATTGTGAACAATTGATAGAAATCGATGTTTTCACAGTCAGAATGTGGAATAGTTCGCGTAGAATAATCGGGAAATGATAGGATTTAGTCGAGATTGCTTGTCGGTATGATTAGGGCGTTTAAGGGTGTGATTTGGAGGGGAATTGGGTGAAACCCGTAGCAAAAATTATGCAGGAAATTTTGGGTGTTTCGCTGCCCATACGCGTAATGGCCAAGGCAATACGCGTAATGGGAAAGGCATTACGCGTATGGCAAGGGCTATAAGAGGGCATTACGCGTATGGAGCCCATTTTACACGGCCCTCGTAATGGTACGCGTAAGGGGCAAGGCATTACGTGTAAGGAGGGAGGTACTACGCGTAATGGGTTTTAAATGGAATAAAGATGGAATTTTTGAAAGAATCAGCTTTTTCCCGTACGCGTAACCCTCTGGGCAATACGCGTATGGCTGGCGGTAGAAACTGGGCATTACGTGTATGGCTGGGGGCAATACGCGTATGACCAGCGAGAGTGCAGAATTTTGCCGTTTCGCGATTTCTTTCCCGATTTCGCGTCCGATGCGATTCTTTTTTGGTCTAAGAGGTTGGGATAGGTGTCAGAACTTGTTGAATTTAGGAATGGTGGTGAAAATGATTTAAAATGGAATTTGGGTGGATTAATTAAATAAGTGACTAATTAAGGCCACGTGAGGTATTTTCCTTACTTTTATGTATTATGATGAATTGATTGGACAGTTGTGGTAATACTATTGTGTATTACGGTGAGTATGTATCTCACGTGTGATCATAAGGATCGTGAAGATGTAGAATTGTTATTATACATGTGTTTTGTGCATAATTCTTGTTATGTATGTGTTATGTTGAATGGATTGGACAGGTAGGGTAATATTATTGTGTATTACGGTGAGTATGTATCTCACGTGTGATCAAGGGGATCGTGAAGAGGTATAGTTGTTATTATACCTATGTTTTGTGCATCATTTGTGTCGTGCATTTCATGATGTGTCTGGTGGAGACTTCTAGGTGGGAATCCATGATGGGTGCCTAGTATTGTCCGGACTCCAATGTGGAGTTGTTATGTAGATAAATCATTGTTCAGTGGGAGTGTATGTGATTTATCCGAACTCCAATGTGGAGTTGTTATGGAGACAAATCATTGCTCAGTGGGAGTGTATGTGATTTGTCCGGACTCCAATGTGGAGTTGTTTGGAGATAAATCATTGCTCAGTGGAGTGTATGTGATTTATCCAGATTCTTTTATGAATCGGGTTCAATTGAATGAACCATGTTGTATGGTACCACTTGCATTCCATTGTGTCTTTGAGTTGCATCGCATTATTATGTTTGGTTGTACAAGATCATCGTGAGCCCAGTGGGGAGTATATCGATGTATCCATGTTTCCTGCGGGAATTGGTGGGTTATTGGAGAACCACTTTTGACGTGTTATTTATATGTCATATCTGTGGATATGAATGTATGTTGCGTTTTGGTGTGAGACATATAGGTCATGTTTGTGAATATGAATATATGTGATGTGTTGGTGCGTTATATATATATATATATATATATATATATATATATATATATATATATATATATGTCATAACTTGTGTATATGAATATATGATATCTTTGTATGCTATATGTGTTAACATGTGGTGTGTGGGTGAGTTGAAGAATATATGCGAATTATCTGATTACATATTATTATGCAATCTTGTTATAGTTGTTATTTCTCACGCTTCTGCTGGAATATGTTTTTATGGCATAGTGCAGATTAGCCGCTGTAGAGACGTGGAGGCAATTGGAAGAGTTTGATCTTCATTTTGCTTAGATCTTTGGTGTCTGCTCTGATACGTAACACTGGAGTCGGGGGAAACGCTTTTGTTATTTATGTTTATATATTTTGATGTTATGAAACAACTTATTTGGTAAAACGAGTCAATTATGGATCGTTCCGCTTTATTCCATAATTGAACTTTCCTTTTGTTGGGAAAAGTTTCCTGTTTATTATTTATTCCTTTTGTGTTATGTATCAAAGTTACGAGCAGGTGGATTATGTTTTTCTCAAATGTGGCATCCTTATTTCTGTCGAAAGAAAATGTTTTTTTTATTCACTCTGATTTAATTATGTATTATTTATTTGTGATGGGAATTGGGGTGTTACAATTGGTATCAGAGCAGGTCGGCCCGTCCGGCCAAGTTGTTGGGTTGGTGTGGCATGACAGTTGAATACTGTCGATGTTGTTTGTTCCTTAGTACGTGATATGTGTGTGAAACACTATCAGTGTTTTCTAGTTTTCTAATCCTTTGTCTTCAGGTTTGAGAATGAGATAAGTGGGGGAGAAGCTGTTGCTTCTCCGAGTTGCTTCAGTTGTGGAGCATTAGCTTAGTGTGTCGTTGTTTGCAAGATTATAAGTGTTGTTTGGACAGTGTTGTTCCCGATTCTAGAGGGAATGCGGAGGTAAGGTTTATGTCGAATAAGGATTTGTGCCTTAGGTAGTTTTGTGCACAAGATGCAAGGAATGCTATTATGGTCTGGTAAAGATGGTTTATGCCCCATCATGATTGTCGGTTGTCTATTGACAAATTGAGGAACTGATCACCCTTAATCTCTTGCTGATAGTAGACGGAATTATGTTGGTTGGAATAGACGTGTTTTTTCGGCTTAGATTGTGTGTGCAATGAATTGTTTGGAATTAAGAAAATGATTACGGATTATTGTGATGAGTCAATGAAGATTCTTATATCGGAAGATGAGGCGGATTAGAGGCTTTGGTATGTTGGTCAAGTCGGGATGTCTCTGGGGGAGAACGATCGGGTATTATTGATGGTTGCTCCTCAGAGAGTAGAGAGTGAACTTAAAATGGATGAAGGTGAATGGTTGAAGTTTATATCTGCTAAGTAAGTAGAAAAACTCTTCGGCGGTGAGACCAAGATGTTTGTTGTGTTTGTGATAATAGTGTTCTGGAATTGACAGGAAAACCACAGTGAAGGGGTGCCCGTGGTATGTGATTTCCAAATGTGTTTCCGGATGGAATAACAAGCAAGATGTGTATAATGGTATTAAGGCTATGGAAAGAAAAACTTAGAGTTTTGATGAGTTTTGAGAGTTCTTTTTGGTTGATTGTTGGTACATGTTGGCATTTGTGGAATTTGGATTGTCCAGAGAATGAAATTGTGTATGGATTACAGACAGATGAATGAGGTAAGGATTGAGAATAAGTGTCCACTTTCAAGAATAGATGATTGGAATGGTTTAGTTGAGTTTGATTGGAATTACAATTGTTTGGAACATTTGATAAGAGTGGTGAATTTGTGCGAGTTGAGGCTTTGATCGATTTCATGTGACTGGTTATGGTTGTTATCATCGGAATAGGTTGTTATTCACTCGGTTAAGCTTGTAGGTGAGTCTGGACAAGTTTGGACGAGGTTTAGTCTGATTGGGCATTGCAATGTACAGTGATGTTGTTCGGTGTTAGTGATGCGTCTGGAATGTTTGTGGAGTATATGAATCGTATCTCCCATATTTAATTGGATGAGTTCGGAGTGGTGTTCATTAGGGATATTCTGATCTATTATGAAATCAGAAGGAGAGTATGTAGAGTGTTTGAGAATCGAGTTACGAGTGCTGAAAAGAAAGGAATTTTTTTGCTAAATTATTCAAGTGAGAATTTTGGTTGAAAAGGTTAGTTTTCTTGGATATATTATTTCTGATGAGGGTATTATTATGAATCCATCGGAAGTAGATGCAGTTCTACAATGAGAGGCTCCGAAGTCGGTTAATATGATTAGAAGCTTTTTGGACTTTAGTTGGTTATTACCGGAGGTTATGGAAGGCTTTTTCAAATTAGCATTTTCGTTACGTCAGTTGACTTGCAAAGGGTAAGTCGTTTGCTTTGGATGTTCATTGTGAGGAAAGTTTGAGAGGGCTAAAGTAGAATTTATCTACGACTCCAGTTTTGATCCTGCGTGATCCTAATAAACCGTTTGTGAGGTATTGGGAGGCGTCTATGATGAGTTTAGTCAGTGTGTTAATGCAAGTTGGTAAAGTCGTGCCTTATGCTTTACGACAATTGAGGATTCATGATTTCAAGATGGCTACGGTTACTTTTGTGTTGAGAATCTGGAGGTACTATTTTTATGGTTTTGAGTTTGAAGTGTTTAGCAAGCACAAGAATATTGAGTACCTGTTTGGTTGGAAATAACAGAGTATGTGACAACGAGGATGGTTGGAATTCCTGATGAGTTATGACTTTAGCTGGAATTATCCTATTGGTGAAGTTAAGTCGAAAGTTTTTATACATATATGATTTGATGGTCAAAGGATTAAAACTATTTAAGCAGTTCAGAGACTTATGTCTAGTGTGTGAGATCACACAGTAGAGTGTGAGGATGGGTATATTAGAAATGAACTATGATGTTTCTGGTGAATATTAGAGAGAGCCATAAGTTGGATATGAAATTGGTAAATTTGATTGTTGCGAGTAATCAGAGTGCGCATCGAAAGCGTGATGTGGCATATTTCGTATATGCGTGTGTGACTTGTAAGAGTTCATAGGTTGAACATGGGAAACATGTAGGAATGATGAGACCATTGGACGTTTCAGAATGGAAGTGTTAGGTGAAAGGTTTAAGTATTATTCATGGGCTACTATGTAGATGGATGTTTTAGCTATATGTTCGATTGGTGAATCGTAGCATTGTTGTAATAATGTTGTGTCATGTAACTTTATGTTATTGTTTTTGTTGTAACCTCGTTTCCATCGTGATGGTTCGAGTGTGGGTAGCTAATTCCTATGTGGGGGATTAGGGGAGTGTACCTGTGGCGAGGGTAACGATCTTGTTGTGTTCTGGTTCTAGAGTGAACCTATGTGTTCGTATCTTGGGTATTCTTTGAGTCGTGAGTTATTCGTCAAGTGCATTGTATGGGCATTGCATCTTGTCGTTGTTGTTGTTGTTGTTACCAAGGTGGTTTGTCAGTTTGTGTTATTTGTGGTGTGCCTAGTGTTGGCATGATAGTTGGTTAGTCGGATGCGAGAGTCGTATCTGGAGTTGTTCGTCTCAGTTATATTTTCGAGGACGAAAATGTCTAAGTGGGGGAGAGTTGTAACGCCCCGATTCGGTTAATCGTGTTTATTTATTTAATTTATGGGAATTTTGTGAATTGTGTATATTAAAGGAGTTTTACCTGTTTATTGGATAATTTCTCAAATAGATCAAATAATTGCAATTAATAATATTTTCTTATTAACTTTTAATTCCTGATATATTTTTCATCGTTGTTTATGTTTTCTCGCATTTTGAGAGCGTTTGGGAGATCAATTATTTTATTAAAGAGACGGATTAATAATTATTAGTTCAAGAGAGTATTTAAGGTAACTCTAATAATTGATCAATTGGGTTGGGATGACAAATATCAATTGGAGATGTTTTATCCTATTGGATTATATATATATATATATATATATATATATATATATATATATATATTTGTTAGTAAAAGAAAAGAAGGAAAAAGAAGAAAGGAAGGAAAAGAGAGAAGAGGAGGAAGAGGAAATTGAGGAAATCTCTGTTTCAATCGCGATTAATCGGGTCAGGGTGAGAAGTTCCAATTATACCATGCTTGTGTATGTATATGTATGTATTTGTTTGAATGTTTGGTTGAAAAATATATGTTTTCCATTTGGTTGAAATTGTGAACAATTGATAGAAATCGATGTTTTCACGGTCAGAATGGGGAATAGTTCGCGTAGAATAATCGGGAAATGATAGGATTTAGTCGGGATTTCTTGTCGGTATGATTAGGGGGTTTAAGGATGAGATTTGGAGGGGAATTCAGTGAAACCCGTAGCAGAAATTATGCAGGAAATTCTGGGTGTTTCGCTGCACATACGCGTAACGGCCAAGGCAATACGCGTAATGGGCAAGGCATTACGCGTATGGCAAGGGCTATAAGAGGGCATTACGCGTATGGAGCCCATTTTACACGGCCCTCTGCTGAAATGCGTAATGGTACGCGTAAGGGGCAAGGCATTACGCGTAAGGAGGGAGGTACTATGCGTAATGGGTTTTAAATGGAATCAAGATGGAATTTTTGAAAGAATCAGCTTCTGTCCGTACGCGTAACCCTCTGGGCAATACGCGTATGGCTGGCGATAGAAACTGGGCATTACGCGTATGGCTGGGGGCAATACGCGTATGACCAGCGAGAGTGCAAAATTTTGCCGTTTCGCGATTTCTTTCCCGATTTCGCGTCCGATGCGATTCCTTTTTGGTCTGAGAGGTTGGGATAGGTGTCAGAACTTGTTGAATTTAGGAATGGTGGTGAAAATGATTTAAAATGGAATTTGGGTGGATTAATTAGATAAGTGACTAATTAAGGCCACGTGAGGTATTTTCCTTACTTTTGTGTATTATGATGAATTGATTGGACAGTTGTGGTAATACTATTGTGTATTACGGTGAGTATGTATCTCACGTGTGATCATGAGGATCGTGTAGATGTGTAATTGTTATTATACATGTGTTTTGTGCATAATTCTTGTTATGTATGTGTTATGTTGAATGGATTGGACAGGTAGGGTAATACTATTGTGTATTACGGTGAGTATGTATCTCACGTGTGATCAAGGGGATCGTGAAGAGGTATAGTTGTTATTATACCTATGTTTTGTGCATCATTTGTGTCATGCATTTCATGATGTGTCTGGTGGAGACAGCTAGGGGGAATCCATGATGGGTGCCTAGTATTGTCCGGACTCTAATGTGGAGTTGTTATGGAGATAAATCATTGCTCAGTGGGAGTGTATGTGATTTATCCGAACTCCAATGTGGAGTTGTTATGGAGACAAATCATTGCTCAGTGGGAGTGTATGTGATTTGTCCGGACTCCAATGTGGAGTTGTTTGGAGATAAATCATTGCTCAGTGGAGTGTATGTGATTTATCCGGATTATTTTATGAATCGGGTTCAATTGAATGAACCATGTTGTGTGGTACCACTTGCATTGCATTGTGTCATTGAGTTGCATCGCATTATTATGTTTGGTTGTACAGGATCATCGTGAGCCCAGTGGGGAGTATAGCGATGTATCCATGTTTCCTGTGGGAATTGGTGGGTTATTGGAGAACCACTTTTGACGTGTTATTTATATGTCATATCTGTGGATATGAATGTATGTTGCGTTTTGGTGTGAGACATATAGGTCATGTCTGTGAATATGAATATATGTGATGTGTTGGTGCGTTTATATATATATATATATATATATATATATATATATATATGTCATATCTTATGTATATGAATATATGATATCTTTGTATGCTATATGTGTTAACATGTGGTGTGTGGGTGAGTTGAAGAATATATACGAATTATCTGATTACATATTATTATGCAATCTTGTTATAGTTGTTATTTCTCACCCTTCTGCTGGAATATGCTTTTATGGCATAGTGCAGATTAGCCGCTGTAGAGGCGTGGAGGCAAGTGGAAGAGTTTGATCTTCATTTTGCTTAGATCTTTGGTGTCTGCTCTGATACGTAACACTGGAGTCGGGGGAAACGCTTTTGTTATTTATGTTTATATATTTTGATGTTATGAAACAACTTATTTGGTAAAACGAGTCAATTATGGATCGTTCCGCTTTATTCCATAATTGAACTTTCCTTTTGTTGGGAAAAGTTTCCTGTTTATTATTTATTCCTTTTGTGTTATGTATCAAAGTTATGAGCAGGTGAATTGTGTTTTTATCAAATGTGGCATCCTTATTTCTGTCGAAAGAAATTTTTTTTTATTCACTCTGATTTAATTATGTATTATTTATTCGTGATGGGAATTGGGGTGTTACAAAGTTGACTAGTGGTATTCTGGAAGAGATCAGAGTGGGACAACAATCTGGTTTAAAGTTGGTTGATCAGTTGGTTTTAATTAACTAGGGTAACGGAGGTGAATTTTGGATTGATGAGAATGGTTTAATGTGATTCAGAGACAGAGTGTGTGTCCCAGACGTTCTTGAAATTAAGAACAGTATTCTTGAAGAAGGACATCGAAGTAGATTGAGTATTCATCCTGGTGCTACGAAGATGTACCAGGATTTGCAGAAGTTGTTTTGGTGGCCAGACATGAAGAAGGATATTGTTGAATTTGTTTATACCTGTTTGACTTGTCAGAAGTCCAAGATTGAGCATCAGAAGCCTCTGGGTATGATGCAACCATTGAATATTCCAGAGTAGAAGTGGGATAGTATTTCCATGGATTTTGTGTCGGGATTGCCGAAGACTGCGAAAGGAAATAGTTATATTTGGGTGATTGTAGACAGGTTGACTAAACCGGCTCATTTCTTGCCGATGAAGATTAACCATTCTATGCAGAAGTTAGCCAAGATGTACATTGAGGAAATTGTGAAGTTGCATGGGATACCTACAAGTACTATGTCGGACAGAGACCTGAGATTTATGTTGAGGTTCTGGAAAAGTTTATAAGATGCTTTGGGTACTAAGTTGAGGATGAGTTATGCATATCATCCACAGACAAATGGCCAGACAGAGAGGACTATCCAGTCTTTGGAGGATTTGCTGAGGGCTTGTGTGTTGGATCAAGGAGGATCTTGGGGTAGCCATTTACCGTTGATTGAATTCATATACAACAACAACTTTCATACTATCATTGGGATGACACCGTATGAAGCGTTGTATGGAAGAAGGTGTAGAACTCCTTTGTGTTAGTATGAGTCAGGCGAGAGTGCTATACTCGGACTTGAGATTGTGCAGGAGACGACTTAGAAGATTAAGATGATCCAAGAAAGGATGAGAGCTTCGCAGAGTCTCCAGAAGAGTTATCATGACAATAGAAGGAAAGCACTTGAATTCCAAGAGGGAGATCACGTGTTTTTGAGAGTTATGCTAGTGACTGGTGTGGGTCAAGCCTTGAAGTCTAGGAAGCTCACTCCACATTTTGTTGGTCCGTATCAGATTACGCAGAGGATAGGAGAGGTAGCCTATCAGATTGCTTTACCGTCGTCGCTTGCAAATTTACATGATGTGTTTCATGTGTCTCAGTTGAGGAAGTACATTCCGGATCCATCGCATGTGATTCAGATGGATGACGTACAGGTGAGAGATAATCAGACTGTTGAAGCATTACCTGTGCGGATTGAGGGACGAGAAATTAAATAACTGTGGGGTAAAGACATTGCTTTGGTGAAGGTGTTATGGGGTGGACCAGCTGGTGAAAGTTGGACTTGGGAACGTGAGGATCAGATGAAGGAGTCGTATCCGACTCTGTTTTCTTCAGGTAATTTTCGAGGACGAAAATTCTTTAAGTGAGGGAGAGTTGTAACACCCCAAAATGAGTAGAATATTTATTTAATTGATTTATTATAAATATTCGTATTTTCGGTGAATTTTGGGTGAATTATTTTGGTGTCTGATGATTTATGTTGTGTAGTATTACAATGTTAAGAGAGTGCTGAGGGTATTTGGAAGTGTGAGAATTATTAATATTATTTTGGTAATAATAATATGGAATAATGTGAAAATATTACTATTACTATTATTATAAATAATTAAGAGGAACATTAAGGGCAAGATGGTAAAATTGGATGAGTTAAGTGAGGAAAAAGTTGGGAAAACATATTAAGGGTCCTAGGGGTAAGTTTGACAAAAGGAATTAGAGAGAAGGGAGAATCATTTTTGGTGGTACGATCAATTTTGGATAAAAGCTATGAGGAAAAAGAAGAAGAAAGCAAGGGCTCAGAGAGGTTTTGGATGAACTCGAAGAGAAGGAATCATAATCGATTTTCTAAGGTATGGGGAGTATTGCTTATCATTATAGTTGATATAGAGTAAGATGTATGTAGGTAGTTGGGGTTTGGGGCTTTGATGGAATTTGATGATAAAATGATGAATTATGATGAGATTGATGATTTGGGGGTATATAAAATGATGGCATTTGATGTGTGTGTTATTGCTATGATGTATGGTTGTTGTAGTATGATTTCTTTGTGATCGATATGCATTTTCGGGCTGTATGATACTGAAATCGCAAGGGGTTTAGGGTCTGAGTTATGCAGAAAACACAATAGGAGAAGTGCAGTTCGCAGAAACTCGCCAGGCGAACGGGGTGTCTCGCCGGGCGATGCGATCTCTCTCGGAGGTCGCCGCGCGAAACTGAGAGGCGAGCGAAGGGTGGAAAATAGGTGCTACTGGAATTTGTATGGGGAAGGAATTTCGCTTCTGCTTCGCCGGGCGAGCATTTGGCGAAAGAGGATTTTCGTTGGGCGAATGGAGGGTTTCGCTGGGCAAAGGTGTGTCGCTGGCATCTCGCTGGGCGAACACCAGGCGAGCAGGGACAGTGTTTGGTTACTACTGGAACAGACAGAATTCTCTAAAACTTTAAAAATTCATATCTTTTGATCCGTGGGTCCGTTTCAGTCGCGTTCGAATTGTTGGAAAGGTGGTTTCGTATACTTTCTGTTAAAATTATTTTCAATTACTAAATTCCAACTATTCGGTGCGTTAATTTTGTTTCCGTGTACATTGTGATGTATTGAACGTTGAAATGTTGAGTTCGGTTGTGCGAATGTATGTTGTAGCTGTGGGTTGTAGTTGTTGCATGTTTTGGCAGGTATATGATGCGTGTTGGATAGTTGTAGTTGTGATTGTTGTGTTTATGTTGTGATGTGATAGAATCTGAAATATATTGTTGTTGATTATCACGCTGTAAGTTGTCGTTGATGATGTTGTTGAGCTATTATAGCATTGTTGTTGCGTGGTGACCAGTATTGGCATGGTATAATGATTAAGATGAATATCATTGTACGTTGTATTGTATGTTGTTGTTGATATGCGTGTCATGTTGCATAAGTTGTATGATAAGTCGTGTGCCCATGTGGGGTGTGAGCGCCTTATCCGGATTCCTTGAAACGGAATCATGTTGTTGTTGTTGTTGAGGTAATCGTGTGCCCATGTGGGGTGTGAGCGATCACGGATGTCGTGTGCCCATGTGGGGTGTGAACGACTTATATTGAAATTTCGACGGGAATTATGATCATGAAAAAGGGATCGAATTGGTACCACATGCATTGAGTCGAGTTGTGAGTCTCATTGCATTGCATTGTAGTTGTGATCGTTGCTGTGTTTTGGTGATGAATGTTGATTTAGATGATTTTATGACGAAGATGTTTATATGTTATTACGATAGGAAGGTGTGAGTATAATACTCGGTAAATGATGATGTAGGTGACTTCTAAGTGATGTAAATGATGTTATTGATGACGTGATTTTCTAAGTGATGTATGATAATGATTATTTGGTTTGATGATACTCTGACGATGTAAATGAACTGTTGATGCTGATGTACTGATATATCTTTTCTTTATATCTTTTATAATGATTCGTGATTACTCACCCTGCCTGTCTGAATGTTGCCTCCACGTGGGTAACGTGCAGATCCTCAGGAATAGCTCGGAGAAGCATCGGCGATGGCTTTGGAGTTATTTATTTATGTTCCATTAATAATAGAGGTTTCTTGCTCTGATATGTAACATCGGGTGGGGAACGATTGAGTTGAAGTTGTGTTGTTTTGTTAAACCTATTTTATGATTTTCTTACACGCTGAATTGTTTGATGATGATTTTTGACAATGACCAAAAGGTCTTACTGTTGATGAAATAAATGAAGTTATTTTGTGACTATGATTCCGCTACGATTTTTGAATTTATATGTTGATGTACCAAAGAAATGATTATTATAAATGTTTGAAAACCCGTGTTACAGAGCAGGAAGCTTACTAAGATGTTTTTATGATGCATGTGACACCCTGCTTGGTGCAAGGTGTTAGATTAATTATTAATTTTATTTACGATATATTTTGAGGGTTTAGACGGGAGTTACAATTATGATAATGAAGAAAATAGAAAATTTTAATTTTAATTATTTAATTAATAAAATAGTTATAATTAACTATTTGTAAAACTACGTGTTATATTTGTGTCCATTTAAGAATTTTTCGACTCTTAAAATGTGGAGGGGTATATGCTCTTATTTTGTATTCTTTTCATTCATGGTTTTTTGAGACCATAATTTATTGCCTAGGCCTACCATTGAAATTATATGGAGAAAATAGAAATGTTATTTATCTTGACAGTTTTGCTTGTCAGCAATAATAGGCATGGACTACCTCCGTCTTATAAAAAATATCAGATTTGAGTTATGTACGGTTTTTTAGAAAATAATTAGATGTGTTGATTTTAAATACAAGGTTAGTATTATTTACTAAATACCCTTATTAATTATATTTATTGAAATAATTGAATAGAGGGAAAGTTAATAAATAAAGGTATAGTCATGAAAAGATAACAATAAATATTGTATTGATATTGTAATATTGTAAAAAAATTGAAGTGAATTTCTATTTTGATGAAAAAGTAAATTGATTAATTAAAAATTAAAAAATAAAATAAAATTTTGAGTGAATGAGTTATGTATTTGTTAATTTTGCTAATATTTTCACTTGAGATCAATATATTATTTTTGTTTTATAAATTTATTAGGTTGTAATTCTGGATGTATTTTTTAATTATCTAATAATAACATTTAGAAGTCATTTATAACAAGTCATTGTCTATATTTTGCATGTAGTTGAGATTATGTATCAGTACTAAGACAATGACATGCAAATTAATAGTAACAAATTGTAAATATTTCTTCTATGCTAAAATTAAAAATTCACATCCAATCATATGATACCACATATTTAGTGTATTACATAGCATCATGCATGTAACAAATTTCTTGCAGTTTTTCATGTCGTTTCTGTTTCTCAGCTAAAACCTTTGCATGTAATGTAAATTTGCAGAAATTTGTATGATTCAAAATCTGCACGTAAATTCGCAGGATTCTAAATCTGCAGCTAATACATTTTGAAATTAAAAAAAAATTAACTAAATTTAATTGATAAATTTAAACTGTAATTATCCTTTGCCATAATTTAATGTGAATACTCTTGAATTTACAAGAATGTGGCTCGCTTCCACTAAGTATATGCATTACTTCTACTAAATAAGATACACACATAAATAAACAATAATGGCATTCCCCAACTTACCAATCAGGTGCCAAAAAAAAATCAAGAGTGAAATTATGGTTTCAAATGTTAGTGTGATAAAGTTTCTACTAATGACTGAGGATGGCTAGAAGACGGTCTGATTTGGGCGAGAGAAACCAAAAAGTAGAATTATCAAAATTGCAATCAAGTCTTCTTTAAAATAATGAATTGTTTTGGTAACTATCACACGTGATTATTATTCATTACGGGACCATGAAAGCCAATGAGCACAATGTACCCTATGTATATCACGTCTTGTCGTTAATCATTTTTTGATTACTTAGAAAGTGTCACTTGGATCATATTTTAAGGAATTTTATTTTAAAATAATCATTTTTTCAAAAATAAATACCAAAATAACCACCTTTTTAAATAATTTACTAAATTAATCATGTTTCAAATAAAAATATTTGGACAACAAGAGGAGTAGTCAGAAGGCATGGCGCATGCATTCATTATATGTACATAGACGCCATGCATGATGATGCATGTTTATAGTGACAGTCAAAAGACGTAGGTAAAAGTCTATTTACTGTAGGTATAGAACGAAATACTTATACCTACGACTTTTTACCGTAGGTACAACGAATTATATGTCAAAATATAGGCTTTTAATTACCTACGGTTATATGTCGTAAGTATCAGTATTTAGGGTTATACCTATAGTAAATAGATTTTTACCTACGGCTTTTGATTGTTACTATAAGTATTTGCCAAGGAGCCTATGTAATAAAAATGCATCCATGCGCCATATCTGCTGGCTACTCCTTTTGTGTGCAATTTTTGTTTGTTTGAAATATAATTAGTTTAATAAAAAATTTGAAAAGATGGCTATTTTAATAATTTTTTTAAAAACGTGATTATTTTTTAAAAATTCACATTTTGATCACGCATATGGGATTAAGAGTGAAAAGCTGGATATGGAATCATCGATATAGATTAGCCCTTGTTAATTGAGAGGGAAAAGACATTTTTATAATTTTAAATTATTACGGTTTTTAAAATAAAGAGATGGAGCTTTTGGTTATTATTATTATTATTATCTAAAAATGTTGGTTCAGAATAATTGAGGATTATAGTTTAGTTAAACTACACTATGGTATTACATATGATTTGGAATATTACAATCCTAACTAATTCATAAGACATAAATAAAAGGAAAATTGTGGAGGTAAACAATTTTGATCGAATTACGTTAACAAAAATCAATCGTATTTATTGTTTTTTACTTTTATTTAAGTTTAATTTACTATATTGATTAATGTTTTAACAATTGATATCAAATAGCAACTACCTTCATGCAAAATTCAAATTAAAAAGGTTCGACGAGATAAATAACTTTAAATTATAGCAAATAATAGTTAAGATCTCCTTACCAAACAGTATGGAAGATATGGATTAAATAAAGGTGAAAGAGAAAGTAATAAAAAATATATAAATTTAATATCAATTAAAATTAATATAATTTAATAAAAAGAGAAAATGACAACAAGCGTACATGTAGGGAAAAATAGAAATGAAATCAATAGTGTAGTTTGGCTCTTAAAATTTAGAGGGGTATATGATATTGTTTGTATTGTATTCACTCAAGGGTTTTTGAGACAATAACTTATTAGCCTACCATTGAAATTATGTGGAAGAAATAGAAATGCAATTTTGAGACAATAACTTATTGGCCCACCATTGGAATTATGTGGAAGAAATAGAAATGTAATTTATCTTTAACAGCTTTGGAGACAGGTACTAGTACAATTCTTCACAAAAAGGACATACAGTGACCGCTTGCTATCCATGTCGTACTACTCTTGTCTGCTTTTACCATGTTCCATTAATGCCGCATCACATGCTATTGTCTCAAAAAACCTTGACTGAATATAATAATAAAAAAAATACAAATCAATTGTATGCTAGCAAGATTATAAATTAATCGTTATTTATTTTTAAAACTAACAAGACGAGCTATTCTAATTTTATGTCAAAGTCCCATTGTTGGATTATTCGACGGATCAATACGAAAAAACATTTTTTATTTTGAGATTTATTTTAAGTCTAATATATTTTTGTGAAAGAGATATCATATATTCACTCAAAATTTTAAGAAGCTAATTGTGTATTTTTTCACTTATAAATGCTAAAATCTTCACATTTCTAATTAATGTGGGACTTTTACACAATAGTCACACTTATTTTTCTCAATAGTTTTCGACGAGATAAAACAATCGCAACAGTCTGTAATTGGTTACGTAAAAGTTGTAATTGGTTAAAGTTTTGAAAATTTAGATTCTGCAGAATCGGCAAGTGCAGAAACGTCCGTCGTGAAAGCCCGAATTGAAGATTTATTTTTAAGGTTGGCCAAGAGGGGTGATAGATAGAGACAAAACATTTATTTATGTTGCAGTGAACCATAACATAAAAAAAAACATTTATTTAGCACACATGTAATACATCAAAGTAAAATAGAAAGCACACATGTAATAATACATCATAGTAAACACAACACACCTAAACGTAATACATCATAGCAAATATATCAAAGAAAAACAAATAGCACACTTGTAATAATACATCGTAGCAAACACAATACACCTAAACATGTAAGAAAAATAGAGTTCTTCTACTTGGAAATCCAAGCAACATTATCCTGAGATAGGAGGTGGCAAATCGGATCAGTTCCAGGTTTAACTTTGAGGACTTGAAATGCCAAATGCTTTGGGTTCCATTCTGATGTATCAGTGTGACACGTAGCAATAGCTTTAACTCTGCTTCCATCAGCACCCACCAAAGGAACTGAGTAAGCATTAGTTGCGTTTATTTCATGGCAATAAAACACTGCATAAGGGTAACTCACTTTGTGGCACGCAACAACTTTGTTCTTGTCCCCCAACTTCTTCACTCTTCCTGCTATTGTATAATGTTGAAACATACTTTCTTTGTTAATTTCTGTTGAAAGAGCCTCAACATTTTTCCCAAGTTTAGAAGTAATAAAATCAATCATGGACTCTAATGATGTTGCACAAAATTTTTCCTCTCCTTTCATGGCTTTCTCTTCACACGCACTAATTGTGTTCTTCACAATACGAGCACCCTTTGACCCTTTCTTGATGTTCAATTTATTGAGAATGTATTCCATCTTGTTAGATGAAAAAGGTATCGAATTAGCAATTTCTCTAGGCAAAAATTTTTCTTCATTATTTGTAGTGGTCTTGATGAATTTCAAGATTAATTTTGTTCCATGGTATAAGTCCTTTTCAAAGAAGAATATTGTTGCATTTGGTTTAGCATGCAATTGAGTCTCACTTCCAGCATTACTACGGTAAAACAGGGGATTAGGTGATTTTTCGGATTTTACATCAGTCTCCTTTGCAGCCCAACCATAGACAAGTAGGGGATTAGGTGATTCTTCGGATTTTACATCACTCTCCTTTGCAGCCCAGGCCCATAAAAGTACGTGATTAGGTGATTCTTCGGATTTTACATCACTCTCCTTTGCAGCCCAACCCCAGACAAGTAGTTGATTCGGTGATTCTTCGGATTTTACATCACTCTCCTTTGCAGCCCAGCCCTAGACAAGTAGTTGATTAGGCGATTCTTTGGATTTTACATCAGCTGCACCTCCATCATCGTAGCCTTTTCTGACTCCAACATCTGCACCTATTTAAAGTAGGAGATAAATTCTAAAATTGAATAATTTTAAACATGTGGAAGTAAATTTAGATCTATACATTAATGTTTAGAAAGGGTTTAAAGATATTAATATATAAGCATAAATCTTATAGTATGAGACTGACTAGGGAGTAGAATATTAGTGACGGCTTTTGGCATTGGAGAGTTGTTAAGCAGATTAGTGATGGCTTTTGGCATTGGAGTGTTGGGAAGAATGGACTTCCAGTAAAGTTGAGGTGGTAATGTTTCAGCATTTGTTGCAAGTATCACAACCTGCATTTGAGAATATATTAACATTACTAATCATATTTTTACAAGTAAAAATAAAGACATAGAATATAATAACAACTATTTAAAGAAATGAAAGTGGTTGAGTTTATGGAGTTGTAAGCAACCCACCATGAAAAAAGTAATAATGTGAAAGAAATGAAACTTCATATTGAACCAATGAAGTTAAAATTCTAAATAAGAAATGATGAAGAGAAGAAGTTGAGATGGAATGAAAAACAAAGACACATGCAGCCTTTATATAATGTAGTGAGAATGAATGGTATTAGTTTTGAATGTGAATTGGTTAGGAAATGAATGGATGAAAGCAATCTTATCCAATAACATTTTTTTAGCAGATGGAAATCCATCCATAAAATTTGTTTTAATTTTTTTTTACAATAATTTATTTGATTTTATAAAAACTAATATAATTTAATAAAAAAAGGAGAACACGATGATAACACGTAAAAAAAATTGGAAATAAAATCAAGAGTGTAGATTGTGTCTTAAGAGAAATACTTGCATGGAACCGTACATAAATTTATATTTTAGAAATATAAACTAAGAAAAGAGAAAAATTTTAATTTATTTAAAATTTAATTTCTTTTTATATAGAAATATGGAGGTGGTTGTGATAATGAGGAGGTGGAAAATTTTATTTTTATTTTTTGATTTATAAAAAAGTTGTAATGATTGATTGTAAAACTATGAGTTATTTTTGTGTCTACTTAAGAATTTTCCGACTCTTAAAATATGGAGGGGTATATGCTCTTGTTTTCTATTCTAATCACTCATGATTTTTTAAGACAATAATTTATGTAGAGGAGACAATAATATATTGGCCTAGGCCTACCATTGAAATTATGTAGAAGAGATATAAATGTTATTTATCTTGACAGCTTGACAGATAACTATATTAGACATGTGTTCTCTTTGTTTTTATAATAAGTGTTTGATTTGAGTTATGCGCAGTTTTTTAAAAAGTAATTAAATGTATTAATTTTAATGATAAAGTTAATATTATTTACTAAAATGTTTTATTAATTATAATTACTAGAGTAGTTGAATAGAATAAAAGTTATTAAATAAGGGTATAGTAATTAAATAATAATATTGAAGTGAAGTTCTTTTTAGGTGAAAAAGTAAATTAATTAGTTAAAAAATAAAAAATAAAATAAAATTTTGAGTGAATGAGTTATGTATTTGTTAATTTTGCTAATATTTTCACTTGAGATTAATATATTATTTTGGTTTAATAAATTTATAAGGTTGAAATTCTGGGTGTAGTGTTGTATTATCTAATAATAACATGTAGAAGTCATTTATAACAAGTCGTTGTCTATATTTTGCATGTAGTTGAGATCATGTATCAATACTAAGACAATGACATGCAAATTAATAACAAATTGTAAATATTTCTTCTATACTAAAATTTTACATCCAATGATTGATACCAAATCATTGCAAGACAAAGGTAAATGCAACGTATGCCTCAATTATTTTCTGTGGTGCAACGTATGCCTCAATTATGTAGAGTGAATGCATATAGAAAATATTGGTAAATGCATTCACTATGATTTGTGCCTCAATTATTTTTATTTTTTTATTAATTCCATTAACGTCTATTAATGACTCCTAGTTACAGTTTTTAAAATTTACTAACGTCTTATTAGCTAGCAAGCAACTAGAACAACCAAAATCAGTTAAAGAAAATTAGGTAAAAAACTAAATACAAATTTTAAATACTGACAAATAAAGGTATGGCATGTTAAGTGTATTATTTTTCAGTCATATAAATTACTAATCTCTAAAAGATTTTAATTAAGAAAAGTAATTTTTTTGAGAGATTTAAAATGATTTGATCAAAATTTATTATTTAAATAAAAAATATGGAGAATTTTTAAAATAATGTAAATTTATGAAGTATTTTATTCAAGTTAAATTGAAGGAATTTCAAATAACACCAAAATGTAAAAAATTTGAAATTGTTTTTTTTATTCTATATAATGTGAATCTTAAATTGTTTATTATTAATTTTTCAAAATTTGCAAGATGGTCCTCATATTTTATGAAAACTTTAAAATCACATCCAAAATTTTCAAAAAATTACATATAAATTTTTAATAATTTTTAAATTTTACAAATTGATCCCTTTAAATTTTTAAAAATTGCAAATTAGTCTCTATTTTATATTTTTAATTTGGCTCAAAATTTTTAAAATTTATGAAAATGACCCTAAGATTTTGACAGTGAATTATTTTAATACTTCATCCAAACAAAAGAATTTAAAAATAAATGAATTTCAATTGAATAATTTGAATTGCTTAAATTTTGAATTCCTTAAAAATTATCAATTGCCTCATCCAAACACACTCTCGTGTGTTTGGATGAAGGATTTTCATGAATGAAAGTAATTTTTTGAGAAAGTTTAAAATGATTTGACCAAAATCCATTGTTTAGATAAATATATAGATAATTGTTAAAATAATGTAAAGTTATTAAGTATTTTATTTAAGTTAAATTTAAAGAATATCAAATGACATCAAAAAGTAAAGAATTTGAAATTTCTCATTTACTATATATAATGCAAATGTTAAATGGTTTATTATTATTTTTTCAAATTTTGCAAGATGGTCTTCATAAAAAAAAAACAATCAAATTCACCCCTAAAATTTTCAAAAATTTGCAAATAAGTTTCGAATAATTTTAAGATTTTAAAAATTGGTCACTTAAAATTTTTAAAAATTGCAAATTGGTCCATATTTTTTACATTTTAAATTTGACCCAAAAGTTTTAAATTTTATGAAAATAATCCTAAAAGTTTAAGCCCCGAATTGGAAAGTGTAGCCTGTAACAGGTTACGTAAAAGTTGTAATCGGTTTCAATTTTAAAAATTCAGATTCTGCAGAATTGAAAAGTGTGGAAACGTTCGTCGTCAAAGCCTGAATTGAAGAGAATGTGAGAAGATTAACAAGGCAAAGAGGTTTTCCTCAAAGACTCCAAGATTGTGAGTTGTTCCGAGACAACAAAGTCAATGACGATGGTGATTTCGTCCACTTTGCACTTCTGGCCGAATCTGAACCCGTTAAAACGGAAGTGGTTTTTTAAGTGATCCAAAATAGATTTATGCTATGAAGGTGGAGCTGGAATCTATTGAGAAGAACAATACTTGGGAGTTGGTTAATCTGTCGGATTAGAAAAAACCAATTGGTGTGAGATGGGTGTTCAAATTGAAGACAAATCTCAAGGGTGAAATAATCAAGCATAAGGCTCGATTAGTTGTAAAGGGATTCTTGCAAAGAGAACGAAGATACTTTGAAGACGTATTCTTACTGGTTGCTAGGATTGAAATCATTATAATAGTTGTTGGAATTGTGAATAACAACAATTGGCCCATCTATCAAATGAACGTCAAATCTGCGATTTTAAATGGACCATTTGAAAAAGAGGTGTATGTAGAACAACCCCCTAGTTTTGTTGTGAGAAACCAAGAGCTAAAGTTCTACAAGTTGAAGAAAGCACTATACGGTTTGAAGCAAGCTCAAAGAGCTTGGAACAAGAGGATAGATAATTTCTTAAGAGACGGCTTCGAGAAATGTGTATCCTAGCATGGCGTGTATGTGAAGACGGATTCAAGTGATTGAGTGTTTATCCTTTTTCTATATGTAGACGACTTGTTGATAACAGACAGCAACGAAAACTTCATTTCTAAGTTCAAGAGTGAACTTATGAAAGAATTTGAGATGACCGACCTTGGCCTCATGACATACTTCCTTGGCATTGAGTTCTAGAAGTCTAAAAGGGGACTGCTCATGCACCAAAGAAGGTATGCGCTTGAGATATTAAAGAAGTTTGAAATGGAGCATTGTAATACTTCCATTACTCCAAATTAATCGAGGCTACAGATATCGAAGAGTGAGGATGAGCAAGATGTTGATTCAACTCAGTATAAGAGGCTGATTGGAACCTTGCGTAACTTATGTAATACGCGATCGGACTTGGCGTTTAGTGTCGGTATTGTGAGTAGATTCATGGAGAGATCGAAGGTGTCTCACTTGGAAGCAGTCAATAGGATCCTAAGATACGTCAAATGATTGATTTGTTGCGGAATTCTCTTTCCCGCATTGGATACAGGAAAAAAAATACAATTTGCTCATTTTTACCGATTTCAATTGGTGCGGAGATAAATATGTTCAAAAGTTTACAGCTGGATACGTCTTTATGTTTATGGAACACGAGTCTCGTGGTGTTCGAAGAAGGATTCGGTAATTGCATTACTGTCTTCTGAATTCGAGTACATTATCGCTTCGTTATGTGAGTGCCAAGTTGTGTGGCTAATGAATCTATTGAAGGAGCTGGGCAGCAATGAGGGTGATGTTGTTACACTCTTGGTTGATAACGTTTCCGCAATTAATCTTGCTAAGAACCCAATCTCTCAAGGGAGCAACAAGCACACTGAGATGAGGTTTCACTACTTGAGGGAACTTGTTAGTGTAGGAAAGTTAAGATTGTGATATTGTAGAAGTGAAGATCAAGTGGCTGATTTGTTGACTATGGGAGTCACAAATGATGTGTTCAAAAGGTTGAAGATGAGCATGGGAATGGAAAGCTTGGAGCACTTGATTAAGGTTGTGCGTTAAGAGTTTTTGAGTAATTCAAGTTTTGTAACTGTTTAACACAGGGGTGTAACTGGTTACAGGTGTCAAAATAAGTCAAATAACCTGAAGAAAAGTGCTTCTGGAGTTGGTGTAACCGATTAAGCATTTGTAGTAACCAGTTACCATTGTTTGTTATTTTCAATTATTTAGCAGCTGTAATCAGTTACAGGTTTTGTGTAACTGGTTACTGGTTCAAGAATTTTACTTTTATGTTATTTGGCTTATGTAACTTGTGTCCCAATAAATTTGTAATACTTGTATAAATTCCTTGGAGGCAGCCTCACCAATGTTAACGGAAATGTTCTCACCCTTAATTAATTTCTCTCTCTCAATTCCTTTCTTCCTCTCCACACACTAATTTCTCCATTATTCACCAATCTTGTGGTTCCAAGTTCTAACAAAAATGACGTCTTGGCTGATCATAACCCTCTTGTTTTCTTCATCAAACAACTTCTAACCACCAGGGGATTGATACCCTACAAGTATCATCATTTCTCCCTTATCATCTAACTTCTTTCTAAGCTACCCTGAAACATGTCGATACGTTACGGAACCAAAAACTCTCAAATGGTTCAGATTCGGTTTGAATCCCGACCATGCTTCCTCTAGTGTTACCTTCTCAAGCTTCTTTGTTGGACACCTATTCAAGAAATAGACAGTTGTGGATATCATTTTCCCCAGATCTCTTTCGACAAGTTCTTCCCCTTTAACATGATTCTTACCATGTTCTTGATCAAGTGGTTCTTCTTTTCGGTAACACCATTTTGCTGTGGTGTATAAGTGTTAGCTGACAAATTTCAACCAAGGAAAGAAAAACAGGTTCGACGGGACATCCTGTAGACTAAGGTCGAAGAAGTCTCGTCAGACCACCCTTTTAGAAGAACATTGAAGCGGGCTCGACAGATGACCATCCCAGTCGAAGTCGAAGGCAAGCCAGAGTTTCTGGGTATGAAGTGAGTTTGCAACGGTCGAGAACGTGGGAAGTTACACAGGTAGTGGGCATGCGTGGGTAGACACATAGCAGGCTAGGGATGACTGGCAGCAAAGTAACCGTTACTTTTTAGGCCTATTTAAGTAGATTTCAATTTCAGTTTTAAAGGTCGCATTTTTTAACATTGAAAAGAATACACTCAAAGTACCAGCATATGAAGAAACGAGTCAATTCTTCGCAAATGTATGCATGCGTCCATTTTTACAATTAAGCAATTTATTTTTTCACACATGAAATAATTGACCTCTCAATTAATTAACTGATAGAGAGGGTTTTTTCTTCTTGTAACAGAAAAGAAAATTGATTAGTTAAAAAATTAATTTTTTAAGTGAATGAATTATGTATTTGTTAATTTTGTTAATATTTTCACATGAGATTAATATATTATTTTTGTTTTATAAATGTATTAGGGTGTAATTCTGGGTGTATTATAGTATTATCTAATAACAACATTTCTAGATCCATAAGATGATTGTGAACAACAATTCAACTTGATATTATTATGGTTTTTTAAATAAAAGAGGTGGAGCCCCCGGTTATTATTATTATCTACAAATGTTGAGTATGATTTATATTATTGAGATTATTTTGGATTGTTAAGTAAAATTCATAACGTTGAGAATATTATGAGTTGTTGAGTATATTATTAAGATAATTATGAATAGAGATAAAATGTTTGTTTAGGATAATTGATGATTATAGTTTAGTTAAATTGAACGATAGTATTAAATTTATGGTTTAGAACACTAAAATCCTAACTAATTTATAAGATATCAATAAGGGGAAAGTCGCCGAGGTTAATTTTAGACACTATTGACTGAGTTGCGTTAATAAAGATCAGCCGTGTTAATTGTCTTTTACTTTTGTTTATTTCTAATCTACTTTATTAATTGTTGTTCTAACAATTGATATTAGATGATAATTAACTTTAGTGCGAAATTCGAAGTAACAAGGTTTGACGAGATATAATTTCGGATAATTGCTAATGAGAATTGATGATTTATTGGCTTAGCAAAATTTATAGAAGGCGCTGCATGAGCAAGCATACCAAATGGAAGATACCGATTGGTCAGAGATGAAGAAGAATGTATTCGAAAAGAGGTATAAGTTTAGTATCAATGAAAGCTAACATAATTTAATAAAAAAGAATAGGATAACATGCTGACACATGGGAAAAATAGGAAATAAAACCAAGAGTGTAGTCTCTTAAGAGAAATACTTGTATAGAAACACACATATAAATTTATAGTCTTAAAAATATTAAATAAGAAAAGAGAAAATTTTAAATTTATATAAAAATGTAGAGGAAATAAAAATGTTATTTATCTTGACAGCTTGCTAGTCACCGTCTTATAATAAGTATTTGATTTGAGTTATGCATAGTTCTTAAAAAAATATTAGATGTGCTGATTTTATTAATAAAATTAATATTATTTACTAAAATATTCTTATTAATTATTGTTAGTGGAGTAGTTGAAAAGAATAAAATTTAATAAATAAAAATATAATAATAAAAAAAATAAATAAATATAATTTTTGTATTGTAAATAGATATATATGTGAGACGGGAAAAAAAGTGTAAATACCGACATACTTGTACTACTCTTCACAAAAAGACAAACATACTACGGCAACATGCTATTAATGCAGCATCACATGTGAATATTGTTAAGAATTTTTTATAATTAAGTGTATGTCACATCTAGTCATTAATCATTTTTTTATTGTTTAGAAAGTGTCACTTGGATCACATTTTGATCACACATATGGAATTAAGAGTGAAAAGCTGTAATAGAGAAGTACATTAGGCATAGTTAACAGTGAATTAATGCTCCGTTAGTTGGATTAGTTGCTGGGTAATTATCAGTTAAACTTAACTGATTCTGTTAACAATGTTTGTATATAAACTAGTCCATGCTTAACAAGCTGGATAAGGAATTAACGGTATAGATTAGCTCTTGTTAGTTGAAAGGGAAAAGACATTTCTATAAAATATAAAAAAATGGGATTATTACTCACACCCTTATCAATTATGACTTATCAATTACGACTATAGTAAAATTAGAAATTTTATATATTAAAAAGGATCTCCAAAACCTTGCAACATAGTTGGTAAAATATATGTAAGTATATTAATGTTTAAAACTGAAAATAATAATTAATGTCATATTGAAAATTAAATATATTATTTATTTTAAAATAGTCTTTTAGATAAATTACTCAATTTACTTTCAATAGTGTATATATATCCATACATCTATACGATGATTGTGAACAACAACTCAACCTAAAACTATTGCGGTTTTTTAAATAAAAGAGGTGGAGCCTCTAGTTGTTTTTATTATTATATAAAAATGTTGAGTATAATTTTATGTTGTTGAGATTATTTTAGATTGTTAAGTATAATTCATAATGTTGAGAATATTATGAGTTGTTGATTATACTATTGAGATAATTATGAATAGAGTTAAATGTTTGTCGAGTATAATTGAGGATTATAGTTTAGTTGAATTAAACTATAGTATTAAATTTATGGTTTAGAACACTAAAATCCTAAATAATTCATAAGACATAAATAAAGGGAAAGTCGCAAAGGTAGACATTATTGACTGAACTGCGTTAATAAAGATTACTCGTATTAATTATCCTTTACTTTTGTTTATTTTTAATCTACTATATTGATTGTTGTTTTAACAATTGATATTAGATAGCGATTAATCTTGGTTCGAAAATCAAAGTAACATGGTTCAAAGAGACATGTAATTTAGGATATATATATATATAGTGGGAAAATAACATTGTGTGAGAGAGAGTTCATGTATACAACAAAACATCATCAAGAAATTAACTCATCTCATTTGAAAAACTAAGGTTCGAGAGAGCTTGGAGTATTCTGGTATTGTCTTCGGCTTAAACTCCTTGCCTTAGGGCAAGGGGCCTTGGCAGTACTGGTTTTGTTCTAGGTTCTGTTCGAATTAGTTTTGCATCTTTCTAGAGAGTGATCATGGAATGGGAAGTTGTGAAGAGAAGAAACAAGGGAATCGAAAAACTTAGAGTATCAATATGGACAGAAAACAGAGGAAAACAAATGGGAGATCAAGAGACAATCTCCTCTTTCTTTTTTACTGAATACCCTGAAGATTATGATGCCAAGGATATGGCAAGAGTGTTCATGGATTATGGAATACTGGTGGAAGTTTTTATACCAGCTAGGAGGGATAAAAGAGGCAAAAGGTATGGATTTGTTAGATTCAGGAATGTTGAAGACGAGAGAATACTGGTTATCACATTAGACAATATCCAAATCAAGGGTAGAAAACTTTTCGTCAACAAACCAAGATTCGACAGACAAAGATTGGTATTCAGAGTCAACAAGAGTAGAGGGCAAACATATCAGATTATACCAAGAACACATGAGGTAAGACCAACATGGAAGAAGACTGGGAAGAACTTGTCATATGCGAATATGGTCAAGAGGAGGAGTAGGATACTAGAAAAAGAACAAGAATGGAATGGCTTAAGCTTTAATATGTAAGAGAAAGAGATCAAGAGCTTCAAAGAAGCATGTGTGGGAGTCATAAAAACACCTGGAAATTCATATAACATTCAGGAACTATTCAACAGAGAAGGTTTCTTTCACGTAAAGATCACACCGATGGGAGGGAAGATGTGCCTTATGGAAGACATTGAAGAAAATGCGGTTGTAAACTTGATTAAGGAGGAAGAAGAATGGCTGAAAAACTGGTTTGAGGATATAAGACATTGATCTTCGGCTGAAGTGGATAAAGAAAGACTCACATGGATCAAATGTTTTGGAGTTCCATGTCATGCTTGGAGAAACGATTTCTTCAAATACATCTTAAGCAGAGTTGGGGAATTTGTTTGTTCTGACAAGGAAACGGAAAAATACTCTAAACTTGATGTAGCAAGAGTCCTAATTAAAACAACATATACCAACAACTTGAATGAGGTGATCAACGTTCAAATCAATGGAGTGCTTTTTTGTATTAAGTTATTAGAAGACAATCATGGTCCGAAAAGAATAAGATTAAATGATAAAAGGGAAGAAGATATTAATTCTGATGAGTCTTATGTTGAGGACACTGAGGAAGACTCAGAAGATGATAAGGATGAGAAAGAAGATGCCATTAATGGTGGCGATCTCAGGGAAGAAGAAGATAAAGAAACTGAAAAAGAAAACCACGATCAGGAGGAAGAAGATGTCAGGAAAAGGTCAGAACTAGGCATGAGAAACGAGGAAGTTAGGAAGGAAAAGCAGGCTGGTAGACTTCATGATTCAGCTGGTTTGGGAAAAGGTATCGAGAAGCAAAAGTTCTCCCAAAAGGAAACTTTTGGAAGATGTGAAAAAGGTGATGAGTTTGAAGTGTCAGAAAAAATAAGGGAGCAATTTAATGTTAGAGACCTAGAAGACAGACAGATGGGACAGGAGATGATAATTAAAAGTCATAGGGGGAAGATTCCAATGTTCGAGGATCAGAATGCAGAAGAAAGTCGTGGGCGGGAGATTTTGAAAAATAACCTAAGAGGCAATGACAAGGAGGTGCAGGGCCTAATTAGCAGTGTTGACTTTAACTTGGAAGAGGATGGGCCCAATCTTAAGAATCAAAATATTCCAGATACTATTGGGCCTTATGGGCCGGGAGAAGGCAATACTAACAGAAGGAAAAAGTCTATGACTAAGATTTACGAGTGTATGCAAATACCATATGCACCCTCCTATTTCTCTACCCTGCTACACTCATCTATCCTGAAAAAATAGGTCACTAGGATTAGTGACACAATAGAGGAACCCATCTTTCTATCTAAAATAGAAGACTGTAGCTCAAAATACTCAGGAGGATCTATCCTTTGTTGTGGTTCAATTTCAGACAATGATGTAATCACAGGGAATGATAGGATCAAAAGGAGTCACGAGGATGTTCCTAAAAAGGTGTGGGCTTTATTGAAGGATATGGGAATAGAGGGAGAGGAAGATTATGAGGCTCTTGAAAGCATTATAAGGAGCTTAGAAAGAAGAGATAGAACCAAATTCCAGAATTTGAGGGAGGCATATCTTACTATTACATGAATATCACTACCTTAAACATACGAGGGTCCAACTCATTCATTAAAAAAAAGAGTTAAAAAGCTGATAGAGATGGAGAAAGTGGAGTTTTGTATGTTACAAGAGACTAAAGTTCAATACATGAGCAACAACTTTGCCATGAGCATTTGGGGTGGAGGTAATCTTGACTGGTCTGCTTCAGAATCACATGGTCTCTCAGGAGGTATGATCTCAATATGGAACAAAAATTCTTTCAATGCTTTATTCATTTTTTCTGGTCATGGGTTTTTAGGGGTACATGGGATATGTAACCAAAAAGCAATTTATGTAGTAAACATATACTCTTCATGTTTATTAATTGAGAAAAGGAAATTATGGGAGGAGTTAATAAGACTGAAATCTAAGTATAATAATGGTCAGTGGATCAATGAGGGTGGGGGGATTTCAATTCCATAAAGGAGAAAGGAGAAAGAAAGGGTAGAGGGGCTCTAAAAAGAGTAGACATGGAAGACTTTGGAACTCTTATTGAAGAGATGGCGCTAATAGATTTGCCTGTAGTAGGAAATAGATTCGCTTGGTTTAATTCAAATGGAAAGTGTAAGAGTAGGCTAGATAGGATCTTGGTTTCAGATGAATTATGTAGAGCATGGAAACTCACTCATCAGAAGGTGGGAAAGAGGGATGTTTCAGATCATAGACCAGTCTCTTTGTTCATTAATGATAAGAATTGGGGTCCTAAGCCATTCAAATTCATTAATGCTTGGCTGGATCACCCTGGTTTCTTATTATTTGTTAAAGAGGTGTGGGATTCAGATCAGCCAAATGGAGATGCTTATAACATATTGTTTCAAAAATTGAAGTTGCTAAAATAAAATTGAAATGGTGGAATATTAATATTTTTGGGATTCTGGATCTCAAAGTTGAGGAAGATTTTGAGAAACTCAATTCTTTATAAGATGTATTAGCTGAGTGGGACTGTGAGGCTCTATTCAGAATCTTGAAGGAGAGACGTGATACCATACAAGACATGTGGAAGAATATGAATTATAAAGAAAACCTGTTAGCTCAGAAGGCAAGATCAAAGTGGACTGTGGAGGGAGACAATAACACAAAATTCTTCCATTCAGTTATTAATGCAAGAAGGAGAGTAAACAACATTTCTGTATTGAATGTTGGATTGGATGAACAAGAGAAGGTAGAAGTCATAAAACAACACATTCATGATCATTATGAAGCCAAATACAAGGAGGAATAGAGGAGAGATATTAACCTGAATCTAAATGCAGTAGAAAAACTGAATGAAGAAGATAATAGAGTGCTATCTGAACATTTTTCTGCTGAAGAGATCCAAGATGCAATTTTCTCTTGTGATGATAATAAAAGTCCAGGGCTAGATGGGATCAACTTAAAGTTTATTCAGAAAGCCTGGGAGATTATAGGAGGGGATTTCATCAATTGTATCTTGGAATTCCAGAAGAAGGCAATATTACCTAAAGCTTTTTGTTCATCTTTCTTTGTTCTCATACCTAAGAAAGACAATCCCCAATCATTAAATGAGTTTAGGCCAATTGAATTGATTAGGAGTATTCATAAAATACTCTCAAAATGTTTGGCTAGGAGATTGAGCAGGATTATAGGGAAATTGGTATCTAGTTCACAAACAGCTTTTGCACCAGGTAGACAATTGCTTGATGGAGTGCTGGTGGCAAATGAAGTGTATGACTTCATGTTGAAAAGGAAGAAAAAAGGATTCATGTTTAAAGTAGACTTTACACAAGCTTATGATTGTGTAAATTGGAGTTTCTTGATCAAAACTTTAGAGGCCATGAACTTTAGTCAGACTTGGATAGAATGGATTAGAGGGCTAGTTTGTAATAGTTATGCTTCTGTCCTGGTGAATGGAATCTCTTTTAAAGATTTCAAAATTCACAGGGGTCTCAAACAAGGAGATCCACTGTCTCCTTTCCTATTTATGTTAGTATTAGAAAGTCTGGCAATGACGGTGAGGAATGCTGTAAGTAACAACTTATACAGAGGCATAAATCTGGATGAGGAGAACTCCATTTACATTTTATAATTTGCAGATGACACAGTGTTATTTAGTGATGAGAGTTGGGTCAATTTGTGGTCTATCAAGACAATATTGAGAGGTTTTGAAATAGTATCTGGTTTAAAGGTGAATTACTGCAAGAGTAACCTGTTTGGAGTTGGAATAGACAGCAACATGTTGGAAGCAGCCTCAGAATTTTTGGCTTGTAAAATTGGCAATTTCCCTTTTAAATTCTTAGGACTAACTATTGGAGGAAGACGTAATACAACACCCTTTTGGAAATCTGTGTTAGATACTATCAAAGCTAGATTGTCTGTATGGAGAGGAAGACTTTTATCTATAGGAGGGAGAATAACTCTAATAAATTCTGTAATCACTAACCTCCCTGTACACTACCTATCATTTTATTTTTCTCCATCATCATTTATTAAGAAGATAAAGACAATCCAAAGGAACTTCCTTTGGGCTGGAGATTGTGATAAGAGAAGCATATCATGGGTAAAATGGTTAATGGTTTGCAAACCAAGGAACCAAGGAGGATTGGGAATCAAAGATGTGTCTATTTTCAACCGTGCTTTAGTTGCAAAATGGATATGGAGAATGGAATATGAGAAGGAGGCAGTTTGGAGTGGTGTTATCAAGGCCAAATATGGAAGTCATATGCAGCAGTTCAATATACTTCATAATAACAACAACTCAAGGTTTGAATCAAGGTGGTGGAAAGATCTCAGGTGGCTTGCAAGAACATCAAATGATAAAGGAATCTACAATTTGTTATCTTGGCAAATTGGTAATGGAGGAAAGGCTTTATTCTGGCACTCAAGATGGACAGGAGGAAAAGCACTTAAACTTCTTTATCCTGATGTTTTTGATGCCTCTGCTGATAAGAATGTTTTGATTAAAGATTGTGGTGATTGGGAAGAAGATGTTTGGAAGTGGAACCTTGTAGGCAAGAATGTGATTGGTAGGGAAACAGAAGGTGAACATGAAGAGGAGCTAGTTTGTTTAATGGAGGAAATGAATCTCAATAGACAAGAAGAAGACTTAATTTTATGGCCAAGAGGTCCTTATAACAAGTTTAGTGTAAAGGCTTGTTATTTGGGTTTGATTATAAGAGAAGAGGATGTTGAAGTAAGTTCTAATCTTGGAGAAGCTCTGAGTTACATGTGAAAGAATAGAGCTCCTCTTAAAGTAAAATTTTTTGGGTGGAGATTACTTCTTGATTGGCTGTCAACCAGAAAGAACTTATCTGTTCGAGGCATCATAACAGGTCCTCTTCAGCAGGTGTGCTTGTTTTGCTTTCAAGAAATCGAAGACATAGCTCATGTGTTCTTATCGTGTAGGAAAGTCGTTCTATTTTGGAGGGAGATAGAAAACTGGTTGGGTATGAAGTTTCCTTGCTCTGATAACTGCATTGAATCTTTATCACAGTGGGCTAGCTTGCAAGGAAAAGGTAACATGTTAGCTTATATATGGCTTGTGGGATGTTGGAACATCTGGAAGTTTAGGAATCAACCCTTGTTCAATGATGTCTTGGTGGCACATGAAGAGATTTTCTATTCTGTCATCAACACTTCTTGGAATTGGAGCATTCTAAACAATGTCAACAATAGGAGAGAAGATTTCTATGCTTGGTACAAGAGGCCTAAGGATTTGATTTAGAAGTGGAATCTGTTATGGAATCATTAGGCTCAATTCTAAGGGTATGTGGGGTATTAGAATTCATTTGGTTTTGGAATTGTATTAGTGGGTAACGTTCTGCATAACAATGTGTATGTAGGGATGTTGTAATTGTAGATTCCTGCACATTTGCATGTTCTGATTTTGGGTTGTTTAATGCCTTTTAATGAAATTGTTTATTAACAAAAAAAGATATAATAGACATGCACTACATCTGTCTTATACGATGATTGTGAACAACAACTCAACCTAAAACTATTACGGTTTTTTAAATAAAAGAGGTGGAGCCTCTAGTTGTTTTTATTATTATCTAAAAATGTTGAGTATAATTTATGTTGTTGAGATTATTTTAGATTGTTAAGTATAATTCATAATGTTGAGAATATTATGAGTTGTTGATTATACTATTGAGATAATTATGAATAGAGTTAAATGTTTGTCGAGGATAGTTGAGGATTATAGTTTAGTTAAATTAAACTATAGTATTAAATTTATGGTTTGGAACACTAAAATCCTAAATAATTCATAAGACATAAATAAAGGGAAAGTCGCAAAGGTAGACATTATTGACTGAACTGCGTTAATAAAGATTACTCGTATTAATTATCCTTTACTTTTGTTTATTTTTAATCTACTATATTGATTGTTGTTTTAACAATTGATATTAGATAGCGATTAATCTTGGTGCGAAAATCAAAGTAACATGGTTCAAAGAGACATGTAATTTAGGATAATTGCAAATGAGAGTTGAAGATTTGTTGGCTTAGCAAAGTTTGAAGAAGGTGTTTCTTGAGAAAACAGTACAAATGGAAAATACCGATTAGTTAGAGATGAAGAAGAATGTAATTAGGAAGAGGTATAAGTTTAATATCAATGAAAATTAATATAATTTAATAATTAAAAAAGGAGAACACGCTGACACGTAGGGAAAATTGAAAATAAAATCAAGAGTGTAGATTGTCTCTTAAGAGAAATATTTGTATGGAAACGCACATAAATCCATATTCTTAGAAATATAAAATAAGAAAAGAAAGGATTTAAAATTTATTTTCGTTTTAAATAAAAACATGAAGGTGGTTATGATAATGAAGGAAATAGAATATTTTAATATTGATTTTTTGATTAATAAAATAGTTATAATTAACTATTTGTAAAACTACGTGTTATATTTGTGTCTATTTAAAAAATTTTCGGCTCTTAAAATGTGGAGGGGTATATGCTCTTGTTTTGTATTCTATTCACTCATGGTTTTTTGAGACCATAATTTATTGCCTAGGCCTACCATTGAAATTATGTGGAGAAAAGAAAAATGTTATTTATCTTGACAATTTTGATTGTCAGATATAATAGACATGCACTACATCCGTCTTATAATAAATATCAAATTTGAGTTATGTATAGTTCTTAAAAAAATAATTAGATGTGTTGATTGGAATGATAAAGTTAATATTATTTTGAATAGAGTGAAAGTTAATAAATAAAAGTATAGTAATGAAAAGATAATAATAAATATTGTAATATTGTAAAAAAAAATTGAAGTGAATTTTTTTTTATGTGAAAAAGTAAATTGATTAATTAAAAATTAAAAAATAAAATAAAATTTTGAGTGAATGAGTTATGTATTTGTTAATTTTGCTAATATTTTCACTTGAGATTAATATATTATTTTTGTTTTGTAAATTTATTAGGTTGTAATTTTGGATGTATTGTTTTGTTATCTAATACTAACATTTAGAAGTCTTTTATAACAAGTCATTGTCTATAATTTGTATGTAGTTGAGATCATGTATCAGTACTAAGACAATGACATGCAAATTAATAGTAACAAATTGTAAATATTTCTTCTATACTAAATGGTTTATTATTAACTTTTCAAATTTTGCAAGATGGTTTTCATAAAGAAAATTTCAAATTCAACCCTAAAATTTTTAAAAATTTGCAAATAAGTTTCGAATAATGTTAAGATTTTAAAAATTGGTCCCTTAAAATTTTTAAAAATTGCAAATTGGTCCATATTTTTTACATTTTAAATTTGACCCATAAGTTTTAAATTTTATGAAAATAATCCTAAAAGTTTAAGCCCGAATTGGAAAGTGCATCCTATAATAGGTTACATAAAAGTTATAATCGGTTTCAATTTTAAAAATTCAGATTCTGCAAAATTGGAAAGTGTGGAAACGTTCGACGTCAAAGCCCGAATTGAAGAGAATGTGAGAACATTAACAAGGCAAAGAGGTTTGCCTCAAAAACTCCAAGATTGTGAGTTGTTCCGAGATAAAAAAGTCAATGACAATGGTGATTTCGTCCACTTTGCACTTCTGGCCGAATCCAAACCCGTTAAAACGGAAGTGGCTTTAAGTGATCCAAAATGAATTTGTGCTATGAAGGTGGAGCTGAAATATATTGAGAAGAATAATACATGGGAGTTGGTTGATCCACCGGATGAGAAAAAACGAATTGGTGTGAGATGGGTGTTCATATTGAAGACAAATCCCAAGGGTGAAATAATCAAGCATAAGGCTCGATTAGTTATAGAGGGATTCTTGTAAAGAAACGGCAAAGACTTTGAAGACGCATTCTCACTGGTTGCTAGGATTGAAATTATTATAATAGTTGTTGGAATTGTGAATAACAACAATTGGCCCATCTATCAAATGGACGTCAAATCTGCGATTTTAAACGGACCGCTTGAAAAATAGGTGTATGTAGAACAACCCCCTAGTTTTGTTGTGAGAAACCAAGAGCTAAAGTTCTACAAGTTAAAGAAAGAACTATATGGTTTGAAGCAAGCTCCAAGAGCTTGGAACAAGAGGATAGATAATTTTCTAAGAGACGGCTTCAAGAAATGTGTATCCGAGCATGGCGTGTATGTGAAGACGGATTCAAGTGATTGGGTGATTATCCTTTTTCTATATGTAGACGACTTGTTGATAATGGACAACAATGAAAACTTCATTTCTAAGTTCAAGAGTGAAATTATGAAAGAATTTGAGATGACCGACATTGGCCTCGTGACATACTTCCTTGGCATTGAGTTTCAGAAGTCCAAAAGGGGACTGCTCATGCACCAAAGAAGGCATGCGCTTGAGATATTGAAGAAGTTTGAAATGGAGCATTGTAATGCTGCCATTATTCCAAATAAATCGAGGATAAAGATATCGAAGAGTGAGGATGAGCAAGATATTGATTCAACTCAGTATAGGAGGATGATTGGATCCTTGCGTAACTTGCGCAATACGCGATCGGACTTGGCATTTAGTGTCGGTATTGTGAGTAGATTCATGGAGAGATCGAAGGTGTCTCACTTGGAAGCAGTCAATAGGATCCTAAGATACATCAAATGATCGATTTGTTGTGGAATTCTCTTTCCCGCATTGGATACTGGAAAAAATGCAATTTGCTCAATTTTACCGATTTCAATTGGTGCGGAGACAAATATGTTCGAAAGTTTACAGCTGGATACATCTTTATGTTTGGTGGAACACCAGTCTCATGGTGTTCGAAGAAGGATCTGGTAATTGCATTATTGTCTTCTAAAGTCGAGTACATTATCGCTTCGTTATGTGAGTGCAAAGTTGTGTGGCTAATGAATCTATTGAAGGAGCTGGGCAACAATGAGGGTGATGTTGTTACACTCTTGGTTGATAACGTTTCTGCGATTAATCTTGCTAATAACCCAATTTTACATGGGAGCAACAAGCACACTGAGATGAGGTTTCATTACTTGAGGGATCTTGTTAGTGTATGAAAGTTAAGATTATGATATTGTAGAAGTGAAGATCAAGTGGTTCATTTGTTGACTATGTGAGTCACAAATAATGTGTTCAAAAGGTTGAAGATGAGCATGAGAATGGAAGGCTTGGAGCACTTGATTAAGGTTGTGCGTTAAGAGATTTTTAGTAATTCAGTTTTGTAACTGTTTAACACGGAGGTGTAACTGGTTACAGATGTCAAAATAAGTCAACTAACCTGAAGAAAAGTGCTCCTGGAGTTGGTGTAACCGATTAAGCATTCGTAGTAACCAGTTACCATTGATTGTTATTTTTAATTATTTAGCAGCTGTAATCGGTTGCAGGTTTTCTGTAACTGGTTACTGGTTCGAGAATTTTACTTTTATGTTATTTGGCTTATGTAACTTGTGTCCCAATAAATTTGTAATACTTGTATAAATTCCTTGGAGGTATCCTCACCAATGTTAACGGAAATATTCTTACCCCACTACTACAAAACGCTAAAACTACAACGTCAGGCTTACGACGTATCATTTTACGCAGTTGTAATAGGTTAAAAATTTTACGCTCAGGCAAAAGCTGGGTCATTTAATGACGGTTGACTTAAACCACCATAGTAATAAATAAAATGTAGCAAGCTTCAGTTCCCTGCAACTACATTTTTTCCATTTTTTAGAGTACATTTAGCGCGTGTCACTTAAGCCCATTATTTAAAAAATAAATTGTAAATGATTTTACAACGGTTAAGATGAACAACCGTAGTAATAAATGAAATGTAACAAGCTTCGATTCCCTGCAACACATTTTTTCTATTTTTTAGGATACATTTAGCGTGTGTCACATAAGATTCCACTACGGTTTGTTTCTCCAACCGAGATTAAAAGCTTTACTGATAAATTAAAACAAAACTTATTCTGTATTTCTTTCATAAGACGCCCTAATCGAACAAGTGAGCCAGAGATGCCCTAACCTTTACCCTCTTCGTATCCATTCATTTGGAGCTCAAATATTGACCGTCTTCAGTCATTTGCTTCTTCAACTTCGAAGTAAGGTACTCTTCAACATCTTCATTTCTTTTTTCTTGGTTTATGCTCAAATATTGACCGTCTTCATTCATTTGCTTCTTCAGCTTCGAAGTAAGGTACTCTTCAACATCTTCATTCCTTTTTTCTTGGTTTATGCTCAAATATTGACCGTCTTCGTTCATTTGATTCTTCAGCTTCGACGTACGGTACTCTTCAACATCTTCATTCCTTACGTTCATTTGATTACAGCTTCGAAGTACGGTATTCTTCAATATCTTCATTCCTTTTTTCTTTGTTCATATTGTATATGCTCAAGTCAGAATGAGATGTTTCATATACTTTACGTTTAGTATGAGAGTACATCTTCATTGATTTTTTCTTTGTTCATATTGTATATGCATATGCTTGAGTTTTTGGATTAGATTTTGGTGTGTCATTCACATTATTATACATGTATAAATTTTAGAAGTTGTAATGGATCGTATTTGGATGAAAGCCAATAGATTAGGCCCGGTTTATGAGAACGGAGTTCGTGAATTCCTTGAATACGCTGATAAACATCTTCCCGACAATAATGGTATCTTTTATTGTCCTTGTGTTGTTTGCGCGAATATCAAAAAGGGTACAAAGAAAGAAATACACAATCACCTTTGTTGTGATGGTATATGTCAAAATTATATAATATGGACGTGGCATGGTGAGGTGGATAATAAGGAAAGTCGGGCGTCACAAAGTCAAAGAGTGGAGGAAGATGAATATATGGAAGATCGACTAGAGGACATGTTCCGTGATATTGGGGAATCTTCTTTTATGAATGCTCATATTTATGATAATTTATGTAGTGATAAAGACACCCCTTTATATAAGGGATGCACAGAGTTCACACGATTGTCGACGGTGTTAAAGTTGTTTAATCTGAAGGCAAAAAATGGATGGTCGGATAAAAGTTTCATGGAATTACTTGAATTGCTACAGCAAATGTTACCAGAAGATAACAAATTGCCGGATCGTTGCTATGAGGCCAAGAAGATATTGTGTCCACTGGGTCTGGAGTATATCAAGATACATGCTTACCCTAATGATTGTATATTATACCGAAAAGAGTTTGAAGACTTGTATCAATGTCCGAAATGTGGTGTGTCGCGTTACAAGCTGAAAGTTAACAATGGTGATGACAATGATCACTATGACAATGTTAGTAGGAAGCATCCTCCTGCTAAAGTGTTATGGTACTTGCCAATATTTTCACGATTAAAGAGACTTTTTGCTAATTCGAATGACGCAAAGAATCTTAGATTGCATCCAGATGAAAGGATTCGTGATGGAAACATTCGCCATGTAGCTGATTCGTTGCAATGGAAGAAAATTGATTCGTTGTTTCCAGATTTTGGTGTCGAGCCAAGAAACCTTAGGCTTAGGCTTGCCACCGATGGAATGAACCCCTTTGGTAATCTGAGCACTAATCATACTTCGTGGCCTGTTCTTCTCACTATTTACAACCTATCTCCTTGGTTGTGCATGAAGCGCAAGTATATACTGTTAAGCATGATGATTTCTGGACCACGACAACCTGGTAACGACATAGATGTTTATCTAAGTCCATTAATTGATGATTTACGACTCTTGTGGGATGAAGGCGTTGAAGTTGATGATGCATATTCTAGGGAAAAGTTTAATATGCGTGCAATGTTATTTTGCACAATTAACGACTTTCCGGCTTACTGTAATTTGGCTGGATACAGTGTCAAAGGACATAAAGCGTGTCCTATATGTGAAGATGATACTTGTTATCACCAACTTAAGTTTGGAAAAAAGACCGTTTACCTTGGGCATCGAAAATTTCTAAAACCGGGTCATCCTTATCGTAGATTGCAAAAGGCTTTTAATGGAGAGCAAGAGTTTGGTGAGGCTCCTAAACCTTTAACCGGGGATGAAGTTTATCAACGGCTGGAACACATTATTGTTGTCTTTGGGAAGAGAGAAAAAGAAAAAGGTGGGAAGAGAGGAAAAGAAAAAGGGGCAGTTGCGAAAAATATATGGAAAAAGAGGTCAATCTTCTTTGATCTTCCATATTGGTCAACTCTTGATGTTAGACATTGTCTTGATGTGATGCACGTGGAGAAAAATGTGTGTGATAGTTTGATTGACACACTTCTAAACATTCCAGGCAAGACTAAAGATAGTAAGACTTCCCGTCTTGATATGGAGAAGATGGGTATACGAAAACAGTTGGTTCCAATAGAGAAAGGAAAAAGAACTTATCTGCCTCCAGCATGTCACACTCTATCTAAAAAGGAAAAGAAGATGTTCTGCGAGTGTTTGCAAGGTATTAAAGTTCCGTAAGGTTACTCATCAAACATCAAGAAACTTGTATCAATGAAAGATCTCAAGTTAATTGGTTTAAAATCTCATGATTGTCATGTATTGATGCAACAACTTCTACCAGTGGCTATCCGTGGGATCCTTCCAAAAAATTTGATGGTAACTATAACGAGACTATGTTTATTCTTTAATTTCTTATGTAATAAAGTTCTTGATTTCAAAAAATTGGATGAATTAGAAGATGAGGCTGCCATAATCTTGTGTCAATTGGAGATGTATTTTCCGCCATCATTTTTTGACATTATGGTTCACTTACTTGTTCATCTCGTAAGAGAAATCAGAATTTGTGGTCCAGTTTATTTAAGGTGGATGTATCCAATAGAGCGATATATGAAGATCTTTAATACGAAGAATCATCACCGACCGGAAGCTTCTATTGTTGAAAGGTACATCACAGAAGAAGCTGTTGAGTTTTGTACAAACTATTTGTCGGATGCAGATTCTATAGGAATTCCAAAGTCTCGTCATGCTGACACAGATGCAAGACGTATTCAAGGTCTAAATGTTAGGTCAATGGCTCGGGATGTAAATATTCAATCACATTTCTATATATTGAATAATATAGATGAGGTTTAACCTTACATAGATACTCACAAAAGAGTTTTGAAGAAAAAATATCCTCGAATGAGTGACAAGTTGTTGCTGATAGAGCATAACAATAGATTCATGGATTGGTTTAATAAAAGTGTATCTAATGATCGTAGTGCATCCGAGATACTTAAATGGTTGTCGTACGAGCCAAAATTTTGTGTCATTACCTGGAGTGCATACGACATTGGTCATTATACGTTTTATACAAAATCAAAAGATGATCGTAGTACAATGCAAAATAGTGGGGTTATGGTTGAAGCCAAATCGATGTATTTCTCTAGTTCGAAAGATAAGAATCCGTTATTGGCAACTACTGCATTTTATGGTGTCATTGATGAGATTTGGGAGATTGATTATGTTATTTTCAAAGTGGCTTTATTTAAATGCAAGTGGGTTCCCAATAATAGTAATGGTGTAGACATTGATGACTTAGGATTCACCCGGGTCGACCTTGGCAAGGCATCATTTAATACAGAACCATTCATCATGGCTTCTCAAGCAAAACAAGTTTTCTATGTTACCGATCCATCGGACATATCGGGGAAATGGTCAATCGTTCTCCAAGGAAAATACATTCCTCTTAGTGATGAAAGTCTTGATATTCCGTCCACACCTTCTTACACAACACAAGTTCCTACCTCATATGATGAATTTAATGGAGATATCGTGCATGCTATACGACTCGATCATGAAGAAGACATATGGGAAAATTAACAAGTACATAATTTATTATTTATTCATAATATATTAATTGTATGTTATAGTTTAGAAGTATTTTTACTAACAAGTATAATTATTTGAAATCATAGGTATTTTGAGTCCAGACACCAAGCCAAGAGACAAGACACTAAGAGACAAGATACCAATACACCAAGTTACAATTATGTGAATTTATGTAATATGTGTAAACTGTAATATGGTATATGTGATATTTTATTTATGTAGGTTGTTTGTTCTGATAAACTGTAATGTGGTATATGTGATATTATGAATATGATACGATTAATATTATTATGAAAACTTTATCACAAAATGTGACTTGTATTTTTCTGCTGTGTTGTGATATGGAGAACAATAATACAGGTAAAAAAATGAGATTAATTATAAAAGCAGGATCATATTTGTTAATTTTGCAGAAAATTTAACGACGGTTATATTTCATAACCGTTATAATATCTGGTTCGCTGTCTAGGAAAAAATAAATATCAAAACTGCGCTGCAGGGAATCGAACCGAGGACAATTATTTTTATTACAACGCTGTATTGTAAAATCCGTTGTGATAGTTAGCACGTTTTCCAGTTTATTACAACGCCTACTATTCCGTGGTTGTAAGTATCATATATACAACGACAATCTACATAACAACGCCCTCGCCGGCGTCATTATATGTCATTCCCAACCGTTGTTAAATGGGTTTTTTGTAGTAGTGCCCTCAATTAATTTCTCTCTCTCAATTCCTTTCATCATCTCCACACTCTAATTTCTCCATTATTCACCAATCTTGTGGTTCCAAGTTCTAACAAAAATGACATCTTGGCTGATCACAACCCTCTTGTTTTTTTCATCAAACAACTTCTAACCACCAGGGGAGTGATACCCTACAAGTATCATCATTTCTCCCTTATCATCCAACTTCTTTCTAAGCTACCCTGAAACATTTGATACGCTAAGAAACCAAAAACTCTTAAATGGTTCAGATTCGGTTTGAATCCCGACCATACTTCCTCCAGTGTTACCTTCTCAAACTTCTTTGTTGGACACCTATTCAAGAAATAGGCAGTTGTGGATATCATTTTCCCCATACCTCTTTCGACAAGTTCTTCCCCTTTAACATGCTTCTTACCATGTTAATGATCGATTGATTCTTCTTTTCGGCAACACCACTTTACTGTGGTGTATAAGTGTTAGCTGACAAATTTCAATCAAGGAAAGAAAAACATGTACGACGGGACATCCTGCAGACTAAGTTCGAAAAAGTCTCGACAGACCACCCGTCAGAAGAACATTGAAGCGGGCTCGATAGATGACCATCCCAGTCGAAGTCGAAGGCAAGCCCGAGTTTCTGGGTATGAAGGGAGTTTGCAACGGACGAGAACGTGGGAAGTTACACATGTAGTGGGCATGCGTGGGTAGACACGTGGCAAACTGTGGATGAGAGACAACAAAGAAACCGTTACTTTTTAGGTCTATTTAAGTAGATTTCAATTGCAGTTTTAAAGGAAGCATTTTGTAACATTTAAAAGAATACACTCAAAGTACCAGCATATGAAAGAAACGAGTCAATTATTCGCAAATGTATGCATGCGTCCATTTTTACAATTAAGCAATTTATTTTTTTTCACACATGAAATTATTGACCTTTCAATTAGTTAACTGATAGAGAGGTTTTTTTCTTCTTGTAACAGAAAAGAAAATTGATTAGTTAAAAAATTAATTTTTTAAGTGAATGAATTATGTATTTGTTAATTTTGTTAATATTTTCACATGACATTATTATATTATTTTTGTTTTATAAATGTATTAGGGTGTAATTCTAGATGTATTATAGTATTATCTAATAACAACATTTCTAGATCCATACCATGATTGTGAACAACAATTCAACTTGATATTATTATGGTTTTTTAAATAAAAGAGGTGGGGCTGGTTATTATTATTATCTACAAATGTTGAGTATGATTTATATTATTGAGATTATTTTGGATTGTTAAGTAAAATTCATAATGCTGAGAATATTATGAGTTGTTGATTATATTATTAAGATAATTATGAATAGAGATAAAATGTTTGTTTAGGTTAATTGATGATTATAGTTTAGTTGAATTGAACGATTGTATTAAATTTATGGTTTGGAACACTAAAATCCTAACAAATTTATAAGATATAAATAAGAGGAAAGTCACAGAGGTTAATTTTAGACATTATTGACTGAGCTGTGTTAACAAAGATCAGTTGTGTTAAATGTCTTTTACTTTTGTTTATTTTTAATCTACTATATTAATTGTTGTTCTAACAATTGATATTAGATGATAATTAATTTTGGTTCGAAATTTGAAGTAACAAGGTTTGACGAGACATAATTTCGGATAATTGCTAATGAGAGTTGAGGATTTGTTGCCTTAGCAAAGTTTACAGAAGGCGCTGCATAAGAAAACATACCAAATGAAAGATATTAATTGGTCAGAGATGAAGAATAATGTATTCGGGAAGAGGTATAAAATTAGTATCAATGAAAGCTAACATAATTTAATAAAAAAAAAAAGAAAAGGATAACACGCCGACACATAGGGAAAATTGGAAATAAAATCAAGAGTGTACATTGTCTCTTAAGAGAAATACTTGTATAGAAACATACATAAATCTATAGTCTTAAAAATATAAAATAAGAAAAGAAAAAATTTTAAATTTATATAAAAGTTAATTTCTTTTTAAATAGAAATATGGAGGTGATTGTGATAATGAAGGAGATAGAAATATTTATTTTTAGTTTTTGATTAATAAAATAATTGTAATTGATTGTTAGTAAAACAAAATGTTATATTTGTGTTTATTTAAAACATTTTCGGCTCTTAATATGTTGAGAGGTATATGCTCGTGTTTTGCATTCTATTCACTCATGGTTTTTTGAGACAATAATTTATTGGCCTAGGCTTACCATTAAAATTATGTAGAGAAAATAAAAATGTTATTTATCTTGACAGCTTGTTAGTCTCCGTCTTATAATAAGTATCTGATTTGAGTTAAACATGGTTCTTAAAAAAATATTAGATGTGTTGATTATATTGATAAAGTTAATATTATTTACTAAAATATTTTTATTAATTATTGTTAGTGGAGTAATTGAAAAGAATAAAATTTAATAAATAAGAATATACAGTAATAATAGAAAAAATAATAATAAATATAATTTTTGTATTGTAATTAAATAGATATATATTTGAGACGGAAAAAAAGTGTAAATACCGGAATTTTTACCTAAATACCCAACTTTTTCAATTTTAATCCCAAACTATCCTACCTTTTAAAATTAATTCTCAATATACCCCACTTTCAAGTTACTTGCGGATTTATCTGCAGATTAGACATTACCTGCGAATTTACCTACGGATTTATTAAATATCTGCAGGAAAATCCGCAGGTAACTAGGAAAATTAAGAAAAATATAGGTAAAGGGAAAAATTAAGAACAATATATGCATATTACCTGCGAATTTACTTATGAATTTACCTTCGAATGCAGATAAATCCGCAAATAAATCCGCAGGCTATGTCAAATCTGCAGGTAAATCTGCAAGTAAATGAAAAGTAGGGTATATTGAGAATTAATTTGAAAGGTAGGGTAGTTTGGGATTAAAATTGAAAAAGTTGGGTATTTGGGTAAAAAATTCTAAATACCGGCATACTTGTACTACTCTTCACCAAAAGACAAACATACTACGGCAACATGCTATTAATGCAGCATCACATGTGATACTCGTTAGAAATAGTAACATTTATTTCCTCCATATAATTTCAATGCTAGCCTAATAATTATTGTCTCAAAAAATCTTGAGTGAATATTGTTAAGAATTTTTTATAATTAAGTGTATGTCACATATTGTTTAGAAAGTGTCACTTGGATCACATTTTGATCACACATATGGAATTAAGAGTGAAAAGCTGTATTAGAGAAGTACATTAGGGAGAGTTAACAGTGAATTAACTGCTCCGTTAGTTGGGTTAGTTGCTGGGTAATTATCAGTTAAACTTAACTGATTCTGTTAACAATGTTTGTATATAAACTAGTCCATGCGTAACAAGCTGGATAAGGAATTAACGGTATAGATTAGCTCTTGTTAGTTGAAAGGGAAAAGACATTTCTATAAAATATAAAAAAATGCAAGTATAAAATTAGAAATATGTGGTAAACAAGAATGCTGGAAAGTGGGATTATTACTCACACCCTTATCAATTACGACTATAGTAAAATTAGAAATTTTATATATTAAAAAAGATCTCCAAAACCTTGCAATATAGTTGGTAAAATATATGTAAGTATATTAATGTTTAAAACTGAAAATAATAATTAATATCATATTGAAAATTAAATATATTATTTATTTTAAAATAGTCTTTTAGATAAATTACTCAATTTACTTTCAATAGTGTATATATATCCATACATCCATTTATATATATATATATATATATATATATATATATATATATATATATATATATATATCCATACATCTATACGATGATTGTGAACAACAACTCAACCTAAAACTATTACGGTTTTTTAAATAAAGGAGGTGGAGCCTCTAGTTGTTTTTATTATTATCTAAAAATGTTGAGTATAATTTATGTTGTTGAGATTATTTTAGATTGTTAAGTATAATTCATAATGTTGAGAATATTATGAGATGTTGATTATACTATTGAGATAATTATGAATAGAGTTAAATGTTTGTCGAGGATAATTGAGGATTATAGTTTAGTTGAATTAAACTATAGTATTAAATTTATGGTTTGGAACACTAAAATCCTAAATAATTCATAAGACATAAATAAAGGGAAAGTCGCAAAGGTAGACATTATTGACTGAACTGCGTTAATAAAGATTACTCGTATTAATTATCCTTTACTTTTGTTTATTTTTAATCTACTATATTGATTGTTGTTTTAACAATTGATATTAGATAGCGATTAATCTTGGTTCAAAAATCAAAGTAACATGGTTCAAAGAGACATGTAATTTAGGATATATATATATATATATATATATATATATATATATATATATATATATATAGTGAGAAAAGAACATTGTGTGAGAGAGAGTTCATGCATACAACAAAACATCATCAAGAAATTAACTCATCTCATTTGAAAAACTAAGGTTCGAGAGAGCTTGGAGTATTCTGGTATTGTCTTCGGCTTAAACTCCTTGCCTTAGGGCAAGGGGCCTTGGCAGTACTGGTTTTGTTCTAGGTTCTGTTCGAATTAGTTTTGCATCTTTCTAGAGAGTGTTCATGGAATGGGAAATTGTGAAGAGAAGAAACAAGGGAATCGAAAAACTTAGAGTATAAATATGGACAGAAAACAGAGGAAAACAAATAGGAGATCAAGAGACAGTCTCCTCTTTCTTTTTTACTGAATACCCTGAAGATTATGATGCCAAGGATATGGCAAGAGTGTTCATGGATTATGGAATACTGGTGGAAGTTTTTATACCAGCTAAGAGGGACAAAAGAGACAAAAGGTATGGATTTGTTAGATTCAGGAATGTTGAAGACGAGAGACTATGGCTATCACATCAGACAATATCCAAATCAAGGGTAGAAAACTTTTCGTCAACAAGCCAAGATTCGACAGACAAAGATTGGTATTCAGAGTCAACAAGAGTAGAGGGCAAACATATCAGATTATACCAAGAACACATGAGGTAAGACCAACATGGAAGAAGACTGGGAAGAACTTGTCATATGCGGATATGGTCAAGAGGAGGAGTAGGATACCAGAAAAAGAACAAGAATGGAATGGCTTAAGCTTTAATATAGAAGAGAAAGAGATCAAGAGATTCAAAGAAGCATATGTGGGAGTCATAAAAACACCTGGAAATTTATATAACATTCAGGAACTATTCAACAGAGAAGGTTTCTTTCACGTAAGGATCACACCGATGGGAGGGAAGATGTGCCTTATGGAAGACATTGAAGAAAATGCGGTTGTAAACTTGATTAAGGAGGAAGAAGAATGGCTGAAAAACTGGTTTGAGGATATAAGACAGTGGTCTCCGGCTGAAGTGGATAAAGAAAGACTCACATGGATCAAATGTTTTGGAGTTCCATGTCATGCTTGGAGAAACGATTTCTTCAAATACACCTTAAGCAGAGTTGGGGAATTTGTTTGTTCTGACGAGGAAACAGAAAAACACTCTAAACTTGATGTAGCAAGAGTCCTAATTAAAACAACATATACCAGCAACTTGAATGAGGTGATCAACGTTCAAATCAATGGAGTGCTCTTTTGTATTAAGTTATTAGAAGACAATCATGGTCCGAAAAGAATAAGATTAAATGATAAAAGGGAAGAAGATATTGATTATGAGGAGTCATATGTTGAGGACACTGAGGAAGACTCAGAAGATGATGAGGATGAGAAAGAAGATGCCATTAAGGGTGGCGATCTCAGGGAAGAAGGAGATGAAGAAACTGAAAAAGAAAACCACGATCAGGAGGAAGAAGATGTCAGAAAAAGGTCAGAACTATGCATGAGAAACGAGGAAGTTAGGAAGGAAAAGCAGGCTGGTAGACTTCATGATTCAGCTGCTTTGGGAAAAGGTATCGAGAAGCAAAAGTTCTCCCAAAAGGCAACTTTTGGAAGATGTGAAAAAGGTGATGAGTTTCAAGTGTCAGAAAAAATAAGGGAGCAATTTAATGTTAGAGACCTAGAAGACAGACAGATGGGACATGAGATGATAATTAAAAGTCATAGGGGGAAGATTCCAATGTTCGAGGATCAGAATGCAGAAGGAAGTGGTCGGCGGGAGATTTTGAAAAATAACCTAAGAGGTAATGACAAGGAGATGCAGGGCCTAATTAGTAGTGTGGACTTTAACTTGGAAGAGGATGGGCCCAATCTTAAGAATCAAAATATCCCAGATACTATTGGACCTTATGGGCTGGGAGAAGGCAATGCTAACAGAAGGAAAAAGTCTATGACTGAGATTTACGAGTGTATGCAAATACCATATGCACCCTCCTATTTCTATACCCTGCTACACTCATCTATCCTGAAAAAATAGGTCACCAGGATTAGTGACACAATAGAGGAACCCATCTTTCTATCTGAAACAGAAGATTGTAGCTCAAAATACTCAGGAGGATCTATCATTTGCTGTGGATCAATTTCAAACAATGATGTGATCACAGGGAATGATAGGATCAAAAGGAGTCACGAGGATGTTCCTAAAAAGGTGTGGGCTTTATTGAAGGATATGGGAATAGAGGGAGAGGAAGATGATGAGGCTCTTGAAAGCATTATAAGGAGCTTAGAAAGAAGAGATAGAACCAGATTCCAGAATTTGAGGGAGGCATATCTTACTATTACATGAATATCACTACCTTAAACATACGAGGGTGCAACTCTGTCATTAAAAAAAAGAGTTAAAAAGCTGATAGAGATGGAGAAAGTGGAGTTTTGTATGTTACAAGAAACTAAAGTTCAACACATGAGCAACAACTTTGCCATGAGCATTTGGGGTGGAGGTAATCTTGACTGGTCTGCTTCAGAATCACATGGTCTCTCAGGAGGTATGTTCTCAATATGGAACAAAAATTCTTTCAATGCTTTATTCACTTTTTCTGGTCATGGATTTTTAGGGGTACATGGGATATGTAACCAAAAAGCAATTTATGTAGTAAACATATACTCTTCATGTTTATTAATTGAGAAAATGAAATTATGGGAGGAGTTAATAAGACTGAAATCTAAGTATAATAATGGTCAGTGGATCATTGGGGGGGGGGGGGGGATTTCAATTCCATAAAGGAGAAAGGAGAAAGAAAGGGTAGAGGGGCTCTAAAAAGATTAGACATGGAAGAGTTTGGAACTTTTATTGAAGACATGGAGCTAATAGATTTTCCTGTAGTAGGAAATAGATTCACTTGGTTTAACTCAAATGGAACTTGTAAGAGTAGGCTAGATAGGATCTTGGTTTCAGATGAATTATGTAGAGCATGGAAACTCACTCATCAGAAGGTGGGAAAGAGGGATGTTTCAGATCATAGACCAGTCTCTTTGTTCATTAATGATAAGAATTGGGGTCCTAAGCCATTCAAATTCATTAATGCTTGGCTGGATCACCCTGGTTTCTTATTGTTTGTTAAAGAGGTGTGGGATTCAGATCAGCCAAATGGAGATGCTTATAACATATTGTTTCAAAAATTGAAGTTGCTAAAATAAAGTTGAAATGGTGGAATATTAATATTTTTGGGAATCTGGATCTCAAAGTTGAGGAAGATATTGAGAAACTCAATTCTTTAGAAGATGTATTGGCTGAGTGGGACTGTGAGGCTCTAGACAGAATCTTGAAGGAGAGACGTGATACCATACAAGACATGTGGAAGAATATGAATTATAAAGAAAACCTGTTAGCTCAGAAGGCAAGATCAAAGTGGACTGTGGAGGGAGACAATAACACAAAATTCTTCCATTCAGTTATTAATGCAAGAAGGAGAGTAAACAACATTTCTGTATTGAATGTTGGATTGGATGAACAAGAGAAGGTAGAAGTCATAAAACAACACATTCATGATCATTATGAAGCCAAATACAAGGAGGAACAGAGGAGAGATATTAACCTGAATCTAAATGCAGTAGAAAAACTTAATGAAGAAGATAATAAAGTGTTATCTGAACCTTTTTCTGCTGAAGGGATCCAGATGCAATTTTCTCTTGTGATGGTAATAAAAGTCCAGGGCCAGATGGGATCAACTTAAAGTTTATTTAGAAAGCCTGGGATATTGTAGGAGGGGATTTCATCAACTATATCTTGGAATTCCAAAAGAAGGCAATATTACCTAAAGCTCTTTGTTCATCTTTCTTTGTTCTCATACCTAAGAAAGACAATCCCCAATCATTAAATGAGTTTAGGCCAATTGCATTGATTAGGAGTATTCATAAAATACTCTCAAAAATTTTGGCTAGGAGATTGAGCAGGATCATAGGGAAATTGGTATCTAGTTCACAAACAGCTTTTGCACCAGGTAGACAACTGCTTGATGGAGTGCTGGTGGCAAATGAAGTGTATGACTTCATGTTGAAAAGGAAGAAAAAAGGATTCATGTTTAAAGTAGACTTTACACAAGCTTATGATTGTGTAAATTGGAGTTTCTTGGTCAAAACTTTGGAGGCCATGAACTTTAGTCGGACTTGGATAGAATGGATTAGAGGGCTAGTTTGTAATAGTTATGCTTCTGTCCTGGTGAATGGAAGATCTTCTAAAGATTTCAAAATTCACAGGGGTCTCAAACAAGGAGATCCATAGTCTTCTTTCCTATTTATATTAGTATCATAAAGTCTGGCAATGATGGTGAGGAATGCTGTAAGTAACAACTTATACAGAGGCATAAATCTGGATTAGGAGAACTCTATTTGCATTTTACAATTTGCAGATGACACAGTGTTATTTAGTGATGAGAGTTGGGTCAATTTGTGCTCTATCAAGACAATATTGAGAGGTTTTGAAATAGTATCCGGTTTAAAGGTGAATTACAACAAGAGTAACCTGTTTAGAGTTGGAATAGACAGCAACATGTTGGAAGCAACCTCAGAATTTTTGGCTTATAAAATTGGCAATTTCCCTTTTAAATTCTTAGGAATAACTGTTGGAGGAAGACACAATACAACACCCTTTTTGAAATCTGTGTTAGATACTATCAAAGCTAGATTGTTTGTATGGAGAGGAAGACTTTTATCTATAGGAGGGAGAATAACTCTAATAAATTCTGTAATCACTAACCTCCCTGTACACTACCTATCATTTTATTTTTCTCCATCATCAATTATTAAGAAGACAAAGACTGTAATACCCCGTAAATTATTTTGCTCCGGATAATATTAGTGGTGATCAACTGAGTCCTAGTGTGCTCTGAGAAATTATCTTTAGAGATAATTAGAGTAACTGTTGAACATAGAGTAAATCCAATTAATATTATCTGACTCTGAGAGATTTTAATTGTTTGAACTTTAGAGACTTTTTGGACAATAAGTAGCATTGAAATTGATGATGTCTTACTATATTATTCCTTTCCACTCTTTTCTACTTGGAAGAAAATAAGAAAGAGATAGCAAGGCATTTGGAGAGAAAGAAAAGAGAAGGAAAGGAAGAGAAAAGAGGAAAAGCTCAAGAACACAACTCATCAAGAACCTCATCAATCATCTTTCAAACTTCACCATCTTCATCTATTCCAGGTGGGTTCAAGATAGATGCTCTAGATGTAGAATTTCATGAGATTTAGAGTTAGGTTGGAATAGTGAGAAAATGAGTAAAAATGTCAAAATCATGAATTTAACGGATGAAATGCAATATAATTGTTGTTAAATGCTTGTTGTTATGATCATACTATGTTTTGATGGTTATAATAAGGATTGGAGGTGTTTTGATTGGAAATTATGGGTTTTGGGACGAAGAACAACGCTGTTTGGGAAGTGGAATTTTCCAGTCTTCGCCTAGCGAACCTGGGGCGAGTCGCAGCGAACAGATTTTCGAGGGTTCGCCTAGCGAACCCGTCAGTGAAGGTCAGCGAATGTTCGCTAATGACGTTCGCCTAGCGAACTTTGTGCCTTTTCAGTGCTTTTTGGTTCTACCTTGCTTCGCTAACTGGTTCGCGAAGCGAAGGGCAAGGCGAAGGTTCGCCAGAGCGTTCGCGAAGCGAACTTTATGTCTGTTTTTGTTCTGTTTGTTCATTTTCCAGGGGCTTCGCCTAGCGAAGGCTAGAGCGAATGCTCGCTGGGACGTTCGCCTAGCGAACATGGCAGGTTTGTAGTTTTGTTTCCCTCATAACTTTTGACTCGTTTATCCGTTGTGAGTGTTCTTGGTATCGTTGTGAAGCTAGGAACATATTCTAGCTAATGGTAGTGAGAAATATCTGGTTATTGCCCAATTAAATAAATCAGAGGGAACCGTAAATCGGTATAATTGTGGTATGTTGAATTACGAATGTTCCACTATGTGATTGATGATTTTATGCCCATGCTCTTATTGTTAAACATGTTTGAATATGTATGCATGTTAAATATGAATAAGTAGAGGGAGGATCATTACCGTAAACAATTGTCGAAAAGTGTGGAATGACATAGTGACAACGCTCGTGCATGAGAGGCCGAGGCGTGTGTCTAGTAATCATAACCAGTTTATCTTACGGTGTAGTTTTATGAGACTCGAGCACCTCCTATGAAACGTATGCATAATTACTTGGTAGGTTTGATTCCCTACGTGTAGTACGATTGGAGCATATGCATTGGGTAGAGACTTGTGATGGTTAACAGGCCATGAGAAGTGACGGTTCACGGTTAACAGGCCGATGATCCCGAATCCAATTCGTATGCCAAGTAAATACAAGGATCCATGACTCGGGTCGTCTTCTAGATGTAGAAGCGGACGGGAACAGGGGATGCCTTAGTACGGTTATTGATTAGCGAGATTCCTGAGTTAACAGGCTCAGAACTTACTTTGATACTAAAGTGAGTTAACAGGCTCACGAGTGTGAATGCAATTATGGTGCGTGTGTACTCAAAGTCATCCCCCATCCCTTTTGACTTGAGTTAGGCTCGTTAGAACCTTGTAAAGCCGAGAGGACTATAAGATAGCGAACTCATTGAGATTTGAGGTATCTCACCCCACTGTTGTTGTTTACATCACAGGTTCTGCAGGTTCGGCGAAGGGTAAGGACAAAGTGGTTTGACTTTTCCTTACGGATCGTAGCTTTTGAGATGGCATGGCTTCCGCTATGACGTTTATTTTTTTGAGATCATTGTTTTGATCCAGTTCTTAGTGCATTTTGGACATCTTGTATATGTTATGCCGTAGACTTTAGATCTTTGTATTTAGGGCATTTAATGTATACAATGTGTTGACTAGGAACTTGTACATATATATTTCAGTACCAAACTTATTATTCATGTATGATATATGCTTTGATGTATGTGTGTGTGTATATATATATATATGGGCGTTACAGTTGGTATCAGAGCAGGTCGTATCCTCGACCTTGCCATGAAATAGTATAAGTGTTTTCTTTCCGTTTCATATGTGTTGTGTCGCCATTGGTCTTACGTGTTATATTTATGGTATTGAGCCTGATCAACTTAATCCTATCTGTATGACATTTAGGAACATGGCGGACAGACGCAGAAACAACAGAGGTAGACCGAGGATTACTCCAGCAGGGACAAATCCGCTAGGGGACGAAGGGAATGCTCCTTTGTATCAATTTATGCAACAGATGCAGCAACAGCAGAATCAGTTTGTGCAGCAGATGGTACATCAAATGGCTGGTGGTGTGCATCCTCCAGTGGTTGTTCCGGAAGCTGCAGGGGGAACCTTTAGAGATTTCATTCGTATGAATCCTTCGGAGTTTCAGGGAGGGTTAGATCCAGTAAGAGCTCATGAATGGATATCCGGTATGGACCGGATTTTCTTGATAGTTCAGTGTAGTGAAGAAAATAAGGTTGTTTTCGCTTCTCACTTGTTAAAGGGTCCTGCCATGAGGTGGTGGGAAAGCGCTTCAGCCTTGATGACAATTCTAGAGGTACCGAAAGTGTGGGAACAATTTAAGATAACTTTTATGGAGAAGTACTTTCCAAGTTCCTTAAGGTCTAAAAAAGAATTCGAGTTTCAGCAGCTGAGACAAGGTAACTTGACTGTGGCTTCTTATGCGGAAAAGTTCGAGGTTATGGCTGCTTACTCTAGACAAGCCATGTATGCTCCTGATGAGAGGTGGAAGATTGATCAGTTTCTGTTTGGTTTAAGGGCTGAAATTTTGCATAGTGTGTCTCAGAGGGAATTCACTAGCTATGCTGAATTGTTACGACAGTGTTATGTGGCGGAGCATAGTTTAAAGAAGGTACAAGCAGAAGGGGAGTTAAGTAGAGTGAATCAAAGTGATCGTGGGCGATCGAATCAACAATTTAGACCGAGACAACAATCTTTCAAAGGGAAACAAGTTCAGAGTTCCAGGACTAGTGCGCCTCCGGTATGCCGTACGTGTGGTAAGAATCATCATGATAGGTGCAGTTTTGAAGGACTAAGGTGTTATCAGTGTAACAAGGTGGGCCATGTATCGAGGAATTGTCCTCAAAATAGGAATCAGACACAAGAAAAGAATACCGGGCGAGTTTACACATTGGATGCAAGAAAAGCAAAGGGTGATAATTCCTTGATTGCTGGTACGTGTTTCATAAATGGATATCCTTGTTTTGTGTTATTTGATTATGGAGCAACACATTCCTTTATATCAGTGCAATGTACGAAGCGACTGGGGTTGCAAGCTATTCCATTGTCACCACCCATGGTGGTTACTACTGCCATGGATGAGATTGTTGAAACGCCGTTAGTGTGTGAAAATTGTGTCCTATCGGTGAATGAAAGAGTTTTCCAGATTGATCTTATTTGTCTACCGCTTAAGAAAGTGGATGTTGTTCTGGGAATGGATTGGCTTTCTGCTAATTCGGTTTTTATAGGTTGTGAAGAGAAGTTAATTATCATTCCGTCTGAAGAGGCTACTTCGAGGGATGTGTTGACTACTATTCTAGAAGGTACGGTGGGAATGATTAATTTCTTGTTTGAGAATGAAAAGTCTGTTCTTATGGTTCTCACTAAGGAAGAGAATGCTAACCTTCAGGTTTTGAGTATTCCAGTCGTCTGCGAGTTTCCGGAAGTGTTTCTCGAGGATATCACTTCTCTTCCTCCGGAGAGGGAAGTGGAGTTCTCTATTGACCTGATACCGGGAACGGCTCCAATATCCGTTTCTCTGTATCGGATGGCACCACTCGAATTAAGAGAATTAAAGGATAAATTGGAATAATTGATGGCTAAACATTTTGTGAGACCAAGTGTTTCGCCTTGGGGAGCTCCAGTGTTGTTGGTAAAGAAGAAGGATGATGGAATGCGGTTGTGTATTGATTACCGTCAATTGAATAAGGTCACCATCAAGAACAAATACCCATTTCCAAGGATAGACGATCTGTTAGATTAATTGAAAGGAGCCTGTGTGTTCTCGAAGATTGATTTACGGTCGGGTTATCATCAGATTCGGGTGAAGAGTTCAGATGTACCGAAAACTGTGTTTAGGTCTCGTTATGGTCATTATGAATTCCTTGTGATGCCTTTCGGTGTGACTAATGCTCCGGAAGTTTTCATGGATTATATGAACCGGATATTTCAACCTTACTTGGACCAATTTGTGGTGATCTTTATTGATGAAATTCTTATTTATTCTCATAATCCTCAAGAGCACGGAGAACACCTAAGAATCGTTTTATCCATCTTACAAGAGAGGCAACTTTTTGCTAAGTTAAGTAAGTGCGAGTTCTGGATGTCAGAGGTAAATTTTCTTGGTCACGTCATATCTCAAGGAGGTGTGGCGGTGGATCCATCAAAAGTTGAGGCGGTGATTATTTGGGAAAGACCAAAGGACGTTGCAGAAGTTAGAAGTTTCTTGGGGTTAGCAGGTTATTATAGAAGGTTAATTAAATGCTTTTCCCAATTGGCTTTACCGATGACGAGACTCACTCGGAAGGATTGTTCGTACGAATGGAATTTGGCTTGTGAGAGAAGTTTTATGAGTTTGAAGAAAAGATTGACTACCGCTCCCGTTTTGATCATTCCTGATCCTAGCAAGTCGTATGAGGTATACTGTGATGCATCGAAGAAGGGATTAGGAGGTGTGTTAATGCAAGATGGACATGTGGTGGCTTATGCTTCTCGACAGTTGAAAGTCCATGAAGAGAATTATCTAACACATGATTTAGAATTGGCAGCAGTTGTATTTACCTTGAAGGTGTGGCGTCACTATTTGTATGGTGTACATTTTGAGATGTTAAGTGACCACAAGAGCTTAAAGTACCTCTTTGATCAAAAGGAGTTGAACATGCGTCAAAGGCGGTGGATGGAATATTTGAAAGATTATGACTTGGAACTGAAATACCATCCGGGTAGAGCAAATAAAGTGGCGAACGCACTGAGTAGGAAAGTGTTGTATAACGATGAATTGATGATGTTAGAGTATGCCTTAATGGAAAGGTTTAGAGATCTAAATCTTCAATTTAATTGGACTCCAGATTGTGTGGTGATGGGGAATTTGAATGCCACTTCTACTCTTAGGGAGGAAATCCGACAAGGACAAGAGTTGGATGATGGGTTACAAGAAATGTTGACTCAACCGGGTTTTCGACGAACCACCGATGGAATCATCGTGTTTAACCAAAGGATTTGTGTTTCGGATGATGCAATGTTGAAAAGAAGGATTTTGGAAGAAGCACATAAGAGTACTTTTACTATTCATCCTGGCTCTTCGAAAATGTATCAAGATGTAAAGAGGGACTATTGGTGGTCCGGGATGAAAAGGGAAGTTGCGGTGTACGTGTCGGAATGTGCGGTATGCCAACAAGTGAAGATTGAACACCAAAGGCTGGGTGGCTTGTTGCAACCTTTAGAGATTCTGGTGTGGAAATGGGATAGTATTTCAATTGACTTCGCAGTGGGATTACCCCGTGCACAGGGTGGTTATGATTCAATTTGGGTAATTGTGGATCGGTTGACGAAATCTACTCATTTCTTGGTCGTAAAGACTACTTATAAGGCGAGTCATCTCGCAAGATTATTCATTTCGGAGATTGTGAGATTACATGGTGTTCCTTCTAGTATTGTTTCGGATAGAGATCCAAAGTTCACTTCTAGATTTTGGAGAGCTTTTCAACAAGCGATGGGGACGAAGTTATATATGAGCACGTCGAATCATCCGCAAACGGATGGTCAGACGGAACGAACAATACAGACCATGGAAGATATGTTGAGAGCTTGCGTGTTGGAAGGTGGCGGAAATTGGATAAAACTATTGCCATTGATTGAATTCGCTTACAACAACAGTTATCACGCAAGTATTGGTATGGCTCCGTATGAGGCATTATATGGGAGAAAGTGTAGAACGCCATTGTGTTGAGCGGAGGTTGGCGAAGATAGGATTTTGGGACCCGAGGTTATTCATGAAACTACAAAAAAGATAAGAATGATTCATGAAAAAGTTAAACAAGCCCAAGATCGTCAGAAAAGCTATGCGGACAATCGTAGGAGACCTTTGGAATTTGATGAGGGTATTCATGTATTTTTGAAGGTTACTCCGAGATTGAGATTGAAAAGACCATTTAAATCGCGGAAGTTAAGTCCAAGATATGTGGGACCGTATCAGATCTTGGAGAGAATTGGTGAAGTAGCTTACAGATTAACCTTGCCACCTTCTCTGTCCGAGATGCACGATGTTTTTCATGTATCACAGCTTCGGAAGTTTGTTCCAGACCCTCTTCAGCAAATTCTACCCGATACTATTGAGATAGAAACAGATTTAACATTTGAACCTCAACCGAGTCGTATCACCGGAAGAGAAACTAAAGTGTTAAGGAATAAAGAGATTCCTCTGGTTAGAGTTCAGTGGGATGAGACGCATCCGGGAGATGCAACGTGGGAACTAGAATCGGAGATGCGAGACGCTTATCCTCACCTTTTCAGGTAATTGTTTAAATTTGTGGGCGAATTTCTATTTAAGGGGGGGGGGGGGGGAGGATGTAATACCCCGTAAATTATTTTTCTCCGGATAATATTAGTGGTGATCAACTGAGTCCCAGTGTGCTATGAGAAATTATCTTTAGAGATAATTAGAGTAACTGTTGAACTTAGAGTAAATCCAATAAATAGTATCTGTCTCTGAGAGATTTTAATTGTTTGAACTTTAGAGACTTTTTGGACAATAAGTAGCATTGCAATTGATGATGTCTTACTATATTATTCTTTTCCACTTAGAAGAAAATAAGAAAGAGATAGCAAGGCATTTGGAGAGAAAGAAAAGAGAAGGAAAGGAAGAGAAAAGAGGAAAAGCTCAAGAACACAACTCATCAAGAACCTCATCAATCATCTTTCAATCTTCACCATATTCATCTATTCCAGGTGGGTTCTAGATAGATGCTCTAGATGTAGAATTTCATGAGATTTAGAGTTAGGTTGGAATAGTGAGAAAATGAGTAAAAATGTCAAAATCATGAATTTAACGGATGAAATGCAATATAATTGTTGTTAAATGCTTGTTGTTATGATCATACTATGTTTTGACGGTTATAATAAGGATTGGAGGTGTTTTGATTGGAAATTATGGGTTTTGGGACGAAGAACAGCGCTGTTTGGGAAGTGGAATTTTCCAGGCTTCGCCTAGCGAACCTGGGGCGAGTCGCAGCGAACATATTTTCGAGGGTTCGCCTAGCGAACCCGTCAGCGAAGGTCAGCGAATGTTCGCTAACAACGTTCGCGTAGCGAACTTTGTGCGTTTTCAGTGTTGTTTGGTTCTGCCTTGCTTCGCTGACTGGTTCGTGAAGCGAAGGGCGAGGCGAAGGTTCGCTAGGGCATTCGCGAAGCGAACTTTATGTTTGTTTTTGTTCTGTTTGTTCATTAGCCAGGGGCTTCGCCTAGCAAAGGCTGGAGCGAATGCTCACTAGGACGTTCGCCTAGCGAACATGACAGGTTTTGTAGTTTTGTTTCCCTCATAACTTTTGACTCGTTTATCCGTTGTGAGTGTTCTTGGTATCGTTGTGAAGCTAGGAACATATTCTAGCTAATGGTAGTGAGAAATATCTGGTTATTGCCCGATTAAATAAATCGGAGGGAACCGTAAATCGGTATAATTGTGGTATGTTGAATTACGAATGTTCCACTATGTGATTGATGATTTTATGCCTATGCTCTTATTGTTAAACATGTTTGAATATGTATGCATGTTAAAATATGAATAAGTAGAGGGAGGATCATTACCGTAAACAATTGTCGAAAAGTGTGGAAATGACATAGTGACAACGCTCGTGCATGAGAGGCCGAGGCGTGTGTCTAGTAATCATAACCAGTTTATCTTACGGTGTAGTTTCATGAGACTCGAGCACCTCCTCTGAAACGTATGCACAATTACTTGGTAGGTTTGATTCCCTACGTGTAGTACGATTGGAGCCTATGCATTGGGTAGAGACTTGTGATGGTTAACAGGCCATGAGAAGTGACGGTTCACGGTTAACAGGCCGATGATCCCGAATCTAATTCGTATGCCAAGTAAATACAAGGATCCATGACTCGGGTCGTCTTCTAGACGTAGAAGCGGACGGGAACAGGGGATGCCTTGGCACGGTTATTGATTAGCGAGATTCCTGAGTTAACAGGCTCAGAACTCACTTTGATACTAGAGTGAGTTAACAGGCTCACGAGTGTGAATGCAATTATGGTGCGTGTGTACTCAAAGTCATCCCCCATCCCTCTTGACTTGAGTTAGGCTCGTTAGAACCTTGTAAAGCCGAGAGGACTATAAGATAGCGAACTCACTGAGATTTGATGTATCTCACCCCACTGTTGTTGTTTACATCACAGGTTCTGCAGGTTCGGAGAAGGGTAAGGACAAAGTGGTTTGACTTTTCCTTACGAATCGTAGCTTTTGAGATGGCATGGCTTCCGCTATGACGTTTATTTTTTTGAGATCATTGTTTTGATCTAGTTCTTAGTGCATTTTGGACATCTTGTATATGTTATGCCGTAGACTTTAGATCTTTGTATTTAGGGCATTTAATGTATACAATGTGTTGACTAGGAACTTGTACATATATACTTCAGTACCAAACGTATTATTCATGTAGGATATATGCTTTGATGTATGTATATATATATATATATATATATATATATATATATATATATATATATATATATATATATATATATATGGGCGTTACAAAGACAATCCAAAGGAACTTCCTTTGGGCTGGAGATTGTGATAAGAGAAGCATATCATGGGTAAAATGGTCAATGGTTTGCAAACCAAGGAACCAAGGAGGATTGGGAATCAAAGATGTGTCTATTTTTAACCGTGCTTTAGTTGCAAAATGGATATGGAGAATGGAATATGAGAAGGAGGCAGTTTGGAGTGGTGTTATCAAGGCCAAATATGGAAGTCATATGCAGCAGTTCAATATACTTCATAATAACAACAACTCAAGGTTTGAATCAAGGTGGTGGAAAGATCTCAGGTGGCTTGCAAGAACATCAAATGATAAAGGAATCTACAATTTTTTATCTTGGCAAATTGGTAATGGAGGAAAGGCTTTATTCTGGCACTCAAGATGGACAGGAGGAAAAGCACTTAAACTTCTTTATCCTGATGTTTTTAATGCCTCTGCTGATAAGAATGTTTTGATCAAAGCTTGTGGTGATTGAGAAGAAGATGTTTGGAAGTGGAACCTTGTAGGCAAGAATGTGATTGGTAGGGAAACAGAAGGTGAACATGAAGAGGAGCTAGTTTGTTTAATGGAGGAAATGAATCTCAATAGACAAGAAGAAGACTTAATTTTATGGCCAATAGGTCCTTATAACAAGTTTAGTGTAAAGGCTTGTTATTTGGGTTTGATTCAAAGAGAAGAGGATGTTGAAGTAAGTTCTAATCTTGGAGAAGCTCTGAGTTACATGTGAAAGAATAGAGCTCCTCTTAAAGTAAAATTTTTTGGGTGGAGATTACTTCTTGATAGGCTGCCAACCGGAAAGAACTTATATGTTTGAGGCATCATAACAGATCCTCTTCAGCAGGTGTGCTTGTTTTGCTTTCAAGAAATCGAAGACATAGCTCATGTGTTCTTATCGTGTAGGAAAGTCGTTCTATTTCGGAGGGAGATAGAAAACTGGTTGGGTATGAAGTTTCCTTGCTCTGATAACTGCACTGAATATTTATCATAGTGGGCTAGCTTGCAAGGAAAAGGTAACATGTTAGCTTATATATGGCTTGTGGGATGTTGGAACATCTGGAAGTTTAGGAATCAAACCTTGTTCAATGATGTCTTGGTGGAACATAAAGAGATTTTCTATTCTGTCATCAACACTTCTTGGAATTGGAGCATTCTAAACAATGTCAACAATAGGAGAGAAGATTTCTATGCTTGGTACAAGAGGCCTAAGGATTTGATTTAGAAGTGGAATCTGTTATGGAATCATTAGGCTCAATTCTAAGGGTATGTGGGGTATTAGAATTCATTTGGTTTTGGAATTGTATTAGTGGGTAACGTTCTGCATAACAATGTGTATGTAGGGATGTTGTAATTGTAGATTCCTGCACATTTGCATGTTCTGATTTTGGGTTGTTTAATGCCTTTTAATGAAATTGTTTATTAACAAAAAAAGATATAATAGACATGCACTACATCTGTCTTATACGATGATTGTGAACAACAACTCAACCTAAAACTATTACGGTTTTTTAAATAAAAGAGGTGGAGCCTCTAGTTGTTTTTATTATTATCTAAAAATGTTGAGTATAATTTATGTTGTTGAGATTATTTTAGATTGTTAAGTATAATTCATAATGTTGAGAATATTATGAGTTGTTGATTATACTATTGAGATAATTATGAATAGAGTTAAATGTTTGTCGAGGATAGTTGAGGATTATAGTTTAGTTAAATTAAACTATAGTATTAAATTTATGGTTTGGAACACTAAAATCCTAAATAATTCATAAGACATAAATAAAGGGAAAGTCGCAAAGGTAGACATTATTGACTGAACTGCGTTAATAAAGATTACTCGTATTCATTATCCTTTACTTTTGTTTATTTTTAATCTACTATATTGATTGTTGTTTTAACAATTGATATTAGATAGCGATTAATATTGGTGCGAAAATCAAAGTAACATGGTTCAAAGAGACATGTAATTTAGGATAATTGCAAATGAGAGTTGAAGATTTGCTGGCTTAGCAAAGTTTGAAGAAGGTGTTGCCTTAGAAAACAGTACAAATGGAAAATACCGATTAGTTAGAGATGAAGAAGAATGTAATTAGGAAGAGGTATAAGTTTAATATCAATGAAAATTAATATAATTTAATAATAAAAAAAGGAGAACATGCTGACACATAGGGAAAATTGAAAATAAAATCAAGAGTGTAGATTGTTTCTTAAGAGAAATATTTGTATGGAAACGCACATAAATCCATATTCTTAGAAATATAAAATAAGAAAAGAGAAGATTTAAAATTTAATTTCGTTTTAAATAAAAACATGAAGGTGGTTATGATAATGAAGGAAATAGAAAATTTTAATATTGATTTTTTTATTAATAAAATAGTTATAATTAACTATTTGTAAAACTACGTGTTATATTTGTGTCTATTTAAGAATTTTTCGGCTCTTAAAATGTGGAGGGGTATATGCTCTTGTTTTGTATTCTATTCACTCATGGTTTTTTGAGACCATAATTTATTGCCTAGGCCTACCATTGAAATTATGTGGAGAAAAGAGAAATGTTATTTATCTTGACAGTTTTGATTGTCAGATATAATAGACATGCACTACATCCGTCTTATAATAAATATCAAATTTGAGTTATGTATAGTTCTTAGAAATATTATTAGATGTGTTGATTGGAATGATAAAGTTAATATTATTTACTAAATACCCTTATTAATTATATTTATTGAAGTAGTTGAATAGAGTGAAAGTTAATAAATAAAAGTATAGTAATGAAAATATAATAATATATATTGTTATATTGTAAAAAAAAATTGAAGTGAATTTCTTTTTATGTGAAAAAGTAAATTGATTAATTAAAAATTAAAAAATAAAATAAAATTTTGAGTGAATGAGTTATGTATTTGTTAATTTTGCTAATATTTTCACTTGAGATTAATATATTATTTTTGTTTTGTAAATTTATTAGGTTGTAATTTTGGATGTATTGTTTTGTTATCTAATACTAACATTTAGAAGTCTTTTATAACAAGTCATTGTCTATAATTTGTATGTAGTTGAGATCATGTATCAGTACTAAGACAATGACATGCAAATTAATAGTAACAAATTGTAAATATTTCTTCTATACTAAAATTAAAAATTCACATCCAATACCAAATCATTTCAAGACAAAGTAGTTTATATGTCCTCAAATGCCAAACACATGCCTCAATTTTTGATGGTGCAAGTATGTTAACTTTAGACCATATATTTAGTGTATTACATAATATCATGCATGTAACAAATTTCTTGCAGTTTTTCCTGCCGTTTCTGTTTCTCAGCTAAAACATTTGTATGTAATGTAAATTTGCAAGTAAATATGTCTGAATCAAAATCCACATGTAAACTCGCAGGATTCCAAATCTGCAGATAAATCTGCAGCTAATATATTTTGAAATTTAAAAAAAATTAACTAAATTTAATTGATAAATTTAGACTGCAATTCTCCTTTGCCATAATTTAATGTGAATACTCTTTAATTTACAAGAATGTGGCTCGCTTCCACTAAGTATATGCATTGCTTCTACTAAATAAGATAAATATATATAAACAATTAATAGTGGCATTCCCCAACTTACCAATCAGGTGCAAAAAAAAAAATCAACAGTGCAATTATAGATTCAAATATTAGTGTGATAAAGTTTCTACTAATGACTGAGGATGGATAGAAGACAGTCCAATTTGGGCGAGAGAAACCGAAAAATAGAATTATCAAAATTGCAATCAAGTCTTCTTTAAAATAATGAATTGTTTTGGTAACTATCACATGCAATTATTATTCATTACGGGACCATGAAAGCCAATGGGCGCAGTGTACCCTATGTATGTCACGTCTTGTCGTTACAAATTATCATTTGCCTCATCCAAACACACTCTTAACGTGTGTTTGGATGAAGGATTTTAATGAATGTAAGTATTTTTTTGAGAAAATTTAAAATAATTTGACCAAAATACATTGTTTAGATAAATATATAGATAATTGTTAAAATGATGTAAATTTATGAAGTATTTTATTTAACTTAAATTTAAGAAATTTCAAATGACATCAAAAAGTAAAGAATTTGAAATTTCTCATTTCCTATATATATAATTCAAATGTTAAATGGTTTATTATTAACTTTTCAAATTTTGCAAGATGGTTTTCATAAAGAAAATTTCAAATTCAACCCTAAAATTTTTAAAAATTTGCAAATAAGTTTCGAATAATGTTAAGATTTTAAAAATTGGTCCCTTAAAATTTTTAAAAATTGCAAATTGGTCCATATTTTTTACATTTTAAATTTGACCTATAAGTTTTAAATTTTATGAAAATAATCCTAAAAGTTTAAGCCCGAATTGGAAAGTGCATCCTATAATAGGTTACATAAAAGTTGTAATCGGTTTCAATTTTAAAAATTCAGATTCTGCAGAATTGGAAAGTGTGGAAACGTTCGTTGTCAAAGCCCGAATTGAAGAGAATGTGAGAACATTAACAAGGCAAAGAGGTTTGCCTTAAAAACTCCAAGATTGTGAGTTTTTCCGAGATAACAAAGTCAATGACAATGGTGATTTCGTCCACTTTGCACTTCTGGCTGAATCCGAACCATTAAAACGGAAGTGGCTTTAAGTGATCCAAAATGAATTTGTGCTATGAAGGTGGAGCTGAAATCTATTGAGAAGAATAATACATGGGAGTTGGTTGATCCACCGGATGAGAAAAAAGGAATTGGTGTGAGATGGGTGTTCATATTGAAGACAAATCCCAAGGGTGAAATAATCAAGCATAAGGCTCGATTAGTTATAGAGGGATTCTTGTAAAGAAAAGGCAGATACTTTGAAGACGCATTCTCACTGGTTGCTAGGATTGAAATTATTATAATAGTTGTTGGAATTGTGAATAACAACAATTGGCCCATCTATCAAATGGACGTCAAATCTGCGATTTTAAACGGACCGCTTGAAAAATAGGTGTATGTAGAACAACCCCCTAGTTTTGTTGTGAGAAACCAAGAGCTAAAGTTCTACAAGTTGAAGAAAGAACTATACGGTTTGAAGCAAGCTCCAAGAGCTTGGAACAAGAGGATAGATAATTTCCTAAGAGGCGGCTTCAAGAAATGTGTATCCGAGCATGGCGTGTATGTGAAGACGGATTCAAGTGATTGGGTGATTATCCTTTTTCTATATGTAGACGACTTGTTGATAATGGACAACAACGAAAACTTCATTTCTAAGTTCAAGAGTGAAATTATGAAAGAATTTGAGATGACCGACATTGGCCTCATGACATACTTCCTTGGCATTGAGTTCCAGAAGTCCAAAAGAGGACTGCTCATGCACCAAAGAAGGCATGCCCTTGAGATATTGAAGAAGTTTGAAATGGAGCATTGTAATGCTGCCATTACTCCAAATAAATCGAGGATAAAGATATCGAAGAGTGAGGATGCGTAAGATATTGATTCAACTCAGTATAGGAGGCTGATTGGATCCTTGCGTAACTTGTGCAATACGCGACCGGACTTGGCGTTTAGTGTCGGTATTGTGAGTAGATTCATGGAGAGATCGAAGGTGTCTCACTTGGAAGCAGTCAATAGGATCCTAAGATACATCAAATGATCGATTTGTTGCAGAATTCTCTTTCCCGCATTGGATACAGGAAAAAAAATGTTATTTGCTCAATTTTACCGATTTCAATTGGTGCGGAGACAAATATGTTCGAAAGTTTACAGCTGGATACATCTTTATGTTTGGTGGAACACAAGTCTTATGGTGTTCGAAGAAGGATCCGGTAATTGCACTATTGTCTTCTAAAGTCGAGTACATTATCGCTTCGTTATGTGAGTGCCAAGTTGTGTGGCTAATGAATCTATTGAAGGAGCTGGGCAACAATGAGGGTGATGTTGTTACACTCTTGGTTGATAATGTTTCTGCGATTAATCTTGCTAATAACCCAATTTTACATGGGAGCAACAAGTACACTGAGATGAGGTTTCATTACTTGAGGGAACTTGTTAGTGTAGGAAAGTTAAGATTATGATATTGTAGAAGTGAAGATCGAGTGGTTGATTTGTTAACTATGTGAGTCACAAATAATGTGTTCAAAAGGTTGAAGATGAGCATGAGAATGGAAGGCTTGGAGCACTTTATTAAGGTTGTGCGTTAAGAGTTTTTGAGTAATTCAGTTTTGTAAGTGTTTAACACGGAGGTGTAACTGGTTACAGATGTCAAAATAAGTCAACTAACCTGAAGAAAAGTGCTCCTGGAGTTGGTGTAACCGATTAAGCATTCGTAGTAACCAGTTACCATTTATTGTTATTTTTAATTATTTAGCAGCTATAATCGGTTGCAGGTTTTCTGTAACTGGTTACTGGTTCGAGAATTTTACTTTTATGTTATTTGGCTTATGTAACTTGTGTCCCAATAAATTTGTAATACTTGTATAAATTCCTTGGAAGCATCCTCAACAATGTTAACGGAAATATTCTCACCCCACTACTACAAAACGCTAAAACTACAACGTCAGGCTTACGACGCATCCTTTTACGCCGTTGTAATAGGTTAAAAATTCTGCGCCCAGGAAAAAGCTGGGTCATTTAATGACGGTTTACTTAAACCACCGTAGTAATAAATAAAATGTAGCAAGCTTCGGTTCCCTGCAACTACATTTTTTCCATTTTTTAGAGTACATTTAGCGCGTGTCACTTAAGTCCATTATATAAAAAATAAATTGTAAATGATTTTACAACGGTTAAGATGAACAACCGTAGTAATAAATGAAATGTAACAAGCTTCGATTCCCTGCAACACATTTTTTCTATTTTTTAGGATACATTTAGCGTGTGTCACTTAAGATTCCACTACGGTTTGTTTCTCCAACCGAGATTAAAAGCTTTACTGATAAATTAAAACAAAACTTATTCTGTATTTCTTTCATAAGACGCCCTAATCGAACAAGTGAGCCAGAGATGCCCTAACCTTTACCCTCTTATCCATTCATTTGGAGCTCAAATATTGACCGTCTTCAGTCATTTGCTTCTTCAGCTTCGAAGTAAGGTACTCTTCAACATCTTCATTTCTTTTTTCTTGGTTTATGCTCAAATATTGACCGTCTTCATTCATTTGCTTCTTCAGCTTCGAAGTAAGGTACTCTTCAACATCTTCATTCCTTTTTTCTTGGTTTATGCTCAAATATTGACCGTCTTCGTTCATTTGATTCTTCAGCTTCGACGTATGGTACTCTTCAACATCTTCATTCCTTACGTTCATTTGATTACAGCTTTGAAGTACGGTATTCTTCAATATCTTCATTCCTTTTTTCTTTGTTCATATTGTATATGCTCAAGTCAGAATGAGATGTTTCATATGCTTTACGTTTAGTATGAGAGTACATCTTCATTGATTTTTTCTTTGTTCATATTGTATATGCATATGCTTGAGTTTTTGGATTAGATTTTGGTGTGTCATTCACATTATTATACATGTATAAATTTCAGAAGTTGTAATGGATCGTAGTTGGATGAAAGCCAATAGATTAGGTCCGGTTTATGAGAACGGAGTTCGTGAATTCCTTGAATACGCTGATAAGCATCTTCCCAGCAATAATGGTATCTTTTATTGCCCTTGTGTTGTTTGCGCGAATATCAAAAAGGGTACAAAGAAAGAAATACACAATCACCTTTGTTGCGATGGTATATGTCAAAATTATATAATATGGACGTGGCATGGTGAGGTGGATAATAAGGAATGTCGGGCATCACAAAGTCAAAGAGTGGAGGAAGATGAATATATGGAAGATCAACTAGAGGATATGTTCCGTGATATTGGGGAATCTTCTTTTATGAATGCTCATATTTATGATAATTTATGTAGTGATAGAGACACCCCTTTATATAAGGGATGCACAGAGTTCACACGATTGTCGACGGTGTTAAAGTTGTTTAATCTGAAGGCAAAAAATGGATGGTTGGATAAAAGTTTCATGGAATTACTTGAATTGCTACAGCAAATGTTACCAGAAGATAACGAATTGTCGGATCGTTGCTATGAGGCCAAGAAGATATTGTGTCCACTGGGTCTGGAGTATATCAAGATACATGCTTGCCCTAATGATTGCATATTATACCGAAAATAGTATGAAGACTTGTATCAAAGTCCGAAATGTGGTGTGTCGCGTTACAAGCTGAAGGTTAACAATGGTGAAGACAATGATCACTATGACAATGTTAGTAGGAAGCATCCTCCTGCTAAAGTGTTATGGTACTTGCCAATAGTTTCACGATTAAAGAGACTTTTTACTAATTCGAATGATGCAAAGAATCTTAGATGGCATGCAGATGAAAGGATTCGTGATGGAAACATTCGCCATGTAGCTGATTCATTACAATGGAAGAAAATTGATTCGTTGTTTCCAGATTTTGGTGTCGAGCCAAGAAACCTTAGGCTTGGGCTTGCCACCGATGGAATGAACCCCTTTGGTAATTTGTGCACTAATCATACTTCGTGGCCTGTTCTTCTCACTATTTCAAACCTATCTCCTTGGTTGTGCATGAAGCACAAGTATATACTGTTAAGTATGATGATTTCTGGACCACGACAACCTGGTAACGGCATAGATGTTTATCTAAGTCCATTAATTGATGATTTACGACTCTTGTGGGATGAAGGCGTTGAAGTTGATGATGCATATTCTAGGGAAAAGTTTAATATGCGTGCAATGTTGTTTTGGACAATTAACGACTTTCCGGCTTACTGTAATTTGGCTGGATACAGTGTCAAAGGACATAAAGCATGTCCTATATGTGAAGATGATACTTGTTATCACCAACTTGAGTTTGGAAAAAAGACCGTTTACCTTGGGCATCGAAAATTTCTAAAACCGGGTCATCCTTATCGTAGATTGCAAAAAGCTTTTAATGGAGAGCAAGAGTTTGGTGAGGCTCCTAAACCTTTAACCGGGGATGAAGTTTATCAACGGCTGGGACACATTAATGTTGTCTTTGGGAAGGGAGTAAAGAAAAAGGTGGGAAGAGAGGAAAAGAAAAAGGGGCAGTTGCGAAAAATATATGGAAAAAGAGGTCAATCTTCTTTGATCTTCCATATTGGTCAAGTCTTGATGTTAGACATTGTCTTGATGTGATGCACGTGGAGAAAAATATGTGTGATAGTTTGATTGGCACACTTCTAAACATTCCAGGCAAGTCTAAAGATAGTAAGACTTCCCGTCTTGATATGGAGAAGATGGGTATACGAAAACAGTTGGTTCCAATAGAGAAAGGAAAAAGAACTTATCTGCCTCCAGCATGTCACACTCTATCTAAAAAGGAAAAGAAGATGTTCTGCGAGTGTTTGCAAGGTATTAAAGTTCCGCAAGGTTACTCATCAAACATCAAGAAACTTGTATCAATGAAAGATCTCAAGTTAATTGGTTTAAAATCTCATGATTGTCATGTATTGATGCAACAACTTCTACCAGTGGCTATCCGTGGGATCCTTCGATAAAATGTGAGAGTAACTATAACGAGACTATGTTTATTATTCAATGTCATATGTAATAAAGTTCTTGATTTCAAAAAATTGGATGAATTAGAAGATGAGGCTGCCATAATCTTGTGTCAATTGGAGATGTATTTCCCGCCATCATTTTTTGACATTATGGTTCACTTACTTGTTCATCTCGTAAGAGAAATCAGAATTTGTGGTCCAGTTTATTTAAGGTGGATGTATCCAATAGAGCGATATATGAAGATCTTTAAAGGATATACGAAGAATCATCACCGACCGGAAGCTTCGATTGTTGAAAGGTACATCACAGAAGAAGCTGTTGAGTTTTGTACAAACTATTTGTCGGATGCAGATTCTATAGGAATTCCAAAGTGTCGTCATGTTGACACAGACGGAAGACGTATTCAAGGTCTAAATGTTAGGTCAATGGCTCGGGATGTAGTTATTCAATCACATTTCTATATATTGAATAATATAGATGAGGTTCAACCTTACATAGATACTCACAAAAGAGTTTTGAAGAAAAAATATCCCCGAATGAGTGACAAGTTGTTGTTGATAGAGCATAACAATAGATTCATGGATTGGTTTAATAAAAGTGTATCTATTGATCGTAGTGCATCCAAGATACTTAAATGGTTGTCGTACGAGCCAAAATTTTGTGTCATTACCTGGAGTGCATACGACATTGGTCATTATACCTTTTATACAAAATCAAAAGATGATCGTAGTACAATGCAAAATAGTGGGGTTATGGTTGAAGCCGAATTGATGTATTTCTCTAGTTCGAAAGATAAGAATCTGGTATTGGCAACTACTACGTTTTATGGTGTCATTGATGAGATTTGGGAGATTGATTATGTTATTTTCAAAGTCGCTTTATTTAAATGCATGTGGGTTCCCAATAATAGTAATGGTGTAGACATTGATGACTTAGGATTCACCCGGGTCGACCTTGGCAAGGCATTATTTAATACAGAACCATTCATCATGGCTTCTCAAGCAAAACAAGTTTTCTATATTACCGATCCATCGGACATATCGGGGAAATGGTCAATCGTTCTCCAAGGAAAATACATTCCTCTTAGTGATGAAAGTCTTGATATTCCATCCACACCTTCTTACACAACACAAGTTCCTACCTCATATGATGAAGTTGATGGAGATGTCGTGCATGCTATACGACTCGATCATGAAGAAGACATATGGGAAAATTAACAAGTACGTAATTTATTATTTATTCATAATATATTAATTGTATGTTATAGTTTAGAAGTATTTTTACTAACAAGTATAATTATTTGAAATCATAGGTATTTTGAGTCCAGACACCAAGCCAAGAGACAAGACACCAAGAGACAAGATACCAATACACCAAGTTACAATTATGTGAAGTTATGTAATGTGAGTAAACTGTAATATGGTATATGTGATATTTTATTTATGTAGGTTGTTTGTTCTGATAAACTGTAATGTGGTATATGTGATATTATGAATATGATACGATTAATATTATTATGAAAACTTTATCACAAAATGTGAATTGTATTTTTCTGCTGTGCTGTGATATGGAAAACAATATTACAGGTAAAAAAATGGGATAAATTATAAAAGCAGGATCATATTTGTTAATTTTGCAGAAAATGTAACGACGGTTATATTTCATAACCGTTATAATATCTGGCGCGCTGTCCAGGAAAAAATAAATATCAAAACTGCGCTGCAGGGAATCGAACCGAGGACAATTATTTTTATTACAACGCTGATTGTAAAATCCGTTGATATAGTTAGCGCGCTTTCCAGTTTATTACAACGCCTACTAGTCCGTGGTTGTAAGTATCATATATACAACGACAATCTACATAACAACGCCCTCGCCCGCGTCATTATATGTCATTCCCAACCGTTGTTAAATGGGTTTTTCGTAGTAGTGCCCTTAATTAATTTCTCTCTCTCAATTCCTTTCTTCATCTCCACACTCTAATTTCTCCATTATTCACCAATCTTGTGGTTCCAAGTTCTAACAAAAATGACATCTTGGCTGATCATAACCCTCTTGTTTTCTTCATCAAACAACTTCTAACCACCAGGGGAGTGATACCCTACAAGTATCATCATTTCTCCCTTATCATCCAACTTCTTTCAAAGCTACCCTGAAACATTTAATACGCTACGAAACCAAAAACTCTTAAATGGTTCAGATTCGGTTTGAATCCCGACCATGCTTCCTCCAGTGTTACCTTCTCAAACTTCTTTGTTGGACACCTATTCAAGAAATAGGCAGTTGTGGATATCATTTTCCCCATACCTCTTTCGACAAGTTCTTCCCCTTTAACATGCTTCTTACCATGTTAATGATTGATTGATTCTTCTTTTCGGCAACACCATTTTACTGTGGTGTATAAGTGTTAGCTGACAAATTTCAATCAAGGAAAGAAAAACATGTTCGACGGGACATCCTGCAGACTAAGGTCGAAAAAGTCTCGACAGACCACCCGTCAGAAGAACATTGAAGCGGGCTCGATAGATGACTATCCCAGTCGAAGTCGAAGGCAAGCCTGAGTTTCTGGGTATGAAACGAGTTTGCAGCGGACGAGAACGTGGGAAGTTACACATGTAGAGGGCATGCGTGGGTAGACACGTGGCAAACTGGGGATGAGAGACAGCAAAGTAACTGTTACTTTTTAGGCCTATTTAAGTAGATTTCAATTGCAGTTTTAAAGGAAGCATTTTGTAACATTTAAAAGAATACATTCAAAGTACCAACATATGAAAGAAACGTGTCAATTATTCGCAAATGTGTGCATGCGTCCTTTTTTACAATTAAGCAATTTATTTTTTTTCACACATGAAATTATTGACCTCTTAATTAGTTAACTGATAGAGAGGTTTTTTTCTTCTTGTAACATAATAGAAAATTGATTAGTTAAAAAATTAATTTTTTAAGTGAATGAATTATATATTTGTTAATTTTGTTAATATTTTCACCTGACATTATTATATTATTTTTGTTTTATAAATGTATTAGGGTGTAATTCTAGATGTATTATAGTATTATCTAATAACAACATTTTTAGATTCATACGATGATTGTGAACAACAATTCAACTTGATATTATTATGGTTTTTTAAATAAAAGAGGTGGAGCTGGTTATTATTATTATCTACAAATGTTGAGTATGATTTATATTATTGAGATTATTGTGGATTGTTAAGTAAAATTCATAATGTTGAGAATATTATGAGTTGTTAATTATATTATTAAGATAATTATGAATAGAGATAAAATGTTTGTTTAGGATAATTGATGATTATAGTTTAGTTGAATTGAACTTTAGTATTAAATTTATGGTTTGGAACACTAAAATCCTAACTAATTTATAAGATATAAATAAGAGGAAAGTCACAGAGGTTAATTTTAGACATTATTGACTGAGTTGTGTTAACAAAGATCAGTCATGTTAATTGTCTTTTACTTTTGTTTATTTTTAATCTACTATATTAATTGTTGTTCTAACAATAGATATTAGATGATAATTAATTTTGGTGCGAAATTTGAAGTAACAAGGTTTGACGAGACATAATTTCGGATAATTGCTAATGAGAGTTGAGGATTTGTTGGCTTAGCAAAGTTTACAGAAGGCGCTGCATAAGAAAACATACCAAATGAAAGATACTAATTGGTCAGAGATGAAGAAGAATGTATTCGGGAAGAGGTATAAAATTAGTATCAATGAAAGCTAACATAATTTAATAAAAAAAAAAGGATAACATGCCGACACATAGGAAAAATTGGAAATAAAATCAAGAGTGTACATTGTCTCTTAAGAGAAATACTTGTATAGAAACATACATAAATCTATAGTCTTAAAAATATAAAATAAGAAAAGAGAAAATTTTAAATTTATATAAAAGTTAATTTCTTTTTAAATAGAAATATGGAGGTGATTGTGATAATGAAGGAGATAGAAAATTTTATTTTTAGTTTTTGATTAATAAAATAATTGTAATTGATTGTTAGTAAAACAAAATGTTATATTTGTGTTTATTTAAAACATTTTCGGCTCTTAATATGTTGAGAGGTATATGCTCGTGTTTTGCATTCTATTCACTCATGGTTTTTTGAGACAATAATTTATTGGCCTAGGCTTACCATTAAAATTAAGTAGAGAAAATAAAAATGTTATTTATCTTGACAGCTTGTTAGTCTCCGTCTTATAATAAGTATTTGATTTGAGTTAAACATGGTTTTTAAAAAAATATTAGATGTGTTGATTTTATTGATAAAGTTAATATTATTTACTAAAATATTCTTATTAATTATTTACTAAAATATTCTTATTAATTATTCTTATTAATAATAGAAAAAATAATAATAAGTATAATTTTTGTATTGTAATTGTTTCGGATTGGGCCGCGGTCTGCCCAACCGTCGAGCAGGCCCAATTTAGTAATGGGTCAGCCCAGCATGATCCTTCCAATGGCCAGTGCCGAACACAGCTTCGCAGGGACGAGGACCCCGCGTGTCCTTCCCTCGCTAGCCACCTAGCAAACACCTATGTCGGGCCCAAGCTTATAGTCGGGGAGAACCTCGAGTATCTTCGACCTCTACGTGGTCCTCCCCGCGAGGACACGTTCTCTTGTAACTCCCCACTCCCGAAGGAATCGGTCTGCCCAACTTCCAGAGATTTAGGGACCGTTACCCCAGAGCGGAGACCATGTGATGGTCTTCCCTACGCCACGTAAGCCCTGATAGTTATTTGGATTGGGCCTTGCAATCCAGCCCAATGCAAGTAACCGTTGGCCCCGCGCTAGGGGCTCACTATAAATACCCTCTCATGTGAGAGGGTCAGGTTACGATACATTCTAACTCTCACACCTGTTCTTCTGTAGTTGCCTTTCTCTTACCGTTATCTTACTTGAGTGTCAGAGTACCTTACAGGTACACCCCCCCCGGCCGTCTTTCAACATCACCGGAGCTGAAGTCCATACGACGTTGGTGGCCACTGAATAACTGTCTGATCCAGGTACGATGAGTGGTGCCGTCTGTGGGAACTTTTCCTTCCCCGTTTTTCCTTCAACGATAAACCAAAGCAATCCTCTCGTTCATCACCAGCATGGCCAACAACCCGTCTTCAAACAAAGCTCTGGACACCGTTCTCACGCAACTCGAGAACGGAAACCACAGCGAGGACGTTGCTGCCCTCGACGCCGAGCAAGGCGACGTGAGAGACGGACCAGCAAGCCGTCTTTCAGCTAGTTGCTCCTCCGCCTAATGCAGATCCGAGCACCGTGGCCCTATTTGCCTTGGTCAATCAGACCAACCAGCGGATCGCGCACCAGAATCTCAGAATTGAAGCACTCGAGCAAGGGCGGACACGACGATCTTCCCCGCGAAGACATCGTCGTCCACCTTCGCCTCGCCGTTATCCTTCCCCGCGAAGGACTCCTTCAGAAGAATCTCGAACCCCCTCGTCGGTGCGCGAGGGCCGTGGCCACACCTCGAACGCCCCCATCCGGAGATCTCCCAGAAGCGCCATCGTTCCCCGCCTCGGAAGGAACCTAGGCCCTCCTCAACTACCAAGAAGTGCAAGACCACTGAGGAAAGGCTGAGGAATCGTTCAAGGAATTCCCCTCTGCGACAAGGACCTCATCGACATCACCGATCCCCTTCAAGGTCCCCAGCCGAAAGTGACGACGACGACCAGAGAACCCCCCTATCATGGGAGATCATGGACGCCCCAATTCCTGCGGGCATGGAGAAACCCCCACCACTGGGGACCTACGATGACCTGGCTGACCCAGACGATCACATCGAAAGTTTCGAAGCCATGCTCGACTTCAGAAACGTCAGGGGGGCCATTAAGTGCAGGCTTTTCCCCACAACCTTACGGAAGGGCGCCATGACTTGGTACAAGGGTCTGGCTCCCGGGTCGATCACGTCCTAGAAGCAACTAAGGCAGCGCTTCACCAAGCACTTCACAGCGTCTCGTCGACACCCGAAGACGGAGGCCGCCCTAGAGAGCATCTTCCAGGGGAAGAACGAATCTCCCAGGAACTACATTGAGAGATTCAACAGGGAAGCTGTCGAGGTTCATACGACCGACGACATGAAGAAGTATTTAATCATCCACGGACTACGTTTTGGATCTGATTTTGCCAAGTTCGTTGGCCTCCGCAGACCTCGCCGTCTGGAGGACCTCCTCCAATGAGCTCAGTCGTACATCGAGCTCGAGGAGTCGGAGGCAGCACAGATCGCCCTCGAGTCGAGGCGCAAGGAATTCCCCCGCGGCCACAAAGAAGACTCTCCTCCCCGACGCGGGGGAGAAAGGAAGAAGGAAAGCCGCCCCAGGGACGCCCGCGAACAGAAAGGACCAGCTGGCCTGTTCACGGAGTACACGCCGCTTAACGCTCCTCGCGCGCGAATCTTCTCTGAGTGCTCAAACTCGGAATTTCTGAAAAGAGGCGTCCGCTTCCCGAAGCCGACTCCCCCTAAATCAAACACGGATAAGTCCATTACTGCAGGTTCCATCGGAGCCACGGACATGTCACAGAAGACTGCGTTCATCTCAAAGATGCAATTGAGATCCTGATCAAGGAAGGGCACTTAAAGAAGTACGCCCAGAAGAATGATGCTCCTCGTCCTAGTTCCCGGGAAGCCCAAAATGTCGAGGAGACGTCACCTCCTCCCGACGAGAGTCGGCTTCAGGTCGCCCTCAGAGTCACTCGACCCAAATACTTTTTCGTCCCCGGAGATATTGAGAGCCAGGAAGCAGTTCGCAACATGTGGGCGAACTTCCCCCACGAGGACCCCATCGCTTCCCGTAGCACCTGAGAAGGCTTCCCCAAGACAATGGTCATCTCCGGGTGTGGTTACGAGAAGTTGTCCGTCGGGTCGATCAAGCGGAAATTTGACGAACTGGAGTCCGCAACGTCAGCGAAGACCACTACTCTCGAGAAGGTGCAAGGGAAATCAAACCATATCACCTTTTACCTCGAAGAGCTCCCCGGCGGAGCGCCCAACGCCACTATCCCCCTCCTGGTCAGGGCGCAGATGGAGAATTTTGACGTTCTAAGGATCCTTGTCGACCAGGGCAGCTCGGTCGACATCATGTACGATCATCTGTTCGGGACTCTCCAGCTCGACGAGAGACATCTGACCCCGTACGTCGGTTCAGACCAGCAGGGGTTCAACGACACTACCACCAGACCATGGGGCTACATTGAGCTGATGGTCACATTCGGGGGAGAAGACACTGCCCGACAAGTGAAGACCCACTTCCTGGTGGTCAAATGTCCATCCCTCTACAACTGCATCCTCGGGAGGACCACCCTGGCCGAACTTACAGCGGTGCTATCAACGGTCCACCTCAAGATGAAGTACTACACGGCCAGGGGATGGGTAGTTACGATGCACGGGGACATAGACGCAGCCAGGAGGTGCTTCGACACTGCCGTAAAAGGCATGAGTTCCATCGGCACCAAGTCCAAGACCGGAGCAAAGTCATCCCCGGACACCGAACAGAGGCCTCTCCCGCGCGTCAACGCGGTCGACCTCGACAGCAGGTTCCCGGGCGAACCCGATGAAGACGGGGCAGAAGACCTCGACCTCCAGGCAGAAAACAACGGACAGCCTCTCCACCCAACGCGCCTAATCCCTGACGGAGACTTCGAGCTCGTCGCCCTCGGGGACGATCCAGACCGTAACGTGAAAATTGGCACCGGGCTCCCCGACTTGGCGAAGAAGCAGCTGAAGACATGCCTCCGGGAGAATGCTGACCTATTCCCGTGGAGCGCCTCCGAAATGCCTGGCCTCGACCCCGAGGTGGCCTGCCATCAGCTCGCAGTAGATCCAGCCGCTAGGGCCATAGTTCAACGTAGGCGTAGCCAGTCTCCCGAAAAAGCGGAGACTGCTGAAAAAGCTGTAAAAGACCTCCTAGTGGCGAATTTTATTTCGGAGGCCAGGTACACGACCTTGCTGTCCAACGTTGTACTTGTCAAAAAGAATAATGGAAAATGGAGGATGTGTGTTGATTATACCGACCTTAACCGGGCTTGCCCGAAAGACTGTTATCCTTTGCCTTACATCGACCAGCTGGTCGACAATTCTGCAGGTTACAAGCTATTGTCCTTCATGGACGCCTACTCGGGGTACAACCAAATCCCCATGGATAAGGCCGACAAACAGCACACGGCCTTCATGACCGAGTCGGGCAATTACTACTACAACGTAATGCCCTTCGGACTCAAGAACACCGACGCGACCTACCAACGGATGATGAACAAGGTTTTCCGGGGAAAAATCGGCGATATGCTCGAGGTCTACATGTACGACATGATCATCAAGTCTGAAGAAGAAGTCGACCACGCCGCGCACCTCAAGAAGGTGTTCGACACAGCGAGAAGATACCACATGAGGTTCAATCCCGATAAATGCACCTTCGGCGTCCGGGGAGGTAAGTTCCTCGGCTTCTACCTCCCGGAGTGAGGAATCGAGGCCAACCCTAACAAGTGTAGGGCTTTCTCCGAGATCCCAACTCCGAACTCGAAGAAGTCAATACAATCACTGAACGGGATGCTCACCGCCCTCTCCCGCTTCGTCGCCAAGTCTGCGTAATACGCACTCCCATTTTTCAAACTTCTTCGACAAAAAACGACGTTTGAATGGAGGGAGGAGTAAGAGCAGTCGCTCCTCCACCAAAAATAAGTCCTATCGCAACCCCTGGTCCTCTCACGGCCTGAGAGCAGGGAGACACTGTTCTTGTATCTCGCAATCACGAGTGAAGCGGTCAGCGCCGTCCTCATTCGGGAAACCCTGGATGGGCAGAAACCGATTTACTTCACGAGCAAAGCCCTCCAAGGGCCCGAGCTCAGGTATCAGCAGATAGAGAAAGTTGCCCTGGCCCTCGTCAGTGCGGCGAGGAGGCTACGCCATTAGTTCCTAGCCCACATTGTCATCGTAAGGACCGAACAGCCTATAAGGAAACTCCTTAGACGACCAGATATGGCGGGGAGGATCCTCAGGTGGTCGCTCGAACTCGCCGAGTTTGACATCCAATACGAGGGAAGGAAAGCCCTGAAGGCTCAGGTATTGGCCGACTTTGTGGCGGAGATGACCGTCCCGGAACCTTCGACCAACGGATCCCTAAAATGGACGATCTATGTCGACGGAGCATCCAGCCCAAAGGGAAGCGGGGCGGGCATTATCCTCGAAAACGAGGAAGGCATCCTGATCGAGGTATCCCTCAAACTACCCTTCCCGACGTCGAACAACCAAGTAGAGTATGAGGCTTTCTTCGTCAGGCAACGGCTGGCCGAGGACCTCGGCGCCAAGGAGGTCAAAATATTTGCCGACTCCCAGCTCGTAGCCTCGCAGGTCCGAGGAGAGTACCAGGCCAAGAACGACAGCCTCATCGAATACTTGACCTTGGTGAAAGAAAAGATTAGGAAATTCACCTCCGTGGAAGTAACCCACATCCCTCGCGAGCACAATGCCCGAGCAGATGTCTTGTCCAAATTGGCAAGCACAAAGAAGAAGGGCGGAAACAAATCCGTCATACAAGACGTGCTTTCCCGCCCGAGCATCGACAAGCCCGTTCCGACGACGAACGTGAACGCCATTGGGGACAGCAATTGCTGGATGACCCCGGTATACGAATACCTCACAACGGGCAGACTACCTGAAGATCCCAAGGAAGCAGGGATGGTCAAGCGGCGGGCGTGCTCATACACGATAGTCGAGGACAACCTATACCGGCGAGTGTTTTCTATCCCCCTACTCAGGTGCGTCGAGGAGACCAAGGTCCCCGGCATACTCCAGGAAATCAACGAGGGAATCAATGTACAACACCTCGGCGGGCGATCGTTAGCCCGTAAGGCACTTCGAGCAGGGAATTACTGGCCCACCATGCAACAGGACTCCAAGGAACACGTCAAGAAGTGCGATAGATGCCAGCGGCACGGGGACATGCACCTCGCGTCCCCTAACGAGCTCAAAACATTATCCTCCCCGTGGCCGTTCGCGTGGTGGGGAATGGATATCCTCGGACCCTTCGTCGTGGGATCGTATCAGAACAAGTACCTCATTGTCGGGGTGGATTATTTTACGAAATGGATCGAGGCAGAAGCGTTGGCCAAAATCACGGCCTTTAACATACTATGTTTCTACAAGAGGAACGTCCTAGCCCGATTCGGTGTACCCCAAGCCATTGTCATCGACAACGGAACACAGTTCACCGACAGGAACTTCCAAGACTCGTCACCAAACTAGGCACGAAGCAGCACTTCACGTCGGTCGAGCACCCGCAAATGAACGGGTAGGCCAAAGCGGCGAACAGAGTAATCCTTCGAGGATTGAAACTTCGATTAGCCGACGCCAAACAACGGTGGGTCGAGGAGCTACACAGCGTCCTCTGGGCCTACCGAACAACCCCACATTCCTCGACCGGGGAGACCCCCTTTCGTCTGACCTACGGAACGGAAGCGGTGATCCCCGTGGAGATAAGGGAGCCCTCGAGGAGGACAGAAGCCCCCCTCGACGGAGACACGAACAAAGAAGCCCTGAGGGAAGAGCTCGATTTTGTCGAGGAGACGCGTTCGGACGCTTCTCTCCGAGAAGCTTCGCTTAAACAAAAGATAACTTTACGTTATAACGACAAAGTTATCAAGCGTGATTTTCAGGTTGGCACCCTCGTCCTACGAAGGAACCAGAAAGATTCGCGAGAAGGTAAACTCGTCGCGAACTGGGAGGGCCCGTACCGCGTGCGCGCGAAAACGGGGACATGAGCCTACTTCCTCAAAAATCTGCACGGGGAAGAACTCGCTCGACCATGGAACGCTGAGAAGCTGAAACAGTACTACAGTTAAGCACTGCCCGCGACACACTAGCATCGCGGTTACGGGGATGCACTATGGTACAAAGGCGACACCCCTATACAAAACACGATGATCAAGGGCGGCGTTGTGTGTGCGCGACCGTTTTGATCCGACGAAGACACCTTGATCGAGCTCCTTCGTCGTCGTACCAATTAGGCAGAACACCCAGCTCGCGATGGGAAGTTCACGCCACGAAGCTAAGACCTCGACCGAGCTCTTAGCCTCGCTGAAGGTCGGAATATACTTCCGACCACTCGACCAGCTCTCCCTGCAGTCGAGGAATATCAAAGTCAAGCAAGCCCCAAAATCCCTATTACTTAGACAAAAGCAAACAAAGTATAGCAAATACAATAACATCACATACATACAAACATCGCACGCGTAGATACGCTAAAATAAATGCATTAACCGGGCATAAACCCATCGTACAAATATTACAAAGTATCAAGAAACCCTTGGCTCGCAGGCCAGGTAACGATCATCACAAATGACGCGCAGGCCAAACAAAAGACCAAAAAACCAGTGGCACGCAGGCCGAACAAGCAAAGGAACTAAACACCGATCTCCTCCTCGAACCGGTCAGCGCTCTCCTCCTCTGGCAGGTCCAACTTACCATCGACCACACGAACAAACAGGTTAATTCTGTCGAGCGCAAGTGTGACACCTAGATTTTCGGCTTTGACCTACTCCACAGCATTTTTGAAACCTATCTTGAGAGCCTCCAAACTGTCTTGCTGAAGCTCCCGAATCTTAGCGATCAAATCTGCACGGCTGGCAAAACCTTTTTCCTCGGCCGACTCATTTTCTGCAGAGCGGGCAGCATCTTCCAACTCAGCAATTCTGGTTCGAAGGCGGTCACGCTCCTCATGAGCCACCTTCAGCGCTGTGTTGGCCTGGTTCAGCTCGTCGAGGACACGGGCGTGTTCCTCACACTTGGTCCGGGCCTCTCGCAAGTCAACCTCAATTTTGTCCTTCTCCTTCTCAAGGGCAGTGTATTCATCTTTTATCTTCTGCAGTTCAGAGGCAGAGGGGGCCCCCTCGTTTAATATCAAGGTCGTCTCAAAGACTCGAATCATCGCCGACAGGTCCTCGACAAGCGCCTCTTCTGGCCGCTCCATCCATTTCCAGAACTGCATTCACCTTGGCCGCAGCGACGATGGGAGGGCTTCCCCTGAAGAAGTTCCACTGGAGATGGCAGACGGGCAGAAGAAACTTCCCCGTGGCGGCGGGCTTCTCGAGGTCCACGAGGACGGGCCCCTCAGTCCTCGCCCTTTTGGCAGGGGTGCGCTCCGGAGGGGGAGACTGGCTGCAATATGGGGAAGACGAGCTGCTCGTCTTTCTGATCGGCACCGCTGTCTGGATAACGTCTAGAACCCGGCCCTTAGATCGTTTGGGAACCCGCTCAGCAGCCAGCTTCATGATGCGCTTGGTGGCGTTCGACATTTGAGCTGCAAGGGGAAACACAACACAAGTTAGCACAAGGAAACAATACTAAGTGCACACACGAACATAACAATTGGTTCCTACCTAAAAACCTCTTGGCCTCATCGGGGGACTTGCACTCAAGGAGAGCCTTGGTGTTTATATAACGGGCCTCGGTCTTGACCCTTCCCCGGGAGTCGAGGATAGACTTTCCATCCCTGGTTATACACACCACCCGACTGAAGCCGGCGATGTACGCGACCAACTTTGCATACGCTTCTTTGTCCTCCTCCGACAGCTTACCAGGTTTCACGAGGTATTCGTCCGTACCAAACGCGAAGTACGCATCCTCCCACTCCAGGGGACACTTGGACACAAACCTCTCCTCCCCGGAACTGTCGGTCACGATGTCATAAAGCGTGCCCACAACATCGTGCGTCGCGGGCATGACATAGTAGAACCTATCTTTGAAATTCCTAATCGAATCCGAGTACGCCTTGAATAACTTCCTCGGCTGTTTGGAGGTTGAAGACGCGGAAAAAGAGCGTGAGGGTGGTCCCAACGTTGAGGTAGTCACACACAATCTCGAATGCCTGCATGAAGGCGAGCGCATTAGGATGGAGCTGAGACGGTGCCAGGTGCAGCCGGTTGAACACCCCCACCTGAAAGCTGTTGAAGGGGAGACGAATACCGGCCTCTTTAAAGGCAAACTCATACATGGGGAACCTTAACCCACGGTAACTCGAGCAGATACGGTGGTGTGCCCGGGGCTGAAAGACCGTCCACTTCGCTTGCTCGCCCTCAGGGACGTCCTCGACGAAGGCGAAAGCGTCCGTGTCGTCAGCAGCGAAACGTGATTTTATGCGTAGAGGCTCCTCGCCGGCCCATTCGGCGGCCGGATGCACGAGCTCCTCCCTAGGGATCTGCGTGGGTCCGTCCACGTCGGGTTCATCGTCTATCTGCATAATCCCCGGAAGCCTCACGACCATTTTTACCTGAAAAGCAGAGGAAATAGGTGAATTTGTTTGCCACGACCAAATCCACCCTTCCACCGCCGATCAAGTGAAAGGGCAGCGAGAGCACGGGAGATGCTCGGGACACGGCGAGCTACCTGATACCGTTACCCCCAGACCTTCTTCAGGTCTCTGATTCTCTCACCTCTCTTCCCCGGGACATTCATCGCATATCCTCGAGACATTCATCGCATATCCTCGGGATATTCATCGGGTCCTCGGGATATTCATCCCAATCCTCCGCCAAATCTGACGGAACCCTAGAAACGTATTGCCGTTTCTCGCCAGAGGCTCCACAGCCGTGCCAGAAACATTACCGGTTGGCCGGAAAACTACTAAAGGAAACAAAAACGGAACAGAAAAGGATTAAGAGCTTACTTGAAACGGTAGTTGAGAGCGGACCGGAACGGCGAAAACAGCGGCGCACGGTGGTGTACTACGGCAACATGCTATTACTGCAGCATCACATGTGATACTCGTTAGAAATAGTAACATTTATTTCCTCCATATAATTTCAATGCTAGCCTAATAATTATTGTCTCAAAAAATCTAGAGTGAATATTGTTAAGAATATTTTATTATTAAGTGTATGTCACATATTGTTTAGAAAGTGTCACTTGGATCACATTTTGATCACACATATGGAATTAAGAGTGAAAAGTTGTATTAGAGAAGTACATTAGGGAGAGTTAACAGTGAATTAACTGCTCCGTTAGTTGGGTTAGTTGCTGGGTAATTATCAGTTAAACTTAACTGATTCTGTTAACAATGTTTCTATATAAACTAGTCCATGCTTAACAAGCTGGATAAGGAATTAACGGTATAGATTAGCTCTTGTTAGTTGAAAGGGAAAAGCCATTTTTATAAAATATAAAAAAATGCAAGTATAAAAAAACATGTCAAAATATGTGGTAAACAAGAATGCTGGAGAGTGGGGTTATTACTCATACCCTTATCAATTACGACTATAGTAAAATTAGAAATTTTATATATTAAAAAGGATCTCCAAAACCTTTCAAGATAGTTGATAAAATATATGTAAGTATATTAATGTTTAAAACTGAAAATAATAATTAATGTCATATTGAAAATTAAATATATTATTTATTTTAAAATAGTCTTTTAGATAAATTACTCAATTTACTTTCAATAGTGTATATATATCCATACATCCATATATATATATATCTATACATCTATACGATGATTGTGAACAACAAGTCAACCTAAAACTATTACGGTTTTTTAAATAAAAGAGGTGGAGCCTCTAGTTGTTTTTATTATTATCTAAAAATGTTGAGTATAATTTATGTTGTTGAGATTATTTTAGATTATTGTTGATTATACTATTGAGATAATTATGAATAGAGTTAAATGTTTGTCGAGGATAATTGAGGATTATAGTTTAGTTGAATTAAACTATAGTATTAAATTTATGGTTTGGAAGACATAAATAAAGGGAAAGTCGCAAAGGTAGACATTATTGACCGAACTGCATTAATAAAGATTACTCGTATTAATTATCCTTTACTTTTGTTTATTTTTAATCTACTATATTGATTGTTGTTTTAACAATTGATATTAGATAGCGATTAATCTTGGTTCGAAAATCAAAGTAACATGGTTCAAAGAGACATGTAATTTAGGATATATATATATATATATAGTGAGAAAGGAACATTGTGTGAGAGAGAGTTCATGCATACAACAAAACATCATCAAGAAATCAACTAATCTCATTTGAAAAACTAAGGTTCGAGAGAGCTTGAACCATTCTGGTATTGTCTTCGGCTTAAACTCCTTGCCTTAGGGCAAGGGACCTTGGCAGTACTGGTTTTGTTCGAATTAGTTTTGCATCTTTCTGGAGAGTGATCATGGAATAGGAAGTTGTGAAGAGAAGAAACAAGGGAATCGAAAAACTTAGAGTATCAATATGGACAGAAAATAGAGGAAAACAATAGGAGATCAAGAGACAATCTCCTCTTTCTTTTTTACTGAATACCCTGGAGATTATGATGCCAAGGATATGGCAAGAGTGTTCATGGATTATGGAATACTGGTGGAAGTTTTTATACCAGCTAGGAGGGACAAAAGAGGCAAAAGGTATGGATATGTTAGATTCGGGAATGTTGAAGACGAGAGAATACTGGCTATCACATTAGACAATATCCAAATCAAGGGTAGAAAATTTTTCGTCAACAAGCCAAGATTCGACAGGCAAAGATTGGTATTCAGAGTCAACAAGAGTAGAGGGCAAACATATCAGATTATACCAAGAACACATGAGGTAAGACCAACATGGAAGAAGACTAGGAAGAACTTGTCATATGCGAATATGGTCAAGAGGAGGAGTAGGATACCAGAAAAAGAACAAGAATGGAATGGCTTAAGCTTTAATATGGAAGAGAAAGAGATCAAGAGATTCAAAGAAGCATATGTGGGAGTCATAAAAACACCTGGAAATTCATATAACATTCAGGAACTATTCAACAGAGAAGGTTTCTTTCACGTAAAGGTCACACCGATGGAAGGGAAGATGTGCCTTATGGAAGACATTGAAGAAAATGCGGTTGTAAACTTAATTAAGGAGGAAGAAGAATGGCTGAAAAACTGGTTTGAGGATATAGGACAGTGGTCTCTGACTGAAGTGGATAAAGAACGACTCACATGGATCAAATGTTTTGGAGTTCCATGTCATGCTTGGAGAAACGATTTCTTCAAATACATCTTAAGCAGAGTTGGGGAATTTGTTTGTTCTGACGAGGAAACGTAAAAACACTCTAAACTTGATGTAGCAAGAGTCCTAATTAAAACAACATATACCAGCAACTTGAATGAGGTGATCAACGTTCAAATCAATGGAGTGCTCTTTTGTATTAAGTTATTAGAAGACAATCATGGTCCAAAAAGAATAAGATTAAATGATAAAAGGGAAGAAGATATTGATTCTGAGGAGTCATATGTTGAGGACACTGAAGAAGACTCAACAAATGATAAGGATGAGAAAGAAGATGCCATTAATGGTGGCGATCTCAGGGAAGAAGAAGATGAAGAAACTGAAAAAGAAAACCACGATCAGGAGGAAAAAGAAGATGTCAGAAAAAGGTCAGAACTAGGCATGAGAAATGAGGAAGTTAGGAAGGAAAATCAGGCTGGTAGACTTCATGATTCAACTGCTTTGGGAAAAGGTATCGCGAAGCAAAAGTTCTCCCAAAAGGCAACTTTTGGAAGATGTGAAAAAGGTGATGAGTTTGAGGTGTCAGAAAAAATAAGGGAGCAATTTAATGTTAGAGACCTAGAAGACAGACAGATGGGACAGGAGATGATAATTAAAAGTCATAGGGGGAAGATTACAACGTTCGAGGATCAGAATGCAGAAGGAAGTCGTGGGCGGGAGATTTTGAAAAATAACCTAAGAGGCAATGACAAGGAGGTGCAGGGCCTAATTAGTAGTGTGGACTTTAACTTGGAAGAGGATGGGTCCAATCTTAAGAATCAAATATCCCAGATACTATTGGGCCTTATGGGCCGGGAGAAGGCAAAGCTAACAGAAGGAAAAAGTCTATGACTGAGATTTACGAGTGTATGCAAATACCATATGCACCCTCCTATTTCTCTACCCTACTACACTCATCTATCCTGAAAAAACAGGTCACTAGGATTAGTGACACAATTGAGGAACCCATCTTTCTATCTGAAACAGAAGATTGTAGCTCAAAATACTCAGGAGGATCTAACCTTTGTTGTGGATCAATTTCAGACAATGATGTGATCACAGGGAATGATAGGATCAAAAGGAGTCACGAGGATGTTCTTAAAAATGTGTGGGCTTTATTGAAGGATATGGGAATAGAGGGAGAGAAAGATGATGAGGCTCTTGAAAGCATTATAAGGAGCTTAGAAAGAAGAGATATAACCAGATTCCAGAATTTAAGGGAGGCATATCTTACTATTACATGAATATCACTACCTTAAATATACGAGGGTGCAACTTTGTCATTAAAAAAAAGAGAGTTAAAAAGCCGATAGAGATGGAGAAAATGGAGTTTTGTATGTTACAAGAAACTAAAGTTCAACACATGAGCAGCAACTTTGCCATGAGCATTTGGGGTGGAGGTAATCTTGACTGGTCTGCTTCAGAATCACATGGTCTCTCAGGAGGTATGATCTCAATATGGAACAAAAATTCATTCCATGATTTATTCAGTTTTTCTGGTCATGGATTTTTAGGGGAACATGGGATATGTAACCAAAAAGAAATTTATGTAGTAAACATATACTCTTCATGTTTATTAATTGAGAAAAGGAAATTAATGGAGGAGTTAACAAGACTGAAATCTAAGTATAATAATGGTAAGTGGATCATTGGGGGGATTTCAATTCCATAAAGGAGAAAGGAGAAAGAAAGGGTAGAGGGGCTCTGATAAGAGTAGATATGGAAGAGTTTGGAACTTTTATTGAAGACATGGAGCTAATAGATTTTCCTGTAGTAGGAAATAGATTCACTTGGTTTAACTCAAATGGAACTTGTAAGAGTAGGCTAGATAGGATCTTGGTTTCAGATGAATTATGTAGAGCATGGAAACTCGCTCATCAGAAGGTGGGAAAGAGGGATGTTTCAAATCATAGACCAGTCTCTTTGTTCATTAATGATAAGAATTGGGGTCCTAAGCCATTCAAATTCATTAATGCTTGGCTGGATCACCCTGGTTTCTTATTGTTTGTTAAAGAGGTGTGGGATTCAGATCAGCCAAATGGAGATGCTTATAACATATTGTTTCAAAAATTGAAGTTGCTCAAAATAAAGTTGAAATGGTGGAATATTAATATTTTTGGGATTCTAGATTTCAAAGTTTAGGAAGATATTGAGAAAGTCAATTCTTTAGAAGATGTATTGGCTGAGAGGGACTGTGAGGCTCTAGAGAGAAATTGGTATCTAGTTCACAAACAGCTTTTGTACCAGGTAGACAACTGCTTGATGGAGTGTGGTGGCAAATGAAGTGTATGGCTTCATGTTGAAAAGGAAGAAAAAAGGATTCATGTTTAAAGTAGACTTTACACAAGCTTATGATTGTGTAAATTGGAGTTTCTTGATCAAAACTTTGGAGGCCATGAACTTTAGTCAGACTTGGATAGAATGGATTAGAGGGCTAGTTTGTAATAGTTATGCTTCTGTCCTGGTGAATGGAAGCTCTTCTAAAGATTTCAAAATTCACAGGGGTCTCAAACAAGGAGATCCACTGTGTAACGCCCCGATTTTTGTTAGATTTATTTAATTGAGTCGATTTAATTATTTTTGGTCTTTATATTATCTTATTCTTGGTTATTATGTTTTATCGCGTTTTGAGAACGTTTGCGAGAAAATTGAGTGTAGGGGTATTTTGGTCTTTTTGGCTTGGTGGGTTATTGTTTTTCATAAAATAGGAAATAGAGAGAATAGAAAGAAAAAAAGGAAAAGAGAAAGGAAAGAAGAAAAAGAGGAAAAACTTGGAGTGTAAGAAATCGAATCAACCGACACTTCGAGGCACGATTAATCGGGTAAGGGTGTGAAACTCGATTATCTTATCATTGTGTATGAATATGTATGTGTGTGTTTGAAGTCTACTTGTCTTTCCATAGTTTTCAATTCTAGGTTGGACATGAGAAAATGATTGGGAATCGATGTTTTCGCGGTTGGAATGTGATATAAATGTTGTAGGATACTTGTTGTTATGATTGTGGTATGTTTTAGTGGTTATGTTATGGTTTGGAAGTGATTTTGGTTGAAGGATTATGGTTTTTGGACCCATAACAGCGCTGCAGAATTTCTGAGTTTTCCTTGGTTCGCCTAGCGAACCTGGGGCGAAGTGAAAGCGAATGATTTTCGAGGGTTCGCCTAGCGAGCCCATCAGCGAAGGTCAGCGAATGTTCGCCAACGCTGTTCGCCTAGCGAACTTTGTATCTTTTCAGTTATGATTGTTGCTGCCTTGGTTTGCCCAGAGGTCCGCGAAGCGAACGGCAAGGCGAATGTTCGCCAAGGAGTTTGCCTAGCGAACTTTGTGTCAGTTTTGGTCTGGTTGTGGTTTCGCCTGGACATTCGCCTAGCGAAGGTGGTAGCGAATGCTCGCTAGAAGGTTCGCCTAGCGAACATGACAGTTTGTGCAGTTTTGTTTCCTTCATAAATTTTGATTCGTAGCTCGGATCGAGGCGCGGTTCGATGCGTTGGGAAGCTAATGAAATGTTCTTTCTTATAAAAATGGTTTTGAGATTAGTGGCCGAGTTAATTGTGTAGGGAGTGTGGAAACGTATCATTTTGTTAACTTTTACCGTCGTAATTGTGTGCGATTGATGTGTTATCATGCAATATGTTTTGATATATATAACGTATAGCTTGTGTGCTGTTATATAATGTGAATGCATGTAATGCAATGTTGTGATGATGGTTTGTGGCCTTATGGAAAATAAATGCTTTGTTTTGGGTTTGATTGTATATGCATGATTATGGATGTTGGAATGGTTCACATGGTTATGTATGTTATGCATTTGATTGTCATGAGTCATTGTATGCCAAGCATCATGATATGCATTCTTGTGATGTCGTGTGCCGTAGTGGGTGTGAGCGACGAAATGATTCCAGAGGGAATCTGCTATAACGGTCGTGAGCCTTATACAAAGAGGACTTAAAGCGACGTTATAGACGATCGTGAGCCTTATACAAAGAGGACCTAAAGCGATCGGATCGTGAGCCTCATACAAAGAGGACCTAAAGCGATCCATAAACGTCGTGAGCCTTATACCAAGAGGACCTAAAGCGACGGGGAACATCATTTGCCCGACGGGGAGTTACACTAAGTAACAAGCGATGATTCCAATAATTCTTGAGTGACTTAATGATGAGATGATGGATGGAACAGTACCGCATTGCATTGCATAAAGTCGTTGTGTCGGTCTCTGTGCAATTGCATAAATCATGAATAGATTGATTATGTGTGGAATTGTGAATGGAATTGATGAGTTGATATATATATATATGTTGGTGATAAATGCATTGACCATGATTGATATGCTGTTGTGATGGATGTATGAGATATGGATTGTGGTGTTTTGTATTTGAATTATGGTGTAAGTTGTGGTGAGAATGTTTTACATGTGTATTTTGTGTCATTATATATTTGTATGCAACTATATTATAATTGTGTTTCTCACCCTTCTGCTGTTTTGAATGCTCTATGAGGCATTGCAGATTAGATGCTGGAGGTCTTTTTGTGAAGATTATGTCTTCATTCTTTTGTCGGTCGGCTCTGATATGTAGCACCGGGGAGTCGGGGAGATCGTTATGTGATTTATGTGTATATGTATATATATCTTTTTGGATTGTACATGTATGATTCTGTGTATGACAGACAAACTTCTATGTTTATATATATGAGATTTCAGTTGCAGATTTTCTGCTTTTATTCTATATCTGAATAGTGGGTGAGAGGAACTGAGTTCCTCTGCTTATGTGGCTACCTGATTGTTGCATATCCATTTGAGCATGTTACTTTATTTCATCATTTTGATGTGACACTCCCGTCTATGCCATGAATATTTTAATTATACTCTGATTATCTGTTATCGCCTTTAATTGCTCGGGTTATAGATTGGGGGTGTTACATTAAGTGGTATTAGAGCCAGTTGTGTCAATTTGTGTCTGTGTCAGTCCGTGTTGGTCATTGTGCCAAGTTGTTTATTGTGTGGCATTTGTGTTGGGTGAGCTGTTTGTTTAACCATAGTTACTGTTATTGGATGAACAGAATATGGTTGGTAGGAATGATGCTGCTCTTGCTGCTGTTATGCAAGCTATGGCTCAGGCTGTGCGGGGTGCACCTAATGCTGGTGGGAATGATGAGTTCATGAAGAATAAACCGTCTATCTTCAAAGGAAGACATGACCCTGATGGTGCTCAGATTTGGCTTAAGGAGATTGAAAGAATCTTTCGAGTGATGGACTGTGCTGAGGAACATAAGGTGAGATTGGGTACTCACATGTTGCAGGAGGAGGCTGACGATTGGTGGGTTAGTGCGCGTCATGTGTGGGAAGCTACAGGTGAAGAGGTCACTTGGGCTTTGTTTAGCAGGGAGTTTTTGAGGAAGTATTTTCCGGAAGATGTTAGAGGAAAGAAAGAAATAGAATTCTTGGAGTTGAAACAGGGTAATATGTCTGTTATTGATTACACTGCTAAGTTTGTGGAGCTTGTTCAGTTTTATCCACATTATGCTGAAGCAACTGCGGAGTTTTCCAAATGTGTGAAGTTTGAGAACGGGTTGCGTCCCAAGATCAAGCAGGCAATTGGTTATCAAAGAATTAGGAGGTTTCCAGATTTGGTGGATTGTTGTAGAATTTATGAGGAGGATAGCAAAGCTCGTTCTATTCATTATAAGAGTGTGAACGAAAGGAAAGGAAAGCAACCGTTTCGTGGGGGTCCTTATGTGTCACCAGCTGACAAGGGTAAGCAAAGGGCTAATTTTGATAAAAGGCCAAGTGGGGGAGGTATGAATAATCCTCTGAGATGTTTTAGGTGTGGTGACTTAGGACATCGTCAGTTTGAATGTAGAAAGGATATGAGGAAGTGTTCTAATTGTGGAGGTTTAGGACATGTCGCAGCTGATTGTAAGAGGAATGTGGTGAAGTGTTTCAACTGTGGTGAACCTGGTCATGTTAGTACGAAGTGTCCGAAACCAAAGCAAGCTCAAGCTGGTGGGAAAGTATTTGCATTGGCAGGAACTCAGACTACTCGTGTGGATCGTCTGATCAGAGGTACTTGTTTTATTAATAGTACGCCTTTAGTTGCTATTATTGATACCGGAGCGACTCATTCGTTTATTTCGTCTGAGTGTGTGCAGCATTTGAATCTTTTGTTGTCATCAATGGATGGAGAGATGGTTATCGATACTCCAGCGACGGGGTCGGTAACTACTTCTTTGGTTTGTTTAAGTTGTCCTTTGACCATTTATGGTAAAGATTTTGAGATGGATTTGGTGTGTCTGCCGTTGGAGGGTTTAGATGTGGTTCTGGGAATGAATTGGTTGCAGTTCAATCGAGTTCATATCGATTGTTATCATAAGTTGGTAAGATTTCCTTCTCTTGAAGAAGACGAGGAATCGAGTTTCTTATCTACCAAAGAGTTGAAGAAACTTTTGGCGGATGAAGCTCAGTTGTTTGGGTTGTTTGCATCGTTGACCGTGGATAGTCAAGTTGTAATTGATGTGGTACTAGTCGTGTGTGATTTTCCAGAGGTGTTTCCGAATGATATTTCGGATGTTCCGCCAGAGAGAGAGGTGAAGTTTTCTATATATCTAGTTCCTGGTACTAGACCTGTATCTATGGCACCATATCGTATGTCGGCATCTGAGTTGGCTGAGATTTAAATTCGTGTAATTGTGAAGCTACATGGTGTTCCGTTGTGTATTGTTTCAGATCGAGATCCGAGGTTTACTTCCAGATTTTGGGAAAGTTTGCAAAAGGCGTTAGGTTCCAAGTTGAGATTGAGTTCGGCTTATCATCCACAGACGGATGGTCAGACCGAGAGAACTATCCAGTCGTTGGAAGATTTGCTGAGAGCATGTGTTCTTGAGCAAGGTGGTGCTTGGGATAGTTATCTTTCGTTGGTGGAATTCACGTATAACAACAGTTTCCATTCGAGTATTGGAATGGCACCTTTTGAAGCTTTGTATGGAAGAAGATGTCAAACACCTTTGTGTTGGCATGAATCTGGTGAGAGTTCGGTGGTTGGACCGGAGTTAATTCAACAAACTACAGAAAAGGTGAAAATTATTCGTGAGAAAATGAAGGCTTCTTAGAGTAGGCAGAAGAGTTATCATGATCGAAGGAGGAAAGATCTAGAATTTCAAGAAGGCGATCATGTATTTTTGAGAGTTACACCGGTGACGGGTGTTGGTCGTGCATTGAAGTCGAAGAAGCTTACTTCTCGGTTTATTGGTCCTTACCAGATATCCGCGAGAGTGGGTGATGTGGATTATAGGGTGGCGTTGCCACCGAATCTTTCGAATTTGCATGATGTGTTCCATGTTTCACAGCTTCGAAAGTATGTTCTGGATCCGTCGCATGTGATTCCAATGGATGAGGTTGAGGTAAGGGAGAACCTTACGGTTGAGGCATTACCAGTGAGAGTTTTGGATCGCGAGTTTAAGCGGTTAAGAGGCAAGGACATTGCGCTTGTGAAAGTAGAGTGGGGAGGCGCTGCTGAGGGCAATTTGACTTGGGAGTTGGAGAGTCGGATGCAGGAATCGTATCCGGAGTTGTTCGTCTCAAGTAATATTTTCGAGGATGAAAATTTCTAAGTGGGGGAGAGTTGCAACGCCCTGGTTTTTGTTAGATTTATTTAATCGAGTCGATTTAATTATTTTTGGTCTTTATATTATCTTATTCTTGGTTATTATGTTTTATCGCGTTTTGAGAACGTTTGCGAGAAAATTGAGTGTAGGGGTATTTTGGTCGTTTTGGCTTGGTGGGTTATTGTTTTTCATAAAATAGGAAATAGAGATAATAGAAAGAAAAGAAGGAAAAGAGAAAGGAAAGAAGAAAAAGAGGAAAAAATTGGAGTGTAAGAAATCAAATCAACCGACACTTCGAGGCACGATTAATCGGGTAAGGGTGTGAAACTCGATTATCTTATCATTGTGTATGAATATGTATGTGTGTGTTTGAAGTCTACTTGTCTTTCCATAGTTTTCAATTCTAGGTTGGAAATGAGAAAATGATTGGGAATCGATGTTTTCGCGGTTGGAATGTGATATAAATGTTGTAGGATACTTGTTGTTATGATTGTGGTATGTTTTAGTGGTTATGTTATAGTTTGGAAGTGATTTTGGTTGAAGGAATATGGTTTTTGGACCCATAACACCGCTGCAGAATTTCTGAGTTTTCCTTGGTTCGCCTAGCGAACCTGGGACGAAGCGAAAGCAAATGATTTTCGAGGGTTCGCCTAGCGAGCCCGTCAGCGAAGGTCAGCGAATGTTTGCCAACGCTGTTCGCCTAGCGAACTTTGTATCTTTTCAGTTATGATTGTTGCTGCCTTGGTTTGCCCAGAGGTTCGCGAAGCGAACGGCAAGGCGAAGGTTCGCCAAGGAGTTCGCCTAGCGAACTTTGTGTCTGTTTTGGTCTGGTTGTGGTTTTGCCTGGACATTCGCCTAGCGAAGGTGGTAGCGAATGCTCGCTAGAAGGTTCGCCTAGCGAACATGACAGTTTGTACAGTTTTGTTTCCTTCATAACTTTTGATCCGTAGCTCAGATCGAGGCGCAGTTCGATGCGTTGGGAAGCTAATGAAATGTTCTTTCTTATAAAAATGGTTTTAAGATTAGTGGCCGAGTTAATTGTGTCGGGAGTGTGGAAACGTATCGTTTTGTCGACTTTTACCGTCGTAATTATGTGCGATTGATGTGTTATCATGCAATATGTTTTGATATATATAACGTATAGCTTGTGTGTCGTTATATGATGTGAATGCATGTAATGCAATGTTGTGATGATGGTTTGTGGCCTTATGGCAAATAAATGCATTGTTTTGGGTTTGATTGTATATGCATGATTATGGATGTTGGAATCGTTCACATGGTTATGTATGTTATGCATTTGATTGTCATGAGTCATTGTATCTCAAGCATCATGATACGCATTCTTGTGATGTCGTGTGCCCTAGTGGGTGTGATCGACGAAACGATTCCAGAGGGAATCTGCTATAACGGTCGTGAGCCTTATACAAAGAGGACCTAAAGCGACGTTATAGACGATCGTGAGCCTTATACAAAGAGGACCTAAAGCGATCGGATCGTGAGCCTCATACAAAGAGGACCTAAAGCGATCCATAAACGTCGTGAGCCTTATACCAAGAGGACCTAAAGCGACGGGGAACATCATTTGCCCGACGGGGAGTTACACTAAGTAACAAGCGATGATTCCAATAATTCTTGAGTGACTTAATGATGAGATGATGGATGGAACAGTACCGCATTGCATTGCATAAAGTCGTTGTGTCGGTCTCTGTGCAATTGCATAAATCATGAATAGATTGATTATGTGTGGAATTGTGAATGGAATTGATGAGTTGATATATATATATGTTGGTGATAAATGCATTGACCATGATTGATATGCTGTTGTGATGGATGTATGAGATATGGATTGTGGTGTTTTGTATTTGAATTATGGTGTAAGTTGTGGTGAGAATGTTTTACATGTGTATTTTCTGTCATTATATATTTGTATGCAACTATATTATAATTGTGTTACTCACCCTTCTGCTGTTTTGAATGCTCTATGAGGCATTGCAGATTAGATGCTGGAGGTCTTTTTGTGAAGATTATGTCTTCATTCTTTTGTCGGTCGGCTCTGATATGTAGCACCGGGGAGTCGGGGAGATCGTTATGTGATTTATGTGTATATGTATATATATCTTTTTGGATTGTACATGTATGATTCTGTGTATGACAGACAAACTTCTATGTTTATATATATGAGATTTCAGTTGCAGATTTTCTGCTTTTATTCTATATCTGAATAGTGGGTGAGAGGAACTGAGTTCCTCTGCTTATGTGGCTACCTGATTGTTGCATATCCATTTGAGCATGTTACTTTATTTCATCATTTTGATGTGACGCTCCCGTCTATGCCATGAATATTTTAATTATACTCTGATTATCTGTTATCGCCTTTAATTGCTCGGGTTATAGATTGGGGGTGTTACATTAAGTGGTATTAAAGCCAGTTGTGTCAATTTGTGTCTGTGTCAGTCCGTGTTGGTCATTGTGACCAAGTTGTTTATTGTGCGGCATTTGTGTTGGGTGAGCTGTTTGTTTAACCATAGTTACTGTTATTGGATGAACAGAATATGGTTGGTAGGAATGATGCTACTCTTGCTGCTGTTATGCAAGCTATGGCTCAGGCTGTGCGGGGTGCACCTAATGCTGGTGGGAATGATGAGTTCATGAAGAATAAACCGTCTATCTTCAAAGGAATACATGACCCTGATGGTGCTCAGATTTGGCTTATGGAGATTGAAAGAATCTTTCGAGTGATGGACTGTGCTGAGGAACATAAGGTGAGATTGGGTACTCACATGTTGCAGGAGGAGGCTGACGATTGGTGGGTTAGTGCGCATCATGTGTGGGAAGCTACAGGTGAAGAGGTCACTTGGGCTTTGTTTAGCAGGGAGTTTTTGAGGAAGTATTTTCCGGAAGATGTTAGAGGAAAGAAAGAAATAGAATTCTTGGAGTTGAAACAGGGTAATATGTCTGTTATTGATTACACTGCTAAGTTTGTGGAGCTTGTTCAGTTTTATCCACATTATGCTGAAGCAACTGCGGAGTTTTCCAAATGTGTGAAGTTTGAGAATGGGTTGCGTCCCAAGATCAAGCAGTCAATTGATTATCAAAGAATTAGGAGGTTTGCAGATTTGGTGGATTGTTGTAGAATTTATGAGGAGGATAGCAAAGCTCGTTCTATTCATTATAAGAGTGTGAACGAAAGGAAAGGAAAGCAACCGTTTCGTGGGGGTCCTTATGTGTCACCAGCTGACAAGGGTAAGCAAAGGGCTAATTTTGATAAAAGGCCAAGTGGGGGAGGTATGAATAATCCTCTGAGATGTTTTAGGTGTGGTGACTTAGGACATCGTCAGTTTGAATGTAGAAAGGATATGAGGAAGTGTTCTAATTATGGAGGTTTAGGACATGTCGCAGCTGATTGTAAGAGGAATGTGGTGAAGTGTTTCAACTGTGGTGAACCTGGTCATGTTAGTACGAAGTGTCCGAAACCAAAGCAAGCTCAAGCTGGTGGGAAAGTATTTGCATTGGCAGGAACTCAGACTACTCGTGTGGATCGTCTGATCAGAGGTACTTGTTTTATTAATAGTACGCCTTTAGTTACTATTATTGATACCGGAGCGACTCATTCGTTTATTTCGTCTGAGTGTGTGCAGCATTTGAATCTTTTGTTGTCATCAATGGGTGGAGAGATGGTTATCGATACTCCAGCGATGGGGTCGGTAACTACTTCTTTGGTTTGTTTAAGTTGTCCTTTGACCATTTATGGTAAAGATTTTGAGATGGATTTGGTGTGTCTGCCGTTGGAGGGTTTAGATGTGGTTCTGGGAATGAATTGGTTGCAGTTCAATCGAGTTCATATTGATTGTTATCATAAGTTGGTAAGATTTCCTTCTCTTGAAGAAGACGAGGAATCGAGTTTCTTATCTACCAAAGAGTTGAAGAAACTTTTGGCGGATGAAGCTCAGTTGTTTGGGTTGTTTGCATCGTTGACCGTGGATAGTCAAGTTGTAATTGATGTGGTACCAGTCGTGTGTAATTTTCCAGAGGTGTTTCCGAATGATATTTCGGATGTGCCGCCAGAGAGAGAGGTGAAGTTTTCTATATATCTAGTTCCTGGTACTAGACCTGTATCTATGGCACCATATCGTATGTCGGCATCTGAGTTGGCTGAGATTTAAATTCGTGTAATTGTGAAGCTACATGGTGTTCCGTTGTGTATTGTTTCAGATCGAGATCCGAGGTTTACTTCCAGATTTTGGGAAAGTTTGCAAAAGGCGTTAGGTTCCAAGTTGAGATTGAGTTCGGCTTATCATCCGCAGACGGATGGTCAGACCAAGAGAACTATCCAGTCGTTGGAAGATTTGCTGAGAGCATGTGTTCTTGAGCAAGGTGGTGCTTGGGATAGTTATCTTTCGTTGGTGGAATTCACGTATAACAACAGTTTCCATTCGAGTATTGGAATGGCACCTTTTGAAGCGTTGTATGGAAGAAGATGTCAAACACCTTTGTGTTGGCATGAATCTGGTGAGAGTTCGGTGGTTGGACCGGAGTTAATTCAACAAACTACAGAAAAGGTGAAAATTATTCGTGAGAAAATGAAGGCTTCTCAGAGTAGGCAGAAGAGTTATCATGATCGAAGGAGGAAAGATCTGGAGTTTCAAGAAGGCGATCATGTATTTTTGAGAGTTACACCGGTGACGGGTGTTGGTCGTGCGTTGAAGTCGAAGAAGCTTACTTCTCGGTTTATTGGTCCTTACCAGATATCCGCGAGAGTGGGTGCTGTGGCTTATAGGGTGGTGTTGCCACCGAATCTTTCGAATTTTCATGATGTGTTCCATGTTTCACAGCTTCGAAAGTATGTTCCGGATCCGTCGCATGTGATTCCAATGGATGAGGTTGAGGTAAGGGAGAACCTTACGGTTGAGGCATTACCAGTGAGAGTTTTGGATCGCGAGTTGAAGCGGTTAAGAGGCAAGGACATTGCGCTTGTGAAAGAAGAGTGGGGAGGCGCTGCTGAGGGAAATTTGACTTAGGAGTTGGAGAGTCGGATGCGGGAATCGTATCCGGAGTTGTTCGTCTCAGGTAATATTTTCGAGGATGAAAATTTCTAAGTGGGGGAGAGTTGCAACGCCCTGGTTTTTGTTAGATTTATTTAATCGAGTCGATTTAATTATTTTTGGTCTTTATATTATCTTATTCTTGGTTATTATATTTTATCGCGTTTTGAGAACGTTTGCGAGAAAATTGAGTGTAGGGGTATTTTGGTCTTTTTGGCTTGGTGGGTTATTGTTTTTCATAAAATAGGAAATAGAGAGAATAGAAAGAAAAGAAGGAAAAGAGAAAGGAAAGAAAAAAAAGAGGAAAAAATTGGAGTGTAAGAAATCGAATCAACCGACACTTCGAGGCACGATTAATCGGGTAAGGGTGTGAAACTCGATTATCTTATCATTGTGTATGAATATGTATGTGTGTGTTTGAAGTCTACTTGTTTTTCCATAGTTTTCAATTCTAGGTTGGAAATGAGAAAATGATTGGGAATCGATGTTTTCACGGTTGGAATGTGATATAAATGTTGTAGGATACTGTTGTTATGATTGTGGTATGTTTTAGTGGTTATGTTATAGTTTGGAAGTGATTTTGGTTGAAGGAATATGGTTTTTGGACCCATAACACCGCTGCAGAATTTCTGAGTTTTCCTTGGTTCGCCTAGCGAACCTGGGACGAAGCGAAAGCAAATGATTTTCGAGGGTTCGCCTAGCGAGCCCGTCAGCGAAGGTCAGCGAATGTTTGCCAACGCTGTTCGCCTAGCGAACTTTGTATCTTTTCAGTTATGATTGTTGCTGCCTTGGTTTGCCCAGAGGTTCGCGAAGCGAACAGCAAGGCGAAGGTTCGCCAAGGAGTTCGCCTAGCGAACTTTGTGTCTGTTTTGGTCTGGTTGTGGTTTTTCCTGGACATTCGCCTAGCGAAGGTGGTAGCGAATGCTCGCTAGAAGGTTCGCCTAACGAACATGACAGTTTGTACAGTTTTGTTTCCTTCATAACTTTTGATCCGTAGCTCAGATCGAGGCGCAGTTCGATGCGTTGGGAAGCTAATGAAATGTTCTTTCTTATAAAAATGGTTTTAAGATTAGTGGCCGAGTTAATTGTGTCGGGAGTGTGGAAACGTATCGTTTTGTCGACTTTTACCGTCGTAATTATGTGCGATTGATGTGTTATCATGCAATATGTTTTGATATATATAACGTATAGCTTGTGTGTTGTTATATGATGTGAATGCATGTAATGCAATGTTGTGATGATGGTTTGTGGCCTTATGGCAAATAAATGCATTGTTTTGGGTTTGATTGTATATGCATGATTATGGATGTTGGAATCGTTCACATGGTTATGTATGTTATGCATTTGATTGTCATGAGTCATTGTATGTCAAGCATCATGATACGCATTCTTGTGATGTCGTGTGCCCTAGTGGGTGTGATCGACGAAACGATTCCAGAGGGAATCTGCTATAACGGTCGTGAGCCTTATAAAAAGAGGACCTAAAGCGATGTTATAGACGATCGTGAGCCTTATACAAAGAGGACCTAAAGCGATCGGATCGTGAGCCTTATACAAAGAGGACCTAAAGTGATCCATAAACGTCGTGAGCCTTATACTAAGAGGACCTAAAGCGACGGGGAACATTGTTTGCCCGACGGGGAGTTACACTAAGTAACAAGCGATGATTCCAATAATTCCTGAGTGAATTAATGACGAGATGATGGATGGAACGGTACCGCATTGCATTGCATAGAGTCGTTGTGTCGGTCTCTGTGCATTTGCATAAATCATGAATGGATTGATTATGTGTGGAATTGTGAATGGCATTGATGAGTTGATATATATATATATATATATATATATATATATATATATATATATATATATATATATATATATAGAGTCGTTGTGTCGGTCTCTGTGCATTTGCATAAATCATGAATGGATTGATTATGTGTGGAATTGTGAATGGCATTGATGAGTTGATATATAAATATATATATATATATATATATATATATATATATATATATATATATATGTTGGTGATAAATGCATTGAGCATGATTGATATGCCGTTGTGATGGATGTATGAGATATGGATTGTGGTGTTTTGTATTTGAATTATGGTGTAAGTTGTGGTGAGAATGTTTTACATGTGTATTTTGTGTCATTATATATTTGTATGCAACTATATTATAATTGTGTTTCTCACCCTTCTGTTGTTTTGAATGCTCTATGAGGCATTGCAGATTAGATGCTGGAGGTCTTTTTGTGAAGATTATGTCTTCATTCTTTTGTCGGTCGGCTCTGATATGTAGCACCGGGGAGTCGGGGAGATCGTTATGTGATATATGTGTATATGTATATATATATCTTTTTGGATTGTACATGTATGATTATGTGTACGACAGACAAACTTCTATGTTTATATATATGAGATTTCAGATGCAGATTTTCCACTTTTATTCTGTATCTGAATAGTGGGTGAGAGGAACTGAGTTCCTCTGCTTATGTGGCTACCTGATTGTTGCATATCTATTTGAGCATGTTACTTTATTTCATCATTTTGATGTGACGCTCCCGTCTATGCCATGAATGTTTTAATTATACTCTGATTATCTGTTATCGCCTTTAATTGCTCGGGTTATAGATTAGGGGTGTTACACACTGTCTCCTTTTCTATTTATATTAGTATCAGAAAGTCTGGCAATGATGGTGAGGAATGCTGTAAGTAACAACTTATACAGAGGCATAAATCTGGATGAGGAGAACTCTATTTGCATTTTACATTTTGCAGATGACACAGTGTTATTTTGTGATGAGAGTTGGGTTAATTTGTGGTCTATCAAGACAATATTGAGAGGTTTTGAAATAGTATCTGGTTTAAAGGTGAATTACAGCAAGAGTAACATGTTTGGAGTTGGAATAGACAGCAACATGTTGGAAGCAGCCTCAGAATTTTTGGCTTGTAAAATTGGCAATTTCCCTTTTAAATTCTTAGGACTAACTGTTGGAGGAAGACACAATACAACACCCTTTTGGAAATCTGTGTTAGATACTATCAAAGCTAGATTGTATGTATGGATAGGAAGACTTTTATCTATAGGAGGGAGAATAACTCTAATAAATTCTGTAATCACTAACCTCCCTGTGCATTACCTATCATTTTATTTGGCTCCATCATCAATTATTAAGAAGATAAAGACAATCCAAAGGAACTTCCTTTGGGCTGGAGATTATGATAAGAGAAGCATATCATGGGTAAAATGGTCAATGGTTTACAAACCAAGGAACTAAGGAGGATTGGGAATCAAAGATGTGTCTATTTTCACGGTGCTTTAGTTGCAAAATGGATATGGAGAATGGAATATGAGAAGGAGGCAGTTTGGAGTGGTGTTATCAAGGCCAAATGTGGAAGTCATATGCAGCAGTTCAATATACTTCATAATAACAACAACTCAAGGTTTGAATCAAGGTGGTGGAAAGATCTCAGGTGGCTTGCAAGAACATCAAATGATAAAGGAATCTACAATTTGTTATCTTGGCAAATTGGTAATGGAGGAAAGGCTTTATTCTGGCACTCAAGATGGACAGGAGGAAAAGATCTTAAACTTCTTTATCCTGATGTTTTTGATGCCTCTGCTGATAAGAATGTTTTGATCAAGGATTGTGGTGATTGGGAAAAAGATGTTTGGAAGTGGAACCTTGTAAGCAAGAATGTGATTGGTAGGGAAACAGAAGGTGAACATGAAGAGGAGCTAGTTTGTTTAATGGAGGAAATGAATCTCAATAGACAAGAAGAAGACTTAATTTTATGGCCAAGAGGTCCTGATAACAAGTTTAGTGTAAAGGCTTGTTATTTGGGTTTGATTCAAAGAGAAGAGGATGTTGAAGTAAGTTCTAATCTTGGAGAAGCTCTGAGTTACATGTGGAAGATTAGAGCTCCTCTTAAAGTAAAATTTTTTGGGTGGAGATTACTTCTTGATAGGCTGCCAACCAGAAAGAACTTATATGTTCGAGGCATCATAACAGATCCTCTTCAGCAGGTGTGTTTGTTTTGCTTTCAAGAAATCGAAGACATAGCTCATGTGTTCTTATCTTGTAGGAAAACCGTTCTATTTTGGAGAGAGATAGAAAACTGGTTGGGTATGAAGTTTCCTTGCTCTGATAACTGCACTAAATCTTTATCACAGTGGGCTAGCTTGCAAGGAAAAGGTAACATGTTAGCTTATATATGGCTTGTGGGATGTTGGAACATCTGGAAGTTTAGGAATCAAACCTTGTTCAATGATGTCTTGGTGGAACATAAAGAGATTTTCTATTCTGTCATCAACACTTCTTGGAATTGGAGCATTCTAAACAATGTTAACAATAGGAGAGAAGATTTCTATGCTTGGTACAAGAGGCCTAAGGATTTGATTTAGAAGTGGAATCTGTTATGGAATCATTAGGCTCAATTCTAAGGCTATGTGGGGTATTAGAATTCATTTGGTTTTGGAATTGTATCAGTGGGTAAGGTTCTGCATAACAATGTGTATGTAGGGTTGTTGTAATTGTAGATTCCTGCACTTTTGCAGGTTCTGATTTTGGGTTGTTTAATGCCTTTTAATGAAATTGATTATTAAAAAAAAAGATATAATAGACATGCACTACATCCGTCTTATAATAAATATCAGATTTGAGTTATGTATAGTTTTTAAAAAAATAATTAGATGTGTTGATTGGAATGATAAAGTTAATATTATTTACTAAATACCCTTATTAATTATATTTATTGAAGTAGTTGAATAGATTAAAAGTTAATAAATAAAAGTATAGTAATGAAAAGATAATAATAAATATTGTAATATTGTAAAAAAAATTGAAGCGAATTTCTTTTTATTTGAAAAAGTAAATTGATAATTAAAAATTAAAAAATAAAATAAAATTATGAGTGAATGAGTTATGTATTTGTTAATTTTGCTAATATTTTCACTTGAGATTAATATATTATTTTTGTTTTGTAAATTTATTAGGTTGTAATTTTGGATGTATTATTTTGTTATCTAATACTAACATTTAGAAGTCATTTATAACAAGTCATTGTCTATAATTTGCATGTACTTGAGATCATGTATCAGTACTAAGGCAACTAGTGGGATACCCGTGTATTCGCACGGGTACTAGTATGGTACGCGCAATTTTTTCAAATTAAAAAAAGAAATAAAAATATAAAATAAAATATTGGAAACAAAAAAGTTAATATTTCTAAAAGGAATAATAATTTAGTGGCTTTAATCAACAACGAAATTCACCCCGTATATTCATGTTAAAATTGTTTTAAGATGACTTATATATTAGAATTATATAATAATAATTGAATCAACAAAGTATGTTTTAAGAATTTGTGTTAGTTTATTGAAGTGATATACAATTTTACTTGTGTAATGCAATTGGTTGTAATTATTAGTTTGGTCCTCCCAAGTACAATGTAAATTTAAATTGAAGAAGACAGTGTAAAAAGTAAATGTAATAAAGCAATCCAAGTTGTAGAAGTCAAAAAGTTGATTTTAAGAAACATTGCAAAGACACAATACATAGTAAATGACTGAATCGAAATTGAAATAAATGTTGCATAGTTAATCACTAAATCTAAAACTCCTTCCAGACATATAGTTCTCCCAGGTATAGTCCCGCTCATCGTCATCATCAGAATTAACTGGTTCGTAGTCCCGTTCTTCGTCTTCATCTGAATCCAAAAATTTGACTTTCCTCACGTTTCTTGGTGATTTCGTTTTTCTTTTCCTCTTTCTTCTCTATCAAAGTGCAGGAGTGTTACGTACCTTAAGAAGAAAACCAGTTAATCAAAATTGTCAACATGAAAATATAAGCGACTGTGGCAGGACATATGCCATGATGTATTGTGGGATAATGTATAACCCACTTCATCCGCATGAGGAGACTGTGTGTGTTAACATCAACAGAATACATAAACAGACAGTGACATCAAAATAAAATGGGGTGTTGTTGATGTAACCCAGCCTAAGGGTATTTTCTACTTGGCATTGACAAAGCCAACGAAGGTGATGCAATATAAGAACGGGCTAAAACATGCAGGGAAAACGAAATTGTACCGGGGGGAGCTGCAGATGTGGTTGAAACCGGGGAGCCTGTTGGTGCGGTTCACCGCGCTCGAAATTCGTAGGTGGTTGCACCTCCATAGGTGGTTGGTTGTCAGTAGCGGGTTCATTCTGGACAGCAGCTTCGAGTTGTTGTTGGGTCTGTTGATGTTATGAACATTATAATTTTTAATCACAATGAAACAATAAGGCAGAGAATTTTGTAGTGATTAACAAATGCAGTAATAAATGTATTGGGAAAACCTGTAGAAGTAGTTGGTCATCGACAGGATGATGGGGGACCCTCTGCTCATTGCAATTCCGGAGAAGGTTGCAGGTCAAGCGGTGTCTGGACATCAATAGGGTCTGCAGCATTGCGTTTTTCGTTGGATGCCATAGAAAAAATTTCGTGTTTCTGAAGTTTGGTGTATGTTGTAGAGAATAGGAGGCATGATTAAATAATGAGGCTTGTGACTCTGTAGCTTCCCCCCTACATTAGAAATGGAAATGCGTTAATATTTTAGAAACTGTAAAGTTGGAATATTGAGAGGCAAAATAATAATGAGTGGTGATGGTTAAGTGTACCATTTAGTTGCAAATACGGTGAATAATGTTATTGCTCATTAAAGGAAATGAGAAGTATCCATGAGAAATAATTTGGATACAAAATATGAGATATAAATAACAATTGAGAAAACAAAATAAAAACATTTTCGTTGACTTATATGTAGAGGATAATTTCTAAGTACTCAATTGAATGTGGAATTGGACCAGTCAGACTAATGGAGCTCAATTATCTGAAAGAAAAAGATGAGGATTATTATGATAAAGAAACTATAGACTATGATGATTTTGTATTATTCCATTTGTAACTATTTTAGTTCAAATGGTAATTTGCTTGTTGTGTTGGTGTTGATATGTCTGCATTTAGAAACAAAAATCGTAATGCAATTATTCTGAGCAACAGAATAAATCACTTAAAAGAAGAAGTCTGCAACTGATACAGTCCATGGGTTAGAGTATATGAAAAGGTGAGGATAGGTAATGGCAGACACAGATTGATAAGAGGAGTAAATACCTTCACATGGGCAAAAAGTATTTCCACTACAGGGAATGCTTCTTCAAACTTAAAAGACTAAAAGAAAGAGATCTTACAAATCCTCCAAGTCTTTCAAATTTCCAAGGCTGGGACGAAGACATCGTTGAAGTTGAGTATCCTGTAAGGTCCAATAAAAATTGGATCATAAACATGATTATACCACTTTCAATGTCAATGAATATGAATTCAAAATATCCTCAGAGGATCACTGAAGGTGAAAATATTTCCAGCGTGAATATTTAAAAATAATACCATACCATTCACGAAATACCAAATAACATAACAAAACTTACGTAAGTCAAGTCTTCTTGACTGCTTGTGCTGCTAAATTTCTGTATCTGAAAAGGGCAAACTGCGAATACCAGGTAATGTTAGTCTAAGTTGTGGAAAATCCATCAAAACATGAACAATAAAAATGAAAAAGGAAGCATACCAGGAAGCACAAATAACAAATGTAAATAACCAATGTAAAAGGAAGCATACCAAATCTATTTCATTTCGACGTTGACTACAACCAATGTAAATAACATCATCAGAATTTTAATACTGTCAAAGAGGTAAAATTAGTGAAGTCCAAACATTTTTAGCAATAATAATTATATTCAAACAATATACAATGCCATAATCTGATTTTCATCATCTTCATTTTCTTCTACCATAACCTCTGGGTTATCACATCTCATCCTTTCTCTTTCATCCCACCTTGAAAAGTTATTCGGGAAAATTAGCAACCCTAACTTTAGCAAATAACCCAAAACACAGAAAACCCTAAAAACACAATTGCAGAAATGGAAATCAGAAACTATTATGAAGTCTAAAAACAATCAAGTCTAACAAAAAATTTGTAACAACAATTGAATCATATTGACATCCAAACCTTTCACCTGCAAGTAGAAATTCAATAGGTTAGATATCAAGTTCAGTTAAAAAACCAGCAAGAATTGAGGGATTCGACGGAGATCTATGTGAATCTAAGTATTACCTTTTACAATTGGTGTAGAAGATATATTTGGTTCTTCACAAGTAACAGTGGTAATTTATTCAGCAACACCAACACCAAACCCTTTTGAATCGGTTTTGGATCTTGACGGCAGAGAAAGAAAGACCTACATTGGGAGAACATTAAGAAGAATACGGATAACAGGCTTTCTTTGCGTTTGGATGCTTGTGTTTTCTTCAGGTGAAGTTTTTGTTGAAAGAGAAAGGTTTTGTGAAGACAAACAGTAGCTGAATGTTTCAGACAAGCTTTTCAAAAAAAATTTCTTCCGTATCCAGCTTTGCAGACTTTGGGAAATGAAACACCCATCAATGTCAACACTTTCCCCTTACCAACCAATGCCAGGCTGTTCTAAAACGTTTTGCTTTAACCAACTTGTTTAACTTTAAATGTACTTCCGGTTACATTTGCAACATAGTAATACTTGTTTTTCCATCTAAGTACTTGTTGGTATCTAAATAGGAATGGATTTAGTTCAAATTAGTTTGTTTTAGACACATAATGCCCCTGAATTAGTGATGTCGAGCCAAATTAAGAAAGGTTAAGTTTGTATTAACCAGAACAAATTATCTTCTTATATTATAGATGACATGCAAATTAATAGTAACAAATTGTAAATCTTTCTTCTATACTAAAATTAAAAATTCACATCCAATACCAAATCATTCCAAGACAAAGTAGTTTATTTGACCTCAAATGCCAAACGCATAACTCAATTTTTGATGGTGCAAGTATGTTAACTTTAGACCATATATTTAGTGTATTACATAATATCATGCATGTAACAAATTTCATGCAGTTTTTTCTGCCGTGTCTGTTTCTCAGCTAAAATATTTGCATGTAATGTAAATTTGCAGGTAAATCTGTCTGATTCAAAATCCACATGTAAACTCGCAGGATTCCAAATCTGCAGGTAAATCTGCAGCTAATACATTTTAAAATTTTAAAAAAAAATTAACAAAATTTAATTGATAAATTTAGACTACAATTCTCCTTTGCCATAATTTAATGTGAATACTCTTGAATTTACAAGAATGTGGCTCGCTTCCACTAAGTATATGCATTGCTTCTACTAAATAAGATAAATATATATAAACAAATAATAGTGGCATTCCCCAACTTACCAATCAGGTTCCAAAAAAATCAACAGTGAAATTATAGATTCAAATATTAGTGTGATAAAGTTTCTACTAATGACTGAGGATGGATAGAAGACAAACCAATTTGGGCGAGAGAAACCAAAAAATAGAATTATCAAAATTGCAATCAAGTCTTCTTTAAAATAATGAATTGTTTTGGTAACTATCACATGTAATTATTATTCATTACGGAACCATGAAAGCCAATGGGTGCAGTGTACTCTATGTATGTCACGTCTTGTCGTTACAAATTATCAATTGCCTTATTCAAACACACTCTTAACGTGTGTTTGGATGAAGGATTTTAATGAATGAAAGTATTTTTTTGACAAAATTTAAAATAATTTGACCAAAATACATTGTTTAGATAAATATATAGATAATTGTTAAAATGATATAAATTTATGAAGTATTTTATTTAAGTTAAATTTAAGGAATTTCAAATGACATCAAAAAGTAAAGAATTTGAAATTTCTCATTTACTATATATATAATTCAAATGTTAAATGGTTTATTATTAATTTTTCAAATTTTGCAAGATGGTTTTCATAAAGAAATTTTCAAATTCAACCCTAAAATTTTCAAAAATTTGCAAATAAGTTTCAAATAATTTTAAGATTTTAAAAATTGGTCCCTTAAAATTTTTAAAAATTGCAAATTGGTCCATATTTTTTACATTTTAAATTTAACCCAGAAGTTTTAAATTTTATGAAAATAATCCTAAAAGTTTAAGCCCGAATTAGAAAGTGCAACCTATAATAGGTTACATAAAAGTTGTAATCGGTTTCAATTTTAAAAATTCAGATTCTGCAGAATTGGAAAGTGTGGAAACGTTCGTCGTCAAAGCCCGAATTGAAGAGAATGTGAGAACATTAACAAGGCAAAGAGATTTGCCTCAAAAACTCCAAGATTGTGAGTTGTTCCGAGATAACAAAGTCAATGACAATGGTGATTTCGTCCACTTTACACTTCTGGCCGAATCCGAACCCGTTAAAATGGAAATGGCTTTAAGTGATCCAAAATGGATTTGTGTTATGAAGGTGGAGCTGGAATTGATTGAGAAGAACAATACATGGGAGTTGGTTGATCTACCGGATGAGAAAAAATGAACTGGTGTGAGATGGGTGTTCAAATTGAAGACAAATCCCAAGGGTGAAATAATCAAGCATAAGGCTCGATTAGTTATAGAGGGATTCTTGTGAAGGAAAGGCAGAGACTTTGAAGATGTATTCTCACTGGTTGCTAGGATTGAAATTATTATAATAGTTGTTGGAATTTTGAATAACAACAATTGGCCCATCTATCAAATGGACGTCAAATCTGCGATTTTAAACGGACCGCTTGAAAAATAGGTGTATGTAGAACAACCCCCTAGTTTTGTTGTGAGAAACCAAGAGCTAAAGTTCTACAAGTTGAAGAAAGAACTATACAGTTTGAAGCAAGCTCCAAGAGCTTGGAACAAGAGGATAGATAATTTCCTAAGAGACGGCTTCAAGAAATGTGTATCCGAGCATGGCGTGTATGTGAAGACAGATTCAAGAGACTGGGTGATTATCCTTTTTCTATATGTAGACGACTTGTTGATAATGGACAACAACGGAAACTTCATTTCTAAGTTCAAGAGTGAAATTATGAAAGAATTTGAGATAACCGACATTGGCCTCATGACATACTTCCTTGGCATTGTGTTTCAGAAGTCCAAAAGGGGACTGCTCATGCACCAAAGAAGGTATGCGCTTGAGTTATTGAAGAAGTTTGAAATGGAGCATTGTAATGCTGCCATTACTCCAAATAAATCGAGGCTACAGATATCGAAGAGTAAGGATGAGCAAGATATTGATTCAACCTAGTATAGGAGGCCGATTGGATCCTTGCATAACTTGTACAATACGCGATCGTATTTGGCGTTTAGTGTCGGTATTGTGAGTAGATTCATGGAGAGATCGAAGGTGTCTCACTTGGAAGCAGTCAATAGGATCCTAAGATACATCAAATGATCGATTTGTTGCAGAATTCTCTTTCCCGCATTGGATACAAAAAAAAATGCAGTTTGTTCAATTTTAACAATTTCAATTGGTGTGGAGACAAATATGTTTGAAAGTTTACAACTGGATACATCTTTATGTTTGGTGGAACACCAGTCTCATGGTGTTCGAAGAAGGATCCGGTAATTACACTATTGTCTTCTGAAGTCGAGTACATTACCGCTTCGTTATGTGAGTGCCAAGTTGTGTGGCTAATGAATCTATTGAAGGAGCTGGGCAACAATGAGGGTAGTGTTGTTACACTCTTGGTTGATAATGTTTCCGCGATTAATCTTGCTAATAACCCAATTTTACATGGGAGCAACAAGCACACTAAGATGAGGCTTCATTACTTGAGGGAACTTGTTAGTGTAGGAAAGTTAAGATTATGATATTGTAGAAGTGAAGATCAAGTGGCTAATTTGTTGACTATGTGAGTCACAAATAATGTGTTCAAAAGGTTGAAGATGAGCATGGGAATGGAAGGCTTGGAGCACTTGATTAAGGTTGTGCGTTAAGAGTTTTTTAGTAATTCAAGTTTTGTAACTGTTTAACACGGGGGTGTAACTGGTTACAGATGTCAAAATAAGTCAACTAACCTGTAGAAAAGTGCTCCTTGATTTGGTGTAACCGATTAAGAATTTATAGTAACCAGTTACTATTGATTGTTATTTTTAATTATTTAGCAGCTGTAATCGGTTGCAGGTTTTCTGTAACTGGTTACTGGTTCGAGAATTTTACTTTTATGTTATTTGGCTTATGTAACTTGTGTCCCAATAAATTTGTAATACTTGTATAAATTCCTTGGAGGCATCCTCACCAATGTTAACGGAATATTCTCACCCTCAATTAATTTCTCTCTCTCAATTCCTTTCTTCATCTCCACACTCTAATTTCTCCATTATTCACCAATCTTGTGGTTCCAAGTTCTAACAAAAATGACGTCTTAGCTGATCACAACCCTCTTGTTTTCTTCATCAAACAACTTCTAACCACCAGGGGAGTGATACCCTACAAGTATCATCATTTCTCCCTTATCATCCAACTTCTTTCTAAGCTACCCTGAAACATTCGATACGCTACGAAACCAAAAAATCTTAAATGGTTCAGATTCGGTTTGAATCCCGACCATGCTTCCTCTAGTGTAACCTTCTCAAACTTCTTTGTTGGACACCTATTCAAGAAATAGGCAGTTGTGGATATCATTTTCCCCATACCTCTTTCGACAAGTTCTTCCCCTTTAACGTGCTTCTTACCATGTTCATGATTGATTGATTCTTCTTTTTGGCAACACCATTTTGCTGTGGTGTATAAGTGTTAGCTGACAAATTTCAACCAAGGAAAGAAAAACAGGTTCGACGGGACATCCTGCAGACTAAGGTCGAAAAAGTCTCGACAGACCACCAGTCAGAAAAACATTGAAGCGGGCTAGATAGATGACCATCCCAGTCGAAGTCGAAGGCAAGCCCGAGTTTTTGGGTATGAAGCGAGTTTGCAACGGACGAGAACGTGGGAAGTTACACATGTAGTGGGCATGCGTGGGTAGACACGTGGCAGACTGGGGATGAGAGACAGCAAAGTAACCGTTACTTTTTAGGACTATTTAAGTAGATTTCAGTTGCAGTTTTAAAGGAAGCATTTTGTAACATTTAAAAGAATACACTCAAAGAACCACCATATGAAAGAAGCAAGTCAATTATTCGCAAATGTATGCATGCGTCCATTTTTACAATTAAGCAATTTATTTTTTTCACACATGAAATTATTGACCTCTCAATTAGTTAACTGATAGAGAGGTTTTTTTTTCTTCTTGTAACAGAAAAGAAAATTGATTAGTTAAAAAATTAATTTTTTAAGTGAATGAATTATGCATTTGTTTATTTTGTTAATATTTTCACATGACATTAATATATTATTTTTGTTTTATAAATGTATTAGGGTGTAATTTTGGATGTATTATAGTTCGTTTTATGATTGCATTAGCTCTAATGAGGCTGAAGTTACAGTTGATGATGTTAGACTAGAGGTTTTGGATTTAATTTGGAAGACTGAAATACCATTAAAAATTAAAGTGTTTGCTTGGAGATTGGTTATTGATAGGTTGCCAGCCTGATCGAATCTTGTTGCAAGAGGAATTATTGTCAATCCGCATGAAAAAACTTGTATGTTTTGTTTTAGGGCCATTGAGGATTCTTCTCACCTTTTTTTTGTCTGTCCTAAATCGGTTTTGATTTGGAAGAAAGTGTGTGATTAGGTGGATATCGATTGTGTATCGGAATCGGATTGTTGTTCTCATGCTTTGGCTTGGTTCTTGAGGTTGAAAGGTAGAGGCAATTCAGGATCGATCAATTCCATCTGGTTCATCTCGTGCTGGAATATTTGGAGGTCAAGGAATAATATTATCTTTAATGACGAGGTCTGTGATATCGATTCCATCTTTAATGCTATAGTAGGATCTTCCTGGAATTGGTTGGTTTTAGGCAATCGTACTAGGCGGAAGTGTAGTCTCTACGATTGGACCAAATTTCCTTTTGACTTTTTATAGTTGTGCTGTTCTTTTGATGGTGTTGTTGTTGGTTTTTTTCCGACTTGTCGGTTGTTTATCTCCTATTTGGTTTGAAGTTTTCTTAATATCTTATTAATGAATTTGATTATAAAAAAAACAACATTTCTAGATCCATACGATGATTGTGAACAACAATTCAACTTGATATTATTATGGTTTTTTAAATAAAAGAGGTGGAGCTGGTTATTATTATTATCTACAAATGTTGAGCATGATTTATAGTATTGAGATTATTTTGGATTGTTAAGTAAAATTCATAATGTTGAGAATATTATGAGTTGTTGATTATATTATTAAGATAATTATGAATAGAGATAAAATGTTTGTTTAGGATAATTGATGATTATAGTTTAGTTGAATTGAACGATAGTATTAAATTTATGGTTTGGAACACTAAAATCCTAAGTAATTTATAAGATATAAATAAGAGGAAAGTCACAGAGGTTAATTTTAGACATTATTGACTGAGCTGCGTTAACAAAGATCAGTCGTGTTAATTGTCTTTTACTTTTGTTTATTTTTAATCTACTATATTAATTGTTGTTCTAACAATTGATATTAGATGATAATTAATTTTGGTGCAAAATTTGAAGTAACAAGGTTTGACGAGACATAATTTCGGATAATTGCTAATGAGAGTTGAGGATTTGTTGGCTTAGTAATGTTTACAGAAGGCGCTGCATAACAAAACATACCAAATGAAAGATACTGATTGGTCAGAGATGAAGAAGAATGTATTCGGGAAGAGGTATAAGTTTAGTATCAATGAAAGCTAACATAATTTAATAAAAAAAAAGAAAAGGATAACACGCTGACACATAGGGAAAATTGGAAATAAAATCAAGAGTGTACATTGTCTCTTAAGAGAAATACTTGTATAGAAACACACATAAAGCTATAGTCTTAAAAATATAAAATAAGAAAAGAGAAAATTTTAAATTTATATAAAAGTTAATTTCTTTTTAAATAGAAATATGGAGGTGATTGTGATAATGAAGGAGATAGAAAATTTTATTTTTAGTTTTTGATTAATAAAATAATTGTAATTGATTGTTAGTAAAACAAAATGTTATATTTGTGTTTATTTAAAAAAAAATTTGGCTCTTAATATGTTGAGAGGTATATGCTCTTGTTTTGCATTCTATTCACTCATGGTTTTTTGAGACAATAATTTATTGGCCTAGGCTTAACATTTAAATTATGTAGAGAAAATAAAAATGTTATTTATCTTGAGAGCTTGTTAGTCTTCGTCTTATAATAAGTATCTGATTTTAGTTATGCATGGTTCTTAAAAAAATATTAGATGTGTTGATTTTATTGATAAAATTAATATTATTTACTAAAATATTCTTATTAATTATTGTTAGTGGAGTAGTTGAAAAGAATAAAATTTAATAAATCTAATATCTAACTATTAAAATCTTACCTACTAAAAATCAATTATACCCTTTTGACTCTAAGTTTAAACTTTTCTAATTCTAGGGTTATAAGTGTCTAATTCTATATTGCTGCAATATTATGCATTTGGCATTTATTGCATCTGATGTGTCACTCTCTCAATTATTTGTAATTTTTTTTGTTAATTTGTAATATTTTTTGTTAATGAGCAGCCATTGGGAATGTAAAATATACGTGGAAAACATCAACACATTGATTTGTAATTACTTGAAGAATGAAAAGTCTCACAACTTTCCATGCTTCTAATCAATTAACATTGCAACCATGTTATAGTTCTCTCTCTTAAATGCTTCTTCATCTCCTCTCACGTTCAACTCAACTCACCAAAAGCAACTCAACAACATTTGTCTCATCTCCAATTTGCATAAACGAAATCAACCTTAAACATCAATGCTCAATGGTATTCACTCATAATCATCAACCCAACATCGAATAACAACAACATCAAACTCTCAAACTTGAAACACCACAATCTTCAAGTCACGACAAACACAACAATTGCAAAGATCAAAATAAAAAGAGAAAGAAAGTTGGATAAAAAAATTAGAAACAGATTGTAACACCCATATATAGAATCCATACATCAAAGCATAAATTATATATATGAATCCAAGTATTTGGTAGTGAAATACAATAAGTCCTAGTTAACACATTATACACATAAATGCCTCTAATACATAACACTAAAAGTCTAAGGCATTACATATACAAGATGTTCCAAAATGATAAAAACTAAGAACTAGATCATAATAATGATCTAAAAAACTCCACAACGGAAGCAAAGCCATCAGATAAGCAAAGATAATCATACATCCTTATCCTTACTCTTCGCGGAACCTGCAGTACCTGTGATGTAAACAACAACAGTGGGGTGAGATACATTAAATCTCAGTGAGTTCCCTATCTTAAAGTCCTCTCGGCTTTACAAGGTTCTAATAAGCCTAGCTCAAGTCAAAGAGAAGGGGAAATACTTCGAGCACACACGCACCATTCACAATCCCACACTATATGGAAAACACGTTATTGAGCCCGTTACTCAAAAGTATCACTTATCGATAACCTGTCAAGGCATCCCCTTTCTCCCGACCTCTTCTACGTCTAGAAGTAGGAACGAGTCATGGACCCTCGTAGATTTCTTGGCATACGAGATGGATTCGGGATCATCGGTCGTACCCGTGATCCGTCACTTCACACGGCCCGTACACCGTCACAAGTCTCTTTACCCGTAGGCTCCATTCGTACTATAACATTGGGAATCAAACCTACCAAGAAATCGTGCATTCATTACAGAGGAGCTCGTTACTCATGAAATGGCGCATAATAGAATAACGGTTACGATCTCGTGATTCCACATACAACCATAATGTAATAGACGCATGCCTCGGCCTCTCATGCACGAGCGTCGTCGTTTTGTCATTTCCATACTTTCCGACCATTGTTCCACGTAATAATCCTCACTCTACCTATTTCATATTTTAGCATGCATACATATTCCAACATGTTTCACAATAATAACATAGGCAAGACATGTCAAAATTACATAATAGAATAACCTACCACAATTTAAAACATAATTATAACACTTTCGAACTTTCTCGATTATTTAATCGGTCAGTAAATTTGACATATATCAACTCCATTGCATAGTATATTTCCTTAGCTTCACATCGATATAAAGAATGCTTAAATCGGACACCCGAGTAAAAAGTTATGAATTTTAGAAAAAATATTTTTCCAAAGGTTACAGTGTTAATCGGTTAACGCATATGGTTAACCGGTTAACCATTTCAATTTTCACGTAAAACACCATTTTTCCATACTGTTAACCGGTTAACCCATACTGTTAACCGGTTAACCCTGTTGCAGAAGCCAAAAACTCTATTTTTTAATCACACATTTCCAACCCAAACTCATTCAATTCATGATCAAACATCATAACAACTATAAACAGATGATTCTACACATATATTGAGCATGCTACACAATTTATAACACATTCCAACCATTAAAACATCAATTCCAATAATTCTAACCTAACTCAACCAATTCCAAAATTCTAAAACTAAAGTTCTAACTAGAACCCACCTTGAGATGAGCAAGATGAAGATGATTGAGAAGATTGGATGAAGATGGCTGAATGGATGATGATGATCTTGATGTTCTTGAGCTTTTTCTCCTCTTTCCTCTTTTCTCTCCTTTCCTTTTCTTTCTTTCTTCTTTCCTTCAATGTTTCTACCTTTTTCTTTTGTTTGCAAAGTGAGAGGAAAAGAATATAGTAACTTAGTATTAGAAATAATACTACTAAATGTCCAAAAAGTCTCTAAAGTCCAGATTAATAAAAATACCTCAGAGTCAGATAGTATTAATTGGATTTATTCTAAGTTCCACAATTACTAGAAATTATTTGTCAAATAATTTCTCAGAGTACACTGGGCTTAGTCGATCACAATATAATATTATCTGGAGCAATAAAATACAGGGTATTACATCCTCCCCCCCCCCCCCCTTAAATAGAAATTCACCCTCGAATTTAAAGATTACCTGAACAGATGAGGGTAAGCATCTCGCATTTCCGATTCAAGTTCCCAAGTTGCATCACCCGGATGTGTTACATCCCACTGTACCTTAACGAGAGGAATATCCTTGTTCCTTAATACTTTCGTTTCTCTTCCCACTATGCGGCTCGGTTGAGGTTCAAACGTCAAATCCGCTTCTATTTCAATAGTATCCGGCAGAATCGGTTGAAGAGGATCTGGAACAAATCTCCGAAGTTGAGATACATGGAAAACATCGTGCATTTCCGACAGAGAAGGCGGTAAGGCCAACCTGTAAGCTACTTCGCCAATCCTTTCTAAGATCTGATACGGTCCCACGTATCTCGGGCTTAACTTGCGTGACTTAAACGGTCCTTTTAATCTCAATCTAGGAGTAACTTTCAAAAACACATGGTCACCTTCTTCAAATTCTAAAGGTCTCCTTCGATTGTCCTCATAACTCTTTTATCGATCTTGTGCTTGCTTAATTTTCTCGCGGATCATTCGAATCTTTTCCGTAGTCTCTTGGATGATTTCGGGTCCCAAAATTCTATCTTCGCCAATTTCCGCCCAACATAAAGGTGTTCTATATTTTCGCCCATACAATGCTTCATACGGAGCCATACCGATGCTCGCATGATAACTATTATTATAAGAAAACTCAATCAATGGTAAAAGTTCTTTCCAATTCCCTTTACTCTCTAACACACAAGCTCTCAACATATCCTCCATCGTTTGTATCGTTCGCTCAGTCTGACCATCCGTCTGTGGATGATTAGACGTGCTCAAATGCAACTCTGTCCCCATAGCTTGTTGAAAGACTTTCCAAAACCTTGAAGTAAACTTCGAATCTCTATCCGACACAATATTAGAGGGAATACCGTGCAATCTTACAATTTCTGCAATAAACAACCTCGCAAGATGACTTGCCTTAAAAGTAGTCTTCACGACCAAGAAATGCACAGATTTCGTTAGTCGATCCACAATCACCCAAATTGAATCATAACCACCTTGCGTACGGGGCAAACCTACTGCAAAGTCCATAGAAATGCTATCCCATTTCCAAACTGGAATTTCTAAAGGTTGTAACAGACCGCCCGGTCTTTGGTGTTCAATCTTAACCTGTTGGCACACTGCACATTCTGACACATACATCGCAACATCCTTTTTCATTCCGGACCAACAATAGTCCTTCTTCAAATCCTGATACATCTTCGAAGAACCAGGATGTATCGTAAAAGTACCTTTATGAGCTTCATCCAAAATCTTTCTTCTTAGCATTGCATCATTCGGAACACAAATTCTTTGGTCGAACATAATAATTCCGTCGGTAGCCTGAATAAAACCCGGTAGAAGTAACACTTCTTGCAACTTCTCATCCAACATTTGACCTTGTTGAATCTCAACTCTTAGAGTAGAATTGACATTCAAATTTCTCATAATCACACCATCTTGGGTCCACACAAACTGAAGATTAAGATCTCTAAAATTCTCCAACAATGCATACTCCAAAATCATCAATTTCGCGCTATGAAATACTTTCCAACTTAACGCATCTGCTACCTTATTCGCTTTTCCTGGATGATACTTCAATTCTAAATCATAATCTTTTAAGTACTCCATCCATCTTCGTTGTCGCATATTTAACTCCCTTTGGTCAAACAAATATTTCAAACTCTTATGGTCACTAAACATTTCAAAACGTACACCTGCCGCCACACCTTTAGTGTAAAAACAACCGCTGCCAATTCCAAATCGTGAGTTGGATAATTCTGTTCATGAATTTTCAATTGTCGGGAGGCATAAGCTATTACTTGACCACCTTGCATCAGAACACCTCCCAATCCCATCTTAGAAGCATCACAAAACACTTCGTAAGAGTTGTTAGGATCAGGAATGATTTACACCGGAGCTGTTGTCAATCTTTCCTTCAACTTCCTAAAACTTTGCTCACAACCTGAATCCCACTCAAAAGAAAAATCTTTACGAGTAAGTTTCGTCATTGGTAAAGCCAACTGAGAGAAACCTTCGATGAACCTCCTATAGTAACCTGCCAGCCCTAAGAAACTTCTGACTTCCGAAGCATTTCTCGGCCTCTCCCAATTTATCACTGCTTCTACCTTCGACGGATCCACTTCTACACCACCTTGTGATATAACATGACCAAGAAACTTAACTTCTGCCATCCAAAATTCACACTTACTTAGCTTTGCAAAAATTTGCTTCTCTTGCAACACGGATAACACAATTCTCATATGTTCCTCGTGCTCTTGGGAAGTACGAGAATAAATAAGAATATCATCAATGAAGATTACAACAAACTGATCCAAGTAAGCTTGAAATATACGGTTCATGTAATCCATAAAAACAGCTGGAGCATTAGTCACACCGAAAGGCATCACTAAGAATTCGTAATGACCATAACGGGTCCTAAATGCAGTCTTAGGTACATCGGAATTCTTCACTCGGATTTGGTGAAACCCGGCCTCAAATCAATCTTCGAGAACACGCAGGCTCCTTTCAATTGATCCAAAAGTTCGTCTATCCTGGGCAAGGGATACTTGTTCTTAATGGTGACTTTATTCAGCTGACGATAATCGATACACAATCGCATTCCACCGTCTTTCTTCTTTACTAACAGAACTGGAGCTCCCCACGGTGAAACACTAGGTCTAACAAAATGATTTGCCATAAGCTCTTCTAATTGATCCTTTAATTCCCTTAACTCCCTTGGTGCCATCCGATACAGAGAAACGGATATAGGAGTCGTTCCCGGTACCAAGTCAATAGAAAATTCCACTTCCCTCTCCGGAGGAAGAGAAGTGATATCCTCAGGAAAAACTTCAGGAAAGTCACAAACTACCGGAATACTCAGAACTTGGATGTTACTACCCTCCTCCTTAGTAAGAATCAAAAGAACAGACTTTTCTTCCTCAAACAAGAAATTAACCATTCCCACCGTACCTTCTAAAATAGTAGTTAACACATGCCTCGGAGTAGCCTCATCGGATGGAATAATGATCAACTTTTCCTCACACCCAATAAACACCGAATTAACGGAGAGCCAATCCATACCCAGAACAACATCCACTTTCTTGAGCGGTAAACAGATAAGATCAATCTGGAAAACTCTTTCATTCACCGATAATACACAATTTTCACACATCAACGGTGTTTCAACAATCTCATCCATGGTAGTAGTAACCACCATAGGAGGAGACAAAGGAACAGCTTGCAACCCAAGTCGCTTCATACATTGCATCGATACAAAAGAATGTGTAGCTCCGCAATCAAACAAAACAAAACAAGGAAATCCGTTAACAAAGCACGTACCCGCAATCAAGGAGTTATCACCCTTTGTCTTCCTTGCATCCAAGGTATACACTCGGACAATATTCTTTTCTTGCATTTGATTTCTATTTTGAGGACAGTCTCTCGCCCAATGGCCCACTTTATGGCACCGATGACACTCCACTCCTTCAAGGCGACACCTACCTGTCATACCCCAAATTTTGACCACTTAGATTCCCATTATCTTGAAAATCATCATCACAATATGGATGAACTTTTATGCCTCATCAATCTCCTCAAGGGTTGTTGAGCATCCACTACAATCAGAATTAGGGTTTCAAGCCCTCTCTGAGCCTTAGACAAAGGATCAATCAAGGAATGACTTGATCTTCGACTTGTCTAATCTCCCAAGAATCTACAATAGATCAAGAGGACTCCCACTCCAAGGATTAAGCACAAGGTTGCTCCCTTCTAGGTGGATTAAGCTTCAAGATCAACAGTGTTACCAAATTAGGGTTTTGGTCGACCAGGGCCTCCAGGTGGAAACTTTCCTCTGGGCATGAGCCAATACTTCAAAGTATATCCTAAAATACTCCATGGAACCTCATGGACCCAGTCATCAAGTCAATTTTGCCTCCAGGGATGCATTCATAAAAAATCAGCAATTAGGGTTTCTTGACCTAATTCACCCCTAAGTTGACTTTTGGGACAAATCATGAACCAATACCTCAAGAGATGATTTGAGGGTCTCTAATATACCATACTGATCCACTTGAAACAATGGATTAAGCCAGGAAGCTTGAGCAACAAGTCTCAATTTCATCTGCACCACAGTTAGGGTTTTGCGAGAAAAGTCAACTGTAACTTTGACTTTTGACCAGGGCATGCTCCCAAACCCTAAGACATGATTCAATATACCCTATGACACCCATGGAACATTTCCATCAAGTTTGATTTAGGTCAAGGATATGATTTCCTGAAGGATTGCACAGTTTGGAATTCATCTGATAAAAAGTCAACTGTGCACAAAAGTCAACTTTGACTTTTTGAGATTTTTCACTAAAATGGATTTTTAACCCTAAAATGATGTTAATGTATGATTTGAATCATCATTCATCAAGAAAAATCAAAGAAAGTGGGATAACTTGTAAAAGGGGTAACCATAAAACTTAGAAATTTTTCTAAGTTATGGAAAAAGTGCCACTAATGCACCAACTTTGGAGGACCATAACTCCGAAACCACAAGGCCATTGTGCCCCATTCAAAGCTTGATTTGCCAAAATCATCCAAATTCAAATGCTCCTATCCATTTGGACACATCTGAGGATTGATTCTAAAGGGGACAATCACTGAGCCAAGCCTCCAAAGTCCATGGAACAAGAAATAGCATGTTGAACCTAGAATGGCCAAAATAGAGACAAGACTCCAAATTTGGATTGAAGCATTCAATGGAAGCATCAAGGTGGCATGGACTGGGCCATGCTCATCTGAAATCAGTCAAGACTTATCCAAGACCAAGGGGATCAAAGCTCTGAGCCCTAACCTCTAGTCAATGGCTAGAGGAGACTTGGATTTTCATTTGCCAACATTGGCCAAACCTACTCAGCAATTTCCATTCACTATTCCTTGCAAAACAAACTTGCTCTACTATAAATAGAGCTCAATTGTGTTAAGTTTAATTACACCAAAGGCCTACAACACTTTCCTTTCTCAAAATCTCTTTCTCTTGGCAAAAATGCCTTTCTTAGTAAGGTAACTATCCGGTTTTGAGTTTGAGAGCTTTTCCAACCAAACCAATCACTCACACACCTCATATACATCACATATGAGCTGATCAAACACTTAAACAACAACTGGAACATTGATTTCTCAGAATCACCAGCCAATTGCTCAAGGTTTTAACCAAAGTGCAGTTGAGATGCCATGAAGTGATCCAGCCAATTTCCATCAAGTCCAAGCATTCAAACACACTTCATAGCACCTAGGGAAGCTGTTCAGATCATCACAACACAACTGTAACACCTCCAACACAAATCACGATCACCAGCTGCAAGGGGTAAGCATAAGCTCTTCTAACTCTATGATCCACACAATTTTTGATGCACAATAATTTGGCCATATGTTCATAATCATGCATGGAATGTTTTCCCTCAATTAATTGCATTGTTTGAATCGTGTATCAAAAATCCTAGCCTTCATGCAGAAATTAGGGTTCTTGAGGTTTCTTCATGATTTCATGTTTTATGTTTAATTTAAATGAAATTAAGTGTTATAGACATGATCGTGAGGTTGAGACGAGCATAATGATATGTGGATTGCATGATATGATTAAGTATTCAGTGAGATTGGATGGAAAACGCAAATCAGCCAAACCCAGAAAACGCGCGTGTTCTTGCTTCTGTTCTTGGCGCCATTTTCAGAAATTCAAATATTTGAATTTTGTGATTTTGTTTAATTGATTCAAAAATTAATTTCTCTCTGAGTTTTAATGATTTTGAGTTGATTCTTTTTTTGATAATTCACAAAAATGTTAAAATATTTTATTTCACCAAAAAATACCAAAAATATTATTTATTTCATATAATTGATATTTTTGCAAAGAATTAATATTTTAATTGTTTTTAACATTTGAAATATTTTTTCCATCTTGATTTTACAACTTTTAATGCTTTCTAATTATTTTGTAGGTCAATACTAAATTTTGAAGCATTAATCCAAGATCACAATTTGTTTTCCATATGTTAAACAATTTTGACCATTTTAATTGAATTTTTATTCAATTAAAACATATTTTGAAAACAAATTAGGGTTTTTGGATTAATTCAACCCTCACAAATCATTTTCAAAACTCTTTGGGCCTCTTGAGAGAGTGTAAGACCCACCCCCCTTGTACAAAAACTTTTTGGGCGATCGTCGCCCGTTTAAAAATAAACCATCTGGGCCTCTCCTCGAGCTATAAGACCTATTCAAAACTTTGGGCCTCTATTAGAGTGTAAGACCCAATCCCCCTTTTAACCAAAACAATTTTTGGCCTCACTTATTGTATAAGTCCCTTTGTGTTAAAAGAAAACCTCGGCGCGATCGCCATTTTAAACGAAAAATCATCTGGACCTACCCTCGTGTTGTAAGCCCCACTCTTTTTCTTTAAAACTTTTTTTGGGCCTCTTGAGAGAGTGTAAGACCCATCCCTTTGTACAGAAAACCTTTTTTGGGCCACAGTCACTTGTATAAGTCCCTCTGTACATATTCAACAGTAAAACCCTGGGCCTCTCCTTGAGCTGTAAGCCCCAAATCTTTCTTTTTCAAAGCACTTTCTCTTTTGATTTTGAATATATTGTTGTTTTCAATCTTTCTTTGTTGAACAACTAACCAAACAGCATGGAAGCTCTACAATCGAGTAAGTGTTTATACGCTTTCATTTACTGTTTTCCTATACATATTACTGTATTGTGGGGCTGTTTCGCTGTAAGTCTTCTTTCATAAACTCATATCAACTGTGTAATAATAGTATAGATATTCAGAGTTTCCCCGGAAACTACGTCTAGAACTAGGAAAAGCCGTTTCGTTTATTCGTAGAAATAGACAGCTAGATCCCCAATAGGATCACTAGATACAGTCTTCTCTTCGGCTGTCCTCATTAGGAATTGTCAGGAAACTCTACTCCCAAAGATGTATGTATTCTCCGTGAATGGCATCTTTGAGTTTCTTCCAAATTCTCGAACTTTCCTGACTTGATCTATTCCTCGTGAATAGCTTGCTTTGAATTTCTCGGGGTTTGGGGACCCACGGGCTTCTTAAAAGCATCGGCCTTCTCTTGGGCATTGTACAAGGACCCACAAGCTTCCTAAAAGCAACCCCGCCTCCTCTTGGTCTTAGTACAAGGACCCTACGGCTTCTTAGAAGTATCACAGCCTCCTCTTAGGCTTTGTATAATAATCTCTTCCTCCGGGAATGATAACCTCCTCTTGGGCTTCGTACAAGGACCTCTCGACTTCTTAAAAGTTTCCAGCCTCCTCTTGGGCTTCGTACAAATTGTCCCGACGACGTCCTAGAGGTATAAGAACAGAAACTCGTCATCTTCATAGAACAGTCCTTTCAAAGAGTCTACTACTGTTTCTCAAAGCATAGTACAAAAGATAAAACTCTAGACTTGGACAGTCTAATTTCCTTGAGTCTCAAAGACATTCTTAAGTGACCCCTTCGTTAAATAGGAAGAAATCGTAGACTCGGACAGTCTCGATACCCTTTGGATTTCCCCGTTTCCTTAAAGAACAGGGAACCATCCCAATCCTCAGATCAAATCCATGAGTACAGTATTGCTCATATAAGAACTGATTTTCTCTTAATCAGTATATTGGACCTGTCACTCAACTAAAACAGTCACCAGCATGATAGCCTCCTCTTGGGCTTTGTACAAATGATTCTCCCCAGCGGAGCAAACCTTTTAGCCTCTCTCTCAGGCTTTGTATGAGACACATAAGAGACTCCCTCGTTGAGTCAAACAAATACTGTTAGCCTCCATCTCGGGCTTCGTACGAGATACCAATTCCCCTAAGCAGAGTCAAACTCTTTTACAGCCTCCATCTCGGGCTTTGTACGAGATACAAAAAAGGTTCTTACTGAGCCAAACAACACTTTTAGCCTCCATCTCGGGCTTCGTACGAGATACTAAAACACTCTCTTATTGAATAAACAGTCTTTTAGCCTCCATCTTGGGCTTTGTATAAGACAGATAATCTCCAGCTGAGTCAGTTGACCCATTAGCCTCCTCTTAGGCTTTATATAAGAAAACCACTGGTTAATCCAATTAACCTTTTAGCATCAAATCTGTGCCTCGTTCATAGTACAGAAACATCAATAACTCCTTCCCTTTCATCTAACCGCTGTAAGCGGCAAGCCTCTGGATCATCTATATCCATGCCACTGTCCTTCTTTTAGAATGAGAAATTCCTAAGGAAAGATAGCATTGCTCTACACTGAGTTAAAGTCTTCTCCTTCAGGTTAAAACCCTTTCTTAGGAAATTATGGCATTGTCGGATTCACATATCCCGATTAAAGTAATTCTCCTTCACAAACAGAAAAAACCATTCTTTAGAGATGACAAATTCTCTCTAAAGTCGAGACCTTTCAGCTTCACATCTTGGGCTTTGAACAAGATACAAAGAGACCTTTCAGCTTCACATCTTGGGCTTTGAACAAGATATAAATCACCTTTCGCTTCACGTCTTGGGCTTTGAACAAGACACCAAAACCCCTTTCCTCCCATAGAATAGGAGGAACTACGAATGCTCTGATTTCCCTGTTTAGGTAAACGGGAATACGTAGGCATAAGATCGAAAGAAAAGATCTTAGCGAGCACACTAAATAAAAACCCAAAATCCCATACTTTCACACATCAATCAAAAAACGTCCGTCCTAAACATCTCAAAACACCCCTTTTGAACAAAATAACCTAGGAGAATCCCCGAATCTTTGTAGCATCTGTAAACCAACAGTTTTGACTGTTTAACCTCAGTATGCAAGCAGGGTTAGTTGGAGACATCTATTTCCCTTCCTTTATCAGCTTTAATAGGATAAAAAATGAATCGAGCTGTAGTACTAGAGCGATCGTGCTTTGCAAACACATCCAAAAATCACTCGCTACAGAAGAATGGCGACTCTGCTGGGGACGTATTAATCGTTGTTTGTTCATTCTTGTCCCCTAGGTAGAAACCTTCAAGAGGGAATTTCACTGAGATAAGACTTTTTGACTCTACTAGGATCTTAGGTCAAAACCTTTACTTTGGAAAGAAACCACAGAATGGTGACTCCGCCGGGAAGCCATTTCTGTCAGGAACATAGGATTCATAGCTTTTAAAGTCTAGGACTTTAGGACAAATATATATACTGCTTTTCCTAATTGCTATATTTGTTTATTTTTCTGCTAATGGGAATGCGTGTGATGCCGCATGTGGAAAGATTGAGTATACACCTAGGAAAACCCCTTTAGTGGCACAGAGGCTATCGGAAATAGTCGTCATGCGATGCCACCCTCTTCTGAGGACTCTTCAAAAAACATCACCTAGCACGGTTCCTGGCCTGCTGGTGTTTTCTTGACAAGAGTTGATGATGAAGAGAGACAGGTACAAAAATCATTAGTAAACCTTTGGGATGGGTAGAGCCTTGACTCCATGACAACGACCCTTTGATCCCATGTTTTTTCTATGTTTTTGTGTGCTGCATTCATGCATTCATTTAAAAAACATTAAAACATTCAAAAAAATTTCTCTTCTAGTCTCTCTGTTTTTCAAATTAAACTAAGACTGTGATTGTAAATATCAGAGAAAAGGATTACGCTAATGGATTTCGGTAGAAGGAGAACTCATAAGTATACCTTCAAGGCTCCAAAACTAGAGGATTTGAGAGGTTTGTCGAGAATGATCACAAACCAAGAGGCCTTCAGAGCCAAGTACGGAGGTCTGCTACCTCTGCTAAGAGTCCATGTGATTGAGGGAATCATGGATGTACTCGTTCAGTTTTACGATCCGGTTTATCACTGTTCCATATTCCCGGATTATCAGCTAGCACCAACGCTGGAGGAGTACTCTCACCTGATCGATCTACACATTACTGATCAAGCTCCATTTTCTGGACTGGAATAAATTCCAAAGGATCAGACCATTGCAAGAGCAATTCATTTGGATGAGTCAGAAGTCAAGACTCACATGACTACCAAGGGTGGCATCCAAGGTTTGCCAGTCCAGTTCTTAACAAAGAAAGCTCTGTACTTCGCTAGTATAGGGAACGGGACTGCTTTTGAAAGCATCTTTGTTTTACTCACCTACGGATTATTTTTGTTGCCCAACATTAATAACTTCGTCGATATCAACGCCATCAAGGTTTTTCTCATTGGAAACCCTGTGCCGACTTTGCTCGCAGATGCGTATCATTCTGTACACTTAGGAAATTTGTACAACGGAGGGGAGATCACATGTTGTGTACCCTTGCTTTACAAATGGTTTATCTCCCATTTGCCTAAGTCTGCTGCTTTTTGGGATCATAAGAGCACCTTACGCTGGTCGCAGAAAATCATGTCTCTCACCAACTCTGACATTGATTGGTGCATTAGGATTTATGATGGAATGAGGATCATTGATCGTTGTGGAAACTTCCCCAACGTACCCCTTGTAGGAACTAAAGGAGGAATCAACTATCATCCGATATTGGTTCGTCGTCAATTTGCATACCCGATGAGGCATGTTCCGCGCAACGCTCATCTGGAAGGTATTTTCTTCAAGGAAGGAGAAAATGACAGAGCACTAAAGATGGAAATAGTGCACGCTTGGAAGCATGTTCATAAGAAAGGACGAGAGTCTCTAGGAAAACCGGACTGTGTCTCAGTGGAGCCTTATCTCCACTGGGTACAAACTAGAGCTCTCAAGCTAAAGATGCCTTATCCTCGTTACGGAATTCTTCCGCCGAGGGAATCTGTCATGTACTTCATGACTGAAACGGAAAAGCTTCAGGTTACTCTCAACAAATATCAACGGGAGAGGAGGTCTTGGAAGAACAAGTACCGCACCCTCAATGTGGAGTGTACCCAAATACAACAATTACTGAAAGAGAAAGATGCTCTGATTGAAATTTTAGAGCAACATCCTGTGGATAATCAGGATGACCAAAGGAATTTGCTCGCTCCTTTCACCTGGCAAAGGAATGACAACCTGACAACGGCTCAAGAGCCCCGGTCAAAGAAAAGGAAGTACCAGAATCAGCACCTGAGTTCTCTCGGGACCCATTAGATTAGGTTTCTGTTTCTGCACCTTGTAATCTACTGTATTTCCATTTCCGTAATCCTTTGAATTTCAATAAAAAGGGGTTTCCCCACTGTTTGATATTTGCAATCTAATTGTCGAAGTTTATTTTGATTAAACCAAAAAACAATTAATATAATCATTGCATTTCATCATTCTCACATCGCGTATTCTCCTTACCTACGAATCTCACGTTTGTGTCTCGGTTCTAGAGTCAAACTGTCTCATTCGTACAATACTCGGGCCAGTCGTCAGAAAAAGATGGATGATCTTGAGGAAGAGAACAGAGAGTTGAAAGAAGAGATCGACGCTCTGAGAGAGGATATGAGAAAGCTTCGTAACGACATGCAAGCCATGGCAGAAGCTCAGCTACAAAGGACTGTGATCTCAGAGATCACCTCAGCGCCCATAGTGGAGAAGTTTGATCCTAGGTATCAAATGCCGAAAGATCGTCCCTGGGGCATGCCTACTAACTATATCCCGGAAGGATATGTTTCGCCGATCGTTGAAGATCAGGGAACTTCTGCAGGAGCCGCTGGTCCTGAAGGTTACAGACTTCGGGAAAGCGAAGATGCCAGAGGCATATTGAAGACTCCTAAAGGTTACAAACTTCGGGAAACGCCAAGATTCACTACCGTAGTTACGGTACCACCTCCTGTGGTGCACACTGTCCTGGAAGGACAGATTCCACAGATACCTGCTGGTAAGAAGGAAACTATGTTTGACCGAATGGATGAATTCCAGGAACAGTTCTTGGAAATGCAGAAGAAACTGCAAGCTATTCGCGGTCAGGATCTATTTGGAAAGGACGCCGCAGACCTTTGTCTGGTCCCCAATGTGAAAGTTCCGCATAAATTCCAAGTGCCCGACTTTGAAAAATACAAGGGTAACTCTTGCCCTCAAAGTCATCTAACAATGTACGCTCGACGGATGTCAGCTCAGACAGAAAATCAGGACCTGCTGATTCATTACTTTCAGGATAGTTTAACCGGTGCCGCCTTAAAATGGTACATGGGTTTAAACCGCGCCACGATCAGCACATTCAGAGATCTTGGCAAAGCCTTCATTCAACATTACAAATACAATTTGGACATGGCACCCGACAGAGATCAACTCAGATCAATGTTACAAAAGGACAAGGAAACCTTTAAGGAGTACGCTCAGAGATGGCGTGAAATTGCCGCTCAGATTTGTCCGCCTCTTGAGGAAAAAGAGATGACAAAGATCTTCTTAAAGACCTTAAGCTCATTTTACTACGACAGAATGGTTGCCAGTGCACCCAGTGACTTCACCGAGATGGTGGGTATCGGAGTTCGTCTTGAGGAAGCCGTCCGGGAAGGACGTTTGGCAAAAGACGATGGACCATCAAGCAGTACAAAACGATACGGTAGTGCTCTCCCTAAGAAAAAAGAGCAGGATATTGGGAATATCTCTCTCAGAAAGCAAAGGCGACGTTATCAACCGGTAGCAGCTGTAACTCCTGCTATCAATCCCGCACCTATTCCTACGTATCAACCTCAGGTTGCATAGAGCCAACCTAATCAGCAAAGGACACAACAGCCTCTTTAGCAGGCTCGTCCTCCATACAACAACAACCGTACAACGCGGCCACAAGGATTTGATCCTATACCCGTATCGTACGCAGAACTGTTTCCGTTACTACTGGCTAAGGGGCACATCCAGACAAAGTCTCCCCTTACAGTACCGGAAAATCTGCCTTTTTGGTTTAAGGTGGATCAGACATGCCCTTATCATCAAGGAGGATCAGGGCATAACATAGAGAATTGTCTCAATTTCAAATCCGACGTGCAAAAGCTTGTTAGGAGCGGGCTCTTATCTTTCAAAGATACGAATCCTAATGTTCTCACGAACCCGCTGCCTCAACACGAGAAAGATGCAATCAACCTGATTGAGAAAGAATCTAACAATGTCTATCAAATTCACGATGTACTCTTGTTGAAAACCAATCTGGTCAAGATGCATTATAGACAGAGTGGATATGGCCATGTGCCACCTCATAATTATCACCAATGTGATATCTGCTCTAAAAGTAATCAAGGATGTTCGGTAGTGCAATCAGCTCTACAGGAACAGATGGATCTCGGATGGATCCAAGAGCACCGAGTTCGTGAAGTTAACATGGTCTATACGAACTCCAATGTCATTCAAAACCACGACATCCGTGCGATGAATGTCAACTTGGTGGCGATGCACTCAAGGCAAAGCCAGTACCATAATCTGCCGCGGCACGATTACAGTTCCTGTCTGACTTGCTCGGTAAACAAACAGGGATGCTCTTTCATACAAGAGGCCCTCCAGCGTCAGATGGATCTTGGATGGATCCAGGACTACTATGATAGGAGCCCTTATCAGATCAACATGGTTCAGATTTTTGATATTCGCGTGATGAATACCAACCCGGTAGAGTTACATGCTGAGCAGGTCCGACTCGGATTCTTAATATCACATGATTACCAAAGCTGTAAAGCGGGTTGCGAAAATGATCGAGGTTGTACCCTTGTCCAGGAGGCACTTCAACACTTGTTAAATCACTGGTGGATGCCAATCTATATGGATGAAGATACTCAGCAAATTAGTATCAATAACAGGAATCCTACTCGACGTCAAAGTCAAGATGTCCGATCTGTGGAGACTAACCTAGTAAGGTTACATTGTATTCAAAGTAGGCGTGGTCAGGTGCCACCACACAATTATGACCGTTGTAGAGTCTGTTCAGAAAGTAACCAAGGATGCTACCTTGTGCGAGCAGCTCTCTAGGGTCAGGTGGATCGTGGAGAAATTCGTCCCTATCCGGGTTCCGGACCCATCAACTAGGCGCCGGACTATCTCACCGATCAAATTGAGGACGCTGTCGTCATCTCTGATCATCAGAGGACTAGGGATGTTTGTGTCATCATCCCTCTTCTTGACGAATCAAAGGTTCCCAACCGGGAATGGATCGAGATCACTTATGATGGTCAGAAAAACCAGAAGGTTCCCATAGTCATCTATCTACCGGGACCACTACCGTATGAATCAGCTAAGGCAATCCCTTACAAATACGGTGCAACAACAGTTGAAAATGGAAAGGAAATTCCATTACCCTCCATCGTGAATATTACAGACATCAGTCGTGTAACACGGAGCGGTCGAATCTTCAACCGAGAAGTTTGAGAACCTAACAAAGAAAAGGAACCTCAGACAGAAGTTCCTAATCCACCAGTCGGTCAATCCAGTAATCCCGACCTTTCAAAAAACAACGATGAGATGCTGAAGCTCATCCAAAGGAGCGAATTCAACAATGTTGATCAACTGTTACAGACTCCTTCAAAGATCTCGGTATTATCACTGTTACTTAGTTCAGAAGCACACAGGGAGGCTCTATAGAAAGTCTTGGAGCAAGCCTTTGTGGAACAGGATATAACAATCAGACAGTTCGATAGTATTGTCTCTAACATCACTTCCTGCAATAATTTGGGATTTAGTGATGAGGAATTACCTGAAGAGGGTTGCCGTTATAACATGGCGCTCAATATCACAATCAACTGCCAGGACGATGCTTTAGCCAGCGTACTGGTAGACACAGGGTCAGCCCTGAATGTTATGCTAAAGTCCACTTTGATGCAATTATCATTCAAAGGCCCTCCGATGAGAATCAGCGAGGTCGTCGTCAAAGCATTCGACGGATCCAGAAAAGCGGTTATCGGCGAAGTTGATCTTCCCATAACTATTGGTCCTCACACTTTTCAAGTCACTTTCCAGGTCATGGACATCCGGGCAACGTAAAGTTGTTTATTAGGAAGACCTTGGATACACCAGGCTGGAGCGGTCACTTCGACTCTCCACCAAAAGCTAAAGTTCGTCAAGGGCGATCAACTCATCACGGTTTGTGGAGAACAGGCTTGCTCGTTAGTAACTTATCATCATCTACTTATGTAGAACCTGAGGAGGTTATTGGGATGCAGTTCCAAGCACTATCGGTGAGCAAGGACAATCAATCTGAAGGAGGAACTTCGATTTCCTCATACAAAGATGCTATCAAAGCGGTCGAGAGTACCGATACCATAGGATTGGGACAGCTTGTCATTCCTATTGATAATAAAACAAAGAAGGGTCTTGGTTTTTCTGCAACCTGCACTCAGACAACTGTCAACGATGAAAGCCTTCATCCCATTCAGAACTTCTTCCATAGTGGAGGCTTCCTCCAACCAGTGACTCAAGTAGTCCATGCTATCAATGAAGAGGATCCCTTTGACACGGATGAGGAATGGAAGTCCTATCTTAACGAGGACGGTTATATGTCTCAGGACGAAACGCGAACTCCATTTTGCTTTCTTGCACAGAGCCCGAGATTTATACCCCGGTTAGATGTCGAAATGATATATGGAGGTTGTGATCCGGAAGGATGTCGTGCTCCACCAAATTCATTAGAGGAAGACACTCTAATGAAAGACAACTTTGACTCTACCTACTATGGCCCGATGGATGGTCTGCCAATGTGGCAACCTTACCCAGGAAACTTGGGGCCAGAAAGTCAGCCGAGTAATGACACTCAGCTGAGCATCATTGAACAGAATACCTGTGTCCCCACCATGTCATGGGATCAACACTCAGGTCATTCAGAAGCTGCTCAACATAACGATGAATTTGCGACGTTCGCAGGACTGGAATTCATCAACTATGCGTTTCCCGAGGTCAACGTCATCGAGAGGGATGACTCCTCCAGTTCTAAAGAAGTGTGGGACACCTTGGGACAACCAAGTGGAAAGTTTGGCTATATGGTCAAGTACACCGATCCCGAAAGCTCTCGTATCAGACTCGAGGATATCCAGCCAACTGGATGGGGAGATACAGCTGAGAGCACAAATGCTATGCAAAATACAATAGAGGAATCCTCCTACGACAACTCTGCCTGGGAGACAGATTCCAATGATCCTGCTCCACCAGAAATCAACGTTATTTCTGAAGACAAATCAAGGAAGGTGCCAGACTTTGTGATTCACCGAGGAGTTCGCCGCCAATGGGTCGCTGTCGAGGTTCCGAAGGTCGCTCACCAGTCAAAGTAATTGCCATCTTTAACCTTTCACCCTGCCCAGGTGAAACGGATGTTTTGATAGGGCTCGCTTTCTGTAAATTTTCCCTCTTCGCTTCGCCCAAGGCGACATAGTTTTGTTTTATAGGGCTGTAGTTTCAAGATTCGACTTGTTCATTAATAAAATAACGTCGTTCTGTAATTTCCACATTAATTGTTGTTTTCTCTTTTTGCTTTTCTCAGAAAATGGTAATCCTAAAAAACAATTCAATAATAAAAACAAGCAGTAAAAGAAATACACTGCACACACTCGCATTTTCTCTATCTCTTCTAAACACAAATCATCACGTCATGCAGATTGCTTGTTTTAAACCCCGTTGAAACATACGATCCGATGCCTTCTCCCGACTTTGAGTTCCCGGTATTTGGGGCTGAAGAAGAAGTTGACGACGAAATTCCAGAAGAGATCTCCCGATTACTCAGACAAGAAGAAAGTTCCATTGAACCTCACAAAGAGCCGTTGGAAACGGTAAACTTGGGTTCGGAAAAAGAGAAAAAAGAAATCAGGATTGGGGCACTGCTCAGTCCAACTGCCAAAGAGAGTTTGACAAAGCTTCTCAGAGAATTCCCCGATGTATTCGCTTGGTCCTATCAGGATATGCCAGGGTTGGATACCAGCATCGCGGAACATCACTTACCGTTGAGATCGGAATGTCCGCCAGTAAAACAAAGGTTGAGACGGACGCACCCGGACATGGCCATCAAAATCAAAGAGGAGGTACGAAAACAGATTGACGCAGGTTTCCTTGCCACATCTGAATATCCTCAATGGTTAGCCAACATCGTGCCTGTTCCCAAAAAGGACGGAAAAGTCAGAATGTGTGTCGACTACAGGGATCTGAACAAGGCAAGTCCAAAGGACGACTTTCCTTTACCACACATTGACATGCTGGTTGACAGTACAGCAAGGTTCAAAGTTTTTTCCTTCATGGATGGATTCTCGGGCTATAACCAGATCAAAATGGCGCCGAAAGACATGGAGAAAACTTCGTTCATTACCCCATGGGGTACCTTTTGTTACAAGGTGATGTCGTTCGATTTGAAGAACGTCGGGCCAACCTATCAAAGGGCCATGACTACTCTGTTTCATGACATGATACACAAAGAAATCGAGGTATATGTCGATGATATGATTGCAAAATCTAAAATAGAGGAGGAGCATGTGACCCACCTATCAAAACTATTCGAGCGTTTGAGGAAATACAAACTCCGCTTGAATCCCAACAAGTGCACCTTCGGTGTCCGTTCGGGAAAACTCTTAGGGTTCATCGTCAGCCAGAAAGGAATTGAAGTTGATCCTGACAAGGTCAAGGCCATTCAAGAAATGCCTTCTCCAAAAACTGAAAAACAAGTCAGAGGATTCCTGGGACGTTTGAACTACATCTCCAGATTCATATTCCTCATGACAGCCACGTGTGCGCCGATTTTCAAATTATTGAAAAAGAACCAGGACTGCGTTTGGTCAGAAGATTGCCAAACTGCCTTCGACAGTATTAAAGAATATCTGTTGAATCCGCTGATTCTATCACCTCCAGTGGAAGGAAGACCACTGATCATTTACCTCACAGTCCTAGAGGACTCGATGGGATGTGTACTTGGCCAACAAGACGAAACCAAAAGGAAAGAGTCTGCCATTTACTATCTGAGCAAGAAATTCACCGACTGCGAGACTCGGTACACGATGCTTGAGAAAACTTGCTGCGCTTTGGCTTGGACAGCCAAACGTCTTCGTCAGTACATGATTCATCACACTACTTGGTTGGTCTCCGAGATGGATTCAATCAAGTACGTCTTTGAAAAACCTGCTCTCACGGGAAGGATTGCCCGTTGGCAGATGTTACTATCAGAATATGACATAGAGTACCATGCTCAGAAAGCCGTTAAGGGGAGTATTTTAACCGATCATTTGGCTCATCAACCGATTGACGATCAGGAATCAATTGGGTTTGACTTCCCAGACGAAGATGTCATGTATCTAAAAATGAAATATTGCGATGAACCGCTACCCAGTGAAGGGCCAGAACCAGGTTCCCAGTGGGGACTTATCTTTGACAGAGCAGTTAATCATTACGGAAACGGAATTGGGGCAATCATTGTTACCCCTCAGGGTACCCACATTCCTTTCACTGCCAGACTTATGTTCAAATGTACGAACAACGAGGCCGAATACGAAGCTTGTATTATGGGTCTCGAAGAAGCAGTTGATCTAAGGATCAAGAACTTGGACGTATACGGCGATTCAGCCTTGGTTATCAATCAGATCACAGGAGATTGGAACACATACCAACCAGGATTGATTCCTTACAAAGACTACGCGAGAAGGTTGTTACCCTTCTTTAACAGAGTTGAGTTTCATCACATCCCTCGTGGTGAGAATCACATGGCCGATGCATTAGCCACACTCTCTTCCATGATTAGTGTGGGTCGATGGAATGACCTACCTAAGATTGACGTAATGCGCCTTGAACGGCCCGCTTACATCTTCATGATTGAAGCAGTCATAGACGACAAACCTTGGTATCACGATATCAAATGCTTCCTTCAGAAACAAGGATACCCACCTGGGGCATCCAGGAAAGATAGAAAGACCCTCAAAAGACTAGCAGGCAGCTTCTTCCTGAGCGGCGATACTCTCTACAAGAGAAACTTTGACATGGTCTTGCTCCGATGCGTCGACAGACCAGAAGCAGACATGCTGATAAAAGAAATTCATGAAGGATCCTTTGGCACTCATGCCAACGGACACACAATGGCAAGAAAAATTCTCAGAGCAGGGTACTACTAGTTAACCATGGAATCCGACTGCTACAAGTACATGAGGAAGTGTCACAAGTGTTAGATATACTCCGACAAGATTCATGTACCGCCATCGCATCTCAAAGTTCTCTCTTCCCCATGGCCTTTTTCCATATGGGGAATCGACATAATTGGCTTGATCGAACCTAAGGCTTCAAACGGACATCGGTTCATCCTGGTAGCCATTGACTACTTCACCAAGTGGGTCGAAGCAGCGTCGTACGCTAATGTAACCCGACAAGTGGTGGTCCGATTTATCAAAAACAATCTCATCTGCCGTTATGGTGTTCCAAGCCAGATCATTACAGATAATGGATCTAACTTGAACAATAAGATGATGAAGGAGTTGTGCGCAGAGTTCAAGATTGAACACCATAACTCATCTCCCTACCGACCCAAGATGAACGGAGCGGTAGAAGCGGCTAACAAGAACATCAAGAAGATCGTTCAAAAGATGGTTGTAACCTACAAAGATTGGCACGAGATGCTACCCTTTGCTCTTCACGGTTATCGAACATCTGTCTGCACTTCAACAGGGGCTACCCCTTTCTCTCTAGTGTATGGCAAGGAAGCAGTGCTCCCCATAGAAGTAGAGATCCCATCAATCCGGGTATTGATGGAAGCCATGCTCACCGAAGCTGAATGGTGTCAAAGTCGACACGACGAACTCAATCTAATCGAAGAAAAGTGAATAATGGCACTATGCCACGGTCAGTTGTATCAACAAAGAATGAAGAAGGTGTTTGACAAAAAGGTCAGACCACGCATCTTCAGGAAAGGAGACCTCGTGCTCAAGAAGATACAATCTTTTCTCACTGATTCTCGGGGCAAATGGACTCCGAATTATGATGGCCCCTATGTGGTCACGAAAGCTTTCTCAGGCGGCGCCTTTAGACTTGCAACCATGGACGGAGAGGAATTTGCCTACCCCACGAATGTTGATGTAGTCAAGAAATACTTCGCCTAAACTAAAAAAAAAACGTCTCGGTGGATTGAAAACCCGAAAGGGCGGTCCAGGAAAAAGTTAGAGACATGAAAAAATCATCCCGGTGGATTGGAAACATCAAAGTACAATCCAGGCAAAAGTTAGGGATAATGGCAAGTAACTATGTTCAACAGAGGCAAGTCCCTTAGCAGCAGTTACATCACCCATCGGAGGAAAACTCCAGTCAAGGTCATCTTCGACAGAAGCTCAGGATGTCCGGAATTCAAAGTTGGTAGAAGGATAGTGGTCGTTATGTTTCAACGTAGCCCTTTTTCCCTGTAAATTACCATTTTCTGAACTTTGTAAATACTCTTTGGAATCACGCGTTTGGCTGATCTCCATCTTATCAATAAAATTTGAGCCCTTGTGCTTTTGTTTGTAATTCTCACTTGTTTTAGCTTTACAGAATGACATTGTTTAAATTAATTAATGATTCTTGAAATAAAACAAAAATGAATTTACTTGTAAACTTTTTCTGCTTTAAAATAAAGATGGCAATTTCTTTTGACTGTTGAACATCAGAAGAACATCGATCGCTTCTCCAGAAGTAAGCAAGCTTCAAAGTGCAGAATCAAAGTACTCATTCTAAGCCAGTGCACCTGAATGAAGGATCAGCTGTATCAGATGCGGTTTTCCCGTCTGATACCTTCGGCCGAGTTCTTATCTCCTAAGCCCGACCAACATAGCTCCCAACAGGGACTATCTCTCCTAGGCAAGGTGGAATTGCTATTTTGAACCAGCGGTACTTTTTCGTCCCCAGCATTGGCCGAGTATCCAGTCGTGTTCATCTTTTAGTTTGTATGTCGCGTCTGTTTTGTCAGCATATACATACATACATCATGCATTTTTTATTTGCATTCTCATTCCATATTGCATCACCATCACTTGAGTCGGTCTTATCCTGCCGTGATAACCGTCCTCTCGATCGAGTTTGTCAGTTCTTGCTTCGTCAGGAAATGTTATGTCCGATCGAACTCGTCTCCAGTGTATCTTTAGATCAGAGTCGGCAATTGACCACTTTGATAACTTGAACCTCTGAAAGACCAGAGAACCTTCAACAGATGTCACTCTTCGCCATTGAAGATGATATCCTTGCTTTCCCAGATTAAGGAAAATCCCCAGAGAAAGCCTCTTAAGCAAAGATTCGGCAGTACAGCAGTGTTTCTCCGAAAAGCCGCTGATGAAAAGGTCATCGGCACCTCAAAATTGGATCGTATCGTATGGCATTTCTCCGAGAAGATCCCGAGAAAAGTATGATATAATATCCCCAAGTGAAAGCAGTCTCTCAAGAAACTCGCTTTCCCTAGTAGAGACAAATGGTGTCTCCAACAGAGAAGTTTGTACACCTCTACAACTCAGACGGATGGGTTCCCCAGCGAGTCTGACATCAAAACTTTTTCCACTCAAATGGCATCTCCCCAGGAAAATTCGGCGAGAAGTTTGAGGAAAACCGCTACGAGTAGTGTTCCTTGTCAATAAAGTTTATTGACAAAAGAAACTAAGACCAGTTCCTTGGTAGGAAACCATGATCGAGGGGAAGTTTAAATCAGAAACTGAGACCAATTCCTTGGTAGGAAACCAGGATCGAGGAGAAGTTTAAATCAGAAACTGAGACCAGTTCTTTGGTAGGAAACCAGGATCGAGGGGAAGTTCACTTCAAAAACTAAGACCAGTTCCTTGGTAGGAAACCAGGATCGAGGGGAAGTTTAAATCAGAAACTGAGACCAGTTCCTTGGTAGGAAACCAGGATCGAGGGGAAGTTTAAATCAGAAACTGAGACCAGTTCCTTGGTAGGAAACCAGGATCGAGGGGAAGTTTATTTCAGAAACTAAGACCAGTTCCTTGGCAGGAAACCAGGATCGAGGGGAAGTTCACCTTTTCTAAGCATTATTTCTTAGCTAAAGAAGATGAATGCGTACGCTACCATTCATAGACGCCGTCAAAATTTCGGATATTCCGATATTTAATCCTCTTGCACCCCGAATGCCCGAATACCTTCGTCATTCACACCTTCGTGTCCAAGAAGATTAAATAGGGGCATCTGTCATACCCCAAATTTTGACCACTTAGATTCCCATCATCGTGAAAATCATCATCACAATATGGATGAACTTTTATGCCTCATCAATCTCCTCAAGGGTTGTTGAGCATCCACTACAATCAGAATTAGGGTTTCAAGCCCTCTCTAAGCCTTAGACAAAGGATCAATCAAGGAATGACTTGATCTTCGACTTGTATAATCTCCCAAGAATCTACAATAGATCAAGAGGACTCCCACTCCAAGGATTAAGCACAAGGCTGCTCCTTTCTAGGTGGATTAAGCTTCAAGATCAACAGTGTCACCAAATTAGGGTTTTGGTCGACCAGGGCCTCCAGGTGGAAAATTTCCTCTGGGCATGAGCCAATACTTCAAATTATATCCTAAAATACTCCATGGAACCTCATGGACCCAGTCATCAAGTCAATTTTGCCTCCAGGGATGCATTCATAAAAAATCAGCAATTAGAGTTTCTTGACCTAATTCACCCCTAAGTTGACTTTTGGGACAAATCATGAACCAAGACCTCAAGAGATGATTTGAGGGTCTCTAATATACCATATGGATCCACTTGAAACAATGGATTAAGCCAAGAAGCTTGAGCAACAAGTCTCAATTTCATCTGCACCACAGTTAGGGATTTGCGAGAAAAGTCAACTGTAACTTTGACTTTTGACCAGGGCATGCTCCCAAACCCTAAGACATGATTCAATATACCCTATGACACCCATGGAACATGTCCATCAAGTTTGATTTAGGTCAAGGATATGATTTCCTGAAGGATTGCACAGTTTGGAATTCATCTGATAAAAAGTCAACTGTGCACAAAAGTCAACTTTGACTTTTTGAGATTTTTCACTAAAATGGATTTTTAACCCTAAAATGATGTTAATGTATGATTTGAATCATCATTCATCAAGAAAAATCAAAGAAAGTGGGATAATTTGTAAAGGGGGGTAACCATAAAACTTAGAAAATTTTCTAAGTTATGGAAAAAGTGCCACTAATGCACCCACTTTGGAGGACCATAACTCCTAAACCACAAGGCCATTGTGCCCCATTCAAAGCTTGATTTGTAGAACACATTACCCTCTACAAAAACTTCATACTGACCTATATCCAAATTCCTCATGGATTTTGAGTTATGGAGTGATCAAAATCAAGAAATCACACTTTGTTCCAACACTTAGTGAAAATTTCACTAAGTCAGATTTGACCTTACTTTTTGCCAAATGTAGGGGGATTTTTCACTTGGATTCAAAAGAGATCAAAACCAAACATGTTCAAACAGTTGTTGTATCATGCAAGGGCTTTCCAAAATGGCCAAGAACATTACCAAATTCAACTTACACCATGAGATATGACATTGTCAAGTTGCCTTGCTGAAATCTGTCAAAGGCAAGGCAGATTTTGCATTTTGGCTCGATTTGCCAAAATCATCCAAATTCAAATGCTCCTATCCATTTGGACACATCTGAGGATTGATTCTAAAGGGGACAATCACTGAGCCAAGCCTCCAAAGTCCATGGAACAAGAAATAGCATGTTGAACCTAGAATGGCCAAAATAGGGACAAGACTCCAAATTTGGATTGAAGCATTCAATGGAAGCATCAAGGTGGCATGGACTGGGCCATTCTCATCTGAAATCAGTCAAGACTTATCCAAGACCAAGGGGACCAAAGCTCTGAGCCCTAACCTCTAGTCAATGGCTAGAGGAGACTTGGATTTTCATTTGCCAACATTGGCCAAACCTACTCAGCAGTTGCCATTCATTATTCCTTGCAAAACAAACTTGCTCTACTATAAATAGAGCTCAATTGTGTTCAGTTTAAGTACACCAAAGGCCTACAACACTTGCTTTTCTCAAAATCTCTTTCTCTTGGCAAAAATGTCTTTCTTAGTAAGGTAACTATCGGGTTTTGAGTTTGAGAGCTTTTCCAACCAAACCAATCACTCACACACCTCATATACATCACATATGAGCTGATCAAACACTTAAACAACAACTGGAACATTGATTTCTCAGAATCACCAGCCAATTGCTCAAGGTTTTAACCAAAGTGCAGTTGAGATGCCATGAAGTGATCCAGCCAATTTCCATCAAGTCCAAGCATTCAAACACACTCCATAGCACCTAGGGAAGCTGGTCAGATCATCACAATACAACTGTAACACCTCCAACACAAATCACGATCACCAGCTGCAAGGGGTAAGCATGAGCTCTTCTAACTCTATGATCCACACAATTTTTGCTGCACAATAATTTGGCCATATGTTCATAATCATGCATGGAATGTTTTCCCTCAATTAATTGCATTGTTTGAATCGTGTATCAAAAATCCTAGCCTTCATGCAGAAATTAGGGTTCTTGAGGTTTCTTCGTGATTTCATGTTTTATGTTTAATTTAAATGAAATTAAGTGTTATAGACATGATCGTGAGGTTGAGACGAGCATAATGATATGTGGATTGCATGATATGATTAAGTATTCAATGAGATTGGATGGAAAACGCAAATCAGCCAAACCCAGAAAACGCGCGTGTTCTTGCTTGTGTTCTTGGCGCCATTTTCAGAAATTCAAATATTTGAATTTTGTGATTTTGTTTAATTGATTCAAAAATTAATTTCTCTCTGAGTTTTAATGATTTTGAGTTGATTCTTTTTTTGATAATTCACAAAAATGTTAAAATATTTTATTTCACCAAAAAATCCCAAAAATATTATTTATTTCATATAATTGATATTTTTGCAAAGTATTAATACTTTAATTGTTTTTAACATTTGAAATATTTTTTCCATCTTGATTTTACAACTTTTAATGTTTTCTAATTATTTTGTAGGTCAATACTAAATTTTGAAGCATTAATCCAAGATCACAATTTGTTTTCCATATGTTAAACAATTTTGACCATTTTAATTGAATTTTTATTCAATTAAAACATATTTTGAAAACAAATTAGGGTTTTTGGATTAATTCAACCCTCACAAATCATTTTCAAAACTCTTTGGGCCTCTTGAAAGAGTGTAAGACCCACCCCCCTTGTACAAAAACTTTTTGGGCCTCACTTATTGTATAAGTCCCTCTGTACAAGTAAACGGCGCGATCGTCGCCCGTTTAAAAATAAACCATCTGGGCCTCTCCTCGAGCTATAAGACCCATTCAAAACTTTTGGCCTCTATTAGAGTGTAAGACCCAATCCCCCTTTTAACCAAAACAATTTTTGGCCTCACTTATTGTATAAGTCCCTTTGTGTTAAAAGAAAACCTCGGCGCGATCGCCATTTTAAACGAAAAATCCTCTGGGCCTACCCTCGTGTTGTAAGCCCCACTCTTTTTCTTTAAAAAATTTTTTGGGCCTCTTGAGAGAGTGTAAGACCCATCCCTTTGTACAGAAAACCTTTTTTGGGCCACAGTCACTTGTATAAGTCCCTCTGTACAGATTCAACGGTAAAACCCTGGGCCTCTCCTTGAGCTGTAAGCCCCAAATCTTTCTTTTTCAAAGCACTTTCTCCTTTGATTTTGAATATATTATTGTTTTCAATCTTTCTTTGTTGAACAACTAACCAAACAGCATGGAAGCTCTACAACCGAGTAAGTGATTATACGCTTTCATTTACTGCTTTCCTATACATATAACTGTATTGTGGGGATGTTTCACTGTAAGTCTTCTTTCATAAACTCATATCAACTGTGTAATAATAGTATAGATATTCAGAGTTTCCCCGGCAACTACCTCTAGAACTAGGAAAAGCTGTTTCGTTTATTCGTAGAAATAGACAGCTAGATCCCCAATAGGATCACCAGATACAGTCTTCTCTTCAGCTATCCTCATTAGGAATTGTCAAGAAACTCTACTCCCAAAGATGAATGTATTCTCCGTGAATGGCATCTTTGAGTTTCTTCCAAATTCTTGAACTTTCCTGACTTGATCTATTCCTCGTGAATGGCTTGCCTTGAATTTCTCGGGGTTTGGGGACCCACGGGCTTCTTAAAAGCATCAGCTTTCTCTTGGGCATTGTACAAGGACCCACAGGCTTCCTAAAAGCAACCCCGCCTCCTCTTGGGCTTAGTACAAGGACCCTACGGCTTCTTAGAAGTATTCACAGCCTCCTCTTAGGCTTTGTATAATGATCTCTTCCTCCGGGAATGATAGCCTCCTCTTGGGCTTCGTACAAGGACCTCTCGGCTTCTTAAAAGTTTCCAGCCTCCTCTTGGGCTTCGTACAAATTGTCCCGACGACCTCCTAGAGGTATAAGAACAGAAACTAGTCATCTGCATAGAACAGTCCTTTCAAAGAGTCTACTACTGTTTCTCGAAGCATAGTACAAAAGATAAAACTCTAGACTTGGACAGTCTAATTTCCTTGAGTCTCAAAGACATTCTCAAGTGACCCCTTCGTTAAATAGGAAGAAACCGTAGACTCGGACAGTCTCGATACCCTTCGGATTTCCCTGTTTCCTTAAAGAATAGGGAACCATCCCGATCCTCAGATCAAATCCATGAGTACAGTATTGCTCATATAAGAACTGATTTTCTCTTAATCAGTATACTAGACCTGTCACTCAACTAAAACAGTCACCAGCATGATAGCCTCCTCTTGGGCTTTGTACAAATGATTCTCCCCAGCGGATCAAACCTTTTAGCCTCTCTCTCAGGCTTTGTATGAGACACATAAGAGACTCCCTCGTTGAGTCAAACAAATACTGTTAGCCTCTATCTCGGGCTTCGTACGAGATACAAATTCCCCTAAGCAGAGTCAAACTCTTTTACAGCCTCCATCTCGGGCTTTGTACGAGATACAAAAAAGGTTCTTACTGAGCCAAAAAACACTTTTAGCCTCCATCTCGGGCTTCGTACGAGATACAAAAACACTCTCTTATTGAATAAACAGTCTTTTAGCCTCCATCTTGGGCTTTGTACAAGACAGATAATCTCCAGCTGAGTCAGGTGACCCATTAGCCTCCTTTTAGGCTTTATATAAGAAAACCACTGGTTAATCCAATTAACCTTTTAGCATCAAATATGTGCCTCATTCACAGTACACAAACATCAACAACTCCTTCCCTTTCATCTAACCGCTGTAAGCGGCAAGCCTCTGGATCATCTATATCCATGCCACTGTCCTTCTTTTAGCATGAGAAATTCCTAAGGAAAGATAGCATTACTCTACACTGAGTTAAAGTCTTCTCCTTCAGGTTAAAACCCTTTCTTAGGAAATTATGGCATTGCCGGATTCACATATCCCGGTTAAAGTAATTCTCCTTCACAAACTTACAAACCCTTCTTTAGAGATGACAAATTCTCTCTAAAGTCGAGACCTTTCAGCTTCACATCTTGGGCTTTGAACAAGATACAAAGAGACCTTTCAGCTTCACATCTTGGGCTTTGAACAAGATATAAATCACCTTTCGCTTCATGTCTTGGGCTTTGAACAAGACACCAAAACCCCTTTCCTCCCATAGAATAGGAGGAACTACGAACGCTCTGATTTCCCTGTTTAGGTAAACGGGAATACGTAGGCATAAGATCGAAAGAAAAGATCTTAGCGAGCACACTAAATAAAAACCCAAAATCCCATACTTTCACACATCAATCAAAAAACGTCCGTCCTAAACATCTCAAAACACCCCTTTTGAACAAAATAACCTAGGAGAATCCCCGAATCTTTGTAGCATCTATAAACCAACAGTTTTGACTGTTTAACCTCAGTATGCAAGCAGGGTTAGTTGGAGACATCTATTTCCCTTCCTTCATCAGCTTTAATAGGATAAAAAATGAATCGAGTTGTAGTACTAGAGCGATCGTGCTTCGCAACCACATCCAAAAATCACTCACTACACTACCGTAATGCATCCGTCCACAAATACGGCACACCGGAGGTGCGTTAGTCTTAGAACTCTAAATTTTTTTCCCTTTGAAAGATTGTTGTCTTGGTCTAAATTGTTGATTTGGTCTCCCACGATCACTTTGATTCACTCTACTTAACTCTCCTTCTGCTTGTACCTTCTTTAAACTATGTTCCGCCACATAACACTGTCGTAACAATTCAGCATAGCTAGTAAACTCTCTCTGAGACACACTATGTGAAATTTTAGCCCTTAAACCAAACAGAAACTGATCAATCTTCCACCTTTCATCAGGAGCATACATGGCTTGTCTAGAGTAAGCAGCCATAACCTCTAACTTTTCCGCATAAGAAGCCACTGTCAAGTTACCTTGCCTCAGCTGTTGAAATTCGAATTCCTTCTAAGACCTCAAGGAACTTGGAAAATATTTCTCAATAAAAGTTACCTTAAACTGTTCCCATACCTTTGGAACCTCTTGAATTGTCATTAAGGCTGAAGCGCTCTCCCACCACCTCATGGCAGGACCCTTCAACAAGTGAGAAACGAAGACTACCTTGTTTTCTTCACTGCACTGAACTATTAGGAAAATCCGTTCCATACCTGCTATCCATTCATGAGCTTTTACTGGATCTAACCCTCCCTGAAATTCCGGAGGATTCATGCGAATGAAATCCCTAAAGGTTCCCCCTACAGCTTCGGGAACAACCACTGGAGGATGCACGCCACCAGCCATTTGTTGTACCATTTGTTGCACAAACGGATTCTGCTGTTTCTGCATATGTTGCATGAATTGATACAGAGGAGCATTCTCATCGCCGACCGGCGGATTAGTCCCTGCTGGAGTGGTTCTGGGTCTACCACGGTTGTTTCTGCGCCTGTCAGTCATGTTCCTGAATTTCATACAGATAGGATTAAGTTGATCAGACTCAATACCATAAATATAACAGACAAGACCAATGGCGACACGCCGCATATGAAACGGAAAGAAAACTTATTCTATTTCATGTCTAGGTCGAGGATACGACCTGCTCTGATACCAACTGTAACACCCATATATAGAATCCATACATCAAAGCATAAATTATATATATGAATCCAAGTATTTGGTAGTGAAATACAATAAGTCCTAGTTAACACATTATACACATAAATGCCTCTAATATATAAAAAGTCTAAGGCATTACATATACAAGATGTTCCAAAATGAAAAAAACTAAGAACTAGATCATAACAATGATCTCAAAAACTCCACAACGGAAGCAAAGCCATCAGATAAGAAAAGATAATCACACAGCCTTATCCTTACCCTTCGCGGAACCTGCAGTACCTGTGATGTAAACAACAACAGTGGGGTGAGATACATCAAATCTCAGTGAGTTCCCTATCTTAAAGTCCTCTCGGCTTTACAAGGTTCTAATAAGCCTAGCTCAAGTCAAAGGGAAGGGGAAAGACTTCGAGCACACACGCACCGTTCACAATCCCACACTATATGGAAAACACGTTATTGAGCCTGTTACTCAAAAGTATCACTTATCGATAACCTGTCAAGGCATCCCCTTTCTCCCGACCTCTTCTACGTCTAGAAGTAGGAACGAGTCATGGACCCTCGTAGATTTCTTGGCATACGAGATGGATTCGGGATCATCGGTCGTACCCGTGATCCGTCACTTCACACGGCCCGTACACCGTCACAAGTCTCTTTACCCGTAGGCTCCATTCGTACTATAACATTGGGAATCAAACCTACCAAGAAATCATGAATTCATTATAGAGGAGCTCGTTACTCATGAAATGGCGCATAATAGAATAACGGTTACGATCTCATGATTCCACATACAACCATAATGTAATAGACGCACGCCTCGGCCTCTCAAGCACGAGCGTCGTCTTTTTGTCATTTCCATACTTTCTGACCATTATTCCACGTAATAATCCTCACTCTACCTATTTCATATTTTAGCATGCATACATATTCCAACATGTTTCACAATAATAACATAGGCAAGACATGTCAAAATTACATAATAGAATAACCTACCACAATTTAATACATAATTATAATACTTTCGAACTTTCTCGATGATTTAATCGGTCGGTAAATTTGACATATATCAACTCCATTGCATAGAATATTTCCTTAGCTTCACATCGATATAAAGAACGCTTAAATCGGACACCCGAGTAAAAAGTTATGAATTTTAGAAAAAATATTTTTCCAAAGGTTACAGTGTTAATCGGTTAACGCATATGGTTAACTGGTTAACCATTTCAATTTTCACGTAAAACACCATTTTTCCATACCGTTAACCGGTTAACCCTGTTGCAGAAGCCAAAAACTCTGTTTTTTAATCACACATTTCCAACCCAAACTCATTCAATTCATGATCAAACTTCATAACAACTATAAACAGATGATTCTACACATATATTGAGCATGCTACACAATTTATAACACATTCCAACCATTAAAACATCAATTCCAATAATTCTAACCTAACTCAACCAATTCCAAAATTCTAAAACTAAAGTTCTAACTAGAACCCACCTTGAGATGAGCAAGATGAAGATGATTGAGAAGATTGGATGAAGATGGCTGAATGGATGATGATGATCTTGATGTTCTTGAGCTTTTTCTGCTCTTTCCTCTTTTCTCTCCTATCCTTTCCATTCTTTCTTCCTTCCTTCAATGTTTCTACCTTTTTCTTTTGTTTGCAAAGTGAGAGGAAAAGAATATAGTAACTTAGTATTAGAAATAATACTACTAAATGTCCAAAAAGTCTCTAAAGTTCATATTAAAAAAAATACCTCAGAGTCAGATAGTATTAATTGGATTTATTCTAAGTTCCACAGTTACTAGAAATTATTTGTCAAATAATTTCTCAGAGTACACTGGGCTTAGTCGATCACAATATAATATTATCCGGAGCAATAAAATACGGGGTATTACACAGATGCAATAGAATCTAACAACAACAGAAAAAGAACACGAACCAGAACAAGAAGGAGCGGATTTCGAAATTGGAAAAGGAGCGAACATTTGCATCGCCGAATTTTTTGATAGAAACACAAATACCACCACCGGATCTTCAGATCTGTGATGCCTCCACCGTCGCCGCCATATTCCAGATCTGCCGGAAACCGTGCGACCAATCCGCACGCCTTCCGCTGTTAGGTACGTCGTCTTTGGTTTATATTTGAACACTTTCGATTACTTTATCAATAAAGGTTTTCAAGGTTTTGTTGATTTATAGCCTAAGCCTCTCTTCTCGCTTGCAAAAGCATCGTTGTTTATGGTGTTTTTGAAACCGCACTTTAGCTTTTTCTTAATGTTAAAACTGTCTACAACCCAATTTCTCCCACCAACAGTCAACCTGTTTATAAGGTCTGTTTCTCTTTCTCTTTCTTTTTGCTACTTTTTTCTTAAATTATGATAATAAATTAATTAATTAATTTTTTTTCATTTTACCATGAAAATAGTGTTGCTACATACTTAGTCACTTTGGTTTATTTACTATTAAGATTTGGCCAGTGCAGTGAAAAATATATGTTCCCTTAGATCATTTAAATGGTATACCCTAGATCAAATGATGGAAGATGGAACTTCTTATTCTTAGGTTGAACCATAAAAATACTATGGTGTGAGGGAAAACAATAGTACAAGAAATAAAGAGAATGAAGATTCTAAGTAAAATTCTCCAACTTATGTTCGTTCAAGTAAGTAATTGACTCTTTGTTATTGAGTATAAATTCTTAAGATAAAGCCAAAATTTATTAATAGTTAAGCTCTGTATTGGATCTCTGTAAAAAAATTATATCTAACATGATGGATGTTGGAATAATATAGCAAGTGTGAGTAAGTGAGGAAATAGTCCCACATTGGATAGGAATGTGGTGACTTGAGCATTTATAAGTGGGAGAACCCACTCACCTATCACCTTAAGGTTTTAGGTGGACAAGTGGTGTGTCTCTCACAAAGGTGCCTAGTCATACACTATGTATCAATGTTCCCTAGTAAAAACTCCCCCCAACAAATGGTATCATGAGCCTTTGGTTCGAGAAAGGGACCGAGGTGTATCGAAAATCCCAGGAAGTGGTGTCCCGTTGAAATTGAAACGCCCAAGAAAGAGGTGTATTTGATGTGTCAACGGCGATACAAAGTATAAAAAAAAAGGGGAACATTGTGGACTCACACTTGAGGGGGAATGTTGGAGTAATATAGCAAGTGTGAGTAAGTGGGGAAATAGTCCCACATTGGGTAGGAATGTGGTGACTTGAGCATTTATAAGTGGGAGAACCCACTCACCTGTCACCTTAAGGTTTTAGGTGGACAAGTGGTGTGTCTCTCACAAAGGTGCCTAGTCATACACTATGTATCAATGTTCCCTAGTAAAAACTCCCCCCAACAATGGAGTGGATTGATAGGTTTATTCAAATTTTTCTACCTAACATGATGGAGTAGATTGACAGGTTTAATATTTGAATTTTAATCTTTTTTTTTAAATTGTATTTGTGTATCTACCTACTACTATTACATCTGTTCATGATTTTTTATTTCATGTATTTGTGTTGAGTAGTTTATATAAGCAACCATTTTACTCTGTTAATGTGTGTGTTTTTGTTGCTCTTATGGAATACTCTATTCATCAGAATAGCAAAAGTCTGAATGTTTTTCCCATTTTTATATGCTCTTAGGTAGTGGTTACAGAAGTCTTGGGCGGTACATAATTAGGGTATGAAAGGAGTTTTTGCTAAAGATTTGATGTATATTGCTTTTAATGTTTGGTATGTGTAGTTTGGTTTATTTACTGTTAAGATTTGGTCAGTGTAGTGAAAAATATGGGTTCCCTTGATCATCCTTGATCATTTATGGTATACCCTTAATCAAATGATGGAAGATGAAACTTTTAATTCTCAGGTTGAGCCATAAAAAGCACTATGGTGTGAGAGAAAACAAGTTGTAGTACAAGAAATAAAATTCTCCAACTTATGTTAGTTCAAGTAATTAACTCTTTGTTATTGAGTAATAATCAATAATCAATACTTGTATATTAAACTACAGAAAAAGAAATTGTGAGAAAAGAGAAGCATTTGGATGAAGAATAAGTTTACAAGAATGAATACATTATCTAGAAAATTGAAATTCCTGCAAACGTGTAATCCCTCTGCAAACAGGTAATCCCTTTAGTACTACAACTAGAAAAAAGGTCTAAACAATAAGCTTTTGTTTTTATTTATCTTTCAAGTATTTTTAACGGCATTTGGTTCTGAAAGTACTTTTAGATTTTTGAGTATTATTTTATTAAATAAGATTTGTGGTCAACTTAATTTTTTTTGTACTACTCACTGGTTTGGATTCCACTAATTTCTGTTGTCATCACAAGATTTTTAAAATTGGTAAAAAGTTAAATAATGAAAAATATGAAGTCATGGATGATAATGATTTGGAGAAAAGTGTTGAAAATATTAGCTCGATGCACTCCTTGAAAATGGAACTCCTTTAAAATTGGAAAAAAATTGAAGTCTTTGAAAATTATAGTCAATAAAAAATGAAGAGTTAATAGCTATTTTCTGTAACTTTTTATTTGTGTTATTTATTTAAATATTTTTTTTTTACTTTTGTTAATACTTATAATTTATTAAAAAATTAAAAACATATTAATTAATTCTGTTGGTATATGAAATGGTATATGGAAAGATTTACGCAAAAATAAATAAATTCTCTAAGATTATGAAAGAACAGATTTGAGTTTAAAATTTGAATTATTGTAATTAATGGAAAGATATCTCTAAAATAAATAAATAATGAAAAGATATAACATGTAATCTACTTTCATAACTATTGTATTTAATATTTGAATGTTTCCAATTTTTGTGTTTACTCATTAAAACCTTACCATTTAATAATATATTAATTTAATTTTAAATACCTAATGACAATTAGGACCTAAATAATAAAATTTCATGTGATAAAATTTTATCTGATAATTATAATTATATATTAATTTCCTTTTAAAAAATATATATTTGATAATTTAATATCAAAATATAATTGTTAATTGCATTATAATAAACACATTATTAACTTATAATATAATTTTTTAATAATATAATTGTAACCTATATATTGTGTCTCATTTTAAATATATATATATATATATATATATATATATATATATATATATATATATATTGTAGCGCGGTTTTTGTGGTTTCGAATCACTATCGCTTTGGTACTACAGTTCGATTCATTTTTTATCCTATTGAAGCTGATGAAGGAAGGGAAATAGATGTCTCCAATTAACCCTGCTTGCAAACTGAGGTTAAATAGTCAAAACTGTTGGTTTACAGATGCGGCTTTAGTTCGTGGGTCTTTCTCTGCTTATTTTGTTCAGAACGAAATACCGGGATTGTTCATGGGGAATTTGTTGGGATACTGTGCTAGATTGGCTGGAGGTAGGGGACTTTGGGGTTTTTCGATTAGTGTGCTCGCTAAGATTCTTTGCCAATCTTATGCCTACGTATTCCCGGGATAGGGAAATCAGAGCGATCGTAGTTCCTCCTATTCTATGGGAGGAAATGGTGTTTTGGTGTCTTGTTCAAAGCCCAAGACATGAAGCTAAAGGTGGTTTATATCTTGTTCAAAGTTCAAGATGTGAAGCTGAAGGGTCTATTTGTATCTTGTTCGAAGCCCAAGATATGAAGCTAAAAGGGTGTTGACTTTAGAGAGAATTTGTCATCTCTAAGGGGGTATTTGGTCTGTTTGTCACAACTGTTGGGTGACTGATTATAAAGGAGAATTACTTTAACTGGGATATGTGAATCCAGCAATGCCATAATTTCCTTTATAGGAGATTTTTAACCTGAAGGAGAAGACTTTAACTCAGTGTAGAGCAATGTTATCTTTTCTTAGGAATTCCTCATGCTAAAATAGGGACAGTGGCGTGGATATAAATAATCTAGAGGCTTGCCGCTCACAGCAATTAGATGGGGGGAAAAGGAGTTGTTGATGTTTGTATGTTGTGACCAAAGCATGATTTGATGCTAAAAGGTTGATTGAATCACACGAGGATTTCTTTATACAAAGCCTAAGAGGAGGCTATTGACCCAACAAGAGGATGCTTTTGTGTCTCGTACGAAGCCCGAGATAGAGGCTAAAAGGGTTGACTCAACAAGAGAGTGTTTTTATATGTGTCTTGTACGACGCCCACGACGGAGGCTAAAAGGGTTTGACTCAACAAGAGAGTCTTTTATACTCACCAAGAGAGTGATTTGTATCTCGTACGAAGCCCGAGATAGAGGCTAAAGGAGGATCGACTCAACAAGAGAGTCTTTTTATACTCAACAAGAGAGTGTTTTTGTATCTCGTCTAAAGCCCGAGATGAAGGCTAAAAATGTTTGACTCAACAAAAGAGTCTTTTATACTCAACAAGAGAGTGATTTTATATCTCGTACGAAGCCCAAGATGGAGGCTAAAAAAGGATTGACTCAACAAGAGAGTCTTTTATACTCAACAAGAGAGTGTTTTTGTATCTCGTACAAAGCCCGAGATGAAGGCTAAAATGTTAACTCTGCTGGGGAGAATCATTGTACAAAGCCCAAGATAAGGCTAGGGTTATTGTTTCAGTTGAGTGACAGGTCCCATATGTTGGTTAAAAGAGAAAATCAGTTCTTATATGGGTAATGTTGTACTCATGGATTTGATCTGAGGACCGGGATTATTTCCTGTTCTTTAAGGAAACGGGGAATCCAAAGGGTATTGAGACTGCCCAAGTCTACGGGTGTTTTTTCCTATATTTGAAAGGAACTTAAGAATGTCTTCGAGACTCAAGGAGATTAGACTGTCCAAGTCTAGAGTTTTATCTTTCGTACTATGTTTAAGAGAGATCAAGAGACAGTACATTTGCGGTAGAAAGATCTAGACTCTTTGAAAGACTGTTCTATTAAGATGACTAATTTCTGTTCCTATACCTTTAAGAGGTCGTCAGGACAATTTGTACGAAGCCCAAGAGGAGGCGAGAAAAACTTTTAAGAAGCCGACGGGATAATTTGTACGAAGCCCAAGAGGAGGCTATCTTCCAGGAGGAAGAATCATTATACGAAGCCTGAGAGGAGATTGTGAAAACTTCTAAGAAGCCGACGGGTCCTTGTACAACGCCCAAGAGGAGGCGGGGATGCTTTTAGGAAGCCTGTGGGTCCTTGCACTAAGCCCAAGAGGAGGCTGATGAACAGTTCCAGAAGGGGTTTCACTTGGAACATTGGCCTTCTGTATATGAACTGTTCAAGGGGGAGATTTCTTAGATCTAGTATCTAAAATTGTTGTAAAAGAAAATTCTCATGGTTTAGGTTATGTTGAAATATCCGGGAGAACGTCGGATGTAAGGAGACGATGTTTTGTCTAGTTCTAGACGTAGTTGCCGGGGAAACTCTAAATATCTATACTAGTATTACACAGTCGATATGAGTTTATGAAAGAAGACTTACAGTGAAACAGCCCCACAATACAGTTATATATGAAAGCGGTAAATGAAAGCGGGTAAACACTTACTTGGTTGTAGAGCTTCCATGCTGTTTGGTTAGTTGTTCAACAAAGAAATTGAAAATAATAGTATGTTACAAAATCAAAGGAGAAAGTGCTTTTGAAAGGAAAATTGGGGTTTACAGCTCAAGGAGAGGCCCAAGGTTTAATCAGTGATCGCACTGTCGTTTTGTACATTGTACAAGGACTTATACAAGTGACTGAGGCCCAAAAAGGTTTTCTGTACAAGGGGATGGGTCTTACACTCTCTCAAGAGGCCCAAAATGATTGAAAGTGAACAAAGATGGGTCTTATAGCTCAAGGAGAAGCCCAGGGTTTATTTTGAAAAGGGCGACGATCGCGCCGAGGTTTTGAAAACACCGTGGGTCTTATACAATGACTGAGGCCCAAAAGTTTTTGGTTTCAAAAAGGGATTGGGTCTTACACTCTATTAGAGGCCCAAAAAATGATTTTTGTACAAGTGATGGGGCTTACAACTCAAGGAGAGGCCCATATGGTTTGTTTTAAACGGGCGATGATCGCGCCGAACTTTTGAAATACAACGGGACTTATACAACATTTGAGGCCCATGATAGATTTGTATTTACAAAGGATTGGGTCTTACACTCTATTAGAGGCCCAAAGTGTTTTTAAAAGGTTTGATGAGGGTTGAATTAATCAAAACCCTAATTTGTTTCCAAAATGTATTTTAATTGAATAAAAAATTCAATTAAAATGATCAAAATTGTTTAACATGTGGAAAACAAATTGTGATCTTGGATTAATGTTTCAAAAATTAAGTTTGGACCTACAAAATGATTAGAAATCATAAAAATTTGCAAAATCAAGAAGGAAAAAATATTTTAAATGTCAAAAACAATTAAAATATTAATTCTTGGCAAAAATATCAATTATATGAAATAAATAATATTTTTGGGATTTTTTGGTAAAATAAAATATTTTAACATTTTTGTGAATTATTAAAAAAAGAATCAACTCAAAATTATTAAAACTCAGAGAGAAATTAATTTTTGAATCAATTAAATAAAATCACAAAAATTCAAATATTCAAATATTTGAAAAAGGGCGCCAAGAACATCTTGGCCTTGCCCCCGTGCTCTGTTTTTCCCAGATTTGCGTTTTCTATCAAATCTCACTGAATACTTGATTATATCATGCAATCTACATATCAATCTACTCGTTTCAACTTCACGATCATGTCAATGGTCTTTAATTTCATTTATTTTACACATGAAACAAGAAATCAAAGAGAAACCTCAAGAACCCTAAATTCTGCATGAAGGTTCAGAAATTCCATACACGATTCATACAAAGCAATTGATTGAGGGTAAACACTCTATGCATGATTATGAACATATGACCAAATTATTGTGCAGCAAAAATTGCAAAGATCATAGAGTTAGAAGAGCTCATGCTTACCACTTGCAGCTGGTGATCGTGCTTTGGGTTAGAGGTGTTACAGCTAGGTTCCAATGATCTGGATAGCTTCCCTAGGTGCCATGGAGTGTGTCTGGATGTCTGGAATGGATTGATTTGAGCTGGAACTTGATTTGGCACCTCAACTGCAAATCTGTCAAAGGCTTGAGCAGTTGGCTGGTGATTTTGTGATTTTGGTGTTCCAGATGTTATGTGAGTGTTTGGATCACTTCTATATGATGTTTATGAGGTGTGTGTGTGTGTGTGATTGGTTTGATTGGAATTGCTCTCAAACTCAAAACCCGATAGTGACTTGCTTTAGAAGGCAAATTTGGAAGTGAGAAGGTGATTTTGAGGAAAGCATCTGTTTGATGGCTTTGGTGTACTCAAACTGATCACAAATGAGCTCTATTTATAGTAGAGCAAGTTTGTTTTGCAAGGAATGGTGAATGGCAAATGCTGCATAGGTTTGGCCAATGTTGAGCAATGAGAATCCAAGTCTCCTCTAGCCATTGACTAGAGGTTAGGGCACAGGCTGCTGGTTCCCTTGGTCTTGGATAAGTCTTTAGTGAATTCAGTTGGCAATGGCTCAGTCCATGCCACCTTGGTGTATGCATTGAATGCTCTAATCCAAAATTGGAGTCTTGTCCCTCTTTTAGGCAATTCTAGGTTTGGCATGCTATTTTTGGTTCCAAAGACTTGGGAGGCTTGGGATCAGAGTTAGTTTGTAACGCCCCGATTCCGATTTTTCCCATTTTGTTGAGTCTTTTATTTAAATTGAGTGATAAATTATTTTATCTGTGAAATTGGTGTGTTAATATGTTTTGTTGACATGTTATGTTATTGTACCGTTTTTGAGAGTTTTCGGGGAAAATTAGAATGGAGGGTATTTTAGACATTTCTCAATTAATGTTAAGTTAGAAAATTTAGTGGAAATATAATTGTGTGAGAAAATGAATTAATTTGAATTGGTGTAAAAAGAAAATAGAAAAAAAATAAAGAGATAGAAAGGAAAAAGAGAGAGAAAAAGGAGAGAAAGAAAGAGGAAGAGGAGAAAAGAGAAGGAAAAGAGGAAAAGCTAGGAAAATCAAGAAATCAACTTCTAGGAATCGATTTAATCGGGTAAGGGTGTGAAATCTTATTATCTTATCAATGTATATCATTATGTATGATTATGTATGTGTGTATTGGATTGTTTGTTGTATTTTCATAGTTTCTATTCTAGGTCGATGTTGAGAAATCGATGTTTTCGCGGTTGGAAATCGACGTAAATGTGGTAGAATGCTTGTTGCCATGATTGGATTGAGTTTTGAATGATATATGTTGTTTTGGGTTGAAAAATATGGATTTTGGGTTTTCAACAGCCCTGAAAAATTCTGAGTTTTCCTTGGTTCGCCTAGCGAACCTGGGGCGAAGCAGTAGCGAGTGATGTTTTCGCGGGTTTGCCTAGCGAACCAGTTAGCGAAGGTCAGCGAAGGTTCGCTGAGTTGTTCGCCTAGCGAACTTTGGGTGTTTTTGATGTTGGGGGTTGCTGCCTTGGTTCGCCAAGGGGTTCGCCTAGCGAACTTTGTGTTTGTTTTTAGCTAGTAGTTGGTTCGCTGGAACATTCGCCTAGCGAAGGTGCTAGCGAATGCTCGCGAGAGGGTTCGCCCAGCGAACTGTGCTGTTTATGTAATTTTGTTTTCTGCATAACTTTTGATCTGTGGTTCGGTTTGAGGCGTGGTTTGATGCATTAGAAAGCTTGTGGAATTTTCTTTCGTATTATGATGATTTGGCAATTGTTAGCCGATTAAATAAGTCGGAAAAGTCGGGAATAGTGTTATTTAGCGACTTTTACCGTTTTGAATGTGTGTTTGGATGTGAATCATATAATAGTGCATTGATGTGAATGTATATAGATTGTATGAGATGAAATGCATGTATATATTGTGAATATGTATGCATTTCAAGAATGTCTTGAGTCATTTGCATGTGAAGCATAATGATGTGCATTCTTGTGTTGAGGGATTCTAATGAGAATCCGTTGAATGTCGTGTGCCCATGTGGGGTGTGAGCGACGGATTGGTTCCAGAGGGAATCCGCTATAACGTCGTGTGCCCACTTGTGGGGTGTGAGCGATGATTATAGACGATCGTATGCCCGCTTGTGGGGTGTGAACGATCAGGTCGTGTGCCGCTTGTGGGGTGTGAGTGATCCATAAACACCGTGTGCCCGCTTGTGGGGTGTGAGCGGTGGGTGAACATCGTAGGCCCGACGGGGAGTTACAGTGATGTAACGAGCGATGGTTCTAGTAGAGTTCCTGAGTGAACTTGAGATGATTGAGTCGGTACCGCATTGCATTTGCATAGAGTCGTGAGTCGGTCTCTATGATTTGCATTTATCATCTTTAAAATGGTGCATTGGTGAATAAACATAAATGTGTATGTTTATGTGGAATGATAAGAATTGTGAAAGTATGCATGATGTATATGCTTGGTGGTATATATATATATACATTGTGATGTATATGAGTGAGTTGTGATGAATTGTGGTGAGAATGTGAGATATGTGTATTTTTATGCTAAGATATATAATTATATGCATTGTTATTATGATAATATTTCTCACCCTTCTGCTGTTTTATGATGCTCTATGAGGCATTGCAGAGTAGGTATGCTGGTGGTCTTTTTGTGAAGCATGTCTTCATTCTTTTGGTCGGTCGGCTCTGATATGTAGCACCGGGTAGCTAGGAGGGCTATGATTCTTTTGTGATACATTTGTATATGTACCTTGTTGATGAATGTTTATGTAAACATGAATTATGTTGGTGGATAACACTTGATGATATATGTATATGTGTTTGTTGTTATTCAATGTTTAGATTTCCGCTTTTATTCTAAATATTGAGATGTGGGTGTGAGGACTAAGTTCCACTGTTGCAAAGTTACCCCACTGTTGCATATCAATTGTTGAGCAGGTGTTGAATGTTTTAATTTCATGTATGATGTGACATACCTCTTTTATACTATGTTTATAATTATACTCTGACGAAATTTTTAACATGTGCCTAAATGTTTATTTGGGGGTATAGAAAGGGGGTGTTACATTAAGTGGTATCAGAGCCAGAGTTGAGTCAGTTGTGTCTGTCTCATTGTTGTGTTGGTTGAACTGTTGTTTAACTTTGTTGTCATTTTTGGGAATGATCAGAATATGGCTGGTAGAAACGACAATGTGATGGCTGCTGCTTTAGAAGCAATGGCTAGGGCGGTGCAAGGTGCGCCGAACGTGAATGCTAATGACGAGTTCAGGAAGAATCAACCACCGGTCTTCAAAGGAAGATTTGATCCCGATGGTGCTCAACTTTGGTTGAAAGAGATTGAAAGGATCTTCAGAGTCATGGACTGTGCGGAGGAGAATAAGGTGAGGCTTGGGTCTCACATGCTGAAGGAAGAAACCGACGATTGGTGGGTCGGTATGCGTCAAGTTCTTGAGGTAGATGATGAAGAGATAACTTGGGAATTATTTCGTACTGAGTTTTTGAGGAAGTATTACCCTGAAAGTGTGAAAGGGAAGAAGGAGATGGAGTTCCTTGAACTGAAACAAGGTAGTATGTCCGTGGTGGACTATACTGCTAAGTTTGTGGAGTTGGTTCAATTCCATCCTCACTATGCTGCGATTACTGCTGAGTTCTCAAAGTGTATTAAATATGAAAATGGTTTGCGTCCTGAAATTAAACAAGTTGTGGGATATCAAAGGATAAGAAGGTTTTCGGATTTGAAGGAATGTTGTAGAATCTTCGAGGAAGACAGCAAGGCTCGTTCTACACATTACAAAAGTTTGAATGAGAGGAAGGGGAAGCAACAAGCTAGAAGTGGACCTTATATGACACCCGCTGATAAGGGCAAGCATAGGGGAAACTTTGAGAAGAGATCTGGAGGAGGAGGCTCCGGTTCCATTAAGTGTTACAAGTGTGGTGAAATGGGTCATAAATCATTTGAGTGTGGGAAGGCTGTGGTGAAATGTTCTAACTGTGGAGGCCTTGGGCATGCTACTATTGATTGTAGAAGGAATGTGGTGAAGTGCTATAATTGTGGGGAACCTGGTCACATTAGCACGAAGTGTCCGAATTCGAAGAAAGCTCCAACTGGTGGGAAGGTATTTTCTTTGGCAGGAACTCAGACTTCAAGTGCAGATCGTCTAATTAAAGGTACTTGCTTTATTAATAGTACGCCTTTAGTTGCTATTATTGATACTGGAGTGACTCATTCGTTTATTTCGTCTGAGTGCGCGAAGCATTTGAATCTTGTGTTTTCGCTGATGGATGGTAAGATGGTTATTGATACTCCAGCAATGGGGTCAGTAACTACTTCTTTAGTTTGTTTGAGTTGTCCATTGACCATTTATGATAAAGACTTTGAAATGGATTTAGTGTGTTTGCCGTTGGAAGGGTTGGATGTGGTCTTGGGTATGAATTGGTTGCAATTTAATAGGGTTCATATTGATTGCTATCACAAGTTAGTAAGGTTTCCTTCTTTGGAGGAGGACGAAGACTCGAGTTTCTTATCTACTAAAGAGTTGAAGAAACTTTTAGCGGACGAAGCTCAATTGTTCGGTTTGTTTGCATCATTGTCTGTGGATAATCAGGTGTCACTTGATGTGTTTCCTGTTGTGTGTGACTTTCCTGAAGTGTTTCCTGAGGATATTAAGGATGTACCGCCGGAAAGAGAAGTTGAGTTTTCTATTGATCTAGTTCCGGGTACTAGACCGATTTCGATGGCACTGTATCGTATGTCGGCATCGGAGTTGGTAGAATTGAAGAAGCAATTGAATGACTTGTTGGACAAGAGATTTGTAAGACCAAGTGTTTCTCCTTGGGGTGCTCCGGTATTGTTGGTAAAGAAGAAGGATGGGAGTATGCGGTTATGCATTGATTATCGACAATTGAACAAGGTGACAATTAAGAACAAGTATCCGCTTCCAAGGATCGATGGTTTGTTGGACCAATTGGTTGGTGCGTGTGTTTTTAGCAAGATTGATTTGAGATCGGGATATCACCAGATTCGTGTGAAAGAAGAGGATATTCAAAAGACGGCTTTTAGGACACGGTATGGCCATTACGAATATTCCGTGATGCCATTCGGGGTTTCTAATGCGCCGGGTGTGTTTATGGAATACATGAATCGTATTTTTCATGAACAGTTAGATCGTTTTATGGTTGTGTTCATTGACGATATTTTGATTTACTCTAAGTCTCAAGAGGAGCATGAAGAGCATTTGAGGATTGTGTTACAAATTTTGAAAGAGAAACAATTGTATGCTAATTTGTCGAAATGTGAGGTTTGGTTGTCGGAAGTAAGTTTTCTTGGACATGTTATTTCCGGTAGTGGTATTAGTGTTGATCCATCCAAGATTAATGCGGTGATGCAATGGGAAGCTCCTAGATTGGTTACGGAGATTCGAAGCTTTTTAGGCTTGGCGGGTTATTATCGGAGGTTTATTGAGGGATTTTCGAAGTTGGCACTTCCGTTAACGCAATTGACTTGTAAAGGAAAGGCTTTCATTTAGGATATTCAGTGTGAAGAGAGTTTTAATGAGCTAAAAAGAAGGTTGACAACGACTCTGATCTTGATTTAGCCAAATCAGACGGAACCATTTGTTGTGTATTGTAATGCTTCATTGGTGGGTTTAGGTGGTGTTTTGATGCAAGATGGAAAAGTTGTGGCTTATGCTTCAAGACAATTGAGAGTGCATGAAAAGAATTATCCTACACATGACTTGGAGTTAGCGGTCATGGTGTTTGTTTTAAAAATTTGGAGGCACTATCTTTATGGTGCAAGATTTGAAGTTTTTAGTGATCACAAGAGCTTGAAATATTTATTTGATCAAAAAGAGTTGAACATGAGACAAAGAAGGTGGTTAGAGCTTTTGAAGGATTATGATTTTTGTTTGAATTACCATCCGGGTAAGGCAAACGTGGTGGCCGATGCTTTGAGTCGGAAGTCGTTACATATGTCCGCATTGATGATGAGAGAATGGGAACTTTTGGAGAATTTTAGAGACTTGAGTTTGGTTTGTGAAATGACGCTGAGAAGTGTGAGACTTGGTATGCTACATGTTACAAATGATTTTCTTACAACCGTGTGTGAAAAGCAAAAGTTGGATTTGAAGTTCGTTGATTTGATGATGAATGAGAATGAGGATTTCAAGGTTGATAATTTTGGAGTTTTGAGATTCCGTGGTCGTATTTGTATCCCCGATGATGCGGAGTTGAAAAAGATGATATTGGAAGAAGGACACCGAAGTAACTTAAGTATTCATCCGGGAGCGAATAAAATGTATCAAGATTTGAAGAAAATCTTTTGGTGGTCTGGGTTAAAGAGAGATGTGGCTCGATTTGTGTATGCGTGCTTAACTTGTCAAAAGTCTAAGGTGGAACATCAAAATCCTAGTGGATTGATGCGGCCGTTGGACATTCCGGAGTGGAAATGGGATAGTATATCGATGGATTTTGTTACGGGATTGCCTAATACGCAAAGAGGTCATAATGCTATTTGGGTAATCATTGATAGGCTTACTAAATCTGGTCACTTCATTCCAATTGATATTAGTTATCCTTTGGAGAAGTTAACCGAGATTTATGTTCTTGTGATTGTGAAGTTACATGGAGTTCCTAAGAGTATTGTATCGGATAGAGATCCTAGATTTACATCGAGGTTTTGGGAGAGTTTACAAAAGGCTTTGGGTTCTAAGCTAAGATTGAGTTCGGCTTATCATCCGCAAACGGATGGTCAAATCGAGAGGACAATTCAATCGTTGGAGGATTTATTGCGTGCTTGTGTGCTCGAGCAAGGTGGTGCTTGGGATAGTTATTTGGCGTTGATTGAGTTCACCTACAATAATAGTTTCCATTCAAGCATAAGTATGGCACCATTTGAGGCTTTGTATGGTCGGAGATGTCGAACACCTTTGTGTTGGCATGAAACCGGTGAGAGGACGTTAGTTGGACCGGAGATGGTACAACAAACGACGGAGAAAGTGAAGTTTATTCGGGAGAAGATGAAAGCTTCTCAAAGTAGACAAAAGAGCTATCATGACAGGAGAAGGAAAGATCTTGAGTTTCAAGAAGGCGACCATGTGTTTTTGAGAGTTACGCCGGTTACGGGTGTGGGTCGTGCTTTGAAGTCGAAGAAATTGACTTCTCGTTTTATTGGTCTGTATCAGATTTCTGCACGAGTTGGTGTTGTGGCTTACCGTGTGGCGTTGCCTCCGAATCTTTCAAATTTGCATGATGTATTCCATGTTTCGGAACTTCGGAAGTATGTTCCGGATCCGTCACATGTTATCCCTATGGACGAGGTTGAAGTGAAAGATAACCTCACGATTGAAGCTTTACCGATTAGGATTTTGGATCGTGAAGTTAAGAAGTTAAGAGGCAAGGATATTGCGGTTGTGAAAGTAGCGTGGGGAGGCGCTGTGGAAGGCAATATGACTTGGGAACTAGAGAGTAGGATGCGAGAGTCGTATCCGGAGTTGTTTGAATCAGGTAATATTTTCGAGGACGAAAATTTCTAAAGTGGGGGAGAGTTGTAACGCCCCGATTCCGATTTTTCCCATTTTGTTGAGTCTTTTATTTAAATTGAGTGATAAATTATTTTATCTGTGAAATTGGTGTGTTAGTATGTTATGTTGACATGTTATGTTATTGTACCGTTTTTGAGAGTTTTCGGGGAAAATTAGAATGGAGGGTATTTTAGACATTTCTCAATTAATGTTAAGTTAGAAAATTTAGTGGAAATATAATTGTGTGAGAAAATGAATTAATTTGAATTGGTGTAAAAAGAAAATAGAAAAAAAAAGAAAGAGATAGAAAGGAAAAATAGAGAGAAAAAGGAGAGACAGAAAGAGGAAGAGGAGAAAAGAGAAGGAAAAGAGGAAAAGCTAGGAAAATCAAGAAATCAACTTCTAGGAATCGATTTAATCGGGTAAGGGTGTGAAATCTTATTATCTTATCAATGTATATCATTATGTATGATTATGTATGTGTGTATTGGATTGTTTGTTGTGTTTTCATAGTTTTCTATTCTAGGTCGATGTTGAGAAATCGATGTTTTCGCGGTTGAAAATCAACGTAAATGTGGTAGAATGCTTGTTGCCATGATTAGATTGAGTTCTGATTGATATATGTTGTTTTGAAAATGTTTTGGGTTGAAAAATATGGATTTTGGGTTTTCAACAGCGCTAAAAAATTCTGAGTTTTCCTTGGTTCGCCTAGCGAACCTGGGGCGAAGCAGTAGCGAGTGATGTTTTCGCGGGTTCGCCTAGCGAACCAGTTAGCGAAGGTCAGCGAAGGTTCGCTGAGTTGTTCGCCTAGCGAACTTTGTGTCTGTTTTTCGCTAGTAGTTAGTTCGCTGGAACATTCGCCTAGCGAAGGTGCTAGCGAATGCTCGCGAGAGGGTTCGCCCAGCGAACAATGCTGTTTGTGTAATTTTGTTTTCTGCATAACTTTTGATCTGTGGTTCGGTTTGAGGCGTGGTTTGATGCATTAGAAAGCTTGTGGGATGTTCTTTCTTATTATGATGATTTGGCAATTGTTAGCCGATTAAATAAGTCGAAAAAGTCGGGAATAGTGTTATTTAGCGATTTTTACCGTTTTGAATGTGTGTTTGGATGTGAATCATACAATAGTGCATTGATGTGAATGTATATAGATTGTATGTGATTGTATGAGATGAAATGCATGTATATATTGTGAATATGTATGCATTTCAAGAATGTCTTGAGTCATTTGCATGTGAAGCATAATGATGTGCATTCTTGTGTTGAGGGATTCTAATGAGAATCCGTTGAATGTCGTGTGCTCATGTGGGGTGTGAGCGACGGATTGGTTCCAGAGGGAATCCGCTATAACGTCGTGTGCCCGCTTATGGGGTGTGAGCGATGATTATAGACGATCGTGTGCCCGCTTGTGGGGTGTGAGCGATCGGGTCGTGTGCCGCTTGTGGGGTGTGAGCGATCCATAAACACCGTGTGCCCGCTTCTGGGGTGTGAGCGGTGGGTGAACATTGTAGGCCCGACGGGGAGTTTCAGTGATGTAACGAGCGATGGTTCCAGCAGAGTTCCTGAGTGAACTTGAGATGATTGAGTCGGTACCGCATTGCATTTGCATAGAGTCGTGAGTCGGTCTCTATGATTTGCATTTATCATCTTTAAAATGGTGCATTGGTGAATAAACATAAATGTGTATGTTTATGTGGAATGATAAGAATTGTGAAAGTATGCATGATGTATATGCTTGGTGGTATATATATATATACATTGTGATGTATATGAGTGAGTTGTGATGAATTGTGGTGAGAATGTGAGATATGTGTATTTTTATGCTAAGATATATAATTATATGCATTGTTATTATGATAATATTTCTCACCCTTCTGCTGTTTTATGATGCTCTATGAGGCATTGCAGAGTAGGTATGCTGGTGGTCTTTTTGTGAAGCATGTCTTCATTCTTTTGGTCGGTCGGCTCTGATATGTAGCACCGGGTAGCTAGGAGGGCTATGATTCTTTTGTGATACATTTGTATATGTACCTTGTTGATGAATGTTTATGTAAACATGAATTATGTTGGTGGATAACACTTGATGATATATGTATATGTGTTTGTTGTTATTCAATGTTTAGATTTCCGCTTTTATTCTAAATATTGAGATGTGGGTGTGAGGACTAAGTTCCACTGTTGCAAAGTTACCCCACTGTTGCATATCAATTGTTGAGCAGGTGTTGAATGTTTTAATTTCATGTATGATGTGACATACCTCTTTTATACTATGTTTATAGTTATACTCTGACGAAATTTTTAACATGTGCCTAAATGTTTATTTGGGGGTATAGAAAGAGGGTGTTACATGGTTCCTCCTTGGTCCCCCCTTGAGGTGTTCAGATGAATAGAGTTGCTTGGAATTGCACAAATTTGGCAAATCGAGCAAAACTCCAAAACCTGCATTGCCTTGACAGTTTTCAGCAAGGCATGTTGCCATTGTCATATCTCATGGCTCAAGTGGAATTTGATGGAGTTCTTGGCCATTTTGGAAAGCCCTTATATGATACAACAACTATTTGATCATAGTTGGTTTTGATACTTTTTGGATCCAAGTGAAAAATGCCCCTACATTTGGAAAAAAGTGAAGGCAGATTCTGACTTAGTTAAAATTTCACTAAGTGTTGGAAAAAAGTGACATTTTCACTTTTCTTGATTTTGATCATTCCATAACTTGAAATCCATGGGGAATTGGAATGAGGTGTAGTTGAAGCTTTTGTAGAGGGTAATGAGAGCTACAAATCCAGCTTTGGATGGGAAAAAATGGCATTGTGGTTTAGGAGTTATGATCCTCCAAAGTGATATCCTAGCCACTTTATTCCATAACTTAGAAAATTTTCTAAGTTTTTTATGGTTACCCCTTTTACAAGTTATCCCACTTTTCTTGATTTTCCTTGATGAATGATGATTCCAATCACACATTAACATCATTTTAGGGTTAAAAAACCATAATTGTGAAAAATCTCAAAAAGTCAAAGTTTGAATTTTGTGCACAGTTGACTTTTTATCAGATGAATTCCAAACTGTGCGATCCTCTATGAAATCAAGTCCTTGACCTAAATCAAACTTGATGGATTGATTCCATAGGTGTTATAGGGTGTATTGGATCATGTCCTAGGGTTTGGGAGCATGTCCTGGTCAAAAGTCAAAGATATAGTTGACTTTTTCCGCGAAACCCTAACTGTGGTTCTGATGAAATTGAAACTTGTTGCTCAAGCTTCTTGGATCAATCCATTGTTGCAAATGAATCAATGTGATGTATTTGAGACCCTCAAATTCCCTCTTGAGGTCTTGGCTCCTGTTTTGTCCCAAAAGTCAACTTAGGGGTGAATTAGGTCAAAAAACCCTAATTCCTGATTTTTAGTGAATGCATCCCCTGAGGCTAAATTGACTTGATGATGGGGTCCATGAGGTTCCATGGGGTATATTAGGTTATGCTTTGAAGCATTGGCTCATGCCCATAGGAAAATTTCCATCTGGAGGCCATGGTCGACCAAAACCCTAATTTGGTGACACTGTCGATCGTGAGGCTTGATCCACCTAGAAGGGAGAAGCCTTATGCTTAATCCTTGAAGTGGGAGTCCTCTTGATCCTTTTTTGATGTTTGAGAGGCTAGACAAGTTGAAGATCATGTCATTTCTTGATTGATCCTTTGTCTAAGAGCTCTGAGAGGGCTTAAAACCCTAAGTTTGATTGTAGTGAATGCTCACCCATCTTTGGGGAGACTAATGGTTTATCCATATTGTGATGATGATTTGCACAATGATGGGAAATCTTAGTGGTCAAAATTTTGGGTATGATATATATATATAATTTAACATTCTAATACAATTTTAATTGCTAATTTATTAAATTTTTTAATGCCATATTTAAAAAAAAATCTTCATTTGTTTTGTTTGAAAATATTAAATGAAATTAAGTTGAATTGTGAGATTTGTTTTAAAGGAGGAATCAAATCTATTTATAATCCTATCTTTTTTTCTCTCTATAATCATGTTTTTTTAATATTAAACCAAATTATGCTCTTTTTCAAAAAAATCAAAGAAAATTACATGTCATTAAAATATATGTGATTTATATCTCAATTTTACTTTATTTTAAAAAGTCAAAGAGAATTAAATGTTATTATTTTTGTTTGAAAAATGCTCGAGAGTGAGATTAATCTTTTGCTCTGGCGATTTTCGGCGTATAAGGCGATTTCCGGTGACGAGTGATTGAAGGTCCGAGAAGCGGTTACGAGGCGTGCGGCTGTCGGCGCAACCGTAGACGACTGATCCTAGGCCAATTGAGGAAGTGGAGTTGAGGATGAGACTCGACTTTTAGGGTTGGCATGGGGAGAGGACGGACAAAGAAGAAGGTGATGACGCCTCCGGCGAGGGCTTCACCAAGCACCACCACAACTGAGGAAGGGGAAAATTCTTACAATGTCAACGTGAGTCAGCCAGAAGAGGAAGAGAGTGAGAAGATTCAAGAACCAAGCACACAGAGGGACGAAGAAAACCCTAATGGGGATGCAACAATTGAGAAAGAGGACAAAGCAGAAGAGAAGAAGGAGATAGAGGAACAACCAAAACTGTGGGTGGATGTGATCCGTGGCAACCGCATCGCAACCAATGGACGAGCACTGCAGTTTGTGGCACCCACCATCGCTAATGGAGAGGTAGAAGTGGAGATAACTGATGAAGACGTAGAGTCGGAAATGAGATTTTGGGACAATTCGATCATAATGTATGTGATTGGATTGAATCTGAGCATGAATGCGGTGAAAACCTACATGGTAAGAACTTGGAACTTTGTCACACTACCAGAGATTTATTTCAATGATGAGGGTTACTTCATCCTGAAATTCAAGAAGAGCAAGGACAAAGAGGAAGTCATGATGCGGGGACCTTACACAATTCAAAATGTACCTATGTTCATCACTGATTGGAGGCCAGGATTTACAATGGAAAAGGATATGCTTAGGGCTGTACCGGTTTGGGTCAAACTACCACAACTACCTCTGAATCTATGGGGAGATCAAAGCTTGGGGAAGATAGGTAGTGTGTTAGGAAATCTAATGTTCACAGATGAGTGCACAGCCAACAAACTCAGGGTGTCCTATGCGAGGATACTTGTTGAGATTGATGTGACACAAAAGTTGAAAGAGGAAATTACCATCAAAGATAATGAAGGGCAAAAGATCAAGCAAAAAGTGGATTATGAATGGAGGCCAGCTTTCTGTGAGGAATGCCAGAAAGTAGGACACAACTGCAATAACAGAAAGAAGAAACTTGAGCCTAGGAGACTTTGGAGGCCTAAAGTTGATAAACCAAGAGTGGAAGAGCCAGTAAGCAGAGTGGAAGAGATAAAGAAAAAGGATGAAGAACTTGAAGTGAAGACACAACAGGGAGAAAATGAAGCCCAACAATCTGAAAGCTGGATTGAGGTGACTAGTAGAACAAGAGACAGAGGTAAGAACACGTGGTCCACACCTATAGCTAACAACATGAATTGTAAGAATGGGTTTGAGTCATTAAGGATTGGGGATGATCCTTTATTGACACACAAACCTGGAGGATGATAATTTCATGGAATGTTAGGGGGCTGAATAAGATAGCTAAAACAAAGGAGATTAGCTCCCGTCTCCATAAATGCCAACCTGATATAGCTATCATTCTTGAAACTATGGTAAAATGCAATAAAGCTGAGAAGAGTAGGAAGATCTTAGGCAGCCAGTGGAACTACATTGACAACTATACTCATCATACCAATGGAAGAATATGGATTCTTTGGAATGATAGTAAGGTTGACATAAAATTCCACAATTGTACAGATCAAATGATTCACTATTGTGTTCTAAGTAAAGATGGGAAGTTCAGATATTGGTTAACTTCCATATATGCTGCTAACACTCTCAATCAAAGGAAGAAACTCTGGGATGACATAGAAAAGATTAATCAAACTCAAACAGGTGCCTGGTGTCTTATGGGGGACTTCAACAATGTGTTGAGTACTCATGATAGGATTGGTGGAAGACCTGTACAAGAAAGTGAGTTTAGTGATCTTGGTGGTATGATGGAAAGAAATGGGCTGTTTGAAATTGATAGCACTAGTGAAAATTATACTTGGTTTAATAAGCATACTGAAGATCCCATATATTCAAAGATTGACAGAGGGCTTGGTAATATGGAGTGGATGCAGGAAAATATGGACAAAACAATCCATGTGTTTGATCCAGTCATATCTGACCACAACATGTTATGGCTGAAAGGGGAAGAGGAAAGAACTAAAAGACCAACACACTTCAAATTTCTGAATAGCACCACAAAGATACATGGTTTCCAAGAGGAAGTGGAGAGAGATTGGAAAAGGACCACCTATGGAGATCCTATGTGTGCCATATGGAAGAAACTTCACAGACTGCAAGGAATCATAAAGAGACTCAGCAAAGGTATGAGGAGCATAAATGAGCAGATAGAAGAGGCTAGGAAAAGATTGGAGGATGCACACAATCAACTTAGCCAAGACAAAATGAATAAGGAGCTGATTAGAAATGTTAGAAATTGTACTGAGAAGGTTCTCCAGTTGAATGATATTGAAGAAGAGAACCTGAGACAAAGAGCTAAAGTAGACTGGATCAAGCAAGGAGACATTAACTCTGCTTATTTTTTTGCCACTTTGAAACATAAGCAGAAACAGTCTAAGATGAGCCAGTTGATACAAGATGATGGGAAAAAGTTGACTAATCAGAAGGATATAGAAGAAGAGGTTCTAAATTTTTACAAAAATCTCATGGGAAAGGCTGATGATAAGATGGAGAGCATTGATATCATTGCCATGAGAAGGGGGAAGCAGCTGAATACTGAATAAAGGAAAGATTTAATAAGGCCTATTAGTGATAAGGAGGTTGAGACTGCATTAAAGAGTATAGGGGACCTGAAAGCTCCAGGGTCTGATGGGTATGGTGCCAAGTTCTTCAAGTCAACCTGGAACATAGTGAAAGCAGATGTAAATGCAGCAGTCAAGGAATTTTTTGATGGAGGCAGAATATATCTTCCCATTAATGAAACCATAGTGACCCTCATCCCTAAATCCAAAGAGGCTAAAACAATCAAGGAGTACAGACCTATTGCCTGTTGTTCAACACTGTACAAAATCATCTCAAAAATCCTAGCAACAAGAATGAGCAATGTTCTAGGAAGCATAATCAGCAGGAATCAAGCAGCTTTTGTACCCAAGCAAAAGATTCATGATCATGTGTTGTTGGCCTATGAACTGATCAGGGGCTACTCAAGAAAATATGGAGTTCCTAGATGTATGTTACAAATGGACATAAGGAAAGCTTATGATACTGTTGATTGGAAAGCTTTAGAGGCAATTCTGAAGGAGATTGGGTTCCCTAATGAATTTGTGCACTGGATTATGCTTGCAGTGACGACTGTAACTTACAAGTTCAACATAAATGGAACCTATACTAAGAATATTGAAGCAAAGAGAGGGCTGAGGCAGGGGGATCCAATATCACCACTTCTGTTTGTAGTGGTAATGGAGTATCTGCACAGAAAGCTGATGAAAATGGAAAGCAACCCAGAGTTCAATTTTCATTCTAAATGTGAAAGCATGAAACTTATAGACTTGAGCTTTGCTGATGACCTTTTGTTACTCACTCGTGGAGATACAAAATCAGTGAAACTTCTCATGGAGGTGATTGAGGAATTCTCTAGAGCAACAGGTCTGTTTGTCAACCCTGGGAAATGTAAAGTGTATCTGGGAGGAGTGGAGGCCAAGGTAAAGGAGGAAATACTGAATATGGCTTCTTATGCTGCAGGTCAACTACCTTTTAGGTATCTAGGCATACCTCTATCTTGCAAGAAACTTACAGTCAGCCAGTGCATGAGTCTAGTGTAGAAAATAGTTAGCAAAATCAACCATTGGAGTGCCCATTTCTTAAGCTATGCAGGAAGGGTTTAGTTAATTAGAAGTGTCCTTAATGCCACCACAAACTATTGGGTGGCCTGTATCCCTCTTCCAAAACAGGTGATCAAGAAAATTGAAGCCCATTGTAGATCTTTTCTGTGGACAGGAAAGAGTGCTATCAGCAGGAAAACACCTATATCTTGGAAACAGACTTGCAGACCCAAGAACCAAGGGGGTTTGAACATCCAGAACTTGTAGGATTGGAATCAAATGCAAATGATTAAGCTGTTATGGGATCTCCACAGAAAGAGGGACAGCCTGTGGATCAGATGGATACATACTTATTATACAAAGCAGGAGGATATGATGGAAGTTCCAATAAAACCAACTTGCTCATGGATACTGAAAACCATTCTGAAGCAGAGAGAGGTAATAGCAGACATGAATGAATGGCAGCAGGCGGTGCAGAGTGGGGTTTTCAATAACAAGAAGATGTATCAAGAGCTAAGTGAAGAGTATCCGCAGGTCAACTGGAAGAAGATGATGTTTGATAACTGGGCCAGACCTAGAGCTAGATTTGTACTATGGTTAGCATGCCATAATAGGCTTGCAACTAAGGATATGATGTATAAGATGGGATTTGTGGACAATCAGTATTGTGGGTTCTGTTCTGAGAATGAGAGTGTGGAGCACTTGCTGTTCCAATGCACAGAAATGAACCAAATTTGGGCTGAGGTGTGCAGGTGGATACAAGTCCCTCGAAGGCCAAAGACATGGAATGAGGAGCTAAAGTGGGTGATGCAAAAGAGTAAGAATAGGAGTAAACAAGCCATTGTTCTGAAGACTGCTTTTACTGAAACAATATATGCTTGTTGGAATCATAGAAATAAACATGTAATGGATAGTCAATATAGGAAAGGAAACATAAGTCAGAATATTATAGATATAGTGATACATAGGCTGTGGATGAAGCCTAAAATTAGGGAGCATGTTGCTCGCCTAATCATAGATTTATAATTGGTTGTAATTAGTTGTACTTATCTACTTTGGTAATAAAATCTCTTTATTTCCAAAAAAAAAAATGCTCGAGAGTACGAGACTAAAACACAGAAATCAAATCATACCATTTTTCTTTATTAAAAATACATGATTACAACTAATTTGTTTTTTTTTTTGTCATTTAATATTTTTTATTCAAATTCAAGATTTTTACATGAAATAAAATATATTTTGTAATTATTTAGATTTTTAGAAAAAAGCTAATAAAACAAAACAAAATCAATAGAGATTTTGTAATTTTATTAAACTTATAAAATTACTGAAACAAAACAAAATGTTTTTAAAAAAATGATAAATGGTAGTCATAAAAAATTAATAATAAATAGATGAAAAAAATAATAATAAATGATAAAAGATACTTATAAACGGGAAAAAGTCTCCATGTAAATATAATTATTTTTATAAATGGGAATAAATTATAAATATTTTTATAAACGAATATAAATCACAAATATTTTTATAAACGAAAAAAAATTCAACTATTGATATAATTGTTTATAACATGAATAAGTTAAAAATATTTTTATAAATGGACCCACAGGTTAATGACGCTTATGAATGGGGTAAATTCTACATTTTGATAGAATCATTTTTAAAAACGGGAATACGTTACAGTAACTTTTATAAACGGAACTAAGTTACAAATATTTTTATAAACAGGAATAAATTATAAATATTCGTATAAACGAAAATAACTTACAATAACTTTTATAAACGGAATTAAGTTACAAATATTTTTATAAACGAAAATAAGTTATGAATATTTTTATAAACAATAATAAATTATAAATATTTTTATATACAGGAATAAATTACAAATATTCTTATAAACGAAAATAACTTACAATAAATTTTATAAACGGGAATAAGTTACAAATATTTTTATTAACGATAAATAGCTATTTGTAATAAGTACTATTAAGTTTGTCTTTTTTTCTATAGAATATATATTTTAATTAGTTAAAATATTTATTTTGCTTTAATCAAATTAACTAGATATTAAAATAATAAATTATATATTAATCACTAATAAATAACATTTATTTATAAACATAATTTAATATGAGACACGTATTTATCACTATTGAATAAATAAATTTGATATGATATGATAAATATTTATTTGTTTCATTCTAACAATATATGAATAAAATATATATTGTAATTATTTAGATTCTTCCTTGAAATAACAAATATTTTGAAATTATTTATATTTTTAGAAAAAAGATTAATAAAATAAAATAAAAATCAATTGAGATTTTGTAATTTTTTTAAACTTATAAAATTACTAAAACTTAACAAAATCTTTTCAAATTAATTTTATAATGGTAATCATGATAAAAAAATGATAAAGGGTAGTCATGAAAATTTAATGATAAATGGTAATCATGAAAAATATAATGATAAATGGTAAAAATATAGTGATACAATCATTTTTATAAACTGGAATAAGTTATCATTAATTTTATAAACAAAAATAAGTTACAAATAATTTTATAAATGAAATAAATTCAACTATTGATACAATTATTTGTATAAATGAGAATAAGTTACAAATATTTTTATAAATGAACAAACAGGTTCAAGGTGCTTATAAACGGGAAAAGGGAACAAGTTACAAATGTTATTATAAAGGAGAAAAATTCAAGTATTAATACAATTATTTTCAACAGGAATAAGTTAAAAATTGCTTTATAAATTATCAAACAGATTCAAGGCGCTTATAAACAGAAAAAAAAATCTATATGTTGATATAAATATTTTTATATACAAAAATAAGTTACAATAATTTTTTTAAACGGAATAAGTTACAAATATTTTTATAAACGAAAAAATTCAACTAATTATGCCATTATTATTATAAATTTGAACAAATTACAAATATTTTTTATTAATAGACACACGAGTTCAAGACGCTTACCATGTTTGTAACTATATAAATATTAATCAACTGAATAAATGTATACAAACTTGACAAATGAGAGTCAGAAACGTATAATGTGAATCCAGATGTATAATGATAAATGGTAATCATAAAAAATTAATGATTAAAGATAAAAATATATTGATACAATCATTTTTATAAACTGAATAAGTTACAAATAATTTTATAAACATAATAAATTCAACTATTTATACAATCATTTGTATAAATGAGAATAAGTTACAAATATTTTTATAAAGGAGAAAAATTGAAGTATTAAAACAATTGTTTTTAACATGCATAAATTAAAAATTGCTTTATAAATTGTCACACAGGTTCAAGGTTAACGAGAAAAAGTCTACATGTTGATATAAATATTTTTTGTTGGATTTATTAACCCATTAAGTTGGTTAAGCTGTAAAATTTTTAGAGTCTGAAAAAAGTTTGTAGGTTTAATGAGTAATATTTCGTAATGTAGTCTGTGAATAGTCTATTATCTGGTTGTTGCTTGCGATTAATCCGATAAAAGAAATAGTCTATTATCTGGATTCGCTAGAGGGTGATCAAACAAAATACCCGGAGATGAAGACGATGATTGATACGTAAGTGATGCGAATGTTCTAAATATTCGCGTGTGTATTTCTTTATTTGTGTGAGATTGTTCTAAATATTCGTTTATATTATGATAGATCCATACAAATATTCCGATCACAACGACAAGCTCGGGTACCAAAGAGCAAAACAAACAACATTACATGGATAAAAGTGGAAGTATAATTTGTTATTATAATAGTAATGCTACTTGATATTACAATTCATCTATGATACATATTAATACTTTTTTCTTTGTGTAGTGTCCTCGGCAGCGTAATGGAATCGATTGTGGTTATTTTGTCTTGAGATTCATGAAAGAAATTATTCATTTGGAACAAATAGAGATTCCAAACATGGTATGGATTTATATATAAGTTATGATTTATTTTAAGATTTATTATCGGATATTTCATCTAATTAATTACTTTTAACTAAATCATGCATATTATGTTATATGTAGTATTTTGATGAATTCAAGTGTGCTACCTACACGAAAGATAAATTAGAAGAAATAAAGGAGGATTGGTGTCAATACATGGTTGAAATGAGACTTTGTTGAATAGTTTTAGAAATTGTGTTAGGTTTATGGAAGGTGTTGTATATATAGGTGATGAAAATGATGTATACGGTTTCGAATTGGTGCATGGAATTGGTGTTGTATAGTTTGTATTGAGTTATATATATGTAATGGTTATTTTGGTGTTGTATATATAATGGTTATTACGGTTTATGTGTTGAATTTTAATCGTATAAAGGCCTATTGTTGAATTATAATGGTATAAGGCCTATGTGTTGAATTATAATGGTATCAAAGGCCATGTGTTGAAATAAAGGATTCTGTTAAATTATACAGGTTTAACAATTGATTTTTAAAAAAATGCTTTTAAAAAGCACTTTTATAAATGACAACGCTTTTAAAAAAATCGCTGCCTAAAGGGGGGTCATGACGTATACATAAGACAGCGCTTTTAAAAACGCTGCTAAAGGAGGTATACGAAAGAGTTTTTCTTTAAAAAAGCGCTGCCTAAAGGGGGACCTTTAGCAGCGCTTTTAAAACCGCTGCTAAAAGGGGTCCTACGAAAGCGTTTTTCTTTGAAAAAGCGCTGCTATATGGGGTCCTACGAAAGCGCTTTTAAAAGCGCTGCTAAAGGGGGTCCTAAGGGGGACCTAAGATAGCGATTTTCAAAGGAAAAAAAAAACGTTGCCTTTACCTACAGCAGCGCCACCTTTGGCAGCGCTTTTAAGCGCTGCTAAAGGAAAAAAAAAAACGCTGCTAAAGGTCTTCTTTGGCGTAGTGGATAACACATATATTATTTAAATTGGAAACATGATTTTATTCGCAATGTAGTTTTAGAATTTATTCATCTGAATTCAACTAAGTTTTGATAATTACTCAAATTGCAGACATAACTCACGATAGACATGAACTACCCATGTTCGAGTCACATATTGTGTATTGAATGATATTAATACATATTTTTAAATTTCATAAGTAGGAAATGTTAATTTTGTATTTTGTAATTTTTACGTACTATTGTTGGATTTATTAACCTATTAAATTGATTACGCTCTAAAAATTTTACGTCTAATATAGACAGGACCCGTGCGATAGCACGTGTATCTCGCTAGTAAAAATATAATAATAGAAAAAATAATAATAAATATAACTTTTTTATTGTAATTAAATAGATATATATTTGAGACGGAAAAAAAGTGTAAATACCAACATACTACGACAACTTGCTATTAATGTTGTACTAATCTTCACAAAAAGACAAACATACTACGACAACATACTATTAATGCAGCATCACATATGATACTCGTTAGAAATAGTAACATTTATTTCCTCCATATAATTTCAATGCTAGCCTAATAATTATTGTCTCAAAAAATCTTGAGTGAATATTGTTAAGAAGTTTTTATAATTAAGTGTATGTCACATCTTGTCATTAATCATTTTTTTATTGTTTATAATTATCAGTTAAACTTAACTGATTTTGTTAACAATGTTTGTATATAAACTAGTCCATGCTTAACAAGCTGGATAAGGAATTAACGGTATAGATTAGCTCTTGTTAGTTGAAAGGGAAAAGACATTTCTATAAAATATAAAAAAATGCAAGTATAAAAAAGTATGTCAAAATATGTGGTAAACAAGAATGCTGGAGAGTGGAATTATTACTCACACCCTTATCAATTACGAGAAATTTTATATATTAAAAAGGATCTCCAAAACCTTGCAAGATAGTTGGTAAAATATATATAAGTATATTAATGTTTAAAACTGAAAATAATAATTAATGTCATATTGAAAATTAAATATATTATTTATTTTAAAATAGTCTTTTAGATAATTTACTTTCAATAGTATATATATATATATATATATATATATATATATATATATATATATATATATATATATTGTAACACCCATATATAGAATCCATACATCAAAGCATAAATTATATATATGAATCCAAGTATTTGGTATTGAAATACAATAAGTCCTAGTTAAAACATTATACACATAAATGCCTCTAATACATAACACTAAAAGTCTAAGGCATTACATATATAAGATGTTCCAAAATGATAAAAACTAAGAACTAGATCATAACAATGATCTCAAAATAACAACATAGCGGAAGCTAGCCATCAACACGTAAAGAAAAGATCAAACGAACTTGTCCTTACTCTTCTCGGAACCTGAAGCACCTGAAATACATCAACAACGTGGGGTGAGATACATCAAATCTCAGTGAGTTCCCTATCTTATGGATTCTCTCGGATTATTCACGGTTCTAACAATCCTAACTCAAGTCCGAGGAAAGGGGAGGACTCTTGAGTTCATACTTGATAATCTCACACTATATGGAACATGACATGAGTTCATTAACTCACCACATCATTAATCGATAACCGGTACCAAGGTATCTCTTCTTCCCGTCCGCTTCTACGTCTAGAAGGCGATCCGAGTCATAGATCCATGTAGTTACTTGGTATACAATTGGATTCGGGATCATCGGCCTGTAAACCGTGAACCGTCACTTCTCATGGCCTGTAAACCATCACAAGTCTCGTACCCATTGCATAGGCTTCCAATTGTACTACACGTAGGGAATCAAACCTACCAAGTAATCCTGCCTGCACTTCAGAGGAGCTCGAGACTCATGAAGGCCTCTCTAGGGCAAATAAAATAAAATGGTTACGATTACATGATCACACACAAAAATAATGTATTCGACAATGCCTAGGCCATAATGCCTCAAGGCCTTTCTTGTCCTTCAAACCACAAAGTTAACCCCATGTTCCATACTAATGTTTCCAACTTCTAAAGTCTCCTATAGTTCATAAGGGGTTTTCCTCACTCTTCCTATTTCTTTTTTTTTCCATTTAACATGCATATACACTCACAACGTGTTAAACAATAATAGGATAGGCAAAACACATCATAATTGCATAATAGAATAACATACCACAATTTAAAACATAATTATAACACTTTCGAACTTTCCCGATTATTTAATCGGTCGGTAAATTTGACATATATCAGCTCCATTTCATAGAATATTTCCTTAGCTTCACATCGATATAAAGAACGCTTAAATCGGACACCCGAGTAAAAAGTTATGAATTTTAGAAAAATATTTTCCAAAGGTTACAGTGTTAATCGGTTAACGCATATGGTTAACCGGTTAACCATTTCAATTTTCACGTAAAACACCATTTTTCCATATCGTTAACCGGTTAACCCATACCGTTAACCGGTTAACCCTGTTGCAGAAGCCAAAAACTCTGTTTTTAATCACACATTTCCAACCCAAACTCATTCAATTCATGATCAAACTTCATAACAACTATAAACAGATGATTCTACACATATATTGAGCATGCTACATAATTTATAACTCATTTCAACCGCTTGATTCTTCGATTTTCCACAAAATCCCATTTTTCTCCCAAACCTAACACAACCCCAAAACCTCAAGAAATTCTACACTAAGGTTTCTATCTAGAACCCACCTGGATTAGAAGTTGAAGATGAAGGATATGAGAAACTCGGGTGAGGATTTGAGGAATGGATGATGATGTTGATGATGATCTTGAACTTTTCCTTCTTCCTTTCTCTTTTCTCTCTTTTTTCCTTCTTTCTTCTTTCCTTCCTCCAACTTCCTCTATTCTTTCTATCTTTGGCAAATGGAAGGGAAAGAAATATATACACTATCTTAGTAATAGAAATAATACTACCAAGTGTCCAAAAAGTCGCTAAAGTTCAAATAACTAAATATATCAGAGTCAGGTAATATTAAATCGGATTTATTCCAAGTACCACAGTTGCTCAAATTATTATATCCAATAATTCCTTAGAGCACACTGTACTCAGTTGATCACAATTTAATATTATCCGAAGAATTAAATACGGGGTATTACATCCTCCCCCCCTTAAAAAGAAATTCGCCCTCGAATTTAAAGATTACCTGAACGGATGAGGGTAAGCATCTCGCATTTCCGATTCAAGTTCCCAAGTTGCATCACCCGGATGCGTTACATCCCACTGTACCTTAACGAGAGGAATATCCTTGTTCCTTAATACTTTCGTTTCTCTTCCCACAATGCGGCTCGGTTGAGGTTCAAACATCAAATCCGCTTCTATTTCAATAGTATCCGGTAGAATCGGCTGAAGAGGACCTAGAACAAATCTCCGAAGTTGAGATACATGGAAAACATCGTGCATTTCCTACAGAGAAAGCGGTAAGGCCAACCTGTATGCTACTTCGTCAATCCTTCCTAAACTTGATACGGTCCCACGTATCTTAGAGTAACTTTCAAAAACACGTGACCACCTTCTGTAAATTCTAGGGGTCTCCTTCGGTTATCCGCATAACTCTTTTGTCGATCTTGTGCTTGCTTAATTTCTCACGGATCATTCGAATCGTTTCCGTAGTCTCTTGGATGATTTCGGGTCCTAAGATTCTATCTTCGCCAATTTCTGCCCAACACAAAGGTGTTCTACATTTTCGCCCATACAATGCTTCATACAGAGCCATACCGATACTCGCATGATAACTATTATTATAATAAAACTCAATCAATGGTAGAAGTTCTTTCTAATTCCCTTTACTCTCTAACACACAAGCTCTCAACATATCCTCCATCATTTGTATCGTTCGCTCAGTCTAACCATCCGTCTGTGGATGATTAGACGTGCTCAGACGCAACTCCGTCCCCATAGCTTGTTGAAGGACTTTCCAAAACCTTGAAGTAAACTTCGGATCTCTATCCGACACAATATTATAGGGAATACCGTACAATCTTACAATTTCTGCAATAACAACCTCGCAAGATGACTTACCTTAAAAGTAGTCTTCACGACCAAGAAATGCGCCGCTTTCGTCAAACGATCTACAATCACCCAAATTGAATCATAACCATTTTGAGTACAAGGTAATCCTACTGCAAAGTCCATAAAAATGTTATCCCATTTCCAAACGAGAATTTCTACAGGTTGCAACAGACCACCCGGTCTTTGGTGTTCAATCTTAACCTGCTGGCGCACTGCACATTCTGACACATACATCGAAACATCCTTTTTTTTCATTCCGGACCACCAATAGTCCTTCTCCAAATCCTGATACATCTTCGAAGAACCAGGATGTATCGTAAAAGTACCATTATGAGCTTCATCCAAAATCTTTCTTCTTAACATTGCATCATTCGGAACACAAATTCTTTGGTCGAACATAATAATTCCGTCGGTAGCCTGAATAAAACCCGGTAGAAGTAACACTTCTTGCAACTTCTCATCCAACATTTGACCTTGTTGAATCTCAACTCTTAGAGTAGAATTGACATTCAAATTTCCCATAATCACACCATCTTGGGTCCACACAAACTGAAGATTAAGATCTCTAAAATTCTCCAACAATGCATACTCCAAAATCATCAATTTCGCGCTATGAACTACTTTCCGACTTAACGCATCTGCTACCTTATTCGCTTTTCCTGGATGATACTTCAATTCTAAATCATAATCTTTTAAGTACTCCATCCACCTTCGTTGTCGCATGTTTAACTCCCTTTGGTCAAACAAATATTTCAAACTCTTATGGTCGCTGAACATTTCAAAACGTACACCATACAATTAATGCCGCCACACCTTCAGTGTAAAAACAACCGCTGCCAATTCCAAATCGTGAGTTGGATAATTCTGTTCATGAATTTTCAATTGTCGGGAGGCATAAGCTACTACTTGACCACCTTGCATCAGAACACCTCCCAATCCCATCTTAGAAGCATCACAATACACTTCGTAAGAGTTGTTAGGATCAGGAATGATTAACACCGGAGCCGCTGTCAATCTCTCCTTCAACTTCATGAAACTTTGCTCACAACTCGAATCCCACTCAGAAGCAAAAATCCTTACGAGTAAGTTTCATCATTGGTAAAGCCAGTTGGGAAAGCCTTTAATAAACCTTCTATAACAACCTGCCAAATCCTAAATTCACACTTACTTATCTTAGCAAAAAGTTGCTCCTCTTGCAACACGGATAAAACAATTCTCAGATGCTCTTCATGCTCTTGTGAAGTACGAGAATAAATAAGAATATCATCAATGAAGATTACAACAAACTGATCCAAGTAAGCTTGAAATATACGGTTCATGTAGTACATAAAAACAGCTGGAGCATTAGTTACACCGAAAGGCATCACTAAGAATTCGTAATGACCATAACGGGCTCTAAACGCAGTCTTAGGTACATCGGAACTCTTCACTCGGATTTGGTGATAACCCGACCTCAGATCAATCTTCGAGAACACGCAGGCTCCTTTCAATTGATCCAAAAGGTCGTCTATCCTGGGCAAGGGATACTTGTTCTTGATGGTGACCTTATTCAATTGACGGTAATCAATACACAACCGCATTCCACCATCCTTTTTCTTCACCAACAACACTGGAGCTCCCCAGGGCGAAACACTGGGTCGAACGAAATGCTTAGCCAATAATTCTTCCAATTGATCCTTTAATTCTCTTAATTCCAGTGGTGCCATCCGATACGGAGAAACAGATATAGGAGCCATTCCCGGTACCAGGTCAATAGAAAATTTCACTTCCCTCTCCGAAGGAAGAGAAGTGACATCTTCAGGGAAAACTTCGGTAAACTCGCAAACTACAGGAATGTTCGAAACTTGAAGGTCGCTGCTCCCTTCCTTAGTGAGAACCAACAGCACAGATTTCCCTTCTTCAAACAAGAGATTTATCATACCAACCATACCTTCTAGAATAGTTGTTAAAACATCCTTTGGTGTAGCCTCAACATACGGAATGATGATAAGCTTCTCCTCACACCCAATAAACACCGAATTAGAAGAAAGCCAATCCATTCCCAAAACGACATCAACTTTCTTAAGCGGTATACAAATAAGATCAATCTGAAAAACTCTACCGTCCACAGACAAAACACAGTTTTCACACATCAACGGTGTTTCAACTATTTCATCCATGGCGGTAGTGACCACCATAGGAGGAGACAAAGGAAATAGTTTGTAACCCTAGCCGTTTCACACATTGCATGGATACAAAGGAGTGCGTTGCTCCACAATTGAATAAAGCAAAACAGGGAACCCTATTAACAAACACGTACCAGCAATCCTAGAGTCATCGCCCTTTGCTTCCCTCCCTTGCGTCTGTGTCCTATCCTGGGGACAATCCCTTGCCATATGTCCCACTTCATCACAATGATAACACTTCACTCCTTCATAGGGACATCTACCAGAATGCATCTTACCACAAGTACGACATACAGGAGGTGTACTAGTCCTAGAATTCTGGACTTGATTCCCTTTGAAGGCTGGTCGCCTAGGCCTAAACTGTTGGCTTGACCTCCCACAATCATTCTGATTCGACCCTCGCGAATCCCCTTCTGTCTGAACACTCCTCAAATCATTCTCAACCACATAACCTTGCCTCAACTGTTGGAATTCAAACTCTCCTCGGATCTTCAAAGAACTAGGAAGGTACTTTTCCATAAAAATAGTCCTAAACTGCCCCCACACTTTAGGTACACCCTGCATAGTCATAAAAGCTGAAGCAACATCCCACCATCTCTCAGCAGGACCTCTCAGTGAGTGAGAAGCAAACACTACTTTGTCCTCCTCACTACAGTAAATCATCAGAAAGATTCTCTCCATGCCAGAAATCCAGTCATGAGCTTTCACATGATCCAATCCGCCATGAAATTCTGGAGGATTCATGCGGATGAAATCCCGAAAACTTCCACCTACCACATCTGGAACAACCACCTGAGGATGAAGACCTCCACTCATCCGTTGCACCATCTGTTGCATGAACTGGTTCTGCTGCTGCTGCAAAAACTGGTACAAGGGAGCACTGCCATCGCCGCCCGACGGAGTTGTCCCATCTGGATGGTTTATGGGTCTACCACGAATGTTTTTGCCTCTGCCATCCATGTTCCTAAACGTCATATAGATAGGATTAAGTTTATCAGGCTCAATACAATACATATAACACTTAAGACCAATAGCGACACAACGCATATGAAACAGAAAGAAATTACTTATACTATTTCATGGCTAGGTCGAGGATACGACCTGCTTTGATACCAACTGTAACACCCATATATAGAATCCATACATCAAAGCATAAATTATATATATGAATCCAAGTATTTGGTATTGAAATACAATAAGTCCTAGTTAACACATTATACACATAAATGCCTCTAATACATAACACTAAAAGTCTAAGGCATTACATATATAAGATGTTCCAAAATGATAAAAACTAAGAACTAGATCATAACAATGATCTCAAAATAACAACATAGCGGAAGCTAGCCATCAACATGTAAAGAAAAGATCAAACCACCTTGTCCTTACTCTTCTCGGAACCTAAAGCACCTGAAATACATCAACAACGTGGGGTGAGATACATCAAATCTCAGTGAGTTCCCTATCTTATGGATTCTCTCGGATTATTCACGGTTCTAACAATCCTAACTCAAGTCCGGGGAAAGGGGAGGACTCTTGAGTTCATACTTGATAATCTCACACTATATGGAACATGACATGAGTTCATTAACTCACCACATCATTAATCGATAACCAGTACCAAGGTATCTCTTCTTCCCGTCCGCTTCTACGTCTAGAAGGTGATCCGAGTCATAGATCCTTGTAGTTACTTGGTATACAATTGGATTCGGGATCATCGGCCTATAAACCGTGAACCGTCACTTCTCATGGCCTGTAATACATCACAAGTCTCGTACCCATTGCATAAGCTTCCAATTGTACTACACGTAGGGAATCAAACCTACCAAGTAATCCTGCCTGCACTTCAGAGGAGCTCGAGACTCATGAAGGCCTCTCTAGGGCAAATAAAATAAAATGGTTACGATTACATGATCACACACAAAAATAATGTATTCGACAATGCCTAGGCCATAATGCCTCAAGGCCTTTCTTGTCCTTCAAACCACAAAGTTAACCTCATGTTCCATACTAATGTTTCCAACTTCTAAAGTCTCCTATAGTTCATAAGGGGTTTTCCTCACTCTTCCTATTTCTTTTTTTTTCATTTAACATGCATATACACTCACAACATGTTAAACAATAATAGGATAGGCAAAACACATCATAATTGCATAATAGAATAACATACCACAATTTAAAACATAGTTAGCAACTCCAATGCTATTTGCAATGCTATTTCCAATGGAATGTTGGTTTTCCACATAATCTCCAATGCTATTTGCAACTGATCACCAAGACTTGTAGTGTCTTCAACTGCAGTCAGCAACTTGTAGCAAGATTGGACAGTGAAGACTTTGGTATTATGAAGCTTCCATAACCAACGATCCACTGATTCCTTCGTAGGTTGGATATCAACCAGCAGGGCTGTTAAGTCTATCAGCTCTTTATTTGGCACATTATCAAGAGCAGGGTGTAATGAGCTCATCCACCACTTCCAAGTACCCTCATCCCAAACACCCATGTCTGCTACAGTCCAACTTTTGGTGTATGTCATCTGGAACAAGTTTGGGAATAATAGACTAAATTTAGAGTTGCCAAACCACTCACAGGACCAAAAAAAATGTTAGAACCATTGCCTAGTTTAGCAGATAGATTATTAAGGATATTGTTTTCTGAAATAGGTCGGCAGGTTGAAACAATGTCCCTAATCCAAAAGGAGGTAGCAACACTGTTTGTGCCCTTCCAAGTATCAGTCCAGATCCACAATGCCAAATTACCATATCTCGCTACAATAACATTTTTCCATATCTCATCTCCCATGTGAAGGAATTTCCAGATCCATTTGGCTAGCAAAGCATTGTTAAAGTGACCTACATGTTTAATCCCCAGCCCACCAAGATTCCTAGGTCTGCAGAGATCTATCCATCTCACCCACGGGATCCCTCTAGTTCCAGCAGTTCCAGCCCATAAGAACTTGCGTTGGATGCTGATGATGTATTTGATCACCTTTTTAGGAGCTTTGAAGAAAGCAAGATGGTGGATAGGCAAGTTGGCGAGAACAGATTTTAGAAGGATAACTCTACCACCTATTGAGAGATGTCTGCCAATCCAAGAGGACAATCTATTCATCATAGAATTCAAAACTGGTTCCCAAAAAGAAGACCTTCTTGAGTTACCACCAACCCTTATCCCAAGGAATTTAAACGGTAAGGCACCAATTTTGTAGAAAAGGAACTGCTCAGCAGTCTTCAACATCATAGAATCCATACCAATACCATAAAGACTACTCTTTAGGAAATTAATCTTTAATCCTGAAACTAGCTCAAAGCCTCTTAAAATGGCCTTAATTGCCCACAAATTAGAGAGGTTTCCATCACACATGAGTAGTGTATCGTCAGCAAATTGCAGGATGCTGCCCACTACTTTATCCTCTACTTTGAAGTCATTTAGCAGATTGAGGCTCATTGATCTTTTTACTAGTATTGCCAAGCCTTCCACAACAATTGCAAACAACAAGGGGGATAGAGGGTTCCCTTGCTTGAGCCCCCTAGAAGCCTTGAAGTCCAATGTTGGACTACCATTGATTAGCACAGACATGAAATTGTTTTGCACTATGCCTTCAATCCATTTCCTCCAAATAGGTCCAAAATTCATAGGTTTCTTCATAGAGTCTAGGAAGTCCCACTCCACACAATCAAAGGCTTGAGCAAAGTCCACCTTCATAAGTAGGCACTGTCTCCTACTTCTCCTAGCATAATCTAAGCATTTGTTTTCACAACAATACCGTCGAACATATTCCTACCAGGGATAAAGGCAGTTTGGGAGGAATAAGGAAGCTTACCAATAACCTTGTTGAGTCTCTTGGTTAACATTTTTGAGATCACTTTCTCAATGCAACCAATAAGACTAATAGTCCTGAATTCGTCGAAGTTAAGGGGATTGTCGACTTTAGGGACAAGGGATAGGAAGGATGAAGAGAAGCCTTTAGGGAGGGAGGCAGTGACAAAAAATTCCAGTACAACATCACTGAAAGCACTACCAACAATTTCCCAGCAGTGTTTCAGGAATTTGAAATTAAATCCATCAACCCCAGGGCATTTATTTCCATCGCAGTCCATGACAGTTTCAAGAACATCATCCTTTGTGAATTCGAATTCCAGCATTTCGTTAACTTTAATGTTGAGTTTGTTAACCTCATCCAAACACAGAGTAGGTTTCTTCCTAAGTGGCCTTTGGAACTTTTCTTTAAAAAACTGCCAAGCCCTCTCCTTGATAGAGATTGGGTTCATCAAAGGTGACTTACCACAGTTGATGGCTGATATTGAATTCTTTCTCAACCTAGATCTAAGTGTGGAATGGAAAAAGCTGGTGTTATTATCACCTTCGAGGATCCACTTCACCCTAGACTTTTGGTGGATCATACTCTCCTTGATGCATAAATTGTTCCAAATCTCCTCTTGAGCTTCAAGACATTTAATTATGGTTTGCTCACATTGATTCCCTTCTACTTCCGCCAGACAGTGTTTTATTTTGTTCAGTCTGTCCACTCCCTTCTCAATGGCAAGATCCACCCATCCGAATACATTGATGTTCGACCACTTGAGTTTGAGTTTGAGTGCTTTAAATTTTTTGTGTAGCACCACACTAGCAGGCCCGTTAGCACTAGTAGCATTCCACGTTTCAGACACAAGGCGCATGAAATCCTTGTGAGTTATCCAACAGTTGAAGAATCTAAAGGGCTTTGGACCCCAATTGGTTTTGTTGGGCTTTAGCCAAACTGGACAATGATCAGATATGTCTTTGTTTCCAACATGTTGAGCCTTCAGGTCCCAGCTACTAATGATATCCTCATCAACCAGGAACCTATCAAGACGACTACGACAACCTCCGCCAGCTTTGGACCATCTAAATCTATGATCAGTAACCGGGAGATCCACCAGGCCCAGACTATCTATAAAATGATTGAATTCGTGTATCTCAATATAATTAGGTTTGGCCTTACCTTTCCTTTCTTCCTCCATCTTTATGGAGTTGAAATCACCACCAAGTATCCATTTTCCCACAGGGTGTCTTCCTTTAATATTAAGTAGTTCTGACCATAGCCTTCTCTTCCCCGGTAGGTCGCAAGGGGAGTATATGTTGACCACAAAGTAGTTGAGGTTACCCCAAAGAAAATGAATCCCAATGTACCCAACGCCCTTGAAGCTCGAAACTGCCTGAAGGACACCTTTATTCCATAATATTAGCAATCCTCCAGCTAAGCCAATAGAGTTTGATACAGACCAATCACACTCATTTGGGCCCTACAGGCTTCGCATAGTATTTTCATGAAGTTCTTGAATTTTAGTCTCCTGAAGTAGGCAAAGTTCAGCATTCCTTTTCTGAAGAATATGATTAATTCTTCTCCTTTTAAGGGAATTGCAACATCCTCTTATATTGAAGGAAACCATATTCATGGATCCCTGATTTCCTCAGTCCTCTTATGATAATTAGCTTTGTCTCTAGATTCCATCTCTCTCACCACACCTTCAAAGACCTCATCGTCCTCCTCCCCCTCTATTCCTAATTGTTTTATTGTGTTCCAAACCCTCAGTGGGACAACGTTAGTTCCCTTTATAATTCTCAGGTTACACTTCACCAGGTCTGAATCCGTTAAAGAGTCACAACAGAGGACCGACCCACCCGTGTATCTGGAAGAAGTTTCATCATCCTGCGAAGACAGATTGGATAGTCTCAAGGTATTGGCCACTCCGGCACTTTGAGTAGGTTTCCCCTTAGAGTTATGCAGCAGTGTCGAATAATATAATAGGATGCAGAGAATGGAATTTGTATCCTTTCGTACAAGTCTTTCATTCCAATCTTCTTTCTAGGTTTGGGTCAACCCAAGAGACCAAGAGAGTTATCAAGCCCACAATGTTATGGATTCTGATCGTTTTGGTTTAGGCCCACAAAAGGAATTGCCACATCTTTCACAATTTGACTCTCTTCAATAATACCGGCCCCACCATGCCCTTGGGCCCCACTTCCATGATTCCTAGACTGAGATCTCTCAGTACTATTCTGAGCATGTGCAGACAAGTTGACTGCACAATTCAATGTGACTTTGATCCTTTCGAGGTAATTGATATCCCGCTCCACGCCAAGACAAACCTTTCCAATAACATGGGTCTTTTCACCTTTATACTTTTTGGAATTCTTAGATTTATTCTCTTTTTGACGTCTAACCTCTTCCAAGCTATCACACACAATTGTATTTTCACCTTCCAAGCTAGCAAGAGAGTCTTCATTCTTCCCAAGAGCCTGCTTTCGTAGGTCTACACTTCTAAGTGTAGGGCAATCTAGGTTGATGTTTTCGTCGCCTCCATCTGACCCACTTTCCCACGCGCCACCGTCCTCCTCCGTTTCTGAATCTTCTGATGGTTATTCCTCGGTGAACCCTTCCTCCTCCTCTAGCCTGGTTACCTTCCTCTCTGGTCCGTGATAGTCTTCTACAATTTTAACTCTGAATAAGTTATCATTAATCTCTATGTTCATAATTTCGTTCATGTTTATTGCGAATTTGGTCATGACAAGGAACCTAGCAACGTCAAACCGCTTCTTGAGCAAGGTTTCCCTATCACACCTGATGAAAAAACCCACCATACCACCAATCAGTTTGAACAACTATGTGTCCCAGGCGTGACAAGGGAGTTCGTATACATTCAGCCAAGTTACTCGTTCATTGTCCACTTCACCAGGACTCCAATGTCTAATGTCATCGAACCAATTTTTGACCCAACCTCTATTCTATTCTATGAGTGCTGCTATTACACCTTCGTCTTGTTCTTCGAGGAGGCATAAATTTGCACCAAGAGGTGTGGCAGTTATGTTAAACAAGCCTTCCTCGTTCAACGCTTGTTGGATGTTATACGTGCTACCCGGAGAAGAAACCTCCCCCACGAAAGCCTTGCTGAAATGCGTCATGTTTGCTTTGTCAATATTATGTTGTAGGTGAGCAAACTGGGGCCGAGAAAGCTCATTCCTTGTCTTGGCATTTTCTCTAATCTTCCCCAACATTGAAGGCTCCGAGTTCAACACCTGTGCGTATGCCTTACCAATAGGCAATTTAAGATTCCCATTTTTGGTATTGAAACTTCCCTTGTCTGACTGGATTAATTTGTTCCTGGTGCGCCCCTGATAGTCTTGGTTCTCCCTATTCAACACTGGCCTTTGAAATCTGGGCGTGTTTGCATGTATCTTCCTTCCATTTATCTGAATATTGTCCAGTTTGACTGCCAACAATCTTTCTTCATCTACCTTCCGAAACTGGGCGAAGCCATAACGCTTTCCCCTTTTGTCCAACCTTGCCGAAATATAAACTTCAGAAACCAGTCCATATTCTTTAAATATGTCAAACATCCTTTTAGCGTCCAAGTTTTCTGGGAATTCGAAAAAGAAAAAAGTCGCTGATCTCTCATTAGCACCAACTCCTTTGCCACTGAGATCCTTCCAAACAGATGCTCTCGGGATTGGTCTGTTGGTACTCCTCTTCTTACCAATAGTATTCCATTCCATGACTTCCTCAGCGGCAGGACAAAAAACACACTACGGAATCTAATACACTCTTCTCAGAACAAAAACAATGCTCAAAACGATAATGAGGAGCAACACAGGGAGAAATGAAGAGACACGAGATGAGATTGGAACGGAATCAGCTCAGGGGGAGGAAGGTCCCTAACCTTAGGACTTTAAACCAAACCCCCCACACTAAAGTGAACAATCTCACCTATACTAACTCCATTACAGTCTCCGTGATGAAGAGCTCCATGTTGTTCACATGTAACATGTTGAATTTCATATATTTTAATGGAATTTTTTTTAATTCCCTGGACATGTTACTATTGAGATAATTATGAATAGAGTTAAATGTTTGTCGAGGATAATTGAGGATTATAGTTTAGTTGAATTAAACTATAGTATGTAATTTATGGTTTGGAACACTAAAATCCTAAATAATTCATAAGACATAAATAAAGAGAGAGTCGCAAAGGAAGACATTATTGATTGAACTGCGTTAATAAAGATTAGTCGTATTAATTATCCTTTACTTTTGTTTATTTTTAATCTACTATATTGATTGTTGTTTTAACAATTGATATTAGATAGCGATTAATCTTGGTGCAAAAACCAAAGTAACATGGTTCAAAGAGACATGTAATTTAGGATAATTGCAAATGAGAGATGAAGATTTGTTGGCTTAGCAAAGTTTGAAAAAGGTGCTGCTTGAGAAAACAGTCCAAATGGAAAATACCGATTAGTTAGAGATGAAGAAGAATGTAATTGGGAAGAGGTATAAGTTTAATATCAATGAAAACTAATATAATTTAATAATAAAAAAAGGTGAACACACTTTTTTTTTAATACTCAGATTCATTCAATAGGTCATAAAGGTGGCCAATTTACAAATGAGAAACTTTGCAATCCTATGACCCACCCATATTTACAATGCCCACAAAAGTGCAGAGAAAGGGAATATTCTAAAACAGAAACATCTGCTAGACATACTGATAAAAAACATCCTTAATCTATCAAGAGTGTAGATTGTCTTTTAAGAGAAATATTTGTATGAAAACGCACATAAATCCATATTCTTAGAAATATAAAATAAGAAAAGAGAAGATTTAAAATTTAATTTCTTTCTAAATAAAAACATGAAGGTGGTTATGATAATGAAGGAAATAGAAAATTTTAATATTAATTTTTTTTTAATAAAATAGTTATAATTAACTATTTGTAAAACTACGTGTTATATTTGTGTCTATTTAAGAATTTTTCGGCTCTTAAAATGTGGAGGGGTATATGCTCTTGTTTTGTATTCTATTCACTCATGGTTTTTTGAGACCATAATTTATTGCCTAGGCCTACCATTGAAATTATGTGGAGAAAATAGAAATGTTATTTATCTTGACAGTTTTGATTGTCAGATATAATAGACATGCACTACATCCGTCTTATAATAAATATCATATTTGAGTTATGTATAGTTCTTAAGAAAATAATTAGATGTGTTGATTGAAATGATAAAGTTAATATTATTTACTAAATACCCTTATTAATTATATTTATTGAAGTAGTTGAATAGAGTGAAAGTTAATAAATAAAAGTATAGTAATGAAAAGATAATAATAAATATTGTAATATTGTAAAAAAAATTGAAGTGAATTTCTTTTTATGTGAAAAAGTAAATTGATTAATTAAAAATTAAAAAATAAAATAAAATTGTGAGTGAATGAGTTATGTATTTATTAATTTTGCTAATATTTTCACTTGAGATTAATATATTATTTTTTTTTTGTAAATTTATTAGGTTGTAATTTTGGATGTATTGTTTTGTTATCTAATACTAACATTTAGAAGTCATTTATAACAAGGCATTGTCTAAAATTTGCATGTAGTTGAGATCATGTATCAGTACTAAGACAATGACATGCAAATTAATAGTAACAAATTGTAAATATTTCTTTTATACTAAAATTAAAAATTCACATCCAATACCAAATCATTTCAAGACAAAGTAGTTTATTTGTCCTCAAATGCCAAACACATACCTCAATTTTTGATGGTGCAAGTATGTTAACTTTAGACCCTATATTTAGTGTATTACATAATATCATGCATGTAACAAATTTCTTGCAGTTTTTTCTGCCGTTTCTGTTTCTCAGCTAAAACATTTGCATGTAATGTAAATTTGCAGGTAAATCTGTCTGATTCAAAATCCACATGTAAACTCGCAAGATTCCGAATCTGCAGGTAAATCTGCAGCTAATATATTTTGAAATTTAAAAAAAATTAACTAAATTTAATTGATAAATTTATACTGCAATTCTCCTTTGCCATAATTTAATGTGAATACTCTTGAATTTATAAGAATGTCGCTCGCTTCCACTAAGTATATGCATTGCTTCTACTAAATAAGATAAATATATATAAACAATTAATAGTGGCATTCCCCAACTTAACAATTAGGTGCCAAAAAAAATGTGAAATTATAGATTCAAATATTAGTGTGATAAAGTTTCTACTAATGACTGAGGATGGATAGAAGACAGTCTAATTTGGGCGAGAGAAACCAAAAAATAGAATTATCAAAATTGCCATACATATCCGTTGGCTACTCCTTTTGTGTGCAATTTTTGTTTGTTTGAAATATAGTTAGTTTAATAAAATATTTGAAAAAATGGCTATTTTAATAATTTTTATAAAAACCTGATTATTTTTTAAAAAATTTACCTTTTGATCACACATATGGGATTAAGAGTGAAAAGCTGGATATGGAATCAACGGTATAGCTTAGCCCTTGTTAATTGAGAGGGAAAAGACATTTCTAAAATTTTAAATTATTACGGTTTTTAAAATAAAGAGATGGAGCTTTTGGTTATTATTATTTTAATCTAAAAATGTTGGTTTAGAATAATTGAAGATTATAGTTTAGTTAAATTAAATTATAGTATTATATATGATTTGGAATATTAAAATCCTAACTAATTCATAAGACATGAATAAAGAAAAAATTGTGGAGGTAAACATTATTTTTTTTTTTTTTTTTTATAAGCGAAAAATTTAATAGATGGGAGTACTAGGGGTACTCCAACCCAATACAAAACAAACAACCAAAACACACCATTACAAGAAATCCAAAGGGTGCAAAGCCCAATCGTAATAACTACACCCGAAATTCCTCTTCTTCTTACCCAACGCCAACCACCACCAAGATGTAAACACAATTCTAAGGAAAATCAATTCCACATCAAAAAATTCTCCATTAAAAATAATGCTATTTCTAGATTGCCATATTATCCAGCAAGTAGCAAACCAAATCATAGAAGCATTATTAACCGAACAAACCTTAGATATCATCCCGAACCACTCCTTCACAAAATCGATGCAATCGCCATGAGCAATCGGAATAATGCCAATCCACTTCCCGACTCTATTCCAAATTAACTGAGTTTTCAGACATTGACAAAAGACATGATTAATATCTTCCATGACTAAAAAACAAAACACACAAACACAGTCATGTGGGTTGGAAATTATGCTTCTACTAACTAAATTGGCCCTAGTAGGAAGTCTATCAACCAATAAACGCCAACCAAAAATCTTGACCTTCAGCGGTATCGATGTTTTCCATAAAATTTCCAAAGCAACACTCAAATTCAGATTAGAAAAAACTGAGTTTTCATCTGTCATATACCTATTATAAAATGAATCCACAGTGAATACATTAGCAGAACTCCATCTCCAGTTAATGTCGTCAAGACCATCCGTCACAGGGCGCAATGATTCCAAAACCTTAACTAACTGCTGCCACTCCATATACTCATTAGCAGAAAGAGTAGAACGGCCCACCACCAAACTGAAGTCATTCCAAAACCATCTTGTATCCCTCCATTCTCCAGCCTGATTAACCACAATGTTTTTGTCAACTGCAGCCTCAAACAACAGCGGAAAGGAAGTAGCAAAAGGGCCAACATCCGACCAACCATGCTTCCAAAACAGACAAAAGTCCCCTTTTCCCAAAATAAATCTGATTCCGTCAAGAAAACAGCCCCTGTGCGTGTCATCCTTTAGCTTGATGATATCACGCCACCAAAGCGAGTGAAACCTATTACCCGACGGTGTATCCCTCACCAATAAATCTGAACTGACATCACCGTATTTTTCTTTTATAATTCCAGACCAAATCGCTTCTCTTTCTTTTATAAACCGCCATAGCCATTTTGCAACCAAAGCTTTGTTGAAAACACCAATATCTCGTATGCCAAGGCCACCTTTCTGTTTCGCTCTGCAAACAGTATTCCAACTCACCCACGCTACATTTCCTTTATCAGAAGTACCTGACCATAAAAAATTACGCTGAATCGCCCGAATCTTCTTAATTACAACCTTTGGCGCCAGAAAAAACGAAAACCAGTGGATTGGTATATTCGCAAGAACCGAGTTAATGAGCGTCACCCTTCCCCCTATAGATAACATTCTACCTCTCCAAGTTGCTAATCTGCTTCTGAAAACTTCAAGTAAAGGCCTCCAATACGACTCTTTCGTATGATCACCACCAACTGATAAACCAAGAAACTTGAAAGGAGTAACCCCAACCCTGCAAGAAAGGAACTGAGACGCTGCACTGATAAAAACAGGATTCACTCCTAATCCAATAATACTACTCTTCCACGCGTTAATTTTAAGGCCGAAAACCAACTCGAAGCCACGAATAACAACTTTCAGACCCCATAAATTAGCCCAAGAAGCTTCACACAAGATCATGGAATCATCCGCGAACTGTAATAAGTTGTACTCCACATTATTACCAACCGAAAAACCAGTTAATTTACCCATCGAGCTGCTTCTACGGACCAACAGTGCCAGACCTTCAGCAGCCAAAGCGAATAAAAATGGCGACAACAGGTCCCCTTGGCGTAAACCCTTCGACGCCTTAAAGTCAGCCGTAGTACCCCCATTCACCAGAACTGACATAAAACTGTTTAGCACGGTACCTTTCATCCACTGACTCCATCTAGGTCCAAAACCCGTGACTTTCATCAACGAAATTAAGTAATCCCAGTCGACGCAGTCATACGCCTGCTCAAAGTCTAACTTCATCATAAGACAAGGCTTTTTCTTACGCTTTACCAAATCAATTAGTTCATTTAAAACTAACACCCCGTCAAGAATGTTACGACCCGGAATAAAAGCTGTTTGAGAATGGGCAACTATTTTACCAATGACCTTCTTTAATCGAGCAGCTAACAGTTTCGAAAGAATTTTATAAATACACCCAATCAAACATATCGGCATGTAATCTTTAAGTCCTTGGGGATTCTCGACTTTCGCAATCAGAGCTAGAAAAGAAGAAGTCATCGACTTGGGTAACTTGGCAGAAAAATGAAATTCGACAATACAATTCACTACTTCAGCACCAATGATGTCCCAACTCCTCTTGATGTAGTGAATTAATCGTATTTATTGTCTTTTATTTTTATTTATTTTTAATTTAATATGTTTTAACAATTGAAATTAGATAATAATTAACTTTGATATGAAGTTCAAAATAAAAAGATTCTACGAGATAAATAATTTTAAATGATAACAAATAATAGTTTTGATCTTTTGACTAAACAACATAGACAATAAGATTAAATAGAGGTGAAAGAGAAAGTAATAAAAAAGATATAAATTTAATATCAATTAAAATAAATATAATTTAATAAAAAAAAGGACAACACGTTGTTGACACATAGGGAAAAATAAAAATAAAATCAATTGGCTCTTAAAATGTGGAGAGGTATATGACATTGTTTGTATTCTATTCACTCAAGGTTTTTTTGAGACAATACCTTATTGAACTACCATTGAAATTATGTGGAAGAATTATAAATGTAGGTTTTTTTTAGACAATAACTTATTGACCTACCATTGAAATTATGTGGAAGAATTATAAATGTAGGTTTTTTTGAGACAATAACTTATTAACCTACCATTGAAATTATGTGGAAGAATTATAAATGTAGGTTTTTTTGAGACAATAACTTATTGACCTCCCATTGAAATTATGTGGAAGAATTATAAATGTATTTTATCTTTAACAGCTTTGCAGACAGGTACTACTCTTCACAAAAAGGACTTACTGTGACCGCTTGCTATCCATGCCGAACTATTCTTCTGCTTTTACCATGTTCCATTAATGTGGCTTCACATGTTATTGTCTCAAAAAATCTTGAGTGAATATAATAAAACAAATCAATTGTATGCTAGCAAGATTATAAATTATTCGTTATACATATTCTAAAACTAACAAGAAGAACTATTCTAATTTTATGTCAAAGTCTCATTGTTGGATTATTCAACGGAGGAAATATTTTTACATTTTTTATTTTGAGACTTTTTAAAGAGTAATACATTTTTGTAAGAGACACAATATATATTCACTTAAAATTTTAAGGTGATTATTATGTGTTTTCCCACTTATAAATATTTAAATCTTCGCATTTCTAATCAATGTAAGACTTTTTCACACTAATCACATTTATTTATTTTGAATAGTTTTCGATGAGATAAAACAATCACAACAGCCTCTAACTGGTTACGTAAAAGTTGTAATTGGTTAAAGTTTTGAAAATTTAGATTCTGCAGAATTGGGAAGTGCAGAAACGTCCGTCGTCAAAGCCCAAATTGAAGAGAATGTGAGAAGATCAACAAAAAAAAGAGATTTGCCTCAAAGACTTCAAGATTGTGAGTTATTTCGGGACAACACAGTCAATGATGATGGTGATTTCGTCCACTTTGCACTTATGGTCGAATTCGAACTCGTTAAAATGGAAGAGGCTTTAAGTAATCCAAAATGGATTTGTGCTATGAAGGTGAAGTTGGAATCTATTGAGAAGAATAATACTTAGGGATTGGTTGATCTACCGGATAGGAAGAAGCTAATTGGTGTGAGATGGGTGTTCAAAGTGAAGGCAAATTCCCAGAGTTAAATAATCAAGCATAAGGTTCGATTAGTTGCAGAGGGATTCTTGCAAAAAGAACACATGGACTTTAAAGACGTATTCTCGCCGGTTGCTAGGATTGAAACCATTAGAGTAGTTGTTGAAATTTCGAATAACAACAATTGGTCCATCTATCAAATGGACGTCAAATCTGTATGTTTAAACGGGCTGTTTGAAGAAGGAGTGTAGAAACCAAGAGCTAAAGTTCTACAAGTTGAAAAAAGCATTGTACGGTTTGAATCAAGCTCTAAGAGTTTGGAATAATAGGATAGATGGTTTCCTAAAGGAGGTTGCTTCAAGAAATGTCAAGACGGATTCAAGTGACTGAGTGATTATCCTTTGTATATATGTAGACGACTTGTTGATAACAAAAAGTAACAGAAACTACATCTCTAAGTTCAAGAGTGAACATATGAAACAATTTAAGTTGACCGACCTTGGCCGCATGATATACTTCCTTGGCATTGAGTTACATAAGTCCAAAATGGGGTTGGTCATGCCCCAAATAGGGTATGTGCTTGAGATATTAAAGAAGTTTGAAATGGAGCATTGTAATGCTACCATTACTGCAGCTTGTCGTACCTCGAAAAATAAGATCCTTTGTGAATGGTCGTGGAAAACAGATTCGCCACCGAACTTTATTCATTCCAAAAAGAAATAGGAAAATATCGAGAAAACCTATAGGAAAAAAAATGGTCATCGCAGCCAAGTTCTAGGTTCGGGAGTCGGTTACGCTAGGGGAAGGTATTAGCACCCCCTCACGTCCGGTTTACTCAACGGGAACCTCTTAATTCGATTTGAGAGGAATGTTAGCTAAGTTTGTTTGTTTATTTTCTAAGGGGATAATGAGTAAAATATTCACTTCTAAGGGGGGAATTAGTGGTTTTTTATTAGGATTCTCGCCAAGGATTGGGGCCCTTATGCTTACGTATCTTGCATTCAAAAATATGAAGAATCGGAGCATCCGTAGTTCATGGGACTACGAGTTGTTGGTTCGTTTTATCGAACAAATGTTTATGTCCCATTCTAAGGGAGAAATGTTAGCTTTTCTACTCTCGGCGGAGGCTTAAGCATTTAGTTGCATGCACGTTAGAAGGGACTAAACATCGTTCTTTTAAGATCAAGTTTTAATCGCACGGCGGTGATAAGTTAATTTGTTTATGTTTTATTTGGATGACAATCATTTGGACACCAAGGAAGGCTCCTCGTATCCAAACAATCAGAAGAGTGAATCAAAGGCTAGACTCTCTCTCTTTTCAACCTTAATTGTGAACGTGTTTGATATAGTTCAAGTATTTTGAACTGATGACGATTATTCGGATAGTAAGGAAGGCTCCTCGTATCCAAACAATCGGGAAAGCGAATCGAAGGCTCGATTCTCTCTCTTTTTCATCTAAGTGATTGAGAAAATAGGTTTGATTAGATTTGTTACGATAATAGTTTGATGTGAAACCGATTAAAAATCTTTTAGAGAAGGCAATTGTTCGAGTATTAAGAAAGACTCCTCATACCCAAACAATTGAGGAGAGGAATCGAAGGCTCCTCGTACCCAAAATTAACTTTACACTAAAAAACAAGTGCAATAATTGGACTTTGAATTAAATAGATGAAACTCAAACCATGTGTCATACACCTAGATTCAAATTTTAGTTATTTAATTTTAATGGTGGAGAAAATAAAATGCAAAAAAAATAATAATAATTTTATTTGATGGAAATATATGCAAAACCTTTTTTTATATTTTGAAAACAAGTATTATTTTTTTAGTTAGACTAATCACCAATAAAACAAAGGAGCATGCAAATGGGTTACAAAAAATTGCCTGGTGTTCACAAGGCTCGGCCCAAAAGATGCATAATCGAGTTGGTTAGAAATAGTGACGGTTCACTTAATACAGCCCAAACCCTAACATAAAATTAAACCTAGTTTGAAAAAACAATAAGTCCCTTGAAATATTCAGCCATTTTCTATACATACTCGATCAAAACAAGGAAACAAGAGCGATCAATAATAGCCTACAATTAATTGGTGGGATAGCCAAAGACCTCGGGCAGTGTGAATTCAGCCTAAACCAAAACGTTCTCTAAACCTCTCCCTCACTTTCTCTTAACACAGGCGATACATCCCAAAAAAGTGGCCTACTAATAAGTCAAAAGTTGGCCTTGGTAACATAACCATGACCGATCCATACTATACTCCATCCGTCCCAAATTATAAGAAGTTTTGGATTTTTCACACAAATTAAGAAACTTAATTATTATTTTATGGAAAAGACAAATTATGTATAATTTTACAGCAATACCCCTCATAATTATATAGGAGAGAGAAATTAAAAGAGTTGAAAGAATAAATAATAATAAATATTTGAGGGTATATTGAGGAAGATGTCATTTATATTGCATTGAGAATGTAAGGTAACTTATAATTTGAGACAAATGTTTTTGGCAAAGTGACTTATAATTTGGGACAGAGGGAGTACTTAACATATTCAAATAAAAGGAATAAAAGAAAAAGAGCAAGGAGTGACTACCGATTGTAGCGAGTTGTCATTCACGAGGTAATTCCTTCAAATTCTTCTGGTAGAGTATTAACCTTCCTTGCCTTCTGATTACTCGTGATGTTAGGATCTTAGCTTGAATAACTCAGAGCTTCATTTAGAAACTCTAATAATTTTGACAAGGGTGCGTTTGATGATGGGTGTGAAGGAAGAACTTTTGAGCGGTGTGTTTTTTTCTTGTGAGATTTCTCTTCTGATATTTTTTTCGTTCTTTCTTTCTTCAATGAACCGTCCTTTTTATATGGGTTTAGATTAGGGTTTTTCGGTTGTAAATTGTGGGGTGGTGAGCTGGAAAAGATAGTACAATCAAAACTTACTGATGAAGAATAGTTTTTGTACGATTTCACCAATTCTGAATTTCAAACTTTTGTCTGATAGTGCATAAATGGTCCCTGTCATACTCCAAATTTTACCCTTAGATTCTTTGATCTTTCGCATATCATTTTAGGTCCATCATTCATGCATAACTAACCAGTTTGTCAGCCTTTGCTATGTTTTATTTCTCTTGGAAATCATGGTTTGACTCCAGAGACTTCAAGGGTAGGAATTAGGGTTTTGGATAAGAGATTTTCTGTGAAGAGGATTCCCATTATTCAGAGGTTGTTTCTTCCGGTTCTGTACTCAAGTTTAAGATAGAGGTGTTGGGTTTTCAATCGTCATGAGCAGTTCCTATCAGAGTTTCATCAGGCACTATTTCAGTTTCTCTTAATCGCCACAAGGGTGTTATTGTTTGAGGTTTCATCCGTGGATTGACTGGAAAGACCTTGAATCAAGATTCGGGAGGATTAGGGTTTCTCACCCTTGGTGTTTATGATCGACGAGTGTCGTTCAGTTGAGTCTCTTGAGGCTAGCATGTTCAATGTGTGTGCAAGTACTGATTGGGTGGTAAGAGTTTTCACCATTGGTCTGAGGATTCGTCGGGTTGTTGTTCAATCAAGATCATTTCAAGATGGATTCGAGGTTGTGTTGTCATCCAGAATTTGTGGCGGTCAAGTGCATTTGTGGAGTTTTTAAGTGTTGTGGAAGTGTTACAAAACCCATATCCATCCCGTAACAGTTTTATCCATTCTTCAATCCATTTGTCCATCCCTAATTTCGTCCAATTTCCATTTCATAATCAATCATTAAGCCATTTTCACTTTTTTTTCAATATCCACATGTAGCGTGCGATTTTTATCGGTGACGCGACCACCTTATCACACAATGGGGGTTTTCTCCTCGCAATGAGAGGAGTGGGGTGCTACTTTCTGATTTCTTATTTATCCCGTGAAGCTGAAAGGGAAAGGGAAGCTATCTCAAACTAACTTTGCACGCGAATGTTTAACTGAACAAACGCTTAAAGAGATTCGGGGAGTTCGGGGTCAGGTTATACAATGGAGAGTTGTCAGTTACCCATCCTATATGTGGTTATCCACAGGTTAATAGTTTTAGGTTCTGCTTTGTACTTGATGGTGTTTATCTATTGATGGGCTGGGAAAGTTTCTTTTTTGAGAGATATGAATGAGAGAGTTTTTTGATGATTTTGGTGACGTATTGGACCTCAGTTTTGATTGGTGTGAAGGTACTAGACCTAAAGTTTTTGTTTGGTATGCTCGCTAAGATTTCGCAATCTTATCCCTACGTATTCCCGTTTAAAGAAACAGGGAAATCAGAGCAATCGTAGTTCCTCCTATTCTATGGGTGGAAAAAGATGTTTTGATGTCTTGTTCAAAGCCCAAGATTGAAGCTAAAAGGTTTATTTGTGTCTTGTTCAAAGCCCAAGATTGAAGCTAAAAGGTTTGATTGAGAGAGAATTTGTCATCTCTAAAGGGAGACATCTCGTCTGTTTATCACAACTGTTGGGTGACTGTTTATAAAAGAGTATTACTTTAACTGGGATATGTGAATCCAGCAATGCCATAACTTCCTTTATAGGGGATTTGTCTTGAAGGAGGAAACTTTAACTCAGTGTTGAGCAATGCCATTTTTCCTTAGGAGTTTTCCATACTAAGAGAAGGACAGTGGTGTGGATGTAAATAATCCAGAGGCTTGCCGCTTACAGCAATTAGATGAAAGAGAGGATTTTTACCAGGATATGAGATGGGCGACAACTTGGATTTTTTGAATCAACAAGTGTACCACTTACATCAGTTATCTGGGATTAAGGTTTGTTTGATTTGTTTATTTTGATGTGTGATAACACAGAAAAATGTCTTTCTACAGAGAGATTTTGATTTCCTCTGAGAGGATGTTGATTTTTGTGTGCCTTGATCAAAGCCCAAGGTTGAAGCTAAGAGATTGATTGACTCCATAGAGGAAGTCTTTATACAAAGCCTAAGAGGAGGCTAGAAAAGACTGACTCAACAAGAGAGTGTTTATCTGTCTTGTACAAAGCCCAATATTGAGGCTAAAAAGAGACTGACTCTTTTGGGGATATCATTATACAAAGCCTAAGAGGAGGCTAAAGGTTGACTTTTCCGGGGAAATATTTTGTCTGTCTTGTACAAAGCCCAAGATTGAGGCTAAAAGTGGTTTCTTGACTCCGTAGGGGATATTTGTAGGTGTCTTGTACAAAGCCCAAGATTGAGGCTGAAAAGAAGACTGACTATGTGGGAAATAAATCTTTATTTGTCATGTACAAAGTCCAAGATTGAGGCTAAAATGAGACTGACTCAACTGAGGATTTTTTAGGTGTCTTGTACAAAGCCCAAGATTGAGGCTGAAAGAAGTTTGACTCTGTTGGAGAGTATTATCTTTCTTGTACAAAGCCCAAGATTGAGGCTGAAAAGAGTTTGACTCTGCTGGAGAGTATTATCTGTCTTGTACAAAGCCCAAGATTGAGGCTGAAAAGATGATTGACTCTGCTTAGGGAAATTTATATGGTGTCTTGTACAAAGCCCAAGATTGAGGCTAAAAAGGGTTGATTCAACAAGAGAGTATTGAAAAGGGTGATTGACTCAACGAGAGAGTCTGAAAAGGTTACCTTAGCTGGGGAAAATCATTGTACAAAGCCCAAGAGGAGGCTGACTTCTGCTTAGGATTATTGAGATCCAGAGGCAGGTCCAAGATGGGGAATCAACTCTTGCTGAGGGTTCCAGAAGAGTTGAGGTATCAGATGCCTTGAGGTTCTGATTTGGGATAATGTTATACTGATGATAAGCTGACCCTGGTTGGGGAATTTTAGGATAAATATTGAGTTTTAGATCCTGTGAGGATTTTAAACTCTACTGGAGATTGATCGAATGATCAGGGTTTCTCCTGTGTTTGTAGGGAACTTGAGAATGTCTTTGAGATCCAAGATTAGACTGTCCAAGTCTACTGGTATGGAAGATTTATCTTTGTATGAAGCCCAAGAGGAGGCTGGTGTTTTAAGGGATGAGAATCAACCCTAAAATGGTTTGAGGTCTTGACTCTTTGGAAAGACTGCTCTAACAAAGGATGACTAAGTTATGTCTTATACCTTTAAGAGGTCTTCAGGGTCCTTGTATTAAGCCCAAGAGAAGGCATGAGAACTTCTAAGAAGCCGGAGGGTCCTTGTACAAAGCCCAAGAGGAGGCGGGGATGCTTTTAGGAAGCCTGTGGGTCCAAACTTAAGAAAAGTTCAAGAAAAGTTTCACCGGGAATAATCTTTTCTTTAGTGAACAGTTCTAAGGTTTGAAGAAATTCAAGAGAGGTTTCACCGAGAATTAATCCTCTCTGGGGGAAATGAATTTCTTTGACAATTTTCTAATAGTGACAGTCTGAGAAAAGTTTCACCGGGAATAATGCCTTTCTCTTTGTTCCATATTATTTAAGCCCAAGAGAAGGCAAGACTGTATCTGGAATTCCTATGGGGAACTAGTTTTGACTGTATTTAAGAGTGACGAACTGGCTTTACCTAGTTCTAGACCTAGTTGTCGGGGAAAACTCTAAGCAGATATACTAGTATGTATTCAGTTGATATATGACAAGTATTTAAAAGGATATGAAAGAAAGACTTACAGGTGAGCAAGCTTCCAGCAATATAGTTATATATATATATATATATATATATATATATATATATATATATATATATATATGAAAGCATGTAAAGAAAGCTGATAAAACTCACAGGCGAGCAAGCTTCCATTGTAACAGCTGTATGGTTAGTTGTTCAAGAAATTAAAGAAAGTTTTGATAACAACTATGGATTTGAACCTAAATCAAAAATGAAAGTTGTTTGTGAACAGATTGGGACTTATACTCAAGGAGAGACCCAGATGAAAAACAGTAATCATACGTTGTTTTGTAAACTGTACTGGGGCTTATACAATGACTGAGGCCCAAAGAGATTTTATGTACAAAGGGATGGGTCTTACACTCTATTAGAGGCCCAAAAAGGAAAAGAAATAGGACTTACAACACAAGGGTAGGCCCGTATGATTTTGTTTTGAAACGGCGATCGCGCCGTGATTTTCTGAAATCGCAATGGGACTTATACAATTATTGAGGCCCAACAAGGTTTTATATTTACAAGGGATGGGTCTTACACTCTATTAGAGGCCCAAAAGTGTTTGAAAAAGATTTGTGAGGGTGAAAACAATCAAAACCCTAGTTTGATTTTAAAATGTATTTTAATTGAATAAAAATTCAGTTAAAATGATCAAACTTTTCAAACATGTGTAAAAAACAAGTTGTGATCTTGGATTAATGTTTGAAAAATCATGTTTCATTCATGGGATGATTTAAAAATCATTTGAATTTTGCAAAACCAAGAGAAATAAATATTTTTAATGTTAAAAAACAAATAAAAATATAATTCTTTATAAAAATACCAAATATGTGAAATAAATAATATTTTTGTGAAATTTTCATGGAATAAAATATTTTAACATTTTTGTGAATTTTCAAAAAAATAATCAATAAAAAATAATTAAAATTGAGAGAGAAATTAATTTTTCAATTAATTAACAAAACATGAAAATATGTGAAAAGTAGCAAAAAACAAGAGAGAGGTAGCAAAAAAGGTCTGGGTGGGGTTTGAACCCACGACCTCATACACAAACACACATGCTCGCTACCATTGGGGTGGTGATACATCCGTGTATCAAAACCACCCCATAAATACATAATGGGTGCAAAGTTTTCAGGTCTGGCCAAGGCAAGGCAAGGCAAGTTTTGGCAATTTACGTGAAGCCTCTACCTTTCTCATTTCTCCAGGGATTGGGACAAAATTTAGGTGCATCTGACCTAGAATTTCACAAGGAATCCAATGGCGCCCTTGGTTTTTTCAGATGAGGTCCCTATTTTAAAACCCGATAGTGGTTTTGAAATAGGCCAAAATTTGCATTTTCTATGCTAACACATCATACACACACTAATAGCATGGCCAATTGGTTCAAACACAACATATATAACATGTATGAGATGTTTATGATCAGTGGACCTCAAAGGAATGCATAATTCAAAGAGTTCAAGTTGTCATGCACTTACCTCTTGGAGCTTTTTGTGCTATCTGCCAAGTTCCTTGTGCCAGAAGTAATTTGATGCTTTAGACACTCTCAATTGATCCCTTAGAAGCTTTTAGGATGACTGGAACCTGCTGGAATCCTCAGGAACAAGTTTTGGCACTTTCTTGCAAAAGGGGCAAAAGTGACCAATATGGCAACTCCCTCAAATGGTGTTCCAGATGAGGGGAACCATTTGGGACAGTTTGAGGATGATATTTGGAGTGTGTTTGAGGCTTTGTTTAGTTTTGGAAGTGACTGAATCAAGGCATGGCTTGAAAAATGCAGAAAAGTTAATTTTTGAGGTTTTGGAGGTTGACTTTGTGATTTTGGTGTTTCAGGTCACAAGTGATTATTTGGACAGCTTAGATATAACATATTAGAGGTGTTTGGATCATGAGTTGTGGTGGAATTGCTCTCTAACTCACAAACTCAGAGATAACTTGCAAAAGAAGGCATTTTGGCCTAGAGAAAGAGATTTTGAGGAAAACAAGTGTTGTAGTGCTTTGGTGTACTCAAACTTATCACAATTGAGCTCTATTTATAGTGGAGCAAGTTTGTTTTGGCATCAATAGTGAATGGATGCTGCAGCAGGCCTTTGGCTAATGTTGAGCAAAAGGAATCTCATATTCAGTGCTGATCCTTGACTCATTCAGTTAGGAATGTGTCAGTCCATGCCACTGTGGTGCATCTATTGAATGCTTGGAAACAAAATTGGAGTCTTGGCACCTTTTTAGCCTTTTTAGGTTTGTTATAGCTAATGTAGATTCTTGGACTTTGGAGGCTTAGGGATCAGATCATTCTCCTTTTGTTTTATTCTCAGATGTGTCCAAATGGATGACAAGGTTTGGAGTTGTCCAAATTTTCCAAATCGAGCAAATGCACAAAATCTGCCTTGCTTGGAACAGTTGGAAATGGTGATTTTGAGGGATTCATATCTCCCTGCTCAGGTTGAGTTATGGGAGGCTCTTGTGCTTTTTAGAAAGCCCTCATATGATACAAAACATGTGTGATCATAGTTTGTTTTGAAACTATTTGGATCCCATTGAAAAATCCTCATGAACATTGATGTTCAAGGCTGGTAACCTAGGCAGATTTTCACTAAGTGTTGGAAAAAGTGTTATTTTCATGTTTTTGTGATTTTGATCAATCCATAACTCAAAATCCATGAAAAATTGGAGTATGAGGTAGTTGAAGCTTTTGTAGAGTGTAGCAAGACCTACAAATCCAGCTTTGGATCACCCAAAATGGTTGCTTGGATCTCAAGTTATGGTCCTTGGAAGTTGGTACAAAAACCACTTTTGTTCCATAACTTAGAAAATTTTTGGTTTCTCAAGGTTGCCCATTTTGCAAGAAACCTCACTTTTCTTAATTTTTCTTGATGGATGATGATCAATATCATACATTAACATTGTTTTTGACTTGGGGGAGCCATATTTGTGAAAAATTCCAAAAAGTCAAACTTGATTTTGTGTACAGTTGACTTTTTATCGGATGAAATCCAAATTGTGCGATCCTTTGTGAAATCAAGTTCTTGACCTAAATCAAACCTAATGGATGGATTCCATAGGTGTTATAGGGTGTATTGAATCATGTCCCAAGGTTTGGGAGCATATCTTGGTCAAAAGTCAAAGGTACAATTGACTTTTTCTTTAAAACCCTAATTGTGGTCCAGATGAAATTGAAACTTGTGAATCAAGCTTCTTGGATCAATCCATTGTTGTAAATAGATCTATTTGGTGAATTTGAGGCCCTCAAATCATGTCTTGAGGTCTTGGCTCATGCTTTGTCCCAAAAGTCAACTTAGGGGTGAATTAGGTCAAGAAACCCTAATTCCTGATTTTTTGGTAAATGCATCCCCTGAGGTTAAATTGACTTGATGATTGGGTCCATGAGGTCCCTTGGAGCATCTTGGGTTGTGCTTTGAAGCATTGACTCATGCCCAGATGAAGATTCCCATTTGGAGGCCTCAGTCGACCAAAACCCTAATTTGGTGACACTGGCGATCTTGAGGCCTGATCCACTTGGAATGTTGCAACCTTGTGCTTGATTCTTGATGTGGGAGTCCTCTTGATCTATTATGGGTGTTTGAGAGGTTAGACAAGTTGAAGATCAAGTCATTTCTTGATTGATCCTTTGTCTAAGTGCTCCGAGAGGGCTCAAAACCCTAATTCTTGGTTGTGGTGAATGCTCACCCATCTTTGGGGAGACTGATGAGGCATGATGGTACATCCATATTGTGATGATGATTTGCACAAATGATGGGAAATCTTGGTGGTCAAAATTTGGGGTATGACAGATGCCCCTATTTAATCTTCTTGGACCCAAAGGTGTGAATGGCGAAGGTATTCGGGCATTCAGGGTGCAAGAGGATTAAATATCGGAATACCCGAAATTTTGACGGTGGTTATGAATGGTTGTTTGCTCATTCATCTTCTTCTACTAAGCAATGATACTTAGAAAAAGGTAAAAACTTTCCCTCGATCCTGGTCTTCAGCCAAGGAACTGGTCTTAGTTTCTGATATAAACTTCCCCTTGATCCTGGTCTTCCGCCTAGGAACTGGTCTCAGTTTCTGATATAAATTTCCCCTCGATCCTGGTCTTCAGCCAAGGAACTGGTCTTAGTTTCTGATATAAGCTTCCCCTCGATCCTGGTCTTCAGCCAAGGAACTAGTCTCAGTTTCTGATATAAACTTCCCCTCGATCCTGGTCTTCAGCCAAGGAACTGGTCTTAGTTTCTTTTGTCAATAAACTTCCCCTCGATCCTGGTCTTCAGCCACGGAACTGGTCTAAGTTGTTTTTTTTTCGTCAAGTTGTTTCCTTGACAAGAGACGCTATGTGTAGCGATTTTCATCAAACTTCTCGCTGAATTTTCCTATAGAGATGCCATTTGATGGGAAAAAGTTTTGACGTCAGACTTGCTGGGGAAACCCATTCGTCTGAGTTGTAGAGGTGTTCAAACTTTTCTGTTGGAGACGCCATTTGTTGACTCTACTGGGGAAAACGAGTCTCTTGAGAGGCTGTTTCCTGCTTGGGGATATTACATCATACTTTTCTTCGAGATCTTCTCGGAGAAATGCCATGTGATGTAATCCAATTTTGAGGTGCTGATGACTTCATTAACATTGACTTTCTGAAGAGAAAAACCAATGTGTTACTGAGAGTCTTCGGTTGCGAGGCTTTCACTAAGGATGTTCCTTAATCCGGGAAAGCGAAGATATCATCTTCAATGGTGAAGAGTGACGTTTGTTGAATGTCTTCTTGTTCCTCAGAGGCTCAAGTTATCAAAGTGGTCGAGGACCGTCTCCAATCCAGAAATAAACTGGGGGAGAGAGATTGTTCAGACAAAACATTTCCTAACGAGGAAAGAACTGACAACTCAATTGAGAGGACTTTTATCACTTGGGGATAAGACTAACCAGAGTGATAGTGATGCATATGAATATGAATGTGAATCAATAATGCCTGATGTATGTATGTTTATGCTGACAAAATTGACGCAACATACAGACTAATGGATGAACACGACTGGATACTTGGTGTTGTACCCCAAATTTTACCCTCATCTTTTTGCTAGATGCTATGTGATTTATTTTTCTCTGTATTTTTTTTTATCTTAATTTCTTTTTATTTATTTTTGCCTCAATTTATTTAGCATTTTGTTTTATTATCTTATCTTAATTTTAATATGTTTTATGTTTAATTATTTTGAATTTTAAATATTTTAATTGATTATTAGCTTAATTAATTAATTTAGTTGATGATTTAATTTTAGTTTAATTTGTTTGATTTTGAATTAATTATCCTTTTATTATTTTGGTTAAAATTTATTCAAAGTACCTTAATTTTAATTTTAAAATAATTTATTAATTGAAATTAAGTCAGATTTTATTAGTAATTAATTTAATCGTCATTCGTTTCTTTTTTTTTTAAATAATCTTAAGATTATTTTTTAGGTGTGGCAATTTAATAGAAATGTCATTTAATTTTGATTAAGAAAAACAAACACGTGTACCATTTTCATTTGGTCTTTATGGATTTATTGGAAAATTTGTTTGGATGATGACCGAAACCACTAGCCAATCAGAAGGCTGTTTTCTTTCTTTGACTTTTCAACGGTCATTTTGGACCAATTGAAAGCTGACACGCGTCCTAGAAGTTGTAGAATATGTAGTCTTGCCAAACATGTTTGAGATGTAATCTTGCTCATGTTTAAGTTTTAATGTGAATCATGAACTGTATTTGTGGTGCTATTCACATTCTATAGTATGCCTGCGTGCCATCACTGCCTGATTGGGTTCATGTCTTGCTTTCATTTATGCCCAAATCCACCTGGTTTGTCTTATGTTGTGTTTATTGATCATATCTACACTTTGCCTGCCATCTCATATCACATGACCTTGCTTAAATGCATATGTCTGCTATTGATCTTGTATGCATCAGTTTTTAGACCTCTATTTGTTTCATCTTGATTAAGTCTTATTACATATGAGGATGAGTTTAAGTTGTGATGGTCAAGTTTCTTTTAAATCTTTCCATATGGCCACGTTGCTGGTTTGCTATGTACACTAAAGCTGCTATGATTTGTATTGCTCATAGCCATACTTGATCCTTTGTGTAATTTTGTGACTGGCATAGCTCTTGATATACAACCTGCTCATTTGTTCCTCTTTTACACATTGCCTTCTGATCAGTCTATTCATAGTCATGAGGACACACATACCTTGTTTCACTATCCACACACCTCACTTAGTATACTTACTGCCATAATGTGGAACCTTTTTTTTGTCAACTTGCATGTTTTGTTGAATTTTGATTGCTTGAGCCTCAAAAGACTTCTTATGTGTGCTATGTGCCATATGTGCAAATTTTGGTCCTTGGTAGAATTGCACAGTACTCTGCCTTTTTCATATCATGATGATGCGTTCCAACCTGCTATGCTATGTTCATGATGCTTCTTACTTACTATACTCAGTTGCTTATTTATGTCATAAGCCTGCTAAATGATATGTTGTTTATCTTGTTGCAAAATGATATGCTTCTATATGTGCTATACACGTTTTTTGAAATGCTGACCTTGATCATTTAGCTTACCCCTGTACTGTCAAGTTCTTTTGTTGTCAAAGTTCATGATTTTGTTTAGTTGAAGTGCTGACTTATTCATCTATTTTGCAAAGTTTTATGTTGGTCTTTAATAATATGTCTCTATATGCTTTAACCTAATATGCCAAGTATTGCATGTTTTGTTTCCATCTTTGCTTAAATCCAAGGCTGCTGTGTATGCTAGTAATGTTAGGGTCTTTTTTGTGGATTCTTTGTAGCATGATTGAATTGCCTTGATTGATACCCCTGCTTGTCTTTGCATACTATCATTTTGTCACAACCTAAGAGTTTTGGTCACACACACATACCTTTTTGGTTACACTTTGTCTTTGCTTAAAGTTGAGAATTGCTTGATGTGTTTGAGAACGATCTGCCAGTATTGACTTGCTAACCTATTGATCTATGGCCATTGGTTCTGTTTGTATGTTTATGCCTGTTTTATTACTGCTATCAAGTATGTTGTACATGTTGCTCCTAACACATGAGTGGATGATATCTAAGTGGCATATGTGGTTGACTGTTGAGCCGTTTTGTTCATCATTATTTCATTGTATGTTGATGTTTACCAACCTGCTTTGAATTAGGCCAATATCATGTTCAGTTTGGTTCTTATATATGTTTGGTGAATGAAATGTGTGACTTTATTTATATGTTTGCCCAAGACTCTTATCTAATGCATTTCCGCTCATGATTTGTGTTGTTACTTCATTTGTGTAGTAATGTTAACATGATGCTGATATTTATTATAATTTCATGGCTTGATTTGCTTTTTCCCTTGGGTTCACATGTTAAACCATAGTTGATAGTCAATACATGGGAGACCTTTTGATTTTGTGCACATTCCTTTTATGATCACTACGCACGCCCAGCCCAGATGGTGGAAATTTTGGGGCGTTCAGGCAAGGACGTGGGTTCAAACCACACTTGGGACACTTCCTTTCTTTTTTTAGTTAAAATCATTTCCTTTTATTTAAAGCTTATTAAAAATTCAAAAAAAAAAACAGTTTATTTATCTTAGTTTTATTCTAAAACTCCAAAAATATTTACTTTATTTAGTAATTTATTTTCTTAAATAGTTATTTAAGTTGATTTATTAATGTGAGTTTCCACTCTCTTTATCTTGATTAAATTGTTAAACCTTTATTTATGAACTTATTGATATTTTGAATGTTTGGTTTAATTCATCTTTAATTTATCATGTCATATGGTTGTTGATTTAATTTGTGATTGGTATTATTCAACTTTGAATATCACCTTGATTAATCTTTTATTCATGACTATGTCTTGACTTATGATTTGTTGTGTGATATATTTCTCAAGTTTAATATCTTTGGTTTGTCTTTGTCTACTTGACCTATCTTGATATTTATCTCATGTCTACTCATCATTTGTCATGAAACATATTGCCATCCTCATGCTTATGTTGCTTTCATTATATTATCTTATATCAAATGTTTCATCTTCTATGACTTTTATTCTTTTATCATCATCTTTCCCCTATTCCAAAGGAAGGTGAAATGCATTGACTTTTAAAGTCATTAGCCCCACCTTAACCTAAGTAACCTCTTAGGAGAAACCTTATTTCTTGGTCTCATCAGAGCCATAGAAATCACAACTAGCTTTAGGAAAGAGTTCTTAAACTCTTAGTGATATTCATCATAATGAATCATCACTTTCCCTACTGACTTAAACTTTAACATAGGACCATTACAACTAGATTTAGAGAGTTCTTAAACTCTACAACGAGCTTGCACTCATTTCCCCTCTGAATATTGACCACAGTTAATCATTCAGTAGAAGCAGAACTACGCATACTCTGATTCTATTCCCGAGGATACGTAGGCGTAAGGTGCGATGCCTTATCGAGTATACGTAGATACTAACCCCTAGGGTTTCAAACCTTTAGCATAGAACCTTTAGCAAGCATAACATAACATTGACAAGAGGTTCCCGTAGAGTACTACGGACGTTTAGGGTGCTAATACCTTCCCTAGGCGTAACCAACCCCCGAACCTTAGATCTTTCCCCTTTAGGTTTTTCTAACGATCTTGAACCTTTCCTTTGGATAAATCAAAGTCGGTTGTAAAAGAAAATGATGCAAGTTAATTAATAGCTTGTTATCCGATTTTCACCGCAACACTTGGCTATTGCGGGGAATGAAAAGTATCACTAGTTCAAAATAGCAATCCTGCCTTGCTTAGGAGAGACGGTCCCTGTAGGGAGAAAGAATCGTCAATTGGTCTTAAGAAGTAATAACTCTGCCTGGGATATCAGATAGAACATTACATCTGAAACAGTTGATCCTTCATTCAGGTGTACTGGTTTAGAAGGAATACTTCGATTCTGCACTTTGAGGTTCGACCACCTCCGGAGAAGCGATCGATGTTCTTTTAGTGTTCAACAGTCAAAAGAATTGCCATCTTTATTTTAAAAGCAGAAAAATTTTGACAAGTAAATTCATTTTTGTTTTATTTCAAGAATCATTGATCATGTTAAAAATGTCATTCTGTAAAGCTAAAACAAATAAGAATTACAAACAAAAGCACTAGGGCTCAAATTTTATTGATAGGATGGAAATCAGCTAAGCGCGTGATCCCATAGAGCATTACAAAGTTTGAAAATGGTAATTTAACGGAAAAGGGCTACATTGAAACATAACGACCGCTATCCTTCTACCAACTTTGAATTCTGGACATCCTGAGCTTCTGTCGAAGATGACCTTGACTAGAGTTTTCTGATGAATGGCACTACCGCTGGGGATTTAACCTTGTTGAACGTAGTTACTTGCCATTAATCCCTAATTTTTGCCTGGATTGTACTTTGAGATTTTCAATCCATCGGGATGATTTTCACTCAAGTCTCTCATTTTTTCCTGGACCGCCCTTTCGGGTTTTCAATCCACCGAGACGTTTTTTTATTTATTTAGGCGAAGTATTTCTTGACTACGTCAACATTCGTGGGGTAGGTAAACTCCTCTCCATCCATGGTTACGAGTCTCAAGGCACCGTCTGAAAAAGCGTTCTTGACCACATAGGGGCCGTCATAATTCGGAGTCCATTTGCCCCGGGAGTCATAGAGGAATGATTGTATCTTTTTGAGCACGAGGTCTCCTTTTCTAAAGACACGGGGTCAGACCTTTTTGTCAAACGCTTTCTTCATTCTTTGCTGATACAACTGACCATGGCATAGAGCCATCATTCTCTTATCTTCGATTAGGTTTAGTTCATCGTGCCTGCTTTGGAACCATTCAGCCTCTGTTAGCTTAGCTTCCATCAATACCCAGATTGATGGGATTTCTACTTCTATGGGGTGTACTGCCTCCATCCCATATACTAGAGAGAAAGGGGTGGCCCCTGTTGAAGTGCGGACAGATGTGTGATAACCGTGAAGAGCAAATGGTAGCATCTCGTACCAGTCTTTGGAGGTTACAACCATATTTTGAACGATCTTTTTGATGTTCTTCTTAGCTGCTTATACCGCTCCGTTCATCTTAGGCCGGTAGGGAGATGAGTTATGGTGTTCGATCTTGAACTCAGCACACAACTCTTTCATCATCTTATTATTCAAGTTAGATCCATTATCAGTAACGATTTGGCTTGAAACACCATAACGGAAGATGATATTGTTTTTGATAAAGTGGACCACGACTTGTCGGGTTACATTGGTGTATAACGCTGCTTCGACCCACTTGGTGAAGTAGTCAATGACTACCAGGATGAACCGATGTCCGTTCGAAGCTCTGGGTTCGATCATGCCAATCATGCCGATTCCCCATATGGAAAAAGGCCATGGGGAAGAGAGAACTTTGAGATGTGTTGGCGGTATATGGATTTTATCTGAGTATATCTGACACTTCTGACATCTCCTCATGTACTTGTAGCAATCGGATTCCATTGTCAGCCAATAGTACCCTGCTCTCAGAATTTTTCTCGCCATTGTGTGTCCGTTGGCATGAGTGCCAAAGGATCCTTCATGAATTTCTTTTGTCAGCGTGTTTGCTTCTGGTCTGTCTACACATCGGAGCAAGACCATGTCAAAGTTCCTCTTATAGAGTGTATCACCGCTCAGGAAGAAGCTGCCATCCAATCTTCTGAGCGTCTTCCTGTATTTTCTTTATGCCCCAGGTGGATACTCTTGTTTCTAAAGGAAGCATTTGATATCGTGATACTAAGGTTTATCGTCTATAACTGCTTCAATTGCTAAGATGTAAGTGGGTCGTTCTAGGCGCATTATGTCAATCCTAGGTATGTCGTTCCATTGACCTACATTAATCATGGAGGAGAGTGTGGCTAGTGCATCAGCCATGTGATTCTCTTCATGAGGGATATGGTGAAACTAGATTCTGTTGAAGAATGGTAACAACCTTCTCGTGTAATCTTTGTAAGGAATCAGTCCTGATTGGTACGTGTTCCAATCTCTTTTGATCTGATTGATAACCAAGGCTGAGTCTCCATACACATCCAAGTTCTTAATCCTTAAGTCGAAAGCTTCTTCGAGACCCATGATACAAGCTTCGTATTCGGCCTTATTATTTGTACACTTAAATGTCAGTCAGGAGGTGAAAGGAATGTGGGTACCCTGAGCTGTTATGATGATTGCCCCATTTTCGTTTCCAAAATTGTTGACAGCTTCATCAAAGATTAGTCCCCATTGGGAACCTGGTTTTGGCCCTTCACTGGGTAGCGGTTCATCGCAATCTTTCATTTTCAGATACATGACATCTTCGTATGGGAAGTCAAATCCGACAGATTCTTGATCGTCAATCGGTTGATGAGCCAAATAATCGGCTAAAATACTTCCTTTTACGGCTTTCTGAGCATGGTACTCGATGTCATATTCCGATAGCAACATCTGCCAACGGGCAATCCTTCCCGTGAGAGCAGGTTTTTCAAAGACATACTTGATTGGATCCATTTCGGAGATTAACCAAGTAGTGTGGCAAATCATGTACTTGCGAAGACATTTGGCTGCCCAAGCCAAAGCACAGCAAGTTTTCTCGAGCATAGTGTACCAAGTTTCATAGTCAGTGAATTTCTTGCTTAAGTAGTAGATGGCAGACTCTTTTCTCTTCGTTTCATCTTCTTGTCCAATTACACAACCCATGGAGTCTTCCAAGACTGTTAAATAGATGATCAGCGGTCTTCCCTCCACTGGAGGTGACAGGATAGGTGGATTTAATAGATACTCTTTGATATTGTCGAAGGCGGTTTGGCAGTCTTCTGTCCATACGCAGTCCTAGTTCTTTTTGAGTAATTTGAAGATTGGCGCGCATGTCGCGGTCATGAGGAATATAAATCTGGAAATGTAATTCAGACGTCCCAAGAATCCTCTGACTTGTTTCTCAGTCTTTGGAGAAGGCATTTCTTGAATGTCCTTGACCTTGTCAGGATCAACCTCAATTCCCTTTTGGCTGACGATGAACCCTAACAGTTTTCCTGAGCGGACACCGAACGTGCATTTGTTAGGATTCAAGCGTAGTTTGTATTTTCTCAGATGCTCGAATAATTCTGACAAGTGGGTCACATGCTCTTCTTCTGTTTTAGATTTGGCAATCATATCCTCGACATATACTTCGATTTATTTATGTATCATGTCATGAAACAGAGTAGTCATGGCCCTTTGATAGGTTGCCCCAGCGTTCTTCAAACCGAACAACATTACCTTGTAACAAAAAGTGCCCCAAGGGGTGATGAAGGAAGTTTTCTCGATATCTTCTGGCCTCATTTTGATTTGATTATAGCCCGAGAATTCATCCATGATGGAGAAGACTTTGAACTTTGTTGTATTGTCTACCAGCATGTCTATGTGCGGTAGGGGAAAGTCATCCTTTGGACTGACTTTGTTCAGATCCTTGTAGTCTACACACATTCTGACTTTTCCGTCCTTTTTCGGAACTGGTACTATGTTGGTTAACCATTGCGGATATTCTGAGGTGGCGAGGAAACCCTCGTCGATCTGTTTCTGCACTTCCTCTTTAATTTTGATGGCCATGTCCGGGTGAGTTCTTCTCAGTCTTTGATTCACCGGCAGACATTCTGATCTTAACGGTAAATGATGTTCCACGATGCTAGTATCTAACCCTGGCATGTCCTGATAGGACCAAGCGAATATATCTGGAAACTCTTTGAGAAGTTTTATCAAGTCTTCTTTGACAGTCGTACTGAGCAGTGCCCCAATCTTGAATTCTTTTCTCTCTTCTTCTGAACCCAAGTTTACTGTTTCCAACGGCTCTTTGTGAGGTTCAATGGACCTTTCCTCTTGTCTGAGTAATCGGGTGATCTCTTTTGGAATTTCTTCGTCTTCTTCTTCTTCAGCCTCAAATACCGGGAACTCAAAGTTGGGAGAAGGCATTTGATCATATGTTTCAATGGGGTTTAAAACAAGCAATCTGCATGACGTGATGATTTATTTTTAAAAGAGATAGAGAGAATGCAAGAGTGTGTGCAGTATATCTTCTGAAAAATGCTTGTTTTTAGTTTGAGTTATTTTAGGGATTACCATTTTTTGAAAAGCAAAAAGTGAAAACAGCCGTAAATGCGGAAATTACAGAACGACGTTTATTTATTTATGATTTAGTCGATTCTTGAAACTACATCCCTATAAAACAAAACTTTGTCGCTTTGGGCAAAGCGAAGAGGGACATTTACAGAAAAGTGAGCCCTATAAAAACATCTGTTTCACCTGGGCAGGGTGAAAGGTTAAAACAAAGATGGCAATTACTTAGACTTATGAACGACTTTCAGGACATCGACACCAACCCATTGGCGGCGAACTCCTCGGTGAATCACAAAGTCTGATACCTTCTTTCTTGGTTTGTCCTCAGAAATGACGCTGATTTTTGGCGGAGCAGGGTCGTTGGAGTCTTCCTCCCATGCAGAGTTGTCGTAGACGAACTCTTCTGTTGTATTTTGCACAGTGTTTTCACTCTCAGGCGGATCTTCCCATCCAGTTAGCTGGATGTCTTCGAGCCTGATTAGAGAGCTTTCAGGAGCGGTGTACTTGACCAAGAAGCCGTACTTGCCACTCGGTTGTCCTAAGGTGTCCCATACTTCAGTGGAACTAGGGGAGTCATCCCTCTTGATGACGTTGACCTCGGGAAAAGCATAGTTGATGAACTCTTGTCCTGCAATCTTTGCAGATTTATCGTTGTGCTAGATATTTTTTGAATGCCTTGAGTAATAATCCCATGATTTGGTGGGGACGCAGGTATTCTTTTCGATGATGCTCAGCTGATATGCATCGTTTGGCTGACTCTTTTGCCCTAAGTCTTCTGGGTACGGCTGCCAGATCAGCAAGTCATCCTTTGGGTCATAATAGTCACAGTTAAATTTGTCTTTCATCAAAGTGCCCTCCTCTAATGAGTTTGGTGGAGCACGGCATCCTTTCGGATCAAAATCTCCGTACATCATCTTGACATCTGATCTTGGTATATATCTCAGAATTTGCGTGGGATAGCAGAATGGCGGAAGCGTTTCTTCCTGAGACATATAACCGTCCTCGTTGAGATAGGACTTCCACTCTTCATCTGTATCGGAGGAGTCACCCTCGTTGATGGTATGTACTTCTTGAGACACTGGGTGAAGGAAGCCTCCACTGTGGAAGAAGTCCTGAGTGGGATGAAAACTTTCGCCGTTAGTAGCAGTCTGGGTACAGGTTAAGGAAAAACCAATACCTTTCTTTGTCTTGTTATCCGTAGGAATGACAAGCTGTCCCCATCCTTTTGCGTTGTTACTCTCAATCACTTCGAGAGCGTCTTTGTATGAGGAAATCAACGTCCCTTTCTTTGATTGATTCTCATTGCTCACCGAAAGTGCTTGAAACTGAGTTCCAACAACCTCTTCTGGTTCTACACAGGATGATGATGATAAGTTGCTCACGATTAAGGCATGCTCTTCGCATACTGTGACTAGCTTGTCATTTTTGACGAACTTTAGCTTCTGGTGAAGTGTCGAAGTGACTGCCCCTGCTTCGTGTATCCAAGGTCTTCCTAATAAACAACTGTATGCTGGCCGGATGTCCATGACCTAGAAAGTGACTTGGAAAGTGTGAGGACCGATAGTTATGGGAAGGTCGACTTCGCCGATAACTATTTTTCTAGATCCGTCAAAGGCTTTGACGATGACCTCACTGCCTCTCATTGGAGATCCTTGAAATAATAGTCGCATCGGAGTAGATTTTGGCATAACATTCAGAGCTGATCCGGTATCTACCAGTACAATGGCTAAAGCATCGTCCTGGAAGTTGACTGTAATGTTAAGCACCATGTTGTGATTTTTGCCTTCTTCCGGCAGTTCTTCATCACTGAATCCTAAATTGTTGCAGGAAGTGATGTTGGAGATGATGCTATCAAATTGTCTTATCGTTACATCTTGTTCCACAAAGGCTTGCTCTAATACTTTCTGTAGAGATTCTCTGTGAGCTTCGGAACTGAGCAAGAGAGATAGGACAGAGATTCTCGAAGGAGTTTGCAACAATTGGTCTACAATGTTGTACTCGCTTTTCTAGATGAGCTTCAGCATCTCATCGTTGTTCTTTGAAAGGTCGGGATAACTGGATTGACCGACTAGTTGATTTGGAACTTCTGTTTGAGGTTCCTTTTCTCTGGTGGGTTCTCCAACTCCTCTGTTGAAGATCCGTCCGCTCCGTGTTACTCGACTGATGTCTGCAATGTTCCCGATGGAGGGTAATAGAGTTTCCTTTCCATTTTAATTATTTTTGCACCGTATTTGTAAGGGATAGCCTCATCGGATTTGTACGACATTGGTCCCGGCAGATAGGTAACCACAGGAGCCTTTTGATTTTTTTGACCATCGTAGCTGGCTTTAATTGGTTCGAGGTTGAGAATCTTTCTACTATTAAGAGGGACTCTTGATTCATGGAGTAGAGGGATTATAGTGCATACATCTTTGGCCATTTCCTGTTTAGGGATTAGGACAACGTCTTTGCTTTGATCAGGAAGATAGTCTTGCATTACGTTGATCGACCCAAAGCTTGAACATGGTCGAATCTCTTTTCGATCCACCTGACTTTGAAGAGCTGATTGCACAAGGTAGCATCCTTGGTTGTTCTCTGAGCAAACTCTACAGCGCTCATAGTTGTGTGGTGGCACCCGAACACGTCCGTTTTGTATGCAGTACAACTTCACTAGATCTGTTTCCATTGAACGAACATCCTGACTTTGATGACTATCAGGATTCTCATCAGTCATGATGACTTGTTGTGTGTCTTCATCCAGTTAGATCGGAAGCCACTAGTGGTTCAACAAGTGTTGAAGTGTTCTTTGGACAAGTGCACATCCTTGATCGTCTTTACGACACACTATACAGTCCTGATAATCATGTGAGGCCAGAAAACCGAGCCTGACTTGTTTAGCGTGTAATTCTACCATACTGGTATTCATCAAGCGAATATCAAAGATTTGACTCATATTGACTTGATAGTGACTTCTATCACGGTAATCCTGGATCCATCCGAGATCCAACTGAGGCTGGAGGGCCTCTTGTACAAAAGAGCATCCATGATTGTTTATTGAGCAGATCCGACAGGAATTATAATCGTGTTGTGGCAGATCATGATATTGGCTTTACCTTGAATGCATTGACACCAAGTTAACATTCATTGCCAAAATGTTGTGGTTCTGGACAATGTAGGGATTTGCGTGAGCCATATTGACCTCACGGATTCGATGATCTTGGATCCATCCGAGATCCATCTGTTCTTGTAGAGTTGATTGCACTATGGAACATCCTTGATTATTCCATGCCACTGTGGTGCATCTATTGAATGCTTGGAAACAAAATTGGAGTCTTGGCACCTTTTTAGCCCTTTTAGGTTTGTTATAGCTAATGTAGATTCTTGGACTTTGGAGGCTTGGGGATTAGATCATTCTCCTTTTGTTTTATCCTCAGATGTGTCCAAATGGATGACAAGGTTTGGAGTTGTCCAAATTTTCCAAATTGAGCAAATGCACAAAATCTGCCTTGCTTGGAACAGTTGGAAATGGTTATTTTGAGGGATTCATATCTCCCTGCTCAGGTTGAGTTATGGGAAGCTCTTGTGCTTTTTAGAAAGCCCTCATATGATACAAAACATGTGTGATCATTGTTTGTTTTGAAACTATTTGGATCCCATTGAAAAATCCTCTTGAACATTGATGTTCAAGGCTGGTAACCTAGGCAGATTTTCACTAAGTGTTGGAAAAAGTGTTATTTTCATATTTTTGTGATTTTGATCAATTCGTAACTCAAAATCCATGAAAAATTGGAGTCTGAGGTAGTTGAACCTTTTGTAGAGTGTAGCAAGACCTACAAATCCACCTTTGTATCACCCAAAATGGTTGCTTGGATCTCAAGTTATGGTCCTTGGAAGTTGGTACCAAAACCCCTTTTGTTCCATAACTTAGAAAAATTTTGGTTTCTCAAGGTTGCCCCTTTTGCAAGAAACCTCACTTTTCTTAATTTTTCTTGATGGGTGATGATCAATATCATACATTAACATTGTTTTTGACTTGGGGGAACCATATTTGTGAAAAATTCCAAAAAGTCAAACTTGATTTTGTGTACAGTTGACTTTTTATCGGATGAAATCCAAACTGTGCGATCCTTTGTGAAATCAAGTTCTTGACCTAAATCAAACCTAATGGATGGATTCCATAGGTGTTATAGGGTGTATTGAATCATGTCCCAAGGTTTGGGAGCATGTCTTGGTCAAAAGTCAAAGGTACAATTGACTTTTTCTTTAAAACCCTAATTGTGGTCCAGATGAAATTGAAACTTGTGAATCAAGCTTCTTGGATCAATCCATTGTTGTAAATAGATCTATGTGGTGTATTTGAGGCCCTCAAATCATGTCTTGAGGTCTTGGCTCATGCTTTGTCCCAAAAGTCAACTTAGGGGTGAATTAGGTCAAGAAACCCTAATTCCTGATTTTTTGGTAAATGCATCCCCTGAGGTTAAATTAACTTGATGATTGGGTCCATGAGGTCCCTTGGAGTATCTTGGGTTATGCTTTGAAGCATTGGCTCTTGCCCAGATGAAGATTCCCATTTGGAGGTCTCAGTCGACCAAAACCCTAATTTGGTGACACTGGCGATCTTGAGGCTTGATCCACTTGGAATGTTGCAACCTTGTGCTTGATTCTTGATGTGGGAGTCCTCTTGATCTATTATGGGTGTTTGAGAGGTTAGACAAGTTGAAGATCAAGTCATTTCTTGATTGATCCTTTGTCTAAGTTCTCCGAGAGGGCTCAAAACCCTAATTCTTGGTTGTGGTGAATGCTCACCCATCTTTGGGGAGACTGATGAGGCATGATGGTACATCCATATTGTGATGATGATTTGCACAAATGATGGGAAATCTTGGTGGTCAAAATTTGGGGTATGACAGATGCCCCTATTTAATCTTCTTGGACCCGAAGGTGTGAATGGCGAAGGTTTTCGGGCATTCGGGGTGCAAGAGGATTAAATATTGGAATACCCGAAATTTTGACGGTGGTTATGAATGGCTGTTTGCTCATTCATCTTCTTCTACTAAGAAATGATACTTAGAAAAGGGTAAAAACTTTCCCTCGATCCTGGTCTTCAGCCAAGGAACTGGTCTTAGTTTCTGATATAAACTTCCCCTCGATCCAAGTCTTCAGCCAAGGAACTGGTCTCAGTTTCTGATATAAACTTCCCCTCGATCCTGGTCTTCAACCAAGGAACTGGTCTTAGTTTCTGATATAAAATTCCCCTCGATCCTGGTCTTCAGCCAAGGAACTGGTGTTAGTTTCTTTTGTCAATAAACTTCCCCTCGATCCTGGTCTTCAGCCACGGAACTGGTCTAAGTTGTTTTTTTTCCGTCAAGTTGTTTCCTTGACAAGAGACGCTATGTGTAGCGATTTTCATCAAACTTCTCGCCGAATTTTCCTAGGGAGATGCCATTTGATGGGAAAAAGTTTTGACGTCAGACTTGCTGAGGAAACCCATTCGTCTGAGCTATAGAGGTGTTCAAACTTTTTTGTTGGAGACGCCACTTGTTGACTCTACTGGGGAAAACGAGTCTCTTGAGAGGCTGTTTCCTGCTTGGGGATATTACATCATACTTTTCTTCGAGATCTTCTTGGAGAAATGCCATGTGATGTAATCTAATTTTGAGGTGCTGATGACTTCATTAACATTGACTTTCTGAAGAGAAAAACCAATGTGTTGCTGAGAGTCTTCGGTTGCGAGGCTTTCACTAAGGATGTTCCTTAATCCGGGAAAGCGAAGATATCATCTTCAATGGTGAAGAGTGACATTTGTCGAATGTCTTCTTGTTCCTCAGAGGCTCAAGTTATCAAAGTGGCCGAGGACCGTCTCCAATCCAGAAATAAACTGGGGGAGAGAGATTGTTCAGACAAAACATTTCCTGACGAGGAAAGAACTGACAACTCGATTGAGAGGACTTTTATCACTTGGGGATAAGACTAACCAGAGTGATAGTGATGCAATATGAATATGAATGTGAATCAGTAATGCCTGATGTATGTATGTTTATGCTGACAAAATTGACGCAACATACAGACTAATGGATGAACACGACTGGATACTTGGCTATTGCGGGGAATGAAAAGTATCACTAGTTCAAAATAGCAATCCTGCCTTGCTTAGGAGAGACGGTCCCGGTAGGGAGAAAGAATCATCAATTGGTCTTAATAAGTAAGAACTCTATCTGGGATATCAGATAGAACATTACATCTGAAATAGTTGATCCTTCATTCAGGTGTACTGGTTTAGAAGGTATACTTCGATTCTGTACTTTAAGGTTCGGCCACCTCCGGAGAAGCGATTGATGTTCTTTCGGTGTTCAACAGTCAAAAGAATTGCCATCTTTATTTTAAAAGCAGAAAAATTTTGACAAGTAAATTCATTTTTGTTTTATTTCAAGAATCGTTGATCATGTTAAAAATGTCATTCTGTAAAGCTAAAACAAATAAGAATTGCAAACAAAAGCACTATGGCTCAAATTTTATTGATAGGATGGAAATCAGCCAAGCGCGTGATCCCATAGAGCATTACAATTTGAAAATGGTCATTTAACGGAAAAGGGCTACATTGAAACATAACGACCGCTATCCTTCTACCAACTTTAAATTTTGGAGATCCTGAGCTTCTGTCGAAGATGACCTTGACTAGAGTTTTCTGATGAATGGCACTACCGCTGGGGATTTAACCTTGTTGAACATAGTTATTTGCCATTAATCCCTAATTTTTGCCTGGATTGTACTTTGAGATTTTCAATCCATCGGGATGATTTTCGCTCAAGTCTCTAATTTTTGCATGGACCGCCCTTTCGGGTTTTCAATCCACTAAGACGTTTTTTTATTTATTTAGGCGAAGTATTTCTTGACTATGTCAACATTCGTGGGGTAGGTAAACTCCTCTTCATCCATGGTTACGAGTCTCAAGGCACCGCCTGAAAAAGCGTTCTTGACCACATAGGGGCCGTCATAATTTGGAGTCCATTTGTCCCGGGAGTTATGGAGGAATGATTGTATCTTTTTGAGCACGAGGTCTCCTTTTCTGAAGACACGGGGTCGGACCTTTTTTTCAAACGCTTTCTTCATTCTTTGCTGATACAACTGACCATGGCATAGAGCCGTCATTCTCTTATATTCGATTAGGTTTAGTTCATCGTGCCTGCTTTGGCACCATTCAGCCTCTGTTAGCTTAGCTTCCATCAATACCCAGATTGATGGGATTTCTACTTCTATGGGGAGTACTGCCTCCATGCCATATACTAGAGAGAAAGGGGTGGCCCCTGTTGAAGTGCGGACAGATGTGCGCTAACCGTGAAGAGCAAAGGGTAGCATCTCGTGCCAGTCTTTGTAGGTTACAACCATATTTTGAACGATCTTTTTGATGTTCTTGTTAGCTGCTTCTTCCGCTCCGTTCATCTTAGGCCGGTAGGGAGATGAGTTATGGTGTTCGATCTTGAACTCAGCACACAACTCTTTCATCATCTTATTGTTCAAGTTAGATCCATTATCAGTAACGATCTGGATTGAAACACCATAACGGCAGATGATATTGTTTTTGATAAAGCGGACCACGACTTGTCGGGTTACATTGGTGTATGACGCTGCTTTGACCCACTTGGTGAAGTAGTCAATGGTTACCAGGATGAACCGATGTCCGTTCGAAGCTCTGGGTTCGATCATGTCAATCATGTCGATTCCCCATATGGAAAAAGCCATGGGGAAGAGAGAACTTTGAGATGTGTTGGCGGTATATGGATTTTATCTGAGTATATCTGACACTTCTGACATCTCCTCATGTACTTGTAGCAATCGGATTCCATTGTCAGCTAATAGTACCCTGCTCTCAGAATTTTTCTCGCCATTGTGTGTCCGTTGGCATGAGTGCCAAAGGATCCTTCGTGAATTTCATTTATCAGCGTGTTTGCTTATGGTCTTTCTACACATCGGAGCAAGACCATGTTAAAGTTCCTCTTATAGAGTGTATCACGGCTCAGGAAGAAGATGCCAGCCAGTCTTCTGAGAGTCTTCCTGTCTTTTCTTTATGCCCCAGGTGGATACTCTTGTTTCTGAAGGAAGCATTTGATATCATGATACCAAGGTTTGTCGTCTATGACTGCTTCAATTGCGAAGATGTAAGCAGGCCGTTCTAGGCGTATTATGTCAATCTTAGGTATGTCGTTCCATTGACCTACACTAATCATGGAGGAGAGTGTGGCTAGTGCATCAGCCATGTGATTCTCTTCATGGGGGATATGGTGAAACTAGATTCTGTTGAAGAATGGTAACAACCTTCTCGCGTAATCTTTGTAAGGAATCAGTCCTGATAGGTACGTGTTCCAATCTCTTTTGATCTGATTGATAACTGTAATACCTCAAAATTTTCCCACTTGCTTTTAGCTTATACTGGCTTATGTTTCATTGCATTGCATTTAGATCTTGTTTGCATTTCATAGCATACCTCTGGCATAAGGGCATGGGATCAGGTGATTCTCAAAGGTGTTGATTATTCAAAGCAAGAGAATAAGGGTCAAGTGTCTCCCAACTAGCTTCAAGGGTTTCTAATACTCCACACAATCTTTAATGTTCCTTCAAGTCTTCTCAAGAAGTGGATTGACCAAGAAGTGACCTCTAGACTTCATCCCCTACATAGATGGTTCAAATTAGGGTTTGCAATTCAAGAGGCTTTATTGATAGAGTTTTGGATCAAGCACGTTCTCATGGTATTCCATATGCTCACAAGTGTGTATGGGTGGAATCTTGGATTTTGTTTCTTTGGGGAAGGTTTTCAATGGATCAGTTACTTGTGAAATAAGCAAAAGTCAACAGTTCAAAAGGAAAGTCAATCATGGGTTTTCAAAGGTTCAAATCCTGTTTCCCAAGCCCATGTACCTTTATTTGGTCAAGGAATAGCATGGAGGGCATCATTCATCAAGAATCAAGAAGTAGGGCAAAAGTTACTTTTTTGGAAAATGACCTATAATGAGAACTTTCCATTTTTGGCAGTTTTTCCACCACATTCAACTTGACTTTTCATCATCAAAGAAACTTCAAATGAATTTTCCTCAAACATAAAAGTTGAAGATCTTTTTCTCCCCTTTCCAACAAGTACTATAACATCTCCATAGCATTTGTGAAACTCAACTTATGATCAAAAGACTCAAGGTTGGTTTTTACGGTTTTCACATGGTTCCATTTTTCCACCTTTTGCATTTTGGTTCAAAATGGCTTGTAATGACCTCTAATGACTCAAGTCACATTACAACATCCAAGTACACTTCATTTGGACCAGATTTGGCCTTTGAATCAATTCATTTCATGCCATTTTTCTCACTTATTTTACAAAATGCAAATTTGCAAGATGGATTGAATCTCACAAACCAATCAACCACAAGGCCCAATTCCAATTCAGATGTGATCAACAAGTAAAATGGAGGTGAATCACACTTATTTCATGACCTTGGCACGTGTGGATTAGTGTGTGCATCACAACTTGCATTTTTGCAAATCACCTTAGATAGCTTTAATCAAGGGATTAACAAGACTCTAATCATGCTCAGAGCTCTAACCAAGTCTATATAAAGAGACTCACACGTTCATTTCACCCTCATGCACTCTCATTTACTCAGATTTGAAATTTTCACTCTCACTTTCTCTCCTTCGAATCTCTCTTATCACAAGGGTTTCTGAAGATTTCTTTCCATATTCTTGATCTACGCACTCCATAGAACAAGAATCAACCACTGATTGAAGATCATACTGAGGTTTTGGCCATACACGAATTTGAGTTGCTCTTCATCAAACCTCAAGATCCAGCCTGATTCAAGCTTCTTTTCGCATTTATTTTGCAAATAGAGCTCAAAAGAGGAAGATCTGCACTCTTACACTAGATTTCTAGGATTATTTTGCTTGTTTCATGTTTCAGGTGAGTTGAAATTCATCCTCTTATTTCTTGTTTTTAAGGTGTGCATTATGTTCCTCTTGACTTGCTGAGAATTCTGATATAATTTTTGTGTGATTTGGACGTGTATCATGGCTGTATTTTGGATCTGAAGTTTTTAGATCCAAACTTTTTTGCTTCGATTTGATTTATCCATGTATGATCTGTTGATTCTAATTGCATATATGAGATCCTTGTGAAATTCTGGTTAATTTGATGTACTCATGAGCCATTTATGGTAATTTTATGGTTGGTGTTCACCGGAGAAGGTGACCGGAGCTAGGGCTCCGGCACCTGGTTCATGTTCAGTCCGACGAGGGTTTGGAGGTGGAAGACATAATCTCCACCCTCCTTTTTTTCAATCCAACGATCGGTGACGTGACAACACATTAAAATCAGGCGTGCAGGTCACGTGTTTATTTTAATTCAGTTTGGACATTGTGTGCGCGTGTGTACTCTCCTTATCATGGGCCTCTTAGTCTTGAGTGTTCGTTTGAATTACCTTGCTGATCCGATGACTTGTTTTCGTACGTTGGATCAATCAGATGGCTTGTGTGGGTCCTATTTGTCGACTGAGTTCTATGTGGGGGTGTGTTGACTTCGCTGATGGGTCTTTTGACCTGGGCTTGATATCCACACCTCCCCCTTGAGCCCAGTTTGGTTTTGAACGTGTTTCCCTTGCTGTTTGCACCCCCTGGCTTTTATTTTTATTTTATTTTATTTAATTGTTGCATTTTCATTTTTGATTTTTAAAAATTAGTTAAATACATCCAAAAATCCTAAAAAAAATCATGAAGCATCTTTGGAATTTTATAAAATTTTGTCAAAATTTATTTTTCCATTTTATTTTATTTTGTGCCTCTGAATTAATTGTTTGATTATTTTCTTTGTGAATTGTCTCAATTGTGCACATCCTGTCTTGTTGATTTTTGTTCTCATCATTGGTGTATGATTTGCATCTCATTCTTTTTGTATATGTTAGAGGACATGTTGAGGTCCTTAAAAATATTTTTCTCATATTTTTAAACTCTTTGCATATTGCATTTTAGTCCCGCTCCTTTTCATATTGGTTCATGGTTCCTATGTGGTATTTGCCTAATTGTTTGAGGTACTTAAAGTTTGAATTTTGATGTTATATTTTGATATGTTGTTAGTCTCTGACTTAGGTCATTGGAGTTTTAATTTCACATTTTTTGAGTGTCATTTGATATATGTTTTGCTTATTTGTGCTTAAATGACTTATGCATGACTAAATCTTGACATCTCTTAACCCTATTTGCTTTGCCATGCCTAATTGATTGAGTTTCTTTATGATTCTTTGCATGAGCATTTGATATGATGTTTATCCCTGGTTGAGGTCTCTTGTGACCAACTTTTTCAATTTGTGGATCATGTTTGGGTATGCTTTAGGTGCTTGAACTTTGACTTCCTTTTGTGGACTTTCTTTGGTGCATAATGCTTCATGTTTTGACCTTCTCTTGCACATGAGAATTGTTAATGATGATATGATCTTGGTTCTGACTTTCTTTCATCTTCATCTTATTTTTCTCATTTCATCTTGATATGAAGTTCATTGGTGCTTAATTGTGCATTTCATATAAGTATGCTTGCATTCTTTCATGATTACCTTTGCTTGCTTACTTGAGATGTTTTGCATGATCTTTGAGACTTGTAAGTTGGATATACTTGATATGATGTGCTTACTGCCCTATCTTGTTTCTTATCTCATCCTTCTCTTTCTCATTCTTCTCTTTCACTCTCATTCTCCCATGAATCTCAAGACTTGTTTAAGTCTTGGATTCCTTTCCCCTTAGAGCTACCTAGTCCAACTTAATTTTTGATTAAGCTTGGAGTAGGATTAGCATTAGGTTTTAGGTAGTTGTCCCTCCTAAGCCTCACTAACCATAGGTCACCCATGCATGATAACATTAGGACTCTTAGTTTCCCTTTAGAGTTTCGTTTGGGGTATTCTCTCTTCTCATCTCAAAATAAACTTCTTGAAAACACTTAATAAAGATAAAGTGTATTGCGCACGAGCCTTAAGCGTGGGGAATGAGAAATGAGGGGCTTCCTCTCATCTTTCTAGAGTGCTTAGCGGGCGTCCTGTCTTGGGACGATTCGTTAAGTATTCGTCCCCGTGCCTTAGACTTTGGTGCAATACATGTTGCAAAATACAAAAACAATCAAAATACTTCTTAAAAGACAAAAATAAACAATAACGTCTTTCCTTCGGGAATTATTTTCTTATCTCACTCTTGACGTACAAATGTGCTTCTCTTCGTTCTCTTGCAAGACGGTAACGCCTAAGTCTCCATTCAGTGAGCTGCAACACCTGAGCTAGAACGTTAGCCGTTCCCTAAAAAACACAAACAACTCCTCCCTAGTGAGGGGAACTACGTCGCTCTGATTCTCATGCTCCCGATGAGATACATAGGCAGTGGGGTAAGGCCCATTCGAGCACTTCTTTTATTTTCCCTACATTTGTTCTCCTTCTCTCTCCTTCCCTCTTTTCCAGTTCTCCAGCTAGCAGTTCCTTTTTCGGTATCCTTTCCTTACACCCTTTGATCGAAGCAGCAAGCGTAGATCCCATCGGGTACGATGGACGCGTGGGGGTGCTAATACCTTCCCTACGCGTAACCGACTCCCGAACCCAGTTCTCTTAGTCGCAAGACCATTCTTTTCCTTCCCCTCAAGTTTACGCAGTGTTTCTTTTCCCTCTCTTGGGATAAATACACATTGCTGGAGACTCTATTTCGGTGCCACTTTCGCGTTTGTACCTGGATGAAAATCCCGGGAGCGACAGCTGGCGACTCTGCTGGGGATCGAACCCAGAATCTCTGGTTTCCTTAGCGAGTCTGTTCTAGCGCTTGTTTGTTTCTTTCATTGGGTGTTTACTTTGATGCTGTTGTGCTGTACTTATTGTTTTACTGTATAGTTATTTACTGTATTATTGCTTTACTGTATTACTTTGTACCGCACTTTTTGCATTTTCATATCATTATTATATTGGATATTGCTGTGTTGTGCTGGCTGGTTTCTGTTTGGTAGGTTGGGTTGTTCTGAGAGATAAGCCCAATACCCAGGCTTGAGTACACCCTAGGACTAGAGTGGAGAGTAGTGGGACCTACGTGCCGCCTTGGTGCGTTTGGTGTTCACGAACTTCACATCTAGACGAGGCTATCTTGGGAGATGTTCTGACGTGCGTGTCTTGCGCATTTCAGGGTGTCGATCTAGAGAGCTGTCGACTCTGGTGACCGTTTCTCCGATACCTCAGTTGCGCCTCTCCTCCCGAGATGTGACAGTGGCAGACCACATTCTGTGGCAAACCCATTACACATTCTCGATCCGAGGACCCAATGCTGAGGGACTCGCATAGGATGACCTTATTTTTTAGGGGAATCAGTTGAGGCCTCCTCGATTGATGATGATGCCAAACCAGAAATGGTGAACGTATCATCATTTCTCGACCTGAGAGCCCGTGATATTGAGGGCCCTCAGTTTTCTAGAACCCACATGTGAGAGGGGCGGGTTGTTTACAAGTTTGCAGGTAACCTTGACTTTCATCCTACCTGGTATTACGGTTCTCTTATCAGTGTGGACTCATCAGCCTGGTATTATGGTATTCCGATTATTCTGGCACCCTCTTTATACTGATATTCTGGAATTCTCGTATTCTGATCACGCCGGTGTTCTGTTTATTCCGATATTTTGATTATACCTATATCCCGGCATCCTGGTATTCTGATTAGTCGAATATTCTGGTATTCTGGTGTTCTCTTCAGAGCCGACTTCTGAGCTTATTCGGTCACCAGCACAGCAGTTATTCAGATTATATGGAAGCTTTGATCCCATGTCTGTTGCATCTGCATCATCATGTTTGCATACATGTTCTTGTATTTCCAAGGGATATTAACTTTGAGACTTGCCACTGGGCATTTCCATCCATTTCTTATGTTTTTTCTAGAAAATTTTTGAATCAAAGCATAATGATTCCTTGGAAATATTCGAACATGGCATTCTGCATTGCATTCTCATACTCATACGCATAACAGGTGTTTCGGAGCGGATTTCTCATTCTGATTGGGTATTCTCTGCAGAACGGCCAACATGACTTCTTCCAACTACTCGATTCACCACAATCAAGGTTCAGATATGGAATAACTCCGAGCGGAGGTGACTGAGACGAAGGCCCAACTGGGGCATTTTATGGGGGACATTCAAGCATTGCCCTGAGGTCAGGAACTGCTGAGAGAAGAAGTCAATCGGATGAAGACTCAGATGGGCCGGGTTATGGAAATTTTGAATGCCGTGTTAAGAAAGGAAAACAATCAGGTGCCCGCTTCCGCAGCAGAGGTTCTCACTCCTCCTATCTCTTTGGGGTCTCCTTTAGACCAGGGATTGCCTCGTGAATCCTCTCCATCGTCAGAGCTTTTTCATCAGCAACTGTTTCTTGAGGGTCTTAAGTCAGAAAAGACTGAGAAGAAGTTTGATCTGATCCCGATGCCATACGCTCAGCTGCTTCAGCACTTGCTCAAGTTTTCGCTAATTGAATTGATTGCTGCGGGACCTCCACGCACCAAGTTTCGTATGGGTTCCAATGTCCGTGATAAGAGTGAATTCCGTTCAGGGGTATCTGGTCATAATGTTGAAAATTGCAATATGCTCAAGTATAAGGTCCAAGAGCTTATTGATTCAAGGGAAATCGAGTTTACGGCCATCAGCACTGTTAAGCGAAGAGATGTTCCTCCAACTGCTGCTAAAGAGGTGGATACTCCTCCCTCCTCTCAGGGACCGTCCTCAATCCAGAGGCCTTGGGTTCCGAAACTACCGCATAAGCAAATCACAGCTGGGACTCTCCCGGTTGCATCCTGTCATCATCAACAGAAGCAAGAAAGGGTTTTTGACCCTCTACCGATGTGTCATGCCAAATTACTTCAGCAACTGCTTCAGTTAAGATTGATTGAGCTCCGGAAGTTGACTCCTCCTCCTGCAAAGATTCCAAAAAGGTGGGATGCTAATGCTCATTGTGATTTCCACTCAGGGGCACCAGGCCATGATATTGAGGGGTGTAGAGCATTCCAGCACCAAGTGCAAGGCTTAATTGACTCCAAAGTAATCGAGTTCGGACCGGATGGCTTGAAGGTATCAAGTGATCTTACGCCAGTAGCTGCAAAGGAAGGTGAGTATTCTTTCCCCTTCTCTAGGGTCTACCTCAGGTCACCAGTGTATTCCTCAGCCTCAGGTTTCAAAGTCATCACGTCAGCAACCTTTGTTTGTTCCTCGGCCAAATGTGGAAAGAGAAGTACCGGGGCAGAATAGGCACCCTAATCAATGTTGGCAGCAAAACTGTCAGCAACAGAGGCAACAAGAACTTAGGAGGCCTGAGAGAGTGTTTGCTCCAGTTCCTATTTCTCAAAGCCAGGTTCTTGCTCGCCTTCTCCAAGGTTCTTTGATTCAGCTGGGGAAGGTAGCGCCAATGCCGTTTCCGTTTCCTCCGGATTATAACGTGAACGCCGGGTGCGAGTTTCACTCGGGAGCGTTTGGACATACGATTGACAATTACAGAATGTTCAAACATAAGGCGCAAGACTTGATTGACGCAAAGATCATCATACCAGACGGGTGGCCCATAAATTGAACATTCTTCATTAGATTGAACACCTAATTTGCGAAGACACCTTCTGAAGCAATAAGTCCAGACGGAGTCAAGCCTCCTCAATGATGGCAATTTCCTATTCTTTACTGCATCTTCATATGTAGCGTTCATTTGTTTGTTTAAACATTGTTTGCAGGTAAGAACTTGTTTATTTTTTGAATGACAATCATAATACAATAAGCATGTTTTCTTGAAGTAATCCATTCCTGATCATCCTTAAATGTTCATGTGCATTGCAATACCAATTTTCTTGCTTAAACTCTCTGATGGAGGATGATGATTTGAGAATGCAAAATCTCTAATTGTGTACTCTTGAATAAGAACCCTGTTGAGGATGTACATGCATTGTCTCAAATTCCCAAACACTGGAGATATAAGGGAGATAGACCCTCGTTAACCCCTTTGAGCCTTGAAGTAGGAGTTTCTTGCGTACGAAAAAACCCTCACATTTAACACAGGGGTAGGGTAGGCGTCAGTTAATTTGACCGAGCGTTCAGATTTCAAAAGGAGTGTGCATCTGAGGATCCATTACCATCTATTCCACCTTCAAGAGGTCAAGAGGTGCAAAACCACCATGGTTATCCATCAAAAATCAAGGAGTGAGGCAGTCACAACCCTTTCAACAAAGTCAAGACAAGCCAGTGTCACACAATTTGTTTCGAAAAAAAAGAAAGAAAAAAAAGGAAAAAGCCCGCTAAGTCGAAACTTGAACACAAGCGACTTAGGCAAAAGTTAGGGCATCGCGCTGGACTCCGAAATCAAAGATTCAAACGAATTTGTCCAGGCAAAAATTAGGGATCAAAAAGAAAAAGAATGAGAAAGTGAAAAACAAAAGGATTACAAAAGAAAATCCTTGAGCAAGAACAAAGTCGTGTGACTACGAACAAAAGGCAAAAGGGTGACTGTCACTCCAAAGCCTCATTAGGTGTCAAACCATCAGTTGCATGGGTTCCTTAAAGATCATAAATTCTTTTTGAGAGGTGAGTGCTTGTGCAAATTAGCTGAATGTAGGACTGGAAGACATCACGGAGAGTGGGTGGGTACAATAAACTTTGAGCCTTAAATCCTTTTTCTCAAAACCGCGAACCAGGCCACGATACAACCCTCAAAAGTCCTAATTGAAACAGGGTTTATTTCGAGAGCGTACTCTAATGAGATAGCGTTCCTGACTCCCATGAGTGATGCTAAAAGATCTTGTTGGTATTGCATGTGCATGTTTTCTTTCATTCAAAAATCAATGTCGTATCCTAAGCAGTGATTCGTTCACATGGCTTTGCGACAACTTTTCAATAAAGACTTCAAGATTAACATGTGTATTGCATTTGAATAATCATTTTAAGAGTAAATATTTTCTGCTCGCATACATTTGTTTGACATCAAAGAAGCTTACATGATGAACATCAGTCGAGAAGCTTGATCCTACCAAGTTGAAATGCTTGAGGGCTCCAGAGGACATGTTGCTGAAAGACTATGTGGGGTAAAGGCGTTCCCAGCCAGTTGTGTTGAGATGTAACTAATCAGGGGCAGTCAAGTCGAGAAATCTCTTCAAAGTTCATCCAAATCTAGGGAAATTATGTCGAGGTCCGTTGAATCTCTCCAAAAGCGTTCGAACAGGGGCAATTATGTCGAGATCCGTTGAATCTCTCCAAAGGTGTTTAATATGGGGCAATCAAATCGATTTGACAAATCTCTCTAAGATAAGTCAGAAGCACCTCTCAAAGAGTTTGAAGACACTGGGGCATTTTGAATGCTACGTCTTCTGTAAAATCCTCTCGAGGCGAAATTCTTTCATAGATCTTGCAGTCTGGGGCAAATAGAGAATTAACTGAATCCTTGTTCACTCATGACGATCGATGGGCAGTTGATCAACTCAGAAGCTTGAGGTCGGTCCCAGCATGAGACGTATTTGATCTCTGTTCCCCAGCAGAATTCAACAGAGTTCCTCTCATTATCTTCCCAACAGAGTATCTGAACATCCCTCTTCCTAGCAAGACATCAGGAAGTTTGATTTCCCTAGCGGAGTCCATGATCGTTCATCCCCAAGCAGAGACGATTCCTCAGCAGGAGAGTTATTCTTGGAAATGGCCATCCCCAGCGTATTTACAGAGCTTCATGATTCCTAGCAACATTGTCAAGGGGTAGTACCGAAGCCATTATGTTCAAGAAATGGTTATCATGTCACTCTTTTGTCACAACTTCTGCTAAGTGTGACGATTCGATTTTAACAAGTCCAGTTTTCAAGTGGGTAGTGGTGTATCTTATTAAGTCGATTCTCCCATTCAATACTTCCAACAACTATAACCTTTTCAGTGTTGATAACGGTTGCAAACTCCCCAGCCGAGTGGCCTCGCAACCAATGTCCAAGACTCAGTAAGTATCCAGGAGTTTGGAGATGTCGAATCTTCTGTCAAATCCTCTTGGGACGTTGTCTTCTGATCAACCCTATATCATGGAGCAAAAGAAAGTTGTTGACCATCCCAAGCAGGGTACATTTTGAAAGTCCCCCAGCAGGAGGTGTTTCAGATCTATCATTCCCTAGTAGAATGGCCTCCCAGTTACTGCACCTAGATCAAGTCTCGATATTTGTTTAAGAGTTGGAAGATGTTTGGTCTTTCGTAAAATTCTCTTAAGAAACATTCCTTAGCACGAGACATTCTGAAGTAGGTCTCCCCAGCAGAGTTTGTCGTAGCTCATTATTCCCCAGCAGCCAAGTCGAAGGATTTTGATTTCCCCAGCGGAGTTCTATGGTTATAGTTCTTCCCCAAGGAGATTGGTTCAGATGATACTTCCCCAGCGAGGTCATCATTCCCTACAAGCGACCTCAACAGGTTTGCTAAGACAAGGCTCAGATCAGGAGATCAAGTCAGCCCAACTTGTTGTCCCCAGTGGAGTTGCTTACCTCTCCTTAGCATTTATTTTGCTGAGGACCTCCTTGCATTTTGCATATAGTATGCATAGCATCCTCAAAAACGCGTAGCATTTCCATTGAGATTGAGCATTATGCCATGGAAAATTCAAACATATGCATGTGAAGCATAGGCCAGTTTTGGTACCTCATGCGAGAGCCCAAATTCTGCCCCTTATATCGTATTGACAAAGCTAGAGAGAATGCTTCGTTCACTTCCCAAACAGACATTTCAAAACAGTACCAGGGTTTCATCATTTTTTTTCTCCCCACAGAATCATATCCCTCAGCTTGCAAGTTTCTTGGAACCATTCCCGATAGGATTCCTGCAGCCATTCCCGATAGGCACCTTATAAGCTTGAACCTTAATCATTCCCGATAGACGTATAGGTCAATCTTACCCCTCAGGAACCATTCCGGATAGGATTCCTTTAGCTGTTCCCGACAGGCACCCTTTGAGTTTTTAAACCTGACCGTTCCCGACTGGCCCACTTACCATTCCCGATAGGTAAACCATAGGTTTTAAACTTTAGCCGTTCCCGACAGGAAACCTTTGAGTTTTTAAACCTGACCGTTCCCGACTGGCCCACTTACCATTCCCGATAGTTAAACCATAGGTTTTTAAACTTTAGCCGTTCCCGACAAGCACCCTTTGAGTTTCAAACCTGACCGTTCCCGACTGGCCCATTTACCAATCCCGATAGGTAAACCATAGGTTTTAAACTTTTACTGTTCCCGACAGGTTGTTTTACCGTTCCCGACAGGTTGTTTACCGTTCCCGACAGGTAGTTCACCAGTTCCCGATTGGTTTCCTATGGTGTCCAATGGTTCCAAATTCTTTCTCACAAACTTTTCTTCCTTACCATTGCTTCATTTACAACATTTTTCTTTTTACCCACAGAGTGCAAATTTCTCGGTTATTTTTGTATTCAATCCCTATGTATCTTGAATTCCTGATAGCCATTGCTTTCATCCATTCAGATTCACAGTTGATTGAATAGGGGCAGCTGTAATACCTCAAAATTTGCCCACTTGCTTTTAGCTTCTACTGGCTTATGTTTCATTGCATTTAGATCTTGGTTGCATTTCATAGCATACCTCTGGCATAAGGGCATGGGATCAGGTGATTCTTAAAGGTGTTGATTATTCAAAGCAAGAGAATAAGGGCCAAGTGTCTCCTAACTATCTTCAAGGGTTTCTCATACTCCACACAATCTTTAATGTTCCTTCAAGTCTTCTTAAGAAGTGGATTGACCAAGAAGTGACCTCTAGACTTCATCCCCTACATAGATGGTTCAAATTAGGGTTTGAAATTCAAGAGGCTTTATTGATAGAGTTTTGGATCAAGCAGGTTCTCATGGTATTCCATATGCTCACAAGTGTGTATGGATGGAATCTTGGATTTTGTTTCTTTGGGGAAGGTTTTCAATGGATCAGTTACTTGTGAAATAAGCAAAAGTCAACAGTTCAAAAGGAAAGTCAATCATGGGTTTTCAAAGGTTCAAATCCTGTTTCCCAAGTCCATGTACCTTTATTTGGTCAAGGAATAGCATAGAGGGCATCATTCATCAAGAATCAAGAAGTAGGGCAAAAGTTACTTTTTTGGAAAATGACCTATAATGAGAACTTTCCATTTTTGGCAGTTTTTCCACCACATTCAACTTGACTTTTCATCATCAAAGAAGCTTCAAATTAATTTTCCTCAAACATGAAAGTTGAAGATCTTTTTCTCCCCTTTCTAACAAGTACTAGAACATCTCCATAGCATTTGTGAAACTCAACTTATGATCAAAAGACTCAAGGTTGGTTTTTAAGGTTATCACATGGTTCCATTTTTCCACCTTTTGCATTTTGGTTCAAAATGGCTTGTAATGACCTCTAATGACTCAAGTAACATTACAACATCCAAGTACACTTCATTTGGACCAGATTTGGCCTTTGAATCAATTCATTTCATGCCATTTTTCTCACTTATTTTACAAAATGCAAATTTGCAAGATGGATTGAATCTCACAAACCAATCAACCACAAGGCCCATTTCCAATTCAGATGTGATCAGCAAGTAAAATGGAGGTGAATCACACTTATTTCATGACCATGGCACGTATGGATTAGTGTGTGCATCACAACTTGCATTTTTGCAAATCACCTTAGATAGCTTTAATCAAGGGATTAACAAGACTCTAATCATGCTCAGAGCTCTAACTAAGTCTATATAAAGAGACTCACACGTTCATTTCACCCTCATGCACTCTCATTTACTCAGATTTGAAATTTTCACTCTCACTTTCTCTCCTTCGAATCTCTCTTCTCACAAGGGTTTCTGAAGATTTCTTTCCATATTCTTGATCTACACACTCCATAGAACAAGAATCAACCACTGATTGAAGCTCATACTGATGTTTTGGCCATACACGAATTTGAGTTGCTCTTCATCAAACCTCAAGATCCAGCCTGATTCAAGCTTCTATTCGCATTTATTTTGCAAATAGAGCTCAAAAGAGGAAGATCTGCACTCTTACACTGGATTTCTAGGAGTATTTTGCTTGTTTCAAGTTTCAGGTGAGTTGAAATTCATCCTCTTATTTCTTGTTTTTAAGGTGTGCATTATGTTCCTCTTGACTTGCTGAGAATTCTGATATAATTTTTGTGTAATTTGGACGTGTATCATGGTTGTATTTTGGATATGAAGTTTTTAGATCCAAACTTTTTTGCTTCGATTTGATTTATCCATGTATGATCTGTTGATTCTAATTGCATATATGAGATCCTTGTGAAATTTTGGTTAATTTGATGTACTCATGAGCCATTTCTGGTAATTTTATGGTTGGTGTTCACCGGAGAAGGAGACCGGAGCTAGGGCTCCGGCACCTAGTTCATGTTCAGTCCGGCGAGGGTTTGGAGGTGGAAATCGTAATCTCCACCCTCCTTTTTTTCAATCCAACGGTCGGTGACGTGACAGCACATTAAAATCAGGCGTGCAGGTCACGTGTTTATTTTAATTCAGTTTAAACATTGTGTGCGCGTGTGTACTCTCCTTATCATGGGCCTCTTAGTCTTGAGTGTTCGTTTGAATTACCTTGCTGATCCGTTGACTTGTTTTCGTACGTTGGATCAATCAGATGGCTTGTGTGAGTCCTATTTGTCGACTGAGTTCTATGTGGGGGTGTGTTGACTTCGCTGATGGGTCTTTTGACCTGGGCTTGATATCCACACCTCCCCCTTGAGCCCAGTTTGGTTTTGAACGTGTTTCCCTTGCTGTTTGCACCCCCTGGCTTTTATTTTCATTTTATTTTATTTAATTGTTGCATTTTCATTTTTGATTTTCAAAAATTAGTTAAATGCATCCAAAAATCCTAAAAAAAATCATGAAGCATCTTTGGAATTTTATAAAATTTTGTCAAAATTTATTTTTCCATTTTATTTTATTTTGTGCCTCTGAATTAATTGTTTGATTATTTTCTTTGTGAATTGTCTCAATTGTGCACATCCTGTCTTGTTGATTTTTGTTCTCATCATTGGTGTATGATTTGCATCTCATTCATTTTGAATCTGTTAGAGGACATGTTGAGGTCCTTAAAAATATTTTTCTCATATTTTTAAACTCTTTACATATTGCATTTTAGTCCCTCTCCTTTTCATATTGGTTCATGGTTCCTATGTGGTATTTGCCTAATTGTTTGAGGTACTTAAAGTTTGAATTTTGATGTTATCTTTTGATATGTTGTTAGTCTCTGACTTAGGTCATTAGAGTTTTAATTTCACATTTTTTTAGTGTCATTTGATATATGTTTTGCTTATTTGTGCTTAAATGATTTATGCATGACTATATCTTGACATCTCTTAACCCTATTTGCTTTGCCATGCCTAATTGATTGAGTTTCTTTATGATTCTTTGCATGAGCATTTGATATGATGTTTACCCCTGGTTGAGGTCTCTTGTGACCAACTTTTTCAATTTGTGGATCATGTTTGGGTATGCTTTAGGTGCTTGAACTTTGACTTCCTTTTGTGGACTTTCTTTGGTGCATAATGCTTCATGTTTTGATCTTCTCTTGAACATGAGAATTGTTAATGATGATATGATCTTGGTTCTGACTTTTTTTCATCTTCATCTTATTTTTCTCATTTCATCTTGATATGAAGTTCATTGGTGCTTAATTGTGCATTTCATATAAGTATGCTTGCATTCTTTCATGATTACCTTTGCTTGCTTACTTGAGATGTTTTGCATGATCTTTGAGACTTGTAAGTTGGATATACTTGATATGATGTGCTTGCTGCCCTATCTTGTTTCTTATCTCATCCTTCTCTTTCTCATTCTTCTCTTTCACTCTCATTCTCCCATGAATCTCAAGACTTGTTTAAGTCTTGGATTCCTTTCCCCTTAGAGCTACCTAGTCCAACTTAATTTTTGATTAAGCTTGGAGTAGGATTAGCATTAGGTTTTAGGTAGTTGTCCCTCCTAAGCCTCACTAACCATAGGTCACCCATGCATGATAACATTAGGACTCTTAGTTTCCCTTTAGAGTTTCCTTTGGGGTCTTCTCTCTTCTCATCTCAAAATAAACTTCTTGAAAACACTTAATAAAGATAAAGTGTATTGCGCACGAGCCTTAAGCGTGGGGAATGAGAAATGAGGGGCTTCCTCTCATCTTTCTAGAGTGCTTAGCGGGCGTCCTGTCTTGGGACGATTCGTTAAGTATTCGTCCCTGTGCCTTAGACTTTGGTGCAATACATGTTGCAAAATACAAAAACAATCAAAATACTTCTTAAAAGACAAAAATGAACAATAACATCTTTCCTTCGGGAATTCTTTTCTCATCTCACTCTTGACGTACGAACGTGCTTCTCCTCGTTCTCTTGCAAGACGGTAACGCCTAAGTCTCCATTCAGCGAGCTGCAACACCTGAGCTAGAACATTAGTCGTTCCCTAAAAAACACAAACAACTCCTCCCTAGTGAGGGGAACTACGTCGCTCTGATTCTCATGCTCCCGATGAGATACGTAGGCAGTGGGGTAGGGCCCATTCGAGCACTTCTTTTATTTTCCCTACATTTGTTCTCCTTCTCTCTCCTTTCCTCTTTTCCAGTTCTCCAGCTAGCAGTTCCTTTTTCGGTATCCTTTCCTTACACCCTTTGATCGAAGCAGTAAACGTGGATCCCATCAGGTACGATGGACGCGTGGGGGTGCTAATACCTTCCCTACGCGTAACCGACTCCCGAACCCAGTTCTCTTGGTCGCAAGACCATGCTTTTCCTTCCCCTCAGGTTTACGCAGTGTTTCCTTTTCCTCTCTTGGGATAAATACACATTGCTGGCGACTCTGATTCGGTGCCACTTTCGCGTTTGTACCTGGATGAAAATCCCGGGAGCGACAATAACCAAGGCTGAGTCTCTATACACATCCAAGTTCTCAATCCTTAAGTCGATAGCTTCTTCGAGACCCATGATACAAGCTTCGTATTCGACCTTATTGTTTGTACACTTAAATGTCAGTCAGGAGGTGAAAGGAATGTGGGTACCCTGAGGTGTTATGATGATTGCCCCAATTCCGTTTCCATAATTCTTGACAGCTTCGTCAAAGATTAGTCCCCATTGGGAACCTGGTTTTGGCCCTTCACTCGGTAGCGGTTCATCGCAATCTTTCATTTTTAGATAGATGACATCTTCATCTGGGAAGTCAAATCCGACTGATTCTTGATCATCAATCGGTTGATGAGCCAAATGATCGGCTAAAATACTTCCTTTTACAGCTTTCTGAGCATGGTGCTCGATGTCATATTCCGATAGCAACATCTGCCAACGGGCAATCCTTCCCGTGAGAGCAGGTTTTTCAAAGACATACTTGATTGGATCCATTTCGGAGATTAACCAAGTAGTGTGGAAAATCATGTACTTGCGAAGACATTTGGCTGCCCAAGCCAAAGCACAACAAGTTTTCTCGAGCATAGTGTACCAAGTTTCACAGTCAGTGAATTTCTTGCTTAAGTAGTAGATGGCAGACTCTTTTCTCTTCGTTTCATCTTGTTGTCCAAGTACACAACCCATGGAGTCTTCCAAGACTGTTAAATAGATGATCAGTGGTCTTCCCTCCACTGGAGGTGACAGGATAGGTGGATTCAATAGATACCCTTTGATACTGTGGAAAGCGGTTTGGCAGTCTTCTGTCCATACGCAGTCCTGGTTCTTTTTGAGTAATTTGAAGATTGGCGCGCATGTCGCGGTCATGAGGAATATAAATCTGGAAATGTAATTCAGACATCCCAGGAATCCTCTGACTTGTTTCTCAGTCTTTGGAGAAGGAATTTCTTGAATGGCCTTGACCTTGTCAGGATCCACCTCAATTCCCTTTTGGCTGACGATGAACCCTAACAGTTTTCCTGAGCGAACACCGAACGTGCATTTGTTTGGATTCAAGCATAGTTTGTATTTTCTCAGACGCTCGAATAATTTTGACAAGTGGGTCACATGCTCCTCTTCTGTTTTAGATTTGGCAATCATATCATTGACATATACTTCGATTTCTTTATGTATCATGTCATGAAGCAGAGTAGTCATGGCCCTTTGATAGGTTACCCCGGCATTCTTCAAACCGAACGTCATTACCTTGTAACAAAAAGTGCCCCAAGGGGTGATGAAGGAAGTTTTCTCGATATCTTCTGGCGCCATTTTGATTTGATTATAGCCCGAGAATCCATCCATGAAGGAGAAGACTTTGAACTTTGCTGTATTGTCTACCAGCATGTCTATGTGCGGTAGGGGAAAGTCATCCTTTGGACTGACTTTGTTCAGATCCCTGTAGTCTACACATATTCTGACTTTTTCGTCCTTTTTTAGAACTGGTACTATGTTGGCTAACCATTGCGGATATTCTGAGGTGGCGAGGAAACCCTCGTCGATCTGTTTCTGCACTTCCTCTTTAATTTTGATGGCCATGTTCGGGTGAGTTCTTCTCAGTCTTTGATTCACCGGCAGACATTCTGATCTTAACGGTAGATGATGTTCCACGATGGTAGTATCCAACCCTGGCATGTCCTGATAGGACCAAGCGAATATATCTGGAAACTCTTTGAGAAGTTTTATCAAGTCTTCTTTGACAGTCGGACTGAGCAGTGCCCCAATCTTGACTTCTTTTCTCTCTTCTTCTGAACCCAAGTTTACTGTTTCCAACGGCTCTTTGTGAGGTTCAATGGACCTTTCCTCTTGAGACTACAGCCCTATAAACACAGAACGACGTTTATTTTTTTTATGATTTAGTCTATTATTGAAACTACAGCCCTATAAAACAAAACTTTGTCGCTTTGGGCAAAGCGAAGAGGGACATTTACAGAAAAGTGAGCCCTATAAAAACATCAATTTCACCTGGGCAGGGTGAAAGGTTAAAACAAAGATGGCAATTACTTAGACTTATGAACGACTTTCGGGACATCGACACCAACCCATTGGCGGCGAACTCCTCGGTGAATCACAAAGTTTGATACCTTCTTTCTTGGTTTGTCCTCAGAAATGGCGCTGATTTTTGGCGGAGCAGGGTCGTTTGAGTCTTCCTCCCATGCAGAGTTTTCATAGACGAACTCTTCTGTTGTATTTTGCACAGTGTTTTCATACTCAGGCGGATCTTCCCATCCAGTTGGCTGGATGTCTTCAAGCCTGATTCGAGAGCTTTCAGGAGCGGTGTACTTGACCATGAAGTCGTACTTGTCACTCAGTTGTCCTAAGGTGTCCCATACTGCAGTGGAACTAGGGGAGTCATCCCTCTCGATGACGTTGACCTCGGGAAAAGCATAGTTGATGAACTCTTGTCCTGCAATCTTTGTAGATTCATCGTTGTGCTGGATATTTTCTGAATGCCCTGAGTAATGATCCCATGATTTGGTGGGGATGCAGGTATTCTTTTCGATGATGCTCAGCTGATATGTATTGTTTGGTTGACTCTTTTGCCCTAAGTCTTCCGGGTACAGCTGCCAGATCAACAAGTCATCCTTTGGGTCATAATAGTCACAGTTAAATTTGTCTTTCATCAAAGTGCCCTCCTCTAATGAGTTTGGTGGAGCACGACATCCTTCTGGATCACAATCTTCGTACATCATCTTGACATCTGATCTTGGTATATATCTCGGACTTTGCGTGGGATAGCAGAATGGCGAAAGCGTTTCTTCCTCAGACATATAACCGTCCTCGTTGAGATAGGACTTCCACTCTTCATCTGTATCGGAGGAGTCACCCTCGTTGATGGTTTGTACTATTTGAGACACTGGGTGAAGGAAGCCTCCACTGTGGAAGAAGTCCTGAGTGGGATGAAAACTTTCGCCGTTAGTAGCAGTCTGGGTACAGGTTAAGGAAAAACCAAGACCTTTCTTTGTCTTGTTATCCGTAGGAATGACAACCTGTCCCCATCCTTTTGCGTTGTTACCCTTGATCACTTCGAGAGCGTCTTTGTATGAGGAAATCGACGTCCCTTTCTTTGATTGATTCTCATTGCTCACCGAAAGTGCTTGAAACTGAGTTCCAACAACCTCTTCTGGTTCTACACAGGATGATGATGATAAGTTGCTCACGATTAAGGCCTGCTCTTCGCATACAGTGACTAGCTTGTCATTTTTGACGAACTTTAGCTTCTGGTGAAGTGTCGAAGTGACTGCCCCTGCTTCGTGTATCCAAGGTCTTCCTAATAAATAGCTGTATGCTGCCCGGATGTCCATGACCTGGAAAGTGACTTGGAAAGTGTGAGGACCGATAGTTATGGGAAGGTCGACTTCGCCGATAACTGTTTTTCTAGATCCATCAAAGGCTTTGACGATGACCTCACTGCCTCTCATTGGAGATCCTTGAAATAATAGTCGCATCGGAGTAGATTTTGGCATAACATTCAGAGTTGATTCGGTATCTACCAGTACGCTGGCTAAAGCATCGTCCTGGCAGTTGACTGTAATGTTAAGCGCCATGTCTTGGTTTTTGCCTTTTTCCGGCAGTTCTTCATCACTGAATCCTAAATTGTTGCAGGAAGTGATGTTGGAGATGATGCTGTCAAATTGTCTTATCGTTACATCTTGTTCCACAAAGGCTTGCTCTAAGACTTTCTGTAGAGCTTCTCTGTGAGCTTCGGAACTGAGCAAGAGAGATAGGACAGAGATTCTCGAAGGAGTTTGTAACAGTTGGTCTACAATGTTGTACTCGCTTTTCTAGATGAGCTTCAGAATCTCATCGTTGTTCTTTGAAAGGTCGGGATTACTGGATTGACCGACTGGTTGATTTGGAAATTCTGTTTGAGGTTCCTTTTCTCTGGTGGGTTCTCCAACTCCTCTGTTGAAGATCCGGCCGCTCCGTGTTACTCGACTGATGTCTGCAATGTTCTCGATGGAGGGTAATAGAGTTTCCTTTCCATTTTAATTATTGTTGCACCGTATTTGTAAGGGATAGCCTTATCAGATTTGTACGACATTGGTCCCGACAGATAGGTAACCACAGGAGCCTTTTGATTTTTTTGACCATCATAGCCGGCCTCAATTGGTTCGAGGTTGAGAATCTTTCTACTATCAAGAGGGACTCTTGATTCATGGAGTAGAGGATTATAGTGCATACATCTTTGGCCATTTCCTGTTTAGGGATTAGGACAACGTCTTTGCTTTGATCAGGAAGATAGTCTTGCATTACGTTCATCGACCCAGAGCTTGAACATGGTCGAATCTCTTTTCGATCTACCTGACTTTGAAGAGCTGATCGCATAAGGTAGCATCCTTGGTTGTTCTCTGAGCAAACTCTACAATGCTCATAGTTGTGTGGTGGCACCCGGCCACGTCCACTTTGTATGCAGTGCAACTTCACTAGATCTGTTTCCATTGAAAGAACATCCTGACTTTGATGCCTATCAGGATTCTCATCAGTCATGATGACTTGTTGTGTGTCTTCATCCAAGTGGTTCAACAAGTGTTGAAGTGTTCTTTGGACAAGTACACATCTTTGGTCGTCTTTACGACACACTATACAGTCCTGATAATCATGTGAGGCCAGAAAACCGAGCCTGACTTATTTAGCGTGTAATTCTACCAGACTGGTATTCATTAAGCGAATATCAAAGATTTGAATCATATTGACTTGATAGTGACTTCTATCACGGTATTCCTGGATCCATCCGAGATCCATCTGATGCTGGAGGGCCTCTTGTATAAAAGAGCATCCATATTTATTTATTGAGAAAATCGGACAGGAATTATAATCGTGTTGTGGCAGATCATGATATTGGCTTTGCCTTGAGTGCATTGCCACCAAGTTAACATTCATTGCCAGAATGTTGTGGTTCTGGACAATGTAGGGATTTGCGTGATCCATATTGACCTCACGGATTCGATGATCTTGGATCCATCCGAGATCCATCTGTTCTTGTAGAGCTGATTGCACTACGGAACATCCTTGATTATTCTTTGAGCAGATATCACAATGGTGATAATTGTGAGGTGGTACATGACCGTACCCACTCTGTCTGCAATGCATCTTGACCAGATTGGTTCATAGTAGGAGTACATCGTGAATTTGATAGTTGTGGTTAGATTCTTCCTGTATCAAAATTACTGAAGTTTTCTCGTGTTGAGGTAACGGGTTCGTCTGAACATTTGGATTAGTATCTTTGAAAGATATGACCACATTCCAGACAAGCTTCTGCACATCAGACTTGAAGCTGAGGCAGTTTTCAATGTTGTGCCCTGGTCCTCCTTGATGGTAAGGGCAAGTTTGATCTGCTTTGAACCAAAAAGGTAGATTTTCCGGTACTGTAAGAGGAGACCTGGTCTGGACGTGCCCTTTGACCAGTAGTAGTAGAAACAGTTCTGCGTACAACATCGGTATAGGGTCGAACCCTGGTGGTCGCGTTGTACGGTTGTTATTGTTGTACAGTGGACGAGCCTGCTGAAGAGGTTGTTGTGTCATTTGCTGATACTATTGTTGATTTGGTTGGCACTGAGCAACCTGAGGTTGATACGTTGGAACAGGCGCAGGGTTGATAGCGGGAGTTACCACTGCTACTGGTTGATACCTTCGCCTTTGCTTTCCAAGAGAGATATTACCAATATCTTACTCTTTTTTCTTAGGGAAATCATTACCGTATCTTTTGGTATTGCTTGATGGTCCTATATCTTTGATCAGACGCCCTTCTCGGACTGCCTCCTCAAGGCGTACTCCCATGTTCACCATTTCAGTAAAGTCACTGGGTGCACTGGCGACCATTTGGTCGTAATAGAATGAGCTCAAGATATTCAAAAAGATCTTTGTCATTTATTTTTCCTCAAGAGGGGGACAGATCTGGACGGCAATTTCACGCCATCTCTGAGCATATTCTTTAAAAGTTTCCTTGTTCTTCTGCGACATGGCTCTGAGTTGATCCCTATCTGGTGCCATGTCCAGGTTATACTTATACTACTGAACGAAGGCAGCACCAAGATCTCTGAAAGTGACGATCTTAGTGCGGTTTAAACCCATGTACCATTTAAGTATGGCACCGGTTAAACTGTCTTAGAAATAATGGATCAGTAGCTATTGATTCTCTGTCTGAGTTGACATCTTTCGAGCGTACATCACCAAATTACTTTGAGGGCAAGAGTTGCCCTTGTATTTTTCAAAGTCAGGCACCTTGAATTTGTCCGGGATTTTCACATTAGGGACCAGACAATGGTCTACGGCGTCCTTTCCAAATAAATCCTGACCGAGGATGGCATACAATTCCTTCTGCATTTCCAGGAATTGTTCTTGGAACTCATTCATTCTGTCGTACATACTTTCGTTTCCACCAGAGATTACTTGTGGAATCTGTCCTTCCGGGACAGTGTGTACCACGGGTTATGGTATAGTCATTACGGTGGTGACTCTTGGTGCTTCCCTATCCTGAAGTTTGTAACCTTTAGGAGTTGCTGTCATGACTCTTGCATCCTCGCCTTCCCGAAGTTTGTAACCTTCAGGCCTAATGGTTACTGCTGCAGTTTCCGGGTCTTCCGTGACCGGCAGAATATATCCTTAAGGGATAAAGTTGATAGGCATGCCTTAGGGACGATCTTTAGGCATGTTGTACCGAGGATCATACGTCTCTACTATGGGCGTAGATGTGATCGCCGAGATCACAGTCCTTTGTTGTTGTCTCTGAGCTGTTGCCAGAGATTGCATGTCGTTGTGAAGTTTTCTCAAATCCTCCTTCAGAGTGTCGATTTATTTTCTTAGCTCTCTGTTCTCTTCCTCGAGATCGTCCATTTTCTTTTGTCGATTGGCCTAAGTATTGTACGAATGAGACGGTTTGACTCTAGAATCGAGACACAGACATGAGATTCGAAGGTAAGAAGAATGCGTTATGTGAGAATGATGAATGAAATGATATATTTATTATTTTTTGTTCAAAAGAAACTTCAACAATTGGATTGCAAATATCATACAGTGGGGAGACCCCGTTTTATTGAATTTTGAAAGATTGCGGAAATGGAAATACAGTATTTTACAAAGTACTGTAAAAGGAAATGTCTAAACTTATGGATCTTGAGTCCTCTCTGAGGAGAGCTCAGGCGCTGGTTATGCTATTTTCCTTTTCTTTGACCGGGGCTCTTGAGCCGTTGTCGGGTTGTCAGTCCTTTGTCAAGTGAAATGAGCGAGCAAGTTTCTTCGGTCTTCTTGATTTTCTACAGCATGTTGCTCTAATATCATAATCAGAGCATCCTTTTCTTTTAACAGTTGCTGAATTTTGGTACACTCCACATTGAGAATACGGTACTTGTTCTTCCAAGATTTCTTTTCCCGTCGAACTTTATTGAGAGTGACCTAGAGTTTTTCCGCATTAGACATAAAATAAAGGACAGATTCCTTTAGCGGAAGAACTTCTTGACGAGGGTAAGGCATCCTCAGCTTGAGAGCTCTAGTTTGTACCTAGTGGAGGTAAGGTTCCACAGAGACACAGTCTGGTTTTCCTAGAGACTCTCGTCTTTTCCTTGAACATGTTTCCAGGCATGCACTATTTCCGTCTTTAGTGCCCTGTCATTTTCTCCTTCCTTGAAGAAAAGACCTTCCAGATGAACATTACATGGGATATGCCTCATCGGGTATCCGAGTTGACGGCGAACTAAAATTGGATGATAGTTGATTCCTCCTTTAGTTCCTATGAGGGGTACATTAGGGAAGTTTCCACATTTGTCAATGATCCTTATCCCGTCATAGATTCGATTGTACCAATCTATGTCAGAGTTGGTAAGAGACATGATTCTCTGTGACCAATGTAAAGTACTCTTATGATCCCAAAAAGCAGCAGACTTAGGTAAATGGGAAGTGAACCATTTGTATAGCAGGGGTACACAGAAAGTGATCATTCCTCCGCTGTACAAATTCCTTAAGTGTACAGAATGATAAGCATCTGCGAGCAAGGTTGTTACAGGGTTTCCAATCAGAAATATCTTAATGGCATTGGTATCGACGAAGTTATCGATGTTGGGAAAAAGGAATAACCCATATGTGAGCAGAACAAAGATATCTTCGAAAGCATTAACGTTCTCTACGCTGGCAAAGTATAGGGCTTTCTCTACCAAAAACTTGGCCGGTAAACCTTGGATTCCTTCCTTAGTGGTCATATGAGTCCTGACTTCTGACTCGTCCAAATAGATTGCTTTTGCAATGGTTTGATCCTTTGGATTTTCTTCCAGTCCAGAAAAGGGAGCTTGGTCAGTGATGGGTAAATCAGTCAGGTGAGAGTACTCCTCCAGTGTTGGTGCTAGTTGATAATCCGGGAATGTGAAACAGTGATAAACTGGTTTGTAGAATTGAATCAGCGTAGACAGGATTCCTTCAACTACATGGACCCTTAATAGAGACAACAACCCTCAGTACTTAAATCTGAAAGCATCAGGGTTGGTGATCATCCTTGCCAACCCCCTTAAACCCTCTAGTTTTGGAGCCTTGAAGGTGTACTTGTGCGTCTTCCTTCTACCAAAATCCAAAACACAATCATTCTCTCTGATATTTGCAATCGTTGTTTTAGTTTAATTTGAAAAAGAGAGAAGAGAAAAGAAGATATGTTCTTTGTTTAAGAGTTTTTTAAATGAATGCATGAATGAAGCACACAAAAACAAAGAAAAAACATGGGTTCAAAGGTTCAACGTCACGAGCATGGAGTCATGGCTCTACCCATCCCTAAAGGTTGTACTATGGTGAATTTTTGTACCTGTTCTCAAAATCATTGACCCCCTTGGGATAACAACAGCAAGCTGGTTCACTCGAGCGAGTTGTAGCATCTTAGGATAACCTCAATTGAGTGTAGTATCGCGTGACAACTATTTCCAATAGCTACCGCACTACCAAATAGCCACATGGTTACTGTCTAATAAATTCTCAGTTTCACGGATACCACATTGGGACAATCTGACTTCACAACGGAGTCGTTAAGCATTAAATCCGCAAAGGGTATCTCCACTGATTTGATGGTCTACCGGGGCAGCTTATTCGGGATTCACTCCCTGTAAGACCGTCCGTATATGCCATCACCTATCTTAGGTATCACTCAAACTTTCCACATGCGACATCACTCGCATTCCCATTAGCAGAAAAATAAAACACGGATATCAAGTAGAAAAAGCAGTGTATATATATAGTATGATTCCTAAAACTAACATCCTAGACCTCTTAGGAATTCTAGTCTAAATCTTAAACAGACAAAACAATGTCCCCAGCAGGGTCGCCATTTTTCTGTAGCGTGCGATTTTTGTTGGTGGCGCGACCACCTTATCGCACAGTGGGTGTTTTCTCCTCACAATGAGGGGAGTGGGGTGCTACTTTCTGATTTCTTATTTATCCCGTAAAGCTGAAAGGGAAAGGGAAGATATCTCAAACTAACCTTGCACGCGAATGTTTAACTGAACAAACGCTTAAAGAGATTCGGGGAGTTCGGGGTCAGGTTATACAACGGGGAGTTGTCAGTTACCCATCCTATATGTGGTTATCCACAGGTTGATAGTTTTAGGTTCCGCTTTGTACTTGATGGTGTTTATCTGTTGATGGGTTAAGGAAGTTTGTTTTTTGGGAGATATGAGTGAGAGAGTTTTTTGATGATTTTGGTGAGGTATTGGACCTCAGTTTTGATTGGTGTGAAGGTACTGGACCTAAAGTTTTCGTTTGGTATGCTCACTAAGATTTCGCAATCTTATGCCTACGTATTCTCATTTAAAGAAACAGGGAAATCAGAGCAATCGTAGTTCCTCCTATTCTTTGGGAGGAAAAAGATGTTTTGGTGTCTTGTTCAAAGCCCAAGATTGAAGCTAAAAGGTTTATTTGTGTCTTGTTCAAAGCCCAAGATTGAAGCTAAAAGGTTTGACTGAGAGAGAATTTGTCATCTCTAAAGGGAGACATCTCGTCTGTTTATCACAACTGTTGGGTGACTGTTTATAAAGGAGGATTACTTTAACTAGGATATGTGAATCCAGTAATGCCATAACTTCCTTTATAGGGGATTTGTCCTGAAGGAGGAAACTTAGACTCAGTGTTGAGCAATGCCATTTTTCCTTAGGAGTTTTCCATACTAAGAGAAGGACAGTGGTGTGGATGTAAATAATCCAGAGGCTTGCCGTCTATAGCAATTAGATGAAAGAGAGGATTTTTACCAAGATACGAGATGGGCGACAACTTGGATTTTTTGAATCAACAAGTGTACCACTTACAACAGTTATTTGGGATTAGGGTTTGTTTGATTTATTTGTTTTGATGTGTGATAACACAGAGAAATGTCTTTCTACAGAGAGATTTTGATTTCCTCTGAGGGGATGTTGATTTTTGTGTGCCTTGATCAAAGCCCAAGGTTGAAGCTAAGAGATTGATTGACTCCACTGGGGAAGTGTAGCTAGCGATTTTGGACGTGGTTCTTAAGCATTGTCGCTCTCTTGGGGTTACTACAGGCCGATTCATTTTTTATCCTATTAAAGCTGATGAAGGAAGGGAAATAGATGTCTCCAATTAACCCTGCTTGCATTCCGAGTTTAAACAGCGGTCTGTTAGGTTACGGGTGCTATGTGGTAGTGGGGCCTCTCTTGTATTATTTTGACAGAATGACGGGTTTATTCTATGGTCAGGAAGTTTAGGACTGATGTGGGATTTAGTGTTTTTATTTAGTGTGCTCGCTAAGATTTTTCTTTCAATCTTATGCCTACGTATTCCCGTTTACCGAAACAGGGAAATCAGAGCGTTCGTAGTTCCTCCTATTCTATGGGAGGAAATGGTGTTTTGGTGTCTTGTTCAAAGCCCAAGACGTGAAGCGAAAGGGTAGTTTATATCTTGTTCAAAGCCCAAGATATGAAGCTGAAGGTGGTTTGTATCTTATGTAATACCCCAAAATTTGCTCTCTCTTTTGTCATCATAGCATAGCATTATCATATATCATATCATATCCATCTCATTAGCATTGCATTGCATCTTTAACATAGAAAAATGAAGCATAGCATCCCTCTTACCATCAAGGCATGTGATCAGGGGGAAAGGTGGACAATCAAGGAATAATTCAAAGCACAAGGGGTCAATCAAGTTGTCTCAGGGCAAGCCAAGAGGTCTTTCATGTCTCATATTATCTCAATTGATCATCCAAAGCCTCAAGAAAAGGAGATTCAATAAGAGATTGAAGCATTACATCCTTCACTATGCAAGAGGTCCAACAAATTGAAGGAAAACCCTCAAAAGGGATAGCTCATTGGTTCAAAATCACCCTCAAGTGGCATATCTCATCATCCTTTAAGAGGATACACAACATACTCTGAGGAATTTGAAATTGAAGACTGCATTTTTACCTCCTAACCAGAGCGGGCCAAAATTAGGGTTTGACCTAAAATCAGGTCATCTCTGACTTTTTGGACAAAACTTGATGTCATGGTATTCTACATGTCCTTAAGTGTATGGGTGTGGAGAATTGCCTCTCAATTGGTTTTGGAAGTGGTTCAATTGGAAGAAAGATAAAAAATCAGGGAAATTGGGGCTAAGTCAAATAATCAGAGGAAAAAGTCAACTCTTGACTTTTTGAGGCCAAATTCATGAAATTCATGTTATATGTGTCCAACGTACAAAATTTGATCAAGAAACGCCAAAGGGATCATGGAAAAATCAAGGTTTTGAAGAGTTGCAATTTTTGGAAGAAGTAGGGTTACTAAATAAGGCAAGTTTTGGCCATTTTGCATCAGACTTTGAACCAAGGCCATTCAAAATTGAAGCATCAAATGAAAATTCCACTCGGCCACAACAAAAGATCTTGTTTCAAGCTTCAAATCCATGTGTATAACATCTCTATTGGATAAAAATTGAGTGAGATATGATTGATCAAAGTTGGAGCAAATTAGTTCCAAAACCATGTCATGACCAAGTCTTGCCAAGCCCACGCGCCATCATTTTTACAAATAGGTGGTGTGTCAAATGTTCACCCATTTTTCTCATGGTTAGAGGCCTCATATGAAAAACTTGTCAACATCAAAATTGTTCCTTGCAATGCCCTCTTCAATGTTCATGTTGGACAAAATTTCATTTGATCAAGCTATGAGGTAGAAATAATGGCCTCAAGTTATGGTGATCTTGCTGAAATTCCATGCCATGCTTGCCTTGCCAGCCAACCTCCTTGCCACGCTCTCATATCAGTTCCACACCTTTGTGTTTCAATCCATTTTCCAACCTCTTCCATACCTCATTTCAACTCATTTTTCACACCAAACATGTTCTCCAATATCTCTTCTTTCCAATGACTCACAAATTTCATGGTTTCATACATTATAATGAGAGAATTCCACTTCCAAAGATGATGTATTGAGTATGTTTCAAGCTGCTAAAACCAGAAAAATAAATAATGATATTGTTGATTGTCTCAGCATTCACACATTTGTTGCTCATAATATCCAACCATTGCTACATTAAGCCAAGCACACTTCACCTATATTCACCATGGCACGTGCCTTGCATGAAAGTAGAAGGAACAACTTGCTGAGCAAGTTTCTGCTACACAAGCCGTGCCATTTCACTTTCTCTTTACCTCCACCATAGCTTATCATAAGTCACTATCACCTTATCATTTCTCTCCCTAACTAAGTTGACTCAGTTAGTTAGGGATGACTCACCTAAACTCCACTCGGACTCAGTTAATTCACCCATTTAACCATGGTTAAAGCAACTTATAAATAGCAAGCTTCACTCACATTTCAATTTTCAACTTCATTTCTCACTTTCACTCCAAAACTTTCTCTACTTTCTCTCTGATTCTCTCACTCTTTTTCATCAATCTCTCAAAACTTCTTCTCTGAATGCACGAGATTTTCATCTGCTTCATCTTTATCATCATCAATGGAACATGATTGAATACACACGATTTCCTCAAGTATACTTCAGCAAGCTTTTAATCTCTTTGCTCTCAAGATATTGCATTTATTTTGCTTAGTTTTGAAGCTCCAAGGTTGAAGAGCAAGTGTTTCCTCTGGTTTTCTCAAGAACCTTCAAGAGCTGCAAGTTCAGGTTCTAAATCTCTCAAACATTTCTCTCACTTCTCATGGTTTATCTTGTTGTTTTCATGATGATTTGAGCTTAATAGAAGCATTTGAACTTTGGCTAGTTGATAGAGCTTCTTAGAAGCTTAGATCCAAAAACTTAGGGCAATATGTTTGTGTTTGTTTCTTGCTGTATGTGAATGGTTTGATGATTTCATTGGTGGATTTGGAACGTGCGTGATTTCCTCTTCATTTTGGTATAACATTTGTGAAATTCAGGGAAAAATAAAGTTGCAGACGGTGGTACGTGACCGGAGAGGGTGACAGGAGGTCCCTCTCCGGCCGGTAGCTTTGTTCTAGGGTTTCATGGCCAGTTTGAATGTCAGCCGTTTGATTTTGTTGATCAATGCTCCAAAATGTGCCAGCACATTAAAAACAAGCGTGCTCCTCACGTGATTTTTTCTGATTTTCATTTAAATGTTTTGTGGCGCAGTGCATGTTAGTTAATACGTTCCCTCACGCATGTGCTTTGATCTTGTTTACTTTGACTGCTTGGTTGACTTGACCAGATCCAAGGGCATGTATTGTTTTGACTTTGTTTGATTGAGAGTGCACTCTTGTTGTTGTGGAGCGCGCGCTTAATGGACTTAAGACAATTGATATTTGCACCTCTCATTTCCAAGGCCCAAACGTGTTGAACTGATTAATTGCTATGCATGCACCCCCTGCTTGTTTTCTATTTCATTTTATTTTTTTTCATTTTATGCACGTTTCAATTTTAATTTTTAAAAATACAAAACAACATTATAAAATTCTAGATAAATTTATGAGTGTTATTAAGACATTTAGGAAATTTTTGATATTTTTATTTCATGATTTTATGACATTCTTACCCCTGGTTCATATTTTCTTTTGAATTTCCTTTTGTATGCATTCCAAATGTGATACATAAGTTTGTATAATTTTGTTCTTGCTCATTACAAACTGTTTTGACATGATCCTTTTTGAATTGATTCATTAATACATTGAAGCATGTTAGATGATTTTTGTTTGATTGTTTAGATCACTTTATGACACATTTTGATGCTTATCTTTGCACCACTTTGCATGATGTTCTAACTTGACTTAATTGCTTTGTTTGAAGTCATTTTGCTCTGAATTTTTGCATGCTATCTTGATGTATGATTCACCTCTGACTTAGGTATTCACATACCATGCTTGCATAATTTTCATAAGTCCATTTGATTTTTTTTTGATGCATTGCATTTGAAACATAATACATGTCATATTATTACAACTTTGGTGCATGTTTACATGAATTCTTTTGTGCATATTTGTATAAGCATTTGCATATTTGTATGAGCTATTGTATGATATTATAGGTCCTTGATGTATATTGTAGGTCATCTTTACATGTTCATTTTAACTTGAATTTTGTGCATCTTTAACATGTAATTGGTTGCACTTTCTTTTGAACTTTCATTTCAATTCTTCTTTTATTACTTCTTGATTGTCTTGGATGTGGGTTCATGAATACTTTTGTGATGTTTATAGACCATTTTACATTTAGTTTCAATTCTGATTTTTGGATTACATGTTCCATTTATGCATGTTCTTTTCATTTCTTTTCATCTTTCATCTATCCTTTCTTATGGTAACATGTTTGAATGTTATGGATGATGATTGTAGCTTGTATTAATTGTTTTTTACTTCCTATACATGTTTCATTGTTTACTAACCATGTAGGGGCTTTGGTAAGTTGAATTTGAGTGTGGATAAGGAATCCACATTTAAACTTCTTTCCTTTCATCTTTTACAATTCAATTTTGTGTTTTGTTAAGCACTTATGTGCTTTCTTTGATTAACTCATTACTTTCCCTTTTGGGTTACAATTCATCTTCTACTTTAGAAGTGAATTGTTTAGCCCATTCTTTGTTTGGACTTTAGGTTAGGAAACCTCATAAACCATTAGGATCACTCCCTTAACTAATCAATTAGGATTGAGTCTTAGTCCACATAGATTCTTACCTTTCTTCCCCACTTGAGTCTTTCATCTTCTCATCTCAAAGAAAATTCAAAACATCTAATAAAGGTAAGCACTTATTGCATTTAGGCCTTTCATATAAAGAAAAGATTATAAGGGGTCTTCTCTTATAATCTTTAAATGTGTAGCATATGGCCCATCTTGGGTCAATGTGTTAAACATTTGATCTTGTATGAGGGATTTAAATGCAATACTTGTTGAAGGTACAAATAATAAAAAACACTTCTTCATTTCATAATCAACAAAAACACTTAATAAATACAAGTATGCTAGTGTGTTTGAACCTTGATAATTGGAACTAAGTGTGAGGGTCTTCTTCACCCTTAGTGTACTTTCTTACCCATTCCATCTTGGAATGTGAGAATGTATACATTCCAATGACTAAGAGTTAGATACACTATCATATGCAAACAAATGGAAAAAAAGACTTTTAAAACACTTCAAACAAACAAACATTTCTTTTCTCATCTCTTGCATTCCAGTCTTAAGGACTCATCACGTCCGTCCTACCGCAAACAGGTAACGCCTAAGTCTCCATACAGCGAGCCGCAACACCTAAACTGCTGGGACGTGTACTCTGACGTTTCCACTAAAAAACACAAACAATCCATCCCTAGTGAGGGGAACTACGTCACTCTGATTCTCATGTTCCCGATGAGATACGTAGGCAGTGGGGTAGGGCCCATTCGAGCACTCCTTTTATTTTCCCTACATTTGTTTCTCGTTCCTTTTCTCTTTCCATTCTTTTTCCAGTTCCTTTTCCAGTATCTTTCCTTACACCCTTTGATCGAAACAAGCAAGCGTGGATCCCATCGGGTACGATGGACGCGTGGGGTGCTAATACCTTCCTCGCGCGTAACCGACTCCCGAACCCAGATCTCTTGGTCGAAAGACCATGCTTTTCCTTCCCTTCAGGTTTATGTAGTGTTTCCTTTCCCTCTCTTGGGATAAATACACATTGCTGGCGACTCTGTTTCGGTGCCACTTTCGCGTTTGTACTAGGATGAAAATCTCGGGAGCGACAGCTGGCGACTCTGCTGGGGAAGAGATTGGCCTATTGCTGGTCCATCCTAAGCGAGTCAATCCTAGCGCTTGTTTGCTTTTCTTTCATTGGGTGTTTACTGTTGTATTATATTTGCTGTTTACTGTATTTTATTACTTGTACCATATTTACAGCATGTTAGCATTTACATTATATATATTATACTGTGTTGCACTGTTCTGTCTGTTTTGGCGGGATGGGATTTCTGAGAGATGAGCCCAGTACACATGCTCTAGTATACACCTAGAGTTAGAGTGGAGAGTAGTGGGACCTACGTGCCATCTGTGTACGTTGGGTAATCACGAAATTCACAGCTAGACGAGGCTATCTTGGGACCCATCATGGCATACGCATCTTGTGTATTCCATGATGTCGATCTAGAGAGCTGTCGACTCTAGTGACCGATCATGAGGACCATAGTGGAAACATCCCTCTTTAGTGGTGACAGTGGCAGACTACATTCTGTAGCAAACCCACTCGCACCCGAGGGGCCACTTTGGTACTTGCATAGGATGGCCTTTATTTTCTAAGGTGAGTCAGTGGACGACCTCTTTGATTGGCATAGCATTGTATCCTACGGGCTGAATGTGCTATCGCTTCTCAAACCTCCGAAGCTGACAAACCTTGTTTTCTAGGAACCACACGTGAGTATGGGTGGGATGTTTACAGGTTTGCAGGTAACCCAGCCTCCTACATACCTTATTTGTGATCCTATGATTATTACAGACAGTGTATCCTATGACAGTGGTTTGAGTATTCATCTCAGATATATTGCCAGATTCAGTACAGAGACACAGTGCACACAGTTCAACACAGACACAGACACCTGGATACTTGATCACATGCCTTTTGCATTTGCATGCTCATATCATAACAGGTTATGTTTGTCATTTTCAGGTACCTACCATATTGTCTAATTCCAATCATGAGTTTCCAAGAGGTTGAGGTTAAGAGGAAGAATAATGTGTCATATAAATTCCCTGATCCTAAGCTGGGTTTATTGAACAAGATGATAGGTATGGCTGATTCTGGTGTTCTCAGCACTTTTCAGAAGGAATATGGAGAGCTGATTAAAATGGTATATGCATTCACAAAGTATGAGAAGGATGGGTTGCACACTTTCTTACAGTTCTATAAACCATCAATGAGATGTTTCCTGTTCCCTGACTACGTCTTGATGCCTACTTTGGAGGAATTCTCATTTATTTTGGGAATTCCAGTCACGTCTTCTATACCGTAGTTTTCTGGAGGTGCTCTTACCCTTGAAGTAATCGCTGTTGTTCTACATCTGGACTTGTTTGTTGTAAAAAGTGGCCTGAGTAAACTCAAAGAAGATGAAGGATTTCATTTGGAGTTTCTTTTCCAACAAGCTCAGGAGGCTGCCAAGGCTAGAAACTGGACTACTTACAATGCTGTGTTAGCCCTTTGTATCTATGGTTTGGTGCTTTTCCCCGGTCAACCTGACTTTGTTGATATGCAGGCGATGAAAGTGTTCGTTTCGAAGAATCCGATTCCTACATTGCTAGGGGATTTTTATTACTCAGTACACTACAAAAATGAGAAGGGAAGAGGAAGTCTGGTTAGTTGCTGTACCCAATTGTTATGTCATTGGCTCTTCAAACATTTACCTCGAACTGGTGCTTTCGTGGAGACTAGTGAGACAATGAAATGGTCCAAAAGATTGATAGGTTTGACTGCCAATAATATCATTTGGTTTGATCCCAAATTGCTGACAATAGAGCTTACTGTTAAATGTGGAAGTTTTCCGAATGTGCCTTTACTTGGAAGAAGAGGTGGGATCAATTACAACCCGGTGTTGGCTGTTAGACAATTTGGTTACGCTTCGAGAAATCCTCCTGCTGATGAAGAGATTAGTGCTTCTCTGTTTTTCGTGGGAACCAAGAATGAAAGGGTGCCAGAAGTAGTAAATGCCTGGAAATTTAGGCAAAGAAAGGGAAAGTTAATGTTCGGCAAAGGAGACTGTAGATCATACCCTGACTACGATGCTTGGGTTGAGATGAAGGTCAAAGAGCTGTTACTACCCTTTTCAAGAGAGATTCTCTTATGTCCAAATCAACACTCCATGGTGCCGGCTGAAGAGTGCGAGAAGTGGAAGAAAATGGTTAAAGAGTTGCAGATAGAGAACTCTGGAATGAGCAGATGTCTTCAGAAAGCTTTGGCTGACAACAAAGAGTTGGAAAAGAGAGCATTGAAAGCAGAGAAAATATTGGCAGACAAAGAAGAAGATTTTAATGATAGAGCTCGGTATTTCCGGAAGCTGACTTTAGGAGCAGATGATACTAGCCAGGCTCACAAGACTACAAAACAGGCTTTAGCCCAAAGCAGGGATTCATTAGCTAAACTTCATCAAGCTTGGGATGAGGTCAGACTTGAAAACTCTGAATTGCTGACCCAGTAAAAAGACAAAGATGATGAGCTGAAGAAAGCACATGAAGCAAGAAGAAAGTATCGAGAGGATCTTGACAAAAGTCAAGAGCAGGTAAGGAACGCTGAGGATAAGCTGAAAATTGCTAACAAAGAGCTTGAAGATGTCACGGCAGATTTGAAGCTGGTTAAAATTCAAGCTGGAATTAAGAGGCGCAAAGGAGCCAATGAAGATGAAGCCTTGCTGATGCACATGGGGTCACTAACTGATGCATTGGAAAAAAGGGACGTCGTAATCAAAGAGCTGATTGAGAAGCCACATCATCAGCGTACCCGCATCCTGTTCGAAGAGATTAAGTATTCCAGCCAGAAGCTGAAGGACGTAGAGCTATCAGATTAGTGATTTTTGTCATTTCTTTGTAATTTGCAATGGTTACCATCAGAATTGTTGATGGATCCATTTGACTGCTTGTTTCTTATTCTGTTGCCGAAACGATGACAAATGTACTGGAAAACTTTTGGGAATTTGTATGAAATGAGCTATTTCTGTTCACAATTTCTGGTCTTCAGATATATGTGATGTGATAGGTTATCTGCACACTGGCACACTACAAAATCACTATTTCTGGTCATCAGATATTGGTGGTTGGCGTATATGAGTATCTCTTCAAGGCAAAACTCACTAATCATGATTTCTGGTCGTCAGAAATTCGTGGTTACGATTGGAATCAGGATATGAAAGTATCTTGAAATGACAAATATAACTGTGCATTTGCATTTGCATAGCATATCATTTTGCATTACAGATTTTCTTTTTTGCAGGCACCTGCTAACCTTTATTTGGTTTTCAGGCACGATAACTGATACCCCAGTTCATCGATATTCTACCCGACGCAATCAAGCCAGAGTTATGGAGCAAGTTCAGACTGAATTAGCTGATTTGAGGGGAAGGATGGAACAGTTCATGAATCTTATGCAGGGGATCGCTCAAGGTCAGTAGGAGCTGAGGGCCGGTCAGGAAACCATGAGGGTTGGTCAGGATGCCATGAGAGCCACTATTCATAGGCTGGAGACTGAAATCCCAAATCGCAATGTGCGCACTCCCCCTGTTGGCAACATCCCCACTGGTGGGGTACACCTGGGATTGGATAATAACGGTTTGGAGGATGGTCAAGAGGACCAGTTCACCACATTCAACAACGACATGGGTTTCCACAATGAAGACCGGAAGTATGAAGGGTTAGATGAAAGACTCAGGGCTATTAAGAGCCAGAATCCTCTGGGGATTGACGTAGAGGACATGGGTCTCGTACAAGGTGTGAGAATCCCTCCCAAGTTCAAGCTTCCTACCTTGGATAAGTACAACGGCAGTACTTGTCCCAAAACACATTTGCAAGCTTACAATCGCAAGATTGCCGCTTATACTGAAGACCAAAAGCTCTGGATGTATTTCTTCCAGGATAGCCTGTCAGGCGCTTCCCTGGAATGGTACATTAAGCTAGACAGGGTTCATATAAAGAGCTGGAAAGATTTGTGCGCTGCGTTTCTGAAGCAGTATCAATATAACTTAGATATGGCACCCAATCGTACTCAACTGCAGAGTATGACTCAAGATCAAAAGGAGGGCTTTAAGCAGTATGCACAAAGATGGAGAGAATTGGCTGCTCGGGTTCAACCACCTTTGGCTGACCGTGAGATGGCTGATTTGTTCATGAGTACACTCCAGGGGCCGTATTTGGATAGATTGGTTGCGTGTCCTTCCACAGGGTTTGCCGATATTGTTATTGCTGGGTAACGAGTAGAGAGTCTACTGAAGTTGGGAAAGATCCAAGACGTCAGTGGGACTGGTGCTTCGAGTTCAAGGAAACCCTTTGCTAATGGACCAAGGAAAAGAGAAGGGGAGTCCAGTGCTGTACATAGAGGAACGGGCAGAGGCAGGACATAATCCTATCATCAGGTGGACGCTGTAACCATTCCGGTTCCAGCAGGACAGCAAGCTCCAGATCAACAAGCTCGACCCCGATTCCAGACTAATAGAACAAGGGACCGTAAGTTTGATCCCTTGCCTATGACATATGCTGCTTTGTTGCCACAATTTCTCAAAGAGAAGTTGGTCGAACTCCGGACTATGAGGCCGTCAAATACTGGAAGATTGCCTCAAAATTATGATGCCAATGCTCGATGTGAATTTCATTCTGGTGCGCCAGGTCACTCGATAGAAAAGTGCTGGACTTTTCATCATAAGGTTCAGGACCTGATTGACGCAAAAGCTATTAATTTCTCTAAGTCGCCTAATGTTCGTGATAATCCAATGCCTCATCATGGAGATGCAGGTGTGAGTGCTATTTCTGATGGTGAGAAATTGAATTTGATTACTGATGTTAATTTGGTAAAGACTCCGCTGTTGATTGTAAAAGAGCGTTTGTTAAAAGGAAAGGTATTTCCTGGATGTGGCTCTGATTGTGAGGATTGTTCGAGACAGATTAATGGCTGCAGCAAGTTGAGAGCTGGACTGCAGGATCTTATGGACGAAGGAAGCCTTCAATTTGATAAGGTAGAGAAGGAAAAAGATGTTTCTGCCGTTACCATTTATTATAATCCAGTTGAAATACCGGTGCCTGTTGAAGCTCCTGTTGCTATGCCGGAGAGGCCGAGACCAGTTACGATTATAGTTCTTGAATCTGCTTCTTATGTGTCTAATCGGGCGGTTCCATGGCAATATGGAACTAACACTCATCAAGGAGGAAATCAACAGAAAGTAGAGGCTGCTATCGGTACCAGTGTTGAGAATGTCAGTGGACCAAGTGGTTTCACCAGAAGTGGTCGACTGTTTGCTCCCCAGACTCTAAGGAGTGATAAAGAAGCTGAAGCTGCTGCAAAGGCGAAAGGGAAACAGGTTGTTGTCGACAAGGTGCCTGTTCAGGAAGAGGGCCCTAAAATCAATTTTGATAGTGATGTTGAGGAATTTATGAGGATTATCAAAAATAGCGACTACAAGATCATTGATCAGCTTAATCAGACACCCTCTAAAATCTCAATATTATCCCTGTTAATGAGTTCAGACGCACACCGGGCCGCTTTGTTGAAAGTTCTGAATATGGCATATGTTCCCCATGAGATTACGGTGAATCAGTTGGAGGGAGTAATTTCTAATGTCAATGTGAGCCACGGGCTGGGGTTTACGGATAGGGATCTGACTCCAGATGGACGTAATCACAATAAAGCGTTGCACATCACACTTGAATGCAAAGGAGCTATTTTGTCGCATGTGCTGGTCGACACAGGTTCTTCATTGAATGTGCTACCCAAAAAGGCTCTGATGAAAATCGAAGTAGATGGATTGATTCTTAGACCCAGCGATCTGATTGTGAGAGCTTTCGATGGATCCCAAAGATCGGTGTTTAGGGAGGTAGAATTACCAATACAGGTTGGTCCACAGATATTCAAGACAATCTTTCACGTTATGGACATTCAGCCTGCTTATAGCTGTTTGCTGGGCCGACCATGGATTCACGCAGCAGGCGCAATGACCTCCACACTGCATCAGAAGCTCAAATACGTGTTCGAGGGTCAAGTGGTCACCGTTTGCGGGGAAGAGGATATATTTGTGAGTCATCTATCCACTTTCAAATATGTGGAAATGGATGGAGAGATTCACGAAACCCTGTGCCAGTCTTTTGAAGCCCTGAATATCAACAAATTCCCGGAATCTACTGCAGCATCAGTGGTGTCAAATGTGCCAGTGGGGCCGAGTACATCAATTGTGTCCTACAAGCAGGCTAGAGAGGTGGTTGAAAGCGGAAATGCCCAAGGTTGGGGTAAAGCTATTGACGTGTTCGTGAAGGAAGATAAGTTCGGCATTGGATACCAACCAGTCCAGACGCCAGTTCCCCGATTCCGTGGGCCAATCACTTTCAACAGTGGAGGAATTATCAACCCTAATCAATCCTGCTCAGCAATAGAAGATGAGACTGAAAGCTCAGATTACCTGGACATATGGGTGTATTCACTGGCTCCGGGCGAGGCATTGCAAAATTGGTCTAGTGAAGAAGTCATTCATGTTGTACACCATTCAGAGTAATAATTCTTGTCTTTCATAATGCATAAAGTCCCACGCTCTGCCCAAGGCGTGTGGATCCATTTGTAGGGCCACCATATTTTCTCATATAATGTTCAAACATCAATAAAGAGGACATTTTTGCTTACAAATTTGTGTTCCTTTATTTCTTCTTTATTTTTATTTTTGCACAAAAAAAAATAAAAAAATGACAATGCACTTTCTTTTCTTTTGTTTTCAAGCAAAAATAATAATCTAAAATAAAGCACCAATCCAATCATGCAGACTTGATTCTGTAGATTCCTCTGAAAGTGATTCTGTTATGCCCACGTATGATTTCGACAATCCAATTTATCAAGCCGAGGAGGAAAGTGATGAAGAATATGAACTCCCAGAAGAATTGGCTAGATTGTTGAAACAGGAAGAGAAGACCATTCAGCCTCATCAGGAAGATCTTGAGATTATCAATATTGGTTCAGAGGAAAGCAAGAAAGAGATCAAGATCGGTGCAAATCTGCGGGCTGATGTAAAGCAAGAGCTGATAGTCATGCTACGTGAATATGTTGACATTTTTGCTTGGTCATATCAAGATATGCCAGGTCTAAATACAGACATAGTTGTGCATAGACTACCATTGAAAGAAGTCTGTCCACCGGTCAAGCAGAAGCTGCGCAGAACAAAACCATGGCTTTGAAGATCAAGGAAGAGGTACAGAAACAGTTGGATGCAGGTTTTCTGGCAGTAACCAACTATCCTCCCTGGGTGGCCAATATAGTACTTGTGCCGAAGAAAGATGGCAAGGTTAGAATGTGCGTGGATTACAGAGATCTCAACAGGGCGAGCCCTAAAGATGACTTTCCACTCCCTCATATTGATGTGCTGGTTGACAATACTGCCTAGTTTTCAGTGTTCTCATTTATGGATGGATTCTCCGGGTACAATAAGATAAAGATGGCGCCTGAGGACATGGAGAAGACGACATTCATTACCCCGTGGGGTACCTTCTGTTATAAAGTAATGCCTTTTGGGTTGAAAAATGCAGGGGCAACTTATCAAAGAGCAATGGTGACGTTATTCCACGATCTAATTCATAAAGAGATCGAGTGCTATGTGGATGACATGATTGCTAAATCAAAGACAGAAGAAGAACACCTTATTAACTTGAAGAAGTTGTTTGAGAGGTTGATGAAATTCAGGTTGAGACTGAATCCTAACAAGTGTACTTTCGGCGTACGGTCCGGAAAATTGCTGGGTTTCATTGTCAGTGAAAAAGGAATAGAGGTTGATCCTGCTAAGGTGAAAGCTATACAAGATATGCCTGTACCGAGAACCGAGAAAGAAGTTCGCGGCTTTCTAGGGAGATTGAACTACATTTCAAGGTTCATATCTCACCTAACTGCCACCTGCGAACTGATATTCAAAATGCTAAGAAAAGATCAAACAGTCAGGTGGAATGATGATTGTCAAAATGCATTCGATAAAATAAAAAGATATTTGCAGGAACCTCCTATTCTAATACCTCCAGTTCAAGGGAGACCGCTGATTATGTACTTGACAGTGCTCGAAGAATCCATGGGTTGTGTTCTCGGTCAACACGACGAGACAGGTAGGAAAGAACATGCTATCTACTACCTGAGCAAGAAGTTTACAGATTGTGAATCGCGTTATTCAATGCTTGAGAAGACATGCTGTGCACTCGCATGGGCCGCTAAGCGATTAAGGCAATATATGCTCACACACACAACCCTGTTGATCTCAAAAATGGATCCGGTCAAGTATATTTTCGAGAAACCAGCACTTACAGGCAGAGTTGCAAGGTGGTAGATGGTACTGACAGAGTACGATATTCAATTTACTTCGCAAAAAGCAATCAAAGGAAGTATACTGTCAGATTATCTTGCGCAACAGCCTCTTGATGATTACCAGCCCATGTGGTTTGATTTCCCTGATGAGGACATCATGTTTCTCAAAGCGAAAGACTGCGAGGAACCACTTCTGGAGGAGGGGCCTGACCCTTAATCCAAATGGAGTTTGATGTTTGACGGGGCAGTTAATATGAATGGGTGCGGAGTTGGTGCAGTTCTCATTACGCCAGAAGGTGTTCACATGCCCTTCACTGCCCGAGTAACTTTTGGGTGTACCAACAATGAAGCAGAATACGAAGCTTGCATACTAGGGATTGAGGAGGCTATTGATTTACGAATCAAGACCCTGGATATCTTTGGTGATTCAGCATTGGTAATCAACCAAGTAAAGGGAACTTGTCACACACATCAGCAGAATTTGATTCCGTATAGAGATTATACGAGGAGATTGCTGACATTCTTTACAACTGTCAAGTTGTACCATGTTCCTAGAGAGGAAAATAAGTTTGCAGACGCCTTGGCCACTATATCTTCCATAATCAAAGTGCATGGTTGGAACTTTGTACCCAGGATTGATGTATCTCGTCTTGATAGACCTGTTTTTGTGTTTGAGGTTGATGCAGTGTCTGACGACAAGCCTTGGTACCATGACATTAAATGCTTCTTGAAAAATCAAGAATACCCGCCTGGGGCATCTTCCAAAGACAAGAAGACATTAAGAAGGCTAGCCGGTAGTTTCTTCTTGAACAAAGATGGCGTGCTGTATAAAAGAAATTTTGACATGGCTCTGCTCAGATGCGTGGATAGACACGAAGCAGACCTGTTGATGATTGAAGTGCACGAAGGCTCTTTCGGTACCCATGCCGGAGGACATGGGATGGCTAAGAAATTGTTGAGATCGGGGTATTATTGGTTGACAATGGAGTCAGATTGTTGCAAGTATACCCGCAAGTGTCACAAATGCCAGATCTATGCAGATAAAGTGCATGTGCCTCCAAATCCGTTGAGTATCATGTCTTCACCCTGGCCGTTTACCATGTGGGGCATTGATATGATCGGGAAAATTGAGCCTACTGCTTCAAACGGCCATCGTTTCATCTTGGTCGCCATTGATTACTTCACTAAATGGGTGGAAGCAGCATCTTATGCCAATGTCACTAAGCAAGTAGTGGCTCGTTTCTTGAAAAGAGATATCATTTGCCGATATGGAGTTCCCGAAAGAATCATTACTGATAATGGTTCTAATTTGAACAACAAGATGATGGCTGAGCTATGCCAGGACTTCAAAATCTAACATCACAATTCTTCTCCGTACCACCCAAAGATGAATGGCGCGGTCGAAGCGGCCAACAAAAACATCAAGAAGATTGTACAAAAGATGGTTGTCACTTACAAAGATTGGCATGAGATGTTACCGTTTGCTCTGCATGGGTATCGAACATCAGTCCACACGTCCACTGGGGCAACACCATACTCACTTGTATACGGTATGGAGGCAGTGTTACCAATCGAAGTTGAGATTCCCTCTCTCCGAGTATTGATGGACGTTAAACTGGATGAAGCTGAATGGGTACGAGCCAGATTTGATCAGCTGAGCCTTATTGAAGAGAAGAGATTAGCAGCAATATGTCATGGCCAGCTATACCAGCGCAGAATAAAGAGGGCATTCGATCAAAAGGTTCGACCCCAAGTTTACAAGGTTGGAGATGTGGTAATCAAGAGAATACTTCCTCCGAGTACAGATCACAGGGGCAAATGGACTCCTAATTATGAAGGGCCATTCGTGGTTAAAAAGGTTTTCTCAGGCGGAGCCTTATTGCTGACAACCATGGATGGTGAAGACTTTTCATCCCCTGTTAATTCAGATGCAGTTAAAAAATACTTCGTATAAATAGACCCGCTGGATAAAAAAAAAGGAAGGAAAAAATCCAGGCAAAAAGGGCATCCCGGCGAACCAAAAATAGAATAATGGTTCGGGCAAAAATTAGGGATATAATTGAAAAGAATTGTACACCCGGTAAGTTGAAAACCCGAAAGGGCAACTTAGGCAAAAATGGGTATCCCGGTGGATTGAAAACCTGAAAAGGCGATCCATGCAAAAGAGGGATTTAAATGAATGACTGCAGTCTGAATTAGTCTGTACGTTCTCTACTCTCCAGCAAAATAGTCGAGTTTCCGAAGGAGGAATTGTTCTGACCACGAACTTCCAAAGCGAAGATAATCAAGAGAGTTGGAATACATACTGGCTATAACCGTATCAGAAATCAGTTGGAATCCAATTTCCACATTGTCATTAGGATAGATTTCTTTTCTCAATTTTGTGGCAATCAACTCTTTCAGGGGTTTGCTTCTGATTGTAAATTCGCCGATTTTGGCATTTCATCAATAAAATTGTATATTCAATCACAAGCTTTTATTTTCATTTTTACATGCTTTGTTTGCAAAAACGTCCGATTTTTGATAATAAAACATTGCTGTGAAAATATTATGGCCTTGCAAAAACATGCACAAAAAAGACAATTAAAATTACTTTGCTTGTTGGACAACCTTGGATGGTGGACTCAAGAAACCACGCAATATCCTGGGGCATGTGCATATATTTTTTCTGTTGCAGGTAATGAGCACGGTCAATCCAAGCGGCGCGAAAGTTATCTCTCAGCACCAACAGATATTTGATATGACTTGATACTGTTGTATCTTATTAAGTCGATTCGCTCGTTCAATACTTCCAACAGCTACAGGCTTTTCTGTGTCGATAACGGTTGCAAATTCCTCAGTAGAGTTGCTTCGCGGACACCTAAGTGGATGATCAATCCCCAGTGAAGTTGTCAGGAGTTTAAAGATGCTTAATCTTCTGTAAAATCCTCTTACGACGATTTCTTCAGATAAATCTTGTATCATGGAGCAAAAAGCAGAGTTTTATTGACTTTTCTTCCCCAGCAGGACGTCATTCAAAATTCTCATCCCCAACGGAGTTGATATGATTAGAATTCATCCCCAAGCCGATGAAGTAATTCCTGGTAGAATCATCATTCCTCTCATATCTCAAAGTCCAATTTATTTTTGGCAAGCGTGACGATTCGAAGCAGACGGATCATTCATTCATTCTCCAGCAGAGATATTATCCTTTCAGGAGTCTCTAAGATCAAATCATTGATCATTGTTCCTCAGTAGAGTCAGCAGAGGTGTCTAATATGTATGCAGAGTGTAATCCAGTATTGGAATTTTGCAGAAGTCTAACGACAGATTGGCAAAAGTCCATCTTAGGGTGGAAAATCAGCAAAGTCCACCCTCAGTGTGGCCAGCCAGTAGTCTCTGGCGTCGTTCAAAAAGACATTATTAAAGTCCACCCTCAGTGTGGCCAGCCAGTAGTCGTCTGGCGTCGTTCAAAAAGACATTATTAAAGTCCACCCTCAGTGTGGCCAGCCAGTAGTCTCTGGCGTCGTTCAAAAAGACATTATTAAAGTCCACCCTCAGTGTGGCCAGCCAGTAGTCTCTGGCGTCGTTCAAAAAGACATTATTAAAGTCCACCCTCAGTGTGGCCAGCCAGTAGTCTCTGGCGTCGTTCAAAAAGACATTATTAAAGTCCACCCTCAGTGTGGCCAGCCAGTAGTCTCTGGTGTCGTTCAAAAAGACATTATTAAAGTCCACCCTTAGTGTGGCCAGCTAGTAGTCTCTGGCGTCGTTCAAAAAGACATTATTAAAGTCCACCCTCAGTGTGGCCAGCCAGTAGTCGTCTGGCGTCGTTCAAAAAGACATTATTAAAGTCCACCCTCAGTGTGGCCAGCCAGTAGTCTCTGGTGTCGTTCAAAAAGACATTATTAAAGTCCACCCTTAGTGTGGCCAGCCAGTAGTCTCTGGCGTCGTTCAAAAAGACATTATTAAAGTCCACCCTCAGTGTGGCCAGCCAGTAGTCATCTGGCGTCGTTCAAAAAGACATTATTAAAGTCCACCCTCAGTGTGGCCAGCTAGTAGTCTCTGGCGTCGTTCAAAAAGACATTATTAAAGTCCACCCACTGTGTGGCCAGCCAGTAGTCGTCTGGCGTCGTTCAAAAGATAGATCTCTCCAACAACTTTTCATTGAAGATTCAATCCAGCGGTTTCACTGGGTTTATATCCCTTTTGTTCTTCGTCATCCAGAGCAAATTTTTGGTTATGTTTGGTATTCAATCACTATATACCTCGAAAGTCTGAAAGCAATCGCTTTCAGGCATTCAGGTCTACAGTGTTTGAATAGGGGCAGCTATAATACCCCAAAATTTGCTCTCTCTTTTGTCATCATAGCATAGCATTATCATATATCATATCATATCCATCTCATTAGCATTGCATTGCATCTTTAACATAGAAAAATGAAGCATAGCATCCCTCTTACCATCAAGGCATGTGATCAGGGGGAAAGGTGGACAATCAAGGAATCATTCAAAACACAAGGGGTCAATCAAGTTGTCTCAAGGCAAGCCAAGAGGTCTTTCATGTCTCATATTATCTCAATTGATCATCCAAAGCCTCAAGAAAAGGAGATTCAATAAGAGATTGAAGCATTACATCCTTCACTATGCAAGAGGTCCAAAAAATTGAAGGAAAACCCTTAAAAGGGATAGCTCATTGGTTCAAAATCACCCTCAAGTGGCATATCTCATCATCCTTTAAGAGAATACACAACATACTCTGAGGAATTTGAAATTGAAGACTGCACTTTTACCTCCTAACCAGAGGGGGCCAAAATTAGGGTTTGACCTAAAATCAGGTCATCTCTGACTTTTTGGACAAAACTTGATGTCATGGTATTCTACATGTCCTTAAGTGTATGGGTGTGGAGAATTGCCTCTCAATTGGTTTTGGAAGTGGTTCAATTGGAAGAAAGATAAAAAATCAGGGAAATTGGGGCTAAGTCAAATAATCAGAGGAAAAAGTCAACTCTTGACTTTTTGAGGCCAAATTCATGAAATTCATGTTATATGTGTCCAATGTACAAAATTTGATCAAGAAACTCCAAAGGGATCATGGAAAAATCAAGGTTTTGAAGAGTTGGCATTTTTGGAAGAAGTAGGGTTACTAAATAAGGCAAGTTTTGGCCATTTTGCATCAGACTTTGAACCAAGGCCATTCAAAATTGAAGCATCAAATGAAAATTCCACTAAGCCACAACAAAATATCTTGTTTCAAGCTTCAAATCCATGTGTAGAACATCTCCATTGGATAAAAATTGAGTGAGATATGATTGATCAAAGTTGGAGCAAATTAGGTCCAAAACCATGTCATGACCAAGTCTTGCCAAGCCCACGCGCCATCATTTTTACAAATAGGTGGTGTGCCAAATGTTCACCCATTTTTCTCATGGTTAGAGGCCTCATATGAAAAACTTGTCAACATCAAAATTGTTCCTTGCAATGCCCTCTTCAATGTTCATGTTGGACAAAATTTCATTTGATCAAGCTATTAGGTAGAAATAATGGCCTCAAGTTATGGTGATCTTGTTGAAATTCCATGCCATGCTTGCCTTGCCAGCCAACCTCCTTGCCACGCTCTCATATCAGTTCCACACCTTCGTGTTTCAACCCATTTTCCAACCTCTTCCATACCTCATTTCAACTCATTTTTCACACCAAACATGTTCTCCAATATCTCTTCTTTCCAATGACTCACAAATTTCATGGTTTCATACATTATAATGAGAGAATTCCACTTCCAAAGATGATGTATTGAGTATGTTTCAAGCTGCTAAAACCAGAAAAATAAATAATGATATTGTTGATTGTCTCAGCATTCACACATGTGTTGCTCATAATATCCAACCATTGCTACATTAAGCCAAACACACTTCACCTATATTCACCATGGCACGTGCCTTGCATGAAAGTAGAAGGAACAACTTGCTGAGCAAGTTTCTGCTACACAAGTCGTGCCATTTCACTTTCTCTTTACCTCCACCATAGCTTATCATAAGTCACTATCACCTTATCATTGCTCTCCCTAACTAACTTGACTCAGTTAGTTAGGGATGACTCACCTAAACTCCACTCGGACTCAGTTAATTCACCCATTTAACCATGGTTAAAGCAACTTATAAATAGCAAGCTTCACTCACATTTCAATTTTCAACTTCATTTCTCTCTTTCACTCCAAAACTTTCTCTACTTTCTCTCTGATTCTCTCACTCTTTTTCATCAATCTCTCAAAACTTCTTCTCTGAATGCGCGAGATTTTCATCTGCTTCATCTTTATCATCATCAATGGAACATGATTGAATACACACGATTTCCTCAAGTATACTTCAGCAAGCTTTGAATCTCTTTGCTCTCAAGATATAGCATTTATTTTGCTTAGTTTTGAAGCTCCAAGGTTGAAGAGCAAGTGTTTCCTCTGGTTTTCTCAAGAACCTTCAAGAGCTGCAAGTTCAGGTTCTAAATCTCTCAAACATTTCTCTCACTTCTCATGGTTTATCTTGTTGTTTTCATGATGATTTGAGCTTAATAGAAGCATTTGAACTCCGGCTAGTTGATAGAGCTTCTTAGAAGCTTAGATCCAAAAACTTAGGGCAATATGTTTGTGCTTGTTTCTTGCTGTATGTGAATGGTTTGATGATTTCATTGGTGGATTTGGAACGTGCGTGATTTCCTCTTCATTTTGGTATAACATTTGTGAAATTCAGGGAAAAATAAAGTTGCAGACGGTGGTGCGTGACCGGAGGTCCCTCTCCGGCCGGTAGCTTTGTTCTAGGGTTTCATGGCCAGTTTGAATGTCAGCCGTTTGATTTTGTTGATCCAATGCTCCAAAATATGCCAGCACATTAAAAACAAGCGTGCTCCTCACGTGATTTTTTCTGATTTTCATTTAAATGTTTTGTGGCGCAGTGCATGTTAGTTAATGCGTTCCCTCACGCATGTGCTTTGATCTTGTTTACTTTGACTGCTTGATTGACTTGACCAGATCCAAGGGCATGTATTGTTTTGACTTTTTTTGACTGAGAGTGCACTCTTGTTGTTGTGGAGCGCGCGCTTAATGGACTTAAGACAATTGATATTTGCACCTCTCATTTCCTAGGCCCAAACGTGTTGAACTGATTAATTGCTATGCATGCACCCCCTGCTTGTTTTATATTTCATTTTATTTTTTTTCATTTTATGCACGTTTCAATTTTAATTTTTAAAAATACAAAAAAAACATTATAAAATTCTAGAAAAACTCATGAGTGTTATTAAGAATACTTTTGTGATGTTTATAGACCATTTTACATTTAGTTTCAATTCTGATTGTTGGATTACGTGTTCCATTTATGCATGTTCTTTTCATTTATTTTCATCTCTCATCTATCCTTTCTTATGGTAACATGTTTGAATGTTATGGATGATGATTGTAGCTTGTATTAATTGTTTTTTACTTCCTATACATGTTTCATTGTTTACTAACCATGTAGGGGCTTTGGTAAGTTGAATTTGAGTGTGGATAAGGAATCCACATTTAAACTTCTTTCCTTTCATCTTTTACAATTCAATTTTGTGTTTTGTTAAGCACTTATGTGCTTTATTTGATTAACTCATTACTTTCCCTTTTGGGTTACAATTCATCTTCTACTTTAGAAGTGAATTGTTTAGCCCATTCTTTCTTTGGACTTTAGGTTAGGAAACCTCATAAACCATTAGGATCACTCCCTTAACTAATCAATTAGGATTGAGTCTTAGTCCACATAGATTCTTACCTTTCTTCCCCACTTGAGTCTTTCATCTTCTCATCTCAAAGAAAATTCAAAACATCTAATAAAGGTAAGCACTTATTGCATTTAGGCCTTTCATATAAAGAAAAGATTATAAGGGGTCTTCTCTTATAATCTTTAAATGTGTAGCATATGGCCCATCTTGGGTCAATGTGTTAAACATTTGATCTTGTATGAGGGATTTAAATGCAATACTTGTTGAAGGTACAAATAATAAAAAACACTTCTTCATTTCATAATCAACAAAAACACTTAATAAATACAAGTATGCTAGTGTGTTTGAACCTTGATAATTGGAACTAAGTGTGAGGGTCTTCTTCACCCTTAGTGTACTTTCTTACCCATTCCATCTTGGAATGTGAGAATGTATACATTCCAATGACTAAGAGTTAGATACACTATCATATGCAAACAAATGGAAAAAAAGACTTTTAAAACACTTCAAACAAACAAACATTTCTTTTCTCATCTCTTGCATTCCAGTCTTAAGGACTCGTCACGTCTGTCCTACCGCAAACAGGTAACGCCTAAGTCTCCATACAGCGAGCCGCAACACCTAAACTGCTGGGACGTGTACTCTGACGTTTCCACTAAAAAACACAAACAATCCATCCCTAGTGAGGGGAACTATGTCGCTCTAATTCTCATGTTCCCGATGAGATACGTAGGCAGTGGGGTAGGGCCCATTCGAGCACTCCTTTTATTTTCCCTACATTTGTTTCTCGTTCCTTTTCTCTTTCCATTCTTTTTCTAGTTCCTTTTCCAGTATCTTTCCTTACACCCTTTGATCGAAACAAGCACGCGTGGATCCCATCGGGTACGATGGACGCGTGGGGGTGCTAATACCTTCCTCGCGCGTAACCGACTCTTGAATCCAGGTCTCTTGGTCACAAGACCATGCTCTATCCTTCGTCCAGGTTTATGCAGTGTTCCTTTTCCCTCTTATGGGATAAATACACATTGCTGGCGACTCTGTTCGGTGCCACTTTCGCGTTTGTACTTGGATGAAAATCCAGGGAGCGACATCTTGTTCAAAGCCTAAGATGTGAAGCTAAAAGGTGTTGTCTTTAGAGAGAATTTGTCATCTCTAAAGAGGGTCAGTTTGTCACAACTGGTTATAAAGGAGAATTACTTTAACCGGGATATGTGAATCCGGCAATGCCATAATTTCCTTGATAAGGGGGTTCCAACCTGAAGGAGAAGACTTTAACTCAGTGTAGAGCAATGCTATCTTTCCTTAGGAATTTCTCATGCTAAAAGAGGGACAGTGGCATAGATGTAAATAATCCAGAGGCTTGCCGTTGTAGCGATTATATGAAAGGAAAGGAGTTGTTGATGTTTGTGTACTGTGAACGAGGCACAGCTTTGATGCTAAAAGGTTGATTGGATCAACCAGTGGTTTTCTTATACAAAGCCTAAGAGGAGGCTATTGGCCCAACAAGAGGGAGTTTTTGTGTGTCTCGTATGAAGCCCGAGAGAGAGGCTAAAAGGGTTGACTCAACAGGAGGATCTTTTATACTTAACAAGAGAGTGATTTGGTATCTCGTACGAAGCCCGAGATGGAGGCTAAAGATGATTGACTCAATAAGAGAGTCTTTTATACTCAACAAGAGAGTAATTTTGTATCTCGTACGAAGCCCGAGATAGAGGCTAAAGGTTTTGTTTGGCTCAATAAGAACCTTTTTGTATCTCGTACAAAGCCCGAGATGGAGGCTAAAAGGTTTTATTGACTCAACAAGAGAGCCTTTTATACTCAACAAGAGAGTCTTTTTGTATCTCGTACGAAGCCCGAGGTGGAGGCTAAAGGTGATTGTTTCAGTTGAGTGACATGTACAGTATGTTGGTTAAAAGAGAAAATCAGTTCTTATAAAAGAGACTGATTAAAAGTAAGGCTTTGGATTGATCAGAGGATCAGGGTTATTTCTTGCTCTTTAAGGAAGCGGGAAATCCAAAGGGTATTTGAGACTGTCCAAGTCTACGGGTGTCTTCCTATTTTTGAAGGGTGCTTGAGAATGTCTTTGAGACTCAAGGAAATTAGACTGTCCAAGTCCGGAGTTTTATCTTTTGTACTATGCTTTGAGAAACAGTAGTAGACTCTTGGAAAGACTGCTCTATTAAGATGACTAATTTCTATTCCTATGCCTCTAGGAGGTCGTCGGGACAATTTGTACGAAGCCCAAGAGGAGGCTGGAAACTTTTAAGAAGCCGAGAGGTCCTTGTATGAAGCCCAAGAGGAGGCTATCATTCCCGGAGGAAGAAATCATTTATACAAAGCCTAAGAGGAGGCTGTGAATACTTCTAAGAAGCCGACGGGTCCTTGTACTAAGCCCAAGAGGAGGCGGAGATGCTTTTAAGAAGCCTGCGGGTCCTTGTACAATGTCCAAGAGGAGGCTGATGCTTTTAAGAAGCCTGTGGGTCCCCAAACCCCGAGAAATTCAAGACAGGCTATTCACAAGGAATAGCTCAAGCCAGGAAAGTTCGAGAATTTGGAATAAACTCAAGAGATGCCATTCACGGAAAAGACATTCATCTCTGGGGGATCTAGTATCTGGTGAAGAGAAGACTGTATCTGGTGCTCCTATGGGGGATCTAGTATTGTCTATTTCTAAGAGTAATCGAAATGGCTTTTCCTAGTGCTAGACGTAGTTGCCGAGGAAACTCTAAATATCTATACTATTATTACACAGTCGATATGAGTTTATGAAAGAAGACTTACAGTGAAATAGCCCCGCAATACAGTTATATGTATATGAAAGTGGTAAATGAAAGCGTATAAACACTTACTCAGTTGTAGAGCTTCCATGCTGTTTGGCTAGTTGTTCAACAAAGAAAGATTGAAAACAACAGTATATTTCAAAATCAAAGGAGAAAGTGCTTTGAAAAAGAAAGATTTGGGGCTTACAGCTCAAGGAGAGGCCCAGGGTTTTTATCAGTGATTACATTGTTAAATTTGTACAGAGGGACTTATACAAGTGACTGAGGCCCAAGAAAGGTTTTATGTACAAAGGGATGGGTCTTCCACTCTCTCAAGAGGCCCAAAAAGTTTTAAAGAAAAGAGTGGGGCTTATAACACGAGGGTAGGCCCAGATGATTTTTCGTTTAAAATGGCGATCGCGCCGAGGTTTTCTTTTTAACACAAAGGGACTTATACAATATCTGAGGCCCAAAATTGTTTTGGTTAAAAGGGGATTGGGTCTTATACTCTAACAGAGGCCCAAAGTTTTGAATGGGTCTTATAGCTCAAGGAGAGGCCCAGATTTGGTTTTTCAACGGACGATGATCGCGTCGAACTTTTTGAAATACAACGGGACTTATACAATGAGTGAGCCCTAAAATGGGTTTGTATTTACAAAGGATTGGGTCTTACACTCTATTAGAGGCCCAAGGAGTTTCTTTTAGGAAAAGAAATGGGGCTTACAACACGAGGGGAGGCCCAAGAAATTTGGTTTTAAACTGGCGAAGATCGCGCCGTTTATTTGAAAATGTACAGAGGGACTTATACAATGAGTGAGACCCAAAATTGTTTATGTACAAAGGGGGTTGGGTCTTACACTCTCTCAAGAGGCCCAAGAAGGTTTTAGAAAAGAAATGGGGCTTACAACACGAGGGGAGACCCAATGGTTACAATTTTTTAACGGGCGACGATCGCGCCGAAATTTTGAAATACAACGGGACTTATACAATAAGTGAGGCCCAAAAATAGGTTGTATTTACAAAGGGTTGGGTCTTACACTCTATTAGAAGCCCATGAGTGTCTGAAAATGATTTGTGAGGGTTGAATTAATCAAAAACCCTAATTTATTTCCAAAATGTATTTTAATTGAATAAAAATTCAATTAAAATGATCAAAAATTGTTTAACATGTGGGAAACAAATTATGATCTTGGATTAATGCTTCAAAAATCAAGTATTGACCTACAAAATGATTAGAAGTCATTAAAAGTTATAAAAATCAAGAGGAACAAATATTTTAAATATAAAAAACAATTAAAACATTAATTCTTTGCAACAATATCATTTATATAAAATAAATAATATTTTTGGGATTTTTTGGGAAAATAAAATATTTTAATATTTTTGTGAATTATTAAAAAAAAAACCAATAAAAAATAATTAAAATTGAGTGAGAAATTAATTTTCCAAATCATTAACAAAATAATATGGAAAATTGGAAAAATAGGAAAAAGTGATAAAAAAAGAGGTCTGGGGCGAGGGGGATTCGAACCCCAGACCTTCCACTCACTCAATACACACAAACCAGCTAATCAACCACTGGGGCGCAATGCCAATTCATAATATACATGGCACATGAAAAACATAAGGCAAACTTGTTGGATTTTCTGAAAATGGCGCCATGGCCATCTTCTTCCTCCAGCTCGTGCATGAGGCACCCTATCTCTCTCAATTCTTAACCATTGGACATGATTCAAACATCAAACTTATGCGTTTTTTCACAAGGAAGAAGATGGCAATACCCAATTTTATTTCTCGTGTATAACAAATTAAATCATTGTGGCCGTATGAACCCTATTTTTGCAAAAGCAATCGAGCAGACATGATTATGAGTACTATGATCAAATTTTTTGAGGGAAAACAATCAACATATGATGGCAATCAATTGGCAAAAATATCATGCGAGGAAATATGCATGGATCATGGAGTTTGAGTTTGAGGCTTACCTTGATGCAAGCTGAAATGGGATTTTGCACAGATGGTGTTCCAGTCATGAATTAATGATCCCTACAGCTTCAATGGATGTTGTTGAGTGTGTTGCAAGCTTTGGAAAACTTTGAAACTCTTTGGATCAAGCTGGAGCACTCCAACTGCATAATTGAAGCATAATGGCTTGGTTGAAGGGTGATTTTGAGTCTGAGGTGTTACAGTTAGTGTTTAAGTGTTTGGACACCTCAAATACATCATATGTGATGAGTTTGAGCAATTGGAATTGATTGCTTATGGCTGCAACTCAAAACCCGATAGTGGTTACTAAAAAACAAGAAAACTTGAGGTTTAAGAAAGAATGAGAGAAAGCAGTGCTGTAACTGGCTTTGGTGTGAGTTGAATGATCCATTGGAACCTCTATTTATAGGTGATCAACTATTATCTTGGAGGAATAGTGAATGGCTGCTGGATCAGACCACCTCCAATTGGATTGGCTTGGCATAAATGCCTCTTGAACTAGGCATAACAGCTGCTCCAAATAGATCAGCTATGCCTTGATTGAAATCACATTCTTCAGATGTTTTTATTGTTGTTTAATCAGAGAACTTGACTGAGGAGAGTGAGAATCTTGACAATGCACTATTCCACATTAATGCCCTTTGAATTCAAGGCAAAATGGGATAAAATGCATGAACTTCAAGTTGGAAGATTCCTTGGCTTTGTGACTCAGCCTTATCAGTTGGATCAGATGCATTGTGATTGGTTTGAGTACATGTGACATGCTGATCTTCAGTTTTTGGTTCAAAATCGTGTGTGGCAAGCAAACATGCAAACTGATTTTTCCAAAACAGCTTGCAGCAGCATGGCTTTGGGCATGGATTTCTCTTGGCTCAAGTTGAATCAATTCATGCTGTTAAGCTCTTTGAATTCTTGGAAACATTTGCAACAACATTGATGTTTATCTTTGGACTTGATTCAGCTTGCAACCATGTGAAAAGATCTCACAAGTTTTGGTGTTTCAACAAAAATCTGCCTTGCCCAGAATTTGTCTAAGTGTTGGAAAAGTTGTATTTTCGTGTTTTTAGTGACTTTGATCAATCTATAACTCAAAATCCATGAGGAATTTGGAAATAGGTCAGTTTCTAGCTTTTGTAGAGGGCAATGAGATCTACAAATCAAGCTTTGAATGGGGACCAATGGCTTTGTGGTTTAGGAGTTATGACCCTCCAAAGTTGGTACCTTTGTCACTTTGTTCATAACTTAGAAAAATTTCTAAGTTTTTTATGGTTACCCCTGTTACAAGTTATCCCACTTTTCTTGATTTTTCTTGATGAATGATGATTCCAATCATACATTAACATCATTTTAGGGTTAAAAATCCATTTTTGTGAAAAATCTCAAAAAGTCAAAGTTGGCTTTTGTGCACAGTTGACTTTTTAGCAGATGAGTTCCAAACTGTGCAATTCTTCAGGAAAGCATGTCCTTGACCTAAATCAATCTTGATGGACATGTTCCATGGGTGTTATAGGGTATATTGAATCATGTCCTAGGGTTTGGGAGCATGCCCTTGTCAAAAGTCAAAGCTACAGTTGACTTTTCTCGCAAAACCCTAACTGTGGTTCAGATGAAATTGAAACTTGTTGCTCAAGCTTCTTGGATCAATCCATTGTTCCAAATGGATCAATATGGTATATTAGAGACCCTCAAATCATATCTTGAGGTCTTGGTTCATGATTTGTCCCAAAAGTCAACTTAGGGGTGAATTAGGTCAAGAAACCCTAATTCCTGATTTTTGATGTATGCATCCCCTGAGGCAAAATTGACTTGAGGATTGGATCCATGAGGTTCCATGGAGTATATTAGGTTATGTTTTGGATCATTGGCTTGTGCCCAGAGGAAAATTTCCATCTGGAGGCCCTGGTCGACCAAAACCCTAATTTGGTGACAATGTCGATCTTGAAGCTTGATCCACCTGGAAGGGAGCAACCTTGTGCTTAATCCTTGAAGTGGGAGTCCTCTTGATCCTTTGTGGATGTTTGAGAGGTTAGACAAGTTGAGGATCAAGTCATTCCTTGATTGATCCTTTGTCTAAGAGCTCAGAGCGAGCTTGAAACCCTAATTTTGACTATAGTAAGTGTTCACCCATCTTTGGGGAAACTGATGAGGCAAGATGGTTCATCCATATTGTGATGATGATTTGCAAAATGATGGGAAATCTTAGTGGTCAAAATTTGGGGTATGACAGATGCCCCTATTTAATCTTCTTGGACCCGAAGGTGTGAATGGCGAAGGTATTCGGGCATTCAGGGTGCAAGAGGATTAAATATCGGAATACCCAAAATTTTGATGGTGGTTATGAATAGTAGCTTACGCATTCATCTTCTTTAGCTAAGCGATGATGCTTAGAAAAGGTAAACTTCCCCTCGATCCTGGTCTTCAGCCAAGGAGCTGGTCTCAGTTTTCTTTTGAAATAAACCTCCCCTCGATCCTGGTTTCCTACCAAGGAACTGGTCTTAGTTTCTTTTGTCAACTTCCCCTTGATCCTGGTTTCCTACCAAGGAACTGGTCTTAGTTTCTGATTTAAACTTCCCCTCGATCCTGGTTTCTCACCAAGGAACTGGTCTCAGTTTCTGATGTAAACTTCCCCTCGATCCTGGTTTCCTACCAAGGAACTGGTCTTAGTTTCTGCTGTAAACTTCCCCTCGATCCTGGTTTCCTACCAAGGAACTGGTCTTAGTTTTTGCTGTAAACTTCCCCTCGATCCTGGTTTCCTACCAAGGAACTGGTCTTAGTTTCTGATATAAACTTCCCCTCGATCCTGGTTTCCTACCAAGGAACTGGTCTCAGTTTCTGATATAAACTTCCCCTCGATCAGTTTCTGATATAAACTTCCCCTCGATCCTGGTTTCCTACCAAGGACCTGGTCTCAGTTTCTGATATAAACTTCCCCTCGATCCTGGTTTCCTACCAAGGACCTGGTCTTAGTTTCTTTTGTCAATAAACTTTATTGACAAGAGACACTATTTGTAGCGGCTTTCCTTCAAACTTCTCGCCGAATTTTCCTGGGGAGATGCCATTTGACGGAAAAAGTTTTGATGTCAGACTTGCTGGGGAACCCATATGTCTGAGTTGTAGAGGTGTACAAACTTCTCTGTTGGAGACGCCATTTGTTTCTACTGGGGAAAGCGAGTCTCTTGAGAGACTGCTTTCTGCTTGGGGGATTGCATCATACTTTTCTCAGGATCTTCCCGGAGAAATGCCATATAATGGGACCCAATTTTGAGGTGCCGATGACCTTTTCATCAGTGGTTTTTTAAGAGATAAACTGTTGTACCACCGAATCTCTGATTAGGAAGCTTTCTCTGTGGATTTTCCTTAATCCGGGAAAGCAAGGATATCATCTTCAATGGCGAAGAGTGACATCGGTTGAACGTTTTCTCTGACTTTTCAGAGGTTCAAGTTATCAAAGTGGCCAAGGACCCAACTTCAATCTAGGAATAAACTGGAGGCGAGATTGTTCAAACGCAACACTTCCTGACGAGGACAAGGGCTGACAACTCAATTGAGATGACTTTTTATCACCAGGGGATAAGACCGACTAGAATGATAGTGATGCAATATGAATATGAATGTAAATCAATAATGCATGATTTATGTATGTTTATGCTGACAAAACTGACACGACATACAAACTAAAAGATGAACATGACTGGATACTCGGCCATCGCGGGGCGAAGAAGTACCGCTGGTTCAAAAATATCAATCCTATTTTGCTTAGGAGAAGTAGTCCTCACGGGGAACTATGTTGGTCGGGCTTAGGAGATAAGAACTTGGCCGAGGGTATCAGATGGGAAAGCCGCATCTGATACAGCTGATCCTTCGTTCAGGCGTGCTGGTTTAGAATGAGTACTTTGATTCTGCACTTTGAAGCTTGCTTACTTCTGGAGAAGCGATTGATGTTCTTTTGATGTTCAACAGTCCAAAGAAATTGCCATCTTTATTTTAAAGCAGAAAAAGTTTTACAAGTAAATTCATTTTTGTTTTATTTCAAGAATCGTTGATCAAGTTAAAAAACGTCATTCTGTAAAGCTAAAACAAATGAGAATTACAAACAAAAGCATAAGGGCTCAAACTCTATTGATAAGATGGAAACCAGGCAAACGCGTGATTCCAAAGAGTATCTACAAAGTTAGAAAATGGTAATTTACAGGGAAAAGGGCTACGTTGAAACATAACGACCACTATCCTTCTACCAACTGTGATTCCCGGATATCCTGAGCTTCTGTCGAAGATGACCTTGACTGGAGTTTTCCTCCAATGGATGATGTACCTGCTGCTAAGGGACTTGCCTCTGTTGAACATAGTTACTTGCCATTATCCCTAACTTTTTCCTGGATTGTACTTTGAGATTTCCAATCCATCGGGATGATTTTTTTCATGTCTCTAATTTTTGCCTGGACCGCCCCTTCGGGTTTTCAATTCACCGAGACGTTTTTTTTTAGTTTAGGCGAAGTATTTCTTGACAACGTCAACATTCGTGGGGTAGGCAAATTCCTCTCCGTCCATGGTTGCAAGTCTCAAGGCGCCGCCTGAGAAAGCTTTCGTGACCACATAGGTGCCATCATAATTCGGGGTCCACTTGCCCCGAGAATCAGTGACAAAAGATTGTATCTTCTTGAGCACGAGGTCTCCTTTTCTGAAGACACGGGGTCTGACCTTTTTGTCAAACGCCTTCTTCATTCTTTGCTAATACAACTGACCGTGGCATAGTGCCTTGATTCGCTTCTCTTCGATCAGGTTGAGTTCGTCGTGTCGATTTTGACACCATTCGGCTTCTGTAAGCTTCGCTTCCATCAATACCCGAATTGATGGGATTTCTACTTCTATGGGGAGCACTGCTTCCATGCCATATACTAGAGAGAAAGGGGTAGCCCCTGTTGAAGTGCGGACAGATGTTCGATAACTGTGAAGAGAAAAGGGTAGCATCTCGTGCCAATCTTTGTAGGTTACAACCATCTTTTGAACAATCTTCTTGATGTTCTTGTTAGCCGCTTCTACCGCTCCGTTCATCTTGGGTCGGTAGGGAGATGAGTTATGGTGTTCGATCTTGAACTCTGCGCACAACTCTTTCATCATCTTATTGTTCAAGTTGGATCCATTATCTGTAATGATCTGGCTTGGAACACCATAACGGCAGATGATATTGTTTTTGATAAATCGGACCACCACTTGTCGGGTTACATTAGCGTACGACGCTGCTTCGACCCACTTGGTGAAGTAATCAATGGCTACTAGAATGAACCGATGTCCGTTCGAAGCTTTAGGTTCAATCATGCCAATCATGTCGATTCCCCATATGGAAAAAGGCCACGGGGAAGAGAGAACTTTGAGATGTGATGGTGGTACATGGATTTTGTTGGAGTATATCTGACACTTGTGACACCTTCTCATGTATTTTTAGCAGTCGGATTCCATGGTTAACCACAGGTGTAAGCCAGATAAACCTCCTTTGGTGGCGAGATTATCCGCTACCACAGGTGTACTCAGATGAAGGGCTTTAGCTATCTCCTCAGGTTTTGGCGGGCGCATGTCAGAGTTGAAAGGGATCTGGTGCTTGAGAGGCACACCTAGAAGCAAGGCATACTCCTCTAACATCGGAGCCAATTGAAAGTTTGCAAAAGTGAAGCACCTCAGCTGCGGGTCATAAAACTGCAAGCAGGTGTGAACGACACTCCTCTCTGAAGCATTCAAGTCATCCACTACAGTCAAAATCTCCCCATGGGCCTTCCTGAACATACCCACATGGTCTGGAGTTATCAAAGAAACCATCTTCTGCAATTGGCCTATCTTGGTATTTAAGAAAGTATAGTGCACATTGTTCTTCCTGGGAATATCCATAACTGCACGAGAAAACCGTCAACCGGAATCGAAAGGAAGTGTACCCTGCAAATGAATAAACATGAGGGTTAAATGCAAGAATGCTAATGATGATATGTATGCAAAGGCATGTGATCAATGCTGCACAAATATTGCTGAACCCACTACACTATTTTCTGAATTTGGCGAGATATAAAGAAAACCAAGATCAAAAGTCTGGTAATAAATCTAGAACAATGAAAACCAATCAGGATCAAAGGTCTATAACCATTCCAGAACAGTAAGAAAACCGGGTATTCTGAAGGTCAAATGGTTCCTGTACACCTGTAAACAATCCCCCCAGTCTCACATGTATGTGCTAGAAAGTGAGGGTCCTCAAATTCGGATCTCGAAATGAGAAGTAATAGCACATTCAGCCCGAAGGATACAATGCTATCGCCAAACAAAGAGATCGTCCTCTGATTCACCTCAAAATAAAGAGGGGTCATCCTAAAAGGTCATCCAGACATAACAGCTCTTCCAGGTAGCTCTACCATCGTGGGAAATCCACAACGCAGAATTCTCTAGAGAGAACCGCATCCAGATTGTGTTTCATATTCCCTCCTCGAACCGAGATGGAACGCGGGAGGACATGAAACACGCTAAACATAGGTGCACTCAAGCCTGTGTATTGGGCCTATCTCTCAGAATACCCCATCCCGCCAAACAAAAAACAGTACAGTCCAGCATAGCATAATATATCATATGGAATAAAAATGCTAAAATACAGTAAATGCAGTAATCTACAGTAATATAAAGTAAATAATTATACAGTAAACAGTAAATACAGCAAAGTACCGAAAACACCCAATGAATGAAAAACAGACAAGCGCTAGGATTGACTCACTTAGAGAAACCAGAGATTCTGGGTTCGATCCCCAGCAGAGTCGCCAGCTGTCGCTCCCGGGATTTTCATCCAAGTACAAACGCGAAAGTGGCACGAAACAGAGTCGCCATCAATGTGTATTTATCCCAAAAGAGGGAAAGGAAACACTGCATAAACCTGAAGGAAAAGGAAAGAGCATGGTCTTGCGACCAAGAGAACTGGGTTCGGGAGTCGGTTACGCGCAGGGAAGGTATTAGCACCCCCACGCGTCCATCGTACCCGATGGGATCCACGCTTGCTTCTCTCAATCAAAGGGTGTCGTCGCCTGGAGCTCCGCTGCTACTGGAAAAGAAAAGGAACAAGAACGGAAAAAAAAATGAAGAAACAAATGTAGGGAAAATAAAAGAAGTGCTCGAATGGGCCCTACCCCACTGCCTACGTATCTCATCGTGAATATGAGAATCAGAGCGACGTAGTTCCCCTTACTAGGGATGAATTGTTTGTGTTTTTTAGGGAACGGCTCGCGTTCTAGCTCAGGTGTTGCAGGCTCGCTGGTCCGAGTGCGTTACCATCTTGCAAGAGAACGAGGAGGAGCACGTTCGTACGTTGAGAATGAGTGAGATGAGAAAAGAATTCCCGAAGGAAAGACGTTATTGTTTGTTTTGTCTTTTAAGAAAGAAGTGTTTTTGTTGTTTTTGTGTTTTGTAATGCGTATTGTATTTAAGTCCCTCATGTAAGATCGAATGCCTCGCATATCGACCCAAGACGGGACGTACGCTAAACATTCCAAGGAAATGAGAGAAGACCCCTCACTCCCTTGCCCCCACATGAAAGGCCTAAATGCAATATTTGTTATGCCTTTATTAAGTATTTTTTATTTTTGTTTTGAGATGAGGAAGAGAAAGACTCAAAAGAGGATCAAAAGGTGAAACTCTAATGGGGACTAAGACTCACCCTAATGTTATCATACTCGGTGATCCTATGGTTATGTGAGGTTTAAGGAATCTAATCCTAAAAGAAAGGAGAAGAAGAAGATAGAAACCAACTTACTGAAGAAACGAAAAACACAAGAGGGGGGGGGGGTTGAATTGGGGTTTTTAAAAATTAAAGCACAAAGAACACGTTGGTTATCCTGGTTTGTTTGAACTCAAACTACTCCATTCCACCCGCCAAGGTGATTTCGCCTCTCTCTCTTGAGGACTTAATCCACTAATCAATAAAGATTACACAATCACAGAGACCAGTGTCACTGTCTTCTTGAGTTTTAACCACAACTCGATTTTCTCAAGGAATTTCAAATGAAAAAGAACAAGTGTATAGTATGCTTCTAATAAGCTATATCACAAATGTGATGTTTACACAAAATTTAGATCAAATTGAAAGCAGATGAAACTTTGATGAATTGTAACAAGTATGCGCGCAAGTGTGTTTTGGACATCTGCAGAGACTCCTTTAAATAGATGAAATGTTGAGATCCGTTGGAGACGAGAGAACTATTTTTGGAGATGATAATAATGCCATTGAATGCTCTTACCAAAAATACAGATTTTGCCTGGCACAATCCGTTACTTTGTGATACTCATAATTGAGGGCTATCGTATCAGAGTCCATGTTGATTTGTTAAAGAATCAGAGTTTCTGGCTTGATGCAGCTTTGGTGCTGAAGCGTGAGACATTCAACATCAGAACTTCACTTGATTAATACTTGGCCAGTTTAGAGCATGTGATACTTCCTTATCAAAGCTTCGCTTGATTAGAACTTCGCTAGTCTTGATCTTGTGATGCTTCTAAATCAGAGCTTCGCTTGATTAGAACTTCGCTCGTCTTGATCTTGTGATCATAACTTCTTTATATTAGAACTTCCCTACATATCATAATAAATGAATTAAGGAGCATCTAGTTCTAAATATTATAGTGTTTGTTATCATCAAAATTAATAGGAATGTAGAATCAATTCTTGTTCTAACAATCTCCCCCTCTTTGATGATGACAAAAACTTATATTTTGATAATTAATTAAAAGAGTATGGAGTTAGAGGACTCCCCCTGAGTTGAAGATTTCTTTGAAAATGTTGATTTAAGATTACCAAGAAGTTCTGATTACCATTTTCCTGCTTGCTTAACAAAATGTGGAAACAAAGGTTAAAATATTCGAGACATAGTCCCGATGCACTGTTATATATCAAAATATTCTGCGTTCTCCCCCTTTGTCATTAATCAAAAAGCGAAAAGATACATGAGAACATAAGTGAGCAAACATGAGCAAGATAAAGCAAAAAGTAAGCAAGGTAATAGAAACATAAAAGAATCTAAGGTTGAGGAGCAGGAGGAAGTCTTGTGAACAATGCTTTCAGAAGGCCTTTGATCTGATTAGCGGATTCTTCTTGCTTGCCAAGCATCCCTTTGATTTCTGCGTTAGTTTCATCCTGTTTTTCCAATCTTTTTCTTACTGCCTCATTCTCTTTCTTCAACTCATCCAGAGTTTTCAGCACTAGAGCAGATGAAGTTGACTCTTCAGAAGGTACCAAATCCTCAGAGCTTTTAGAAGAATCTTTCTTTGGAGAGGCTTCAGGAGATTTTTCATCGACTTCAGTGATAACCAGAGTTTGATGCTCAGAGATTTCTTCCTGAGGTTCTGAAACCATAGGAGCTTTCCAGCCTAGAGGAAGAATGGGTTTCTTTTCCCAGAATCGTAGAACTTGCTCATTGAAGATCTTCATATGGTCACAGAAATTCTGTAGAGCTATGTCATAGCTGAGTTCCTTCATCTTCTGAGACTCAGAATTAAACCACTTTCTGAATTTGGTCCAGAGATAGTCAGAAGCAGCTGGATTCAGATTCTCCATACAACCCTGCTTTAGAAAGTTAATCCATTCCTGCATTTCTACCTCGAATGCCAATAAAGAGTTACCAACATCTGATTTGGAAATATTTGGTTTTGGTTTGGGAATGGCTACTTTGTGAGAGGTTGAGGTAAGTTTGTCTAGAGCTTCTAAGTCAATTATGGTTCTGAGGGGATCTTCTGAGAGATTTGTAGGAGGAGAGTCAGAAATGACAATGGGAGATGTAGGTGATGTAATTTTTGAAGAGATGAAATCTTGTGGGAAACTGGTGAAATTAGGTGAGGGTTGAAAGAAGTTGAGAGGACAGTTGATACCAGGAATAGAGGTGTCAGAGTTTTGAATTTGATGTTCTGGTTGGGAAGAAGTGAAGAGAGGTTCAAGGTCAATGTCGTTCAAAACTTGTGCAAGTTCTGGTTGTGGTTCAATAAAATCAGAAGGAGTGGGGTCAATTTCAATGTCAAAGTCGTCTAGAGTTTGTGGTGAAGGTGATTGAGGTTCAGAAGGTTTAGGAGAAGATGAGGTTTCAGATGTTGATACCAATATGGATTCGACGACAGAAATGAAAGAAGATTTACCTTTCTTTTTAGCAGCTTTGGGGGTTTTCTGGGGCGTTCCTTCAGAGGCTTTCCTTTTTCTTGATGTTCTGGTGGCAACTTCTAGAGGTGCTTGCTTGAGCTGTTGCAGAGAAACTTCTGGAAGGGTGCCATCAACTTTACACGCTTCCAGATATCTGAGAACAATTTCTGGATGAGTATCTGCTGAGAAGAGAGGAAAGTCTTTCAGAGGAATTTTCCTGGTGGTGATGACTTCCTTTGAAATTTGGGTTGGATCCTTCTTGATGTTCTCAATGATTTTCATCTTCTTGAGGTTCTTTGCAATGAGTGGTCTTCCAGCAATATTTTCTAGATCAGAAATTTTCTGAGCTTCAGTTAGGTGTTCAATCAGCTTGTTCTCCGTTAGAATATCTGAGATAAGTCTTCCTAGTGGGATCCAATCTCTCTTGGTCCTTTCGTCTTCTCTTGTTTCCTTGACAGTGTTCTTCAGATGACTGAATAGACTGTGAGGAAGATTCACTTTGGTAAAGGTGGAGATGAGGTATAGAAGATATTGTTGATCGTTGTTGATGTAGTCAGAAGAGCTTGTAGGTTTCCTGTGATAGATACACCCAAGAATGATTCTGGCTCAAATTCTGTGATGATCCTTTAGATCTTTGATTTTGTTGGAGTGTTGTCCGGAGGTGAAGATTTCCCTTGAGATAGTATTTAGGTCAGTGCCCTTTTCCATCACACTGCATCTAATTCCTGAACCATCATGATCAATCAGTTTACCAATAAGGGCTTCAGTGATGACAATCTTCTTTCCCATTACGTACGAAGTTACTTGATGATTAGAGGCCGATGCAAAAATCCAGAATTCCTTAACGAGTTTGGGAAAAACTGGACCCATTAAGCGATTAAAGTATTTGGTCCATCCTTGAAACTCAACCTCAGGAATAAGGTCATACCCATTTTCTTTCATGCTTTCAAAATCAACGATGAGTTCACAGAGAACTTCAAGAGAGGCAATGGGAGTGAGAAGAGTTCTTGAGGGCTTAACATACCTTTCTTCAGTGACTTGGTCAGCAGATTCTTGAGACAATGTTTGTTGAGAGCTTTGTTGAGAGCAGGAGGCCATTGTTCACAGACTTAGGGTTTAGGGAACACACAGATGAACAAGAAATGTAGAAAGCACAACAAGAAATGCAAATAAAGGGAAAGCGATAGAGAGCTAAGTGAGTGATAGTGAGCGTGTGAGGGTGTTAGAAGTGACATATATATATAAGAGTGACCAAGAAATAAATAGCAATTAAGAACAATAAACATTACGATTAATAGCTGTAATGATTTCTGACAAGGGAGATAGCGTGAGAAATTTTGGGAACAGTTACCGATGTGACTTGGCGCCTCGATATGTCAATACAAACGTTTCAGTTTTCCAGAGTTTGACCCGTGTTCATCATCAGAGAAAATCTGGAGCGAAAGTTGACATGAGTTTGCTAGAGTGAACTGAGTGATCTATCCTTGAAATGAAAAATTCATATCTTCTGAATAGATTCTGAGGCAATCTTTCTTCTCACTTCTGAAGAATTATTGGTCAGATGTTCACAAAAAAGAAATTATGAGCGTTAAAAATATAGAAATTACTTTTTCATTCTGGACATAATTCCATACAGAGATTTTTCAGAATGAAATTAAATCTATCTTCAGCAAGAGGTTTGGTGAAAACATCTGCCCATTGATGGTCTGTGTCTACAAATTTTAAACAAAGAATTCCCTTCTGAGTATAGTCCCTAATGAAGTGATGTTTAATTTCTATATGTTTAGCCCTAGAATGTAAAATAGGATTTTTAGAAAGACAGATGGCAAAAGTATTGTCACAGAGGATAGGGATGTTACTCTCGTAAATGTGAAAATCCTCAAGCTGATTCTTCATCCAGAGCATCTGAGTACTGCATCCAGCTGCAGCTATATATTCAGCTTCAGCCGTTGATAGAGCAATGGTGGATTGTCTTTTACTGGACCAAGAGATTAAGTTGTCTCCCAGAAACTGGCAGCTTCCAGAGGTACTTTTTCTTTCTATTCTATCTCCACCAAAGTCAGCGTCACAGTATCCTACCAATTTGTATTCTCTGGACTTTCTATAGCAAAGACCAAGATTAGTAGTACCTTTCAGATATCTGAAAATTCGCTTAACTGCTGTTAAGTGAGATTCTCTAGGATCTGATTGGAATCTAGCACAAAGGCATACGCTATAGAGAATATCAGGTCTTGAAGTAGTTAAATAAATGAGAGAACCAATCATACCTCTGTAGAGCTTCTGTTCTACTCTCTTACTTACCTCATCCTTTTCCAGAATGCATGTGGGATGCATAGGAGTTTTGGAAGGCTTACTTTCTGACATTTCAAATTTCTTCAGAAGATCTCTGACATACTTGCTTTGATGTATGTAAGTTTCTTCTGGAGTTTGATTGATTTGAATTCCCAAGAAAAACTTGAGTTCTCCCATTAAGCTCATTTCAAATTCTGCCTGCATAGTCTTAACAAATTCTTTGCCCAAGGAGCTTTTAGTGGATCCAAAAATTATATCATCTACGTATATTTGACAGATCAGAATGTGATTTTTAAATGACTTACAGAATAAAGTTGTGTCCACCTTCCCTCTGGTAAAATCATTTTCTAAGAGAAAGTTACTTAGTCTCTCATACCAAGCTCTGGGAGCTTGTTTTAGACCATATAATGATTTCTTAAGTTTATAAACATATTCTGGATGTTTTGTGTTTTCAAAACCAGGAGGTTGATGCACGTAAACTTCTTCATCAATGTAACCATTTAAAAACGCACTTTTGACATCCATCTGATAGAGAGTGATGTCATTATTTACAGCAAATGAAATTAAAAGTCTGATAGATTCTAACCTTGCGACTGGAGCAAAGGTTTCAGTATAGTCTATCCCTTCTTGCTGACTATAACCTTGTGCAACCAGTCGTGCTTTGTTTCTGACAACTTCTCCTTGTTTATTCAGTTTGTTTCTGAAGACCCATTTGGTTCCAATGATGTTGAAGCCTTTGGTTTTGGGAACTAGATCCCATACGTCGTTTCTGGTGAACTGATTCAATTCCTCCTGCATTGCGAGTATCCAATCATTGTCTGAGAGTGCTTCGTCAATAGAAGTTGGTTCAACCAGAGAGACTAATCCCACGAGAGATTCTTCAGTCTTTTTGAATGATGCTCTTGTTTTGATTGGGCCATCCTTCTTTCCCAGAATATTGTCTTCGGGATGTGTTAGAGAACTTCTGGATTGTCTTTTCTGGATGAGTTCCTCAGAATTAGAGTTTCCTTCTGATGTGTTTGACTGTTTTTCTGATGATCTGGTTTCAGTGCCTGTAATTTGAACTTCTATTTCTGCAAGAGATTCATCATGCTTTGGCTTTTGAAGGCCAAGCTTATCATCAAATCTGATACAAATGGATTCTACCACATTTCATGTTTCTGTGTTATATACTCTGTATCCTTTTGAACGTTCAGAGTATCCTAACATGAAACATTTTTGTGCCTTAGAATCAAACATGTTCAGAGGATCATTAGTGTTTAAGATAAAGCATGTACATCCAAATGGATGAAAGTATGAAATGTTGGGCTTTCTGTTCTTCCACAATTCATATGGAGTCTTTTCCAGAATAGGTCTTATAGAGATTCTATTCTGAATGTAGCACGCTGTATTGACTTCTTCTGCACAAAAGTGTTTAGCCATGTTAGTCTCATTAATCATGGTTCTGGCCATTTCTTGTAGAGTTCTATTCTTGTGCTCTACAACTCCATTTTGTTGTGGAGTTCTAGGACAAGAGAAATCATGAGAAATGCCATTTTCATTAAAAAATGTTTCTAAATTTTTGTTTTCAAATTCCCCACCATGATCACTTCTGACTTTTACAATTCTAAACTCTTTTTCATTCTGAATTTGGTTACAGAAAGTAGAGAATACAGAGAGTGACTCGTCCTTGTGTTTTAAGAACTTTACCCATGTCCATCTGCTATAGTCATCTACGATCACTAATCCATACTTCTTGCCACTGATGGATGCAGTTTTCACTGGTCCAAACAGATCTATATGTAGAAGTTCTAATGGCCTGGAGGTAGAAACAACATTTTTTGGTTTAAAAGAGGGTTTGGAAAACTTGCCTTTTTGACATGCTTCACACAGAACATCTGAGCTGAACTTTAGGTTAGGAAGTCCTCTGACCAGATTGAGTTTGTTAATCTGAGATATTCTTCTCATACTAACATGCCCCAATCTTCTGTGCCAGACCCATTGTTCGTCGTTAGCAGACAACAGACATTTTACATTCTGACTTTTTAGTTCAGAAAGTTTTATTTTATAAATGTTGTTCTTTCTCTTTCCATTAAAGAGGATTGTTCCATCTTTCTGACTAATTGCCTTGCAGGACTTTTGATTGAAGATTATATCATAACCGTTATCACTTAATTGACTTATGGATAATAAGTTATGCATTAATCCTTCTACTAATAAAACATTAGATATAGAGGGTAGAGTACCGTTACCTATGGTTCCCGAGCCAATGATTTTACCTTTCTGATTGCCTCTGAACCCTACATACCCTCCATCTTTAAGTTCTAGACTTTGGAACATATGCTTTCTTTCCGTCATGTGTCGCGAGCATCCAGAGTCCAGGTACCATGATTGGTGTTTCAATCTTGCTGTTAAAGACATCTGCAACATATAGGATTTTATCCTTAGGTACCCATATTTCTTTGGGTCCTTGTTTGTTAGTGGTTACAGAATTCTGATTGAGTTTTGGTTTCTCAATAGAATTTGAAGAGTAAGATTCACTAGTATATTTTATATCATGTTTGTGTCCATATGTGAAGTGAGAGTTTAAAGGAGCGTATTTTATGATCATATCATCAACTCGTTTAGGTTTATATGGAGCTTCTCCTTTAGGATTAACATATCCTATGCCTTTTCTCCCATTTCTACTAACTCCATAGATCATTGAAGCCATTTTGCTTCTGTCTATGTTTTTAGCTAGAAATTTTTGAAAGTCATGGTCGTAATGTTTTAAAATGTTATCAGAACTAGTGGGAACTACTGAGTCAGATTTTTTCTGAGATTTTTGAGATTCAAAAGAGTTGAGTTTTGAAATGGTTTCTTTTAACTCAGAATTTTTTGCTTTCAGTTTTCTGTTCTCTTCAGATTCAAATACCAGATCATGTTTCAGATTCTTATATTTGAGCTGAAGTTTCTGATAGTTTTCAAGAATTTCTGACAGACTTTCTTCTAATTGGTATCTAGAAAATTTAGAGAATACCTCTTTAGTTTCTGAGTCAGATTCTGATTCTGATGAGTGGGAATCATCTGGTATGTTGGCCATTAGGGCAATGTTGGCGTGTTCATTTTCTGATTCGGACTCTGCTTCGGAAGATTCCGAGTCATCCCAGGTGGCCATAAGACTTTTCTTTCTTTCCTTGTTAAACTTCTTATTTGGCTTTTCTTTCTGCAGCTTAGGACAATACTTTTGTAGTGCCCAGGTTCCTTGCATTCGTAACACACTACCTCTTTGTTTCTTGACTTTTTGTGTCCATAGGATGGTTCAGAATGACTGCTTGATCTTCTAGAATTTCTGAATTTCCTTTGCCTATTTTTCCATAGTTGTTGGATTCTTCTGGAAAGAAGTGATAGTTCATCTTCTTCTGAGGAGCCTCCAGAGTTTTCTTCTTCTGCCTGAAAAGCTTTAGTTTCATATTTATATTTAGATTTAAGAGCAACAGACTTACCTTTCTTCTGGGGTTCATCTTCTTCTAGTTCTATCTCGTGACTTCTTAGAGAGCTGATCAGTTCTTCAAGAGATATTTCGTTGAGGTTTTTGGAGAGCTTTAGTGCTGTGACCATGGGTCTCCACACCTTTGGTAAGCTTCTGATGATCTTCTTGACATGATCTGCAGTTGAGTACCCTTTGTTCAGAACTTTTAGTCCAACAACCAGAATTTGAAACCTTGAGAACATTTTCTCAATTGTTTCATCTTCTTCCATTTTGAAGGCTTCATACTTCTGGATGAGAGCCAGAGCTTTAGTCTCTTTGACTTGAGTGTTGCCTTCATGCGTCATTCTCAGAGAATCAAATATGTGTTTGGCTGACTCTCTGTTTGTGATCTTCTCATATTCTGTGTGAGAGATCGCACTAAGGAGAATCGTTATGGCCTTGTGGTGATTTCTGAAATCTTTCTTCTGTTGATCTGTCATATTTTTCCTTTCAATCTTCTGACCGTCTTTTCCAGCAGGATGAGTGTAACCATCAGTCACCATATCCCAGAGATCGCCGTCATGAGCCAGAAAGAAACTTTCGATTAAGTCTTTCCAGTATTCAAAGTTTTCACCGTCAAACACTGGTGGTTTGCCACTGATTTTGTCATTGTAGTTCTGAACGGGTTCCGCCATAGTGTTTTTCTTGAAGGATCTTTTATCTGACACGGTTAAGTGTTAGCACCCAGAATCAGGCGCTCTGATGCCAATTGAAGAAACGAAAAACACAAGAGGGGGGGTTGAATTGGGGTTTTTAAAAATTAAAGCACAAAGAACACGTTGGTTATCCTGGTTCGTTTGAACTCAAACTACTCCAGTCCACCCGCCAAGGTGATTTCGCCTCTCTCTCTTGAGGACTTAATCCACTAATCAATAAAGATTACACAATCACAGAGACCACTGTCACTGACTTCTTGAGTTTTAACCACAACTCGGTTTTCTCAAGGAATTTCAAATGAAAAAGAACAAGTGTATAGTATGCTTCTAATAAGCTATATCACAACTGTGATGTTTACAAAAAACTTAGATCAAATTGAAAGCAGATGAAACTTTGATGAATTGTAACAAGTATGCGCGCAAGTGTGTTTTGGACATCTGCAGGGACTCCTTTAAATAGATGAAATGTTGAGATCCGTTGGAGACGAGAGAACTATTTTTGGAGATGATAATAATGCCATTGAATGCTCTTACCAAAAATACAGATTTTGTCTGGCACAATCCGTTACTTTGTGATACTCATAATTGAGGGATATCGTATCAGAGTCCATGTTGATTTGTTAAAGAATCAGAGTTTCTGGCTTGATGCAGCTTTGGTGCTGAAGCGTGAGACATTCAACATCAAAACTTCACTTGATTAATACTTGGCCAGTTTAGAGCATGTGATACTTCCTTATCAAAGCTTCGCTTGATTAGAACTTCGCTAGTCTTGATCTTGTGATGCTTATAAATTAGAGCTTCGCTTGATTAGAACTTCGCTCGTCTTGATCTTGTGATCAGAACTTCTTTATATTAGAACTTCCCTACATATCATAATAAATGAATTAAGGAGCATCAAGTTCTAAATATTATAGTGTTTGTTATCATCAAAATTAATAGGAATGTAGAATCAATTCTTGTTCTAACACTTACTTCCAAGATGGAAGTTAAGTTATTTCTAAGAGGGAAGAAAGAAGATTATGAAGGAAAAGCATGATTAAATGCTTAAACAACATAAATTGAATGATTAAAAGAGAAAGGAAGAAGTTAGAATGTGGAAGCATATCCACACTCAAATGACTTACCATTAGCCCCTGAAATGGTTAGTACAATTGCTTGCAAATGAAGAAACCAATTAAGATGAGCAAGTAAGGCTTAGACAACTCAAAAACCAAAGCAAGAGCATCTTAAAGGTTAAGGAAAGCTTGAGGTCAGAATGTACATCCTAAGAGTGTTCTTTAATACTATGAGAGCAAACACAAATCAAATGCACACAAACAAAGTCTTAAAACCCAAAGAAGTGCATTATGAAAGAAGTAGATGAAGAATGAGTGGATATGTAAAGTGATTATGCAATTATGCTTCACATAATGTCAAAGTCAGAATGTGGATGACCTAAACATGTGCCTAAACATGATGTACAAATGTCACATAAGGCATACAATTAAGCATCCAAGCATTTAGAGTGATTAGAAGAAGAATTGAGAAGACATGAACACAAATTTATCATGAAAAGTAGTTACCTAAGGTAAAAGTAAAACCTAAAAAAGTTTAAGATGAAATTCAAGCATCAAAGTCAGAAGTAATATAACATGGTAAAGATGCTCAAATGATCATGGCATAAGCACATATCAATCAAATCCCTACAACTTAGAAAACATGCAAGAAGAAGTCACATAAAAGAATGAATGCCTCACACTTGAAAAGAAATGCAAAAGATGCAAAATGGCATACAAATATGAATGCTTATGGATAGGTCAGTAGCAAATCATGGATTAAAATGCAAATGAAATGGTAACATGATCATATTAAGAACACACAACCAAACATGAAAAGCATAAGATGAAGACATGAGAAGAATTAGTTCAAAAAGTCCCACAATATGCATTACATAAAACAAAGAATCAACACGTGCCAAATGGACCTAACAATGATCAAACACAACTTATAAGATCTAAACATTTTGCCTAACCCAAACCAAAGACATCAAATTGTGGCATAAATGCCTTATGCAATGAAGGTTAAAGAAAGGCACATAAAGCTCAAGTAAAACTTCCTTCAAACACAAGCACGCCAACATATGTCAAAGTACATTCAAAAATTATGGAATTAGAATGTAAATGACCTCAACCAGTGACTAATCACATATCAAAATACCATACAAAAATTCAGAGAGAAAGGACCTCAAACAATCAAGCAATAGTCACTTATGAGTCATGGACCAAAAGTACAAAGATGGGGATCTAAATGCAATAAAAGAAAGTTCTAAAAATTAAACACAAATATTTTTATGAAGTTTTGGATGTCACTGAATAGGTGAAAAAAGAATGATGCAAAAATGTTTTAGGAACTATGAGAAATAAATTTTTGAAATGGAGATGTGAAAATAGAAACAATTTCCAAAAGAAATAAAAGAAAATCATGGAATAATAGGCAAATATCCACAAAATCAAAATTAAAAATAATAGAAAAATATTTTTACATGTTAATATGTCACATGAATTTTTGTAGAATTTTTTATGATGTTTTGGTATTTTTAAAAATCAAATATGAAACAAGTATAAAAAGAAATTAAAAGAAACAAGAAATAGCAAGCAGGGGGTGCTGAGAAGTAATTTTCACGTTCAAAAATTGGGCTGGACCAAAGGAGGGGGTGGGAAAAGCAACGAACCCCAAGGCGCTTCTTTCCATAGACTCAGAGTCAACTTTTTGACTCCATCATCGCCCTTGAATCAATCCAACATGCCACAATCAGTCAACACAAACAAAAGTACACATGATGAGAGGCTAGGATCAAACGTACATGGTAACCAAATATACTACGCGCACACACAACCATTCAGAAATAAAATAATCACACGTGAGAAGCACACGACAATTTTAATGCGTTGTCACACACACAACCCTCAGATCAAATCAATGCACCAGAAATAGTCAACACATTCACAAAGTAGGAAAAATCAACGACTCAGATCAAGAGTACATCACAGCAATCATGAACTCACACATACATGGAAAATCTGATTCAAAAACAATGCACGTGAGGGGGTGGTGTTTTAATGTGTTGTCACGTCATTAACCACACGATGAGAACAAATCAACGCCCATGTTTAAAACTCACCAAAACCCTAGCAATTACAACCACCGGCTGAAGAAGGACCTCCAGTCATCTTCTCCGGCGAGCAACCACCACCTGCAAGTCTTAAAATCTCCAGAAATGCACAAACATGATATCAAAATGAAGCTAACACTACGTACATCATGAATCCAAGCTCACTTTTCACATAACAAGCACATACATAGAGAGCATATGAGATTAAAATATGCCCTAGGTTTTGAAACTATGCCTCTAAGAGGCCTATCAACTAGCCGGATTGTCAAATGCTCCTATTGAGCTCATATAAACAAAAACAAGCTAAACAATATGTAAATCGTGCCAGAAAGGTTTAAGAGATTGAAACCTGAAAATGTTGAAAACTGGAGTTAAACGAAAACCGAGAGCTATGGTTCCTTCTTGAGCTTCACTTGGCCAAATAAAGGCTTACAAACTCTGAAGAATGGAGACGAATATGGATCTGCATTGTAGCTTCTCCAATAATTCTATGCTTCTTCAAGTCCAATGATGCTTGAGGATGAAGCTTGAAGATGAAGTTAGAGAAATATGATGATGGATTCGTGCTAACTCAGAGAGAAAATAGAGAGGAAATGAGAGAGAGAAAGTGAGAGAACTTTGGGGTGAATGTGGAAAAATGAGAGCTCAGTTGAATTTGTGAGTGAAGTTTCTATTTATATGTGTAGTTTAAAGTGAACCATAGGTGGTTAAATGAGTGAGTTTACTGAGTTAACATGGTTAAGGTGAGTGCACCCTAACTAACTGAGTCAAGTTAGTTAGGGGCGAGTGAGCTTGGCTTGTGATATGGCGATGGTGGTTTATGATGTGCTATGGTGGAATGCAAATGAATTAGTGGTGGTAATGAACTCGTGTATGAGCTGCAGCAAAGAAACTTGTCCTCCAAGCTTTTATTCTTTCCATTTTCATGTATGATAAGCATAAATGGCACGTGCAGGTAAGGAACTGTTGGTTTAAATGAGGAAAATAGGTGACTGGTGCGTGTGAATGTTGAGACAATAACAACAACAACTCATTCTTTTCTGATTTTAGCAGCTTGAAACAAATGCAAACATGGTGGTTTGGTGGTGAATTTATCCATGCATAGTAAATGATTTAGTGAACTTTTGATGCCAAATAAAAGAGGGAATGTTATGGAACACATTTGATGTTGATTTTAGATTGAAATGAGGTTTGGAAAAGGATGCAAAATAGCTTGGAACTCAAAGGTTTGGAACTGATGGAAGGCATGACAAGATGTGGCATGGCAAGGCAACATGGCGCCTGGGTTTTCAGCATAATCACCATGACTTTGAACCATTAGAACTATATCATAACTTGATCAAATCAAAATTTGTCCAACATCAACATTGAAGAGGGCATGGCAAGGAACAACTTTGATGTTGAAAAGTTTTTCATTTTGAGCTTTTATCATTAAGAAAAATAGGTGAACATTTGGCACACCAAGTGTTTGTAAGAATGACGGCGCGTGGGCCTGGGCATTCTTGGTCATGACCTGATTTTGGACCTATTTTTCTCAAACTTTGATCAATCATATCTCACTCAATTTTTATCCAATGGAGGAGTTCTTTATATGGATTTGAAGCCTGAAACAAGATCTTTCGTTGTGTTCTGGTGGATTTTTGATTTGATGCTTTAAAATTAAGAAAGCCTGACTCAAAGAGAGGTGTTAAAATGGCCAAAACTTACTATTTTTGGAAACCCCGAAGGTTTTATTTTTGGCAATTTTGTGATTTCTTGATTTTTCATTATTCCTCATCATTTCTTGATCAAATTTTGTCCATTGAACATATGTAACATGAATTTCATGAATTTGACCTCAAAAAGTCAGGAGTTGACTTTTTTCACTGCACTATTGACTTTTTCCCCAATTTCTTGATTTTCAAGCAACTGATCAATTGAAACCCTTCTGAAACGAATTGATGAGCAATTTTCCATCCATATACACTTGAGAACATGAGGAATACCATGAGATCAAGTTTGGCCCAAAAAATCAGAGATAAACTGCTTTTAGGTCAAACCCTAATTTTGGCCCCTTCTGGTTAGGAGGAAATAACACCTCCTCCAAATCCAAATTCCTCTGAATATGATGTGTATCCTCTCAAACAATGATGAGATATGTCATTTGGAGATGATAAAAACTCAAAGATCTTGCCCATTTGGGGGTCAGATCCCAATTTTTGATTGCCTTGTGTAGGAGATTATGCACTGTCCAACCTTCTTGATGAATTCCCAACTTCAAATGCCTTGTGGGATCAAAGTGAGATGATATATTACTTAAGAAACCCTTGAGGCTTATTTGGAGACCCTTGGCTCTTATTCCCTTGCTTTGGATGATCAACACTTTGGAGAAACACTGATCACATGCCCTTATGCAAGATGCAATACTAAATGTTTAATGTTTTATTTTTCTATGCTTGAATGTGTAGCGAGCGATTTTTGGACGTGGTTGCGAGGCACAACTGCTCTTTGGGTTTACTACAGTTCGATTCATTTTTTATCCTATTGTAAGCTGATGAAGGAAGGGAAATAGATGTCTCCAACTAACCATGCTTGCATACTGAGATTAAACAGTCAAAACTGTTGGTTTACAGATGCTACAAAGATTCGGGGAGTGTCTCAGGTTATTTTGTTCAAAGAGATGTTTAGGACGGACGTTTTTTTTTTGATGTGTGAAAGTAGGGGATTTTGGGGGTTTTTGTTTTGTGTGCTCGCTAAGATCTTTTCTTTCGATCTTATGCCTACGTATTCCCGTTTACCGAAACAGGGAAATCAGAGCGTTCGTAGTTCCTCCTATTCTATGGGAGGAAATGGTTTTTGGTGTCTTGTTCAAAGCCCAAGACGTGAAGCGAAAGGTGTTTTGTATCTTGTTCAAAGCCCAAGATGTGAAGCTAAAGGGTCTATTTGTACCTTGTTCAAAGCCCAAGATGTGAAGCTGAAAGGTCTCGACTTTAGAGAGAGTTTGTCATCTCTAAAGAGGGGTAAAGGAGAATTACTTTAACCTGGATATGTGAATCTGGCAATGCCATAATTTCCTAAGAGGGGGTTTTAACCTGAAGGAGAAGACTTTAACTCAGTGTAGAGCAATGCCATCTTTCCTTAGGAATTTCTCATGCTAAAAGAAGGACAGTGGCATGGATATAGATGATCCAGAGGCTTGCCGCTTACAACGATTAGATGAAAGGGAAGGAATTGTTGATGTTTGCTTACTGTGAACGAGGCACATATTTGATGCTAAAAGGTTAATTGAATTAACCAGTGGTTTTCTTATACAAAGCCTAAGAGGAGGCTAATATGTGTCTCGTACAAAGCCCGAGAGAGAGGCTAACAAGAGTTGACTCAGCTGGAGAATCTTTTATAGCTCGTATGAAGCCCAAGATGGAGGCTGAAAAAGAGTTTGACTCCGTTTAGAGGAATTTATATCTCGTACGAAGCCCGAGATGGAGGCGAAAGGGTGATTAACTCAACGATGGAGTTTTTTATGTGTCTCATACGAAGCCTGAGAGAGGGGCTAAAAGGCTTGCTCCACTGGGGAGAATCACTTGTACAAAGCCCAAGAGGAGGCTGACTTATGCTGAGGAAAAGAAGGATCATTATACAAAGCCTAAGAGGAGGCTAAAAGAGACCGACTCTTTTGGGGATATTATTATACAAATCCTAAGAGGAGGCTATCTGCTGATGACTGTTTTAGTTGAATGACAGGTCCAGTATACTAATTAAGAGAAAATCAGTTCTTATATGAGCAACACTGTACTCATGGATTTTGATCTGAGGATCGGGGTTGTTCCCTGTTCTTTAAGGAAACGGGGAAATCCAAAGGGTATTGAGACTGTCCGAGTCTACGGTTTCTTCCTATTTTGAAGGGTGATTGAGAATGTCTTTGAGACTCAAGGAAAATAGACTGTCCAAGTCTAGAGTTTTGTCTTTTGTACTATGCTTTAAGAAACAGTAGTAGACTCTATGAAAGACTGTTCTATGAAAATTACTAGTTTCTGTTCCTATACCTCTAGGAGGTCGTCGGGACAATTTGTACGAAACCCAAGAGGAGGCTATCATTCCTGGAGGAAGAGATCATTATACGAAGCCTAAGAGGAGGCTGTGAATACTTCTAAGAAGCCGACGGGTCCTTTTACTAAGCCCAAGAGGAGGCGGGGTTGCTTTTAGGAAGCCTGTGGGTCCTTGTACAATGCCCAAGAGGAGGCCGATGCTTTTAAGAAGCCCGTGGGTCCCCAAACCCCGAGACATTCAAGGCAAGCTATTCACGAGGAATAGATCAAGTCAGGAAAGTTCGAGAATTTGGAAGAAACTCAAAGATGCCATTCACGGAGAATACATTCATCTTTGGGAGTAGAGTTTCTTGACAATTCCTAATGAGGACAGCCGAAGAGAAGACTGTATCTGGTGATCCTATTGGGGATCTAGCTGTCTATTTCTACGAATAAACGAAACGACTTTACTTAGTTCTAGACGTAGTTGTCGGGGAAACTCTAAATATCTATACTATTATTACACAGTTGATATGAGTTTATGAAAGAAGACTTACAGCGAAACAGCCCCACAATACAATTATATGTATATGAAAGCAGTAAATGAAAGCGTATAAACACTTACTCGGTTGTAGAGCTTCCATGCTGTTTGGTTAGTTGTTCAACAAAGAAAGATTGAAAACAACAGTATATTCAAAATCAAAGGAGAAATTGCTTTGAAAAAGAAAGATTGGGGCTTACAGCTCAAGGAGAGGCCCAGGGTTTTACCGTTGAATTTGTACAGAGGGACTTATACAAGTGACTGTGGCCCAAAAAAGGTTTTTGTACAAAGGGATGGGTCTTACACTCTCTCAAGAGGCCCAAAAAGTTTTAAAGAAAAAGAGTGGGGCTTATAACACGAGGGTAGGCCCAGATGATTTTTCGTTTAAAATGGCGATCGCGCCGAGGTTTTCTTTTAACATAGGGGGACTTATACAATAAGTGAGGCCCAAAATGATTTTGGTTAAAAGGGGGATTGGGTCTTACACTCTAATAGAGGCCCAAAAAGTGTTAAGAAAAATAAATGAGTCTTACTACACGAGGGTAGGCCCAGATGTTTTAAACGGACGACGGTCGTGCCGTTTACTTGTACAGAGGGACGTATACAATAGGTGAGGCCCAAAATGATTTTGTACAAGGGGGGTTGGGTCTTACACTCTAATAGAGGCCCAAAATGTTTGAAAAAGTTTGATGAGGGTTGAATTAATTCAAAAACCCTAATTTGTTTTCAAAAATGTATTTAATTGAATAAAAATTCAATTAAAATGATCAAAATTGTTTAACATATGGAAAACAAATTGTAATCTTGGATTAATGCTTCAAAAATTAAGTATTGACCTACAAAATAATTAGAAAGCATTAAAAGTTGCAAAATCAATGTGGAAAAAATATTTAAAATGTCAAAAACAATTAAAATATTAATTCTTTCCAAAATTATCAATTATATGAAATAAATAATATTTTTGGGATTTTTTGATAAAGTAAAATATTTCAACATTTTTGTGAATTATCAAAAAAAGAATCAACTCAAAACCATTAAAACTCAGAGAGAAATTAATTTTTGAATCAATTAAACAAAATCACAAAATTCAAATATTTGAATTTGAAAAAATGGCGCCAAGAACAAGCTGAAGAACACGCGCGTGTTCTGAGATTCCCAGATTTTCATTTTCTCTCTAATCTCACTAAATACTTAATCATATCATGTAATCCACATATCATTATGCTCGTCTCAACCTCGCGATCATGTCTATAACACTTAATTTCATTTAAATTAAACATAAAACATGAAATCACGAAAAATCCTCAAGAACCCTAATTTTTGCATGAAGGCTGGGATTTTTGATACACGATTCAAACAATGCAATTAATTGAGGGAAAACATTCCATGCATGATTATGAACATATGGCCAAATTATTGTGCGAGGAAATATGCATAGATTGAGAGATGACCAAGTATGTGCTTACCTCTAGGCCGTGACAGCAAGTTCAAAGTGATTTTTGATTTGGAGGTGTTACAGATGAGTGGTTATGATCTGAACAGCTTCCCTACACCCTATGGAGTGTGTTTGAATGCTTGGACTTGATTGAAAATGGCTGGATCATTTCATGGTACCTCAGCTGCAACTTGATTGAAAATGTGAGCAACCAGCTGGTGATTTTGTGAAATTGGTATTTCAGAAGTGATCTAAGTGTTTGGATCACTTCTATATGATGTATGTGAGGTGTGTGAGTGATTGGTTTGGTTGGAAAAGCTCTCAAACTCAAAACCCGATAGTGACTTGCCTTAGAAGGCAAAATTGGAGTGAAAGAAGAGATTTTGAGGAAAGCATCTGTTTGATGGCTTTGGTGTACTCAAACTGATCACAATTGAGCTCTATTTATAGTAGAGCAAGTTTGTTTTGCAAGGAATAGTGAATGGCAACTGCTGAGTAGGTTTGGCCAATGTTGGCAAATGAAAATGCAAGTCTCCCCTAGCCATTGACTAGAGTTAGGGCTCAGAGCTTTGGTTCCCTTGGTCTTGGATAAGCCTTGACTAATTTCAGATGAGAATGGCTCAGTCCATGCCACCTTGATGCTTCCATTGAATGCTTCAATCCAAATTTGGAGTCTTGTCCCTATTTTGGCCATTCTAGGTTCAACATGCTATTTCTTGTTCCATGGACTTTGGAGGCTTGGCTCAGTGATTGTCCCCTTTAGAATCAATCCTCAGATGTGTCCAAGTGGATAGGAGCATTTGAATTTGGCTGATTTTGGTAAATCGAGCCAAAATGCAAAATCTGCCTTGCCTTTGACAGATTTCAGCAAGGCAACTTGACAATGTCATATCTCATGGTGTAAGTTGAATTTGGTAATGTTCTTGGCCATTTTGGAAAGCCCTTACATGATACAACAACTGTTTGAACATATTTGGTTTTGATCTCTTTTGAATCCAAGTGAAAAATCCCTCTAAATTTGGAAAAAAGTGAAGCAAAATCTGACTTAGTGAAATTTTCACTAAGTGTTGGAACAAAGTGTGATTTCTTGATTTTGATCACTCCATAACTCAAAATCCATGAGGAATTTGGATATAGGTCAGTATGAAGATTTTGTAGAGAGTAATGAGATCTTCAAATCAAGCTTTGAATGGGGCACAATGGCCTTGTGGTTTAGGAGTTATGGTCCTCCAAAGTTGGTGTATTAGTGGTACTTTTTCCATAACTTAGAAAAATTTCTAAGTTTTTATGGTTACCCCTTTTACAAGTAATCCCACTTTCTTTGATTTTTCTTGATGAATGATGATTCAAATCATACATAAACATCATTTTAGGGTTAAAAATCCATTTTAGTGAAAAATCTCAAAAAGTCAAAGTTGACTTTTGTGCACAGTTGACTTTTTATCAGATGAATTCCAAATTGTGCAATTCTTCAGGAAATCATGTCCTTGACCTAAATCAAACTTGATGGACATGTTCCATGGGTAGTATAGAGTGTATTGACTCATGTCCTAGGGTTTGGGAGCATGTCCTGGTCAAAAGTCAAAGTTACAGTTGACTTTTCCCGCGAAACCCTAATTGTGGTGCAGATGAAATTGAAACTTGTTGCTCAAGCTTCTTGGATTAATCCATTGTTCCAAATGGATCAATATAGTATATTAGAGACCCTCAAATCATGTATTGAGGTCTTGGTTCATGATTTGTCCCAAAAGTCAACTTAGGGGTGAATTAGGTCAAGAAACCCTAATTCCTGATTTTTTATGTATGCATCCCCTGAGGTCAAATTGACTTGGTGATTGGGTCCATGAGGTTCCATGGAGTATATTAGGTTATGTTTTGGATCATTGGCTCATGCCCAGAGGAAAATTTCCAACTGGAGGCCCTGGTCGACCAAAACCCTAATTTGGTGACACTGTCGATTTTGAAGCTTAATCCACCTGGAAGGGAGCAGCCTTGTGCTTAATCCTTAAAGTGGGAGTCCTCTTGATCCATTGTAGATTCTTGGGAGGTTAGACAAGTTGAAGATCAAGTCATTCCTTGATTGATCCCTTGTCTAATGCTCAGAGAGAGTTTAAACCCTAATCTTGATTGTAGTGAATGCTCAACAACCCTTGAGGAGATTGATGAGGCATAAAGGTCCATCCACATTGTGATGATGAATTACACAATGATAGGAATCTAAGTGGTCAAAATTTGGGGTATGACAGATGCCCCTATTTAATCTTCTTGGACACGAAGGTGTGAATGGCGAAGGTATTCAGGCATTCAGGGTGTAAGAGGATTAAATATCGGAATATCCGAAATTTTGACGGCGTCTATGAATGGTAGCGTACGCATTCATCTTCTTCCGCTAAGCAATGATGCTTAGAAAAGGTAAACTTCCCCTCGATCCTGGTTTCCTACCAAGGAACTGGTCTCAGTTTCTGAAATAAACTTCCCCTCGATCCTGGTTTCCTACCAAGGAACTGGTCTCAGTTTCTGAAATAAACTTCCCCTCGATCCTGGTTTCCTACCAAGGAACTGGTCTCAGTTTCTGAAATAAACTTCCCCTCGATCCTGGTTTCCAACCAAGGAACTGGTCTCAGTTTCTAAAATAAACTTCCCCTCGATCCTGGTTTCCTACCAAGGAACTGGTCTCAGTTTCTAAAATAAACTTCCCCTCGATCCTGGTTTCCTACCAAGGAACTGGTCTCAGTTTCTTAAATAAACTTCCCCTCGATCCTGGTTTCCTACTAAGGAACTGGTCTCAGTTTCTTCTGTCAATAAACTTTATTGACAAGGAACGCTACTCGTAGCGGTTTTCCTCAAACTTCTCGCTGAATTTTCCTGGGGAGATGCCATTTGAAGGAAAAAGTTTTGATGTCAGACTTGCTAGGGAACCCAGTCGTCTGAGTTGTAGAGGTGCAGAAACTTCTCTGTTGGAGACGCCATTTGTTTCTACTGGGGAAAGCGAGTTTCTTGAGAGACTGCTTCCGCTTAGGGATATTGTATCATACTTTTCTCTGGATCTTCCCGGAGAAACGCCATATGATGTGATCCAATTTTGAGGTTCCGATGACCTTTTCATCAGCGATTTTTCAGAGAAACACTGTTGTACTGCCAAATCTTTGCTTAAGAGGCTTTCTCTGGGGATTTTCCTTAATCCGGGAAAGCAAGGATGTCATCTTCAATGGCGAAGAGTGACATCTGTTGAAGGTTCTCTGGTCTTTCAGAGGTTCAAGTTATCAAAGTGGCCAATTGCCGACTCTGATCTAAAGATACACTGGTGACGAGTTCGATCAGACATAACATTTCCTGACGAAGCAAGAACTCGCGAACTCGATTGAGAGGACGGTCATCACGACAGGATATGACCGACTCGAGTGATAGTGATGCAATATGAAATGAGAATGCAAATAAAAAATGCATGATGTATGTATGTATATGCTGACAAAACAGACGCGACATACAGACTAGAAGATGAACACGACTGGATACTCGGCCACTGCTGGGGACGAAAAGGTACCGCTGGTTCAAAATAGCAATTCCACCTTTTTTAGGAGAGATAGTCCCTGTTGGGAGCTACGTTGGTCGGGCTTAGGAGATGAGAACTCGATCGAAGGTATCAGACGGGAAAACCGCATCTAACACAGTTGATCCTTCATTCAGGCGCACTGGCTTAGAAGGAGTACTTTGATTCTGCACTTTGAAGCTTGCTTACTTCTAGCGAAGCGATCGATGTTCTTCTGATGTTCAACAGTCAAAAGAAATTGCCATCTCTATTTTTAAAAGCAGAAAAAGTTTTAACAAGTAAATTCATTTTTGTTTTATTTCAAGAATCGTTAATTAAGTTAAACAACGTCATTCTGTAAAGCTAAAACAAATAAGGATTACAAACAAAAGCACAAGGGCTCCAATTTTATTGATAAGATAGAGATCAGCCAAACGCGTGATTCCAAAGAGTATATACAAAGTTCAGAAAATGGTAATTTACAGGGAAAAGGGCTACGTTGAAACATAACGACCACTATCCTTCTACCAACTTTGAATTCGAGACATCCTGAGCTTCTGTCGAAGATGACCTTGACTGGAGTTTTCCTCCGATGGATGGCATTACTGTTGAGGAGTTGAACTAATCATATGTAGTTACTTGCCATTATCCCTAACTTTTGCCTGGATTGTACTTTGAGATTTCCAATCCACCGGGATGATTTTTTTTCATGTCTCTAACTTTTGCCTGGACCGCCCTTTCGGGTTTTCAATCCATCGAGACGATTTCTTTTTTTTTTTTTTTAGTTTAGGCGAAGTATTTCTTGACTACATCAACATTCGTGGGGTAGGCAAATTCCTCTCCGTCCATGGTTGCAAGTCTCAAGGCGCCGCCTGAGAAAGCTTTCGTGATCACATAGGGGCCATCATAATTCGGGGTCCACTTGCCCCGAGAATCAGTGAGAAAAGATTGTATCTTCTTAAGCACGAGGTCTCCTTTCCTGAAGATGCGAGGTCTGACCTTTTTGTCAAACGCCTTTTTCATTCTTTGCTGATACAACTGACCGTGGCATAGTGCCATGATTCGCTTCTCTTCGATCAGATTGTGTTTGTCGTGTCGGCTTTAACACCACTCAGCTTCTGTAAGCTTAGCTTCCATCAATACCCGGATCGATGGGATCTCTACTTCTATGGGGAGCACTGCTTCCATGCCATACACTAGAGAGATAGGGGTAGCCCCTGTTGAAGTGCGGACAGACGTTCGATAACCGTGAAGAGCAAAGGGTAGCATCTCATGCCAATCTTTGTAGGTTACAACCATCTTCTGAACAATCTTCTTGATATTCTTGTTAGCCGCTTCTACCGCTCCGTTCATCTTGGGTCGGTAGGGAGATGAGTTATGGTGTTCAATTTTAAACTCTGCGCACAACTCTTTCATCATCTTATTGTTCAAGTTAGATCCATTATCTGTAATGATCTGGCTTGGAACACCATAACGGCATATGAGATTTTTTTTGATAAATCGGACCACCACTTGTCGGGTAACATTAGCGTACGACACTGCTTCGACCCACTTGGTGAAGTAATCAATGGCTACTAGAATGAACCGATGTCCGTTTGAAGCCTTAGGTTCAATCAAGCCGATTATGTCAATTCCCCATATGGAAAAAGGCCACGGGGAAGAGAGAACTTTGAGATGTGATGGCGGTACATGAATTTTGTCGGAGTATATCTGACATTTGTGACACCTTCTCATGTACTTGTAGCAGTCGGATTCCATGGTTAACCAGTAGTACCCTGCTCTGAGAATTTTTCTCGCCATTGTATGTCCGTTGGCATGAGTGCCAAAGGATCCTTCATGAATTTCTTTTATCAGCATGTCTGCCTCTGGTCTGTCGACGCATCGGAGCAAGACCATGTCAAAATTCCTCTTATATAGAGTATCACCGCTCAGGAAGAAGCTGCCTGCTAGTCTTCTGAGGGTCTTTCTATCTTTCCTGGATGCCCCAAGAGGATACTCTTGTTTCTGAAGGAAGCATTTGATATCGTGATACCAAGGTCTGTCGTCTATGACTGCTTCGATCACGAAGATGTAGGCGGGCTGTTCAAGGCGCATTACGTCAATCTTAGGCAGGTCATTCCATCGACCTACGCTAATCATGGAAGAGAGAGTGGCTAAAGCATCAGCCATGTGATTCTCACCAAGAGGGACGTGATGAAACTTAATTCTGTTGAAGAAAGGCAATAACCTTCTTGCTTAGTCTTTGTAAGGAATCAATCTTGATTGGTATGTGTTCCAATCTCCTGTGATCTGATTGATAACCAAGGCTAAATCGCCGTATACGTCCAAGTTCTTGATCCTTAAATCAATCGCTTCTTCGAGACCCATAATACAAGCTTCGTATTCAGCCTCATTGTTCGTACATTAGAACGTAAGTCTGGCAGTGAAAGGAATGTGGGTACCCTGAGGGGTAACAATGATTGCCCCAATTCCATTTCTGTAATGATTAACTGCTCTGTCAAAGATAAGTCCCCACTGGGAACCTGGTTCTGGCCCTTCACAGGGTAGAGGTTCATCGCAATCTTTCATTTTTAGATACATGACATCTTCGTCTGGGAAGTCAAACCCGATTGATTCTTGATCGTCAATCGGTTGATGAGCCAAATGATCGGCTAAAATACTTCCTTTAACGGCTTTCTGAGCGTGGTACTCTATGTCATATTCTGATAGTAGCATCTGCCAATGGGCAATCCTTCCCGTGAGAGCAGGCTTTTCAAAGACATACTTGATTGGATCCATCTCGGAGACCAACCAAGTAGTGTGGCGAATCATGTACTGACGAAGACGTTTGGCTGCTTAAGCCAAAGCGCAACAAGTTTTCTCGAGCATCGTGTACCGAGTCTCGCAGTCGGTGAATTTCTTGCTCAGATAGTAAATGGCAGACTCTTTCCTTTTGGTTTCATCTTGTTGGCCAAGTACACATCCCATTGAGTCCTCTAGGACTGTGAGGTAAATGATCAGTGGTCTTCCTTCCACTTTAGGTGATAGAATCGGAGGATTCAACAGATATTCCTTAATACTATCGAAGGCAGTTTGGCAGTCTTCTGACTAAACGCAGTCCTGGTTCTTTTTCAGTAATTTGAAAATCGGCGCACACGTGGCAGTCATAAGGAATATGAATCTGGAGATGTAGTTCAAACGTCCCAGAAATCCTCTGACTTGTTTTTCAGTTTTCGGAGAAGGCATTTCTTGAATGGCCTTGACCTTGTCAGGATCAACTTCAATTCCCTTCTGGCTGACGATGAACCCTAAGAGTTTCCCCGAACGAACTCCAAAGGTGCATTTGTTGGGATTCAATCGGAGTTTGTACTTTCTCAATCGCTCGAATAGTTTTGACAGATGGGTCACATGCTCCTCTTCTGTCTTAGATTTTGCAATCATATCATCGACATATACCTCAATTTCTTTGTGTATCATGTCATGAAACAGAGTAGTCATGGCCCTTTGATAGGTTGCCCCGGCGTTCTTCAAACCTAACGGCATTACCTTGTAACAAAAGGTACCCCATGGGGTAATGAACGAAGTTTTCTCCATGTCTTTTGGCGCCATTTTGATTTGATTATAGCCCGAGAATCCATCCATGAAGGAGAAAACTTTGAACTTTGCTGTACTGTCAACCAGCATGTCGATGTGTGGTAAAGGAAAATCGTCCTTTGGACTTGCCTTGTTCAGATCCCTGTAGTCGACACACATTCTGACCTTTCCGTCCTTTTTGGGAACAGGTACGATGTTGGCTAACCATTGAGGATATCCAGATGTAGCGAGGAAACCCGCGTCGATCTGTTTTCGTACCTCCTCTTTGATTTTGATGGCCATGTCCGGGTGAGTCCGTCTCAACCTCTGTTTTACTGGCGGATATTCCGATCTCAACGGTAAGTGATGTTCCACGATGCTGGTATCCAACCCTGGCATATCCTGATAGGACCCAGCGAATACATCGGGGAATTCTTTGAGAAGCTTTGTCAAACTCTCTTTAGCGGTTGGACTGAGTAGTGCCCCAATCCTGATTTCTTTTCTCTCTTTTTCTGAACCCAAGTTTACCGTTTCCAACGGCTCTTTGTGAGGTTCAATGGACCTTTCCTCTTGTCTAAGTAATCGGGAGATCTCTTCTGGAATTTCGTCATCAACTTCTTCTTCAGCCCCAAATACCGGGAACTCAAAGTCGGGAGAAGGCATCGGATCGTATGTTTCAACGGGGTGTAAAACAAGCAATCTGCATGACGTGATGATTTTGTGTTTAGAAGACATAGAGAAAATGCGAGTGTGTGCAGTGTATTTCTTTTACTGCTTGTTTTGATTATTGAATTGTTTTTTAGGATTACCATTTTCTGAGAAAAGCAAAAAGAGAAAACAGCAATTAATGCGGAATTTACAGAATGACGTTATTTTATTAATGAACAAGTCGATTCTTGAAACTATAGCCCTATAAAACAAAACTCTGTCTCTTTGGGCGAAGCGAAGAGGGAAATTTACAGAAAGCGAGCCCTATCAAAACATCTGTTTCACATGGGCAAGGTGAAAGGTTAAAGATGGCAATTACTTTGACTGATGAACGACCTTCGGAACCTCGACAGCAACCCATTGGCGGCGAACTCCTCGGTGAATCACAAAGTCTGGCACCTTCCTTGATTTGTCTTTAGAAATAACGCTGATTTCTGGTGGAGCAGGATCGTTGGAATCTGTCTCCCAGGGAGAATTGTCGTAGGAGGATTCCTCTGTTGCATTTTGCATAACATTTGTGCTCTCAGCTGTATCTCCCCATCCAGTTAGCTGAATATCTTCGAGCCTGATACGAGAGCTTTCAGGAGCAGTGTACTTGACCATATAGTCGTATTTTCCACTCGGTTGTCCCAAGGTGTCCCATACTTCTTTAGAACTAGAGGAGTCATATCTCTCGATGACGTTGACCTCGGGAAAAGCATAGTTGATGAATTCCAGTCCTGCAAACGTTGCGAATTCATCGTCATGTTGAGTAGTTTCTGAATGACCTGAGTGTTGATCCCATGACATGGTGGGGACACAGGTATTCTGTTCAATGATGCCCAGCTGAGTGTCATTACTCGGCTGACTTTCTGGCCCCAAGTCTCCTGGGTAAGGTTGCCACATTGGCAGACCATCCATCGGGCCATAGTAGGTAGAGTCAAAGTTCTCTTTCATCAGAGTGTCTTCCTCTAATGAGTTTGGTAGAGCACGACATCCTTCCAGATCAAAATCTTCATATATCATTTTGACGTCTGAACTGGGTATAAATCTCGGACTCTCTGTTGGAAAGCAAAATGGAGTTTGCGTTTCGTCCTGCGACATATAACCGTCCTCGTTAAGATAGGACTTCCATTCCTCATCTGTGTCAAAGGGATCCTCTTCATTGATAGCATGGACTGCTTGAGTCACTGGTTGGAGGAAGCCTCCACCATGGAAGAAGTTCTGAATGGGACGAAGACTTTCGTCGTTAGCAGCTGTCTGGGTGCAGGTTGCAGAAAAACCAAGACCCTTCTTTGTTTTATTATCAGTAGGAATTACAAGCTGTCCCCATCCTTTTGTATCGGTACTCTCGACCGCTTTGATAGCATCTTTGTATGAGGAAATCGAGGTTCCTCCTTCCGATTGATTCTCATTGCTCACCGACAATGCTTGAAACTGCGTCCCAATAACCTCCTCGGGTTCTACACAAGTAGATGATGATAAGTTACTCACGAGCAAGGCTTGTTCCCCACAAACCGTGATGAGTTGATCGCCCTTGACGAACTTTAGTTTTTGGTGGAGAGTCAAAGTGACCGCTCCAGCCTGATGTATCCAAGGTCTTCCTAATAAACAACTGTACGTTGCCCAGATGTCCATGACCTGGAAAGTGACTTAGAAAGTGTGAGGACCAATAGTTATAGGAAGATCAACTTCGCCGATAACCGCTTTTCTGGATCCATCGAACGCTTTGACGACGACCTCGCTGATTCTCATCGGAGGGCCTTTAAATGATAATTGCATCAAAGTGGACTTCGGCATAACATTCAGGCCTGACCCTGTGTCTACCAGTACGCTGGCTAAAGCATCGTCCTGGCAGTTGACTGTGATATTGAGCGCCATGTTATGACGGCGACCCTCTTCAGGTAATTCCTCATCACTAAATCCCAAATTATTGCAGGAAGTGATGTTAGAGACAATACTATCGAACTGTCTGATGGTTACATCCTGTTCCATAAAGGCTTGCTCCAAGACTTTCTGTAGAGCCTCCCTGTGCGCTTCTGAACTGAGTAAAAGTGATAATACCGAGATCTTTGAAGGAGTCTGTAACAGTTGATCAACAATGTTGTATTCACTCCTTTGGATGAGCTTCAGCATCTCATCGTTATTTTTCGAAAGGTCGGGATTACTGGATTGACCGACTGGTGGATTGGGAACTTCTGTCTGAGGTTCCTTTTCTTTGTTAAGTTCTCCAACTCCTCGGTTGAAGATTCGACCGCTCCGTGTTACACGACTGATGTCTGCAATATTCACGACGGAGGGTAATGGAATTTCCTTTCCATTCTCGATTATTGTTGCACCGTATTTGTAAGGGATAGCCTTAGCTGATTCATACGGTAGTGGTCCCGGTAGATAGATGACTATGGGAACCTTCTGGTTTTTCTGACCATCGTACGTAATCTCGATCCATTCCCGGTTGGGAACTTTTGATTCGTCAAGCAGAGGGGTGATGACACAAACATCTCTAGTCCTCTGATGATCAGAGATGACGACAACGTCCTCAATTTGATCGGCGAGATAGTCCGGCGCCCAGTTGATGGGTCCGGAACCCGGATATGGACGAATCTCTCCACGATCCACCTGACCCTGAAGAGCTGCTCTCACAAGGTAGAATCCTTGGTTACTTTCTGAACAGACTCCACAACGATCATAATTGTGTGGTGGCACCTGGCCATGCCCACTCTGAATGCAATGTAACCTCACTAGGTTAGTCTCCACAAATCGGACATCCTGACTCTGACGTCGAGTAGGATTCCTGTTATTGATACTAATTTGCTGAGTATCTTCATCCATATAGATTGGCATTCACCAGTGATTTAACAAGTGCTGAAGTGCCTCCTGGACAAGGGTACAACCTCGATCATTTTCGCAACCCGCTTTACAGCTTTGGTAATCATGTGATATTAGGAATCCGAGTCGGACCTGCTCAGCATGTAACTCTACCAGGTTGGTATTCATCACGCGAATATCGAAAAACTAAACCATGTTGATCTGATAGGGGTTCCTATCATAGTAGTCTTGGATCCACCCAAGATCCATCTGACGCTGGAGGTCCTCTTGTATGAAAGAGCATCCCTGTTTATTTAGCGAGCAAGTCAGACAGGAACTGTAATCGTGCCGCGGCAGATTATGGTATTGGCTTTACCTTGAGTGCATTGCCACCAAGTTGACATTCATCGCACGGATGTCGTGGTTTTGAATGACGTTGGAGTTCGTATAGACCATGTTAACTTCACGAACTCGGTGCTCTTGGATCCATCCGAGATCCATCTGTTCCTATAGAGCTGATTGCACTACTGAACATCCTTGATCGCTTTTAGAGCAGATATCACACTGATGATAATTATGAGGTGGCACATGGCCATATCCACTTTGTCTACAATGCATCTTGACTAGATTGGTTTTCAACAAGAGTACATCGTGAATCTGATAGACATTGTTAGTCTCTTTCTTAATCAGGTTGACTGCAGCTTTCTCGTGTTGAGGCAGCGGGTTCGTGAGAACATTAGGATTCGTATCTTTGAAAGATAAGAGCCCGCTCCTAACAAGCTTTTGCACGTCAGATTTGAAATTGAGGCAATTCTCTATGTTATGCCCTGGACCTCCTTGATGATAAGGGCATGTCTGATCCGCATTAAACCAAAAAGGGGGATTTTCCGGTACTGTAAGAGGAGACTTAGTCTGGATGTGCCCCTTAGCCATTAGTAACAGAAATAGTTCTGCGTACGATACGGGTATAGGATCAAATCCTGGTGGCCGCGTTATACGGTTGTTGTTGTACGGAGGACGAGCCTGCTGGAGAGGCTGTTGTGTCCTTTGCTGATTAGGTTGGCTATGCGCAACCTGAGGTTGATACGTAGGAATAGGCGCAGGATTGATAGCAGGAGTTACCGCTGCTACTGGTTGATAACGTCGCCTTTACTTTCCGAGAGAGATATTCCCAATATCTTGCTCTTTTTTCTTAGGGAGAGCACTACCGTTTCGTTTTGTACTACTTGATGATCCAGCGTCTTTTGCCAAACGTCCTTCTCGGACGGCTTCCTCAAGACGAACCCCCATACCGACCATTTCGGTGAAGTCACTGGACGCACTGGCGACCATTCTGTCGTAGTAAAATGAGCTTAAGGTTTTTAAGAAGATCTTTGTCATCTCTTTTTCCTCAAGAGGTGGACAAATATGAGCGGCGATTTCACGCCATCTTTGAGCGTACTCCTTAAAGGTTTCCTTGTCCTTTTGTGACATTGATCTGAGTTGATCTCTTTCGGGTGCCATGTCCAAATTGTATTTATAATGTTGAACGAAGGCTTTGCCAAGATCTCTGAATGTGCTGATCGTGGCGCGGTTTAAACCCATGTACCATTTTAAGGCGGCACCGGTTAAACTATCCTGAAAGTAATGAATCAGCAGGTCCTGATTTTTAGTCTGAGCTGACATTCGTCGAGCGTACATTGTCAGATGACTTTGAGGCCAAGAGTTACCCTTGTATTTTTCAAAGTCAGGCACTTGGAATTTGTGCGGAACTTTCACATTGGGGACCAGACAAAGGTCTGCGGCTTCCTTTCCGAAAAGATCCTGATCGCGAATGGCTTACAATTCCTTTTGCATTTCCAAGAACTGTTCCTGGAATTCATCCATTCGGTCAAACATAGTTTCCTTCTTACCAGCAGGTATCTGTGGAATCTGTCCTTCCGGGACAGTGTGCACCACAGGAGGTGGTACCGTAACTTCGGCGTTGAATCTTGGTGCTTCCCGAAGTTTGTAACCTTGAGGGGTCTTCAATATGCCTCTGGCATCTTCTCTTTCCCGAAGTTTGTAACCTTCAGGACCAGCGGCTCCTGCGGAAGTTCCCTGATCTTCAACGATCGGTGGAACATATCCTTCCGGGATATAGTTAGCAGGCATGCCCCAGGGACGATCTTTCGGCATCTGATACCTAGGATCGAACTTCTCCACTATGGGCGCCGAGGTGATCTCTGAGATCACAGTCCTTTGTAGCTGAGCTTCTGCCATGGCTTGCATGTCGTTACGAAGCTTTCTCATATCCTCTCTCAGAGCGTCGATCTCTTCTTTCAACTCTCTGTTTTCTTCCTCAAGATCATCCATCTTTTTCTGACGATTGACCCGAGTATTATACGAATGAGACAGTTTGACTCTAGAATCGAGACACAAATGTGAGATTCGTAGGTAAGGAGAATACGCGACGTGAGAATGATAAAATGCAATGATTATGTTAATTGTTTTTTGGTTATTCAAAATAAACTTCGACAATTAGATTGCAAATATCAAACAGTGGGAAAACCCTTTTTTATTGAAATTTAAAGGATTACAGAAATGGAAATACAGTAGATTACAAGGTGCAGAAACAAAAACCTAAGCTAATGGATCCTGGTACTTCCTTTTCTTTGACCGGGGCTCTTGAGCCGTTGTCGGGTTGTCATTCCTTTGCCAGACGAAAGGAGCGAGCAAATTCCTTTGGTCATCCTGGTTATCCACAGCATATTGCTCTAAAATCTCAATCAGATCATCTTTCTCTCTCAGTAATTGCTGTATTTGGGTACACTCCACATTGAGGGTGCGGTACTTGTTCTTCCAAGACCTCCTCTCCCATTGAACTTTGTTGAGAGTAACCTGAAGCTTTTTAGTTTCAGTCATGAAGTACATGACAGATTCCCTTGGCGGAAGAATTCCGTAACGAGGATAAGGTATCTTTAGCTTGAGAGCTCTAGTTTGTACCCAGTGGAGATAAGGCTCCACCGAGACACACTCCGGTTTTCCTAGAGACTCCCGTCCTTTCTTATGAACGTGTTTCCAAGCGTGCACTATTTCCATCTTCAGTGCCCTGTCATTCTCTCCTTCCTTGAAGAAAAGACCTTCCAGATGAGCGTTGCACGGAACAAGCCTCATCGGGTATCCAAACTGACGACGAACCAATATCGGATGATAGTTGATTCCTCCTTTAGTTCCTATAAGGGGTACGTTGGGGAAGTTTCCACAACGATCAATGATCCTTATCCCATCATAAATCCTATTGCACCAATCAATGTCAGAGTTGGTGAGAGACATGATTTTCTGCGACCAACGTAAAGCACTCTTATGATCCTAAAAAGCAGTATACTTAGGCAAGTAGGAGATAAACCATTTGTAAAGCAAAGGTACACAACATGTGATCTCCCCTCCGCTGTACAAATTTCCTAAGTGTACGGAATGATACGCATCTGCGAGCAAAGTCGGCACAGGGTTTCCAATGAGAAAAATCTTGATGGCGTTGATATCAACGAAGTTATTAATGTTGGGCAACAAAAATAATTCGTAGGTGAGTAAAACAAAGATGCTTTCAAAAGCAGCCCCGTTCCCTATACTAGCAAAGTACAGAGCTTTCTTTGTTAAGAACTGGGCTGGCAAACCTTGGACGCCACCCTTGGTAGTCATGTGAGTCTTGACTTCAGACTCATCCAAATGAATTGCTCTTGCAATGGTCTGATCCTCTGGAATTTCTTCCAGTCCAGAAAATGGAGCTTGATCAGTAATGTGTAGATTGATCAGATGAGAGTACTCCTCCAGCGTTGGTGCTAGCTGGTAATCCGGGAATGTGAAACAGTGATAAACCGGATCATAAAACTGAACGAGTACATCCATGATTCCCTCAATCACATGGACTCTTAGCAGAGGTAGCAGACCTCCGTACTTGGCTCTGAAAGCCTCCTGGTTTGTGATCATTCTCGCCAAACCCCTCAGATCCTCTAGTTTTGGAGCCTTGAAGGTATATTTATGAGTTCTCCTTCTACCGAAATCCATTAGCGTAATCCCTTTCTCTGATATTTGCAATCACAGTCTTAGTTTAATTTGAAAAACAGAGAGACTGGAAGAGAGTTTTTTGAATGTTTTAATATTTTTTAAATGAATGCATGAATGCAGCACACAAAAACATAGAAAAAACATGGGGTCAAAGGGTCGTTGTCATGAAGTCAAGGCTCTACCCATCCCTAAAGGTTTATACTAGGGTGATTTTTGTACATGTACTCATTATCATTAGCTCCTCCCAGGAAGGCAGACAACAAGCGGATCGGCAGCAAGTTGTGTGCAATCTTAGAGTAAGTGCTATTCACCGAGAATAGATCACCAGCCTCAAATGAGGGTAGTATCGCGTGACGACTATTTCTGATAGTTTATGCACTACAAAAAGGGTTGGCTTTTCCTAGGTGTATACTCAATCTCACCACATGCGGCATCACACGCATTCCCAGTAGCAGAAAAATAAACACATATTCAATTAGGAAAAGCAGTATATATATTTGTCCTAATGTCCTAGACTTTTAAGCTATGAATCCTATGTTCCTGACAGAAATGGCTTCCCGGCGGAGTCACCATTCTGTGGTTTCTTTCCAAAGTAAAGATTTTGACCTAAGATCCTAATAGAGTCAAAAAGTCTCATCTCAGTGAAGGTTTCTACCTAGGAGACAAGAACGAACAAACAATGCATGGATCAACGGACTCTCCCCAGCAGAGTCACCATTTTTCTGTTTGTGGAAAAATGGGGATGATGATGACTAGATCCTACAATGACTCCCCAGCAGAGTCGCCATTTTTCTGTAGCGAGCGATTTTTGGACATGGTTGCGAGGCACAGCTGCTCTTTGGGTTTAGTACAGTTCTATTCATTTTTTATCCTATTGTAAGCTGATGAAGGAAGGGAAATAGATGTCTCCAACTAACCCTGCTTGCATACTGAGATTAAACAGTCAAAACTGTTGGTTTACAAATGCTCCAAAGATTCGGGGAGTGTCTCAGGTTATTTTGTTCAAAGAGATGTTTAGGACGGACATTTTTTTTTATGTGTGAAAGTAGGGGATTTTGGGGGTTTTTGTTTTGTGTGCTCGCTAAGATCTTTTCTTTCGATCTTATGCCTACGTATTCCCGTTTACTGAAACAGGGAAATCAGAGCGTTCGTAGTTCCTCCTATTCTATGGGAGGAAATGGTTTTTGGTGTCTTGTTCAAAGCCCAAGACGTGAAGCGAAAGGTGTTTTGTATCTTGTTCAAAGCCCAAAATGTGAAGCTAAAGGGTCTATTTGTACCTTGTTCAAAGCCCAAGATATGAAGCTGAAAGGTCTCGACTTTAGAGAGAGTTTGTCATCTCTAAAGAGGGGTAAAGGAGAATTACTTTAACCGGGATATGTGAATTCGGCAATGCCATAATTTCCTAAGAGGGGGTTTTAACCTGAAGGAGAAGACTTTAACTCAGTGTAGAGCAATGCCATCTTTCCTTAGGAATTTCTCATGCTAAAAGAAGGACAGTGCCATGGATATAGATGATCCAGAGGCTTTCCGCTTACAGCAATTAGATGAAAGGGAAGGAGTTGTTGATGTTTGCTTACTGTGAACGAGGCACAGATTTAATGCTAAAAGGTTAATTGAATTAACCAGTGGTTTTCTTATACAAAGCCTAAGAGGAGGCTAATATGTGTCTCGTACAAAGCCCGAGAGAGAGGCTAACAAGAGTTGACTCAGCTGGAGAATCTTTTATAGCTCGTATGAAGCCCGAGATGGAGCCTGAAAAAAAGTTTGACTCCGTTTAGAGGAATTTATATCTCGTACGAAGCCTGAGATGGAGGCGAAAGGGTGATTGACTCAACGATGGAGTTTTTTATGTGTCTCATACGAAGCCTGAGAGAGAGGCTAAAAGGTTTGCTCCGCTGGGGAGAATCATTTGTACAAAGCCCAAGAGGAGGCTGACTTATGCTGAGGAAAAGAAGGATCATTATACAAAGCCTAAGAGGAGGCTAAAAGAGACCGACTCTTTTGGGGATATTATTATACAAAGCCTAAGATGAGGCTATCTGCTGGTGACTATTTTAGTTGAGTGACAGGTCCAGTATACTGATTAAGAGAAAATCAGTTCTTATATGAGAAACACTGTACTCATGGATTTTGATCTGAGGATCAGGGTTGTTCCCTGTTCTTTAAGGAAACGGGGAAATCCAAAGGGTATTGAGACTGTCCGAGTCTACGGTTTCTTCCTATTTTGAAGGGTGATTGAGAATGTCTTTGAGACTCAAGGAAAATAGACTGTCCAAGTCTAGAGTTTTTTCTTTTGTACTATGCTTTAAGAAATAGTAGTAGACTCTATGAAAGACTGTTCTATGAAGATTACTAGTTTCTGTTCCTATACCTCTAGAAGGTCGTCGGGACAATTTGTACGAAGCCCGAGAGGAGGCTGGAAGCTTTTAAGAAGCCGATCGGTCCTTGTACGAAGCCCAAGAGGAGGCTATCATTCCTAGAGGAAGAGATCATTATACGAAGCCTAAGAGGAGGCTGTGAATACTTCTAAGAAGCCGACGGGTCCTTGTCTAAGCCCAAGAGGAGGCGGGGTTGCTTTTAGGAAGCCTGTGGGTCCTTGTACAATGCCCAAGAGGAGGCCGATGCTTTTAAGAAGCCCGTGGGTCCCCAAACCCCGAGACATTCAAGGCAAGCTATTCACGAGGAATAGATCAAGTCAGGAAAGTTCGAGAATTTGGAAGAAACTCAATGATGCCATTTACGGAGAATACATTCATCTTTGGGAGTAGAGTTTCTTGATAATTCCTAATGAGGACAGCCGAAGAGAAGACTGTATCTGGTGATCCTATTGGGGATCTAGCTGTCTATTTCTACGAATAAACGAAACGGCTTTACTTAGTTCTAGACGTAGTTGCCGGGGAAACTCTAAATATCTATACTATTATTACACAGTTGATATGAGTTTATGAAAGAAGACTTACAGCGAAATAGCCCCACAATACAATTATATGTATATGAAAGCAGTAAATGAAAGCGTATAAACACTTACTCGGTTGTAGAGCTTCCATGCTGTTTGGTTAGTTGTTCAACAAAGAAAGATTGAAAACAACAGTATGTTCAAAATAAAAGGAGAAATTGCTTTGAAAAATAAATATTGGGGCTTACAGCTCAAGGAGAGGCCCAGGGTTTTACCGTTGAATTTGTACAGAGGGACTTATACAAGTAATTGTGGCCCAAAAAAGGTTTTCTGTACAAAGGGATGGGTCTTACACTCTCTCAAGAAGCCCAAAAAGTTTTAAAGAAAAAGAGTGGGGCTTATAACACGAGGGTAGGCCCAGATGATTTTTCGTTTAAAATGGCGATCGCGCCGAGGTTTTCTTTTAACACAGGGGGACTTATACAATAAGTGAGACCCAAAATGATTTTGGTTAAAAGGGGGATTGGGTCTTACACTCTAATAGAGGCCCAAAAAGTGTTAAGAAAAAGAAATGGGTCTTACTACACGAGGGTAGGCCCAGATGTTTTAAACGGACGACGGTCGTGTCGTTTACTTGTACCGAGGGACTTATACAATAGGTGAGGCCCAAAATGATTTTGTACAAGGGGGGTTGGGTCTTACACTCTAATAGAGGCCCAAAATGTTTGAAAAAGTTTGATGAGGGTTGAATTAATTCAAAAACCCTAATTTGTTTTCAAAAATGTATTTAATTGAATAAAAATTCAATTAAAATGATCAAAATTGTTTAACATATGGAAAACAAATTGTAATCTTGGATTAATGCTTCAAAAATTAAGTATTGACCTACAAAATAATTAGAAAGCATTAAAAGTTGCAAAATCAATGTGGAAAAAATATTTAAAATGTCAAAAACAATTAAAATATTAATTCTTTGCAAAAATATCAATTATATGAAATAAATAATATTTTTGGGATTTTTTGATAAAGTAAAATATTTCAACATTTTTGTGAATTATCAAAAAAAGAATCAACTCAAAACCATTAAAACTCAGAGAGAAATTAATTTTTGAATCAATTAAACAAAATCACAAAATTCAAATATTTGAATTTGAAAAAATGGCGCCAAGAACAAGCTGAAGAACACGCGCGTGTTCTGAGATTCCCAGATTTGCATTTTCTCTCTAATCTCACTAAATACTTAATCATATCATGTAATCCACATATCATTATGCTCGTCTCAACCTCACGATCATGTCTATAACACTTAATTTCATTTAAATTAAACATAAAACATGAAATCACGAAAAATCCTCAAGAACCCTAATTTTTGCATGAAGGCTGGGATTTTTGATACACGATTCAAACAATGCAATTAATTGAGGGAAAACATTCCATGCATGATTATGAACATATGGCCAAATTATTGTGCGAGGAAATATGCATAGATTGAGAGATGACCAAGTATGTGCTTACCTCTAGGTCGTGACAGCAAGTTCAAAGTGATTTTTGATTTGGAGGTGTTATAGATGAGTTGTTCTGATCTGAACAGCTTCCCTACACCCTATGGAGTGTGTTTGAATGCTTGGACTTGATTGAAAATGGCTGGATCATTTCATGGTACCTCAGCTGCAACTTGATTGAAAATGTGAGCAACCAGCTGGTGATTTAGTGAAATTGGTGTTTCAGAAGTGATCTAAGTGTTTGGATCACTTCTATATGATGTATGTGAGGTGTGTGAGTGATTGGTTTGGTTGGAAAAGCTCTCAAACTCAAAACCCGATAGTGACTTGCCTTAGAAGGCAAAATTGGAGTGAAAGAAGAGATTTTGAGGAAAGCATCTGTTTGATGGCTTTGGTGTACTCAAACTAATCACAATTGAGCTCTATTTATAGTAGAGCAAGTTTGTTTTGCAAGGAATAGTGAATGGCAACTGCTGAGTAGGTTTGGCCAATGTTGGCAAATGAAAATGCAAGTCTCCCCTAGCCATTGACTAGAGGTTAGGGGTTAGGGCTCAGAGCTTTGGTTCCCTTGGTCTTGGATAAGCCTTGACTGATTTCATATGAGAATGGCTCAGTCCATGCCACCTTGATGCTTCCATTGAATGCTTCAATCCAAATTTGGAGTCTTGTCCCTATTTTGGCCATTCTAGGTTCAACATGCTATTTCTTGTTCCATGGACTTTGGAGGCTTGGCTCAGTGATTGTCCCCTTTAGAATCAATCCTCAGATGTGTCCAAGTGGATAGGAGCATTTGAATTTGGATGATTTTGGCAAATCGAGCCAAAATGCAAAATCTGCCTTGCCTTTGACAGATTTCAGCAAGGCAACTTGACAATGTCATATCTCATGGTGTAAGTTGAATTTGGTAATGTTCTTGGCCATTTTGGAAAGCCCTTACATGATACAACAACTGTTTGAACATATTTGGTTTTGATCTCTTTTGAATCCAAGTGAAAAATCCCTCTACATTTGGAAAAAAGTGAAGCAAAATCTGACTTAGTGAAATTTTCACCAAGTGTTGGAACAAAGTGTGATTTCTTGATTTTGATCACTCCATAGCTCAAAATCCATGAGGAATTTGGATATAGGTCAGTATGAAGCTTTTGTAGAGAGTAATGAGATCTTCAAATCAAGCTTTGAATGGGGCACAATGGCCTTGTGGTTTAGGAGTTATGGTCCTCCAAAGTTGGTGTATTAGTGGTACTTTTTCCATAACTTAGATAAATTTCTAAGTTTTTATGGTTACCCCTTTTACAAGTTATCCCACTTTCTTTGATTTTTCTTGATGAATGATGATTCAAATCATACATAAACATCATTTTAGGGTTAAAAATCCATTTTAGTGAAAAATCTCAAAAAGTCAAAGTTGACTTTTGTGCACAGTTGACTTTTTATCAGATGAATTCCAAACTGTGCAATTCTTCAGGAAATCATGTCCTTGACCTAAATCAAACTTGATGGACATGTTCCATGGGTAGTATAGAGTGTATTGACTCATGTCCTAGGGTTTGGGAGCATGTCCTGGTCAAAAGTCAAAGTTACAGTTGACTTTTCCCGCGAAACCCTAATTGTGGTGCAGATGAAATTGAAACTTGTTGCTCAAGCTTCTTGGATTAATAAATTGTTCCAAATGGATCAATATAGTATATTAGAGACCCTCAAATCATGTCTTGAGGTCTTGGTTCATGATTTGTCCCAAAAGTCAACTTAGGGGTGAATTAGGTCAAGAAACCCTAATTCCTGATTTTTGATGTATGCATCCCCTGAGGTCAAATTGACTTGGTGATTGGGTCCATGAGGTTCCATGGATTATATTAGGTTATGTTTTGGATCATTGGCTCATGCCCAGAGGAAAATTTCCAACTGGAGGCCCTGGTCGACCAAAACCCTAATTTGGTGACACTGTCGATTTTGAAGCTTAATCCACCTGGAAGGGAGCAGCCTTGTGCTTAATCCTTAAAGTGGGAGTCCTCTTGATCCATTGTAGATTTTTGGGAGGTTAGACAAGTTGAAGATCAAGTCATTCCTTGATTGATCCCTTGTCTAAGGCTCAGAGAGAGTTTAAACCCTAATCTTGATTGTAGTGAATGCTCAACAACCCTTGAAGAGATTGATGAGGCATAAAGGTCCATCCACATTGTGATGATGACTTGCACAATGATAGGAATCTAAGTGGTCAAAATTTGGGGTATGACAGAATGCAATGCAATGAAATTAAAGCTCATGCCAAATGATATGAGGAAATGAGAGGGCAAATTTTGGGGTATGACAGATAACTAAGGCTGAATCGCCGTATACGTCCAAGTTCTTGATCCTTAAATCAATCGCTTCTTCGAGACCCATAATACAAGCTTCGTATTCGGCCTCGTTGTTCGTACATTTGAACGCAAGTCTAGCAGTGAAAGGAATGTGGGTACCCTGAGGGGTAACAATGATTGCCCCAATTCCGTTTCCGTAATGATTGACAGCTCTGTCAAAGATAAGTCCCCATTGGGAACCTGGTTCGGGCCCTTCACTGGGTAACGGTTCATCGCAGTATTTCATTTTTAGATACATGACATCTTCGTCTGGGAAGTCAAATCCGACTGATTCCTAATCGTCAATCGGTTGATGAGCCAAATGATCGGCTAAAATACTTCCCTTAACAGCTTTTTGAGCATGGTACTCTATGTCATATTCTGATAATAACATCTGCCAACGGGCAATCCTTCCCGTGAGAGCAGGCTTTTCAAATACATACTTGATTAGATCCATCTCAGAGACCAACCAAGTAGTGTGGAGAATCATGTACTGACGAAGACGTTTGGCTGCCCAAGCCAAAGCGCACCAACTTTTCTCGAGCATCGTGTACCGAGTCTCACAGTAGGTGAATTTCTTGCTCAGATAGTGAATGGCAGACTCTTTCCTTTTGGTTTCGTCTTGTTGGCAAAGTACACATCCCATTGAGTCCTCTAGGACCGTGAGGTAAATGATTAGTGGTCTTCCTTCCACTAGAGGTGATAGAATCGGCGGATTCAACATATATTCCTTAATACTGTCGAAGGCAGTTTGGCAGTCTTCTGTCCAAACGCAGTCCTGGTTCTTTTTCAATAACCTGAAAATCGGCGAACACGTGACGGTCATGAGGAATATGAATATGGAGATGTAGTTCAAACGTCCCAAAAATCCTCTGACTTGTTTTTCAGTTTTCGGAGAAGGAATTTCTTGAATGCCCTTGACCTTGTCAGGATCAACCTCAATTCCTTTCTAGCTGACAATGAACCCTAAAAGTTTTCCTGAACGGACACCGAAGGTGCATTTGTTGGGATTCAAGCGGAGTTTGTACATTCTCAACCGCTCGAATAGTTTTGACAGGTGGGTCATATGCTCCTCTTCTGACTTAGATTTTGCAATCATATCATCGACATATACCTCGATTTATTTGTGTATCATGTCATGAAACAGAGTAGTCATGGCCCTTTGATAGGTTGCCCCGACGTTCTTCAAGCCGAACGGCATCACCTTGTAACAAAATGTACCCCATGGGGTAATGAACGAAGTTTTCTCCATGTCTTTCGGCGCCATTTTAATCTGGTTATAGCCCGAGAATCCATCCATGAAGGAGAAAATTTTGAACTTTGTTGTATTGTCTACCAGCATGTCAATGTGTGGTAAAGGAAAGTCGTCCTTTGGACTAGCCTTGTTCAGATCTCGGTAATCGACACACATTATGACCTTTCCGTCCTTTTTCGGAACGGGTACGATGTTGGCTAACCATTGAGGATATTCAGATGTAGCGAGGAAACCTGCGTCAATCTGTTTTCGTACCTCCTCTTTGATTTTGATGGCCATGTCCGGGTGAGTCCGTCTCAACCTTTGTTTTACTGGCGGACATTCTGATTTCAACGAAAAGTGATGTTCCACGATGCTGGTATCCAACCCTGGCATATCCTGATAGGACCAAGCGAATACATCGGGAAATTCTTTGAGAAGCTTTATCAAACTCTCTTTGGCAGTTGGACTGAGTAGTGCCCCAATCCTGATTTCTTTTCTCTCTTTTTCTGAACCTAATTTACCGTTTCCAACGGCTCTTTGTGAGGTTCAATGGACCTTTCCTCTTGTCTGAGTAATCCGGAGATCTCTTCTGGAATTTCGTCGTCAACTTCTTCTTCAGCCACAAATACCGGGAACTCAAAGTCGGGAGAAGGCATCGGATCGTATGTTTCAACGGGGTTTAAAACAAGCAATCTGCATGACGTGATGATTTGTGTTTAGAAGAGATAGAGAAAATGCGAAAGTATGTGCAGTGTATTTCTTTTACTGCTTGTTTTTATTATTGATTTGTTTTTTAGGATTACCATTTTCTGAGAAAAGCAAAAAGAGAAAACAGCAATTAATGCGGAAATTACAAAACGACGTTATTTTATTAATGAACAAGTCGATTCTTGAAACTACAGCCCTATAAAACAAAACTCTATCGCTTTGGGCGAAGTGAAGAGGGAAATTTACAGAAAGCGAGCCCTATCAAAACATCCGCTTCACCTGGGCAGGGTGAAAGGTTAAAGATGGCAATTACTTTGACTGGTGAACGACCTTCGGAACATCGACAGCGACCCATTGGCGGCAAACTCCTCGGTGAATCACAAAGTCTGGTACCTTCCTTGATTTGTCTTCAGAAATAACGCTGATTTCTGGTGGAGCAGGATCATTGGAATCTGTTTCCCAGGCAGAATTGTCGTAGGAGGATTCCTCTGTTGTATTTTGCATAGCATTTGTGCTCTCAGCTGTATCTCCCCATCCAGTTGGCTGGATGTCTTCGAGCCTGATACGAGAGCTTTCGGGAGCGGTGTACTTGACCATATTGTCAAATTTTCCACTTGGTTGTCCCAGGGTGTCCCACACTTCTGTGGAACTGGAGGGGTCATCCCTCTTGATGACGTTGACCTCGGGAAAAGCATAGTTGATGAATTCTAATCCTGCAAACGCTGCGAATTCATCATCTTGCTGAGTAGTTTCTGAATGACCTGATTGTTGATTCCATGACATGGTGGGGACACAAGTATTCTGTTCAATGATGCCCAGCTGAGTTTCATTACTCGGCTGACTTTCTGGCCCCAAGTCTCCTAGGTAAGGCTGCCACATTGGCAGACCATCCATCGGGCCATAGTAGGTAGAGTCAAAATTGTCTTTCATCAGAGTGTCCTCCTTTAATGAATTTGGTGGAGCACGGCATCCTTCCGGATCACAATCTCCATATATCATTTCGACATTTGACCTGGGTATAAATCTCGGACTATGTGTAGGAAAGCAAAAAGGAATATGCGTTTCGTCCTGGAACATATAACCGTCCTCATTGAGATAGGACTTCCATTCTTCCTCCATATCAGAGGAATCATCTCCATTGATGGTATGCACTTCTTGAGTCACTGGGTGAAGGAAGCCTCCACTATGGAAGAAGTTCTGAATGGGATGAAGACTTTCATCGTCGGCAGATGTCTGGGTGCAGGTTGCAGAAAAACCAAGACCCTTCTTTATTTTATTGTCAGTAGGAATGACAAGCTATCCCCATCCTGTTGTATCGGTACTCTTGACTGCTTTAATAGCATCTTTATATGAGGAAATCGAAGTTCCTTCTTTTGATTGATTGTCCTTGCTCACCGACAGTGCTTGGAACTGCGTCCCAATAACCTCCTCGGGTTCTACACAAGTAGATGATGATAAGTTACTCACGAGCAAGGCCTGCTCCCCACAGATTGTGATGAGTCGGCCATTCTGGACGAACTTTAGCTTTTGGTGGAGGGTCGAGGTGACCGCTCCAGCCTGATGTATCCAAGGTCTTCCTAATAAATAACTGTACGTTGCCCGGATGTCCATGACCTGGAAAGTGACTTGGAAAGTGTGAGGACCGATAGTTATGGGAAGATCAACTTCGCCGATAACCGCTTTTCTGGATCCATCAAATGCTTTGACAACGACCTCGCTGATTCTCATCAGAGGGCCTTTGAAGGATAATTGCATCAAAGTGGACTTCGGCATAACATTCAGGGCTGACCCTGTGTCTACTAGTACACTGGCTAAAGCATCGTCTTGGCAGTTGACTGTGATATTGAGCGCCATGTTATGACGGCGACCTTCTTCAGGTAATTCCTTATCACTAAATCCCAAATTATTGCAGGAAGTGATGTTAGAGACAATGCTATTGAACTGTCTGATTGTTACATCCTGTTCCACAAAGGCTTGCTCCAAGACTTTCTGTAGAGCCTCTCTGTGGGCTTCGGAACTGAGTAAAAGTGATAATACCGAGATCTTTGAAGGAGTCTGTAACAGTTGATCAACAATGTTATATTCACTCCTCTGGATGAGCTTCAGCATCTCATCATTGTTTTTTGAAAGGTCGGAATCACTGGATTGACCGACCGGTGGATTGGGAACTTCCGTCTGAGGTTCCTTTTCTTTGTTAGGTTCTCCAGCTCCTCGGTTGAAGATTTGACCGCCCCGTGTTACTCGACTAATGTCTGCAATATTCACAACGGAGGGCAATGGAATTTCCTTTCCATTCTCAATTATTGTTGCACCGTATTTGTAAGGGATCGCCTTAACTGATTCATACGGTAGTGGTCCCGGTAGATAGATGACTATGGGAACCTTCTGATTTTTCTGACCATCGTACGTAATCTCGTTTCATTCCCGGTTGGGAATTCTTGATTCATCAAGCAGAGGGATGATGACACAAACATCTCTGGTCTTCTGATGATCAGAGATTACGACAACGTCCTCAATTTGATCGGCAAGGTAATTCGGTGTCCTGTTGATGGGTCTGGAACCCGGATATGGACGAATCTCTCCACGATCCACTTGACCCTGAAGAGCTGCCTTCACAAGGTAGCATCCTTGGTTACTTTCTGAACAGACTCTACAATGGTCATAATTGTGTGGTGGCACCTGGCCACGCCCACTTTGAATACAATGTAACCTCACTAGGTTAGCTTCCACAGATCGGACATCCTGACTCTGACGCAGAGTAGGATTCCTGTTATTGATACTAATTTGCTGAGTATCTTCATCCATATAGATTGGCATCCACCAGTGATTTAACAAGTGCTGAAGTGCCTCCTGGACAAGGGTACAACCTCGATCATTTTCGCAACCCGCTTTACAGCTTTGGTAATTATGTGATATTAGGAATCCGAGTCGGAACTGCTCAGCGTGTAACTCTACCAGGTTGGTATTCATCACGCGAATATCAAAAATCTGAACCATGTTGATCTGATAAGGGTTCCTATCATGGTAGTCTTGGATCCATCCAAGATCCATCTGACGCTAGAGGGCGTCTTATATGAAAGAGCATCCCTATTTGTTTACCGAGCAAGTCAGACAGGAACTGTAATCGTGTCGCGGCAGATTATGATACTGGCTTTGCCTTGAGTGCATTACCACCAAGTTGACATTCATCGCACGGATGTCGTGGTTTTGAATGACGTTGGAATTCGTATAGACCATGTTAACTCCACGAACTCGGTGCTCTTGGATCCATCCGAGATCCATCTGTTCCTGTAGAGCTGATTGCACCACAGAACACCCTTGATTGCTTTTAGAGCAGATATCACACTGATGATAATTATGAGGTGGAACATGGCCATATCCACTCTATCTATAATGCATCTTGACCAGATTGGTCCTCAACAAGAGTACATCGTGAATTTGATAAACATTGTTAAACTCTTTCTCAATCAGGTTGACCGCAGCTTTCTCGTGTTGAGGCAGCGGGTTCGTGAGAACATTGGGATTCGTATCTTTGAAAGATAAGAGCTCGCTCCAAACAAGCTTTTGCACGTCAGATTTGAAATTGAGACTGTTCTCTATGTTATGCCCTGATCCTCCTTGATGATAAGGGCATGTCTGATCCACCTTAAACCAAAAAGGCAGATTTTTCGGTACTGTAAGAGGAGACTTAGTCTGGATGTGCCCCTTGGCTAGTAGTAACGGAAATAGTTTTGCGTACAACATGGGTATAGGATCAAATCCTGGTGGCCGCGTTGTACGGTTGTTGTTGTATTGAGGACGAGCCTGCTGAAGAGGATGTTGTGTCCTTTGTTGATTAGGTTGGTTCTGCGCAACCTGAGGCTGATACGTAAGAATAGGCGCGGAGTTGGTAGCAGGAGTCACAGCTGCTTCCGGTTGATAACGTCGCCTTTGCTTTCCGAGAGAGATATTCCCAATATCCTACTCTTTTTTCTTAGGGAGAGCACTACCGTATCATTTTGCACTACTCGATGATCCAGCGTCTTTTGCCAAACGTCCTTCTCGGACGGCTTCCTCAAGACGAACTCCCATACCCACCATCTCGGTGAAGTCACTGGGCGCACTGGCAACCATTCTGTCGTAGTAAAATGAGCTTAAGGTCTTTAAGAAGATCTTTGTCATCTCTTTTTCCTCAAGAGGTGGACAAATCTGAGCAGCAATTTCACGCCATCTCTGAGCGTATTCCTTAAAGGTTTCCTTGTCCTTTTGTGACATTGATCTGAGTTGATCTCTGTCCGGTGCCATGTCCAAATTGTATTTGTATTGTCGGACGAAGGCAGTGCCAAGATCTCTGAATGTGCCGATCGTGGCACAGTTTAAACCCATGTACCATTTTAAGGCGGCACCGGTTAAACTATCCTGGAAGTAGTGAATCAGTAGGTCTTGATTCTCCGTCTGAGCTGACATTCGTCGAGCGTACATCACCAAGTGACTTTGAGGGCAAGAGTTACCCTTGTATTTTTCAAAGTCGGGCACTTGGAATTTGTGCGGAACTTTCACATTGGGGACCAGACAAAGGTCTGCGCGTCCTTTCCAAATAGATCCTGACCGCGAATGGCTTGCAGTTCCTTCTATATTTCCAAGAACTGTTCCTGGAATTCATCCATTCGGTCAAACATATTTTCCTTTCTACCAGAAGGTATCTATGGAATCTGTCCTTCCGGGACAGTGTGCACCACAGGGGGTGGTACCGTGACTACGGCAGTGAATCTTGGCGTTTCCTGAAGTTTGTAACCTTTAGGAGTCTTCAATATGCCTCTGGCATCTTCGCTTTCCCGAAGTCTGTAACCTTCAGGATAAGCGGCATCTGTTGTGATTCCCTGATCTTCAGTGATCGGCGGAACATATCCTTCCGGGATATAGTTAACAGACATACCCCAGGGACGATCTTTCGGTATTTGATACCTAGGATCAAACTTCTCCACTATGGGCGCTGAGGTGATCTCTGAGATCACAATTCTTTGTAGCTGAGCTTCTGCCATGGCTTGCATATCATTACGAAGCTTTCTCATATCCTCTCTTAGAGCGTCGATCTCTTCTTTCAACTCTCTGTTCTCTTCCTCAAGATCATCCATCTTTTTCTGACGATTGACCCGAGTATTATACGAATGAGACAGTTTGACTCTAGAACCGAGACACAAACGTGAGATTCGTAGGTAAGGAGAATACGTGACGTGAGAATGATGAATGCAATGATTATATTAATTGTTTTTTGGTTTAATCAAAATAAACTTCGACAATTAGATTGCAAATATCAAACAGTGGGGAAACCCCTTTTATTGAAATTCAAAGGATTGCAGAAATGGAAATACAGTAGATTACAAAGTGCAGAAACAGAAACCTAAGCTAATGGGTCCCGAGAGAACTCGGGTGCTGATTCTGGTACTTTCCTTTTCTTGGACCGGGGCTCTTGGGTCGTTGTCGGGTTGTCATTCCTTTGCCAGGTGAAAGGAGTGAGCAAATTCCTTTGGTCATCCTGATTATCCACAGCATGTTGCTCTAAAATCTCGATCAGAGCATCTTTCTCTCTCAGTAGTTGCTGTATTTGGGTAGACTCCACATTGAGGGTGCGGTACTTGTTCTTCCAAGACCTCTTCTCCCACTGAACTTTGTTGAGAGTAACCTGGAGCTTTTCCATTTCAGTCATGAAGTACATGACAGATTCCCTTGGTGGAAGAATTTCGTAACGAGGATAAGGAATTTTTAGCTTGAGAGTTCTAGTTTGTACCCAGTGGAGATAAGGCTCCACCGAGACACAGTCCGGTTTTCCTAGAGACTCTCGTCCTTTCTTATGAATGTGCTTCCAAGCATGCACTATTTCCATCTTTAGTGCTCTGTTATTTTCTCCTTCTTTGAAGAAAAGATGTTCCAGATGAGCGTTGCGCGGAACATGCCTCATCGGGTATCCAAATTGACGACGAACCAATCTCGGATGATAGTTGATTCCTCCCTTAGTTCCTATAAGGGGTACATTGGGGAAGTTTCCACAACGATCAATGATCCTGATTCCATCATAAATCCTATTGCACCAATCAATGTCAGAGTTGGTGAGAGACATGATTTTCTGCGACTAGCGTAAGGCACTCTTATGATCCCAAAAAGCAGCAGACTTAGGCAAATGGGAGATAAACCATTTGTAAAGCAAAGGTACACAACATGTGATCTCCCCTCCGCTGTGTAAATTCCCTAAGTGTACAGAATGATACGCATCCGCGAGCAAAGTCGGCACAGGGTTTTCAATGAGAAAAACCTTAATGGCGTTGATATCGACGAAGTTATTAATGTTGGGCAATAGAAATAATCCGTAGGCGAGTAAAACAAAGATGCTTTCAAAAGCAGTCTCGTTCCCTATACTAGCAAAGTACAGAGCTTTCTTTGTTAAGAACTGGGCTGGCAAACCTTGGATGCCACCCTTGGTAGTCATGTGAGTCTTGACTTCTGACTCGTCCAAATAAATTGCTCTTGCAATGGTCTGGTCCTTAGGAATTTCTTCCAATCCAGAAAATGGAGCTCGATCAGTAATGTGTAGATCAGTCAGATGAGAATACTCCTCCAGCGTTGGTGCTAGCTGGTAATCCGGGAATGTAAAACAGTGATAAACCGGATCGTAAAACTGAACGAGTGCATCCATGATTCCCTCAATCACATGGATTCTTAACAGAGGTAGCAGACCTCCGTACTTGGCTCTGAAGGCCTCTTGGCTTGTGATCATTCTCGCCAAACCTCTCAAATCCTCTAATTTTGGAATCCTGAAGGTGTACTTATGAGTTCTCCTTCTACCGAAATCCATTAGAGCAATCTTTTTCTCTTTGATATTTGCAATCACAGTCTTAGTTTAATTTGAAAAAACAGAGAGACTAGAAGAATTTTTTTTTGTTTTAATGTTTTTTTTAAATGAATGCATGAATGCAGCACACAAAAACATAGAAAAAACATGGGGTCAAAGGGTCGTTGTCATGGAGTCAAGGCTCTACCCATCCCAAAGGTTTACTGATGATTTTTGTACCTGTCTCTCTTCATCATCAACTCTTGTCAAGAAAACACCAGCGGGCCGGGATCCGTGCTAGGTGATGTTTTTTGAAGAGTCCTCAGAAGAGGGTGGCATCACATGACAACTATTTTAGATAGCCTCTGCGCCACTAAAGGGGTTTTTCCTAGGTGTATACTCAATCTTTCCACATGCGGCATCACACGCATTCCCATTAGCAGAAAAATAAACACATATATCAATTAGGAAAAGCAGTATATATATTTGTCCTAATGTCCTAGACTTTTAAAGCTATGAATCCTATGTTCCTGACAAAAATGGCTCCCCGGCGGAGACGCCATTATGTGGTTTCTACACAAGGAAAGAAGAAAGACAGAGCCCCACGGTGGGCGCCATTTTTCTGTAGCGAGCGATTTTGGACGTGGTTCTTAAGCACTGTTGCTCTCTTGGGGTTACTACAGGTCGATTCATTTTTATCCTATTAAAGCTGATGAAGGAAGGGAAATAGATGTCTCCAATTAACCCTGCTTGCATACAGAGTTTAAACAGCGGTCTGCTAGGTTACGAATGCTATGTGGTAGTGGGGCCTCTCTTGTGTTATTTTGACAGAATGACGAGTTTATTCTATGGTCAGGAAGTTTAGGACTGATGTGGGATTTAGTGTTTTTGTTTAGTGTGCTCGCTAAGATTTTTCTTTCAATCTTATGCCTACGTATTCCCGTTTACCGAAACAGGGAAATCAGAGCGTTCGTAGTTCCTCCTATTCTATGGGAGGAAATGGTGTTTTGGTGTCTTGTTCAAAGCCCAAGACGTGAAGCGAAAGGGTAGTTTATATCTTGTTCAAAGCCCAAGATGTGAAGCTGAAGGTGGTTTGTATCTTGTTCAAAGCCCAAGATGTGAAGCTAAAAGGTGTTGTCTTTAGAGAGAATTTGTCATCTCTAAAGAGGGTCAGTTTGTCACAACTGTTTATAAAGGAGAATTACTTTAACCGGGATATATGAATCCAGCAATGCCATAATTTCCTTGATAGGGGGGTTCCAACCTGAAGGAGAAGACTTTAACTCAGTGTAGAGCAATGTTATCTTTCCTTAGGAATTTCTCATGCTAAAAGAGGGACAGTGGCATGGATGTAAATAATCCAGAGGCTTGTCGCTGTAGCGATTAGATGAAAGGAAAGGAGTTGTTGATGTTTGTGTACTGTGAACGAGGCACATCTTTGATGCTAAAAGGTTGATTGGATCAACCAGTGGTTTTCTTATACAAAGCCTAAGAGGAGGCTATTGGCCCAACAAGAGGGAGTTTTTGTGTGTCTCGTACGAAGCCCGAGAGAGAGGCTAAAAGGGTTGACTCAACAGGAGGATCTTTTATACTCAACAAGAGAGTGATTTGGTATCTCGTACGAAGCCCGAGATGTAGGCTAAAAGGGGTTTGACTCAACAAGAGAGTCTTTTATACTCAACAAGAGAATGATTTTGTATCTCGTACGAAGCCCGAGATAGAGGCTAAAGATGATTGACTCAATAAGAGAGTCTTTTTATACTCAATAAAAGAGTGATTTTGTATCTCGTACGAAGCCCGAGATGGAGGCTAAAGATGATTGACTCAACAAGAGAGTCTTTTATACTCAACAAGAGAGTGATTTTGTATCTCGTACGAAGCCCGAGATGGAGGCTAAAGGTTTTGTTTGGCTCAATAAGAACCTTTTTGTATCTCGTACAAAGCCCGAGATGGAGGCTAAAAGGTTTGATTGACTCAACAAGAGAGTCTTTTATACTCAACAAGAGAGTCTTTTTGTATCTCGTACGAAGCCCAAGATGGAGGCTAAAGGTGATTGTTTCAGTTGAGTGACAGGTACAGTATGTTGGTTAAAAGAGAAAATCAGTTCTTATAAAAGAGACTGATTAAAAGTAAGGCTTTGGATTGATCAGAGGATCAGGGTTATTTCCTGTTCTTTAAGGAAGCGGGAAATCCAAAGGGTATTTGAGACTGTCCAAGTCTACGGGTGTCTTCTTATTTTTGAAGGGTGCTTGAGAATATCTTTGAGACTCAAGGAAATTAGACTGTCCAAGTCCGGAGTTTTATCTTTTGTACTATGCTTTGAGAAACAGTAATAGACTCTTGGAAAGACTGTTCTATTAAGATGACTAATTTCTGTTCCTATACCTCTAGGAGGTCGTCGGGACAATTTGTACGAAGCCCAAGAGGAGGCTGGAAACTTTTAAGAAGCCGAGAGGTCCTTGTATGAAGCCCAAGAGGAGGCTATCATTCCCAGAGGAAGAAATCATTTATACGACGCCTAAGAGGAGGCTGTGAATACTTCTAAGAAGCCGACGGGTCCTTGTACTAAGCCAAAGAGGAGGCGGGGATGCTTTTAAGAAGCCTGCGGGTCCTTGTACAATGCCCAAGAGGAGGCTGATGCTTTTAAAAAGCCTGTGGGTCCCCAAACCCCGAGAAATTCAAGACAGGCTATTCACAAGAAATAGATCAAGCCAGGAAAGTTTGAGAATTTGGAAGAAACTCAAGAGATTCCATTCACGGAGAAGACATTCATCTCTGGGGAGGTAGAGTTTCTTGACAATTCCTAAGGAGGACAGTCGAAGAGAAGACTGTATCTGGTGCTCCTATGGGGGATCTAGTATTGTCTATTTCTAAGAGTAACCGAAACGGCTTTTCCTAGTGCTAGACGTAGTTGCCGAGGAAACTCTAAATATCTATACTATTATTACACAGTCGATATGAGTTTATGAAAGAAGACTTACAGCGAAACGGCCCCACAATACAGTTATATGTATATGAAAGCGGTAAATGAAAGCGTATAAACACTTACTCGGTTGTAGAGCTTCCATGTTGTTTGGTTAGTTGTTCAACAAAGAAAGATTGAAAACAACAGTATATTTCAAAATCAAAGGAGAAAGTGCTTTGAAAAAGAAAGATTTGGGGCTTACAGCTCAAGGAGAGGCCCAGGATTTTTATCAGTGATTACACTGTTAAATTTGTACAGAGGGACTTATACAAGTGACTGAGGCCCAAGAAAGGTTTTCTGTACAAAGGGATGGGTCTTACACTCTCTCAAGAGGCCCAAAAAGTTTTAAAGAAAAGAGTGGGGCTTATAACACGAGGGTAGGCCCAGATGATTTTTCGTTTAAAATGGCGATCGCGCCGAGGTTTTCTTTTAACGCAAAGGGACTTATACAATATCTGAGGCCCAAAATTGTTTTGGTTAAAAGGGGATTGGGTCTTATACTCTAACAGAGGCCCAAAGTTTTGAATGGGTCTTATAGCTCAAGGAGAGGCCCAGATTTGGTTTTTCAACGGACGATGATCGCGTCAAACTTTTTGAAATACAACGGGACTTATACAATGAGTGAGGCCCAAAATGGGTTTGTATTTACAAAGGATTGGGTCTTACACTCTATTAGAGGCCCGAAGATTTTCTTTTAGGAAAAGAAATGGGGCTTACAACACGAGGGGAGGCCCAAGAAATTTGATTTTAAACTGGTGACGATCGCGCCGTTTATTTGAAAATGTACAGAGGGACTTATACAATGAGTGAGGCCCAAAATTATTTATGTACAAAGGGGGTTGGGTCTTACACTCTCTCAAGAGGCCCAAGAAGGTTTTAGAAAAGAAATGGGGCTTACAACACGAGGGGAGGCCCAATGGTTAAAATTTTTTAACGGGCGACGATCGCGCCGAAATTTTGAAATACAATGGGACTTATACAATAAGTGAGGCCCAAAAATAGGTTGTATTTACAAAGGGTTGGGTCTTACACTCTATTAGAGGCCCATGAGTGTTTGAAAATGATTTGTGAGGGTTGAATTAATCAAAAACCCTAATTTATTTCCAAAATGTATTTTAATTGAATAAAAATTCAATTAAAATGATCAAAAATTGTTTAACATGTGGGAAACAAATTATGATCTTGGATTAATGCTTCAAAAATCAAGTATTGACCTACAAAATGATTAGAAGTCATTAAAAGTTATAAAAATCAAGAGGAAAAAATATTTTAAATGTCAAAAACAATTAAAACATTAATTCTTTGCAAAAATATCATTTATATAAAATAAATAATATTTTTGGGATTTTTTGGGAAAATAAAATATTTCAATATTTTTGTGAATTATTAAAAAAAATAACCAATAAAAAATAATTAAAATTGAGTGAGAAATTAATTTTCCAAATCATTAACAAAATAATATGGAAAATAGGAAAAATAGGAAAAAGTGATAAAAAAGAGGTCTGGGGCGAGGGGGATTCGAACCCCAGACCTTCCACTCACTCAATACACACAAACCAGTTGATCAACCACTGGGGCGCAATGCCAATTCATAATATACATGGCACATGAAAAACATAACGCAAACTTGTTGGATTTTCTAAAAATGGCGCCATGGCCATCTTCTTCCTCCAGCTCGTGCATGAGGCACCCTATCTCTCTCAATTATTAACCATTGGATATGATTCAAACATCAAACTTATGCGTTTTTTCACAAGGAAGAAGATGGCAATACCCAATTTTATTTATCTTTCGTGTATAACAAATTAAATCATTGTGGCCGTATGAACCCTAATTTTGCAAAAGCAATCGAGCAGACATGATTATGAGTGCTATGATCAAATTTTTTGAGGGAAAACAATCAACATATGATGGCAATCAATTGGCAAAAATATCATGCGAGGAAATATGCATGTATCATGGAGTTGGAGTTTGAGGCTTACCTTGATGCAAGCTGAAATGGGATTTTGCACAGATGGTGTTCCAGTCGTGAATTGATGATCCCTACAGCTTCAATGGATGTTGTGGAGTGTGTTGCAAGCTTTAGAAAACTTTGAAACTCTTTGGATCAAGCTGGAGCACTCCAACTGCATAATTGAAGCATAATGGGTTGGTTGAAGGGTGATTTTGAGTCTGAGGTGTTACAGTTAGTGTTTAAGTGTTTGGACACCTCAAATACATCATATGTAATGTGTTTGAGCAATTGGAATTGATTGCTTGTGGCTGCAACTCAAAACCCGATAGTGGTTACTCAAAAACAAGAAAACTTGAGGTTTAAGAAAGAATGAGAGAAAGCAGTGCTGTAACTGGCTTTGGTGTGAGTTGAATGATCCATTGGAACCTCTATTTATACGTGATCAACTCTTATCTTGGAGGAATAGTGAATGGCTGCTGGATCAGACCACCTCCAATTGGATTGGCTTGACATAAATGCCTCTTGAACTAGGCATAACAGCTGCTCCAAATAGATCAGCTATGCCTTGACTAAAATCACATTCTTCAGATGTTTTTATTATTGTTTAATCAGAGAACTTGACTGAGGAGAGTGAGAATCTTGACAATGCACTATTCCACATTAATGCCCTTTGAATTCAAGGCAAAATGGGATAAAATGCATGAACTTCAAGTTGGAAGATTCCTTGGCTTTGTGACTCAGCCTTATCAGTTGGATCAGATGCATTGTGATTGGTTTGAGTACATGTGACATGCTGATCTTCAGTTTTTGGTTCAAAATCGTGTGTGGCAAGCAAACATGCAATCTGATTTTTCCAAAACAGCTTGCAGCAGCATGGCTTTGGGCATGGATTTCTCTTGGCTCAAGTTGAATCAATTCATGCTATTAAGCTCTTTGAATTCTTGGAAACATTTGCAACAACATTGATGTTTATCTTTGGACTTGATTCAGCTTGCAACCATGTGAAAAGATCTCATAAGTTTTGGTGTTTCAACAAAAATCTGCCTTGCCCAGAATTTGTCTAAGTGTTGGAAAAGTTGTATTTTCATGTTTTTAGTGACTTTGATCACTCCATAACTCAAAATCCATGAGGAATTTGGAAATAGGTCAGTTTTTAGCTTTTGTAGAGGGCAATGAGATCTACAAATCAAGCTTTGAATGGGGACCAATGGCTTTGTGGTTTAGGAGTTATGACCCTCGAAAGTCGGTACCTTTGTCACTTTGTTCATAACTTAGAAAAATTTCTAAGTTTTTTATGGTTACCCCTTTTACAAGTTATCCCACTTTTCTTGATTTTTCTTGATGAATGATGATTCCAATCATACATTAACATCATTTTAGGGTTAAAAATCCATTTTTGTGAAAGATCTCAAAAAGTCAAAGTTGACTTTTGTGCAAAGTTGACTTTTTAGCATATGAATTCCAAACTGCGCAATTCTTCAGGAAAGCATGTCCTTGACCTAAATCAATCTTGATGGACATGTTCCATGGGTGTTATAGGATATATTGAATCATGTCCTAGGGTTTGGGAGCATGCCCTGGTCAAAAGTCAAAGCTACAGTTGACTTTTCTCGCAAAACCCTAACTGTGGTTCAAATGAAATTGAAACTTGTTGCTCAAGCTTCTTGGATCAATCCATTGTTCCAAATGGATCAATATGGTATATTAGAGACCCTCAAATTTTTTCTTGAGGTCTTGGTTCATGATTTGTCCCAAAAGTCAACTTAGGGGTGAATTAGGTCAAGAAACCCTAATTCCTGATTTTTGATGTATGCATCCCCTGAGGCAAAATTGACTTGATGATTGGATCCATGAGGTTCCATGGAGTATATTAGGTTATGTTTTGGATCATTGGCTTGTTCCCAGAGGAAAATTTCCATCTGGAGGCCCTGGTTGACCAAAACTCTAATTTGGTGACAATGTCGATCTTGAAGCTTGATCCACCTGGAAGGGAGCAACCTTGTGCTTAATCCTTGAAGTGGGAGTCCTCTTGATCCTTTGTGGATGTTTGAGAGGTTAGACAAGTTGAGAATCAAGTCATTCCTTGATTGATCCTTTGTCTAAGAGCTCAGAGAGGGCTTGAAACCCTAATTTTGACTGTAGTAAGTGTTCACCCATCTTTGGGGAAACTGATGAGGCAAGATGGTTCATCCATATTGTGATGATGATTTGCAAAATGATGGGAAATCTTAGTGGTCAAAATTTGGGGTATAACAGGAAGTCTTTATACAAAGCCTAAGAGAAGGCTAGAAAAGATTGACTCAACAAGAGAGTGTTTATCTGTCTTGTACAAAGCCCAAGATTGAGCCTAAAAAGAGACTGACTCTTTTGGGGATATCATTATACAAAGCCTAAGAGGAGGCTAAAGGTTGACTTTTTTGGGGAAATATTTTGTCTGTCTTGTACAAAGCCCAAGAATGAGGCTAAAAGTGATTTCTTGACTCCGCAGGGGATATTTGTAGGTGTCTTGTACAAAGCCCAAGATTGAGGCTGAAAAGAAGACTGACTATGTGGGAAAGAAATCTTTATCTGTCTTGTACAAAGCCCAAGATTGAGGCTAAAATGAGACTGACTCAATTGAGGATTTTTTAGGTGTCTTGTACAAAGCCCAAGATTGAGGCTGAAAGAAGTTTGACTCTGCTGGAGAGTATTATCTGTCTTGTACAAAGCCCAAGATTGTGGCTGAAAAGAGTTTGACTCTGCTGGAGAGTATTATCTGTCTTGTACAAAGCCCAAGATTGAGGCTGAAAAGAGGATTGACTCTGCTTAGGGAAATTTATATGGTGTCTTGTATAAAGCCCAAGATTGAGGCTAAAAAGGGTTGAATCAACAAGAGAGTACTGAAAAGGGTGATTGACTCAATGAGAGAGTCTGAAAAGGTTAGCTTAGCTGGGGAAAATCATTGTACAAAGCCCAAAAGGAGGCTGACTTCTGCTTAGGATTATTGAGATCCAGAGGCAGGTCCAAGATGGGGAATCAACTTTTGCTGAGGGTTCCAGAAGAGTTATCAGATGCCTTGAGGTTCTGAATTGGGATAGTGTTATACTGATGATAAGCTGACCCTGGCTGGGGAATTTTAGGATAAAGATTGAGTTTTAGATCCTGTGAGGATTTTAAACTCTACTGGAGATTAATCGAATGATCAGGGTTTCTCCTGTGTTTGTATGGAACTTGAGAATGTCCTTGAGATCCAAGATTAGACTGTCTAAGTCTACTGGTATGGAAGATTTATCTTTGTATGAAACCTAACAGGAGGTTGGTGTTTTAAGGGATGAGAATCAACCCTAAAATGGTTTGAGGTCTTGACTCTTTGGAAAGACTGCCCTAACAAAGGATGACTAAGTTCTGTCTTATACCTTTAAGAGGTCTTCAGGGTCCTTGTATTAAGCCCAAGAGAAGGCATGAGAACTTCTAAGAAGCCGGAGGGTCCTTGTACAAAGCCCAAGAGGAGGCGGGGATGCTTTTAGGAAGCTGGTGGGTCCAAACTTAAGAAAAGTTCAAGAAAAGTTTCATCGGGAATAATCTTTTCTTTAGTGAACAGTTCTAAGGTTTGAAGAAATTCAAGAGAGGTTTCACCGTGAATTAATCCTCTTTGGGGGAAATGAATTTCTTTGACAATTTTCTAATAGTGACAATCTGAGAAAAGTTTCACCGGGAATAATGCCTTTCTCTTTGTTCCATATTGTTTAAGCCCAAGAGAAGGCAGAACTGTATCTGGAATTCCTATGGGGAACTAGTTTTGACTGTATTTAAGAGTGACCAACTGACTTTACCTAGTTCTAGACCTAGTTGCCAGGGAAAACTCTAAGCAGATATACTAGTATGTATACAGTTGATATATGACAAGTATTTAAAAGGATATGAAAGAAAGACTTACAGGTCAGCAAGCTTCCAGCAATACTATATATATATATATATATATGAAAGCATGTAAAGAAAGCTGATAAAACTTACAGGCGAGCAAGCTTCCATTGTAACAGCTGTATGGTTAGTTGTTCAAGAAATTATAGAAAGTTTTGATAACAACTATGGATTTGAACCTAAATCAAAAATAAAAGTTGTTTGTGAACAGATTGGGGCTTATACTCAAGGAGAGGCCCAGATGAAAAACAGTAATCGTACCGTTGTTTTGTAAACTGTACTGGGGCTTATACAATGACTGAGGTCCAAAGAGGTTTTCTGTACAAAGGGATGGGTTTTACACTCTATTAGAGGCCCAAAAAGGAAAAGAAATGGGACTTACAACACAAGGGTAGGCCTAGGCGATTTTGTTTTGAAACGGCGATCGCGGCATGATTTTCTGAAATCGCAATGGGACTTATACAATTATTGAGGCCCAACAAGGTTTTATATTTACAAGGGATGTGTCTTACACTCTAATAGTGGCCCAAAAGTGTTTGAAAAAGATTTTTGAGGGTGAAAATAATCAAAACCCTAATTTGATTTTAAAATGTATTTTAATTTAATAAAAATTCAATTAAAATGATCAAAATTTTCAAACATGTGTGAACAACAAGTTGTGATCTTGGATTAATGTTTGAAAAATCATGTTTCATTCATGGGATGATTTAAAAATCATTTGAATTTTGCAAAACCAAGAGAAATAAATATTTTTAATGTTAAAAACAAATAAAAATATAATTCTTTACAAAAATACCAAATATATGAAATAAATAATATTTTTGTGAAATTTTCATGGAATAAAATATTTTAACATTTTTGTGAATTTTTAAAAAAAGAATCAATAAAAAATAATTAAAATTGAGAGAGAAATTAATTTTTCAATTAATTAACAAAACATGAAAATATGTGACAAATAGCAAAAAAGGTCTGCGTGGGGTTTGAACCCACGACCTCATACACAAACACACATGCACGCTACCACTGGGGTGGTGATACATCCGTGTATCAAAACCACCCCATAAATACATAAGGGGTGCCAAGTTTTCAGGCCTGGCCAAGGCAAGGCAAGTTTTGGCAATTTACGTGAAGCCTCTAACTTTCTCATTTCTCCATGGATTGGGACAAAATTTAGGTGCATCTGACCTAGAATTTCACAAGGAATCCAATGGTGCCCTTGGTTTTTTCAGATGAGGCCCCTATTTTAAAACCCGATAGTGGTTTTGAAATAGGCCAAAATTTTCATTTTCTATGCTAACACATCATACACACACTAATAGCATGGCCAATTGGTTAAAACACAACATATATAACATGTATGAGATGTTTATGATCAATGGACCTCAAAGGAATGCATAATTCAAAGAATTCAAGTTGTCATGCACTTACCTCTTGGAGCTTTTGTGCTATCTGCCAAGTTCCTTGTGCCAGAAGTAATTTGATGCTTTGGACACTCTCAATTGATCCCTTAGAAGCTTTTAGGATTACTGGAACCAATTGGAATCCTCAGGAACAAGTTTTGGCACTTTCTTGCAAAAGGGGCAAAAGTGACCAATATGGCAACTCCCTCAAATGATGTTCCAGATGAGGGGAACCATTTGGGACAGTTTGAGGATGATATTTGGAGTGTGTTTGAGGCTTTGTTTAGTTTAGAAGTGACTGAATCAAGGCATGGCTTGAAAAATGCATAAAAGTCAATTTTTGAGGTTTTGGAGGTTGACTTTGTGATTTTGGTGTTTCAGGTCACAAGTGATTGTTTGGACAGCTTAGATATAACATATTAGAGGTGTTTGGATCATGAGTTGTGGTGGAATTTCTCTCTAACTCAAAAACTCAGAGATAACTTGCAAAAGAAGGCATTTTGGCATAGAGAAAGAGATTTTGAGGAGAGCAAGTGTTGTAGTGCTTTGGTATACTCAAACTGATCACAATTGAGCTTTATTTATAGTGGAGCAAGTTTGTTTTTGAATCAATAGTGAATGGCAGCCGCAGCAGGCCTTTGGCCAATGTTGATCAAAAGGAATCTCAAGTCTCCTCTAGCCATTGACTTGAGGTTAGGGCACAGGCCTATGGTCCTATGATTCAGTGTTGATCCTTGACTCATTCAGTTAGGAATGTGTCAGTCCATGCCACCTTGGTGCATCTATTGAATGCTTAGAAACAAAATTGGAGTCTTGGCACCTTTTAAGCCTTTTTAGGTTTGTTATGGCTAATGTAGATTCTTGGACTTTGGAGGCTTGGGGATCAGATCATTCTCCTTTTGTTTTATCCTCAGATGTGTCCAAATGGATGACAAGGCTTGGAGTTGTCCAAATTTACCAAATCGAGCAAATGCACAAAATCTGCCTTGCTTGGAACAGTTGGAAATGGTGATTTTGAGGGATTCATATCTCCCTGCTCAGGTTAAGTTATGGAAGGCTCTTGTGCTTTTTAGAAAGCCCTCATATGATAGAAAACATGTGTGATCATAGTTTGTTTTGAAACTATTTGGATCCCATTGAAAAATCCTCATGAACATTGATGTTCAAGGCTGGAAACCTAGGCAGATTTTCACTAAGTGTTGGAAAAAGTGTTATTTTTATGTTTTTGTGATTTTGATCAATCCATAACTCAAAATCCATGAAAAATTGGAGTCTGAGGTAGTTGAAGCTTTTGTAAAGTGTAGCGATACCTACAAATCCAGCTTTGGAACACCCAAAATGGTTGCTTGGATCTCAAGTTATGGTCCTTGGAAGTTGGTACCAAAACCACTTTTGTTCCATAACTTAGAAAAATTTTGGTTTCTCAAGGTTGCCCCTTTTGCAAGAAAGCTCACTTTTCTTAATTTTTCTTTATGGATTATGATCAATATCATACATTAACATTGTTTTTTACTTAGGGGGACCATATTTGTGAAAAATTCCAAAAAGTCAAACTTGATTTTGTGTACAGTTGACTTTTTATCGGATGAAATCCAAACTGTGTGATCCTTTGTGAAATCAAGTTCTAGACCTAAATCAAACCTAATGGATAGATTGCATATGTGTTATAGGGTGTATTGAATCATGTCCCAAGGTTTGGGAGCATGTCTTGGTCAAAAGTCAAAGGTACAGTTGACTTTTTCTTTAAAACCCTAATTGTGGTCCAGATGAAATTGAAACTTGTGAATCAAGCTTCTTGGATCAATCCATTGTTGTAAATGGATATAAGTGGTGTATTTGAGGCCCTCAAATCATGTCTTGAGGTCTTGGCTCATGCTTTGTCCCAAAAGTCAACTTAGGGGTGAATTAGGTCAAGAAACCCTAATTCCTGATTTTTTGGTAAATGCATCCCCTGAGGTTAAATTAACTTGATGATTGGGTCCATGAGGTCCCTTGGAGCATCTTGGGTTATGCTTTGAAGCATTGGCTCATGCCCAGATGAAGATTCCCATCTGGAGGCCTCAGTCGACCAAAACCCTAATTTGGTGACGCTGGCGATCTTGAGGCCTGATCCACTTGGAATGTTGCAACCTTGTGCTTGATTCTTGATGTGGGAGTCCTCTTGATCTCTTATGGGTGTTTGAGAGGTTAGACAAGTTGAAGATCAAGTCATTTCTTGATTGATCCTTTGTCTAAGTGCTCCGAGAGAGCTCAAAACCCTAATTCTTGGTTGTGGTGAATGCTCACCTATCTTTGGGGAGACTGATGAGGCATGATGGTACATCCATATTGTGATGATGATTTGCACAAATGATGGGAAATCTTGGTGGTCAAAATTTGGGGTATGAAACCAAGAATTCATAAAATCCACTTTTTTTATTATTATTTATCCAATTAAATCCATTTGTTCATTCCAAATTTTATCCAATTTCCATTCATGTCCATTCTAAAACCCAATTGGAAAAATCATTTTTTTTTACATTTTCAAATCTTTGTTTAGATGCTTAAGATGAGTATTTGGGTTTTAAGAACTTCACACTGTTAAATTTGTCATTTTGTTTTATTTTCCTCTCCTTGCTTTTAAGTAGAATGCTTCATGTTGGTGACTATAATGATGTTTAGTTGAAACAACATTTTGTAAAATCTCAAATGTTATAATTGTGGAAACAACACGCTAATGTATCAAGGGTGATCAAAAATTACATTGTGTTGGGATTAAGCATGAGAATACAGTGTCATATTCGTCTTTGTAATGTTCTACTTTGCTTCATACCGTGATTGTTTCGGTCTATTCTCATAGCTACAACAATTTATCACTGCCGCCACAGAAGCCTGCGCAAAATGACAAAAAAAAAGCCAATAATCCTCTGCTACCAAAACTTTCCACGTGAGGCCCCACCAGCAAGCCCTTCAAGCTGCTACTTGCTACACCCTAGCCTGCAACCTGCATTGTACCTCACTGCACGGATTCTCTCAAAACTTACCAATGTTAGACAACAACAACACCACAAATTTTTCCACTAATACTGCTATTCCATTATCTGAAAATGGAGATGCCAATGGTAATAACAAAAAAAAGAGACCAACAGATACCCCTAAATTCAAATGCTGAAGTTATGCCTCTTTCACAAAAGACATTGTTAAAACTTGATAGATATGCAACAAGTTTTCAAAGAAGAAGGCACAAGGAAATTACTCAAGGGAGAAATAACACAAGGATTGAAAAAGAGGTTTTGTTGAACCAAGTTGTTTACACCATAAACCTGCAAACTGTTTCAGTCTGCTACTCTGCTAAATGTCCTTCATACCAAAACAACATCATGCCACAAAACGACAAGCCTCTACTACCACAAACCCAACACCAATCTGTTATAAACTGGGACGATTCTGCCATGAAATCGACGTATCAACAACACAACAGGAAAAAACTCCAATTCCTGATACAATTTGGTTTTAATTTAAAAGGAGGAAGGAGGATATCGTTAAAAAAAAAAAGAAAAGAAGACTCAACAAGAAAAACTCCATTATCTTTTCTCAATATTCGATTAACACAGAACATACCCTCATTTTCTCAAAACACCAGCACCCACAACAACTCATCAAACGCCCTCTTCCGTCAAAACAACCATCCATTAACCTTTTCTGAAACCTAAAAAAAACCTGGACTCACCTTCTTCAATATCCCAAACCGCTGCAAATCGCCTCATTTTACCTCCCTGTTCTGAAACAACAACATTGAAAGCTCTGCACAAAAAAAGAATTCTCTTCAGCAACGTTCAACTGTTGTTCACAAAACCAGAATCACCCTTCAAACAACCTTCAACCCACCTTCCTTCTCAATCAAAAACCTGCAAACAAACCAGATTCTTAAAGCCCCTCTATTACAACAAACTTTGAGATCCCAACCAAGATTCAAAGAGAAAAAGATGAAATAGGAAGTAAGACCAAGAGAGAAGAGAGACCGAGACGGAGAAGATCGAAACAGAGTTTGAGGACGAGAGTGAATCGCAGTTAGAAGAGACTAGAGAGAGGTTTTCGAGTTGAGATATGATCTGAGATGTGGCGTTTGAGTGGGTTGAACATTTGTTGATTTTGACGGTGAATGCGGTGTATAGAGATTGAAGTCCAAGTTTGAAATCCTCATTCACCTTAACCGAGTTTTGACTTTGGGGTTTGTCTCTCTCTGACCCTTTCTACCTACTGTTATTTTATTTATTTATTTATTTTTATTTATTCTTGTTTTGTTGAGGGCGTTTGATGTATGGGCCTGAGGCCTATCTTAAATACTTCCCAACTTTTCTTGTCTAGGTAACCGGTTTTGGAGGGGTGATGGGCTCTTAGCCCACATTATCCCCACTGTTCATGGACGCTTTTTTTAATTCTACTATCTTTTTATTTTTTCTTATTTTTGCAACTTTAATTTTTGTTAGTTTCTTTTAATAATATTAGGCTATGATTGTATTCATGTTTTATTTAAATTATTATTTTAATTTTAATTAATACGTGACTATTAGGTTATTTTGTTTAGGTTTTAAAAATTGAATTTCAAAAAATGTGTTTTTTTCTCAAATGTAAAAAAAATTATAAAAAAAAGACTTTTATTCAAAGTTTTGTTAGCCATTTGTTATGAATTTCTTGGCCTAGTTTATTTATTTATTGTTTGGCTTGGTGCTCGATTTTTGACACATGTTTTAGTCTTGGACCCAATTGTTGAGTTGTTGCTACCTCTATGCATCATTGTTGTCTTCATTCCAAAGGAAAGGGTTCCCTGTTGACTTATAAGTCATGCTTTAGTTTTGTTTAGACTATTTCCTACCTCTCATTGACCTTATTAGGATCATCTCATTGATCTTATTAGGATCATCTCCCTTGGCCTTATTAGAGCCATTTTGCTTTATAACTTAGAGTTAGGTTTGGAGGTTTTGAACTCTATGTGGGTACCATTATGATGTGTACTCATTTTCCCCTTTGACTTTGTTTAAAGTCAACCTTTAGTTTAGTCTTTCAACTTAGACCTAGAGAGTTCTTTAACTCTATGTGAGTATCATGATCATGAATAATCATTCCCCTTTGGAACCTCAACCATAGTCAAGAGTTTCTCACCCCTAGTTAGGCGAACTACGGAGTCTCTGATTCCTCTCTCCTAGTCGGGATACGTAGGCACAAGATGTGATATCTTGTCGAGCCAATTTGTCTTACAACGTAGACTTAGAGAGTTTTTGAACTTTATGTGAGTATCATGATTATGAGTACTCATTTCCCTTTGGAACCTTGACCATAGTCAAGAGTTCCTCGTCCCTAGTTAGGTGAACTACGAATGCTCTAATTTTTTGAGTCAAGATACATAGGCACGAGATGCGATGTCTTGGTGAGCATAATTTGTATATACCCATAGGTCTTTTCCCTTAGCACTTTCCCTTAGCAAGCAAACATTAACATAACACAAATACAAACAAGAGGTTCCTGTAGAGTACTACATATACTTAGGATGCTAACACCTTCCCTAGGTATAACCAACCCCCGAACCTAGATCTCTTGCATTATTTTTACATTGCAATTAGGGTTTCCGATCTTTTCCCCTTCCTTTGTATAAATCAAAACTCGGTGGTGAATGTCATAATTTGTGATTCAAGTTAATTAATAGCTTGATATCTGATTCTCACCACAACAGAAATGGTGACTTCACTCGGGAAATATCGACCGAGAGGGTTAAGCCCACCTTGTTTGTATTTGTGTTATTTTATATGCTTGCTTGCCTATATACTTGTACATTTGTATATCTGTATATCTGTATATATCTGTCTGTGCTTGGGTTTCTGTATGCAGGGTTATTACTTTAAGTGGTGAGGATATGTCCTATACCCGGACTTGAGTGCAACTATGATAGGATGATGGTATATTCAAGGAGACTTTGAGGGAGTCGATTCCCGAAAAAGTTGACTTGAGAAACCATCACTCAGTTGAGGCCCTCTTGAGAGTTAGTCATGTTTAATGAGTCAATTCGTGAAAACGTTACTACTCTCGACCTAGGAGCCCATGACACTGATGACCATTAGTCACCTTTAACCCCACTTGGCCTGTTAGGATGTAGTGCGATGACTATGAGGGAGTCGATTCCCAAAATGGTTGATACGCGATACTACACTCGGAGGAGACTCTCTTAAGAATATTATTGACTACCGAGTCATTCGGGAAATCGATAATATCCGAAAGATGGGTTATTGACTCTGGGAACTTTTTAGAACCCTGTTCTGCAGATGATAAACCCATAGTACATGCCTGTTGGGATGGGTAAACCATGGCTCCATGCTCGTGTTCTTCAAACCTAGGCCCTTGTTTGTTGCGTGTACATATGTGTGAATATGTGAATACTTGTATATATGTGTTTATGCATCCATTCATTCATGCATCCATGAGCATTCTTTTTCAAAAAGGTCTTCAGAAAACTTAGAGATTTAGTTGCAAACATCTTATCTCTAGCAGTTGATTCAGAAAATGATTTCATTAGCCAGTTTCCCTTTGTAAGACTCATGTTTGTTTCCATGCAGAAGAAGTTGTTGAGAAAGCAGATAGACTACCTTAAGCAAGGTCCCAGGAGCTAAAGAAGAGATTTGGATTCCCTTTCGCACAAGTTTCACTTGGTTGTTCACACTGAGTTCTCTACACCCTTACAACACTAGAGCCCAAGCTCGTAGAAGAATGGCAGAGCAGAATGTGGAGATTGAGCGAGTTAGTGGAGAGTTGGAAGGACTACGAGGGAATGTAGGACAGATTATGGAGATGTTACAGGCTATACATGTAAACATGGACACTCATACCACCGTGGTTTCTGAAACCATCAACACAACAGTGGATCCTACACCTGTAACTGTTGCCAGTGTACCTCCTTATGGTCCTCATTTTGGTTTTGTACCACCACCATTTACAGTGCAAACTACTCAACGATTGTCTCAACAAACAGTTCCTTTGACTTTTGAGGTTCCTCAAGCAGTTCCTACCTCTGTACCAGCCGTCATGCAAACACCAGTACAACCTTACTTCCATGACACGCATCAAGTCTATAACATTCACGATATGTCTGAAAAGGGGGATGAACGCCATAAAAACCTGAAGGAAAATGTGGAAACTATCGAGAAGAGGCTGAGAGCCATGCAAGGCAGTGAAATATTTGGTGCTGACGCAAGAGATATGTGTTTGGTATCTGGGTTGGTCATTCCACCAAAGTTCAAGACTCCGAGTTTTGACCAATACGAAGGTGCTACTTGTCCAATAACCCATCTGATCATGTATTACAGAAGGATGGCCGCCTACATTGCCAACGACAAGCTGATGATTCATTGTTTTCAGGATATCTTGAAGGGTACCTCTGCCAAATGGTACCTAAGTCGGGATCAATCCCGTATCCACAGCTTCCAAAACTTGTCAGATGCCTTCATTAAGCACTACAAGTACAATATGGATCTTGCTCCAGACAGAAGGTAACTCTTAAGTATGTCTCAGAAGGACTCTGAGTCATTTAAGGAATACACTCTGTGTTGGAGAGAAACGGCTTCGCAAGTAGAGCCACCTTTAACCGCAAAGGAGTTAACTTACTGGTTTGTCGACACAATGAGACTAGAGTTCTATGAAAGGATGATCAGTAGTGTGTCTGGTAACTTCTCCGATATTGTGGCTGTGGGGGTTAAAGTAGAGCTTGGTCTGAAGAGTGGGAAAATGACCAAGGGAGCTAGCAGTTCAAGTGACAATGCCAAGAAATCCTTCAACAATTTCAGAAGAAAAAGGAAGAAGGGACAAATGTTGTGATGACAAGCAAAAAGAAGAAAAATCAGTCTTGGAAACATCAACATTAACATCAATGCTATGTTCAGCATCCTGTCTATCCTGTTCAGCAACCTTATGTGGCCGACGTCGCACCCATATTCAACAACCAAGCTCCTGTTTACCAACCGGCCCATCAACCGCCAATATATCAATGAGCGCCCAACGCTTCTGCTTATAAGCAACAGCCTCAAGCTTCTCATCAGAACGGTCCAGGTAGAAGACAGGGTGGTAGGCCTCTGATTCCTCCCATTCCTATGACATATACAGAGTTGTATCCTTCTTTGGTACAACAAGGATTAATAACTACAAGGTCATTCGGTTCGCCTCCTGATCCACTTCCACCTTCTTACAATCACAATGCTCATTGTGCATTCCATGAAGGCGCACCAGGCCATAATTTGGAAGGGTGTTTTGCTTTGAAACATATTGTGAGGGATTTGGTGGAGAGAAATATTTTGTCTTTTGATAATTCTTAGCCTAACATTAGAAGCAATCCTTTGCCCACTCATGGGGAGTTAATACTCTGGAGGAAGCATATGGTGAGACTTTGATCCTTGATGTTGATGAAATCAAAAACTCCACTTCAAGTCTTTCGTGCAAAATTGATAAAGGCCGGTTTGATCAAGGATCGTCATTTTGAAGGTGAAGTTTGTAATGTCAACCCCAATGTTTATTGGTGCAGAAGGACACTTAGAGTCAGACCGTCGATGGCTCCCTACACGTGGGTAGCAAGTTGAAGATGGATTAGGCGTCTGTGGTTGAGCTCCTCTTTGTTTTCTGTATTTGATTCCCTAAAGCTGGCAACATGCATGTTTGCTTCAGCCTTTGTTGCAATTTCTATTTGTATTTGGTGATACTGTTTGTAAATGCTATCGCCTGTTTGGAAGTTGTAATCTTTAATGAATGAAGTTTTCTGTTGACACTGCTATTAATGTTTGCAATTATCTTTGAGTTTTTGAGACCTTTTTAGCTTGCATTTGCATTACATGTGCATGTTATTACATTTACATTGCATCTCGTTTCCCAACCTTGAGTCTCATCCTCTTCTTCAATCTCTAGAGGGATACCCAGCACGCATTTTGGACAAATGACAACGATGAACGAGATTTTGAAAAATCAAGAAGCCTTGAAGAAGGATATCAGAGTCCTCAAAGGTCAGATGCACTGGGTCTTGGAGACTTTGCAGAACTTGATGAAGAAAGAGGGGCACTCTTACCCTATTGCACCCGGAGAAGTTATCATTTCACCATCTCCTATGGTTCTTCCACACCAAGGACATGCCCTTGAGGGAACTTCGCATCAACCAACATTTGGTCCTGCGCCCAAATGTCATTCTCATCAGGTGGCTACCAGGATAACATCTAAGCGTCCGGTGGTTGTTTCCACGCAAGGTTCTCGAAGCCAGAACAACAAGAGGTATTCTATCAAAAGGGACAAGACTCACTATAAGCCAATTCTTGTGTCGCTGAGCAAACTTTATCCACTGTTGATTCAGAACTCGTCGGTGACTCCGCGACCTCTCAACCCTGTGCTCGGACCTTGGCACAATGCGAACTTGACTTGTGAGTTTCACAAAGGGGCTGAAGGGCACGACCTAGATACTTGCCTGGTGTTAGAAGCTATTGTGCAAAAGGTGATTTATGACAAGGATTTGATCCCCGAGGAAGATCACCCAGAAGTTGAATGCAAATATCATACTGGGACAATTGGGCATCCAGTTGAAGAGTGCAAGGATTTCGAGGTGAGATTGTTAAGCTTGTTGGAGTTGCTGAAACCTCAAGAAGGTAAGCCAAATGCTGATATCTCTACTTCCAAGGAAAAAAGACAAAGGACCTGTGAAGCCTCTCAAGGTTCTGTACCATAAAGAGCAAGTGGTCCGTGATGGAGGTGTTCCCCTGCCTGGATCTGGAAATTGAAGGCTGCTGAAGTTAATCCTTCAAAGCTAGCTGTCTTTTGTTTATTTCAGTATTTTCAGTTGTGTTTTCCTTGCTTTTTGATTGAATGTTTGCTTGTAAGCTGTTGTACTTTTGAATTAGCAAGATTAATGAAACGTTTATGCATCTTTTGATTAAGTCCATTCATATTCACTCTTTCTCATTTTCTTTTAGTGTCATAAAAAGCAAAAATATTTATATTTTTCCATCCACTCGTCTTTATCAAACTGTTGTTTAAGAGAATATTAGGGAGGATGACGAAACGTTATATTCATAACTGCTGTTGGTATGCTTTCAATTAAACTTTGTCGATGATGTAAGGCATTTTTTTAATTCCCAAACACTGGAGAAATAAGGAAGATAATCCCTTGCTAACCCCTTCGAGCTTAGAAGTAGGAGTTTTCTTTCCTTACAAAAGAACCTATGATCTCAACCCTGGGGTGGGTATATCTCAGTTTAACTTGACTATACATTCGAATGCAAGAGCTTCATGCAGGACACCTGTCAACTCTCTTGAATCAAGTGAAAAATGTTGTACAAGTTGTTCCCAAAGTGATAAAAAGGAATGATCGTTAAGAAATTCGTACCTAAAGAATAAGCCGAGTCCCTTTCAAGGCAAAAGCTAAGAAAGATGGGAAGCTCGTGACTTTACCTTATACAAAAAGGCTTGTATGACAACCAAAAAGAGGTTGACCTTAAGCTTCCACTCTGAAAGCCCATGAGGGTAAAAACAACCGAATGTTGTAAGGGAATAGTGACTACCCTAGGTGTCTGAACCATCACTTACTGTCATCAGTTCAATTCCTAGCCTATAGGAACCTGAATGTATAGCCTAAGTTAATTGAGCGTAGGAGCGAAGTTCATCATGAAGATTGGGTGGGGATAAACAAAATTTGAGTCTTTATCCTTTGTTTCATGAGCCGTGAACCAAGCCACGTTACAACCTTTAAAAGACCTAATTGAGGTAAGGTTGTTTTGAAAGCATACTACAACAAGGTTGGATAACCTGACTCCTAATGATCTTTCCTAATTGTGTGTGTTGATTACTTCATCTGTCATTATGTAAATGACTAGATCCACCTGGTTTTTTTATTATTTAATCACTCCGCTGTGTGTTTTACCAATAAACTTGATTTCAAAAGCTTGCATGAATGTTACATTGAAATTGCCAGTTCTTAATGAACAATACTGTTTGCAAGACAACCCAATATCAAAGGAATCCCAACAAATGCAGCCAGCTAGGGAACTTGACTTGGTAAAGGAAACTCAGCCTGGGGCAACCAATTTGGAGGATTTTTTAATCAACCATTCCAGGATTTGGTGAATCAGGGGCAGAACTCTTCAAAGTTCAGAATATTGGGGCAAGCCGTCTTGAGGTCGTCTTATGACAAGTTTGTTTCAAGGAAAGGACTCCAATGACCCACCAAAAGGGGCAAGTTTGTTTCCCAGTTGTTATTCCCAAGTCTGAGGACTTTTTGGTGCAAATGCAGTTAAACTGGGGCAGTTACGTCGAGGTTTGTGAATTTCTCCAAGAGTTTGAAGGTATTGAAGCATCTTGTATGTCAATTCTTCTGTAAAATCCTCTTGATGGCTTCTTCTCATAGACCATGTAATCTGGGGCAGAGGAGATTTGAAGTTTATTTGTTGCAAAAGCCGTTGCTCATTGTGATAATCATTATGCAAGAAAAGTACAGAACTACTTCGTTCTTGTGATATCCTTTTCTAGCTCCCCAGTAAGTTATTACTTCAGTTGATCTTGGCAATTCTCCATGGATCTTTCTCTTCCAACGAAGAAATCAGGCTCGTGATGGCAATCCTAGTGAAGTCATGACATTATGCCTCCGAGTGGAGTGTTCATTTCCCCCAGAGAAGGTTGTAACCTTGAAGTAGAGTTGCTTGTTCTACGTGTTCATCCCTAGTGATGGTCCAATCTGGTGAGGTTGGTTGGGTATCCTTGTCGAGATGTTTATTTTATCTCCGGTTTTGTTTCCCCTTGTATGTTTTGTCAGCATAAGCATAAGCATAAGCATGGCATACATGCATTCATACATATGCATGACATTTAAGCATTTTTGCTACATTTCTGGTGTTTACCTGTTTTGGTTCACTTTGGCGTTTAATCCCCCAAGTGACTGGATTTATCTATTCTCTCCAATAGAGTTGTCAGCCCTTAGGTATAAAGTGCCCATCCTTTCTAATTCCCCCACAGAGTTTGCTCCTCGTGGATGATGGTTGCTTCAGTTATCTTTTCCACGTTTGGATAAGATAAATCCCATTTGAGTTCATTCCTCAATAGTTGGAGTCTTGTTTGACCGTTTCTTTCTAGCTTGTTCCTAGATTGAACTTTGGTCCCTGGCGGTGGTGCTTTAGAACCTATTTTGAGCGTGCATTTATTTTGCATTGTGTCTCACAGGAAGAATCTTTTACAGATCCTCATTGAAGATGAAATCCATTAGGGTTGTTATAACATCTCCTTGGAATTTACACCCATTAGGGTTGTTATAACATCTCCTTGGAATTTACACCCAAACAACAAGTGGCAATCTTTTTGAGAAGCTTGTTTTGATATTACTACCTTAACAACGATAAACGGTAGTCTCTCTTCTGAGAAGCTTATCCATTCTTGGCGTTTTCCTTCAAATTTCCTTACAATAAGTGGAAATGCCTTGGAGAAGCTTATTTTCTATGGCGATAAGTGGCAATCTCTTCTGAGAAGCTTATCTATCTCTCGTATTATTCAACTTTCTGCAATTACAATTGGGTATTCCCCTAGAAACCTGTCAGGGGAATTTTGTTGAAGACCTTACAAATGGTTTCTCTTTATTTGAGTTACCCTCTTTACAAGGATTTTATTACAAGTAATGATTCCTCATTAGGTCATCTATCCAGTTTGCTTCTATCAAATGGCATCTCTTTGAGAAGTTAATGAAAACTCTGATGTTTTTCTCTTTATTTGAGAAAATTTTCTCATAAGCAACCAACCTGTATCTCTTTTGTGAGATCGCTAGTAAGCTTGCCTAGGCTTTGTATATCTCCAAATGAAGTGGATGTGTGTTTCCCAGTGAATTCCTGGATACCATTTTCCCCGGTGATGTCATATAACTCTTTTACTCCCCAAATGAAGTGGAGATGTTTACCTATTTCCCATTGGAGACCATATTTTGGTTCTACTTTCAATGAGGACGTTTTCTTTAGTCCAATCCTAAGGCTTTGAGGTTTGTGTCCTATTTTTTGTCCTAGAGTGTCAGCCAGTCATACTTGAACTTGTTGATCCACTGCTCTGGATATTTCCCCAATGGAGACCGTATATCCGGTTCAACCTTCATGGAGGATTTCTTTTCTTTCTAGTATGTCATCCGATCACATTTGAACTTGATGATCAATCATTCTAGATACCTCTGTTGGAGCCCAGCTTTTGGTTCTACTTCCAATGAGGTTGCTTTTCTCCTAAAGTGTCAATCGGTCATGCTTGAACCTATTGTTCCATCACTTTAGATGTTTTACTTTTCCCAGTGGAGACCGTATGTTCAGTTCTATCTTCATTGAGGATCCTTTTCTCTCTAGGATGTCATCCGGTCACATTTGAACTTGATGATCTATCATTCTAGATACCTTTATTGGAGCCCATCTTTTGGTTCTACTTCCAATGAGGTTATGTTGCTTTCTTTCCCTAGTGGATACCGTCCTTTCGGTTCTACCTCCAGTGAGGATCTTTTCTTCTAAAAGTGCCAACCGATCATGCTTGAACCTGTTGTCCCATCACTTTAGATGTCTTATTTTATTTTCTTCCCCAATGGAGACCGTATTTTCGGTTCAACCTTCATTGAAGATCTTTTGTTCTAGGATGTCATCCGGTCACATTTGAACCTGATGATCAATCATTCTAGATACCTACATTGGAGACTATCTTTGGTTCTACTTCCAATGAGGATGCTACTTTTACCTTTTCTTTGGTCCAATCCTAAAGCTTTGAGGGTTGCGGACTGTCTTTTGTACTAGAGTGTCGGCCAGTCATACTTGAACTTGTTGACCCACTACTCTGGATATTCCCTAGTGGAGACCATCTCTTGGTTCTACCTCTAGTGAGGATCATATCCTTCTAAAGTGTCAACGGTCACATTTGAACCAGTTGTTCAATTACTTTAGATTTCCCCAGTTTGTTTCAGCTTCCCCAGTGTTGTTGTCATCCCCAGTGAGTGTTTACTCATTGTGTCGACTTTACCCCTGTTTCCCTTCGTTGTCGTCTGCATCTAGCATTTAGCATAGCATTTTCGTCATGCTAGAGTTTATGGCATGTCAGCATTTTCATTGTTTCTTTTGTCCATAGCATAGCATATCATTGCATCTAAGGGAAAAAATTTCGGTTATCTATATTTAAATACCTTTCACCATATGATTTCATGAGGATTATCATCACTCATGTCATCTGGTGAAGATATTTAAATAGGGGCAACTGTCATACCCCAAAATTTACCCTTAGATTCTTTGATCTTTCGCATATCATTTTAGGTCCATCATTCATGCATAACTAACTAGTTTGTCAGCCATTGCTATGTTTTATTTCTCTTGTAAATCAGGGTTTGACTCCAGAGACTTCAAGAGTAGGAATTAGGGTTTTGGATAAGAGATTTTCTGTGAGGAGGATTCCCATTGTTCAGAGGTTGTTTCTTCCGGTTCTGTACTCAAGTTTGAGATAGAGGTGCTGGGTTTTCAATCGTCATGAGCAGTTCTTATCAGAGTTTCATCAGGCACTATTTCAGTTTCTCTTAATCGCCACAAGGGTGTTGTTGTTTGAGGTTTCATCCGTGGATTGACTGGAAATACCTTGAATCATGATTCTGGAGGATTAGGATTTCTCACCCTTGGTGTTTATGATCGACGAGTGTCGTTCAATTGAGTCTCTTGACGCTAGCATGTTCAATGTGTGTGCAAGTACTGATTGGGTGGTTAGGGTTTTCACCATTGGTCTGAGGATTCGTTGGGTTGTTGTTCAATCAAGATCATTTCAAGATAGATTCGAGGTTGTGTTGTCATCCAGAATTTGTGGCGGTCAAGTGCATTTGTGGAGTTTTTAAGTGTTATGGAAGCGTTACAAAACCCATATCCATCCCATAACAGTTTTATCCATTCTTCAATCCATTTGTCCATCCCTAATTTCATCCAATTTCCATTTCATTATCCATCATTAAGCTATTTTCTTTTTTTTTTTTCAATATCCACGAATCCATAAAATCCACTTTTTTTATTATTATTTATCCAATTAAATCCATTTGTTCATTCCAAATTTTATCCAATTTTCATTCATGTCCATTCTAAAACCCTATTGGAAAAATCATTTTTTTTAACATTTTGAAATCTTTGTTTAGATGCTTAAGATGAGTATTTGGGTTTTAAGAACTTCACACTGTTAAATCTGTCATTTTGTTTTATTTTTCTCTCCTTGCTTTTAAGTAGAATGCTTCATGTTGGTGACTATAATGATGTTTTGTTGAAACAACATTTTGTAAAACCTCAAATGTTGTAATTATGGAAACAACACACTAATGTATCAAGGGTGATAAAAAATTACATTGTGTTGTGATTAAGCATGAGAATACAATGTCACATTCATCTTTGTAATGTTCTACTTTGCTTCATACCGTGGTTGTTTCGGTCTATTCTCATAGCTACAACAATTTATCACTGCCACCACAGAAGGCTGCGCAAAATGACAAAAAAAAGCCAATAATCCTCTGCTATCAAAACTTTCCACGCGAGGCCCCACCAGCAAGCCCTTCAAGCTGCTACTTGCTACACCCTAGCCTGCAACCTGCATTGTACCTCACTGCACGGATTCTCTCAAAACTTACCAATGTTAAACAACAATAACACCACAAATTATTCCACTGATACTGCTCTTCCATTATCTGAAAATGGAGATGCCAATGGTAATACAAAAAAAAGACCAACAGATACCCCTAAATTCAAATGCTGAAGTTATGCCTCTTTCACAAAAAACATTGTTAAAACTTGATAGATATGCAACAAGTTTTCAAAGAAGAAGGCACAAGGAAATTTTACTCAAGAGAGAGATAACACAAGGATTGAAAAATAGGTTTTGTTGAACCAAGTTGTTTACACCATAAACCTGCAAACTGTACCAGTCTGCTACGCTGCTAAAAGTCCTTCATACCAAAACAACATCACACCACAAAACGACAAGTTTATGTTACCACAAACCCAACACCAATCTGTTACAAACTGGGACGATTCTGCCATGAAATCGACGTATCAACAACACAACAGGAAAAAACTCCAATTCCTGATACAGTTTGGTTTTAATTTAAAAAGAGGAAGAAGGATATCGTTCAAAAAAAAGAAAAGAAGACTCAACAAGAAAAACCCCATTATCTTTTCTCAATATTCGATTAACACAGAACATACCCTCATTTTCTCAAAACACCAGCACCCACAACAACTCATCAAACGCCCTCTTCCGTCAAAACAACCATCCCTTAACCTTTTCTAAAACCTCAAAAAAAACCTGGACTCACCTTCCTCAATATCCCAAACCGCTGCAAATCGCCTCATTTTACCTCCCTGTTCTGAAATAACAACATTGAAAGCTCTGCACAAAAAAAGAATTCTCTTCAGCAACGTTTAAACTGTTGTTCACAAAACCAGAATCACCCTTCAAACAACCTTCAACCACCTTCCTTCTTAATAAAAAATCTGCGAATAAACCAGAATCTTAAAGCCCCTCTATTACAACAAACTTTCAGATCCCAATCGAGATTCAAAGAGAAAAAGATGAAATAGAAAGTAAGACCAAGAGAGACTAGACACTGAGACAGAGAAGATCGAAATAGAGTTTGAGGACGAGAGTGAATTGCGGTTGGAAGAGAGAGGGTTTTGAAATGTAATAGTTGAATTAGGGTTTGAATTACATTGTTGATGTTTAAACTGCAGATGCATTGTGAATTACATTGTTGATGTTTAAACTGCAGATGCATTAAGTGAGAAGTTAAGGCGCACCATTTCTTTTTTATTTATTTTAAAATTCACAAATAAAAGGGTTATCACTACGGTTCTCCTGGTTAACCGCAGTGATATATTTATAATAAATAAATACATATCTATACAATTTTTATTTATTTTAAAATTCACAGATAAAAGGGTTATCACAACGGTTATTCTAGTTAACCGTAGTGATATATTTATAATAAATAAATACCTATCTATACGGTTGTTATTGTTAACGGTTGTGAAATAGTTTATGTAACGACCCAGTTTTCGTGTACGTTTTATTTAATAGAGTCGTTTGATTATTATATTATTATTTTATTTTATTTTCGACTTTTATGTGAAAATATGTTATTTTTCATTGTTGTGATATTTTATCGGGTTTTGGGAACGTTTGCGAGATATTTGAGTGTAGGGGTATTTTGGGCATTTTGATTTATTTGTTAAGTTAAGAATAGAAATAGAAAGAAAAAGAGAGAAAAATAGTAAGAAGAGAAGAAGAGAGAAAAGAAGAGAAGAGAAGAAAAGAGAGAAAAAAATTGAGGAAGAAGAAATCGATCTCCCGACTTTTTAGAACACGATTAAATCGGGTAAGGGTGTGAAACTCGATTATCTTATTGTTGTGTATGATATATATGTGTGGTTGCATGTTGTATTGTCTTGTTCGGTAGTTTTTTGAGTATAGGTTGGAAACGCGTAAACGAGTAGAAATCGATGTTTTCACGGACGGAATTCGATATAATTTGTGTTGTATGATCTCTATATGTGTATGATCCATTGCTATTAATTGTTTTGCTGTTGGAAGTGATTTGGAGATGAAAAATGGAAAATTTGGGTTATGGAATAGTGTAAAACGAAGCAGAAATTCTGCTTCTGGTGTGAAGCGCCGGGCGGTGGGATCGTTTCGTCGGGCGATGCGTGCTTTCGCCAGGCGGTTTTGAGAGGCGCAGAGGTGCCAAGCTTCTGACTCTTTGAATCATTTTGGGGGATTGGCATCACCTGTGCTTCGCCGGGCGAAGCAGAGGCGAAGCGTGTTTCGCCGGGCGGTGGGCATGCTTCGCCGGGCGGTTGGGAATTTTTGTTTAATTTTCTTTTCTTTTTTTTTTAATTCATATCTTTCTAACCGTATTTCTGATTTAAGTGATATTTATATTGTTGGAAAGCTTATAAAATGTACTTTCTGATGATGATGATTTTGGAATTGTTAGGCGATTTAATTATGTCGGAAAATCAGGAATAGTGTCGGTTGTCGACTTTGGTCGTTATACTTGTACGTAATTGATGTGTATTGTGCAAAGTGCGGTTGTATGATGTAAATGTATGTGTTTAGATGATGTTGTGATGATTTGTGGCCGTATGGAAATTAAATGCATTGTTTTGGGCATAAGTGCAAAGTGTGATTTTATCGATGAAATGAATGTATTTATGTGTGCATATTAAATGTCATGGGTCATTGTATGCCAAGCATCATGATATGCATTGTTGAACGTCCTGAGTGACGGTTTGGATTCCAGAGGGAATTCGCTATAACTTCGTGTGCCCATGTGGGGTGTGAGCGATGATTATAGACGATCGTGTGCCCATGTGGGGTGTGAGCGATCGGGTCGTGTGCCCGTGTGGGGTGTGAGCGATCCATAAACACCGTGTGCCCGTGTGGGGTGTGAGCAGTGGGGAACATCGTAGGCCCGACGGGGAGTTACCGTGATGTAACGAGCGATGATTCCAACAGAGTTCCTGAGTGAACTAGTGATGAGAAACAATGGAAGTCGGTACCCGCATGTGCATATGCATAGAGTCGTTGTGTCGGTCTCTTGCATTTGCATAAATCATTTATGGTTGATTCTGTATGGATTTGTGGATGAAGTGATATATGGATATGTGTTGGTGATGAACATATGTATCGTGTATTGTAATGCCTTGTGTATGATTATGACGTGAGTTGTGGTGAGAATTGTATATATATATGCATATTTTTGTGTTATATATATATTTGTATGCAATTATATTATGGTTGTTTTTCTCACCCTTCTGCTGTTTTATAATGCTCTATGAGGCATTGCAGATTAGAGCTGCTAGAGGTATTTTTGTGGAGATTTGCGTCTTCATTCTTTTGTCGGTCGGCTCTGATATGTGACACCGGGTAGTTAGGGAGGCCGTTTGTGATAATTGTATATTATGTATATGTATATCTTTTGGCTTGTGTCTGTACAACTTGTTATATGACAAACTTTTCATGATATATATATATATATATATAAATATATGTTATTCAGTTTTAGATTTTCCTCTTTTATTCTAAATTCTGAAATGTGGGTGTAAGGAACTACGTTCCTCTGTTGATTGCTACCCCACTGTTGCATATCTTTATGAGCAGGTGTTGTATGTATTGTTTCAAATTGATGCGACCCTCCCGGTCTATGCCATGATAATTTGAATATACTCTGACGAAATTTTGAATTTTCTTTTACTGCTTTTAGTAATTGGGGGTATAGATTGGGGGTGTTACATTAAGTGGTATCAGAGCCAGTTTGTGTCAGTCCGTGTCAGTTGTGTCAGTCTTTGTTGGTCGTTGTGGTGGGTTGAGCTGTTTGTTTAACCATAGTTTCTGTTATTGGAAATGAACAGAATATGGCTGGTAGGAATGATGCTGCTTTGGCTGCGGCTATGTAAGCTATGGCTCGTGCTGTGCAGGGTGCACCTAATGCTGTGGGTAATGATGAGTTCAGGAAGAACAAACCGCCTGTCTTCAAAGGAAGATATGATCCGGATGGTGCACAGATTTGGTTGAAAGAGATTGAAAGGATTTTCCGAGTGATGGATTGTGATGAAGATCAGAAGGTGAGACTAGGTACTCACATGTTATTGGAAGAAGCTGATGATTGGTGGGTTAGTACTCGACGGGTGTTGGAAGCTGCAGAAGAGGAAGAAATTACTTGGGAAGTTTTTAGCCGAGAGTTCTTGAGGAGGTATTTTCTTGAAGATGTGAGAGGGAAGAAGGAAATTGAATTTCTGGAATTGAAGCAAGGTAATATGTCTGTAGTTGATTATACTGCTAAGTTTGTGGAACTTGTGCAGTTTTATCCTCATTATGCTGAAGCTACTGCTGAATTCTCTAAGTGTGTGAAGTATGAGAATGGCTTGCGTCCTGAGATAAAACAGGCGATTGGATATCAGAGGATTCGGAGGTTTTCTGATTTGGTAGATTATTGTAGGATCTATGAAGAGGACAGTAAGGCTCGTTCTACTCATTACAAGAGTGTGAGCGAGAGGAAAGGGAAGCAACAGTTCCGTGGTGGTCCGTATGTGATAGCAGCTGATAAAGGTAAACAAAGAGGGAATTTTGAGAAAAGGTCAGGTGGAGGAGGAATGTCTGGTCCTATGAGGTGTTATAAATGTGGTGAGTTGGGGCATCGTCAGTTTGAGTGCAGGAAAGATTTGAGGAAGTGTACTAATTGTGGAGGTGTAGGACATGTTGCAGCTGATTGTGCCAGGAAGAATATGGTGAAATGTTACAACTGTGGTGAACCTGGTCATATTAGTACCAAGTGTCCGAAACCGAAGCAAGCTACAGCTAGTGGAAAAGTGTTTGCATTATCGGGGACTCAGACTTCGAGTGCAGATCGTCTAATTCGAGGTACTTGTTTTATTAATAGTACTCCTTTGATTGCTATTATTGATACTGGAGCGACTCATTCGTTTATTTCGTCTGAGTGTGCTAAGCGTTTGAATCTTGTGTTGTCTTTGATGGATGGTGAAATGGTTATTGATACTCCAGCAATGGGGTCAGTAACTACGTCTTTGGTTTGTTTAAGTTGTCCTTTGACCATCTATGGTAAAGACTTTGAGATGGATTTAGTGTGTTTGCCGTTGGAAGGATTAGATGTGGTTTTGGGAATGAATTGGTTGCAATTCAATCGAGTTCATATTGATTGTTATCATAAGCTGGTAAGGTTTCCTTCTCTGGAGGAAGACGAAGACTCGAGTTTCTTATCTACCAAAGAGTTGAAGAAACTTTTGGCGGAGGAAGCTCAGTTGTTTGGATTGTTTGCATCTTTAACTGTGGATAGTCAAGTTTCACTTGAGGTGTTTCCTGTTGTGTGTGAATTTCCGGAAGTGTTTCCTGAGGATATTTCAGACTTGCCACCAGAGAGAGAGGTGGAGTTTTCCATAGATCTAGTTCCTGGTACTAGACCTGTTTCTATGGCACCTTATCGTATGTCGGCATCGGAGTTGGTTGAGTTAAAGAAACAGTTGAATGAGTTGTTGGAAAAGAGGTTTGTGAGACCAAGTGTTTCTCCTTGGGGTGCTCCAGTTTTATTGGTGAAAAAGAAGGATGGGAGTATGAGGTTATGTATTGATTATCGCCAGTTGAATAAGGTGACGATTAAGAATAAGTATCCTCTTCCAAGGATTGATGATCTGATGGATCAGTTAGTTGGTGCGTGTGTGTTCAGTAAGATTGACTTGAGGTCAGGGTATCATCAGATAAGGGTGAAGGAGGAAGACATTCAGAAAACGGCTTTTAGGACACGATACGGTCATTATGAATATTCGGTGATGCCGTTCGGGGTTTCTAACACGGCAGGTGTGTTTATGGAATACATGAATCGTATTTTTCACGAGCATCTGGATCATTTTGTCGTGGTGTTTATTGATGATATCTTAATTTATTCTAAGTCTCGGGAGGAGCATGCAGAACATTTGCGAATTGTTTTGCAGGTTTTGAAGGAGAGGAAGCTTTTTGCCAAATTGTCCAAGTGTGAATTCTGGTTATCGGAAGTGAGTTTTCTTGGACACGTAATTTCAGGTAATGGTATTGCTGTGGATCCATCTAAAGTAGAAGCAGTTCTACAATGGGAGGCTCCGAGATCTGTTACGGAAATTCGAAGCTTTTTGGGTTTGGCTGGTTATTATCGTAGGTTTATTGAAGGTTTTTCGAAGCTAGCACTTCCTTTGACCCAGTTGACTTGTAAAGGGCAAGCATTCATTTGGGATATTCGGTGTGAGGAGAGTTTTTGTGAGCTGAAGAGAAGATTGACGACAGCTCCGATTTTGATTTTGCCAAATCCTAATGAACCATTCATGGTTTATTGTGATGCTTCTTTGATTGGTCTAGGTGGTGTGCTGATGCAGGAAGGTAAGGTGGTGGCTTATGCTTCAAGGCAATTAAGAGTTCATGAGAAGAATTATCCTACTCATGATCTTGAGTTAGCGGCTGTGGTTTTCGTGTTGAAGATTTGGAGGCATTATCTCTACGGTGCAAGGTTTGAAGTCTTTAGTGATCATAAAAGTTTGAAATATTTGTTTGATCAGAAAGAGCTAAATATGAGGCAACGTAGATGGTTGGAATTCTTGAAGGACTACGACTTTGGCTTGAATTACCATCCTGGTAAAGCTAATGTGGTAGCTGATGCATTGAGCCGGAAATCGTTACATATGTCCGCTTTAATGGTTAAGGAGTGGGAACTTTTGGAATCGTTTAGAGATTTGAGTTTGGTTTGTGAAGTGACGTCGGATAGCGTTAGGCTTGGTATGCTAACGATTACTAATGATTTTCTGATGACGGTTAGTGAGAAACAAAAGTTGGATGTGAAATTTGTGGATTTGATGTTGGTTGGAGGAAAAGATGCGAATAGTGATTTCCAAGTGGATATTAATGGTGTTTTGAGATTCCGAGGTAGGATTTGTATTCCAGATGATGCGGAGTTGAAAAGGATGATTTTGGAGGAAGGACACCAGAGTAATTTGAGTATACATCCGGGAGCGAATAAGATGTACCAAGATTTGAAGAAGATTTTCTGGTGGTCTGGATTGAAAAGATATGTGGCTCAGTTTGTTTATACATGTTTGACTTGTCAGAAATCGAAGGTGGAACATCTGAGGCCTAGTGGTTTGTTGCAACCGTTGGATATTCCTGAATGGAAATGGGATAGTATTTCCATGGATTTTGTGACAGGGTTACCGAATACTCAGCGAGGGCATAATGCTATTTGGGTGGTTGTAGATAGGCTGACTAAATCGGCTCATTTTATCCCGATTGACATCAGTTTTTCTTTGGAGCGGTTAGCTGAGATTTACATCAGTGTGATTGTGAAGTTACATGGAGTTCCATTGAGTATTGTTTCTGATCGAGATCCTAGGTTTACATCGAGATTTTGGGAAAGTTTACAGAAGGCTTTGGGTTCTAGATTGAGATTGAGTTCGGCTTATCATCCGCAGACGGATGGTCAGACGGAGAGGACGATTCAGTCTTTGGAGGATTTGTTGAGAGCGTGTGTTTTGGAACAAGGTGGTGCGTGGGATAGTTATCTTGCATTGATTGAGTTTACGTATAATAACAGTTTCCATTCTAGTATTGGAATGGCACCGTTTGAAGCATTGTATGGACGAAGGTGTCGGACACCGTTGTGTTGGCACGAATCTGGTGAGAGAATGGTGGTTGGACCAGAGTTGGTGCAACAGACGACAGAGAAAGTGAAGTTTATTCGTGAGAAGATGAAAGCTTCTCAGAGTAGACAAAAGAGTTATCATGATCGGAGACGGAAGGATCTAGAGTTCCAAGAGGGTGATCATGTATTTATGAGGGTTACGCCGGTAACAGGTGTAGGTCGTGCTTTGAAATCGAAGAAACTTACTTCTCGGTTTATTGGTCCTTACCAGATATCCACGAGAGTGGGTGCTGTGGCTTATAGGGTGGCGTTGCCGCCGAATCTGTCGAATTTGCACGATGTGTTTCATGTTTCACAGCTTCGGAAGTATGTTCCGGATCCGTCGCATGTGATTCCGATGGATGAGGTTGAAGTAAGGGAGAACCTTACAGTTGAGGCATTACCAGTTGAGATTTTGGATCGCGAGGTGAAGAGGTTGCGAGGCAAGGATATTGCACTTGTGAAAGTGGCGTGGGGCGGCGCTGCTGAGGGCAATTTGACTTGGGAGTTGGAGAGTCGGATGCGGGAGTCGTATCCAGATTTGTTCGTCTCAGGTATATTTTCGAGGACGAAAAATTCTAAGTGGGGGAGAGTTGTAACGACCCAGTTTTCGTGTGCGTTTTATTTAATAGAGTCGTTTGATTATTATATTATTATTTTATTTTATTTTCGACTTTTATGTGAAAATATGTTATTTTTCATTGTTGTGATATTTTATCGGGTTTTGGGAACGTTTGCGAGATATTTGAGTGTAGGGGTATTTTGGGCATTTTGATTTATTTGTTAAGTTAAGAATAGAAATAGAAAGAAAAAGAGAGAAAAATAGTAAGAAGAGAAGAAGAGAGAAAAGAAGAGAAGAGAAGAAAAGAGAGAAAAAACTTGAGGAAGAAGAAATCGATCTCCCGACTTTTTAGAACACGATTAAATCGGGTAAGGGTGTGAAACTCGATTATCTTATTGTTGTGTATGATATATATGTGTGGTTGCATGTTGTATTGTCTCGTTCGGTAGTTTTTCGAGTATAGGTCAGAAACTCGTAAACGAGTAGAAATCGATGTTTTCACGGACGGAATTCGATATAATTTGTGTTGTATGCTCTCTATATGTGTATGATCCATTGCTATTAATTGTTTTGCTGATGGAAGTGATTTGGAGATGAAAAATGGAAAATTTGGGTTATGGAATAGTGTAAAACGAAGCAGAAATTCTACTTCTGGTGTGAAGCGCCGGGCGGTGGGATCGTTTCGCCGGGCGATGTGTGCTTTCGCCGGGCGGTTTTGAGAGGCGCAGAGGTGCCAAGCTTCTGACTCTTTGAATCATTTTGGGGGATTGGCGTCGCCTGTGCTTCGCCGGGCGAAGCAGAGGCGAAGCGTGTTTCGCCGGGCGGTGGGCATGCTTCGCCGGGCGGTTGGGAATTTTTGTTTAATTTTCTTTTCTTTTTTTTTAAATTCATATCTTTCGAACCGTATTTCCGATTTAAGTGATATTTATATCGTTGGAAAGCTTATAAAATGTACTTTCTGATGATGATGATTTTGGAATTGTTAGCCGATTTAATTATGTCGGAAAATCGGGAATAGTGTCGGCTGTCGACTTTGGTCGTTATACTTGTACGTAATTGATGTGTATTGTGCAAAGTGCGGTTGTATGATGTAAATGTATGTGTTTAGGTGATGTTGTGATGATTTGTGGCCGTATGGAAATTAAATGCATTGTTTTGGGCATAAGTGCAAAGTGTGATTTTATCAATGAAATGAATGTATTTATGTGTGCATATTAAATGTCATGGGTCATTGTATGCCAAGCATCATGATATGCATTGTTGAACGTCCTGAGTGACGTTTTGGATTCCAGAGGGAATTCGCTATAACTTCGTGTGCCCATGTGGGGTGTGAGCGATCGGGTCGTGTGCCCGTGTGGGGTGTGAGCGATCCATAAACACCGTGTGCCCGTGTGGGGTGTGAGCGGTGGGGAACATCGTAGGCCCGACGGGGAGTTACAGTGATGTAACGAGCGATGGTTCCAGCAGAGTTCCTGAGTGAACTAGTGATGAGAAACAATGGAAGTCGGTACCGCATGTGCATATGCATAGAGTCGTTGTGTCGGTCTCTTGCATTTGCATAAATCATTTATGGTTGATTCTGTGTGGATTTGTGGATGAAGTGATATATGGATATGTGTTGGTGATGAACATATGTATCGTGTATTGTAATGCCTTGTGTATGATTATGACGTGAGTTGTGGTGAGAATTGTATATATATATGCGTATTTTTGTGTTATATATATTTGTATGCAATTATATTATGGTTGTTTTTCTCACCCTTCTGCTGTTTTATAATGCTCTATGAGGCATTGCAGATTAGAGCTGCTGGAGGTATTTTTGTGGAGATTTGCGTCTTCATTCTTTTGTCGGTCGGCTCTGATATGTGACACCGGGTAGTTAGGGAGGCCGTTTGTGATAATTGTATATTATGTATATGTATATCTTTTGGCTTGTGTCTGTACAACTTGTTATATGACAAACTTTTCATGATATATATATATGTATGTTATTCAGTTTTAGATTTTCCGCTTTTATTCTAAATTCTGAAATGTGGGTGTAAGGAACTACGTTCCTCTGTTGATTGCTACCTCACTGTTGCATATCTTTATGAGCAGGTGTTGTATGTATTGTTTCAAATTGATGCGACCCTCCCGGTCTATGCCATGATAATTTGAATATACTCTGACGAAATTTTGAATTTTCTTTTACTGCTTTTAGTAATTGGGGGTATAGATTGGGGGTGTTACAGTTTACCCATATATAAGCGAAATAACTTTCACTTAATTGACAGTAACGCCCCAGTTTTGTCAATTTTATTTAATTGAGTCGTTTTGATTATTTTATTATTATATTATTTTATTTTTTACTTTATTTGGATATATATTATTTTTCATCGCTGTTTATGTTTTATCGCATTTTGAGAGCGTTTGCGAGATATTTGAGTTGAGGGGTAAAATGGTCTTTTAGGAGTTTAGATATTTTATATAAATAGAAAGTAGAGAGAAATAGGAAGAAAAGAAAAAGAAGAGAAAGAAAAGAGAAGGAAAGAAAGAAGAGGAGAAAAAGAGGGAAAGAGGAAAATCGAACATAACTCCGTTTCGAGCGCGATTAATCGGGTAAGGGTGAGAAGTTTCAATTATATCTTGCTTGTGTATGTATATGTGTTGTTTGTTGTAATTGTTTTGATTGTTTTGCGACTTTTCGTATCGATTGGAATTAGGAGCGATTGATAGAAATCGATGTTTTCGCGGATGAAATTCGATAAAAACTGAGTAGAATACTTGTCGTTAGGTTTGGATCATGTTTTGGTTGTTATAGTATGTTTTGGAAGTGTTTGGATGGAAGAAATGAGGGTTTTTGACCCCAAATGACCTAAGTTATCGCTGCTGGAAATTCTGAGTTTCGCAGGTTCGCACTGCGAGCCACAGCGAAGGAATCAACGAACGTTCGCTAGTCGTTCGTATTGCGAACGTGACAGAATTTCTGATTTTGTTTCCTTCATAACTTTTGAACCGTAAGTCCGTTTTGGTCCCCGTTCGAAGCGTTGGAGAGCTAATGAAATATTCTTTCTATTAAAAATGGGTTGGAGGTCAGTAGATGAATTATATTAGTTGTGGTTTTGAAAGTGTTGGTTTGTCGGATTTTTACCGTTGTATTGGTGTGTGAATGATGTGTTACCATGCTCTATGCTTTTGATATGTAACGTATAGCTGGTGGGCTATTATATTGAGTGAGTATATGTGATGAAATGTCGTGCATGATTGATACGCATTGGTGATGGATGTATGATATTTGAATGGTGTTGTTTTGTCGACTTTTGTCGTTGTCATTGTGTGAACTTTATGTGTGTATGCAATGTGTTGTTGATACGGATATTGTATGACTTGTGTGCTGTTGTGAAATGAAAATTGCACGTGATATTCATTGTGATGATGATTGGTGGCCTTACGACAAGAAAATGCGATGTGTGGTAATTGTTGATTTATGCATGATTATGGATGTGTATAAGTGTGCATATTAAATGTCATGAGTCATTGTATGCCAAGCATCATGATATGCATTGTTGTGACGTCCTGAGTGGCGGTTTGGTTCCAGAGGGAATCTGCTATAACATCGTGCGCCTTAAACATAAGAGGACTTAAAGCGATTTGATATATCGCGTTCCTTAAAAATATAGAGGACCGAAAGCGATGGTTATAGACGATCGTGTGCCCATGTGGGGACCGAAAGCGATCTGATTGTGTGCCCATGTGGGGACCAAAAGCAATCCATAAACGTCGTGTGCCCATGTGGGGACCGAAAGCGACGGGTGAACATTGTATGCCCGACGGGGTGTTACTTGAGCGACCCTCAGTAACGAGCGATGATTCCAATAGTTCCTGAGTGAACTGGTGATGAGACATGAAATGTTGGAAGTCGGTACCGCATGGCATTTGCATAGAGTCGTTGTGTCGGTCTCTGTGCATTTGTATAAATCATGATTTGATTGATTATGTATAGAAAATTGTGCATCGAGTTGTTATGTGTTGAGATTGTGATAGCATTGGTAATTTGACGTGCATATGTGATAAATGCATTGGTTGTGGATAATATGTATTAGGCGTAGACATATGCTATGTGATGTGTGATGTGTTTCTAGATGTTATGATTTGGTATGCCTTATGTGCAAATATGTGAATATATTGGATACTTGATATATGCTATGTTGTTGGATTAATAGTTATATGTATTAGTATGTGGTGTTTGTGGTGAGAATAACTATGCATGTGAATTGTTATGTATTTGCATATTATTATGTAATCTTGATTTTAGTTGTTATTTCTCATCCTTCTGCTGTTTTATAATGCTCTACGAGGCATTGCAGATTAGAGTTGCTGGAGGTCTTTTGTGAAGATTAGTCCTCCGTTATGTTGTCGGTCTTGGTGTCTGCTTTGATACGTAGCACGGGAGTCGGGGAACGATTATGTTACATATGCATATAATTGTTGAATATATTTGGTATTATCTTTGTATTTATATTTTGATGTTATAAAACCATTTATTTGTAAAACAAGTCGGTTATGGATCTTTCCGCTTTATTCCATAATTGACTCGCCTTTATATGGAAAAGTTTCCCAATTGAGGGTAATCTATTTTATGCTATGTATCAAAGTTATGAGCAGGGATGATGTTTTGTTTATTTAAATGTGACATCCTTGTTTCTGTCGGAAAAATAAATTTTTAGTTACTCTGATTTTATTTATGTATTATTTATTCGCGATGGGAATGTGGGGTGTTACATTAGTGGTATCAGAGCATGTCGGTCCGTCCGACCAAGTTGTTGAGTCTGTTGGTGTGACAGTTGAATACTGTCTTTGTTGGTTATCCCTTAGTACGAGATAGGTGTGTGAAACACTGTCAGTACTTTCTGGTTTTTCTATTTTGTTGTCTGCAGGAGTTAGAATGAGATAAGTGGGGGAGAAGCTGGTACTTCTCCAAGTTGCTTTAGGTGGAGCGTTGGCTCAGTGTGTTGTGAATTGCAAGATGGTAAGTGTTGTTTGGACAGTGTTGTTCCTGGTTCCGGAGGGAATGCAGAAGTAAGGTTTATGTCAACTGAGGAATTGTGCCTTAGGTGGTTTTGTGCACAAGATGCAAGAAATGCTATTATAAGTTTGGTAAAGACGGTTTATGCCCCATCATGATTGTCGGTTGTCTATTGAAAAATTGAGGAACTGATCACCCTTAATCTCTTGTTGATAGCAGACGGGAATTATGTTGGATGGAATAGACGTGTCTTTTCGGCTTTGATAGTGTGTGCAATGATTTGTTTGGAATTAAGAAAATGATTACGGATTGTTTTGATGAGTCGACGAAGATTCTTATATCGGCAGGTGAGATGGATTAGAGGTTTTGATATGTTGGTCCAGTTGGGAATTTATTGAGAGAGAATGATTGGGTATCGTTAATGGTTGTTCTCAGAAAGTAGAGTGTGAACTCAAATTGGACGAAGGCGAGGATTTGAGGTTTGGATCTGCTCAGTAAGTAGAAGAACTTCTAGGAAGTGAGACGCAGATGTAATATTTGAGAGTTCTTTTTGGTTGGTTATTGCTACATGTTGGAATTTGTGGAATGGGACGACCAGGAGAAGAAATTGTGTATGGATTACTGGCAGTTAATTATGGTAACGATTGAGAATTAGCGAACCTTGCCCTGTTTCAGTTTTGATTGGATTCGCCAGGTGTTCGCACGACGAAGGTCACAGCGAAGGCTCGCGAGAGCTCGCACTGCGAAGGGGGGCGCGAAGGTTCGCGTGAGGTTCGCACTGCGAACTTTGTGTTATTTTGAGTGGTTTTCTTTCTGCCCCTGTTCGCTGGGAGACTCGCAATACGAAGGTGTTAGCGAGCATTCGCTGGATGGTTCGCACTGCGAACATTGGACTATTTTGTGTTGTTTTGCTTCTGACTTGGTTCGCTGGGACATTCACACTGCGAATGGAGAAGCGAAGGATTCGCTGGGTTGTTCGCATTGCAAACATGATAGATCTTTCCCAATTGTTTCTTTCATAACTTTGGCTTTGTTTATCCGATTTAAACGTTCTTTGTATCGTTGTGGAGATATGAAAGGGTTCTATGTTTTGGAAAACAGGAATATTATTTATGGAATGGATTTTTGGTTGAGTATTGGGATTAATCGGGATTACGTGAATTACGTAAAACGAAACTGTTAACACGTTAAAAGCTTTAAGTGATGCGTCTGGAATGTTTGTGGGGTATATGAATCGTATCTCCCATATTTATTTGGATAAGTTCGGAGTGGTTTTGATTGGGGGATATTCGGATCTGTTATAAACTCAGAGGAAGAACAAGTAAAGTGTTTGAGATTTGAATTGCAAGTGTTGGAAAGAGACAAAGTTTTATGCTAAGTTATTCGAGTGAGAATTTTGGTTGAGAAGGGTTAGTTTTCTTGGATATGTTATTTCGGATGAGAGTATTGTTATGGATTCATTGGAAGTAGATGTAGTTCTACAATGAGAGGCTCCGAAGTTGGTTGAGGAGATTAGAAACTTTTGGGCTCAGTTGGTTGTTATTGCAGGTTATGGAAGACCTTGTTGAGTTCGTACTTCTGGTATCTCAGTTGACTTGCAAAGGGTGAGTCATTTGTTTTGGATGTTCGTTGTGAGTGAGTTTTGGTGAGCTGAAGTAGAAGTTGTCTACGGCTCCAGTTTTGAGTCTGCGTGTTCCTGATGAACCGGTTGTGAGGTATTGTGATGCGTCTATGATAAGTGTAGCTAGTGTGCTAATGCCAGAGAGTAAAGTCGTGGCTTATGCTTTAGACAATTGAGTATTCATAAAAGGGTTTATACTATTCAGGATTTGGAATTGGTTGCGGTTGTATGGTGTTGGAAATTAGGAGGTATTATCTTTATGGTTCTAAGGTTCGAAGTGTGTGGTAATCGCAAGAGCTTAGAGTACTTGGTGGGTCTTAAGGAATAGAGTATGAGACAACGAGGATGGTTAGAATTTAAGATGAGTTATGACTGTAGTTGGAATTAGCCTGTTGGTAAAGCTAAGGTTGTGTCTGACGAGTTAAGCCGGAAGTTTTTATGTAAGTTTGCTTTGATGGTCAGAGAATTAAAATTGTTTGAGCAGTTCAGAGACTTGTGTCTGGTGTGGGATAACACAGGAAAGTGTGATGTTGGATATATAAAAAGTGAACAGTGATTTTTGGTGAATATGGGAAAGAGTTAGACTTTGGACGTGAGACTGGTAGTTTTGATGGTTACGAGTAATCAGAGCGTGCAGCGGAAGTGTGTTGTGGCACATTTTGTATTTGGGTGTGTGACTTGTAAGAATTCATAAGTTGAACATTGGGAATATGTAGGATTGGTAAGACTATTGGACGTTTCAGTATGGAAGTGTTAGGCGAAAGGTTCAAATATTATTCATGGGCTCCTATGTAGATGGAGGTTTTAGTGATATGTTAGATTGGGGAATCATAACATTGTTGAAATAATGTTGTGTGATAAGGACGTTGGTATCATGGTTATGTTGAGGTTGTGGAAACGATGTTGGGTCATGGAACTTTATGTTCTTGTTGTGTTTCGGTTCGAGAGTGAACCTGTGTGTGTCCGTAACTTGGGTATTCCTAGAGTCGTGAGTTGGTCGTCAAGTGCATTGTATGGGCTTTGCATCTTGCCGTCGTTGTTATGTCGTTGTTGTGGTTGCTGTTAGCGAGATGGTTTGTCAGTTTGTGTTATTCGTGGTGCCTCTTGTTGGCATGTTAGTTTGTTGGTCGGTGGCGAGAGTCATGTCCGGAGTTGTTCGTCTCGGTATATTTTCGAGGGCGAAAATTTTTAAGTGGGGGAGAATTGTAACGCCCCAGTTTTGTCCGTTTTATTTAATTGAGTCGTTTTGATTATTTTATTATTATATTATTTTATTTTTGACTTTATTTGGATATATATTATTTTTCATTGTTGTTTATGTTTTATCGCATTTTGAGAGCGTTTGCGAGATATTTGAGCTGAGGGGTAAAATGGTCTTTTAGGAGTTTAGATATTTTATATAAATAGAAAGTAGAGAGAAATAGGAAGAAAAGAAAAAGAAGAGAAAGAAAAGAGAAGGAAAGAAAGAAGAGGAGAAAAGGAGGAAAAGAGGAAAATCGAACATAACTTCGTTTCGAGCGCGATTAATCGGGTAAGGGTGAGAAGTTTCAATTATATCTTGCTTATGTATGTATATGTGTTGTTTGTTGTAATTGTTTTGATTGTTTCGCAACTTTTCGTATCGATTGGAATTAGGAGCGATTGATAGAAATCGATGTTTTCGTGGATGAAATTCGATAAAAACTGAGTAGAATACTTGTCGTTAGGTTTGGATCATGTTTTGGTTGTTATAGTATGTTTTGGATGTGTTTGGATGGAAGAAATGAGGGTTTTTGACCCCAAATGACCTAAGTTATCGCTGCTGGAAATTCTGAGTTTCGCAGGTTCGCACTGCGAGCCACAGCGAAGGAATCAGCGAACGTTCGCTAGCCGTTCGCATTGCGAACGTGACAGAATTTCAGATTTTGTTTCCTTCATAACTTTTGAACCGTAAGTCCGTTTTGGTCCCCGTTCGAAGCGTTGGAGAGCTAATGAAATATTCTTTCTATTAAAAATGGGTTGGAGGTCAGTAGATGAATTATATTAGTTGTGGTTTTGAAAAAATATTGGTTTGTCGGATTTTTACCGTTGTATTGGTGTGTGAATGATGTGTTACCATGCTCTATGCTTTTGATATGTAACGTATAGTTGGTGGGCTGTTATATGGAGTGAGTATATGTGATGAAATGTCGTGCATGATTGATACGCATTGGTGATGGATGTATGATATTTGAATGGTGTTGTTTTGTCGACTTTTGTCGTTGTCATTGTGTGAACTTGATGTGTATATGCAATGTGTTGTTAATACGGATATTGTATGACTTGTGTGCTATTGTGAAATGAAAATTGCACGTGATATTTGTTGTGATGATGATTGGTGGCCTTACGGAAAGAAAATGCGATGTGTGGTAATTGTTGATTTATGCATGATTATGGATGTGTATATGTGTGCATATTAAATGTCATGAGTCATTGTATGCCAAGCATCATGATATGCATTGTTGTGACGTCCTGAGTGACGGTTTGGTTCCAGAGGGAATCTGCTATAACATCGTGCGCCTTAAACATAAGAGGACTTAAAGCGATTTGATATATCGTGTGCCTTAAAAATATAGAGGACCGAAAGCGATGGTTATAGACGATCGTGTGCCCATGTGGGGACCGAAAGCGATCGGATTGTGTGCACATGTGGGGACCGAAAGCAATCTATAAATGTCGTGTGCCCATGTGGGGACCGAAAGCGACGGGTGAACATCGTATGGCCGACGGGGTGTTACTTGAGCGACCCTCAGTAACGAGCGATGATTCCAATAGTTCCTGAGGTAACTGGTGATGAGACATGAAATGTTGGAAGTCGGTACCGCATGGCATTTGTATAGAGTCGTTGTGTCGGTCTCTGGAAGACCCATAGCTTTTGAATAATTTTAAGTATTAGGTTGTATAATTATTAAGAGAGTTAGGGGTGGCCGACCGTGAGTCCGAGGTTTTTGTCGATAAATAATACTGTGTTACTAGGGCCAGGTCGGGAGTGTAATTATCAGAAACTTTACTGTGAGTGGCGTTGTTCTCTTATTTTAATTATCTATACTAATTATCTTTTTATTTCGGAATTAATTAAATATAAATTTACCGGCTGACCGGTCGAAATAATTATATTTATGAGTTTTATCATTTCCAGTCTGTTTTCTATAACTTCGTCACATATAATTTATTTTAATATGTTCAAATTTTATTTTTGATGAAAACACGATTTCAGCTGTTTTTCGGTCGGGTCTTTTTTCGACACTTGTAGGGTAGTTAGGAAATATTTTATTTCAGAAAAATAAAATAAAGTAGTACATTAGTTATTTTTGGGGTCGTTATCGAAAAAGTAAAATTCTTATAATTTTATGTATTAACTAAGGTTGGAAAAAAAAAATAAAAGACTAAATATCATGATATTTTGGGAAGGGTGATGATTGTTTTTCCATGTGACAAGTCGAAGGCGGTTACTATTGCCTTGCTGAGACAAAAATATAATTGTGTTAAAGTGTGGTTGATCCTTTTCCTTAGAAGTTTGTTCTCTCTCAAAGAAAATTGGTCTGTTCTAGTTAGACTCCATTCTTTTCATTTCAAGGAAAAAGCTTGCTATTTTGGTAGTTTTTTTTCTTCATGTTATATTTACACATTAACATGTTTTACTCCCTTTAAGTCATTGCATGATAGATATACTGGTTTGGGTTCAAAACTGTTAGAACTAATAATTAATATGTTTTATTTCCATTAATATAGTATGATTCATATATAGCTTTGTTGGTTGTTTTAAGACTGAGAGAAAATTATCATGTTATATTTTGTAAGCTTGCAAGAATTACTGGCAGTGTTGGCTGGATATAATATTAATTGGTTATATATATATATATAATTAATATATATATATATTTATAGAAAGGAAAAATAAAAGAATGAAAAAAAAAAGAAACCGGCCATTACGACCGTCACCCTCCCAGCTTGTTTTTCTTTTCGTTAATTTGTGGGTTTCTGTTTGTTTTATTATTTTATTATAGTTAGTAGTGGGATTTTATTAGTATGTTTAGGATTTATTTAATTATTGATTAATGAAATAGAAATTAATAAAGAAATAGTGGGTGGCGGGACCCACCCTTTATATCTTTGTTTTTGGGTTACGATTGTCACTTCTTTTGTGTGACGGGCGCCATGCCCATTTCTATGGGGGGCGTCCCGCTGTTTTTACTTCCGGTCTCGTAATTTTCATTCCGTTTGATATTTTTTATCCCGGTTTTTTTTAACTGAAAGAATAATTATTTATTTTTATTTATATATTTTTGGATAATTATTTTATTTTTCGGAATTTTCCGGATACGTTCGGAATAGTATGTTAAAGTACGATCTGTGCCGATTTTTGGTACCGTTGAAAAATTGTTAAGAAGTTTTGATGTCGAAATATTTTTAGATCCAAATAATTTATTTTGAAGAGAAAATATTATTTTATTCTAAATTATAATTTAGAATATTATTTATTTTGGTATATTACTTAGTTATCTATATTGGTTTTCATTAATTTTATTCCTAGTATGAGAACCGAGATGTCGAGTTTTGAGTTTTTAGAAAACGGTAAATAGATTAGTAGTTATCGGGAATGGTTATATTTATGAGTTAGAACTGAGAGGGAATAAAATACCTTATTTAACGGCAAATATTACGTGGTTTAGGACGTGATAGCACCGGTACGTGGGAAGAAGGAAATTATCAGGAAGCGTGCGAAGGTAAGGGCACCTTCTAACGATATTATATAGTACTGAATGCGTATGTATTTGTATGAATGATTGTGTGCCCACTTGGGGTCCTTGTGAAAATGATGTGCTGATTGAGTTTGTTAATGATAAATGTGGGAAATGCTTTCATATGATTTGTGCGAAATATATGAATTGGCATGTGGTTATGATTACCTGAGACGAGATTATATAAATTGTTGCATTGCATTTGTGTGTGCATGCATACCATAGTTGTGTGCAGGTAGTTGGTGCCGAACGGGCCAGGGTGATGTGACTGAGCCGTCACCTAATTCTGAAAGGATTCTACTGCACCAGGTGATGTGATTGAGCCATCATCGATCCTTTGAGATCAAATTGAGTCAGGTGTCTGCGAGGAGGCAACACCGGGTGTCTGCAAGGGCAGCACTTTTTGTGTCTGCAAGGCAGCACGATTAGTGAGGACCCAAGGGGGGTATCACGACTCTCTGCGGAGAGGTAAAATTCCGGGATTCATGCATGGTGAGGGTACCCGACGAATTGGGACCACCAATTCATATAGAGTCTGCATCTAGGATATATGTGCATTTACTTTGTGGTGTTAAATTGTGTTTCAGTTCTATCATGTGATACCTGTATATGTGTATTCTTTTCTATATGCTATTTTTAGAAAGTGACCCTCTACTATTATTATGATGTGGTTAACGACCACCCAGACTATGGGAGAGCCACAGGTTCCGCCGATCGTGTTGGGGACTGTGACCACCTGGGATTTTATTGACCAGGATCGGCCCAGTGCTTGGAGGATTGACCCGGCTTCAATTACGGCTTACTACTACGGGCAGATAGTGATCACGACTAGACATGACACCCTGCAGATACACCAGAGCGTGATTTGGCAGACGACCCCGTTTCCAGTTCCTATGCAGGGAGCAGGGGGAGTTCCAGGAGTAGCACCTATGGATCCTCAGCCGAGGGCGCAGAGGAGTTCAGAGGGAGAGACTGTACCTCGTGGTGGATTGGGAGCCACTACTTGTGGAGGATTTGAGGTGGGAGGACCTTCTGTACCTGCGAAGGTGCAGGAGGAGGACGTGTCTGGCACATCGACTGCTGTTAGACCTGGACCTTCAAGGGATCCCGCGGTATCTCGCCCGGGTTATTCCCCTAGAGTTTCTTTGGAGGGGGATAGTTGCTTTGAGATTCCAGCCCCTTCAGTAACCCCGACCATGTGGGTTGACTTGATCACCAGGGAGTCCGGGGATGTGTATAGCGCTGAGATGTATGATGTGACGTCACGAGCCAGAGCCCCTACCGAGAGTTCTTGCTTGGTCTGTGGCGAGCACCATTGCATTTGCCCGCCTTAGTTCTTTAGCTTGTGGTTGTATAGTCCTATCCTGTGCTGATCGCGTTTTCGTTGATGTGGGCCCGTCATAGTTTAGTTTTGGATATCTTTTTGGATGACTGTACCGTATACTATGATACTTCTAGTAGCAGTTGTTGTTATAATTTGGCTACAGTATGCCTTCTGTTCATGGCACCCTTATGTGTATAGGTCATGAACTAGGTGCTGCATTTTGGGTTATTGTATTGTACAGGTACTTACACTTTGCTCCTTCGAGGAGTTACTATGGATGCATATATTATTATTTCAGTTTCAAAACAGTTGTTTATATTTCGAAAAATATGCGTGGTAGTTTCTTCGGATATGTAGAGCCGGCTGTGCATTTGAAAGTAACATGCTCCGTTGTTTTGGAATTCGTTAAACTTTTGACTCTGATATTTAAAAAAAAAAAATGGTGTGTTACATTTTTGGTATCAGATTACGGCTTTAGATCTTCAAAGGGAAAGTGTTTTAGGAAGTCATCCGTCTAGAGTCTTCTGTTTAGTTGTCCAGTCAGTTCTAGAGCTTGAGTAATTAAGTTTACGTTAGTAAGTTGTTGACATGAGATAGTGTTGGAAAGCTCAAGAGAAGGTTCTAATCTAAATGTTGGGTTTTGCAGGAAGAAAATGCCTCCCCGACGTGTACCTCCACCCCCTGAGACAAATGATCGCACTATTGGTCAAATGGCTCATGCAATGAATGCTATGGCAGCTGCTATGACTGCGCAAACCAATGCTAAGATACAAAGAGATGCAGAGAAGAGAGATCGAGAAATTCATGCTGCTGGGACTCGTACTCTCACTCAATTTCGTCGCCAAGACCCACCTCAGTTCCGTGGGGAAGGAGGTCCTGATGCGGCTGACTTATGGCTCCAGGAATTGGAGAAGATATTCGGAGCAATCCATTGCCCTGAGATAGAAAGGGTGACTCTGGCCACCTATCAACTACTAGGAGATGCTGAGTACTGGTGGAAGAACACTAGGCTGATTATGGAAGGTGCACACGAGGAGATAAACTGGGAAACCTTTAAACATAAATTTCTGGCCAAGTACTTTCCAGAGACAGCTAGGGAAAGGTACGGTGAGGAATTCCTGAAACTACGCCAAGGAGGTATGACCATTGAGGCTTATGCGACCAAGTTTGAATCCCTATCAAGGTTTTTCCGTTTCTTCAGAGATGGTGTCGATGAAGCTTACATGTGTCGTCGATTCCAAGAAGGGTTGAGATATGAGATGCAGGATGCAGTGATACCTCTGGGTATCAGACAATTTCAAACACTGGTTGAGAAATGTCAAGAGATCGAGGATATGAAAAATAAGAGGGTAAACCGTGGAGGAAATTTTACTGCTGGGGGACCAAGTCATCCAAATAATCCTAATCATGGTAGACAGGGAATGAAGCCTTATCAACCACCCCAGAATTATCGTGGACCAACTCGTTCTGCAAATGTCACTCAAGGGAATCAGATGAGGGGGAAACTGGTATGTTACAACTACGGACGGGAAGGACATTTTGCGAAGGATTGCAAAACAAATACACTTACTTGCTACAACTGTAAGAAACCAGTTCATTTATCCCGAGATTGCAAGGTTCCCAAGGTGGAGTCAAAATTGAATGCGACACAAGGAGCCCGACCTACTGCAAAGGGACGTGTCTACACTATGGGTGCTGAGGAGAGTGTCCAAGCCAGCAATGCAATACATGAGAATTGTCAAGTTGCAGGTAATTCTTTAACTGGATTGATTGATACTGGTGCAACCCATTCATTCATTTCCTTAGATTGTGCAAATCGTTTGAACATAAAGATATCTCCACTGCTTTTTGATTTACAAGTCTCTACACCTGCCAAGATTCTAGTTGTGAGTTCAGCATGCTTACACTGTTTAGTAGTTATCCAGAATATAGAGTTTTTGGTCAATCTCATTTGTTTACCCCTACCGTCACTCGAGATCATACTCGGGATGGACTGGTTATTCTATCACTATGTCATCTTGGATTGTGCTCGCAAGATGGTATTTTTCCCTGAACCCGGAGTTGTTAAATACTTGTCCGCAAACCAACTTAGAGTGGCCTTGAGGGATGGCGCTCTAGAGTTTTTGTCACTACATAGTGTGGAAGTAACCTCAGACATTCAAATTGAAAACATACGTGTGGTTCAACAATTCCAAGATGTGTTTCCATTGGAGATTCCAGGATTTCCCCCGGTACGCGAAGTAGAGTTCTTTATAGATTTACACCCGGGAACAGGACCAGTTTCAGATCCTCCTTATCGGATGGCGCCGATAGAATTAACTGAGCTAAAGAGTCAAGTTGAGGATCTACTCGCGAAAGGATTCATCAGGCCAAGTGTATCCCCATGGGGAGCGCCAGTTCTTTTGGTAAAGAAGAAAGATGGGCGTTCACCCTTATGTGTGGATTATCAGAAACTCAATCGGGTAACTATTAAGAACCGGTACCCCTTGCCACGAATTGATGATCTGATGGATCAATTAAATGGAGCTGCTGTTTTCTCAAAGATTGACTTGAAGACAGGCTACCACCAGATCAGAGTAAGGGAGGAAGATATTTCAAAGACGGCATTTCGTACGTGTTATGGGCATTATGAATACCTTGTGATGCTGTTTGGAGTGACGAATGCACCCGCTATTTTTATGGACTACATGAATAGGATTTTCCATCCGTTCTTAGACCGATTTATGGTAGTTTTCATTGATGATATACTCATTTACTCAAAAAATGAAGAGGAACATGAAGAGCATCTTCGTTTGGTCTTACAAGTTTTGCGTGATAAGAAGTTGTATGCTAATCCCTCTAAGTGTGAGTTTTGGTTAGACAAAGTGAATTTTCTAGGTCATGTCATATCAAGAGAAGGGATAGCAGTGGATCCTAGGAAAATTGAGACGGTACTTGCATGGGATCAGCCGAAGACGGTTACAGATATACGAAGTTTTATCGGTTTAGCTGGTTATTACCGCAGATTTATTGAAGGATTTGCAAGGATTGCGGCACCAATGACGCAACTTACAAGGAAGGATCAACCCTTTGCTTGGACCGAGAAGTGTGAAACCAGTTTCAAATTGCTGAAAGAGCGATTGACGACTTCACCGGTGTTAGTTTTACCACAACCAGCGGAACCTTATGAAGTTTTTTGTGATGCTTCTCATCAAGGGCTCGGATGTGTGCTGATGCAGCATAAGAAAGCAGTGGCGTATGCATCACGGCAGTTAAGAACTCATGAAAAGAACTATCCCACCCATGATTTAGAGCTTGCAGCGGTGGTTTTTGCCCTAAAAATCTGGAGACATTACCTGTATGGGTGCACTTTTGTTGTTTTCAGCGACCATAAAAGTTTGAGATACCTTTTTGACCAGAAGGAACTGAATATGAGACAGAGATGATGGATGGAGACGCTCAAAGATTTCGATTTCACACTACAATACCACCCTGGAAAAGCGAATGTTGTGGCAGATGCGTTAAGCAGGAAGAGTGTTTCCGCATTGTCGACCATCATGGCTAATCAACAAAGGTTGTTAGAAGTATTTCGAGACCTACATCTTAACGTGGAATTGGTACCAGGAGCTTTGAAATTGGGTATGATTAAAGTATCAAATGGATTGTTGGTAGAAATTGCGAGTTGTCAGGATGACGACTTGATTGTAGAAAAAAGGAATCTGATTATTCGAGGAACCGCCTCGGAATTCAAGGTAGGAGGAGACAATATCTTGAGATGTAGTGGTAGAGTGTGTGTGCCCGATGCAAAAGACCTGAGAAAGAGGATCCTTGAGGAGGCCCATAAGAGCAAATTGAGTATTCACCCAGGGGCAACTAAGATGTACAAGGATCTAAGGCAGGATTTTTGGTGGCCAGGTATGAAGAGGCATATAGCTGAGTATGTTGCGTTATGTTTGACCTGTCAAAAGGCAAAGGTTGAGCACCAGAGGCCTGCAGGGATGTTACAACCGTTGGATATACCAGAATGGAAGTGGTATAGCATTTCGATGGACTTTATCACAGGGTTACCAAAGACTAAAAGGAAGAATGACTCCATATGGGTTATAGTTGACCGATTAACGAAGTCTGCTCACTTTCTGCCTGTCAAGACTACTTATACAACAGAGAAGCTGACTGAGATTTACATAGCTGTGATTGTGAGGCTTCACGGAGTACCCGCAAGCATTGTGTCAGACCGGGATCCAAAATTTACCTCTCATTTTTGGGGAGCACTACATGTCGCATTGGGTACTAAGTTAAGGTTAAGTTCGGCATATCATCCGCAAACGGATGGCCAGACAGAAAGAACTAACCAGTCCTTAGAGGATCTATTAAGAACATCTGTGTTAGATGACAGAGGAAGTTGGGATGATGTTTTTCCATTGATAGAATTCACCTACAGTAACAGTTTCCATACAAGTATTGGAATGGCCCCATATGAGGCTCTCTATGGAAGGCGGTGTCAGACACCGTTGTGTTGGTATCCAGATGGGGAGCATATGATAGTGGGACCAGAGATGGTGCAACAGACTACGGATAAGGTCAGGACGATTAGGCAAAGGATGAAGGCTTCACAAGATCGTCAAAAGAGCTATGCGGATAAGCGCCACAGACCATTAGAGTTTAAAGAAGGGGAGCATGTATTCCTTCGAGTTACACCAACCACTGGTGTGGGAAGGGCCCTAAAGGCAAGGAAGTTGACCCCTAAATTCATTGGACCGTATCAAATCACTGAGAGAGTTGGGAAGGTTGCTTATCGGATAGCACTGCCACCAGAATTGTCCCGAATTCATGACGTGTTCCATGTGTCTCAACTAAGGAAGTATGTTCAGGATCCTTCACATGTGATCACGCCCGATGATATACAGTTAAAGGAAGACTTGTCATTTGAAGTACCACCAATAAGGATTGGAGATAAGAAATTAAAGAGCCTTAGGAACAAAGAAATACCAATGGTTAAGGTAATATGGAACGAAGCTACAGGAGATGCAACTTGGGAACTAGAAAGCAAGATGAAGGAGCAATATCATGAGCTTTTCGATGTCGTCTATGTTTCGAGGACGAAACTTCTTTTAGGGGGGAAGTAATGTAAGACCCATAGCTTTTGAATAATTTTAAGTATTAGGTTGTATAATTATTAAGAGAGTTAGGGGTGGCCGACCGTGAGTCCGAGGTTTTTGTCGATAAATAATATTGTGTTACTAGGGCCAGGTCGGGAGTGTTATCAGAAACTTTACTGTGAGTGGCGTTGTTCTCTTATTTTAATTATCTATACTAATTATCTTTTTATTTCAGAATTAATTAAATATAAATTTACCAGCTGACCGGTTGAAATAATTATATTTATGAGTTTTATCATTTCCAGTCTGTTTTCTATAACTTCGTCACATATAATTTATTTTAATATGTTCAAATTTTATTTTTGATGAAAACTCGATTTCAGCTGTTTTTCGTTCGGGTCTTTTTTCGACACTTGTAGGGTAGTTAGGAAATATTTTATTTCAGAAAAATAAAATAAAGTAGTACATTAGTTATTTTTGGGGTCGTTATCGAAAAAGTAAAATTCTTATAATTTTATGTATTAACTAAGGTTGGAAAAAAAAATAAAAGACTAAATATCATGATATTTTGGGAAGGGTGATGATTGTTTTTCCACGTGACAAGTAGAAGGCGGTTACTATTGCCTTGCTGAGACAAAAATATAATTGTGTTAAAGTGTGGTTGATCCTTTTCCTTAGAAGTTTGTTCTCTCTCAAAGAAAATTGGTCTGTTCTAGTTAGACTCCATTCTTTTCATTTCAAGGAAAAAGCTTGCTATTTTGGTAGGTTTTTTTTCTTCATGTTATATTTACACATTAACATGTTTTACTTCCTTTAAGTCATTGCATGATAGATATACTGGTTTGGGTTCAAAACTGTTAGAACTAATAATTAATATGTTTTATTTCCATTAATATAGTATGATTCATATATAGCTTTGTTGGTTGTTTTAAGACTGAGAGAAAATTATCATGTTATATTTTGTAAGCTTGCAAGAATTACTGGTAGTGTTGGCTGGATATAATATTAATTGGTTTGATATATATATAATTAATATATATATATATATATATATATATATATATATATATATATATATATATATATATATATATATATATATATATAGAAAGGAAAAATAAAAGAATGAAAAAAAAAAAGAAACCGGCCATTACGACCGTCACCCTCCCAGCTTGTTTTTCTTTTCGTTAATTTGTGGGTTTCTGTTTGTTTTATTATTTTATTATAGTTAGTAGTGGGATTTTATTAGTATGTTTAGGATTTATTTAATTATTGATTAATGAAATAGAAATTAATAAAGAAATAGTGGGTGGCGGGACCCACCCTTTATATCTTTGTTTTTGGGTTACGATTGTCACTTCTTTTGTGTGACGGGCGCCATGCCCATTTCTATGGGGGGCGTCCCGCTGTTTTTACTTCCGGTCTCGTAATTTTCATTCCGTTTGATATTTTTTATCCCGGTTTTTTTTAACTGAAAGAATAATTATTTATTTTTATTTATATATTTTTGGATAATTATTTTATTTTTCGGAATTTTCCGGATACGTTCGGAATAGTATGTTAAAGTACGATCTGTGCCGATTTTTGGTACCGTTGAAAAATTGTTAAGAAGTTTTGATGTCGAAATATTTTTAGATCCAAATAATTTATTTTGAAGAGAAAATATTATTTTATTCTAAATTATAATTTAGAATATTATTTATTTTGGTATATTACTTATTATCTATATTGGTTTTCATTAATTTTATTCCTAGTATGAGAACCGAGATGTCGAGTTTTGAGTTTTTAGAAAACGGTAAATAGATTAGTAGTTATCGGGAATGGTTATATTTATGAGTTAGAATTGAGAGGGAATAAAATACCTTATTTAACGGCAAATATTACGTGGTTTAGGACGTGATAGCACCGGTACGTGGGAAGAAGGAAATTATCAGGAAGCGTGCGAAGGTAAGGGCACCTTCTAACGATATTATATAGTACTGAATGCGTATGTATTTGTATGAATGATTGTGTGCCCACTTGGGGTCCTTGTGAAAATGATGTGCTGATTGAGTTTGTTAATGATAAATGTGGGAAATGCTTTCATATGATTTGTGCGAAATATATGAATTGGCATGTGGTTATGATTACCTGAGACGAGATTATATAAATTGTTGCATTGCATTTGTGTGTGCATGCATACCATAGTTGTGTGCAGGTAGTTGGTGCCGAACGGGCCAGGGTGATGTGACTGAGCCGTCACCTAATTCTGAAAGGATTCTACTGCACCAGGTGATGTGATTGAGCCATCATCGATCCTTTGAGATCAAATTGAGTCAGGTGTCTGCGAGGAGGCAACACCGGGTGTCTGCAAGGGCAGCACTTTTTGTGTCTGCAAGGCAGCACGGTTAGTGAGGACCCAAGGGGGGTATCACGACTCTCTGCGGAGAGGTAAAATTTCGGGATTCATGCATGGTGAGGGTACCCGACGAATTGGGACCACCAATTCATATAGAGTCTGCATCTAGGATATATGTGCATTTACTTTGTGGTGTTAAATTGTGTTTCAATTATATCATGTGATACCTGTATATGTGTATTCTTTTCTATATGCTATTTTTAGAAAGTGACCCTCTACTATTATTATGATGTGGTTAACGACCACCCAGACTATGGGAGAGCCACAGGTTCCGCCGATCATGTTGGGGACTGTGACCACCTGGGATTTTATTGACCAGGATCGGCCCAGTGCTTGGAGGATTGACCCGGCTTCAATTACGGCTTACTACTACAGGCAGATAGTGATCACGACTAGACATGACACCCTGCAGATACACCAGAGCGTGATTTGGCAGACGACCCCGTTTCCAGTTCCCATGCAGGGAGCAGGGGGAGTTCCAGGAGTAGCACCTATGGATCCTCAGCCGAGGGCGCAGAGGAGTTCAGAGGGAGAGACTGTACCTCGTGGTGGATTGGGAGCCACTACTTGTGGAGGATTTGAGGTGGGAGGACCTTCTGTACCTGCGAAGGTGCAGGAGGAGGACGTGTCTGGCACAGCGACTGTTGTTAGACCTGGACCTTCAAGGGATCCCGCGGTATCTCGCCCGGGTTATTCCCCTAGAGTTTCTTTGGAGGGGGATAGTTGCTTTGAGATTCCAGCCCCTTCAGTAACCCCGACCATGTGGGTTGACTTGATCACCAGGGAGTCCGGGGATGTGTATAGCGCTGAGATGTATGATGTGACGTCACGAGCCAGAGCCCCTACCGAGAGTTCTTGCTTGGTCTGTGGCGAGCACCCTTGCATTTGCCCGCCTTAGTTCTTTAGCTTGTGGTTGTATAGTCCTATCCTGTGCTGATCGCGTTTTCGTAGATGTGGGCCCGTCATAGTTTAGTTTTGGATATCTTTTTGGATGACTGTACCGTATACTATGATACTTCTAGTAGCAGTTGTTGTTATAATTTGGCTATAATATGCCTTCTGTTCATGGCACCCTTATGTGTATAGGTCATGAACTAGGTGTTGCATTTTGGGTTATTGTATTGTACAGGTACTTACACTTTGCTCCTTCGAGGAGTTACTATGGATGCATATATTATTATTTCAGTTTCAAAACAGTTTTTTATATTTCGAAAAATATGTGTGGTAGTTTCTTCGGATATGTAGAGCCGACTGTGCATTTGAAAGTAACATGCTCCGTTGTTTTGGAATTCGTTAAACTTTTGACTCTGATATTTAAAAAAAAAAAAAAAAACGGGGTGTTACATTTTTGGTATCAGATCACGGCTTTAGATCTTTAAAGGGAAAGTGTTTTAGGAAGTCATCCGTCTAGAGTCTTCTGTTTAGTTGTCCAGTCAGTTCTAGAGCTTGAGTAATTAAGTTTACGTTAGTAAGTTGTTGACATGAGATAGTGTTGGAAAGCTCAGGAGAAGGTTCTAATCTAAATGTTGGGTTTTGCAGGAAGAAAATGCCTCCCCGACGTGTACCTCTACCCCTTGAGACAAATGATCGCACTATTGGTCAAATGGCTCATGCAATGAATGCTATGGCAGCTGCTGTGACTGCGCAAACCAATGCTAAGATACAAAGAGATGCAGAGAAGAGAGATCGAGAAATTCATGCTGCTGGGACTCGTACTCTCACTCAATTTCGTCGCCAAGACCCACCTCAGTTCCGTGGGGAAGAAGGTCCTGATGCGGCTGACTTATGGCTCCAGGAATTGGAGAAGATATTCGGAGCAATCCATTGCCCTGAGATAGAAAGGGTGACTCTGGCCACCTATCAACTACTAGGAGATGATGAGTACTGGTGGAAGAACACTAGGCTGATTATGGAAGGTGCACACGAGGAGATAAACTGGGAAACCTTTAAACATAAATTTCTGGCCAAGTACTTTCCAGAGACAGCTAGGGAAAGGTACGGTGAGGAATTCCTTAAACTACGCCAAGGAGGTATGACCATTGAGGCTTATACGACCAAGTTTGAATCCCTATCAAGGTTTTTCCGTTTCTTCAGAGATGGTGTCGATGAAGCTTACATGTGTCGTCGATTCCAAGAAGGGTTGAGATATGAGATGCAGGATGCAATGATACCTCTGGGTATCAGACAATTTCAAACACTGGTTGAGAAATGTCAAGAGATCGAGGATATGAAAAATAAGAGGGTAAACCGTGGAGGAAATTTTACTGCTGGGGGACCAAGTCGTCCAAATAATCCTAATCATGGTAGACAGGGAATGAAGCCTTATCAACCACCCCTGAATTATCGTGGACCAACTCGTTCTGCAAATGTCACTCAAGGGAATCAGATGAGGGGGAAACTGGTATGTTACAACTGCGGACGGGAAGGACATTTTGCGAAGGATTGCAAAACAAATACACTTACTTGCTACAACTGTAAGAAACCAGGTCATCTATCCCAAGATTGCAAGGTTCCCAAGGTGGAGTCAAAATTGAATGCGACACAGGGAGCCCGACCTACTGCAAAGGGACGTGTCTACACTATGGGTGCTGAGGAGAGTGTCCAAGCCAGCAATGCAATACATGAGAATTGTCAAGTTGCAGGTAATTCTTTAACTGCATTGATTGATACTGGTGCAACCCATTCATTCATTTCCTTAGATTGTGCAAATAGTTTGAACATAAAGATATCTCCACTGCTTTTTGATTTACAAGTCTCTACACCTGCCAAGATTCTAGTTGTGAGTTCAGCATGCTTACACTGTTTAGTAGTTATCTAGAATAGAGAGTTTTTGGTCAATCTCATTTGTTAACCCCTACCGTCACTCAAGATCATACTCGGGATGGACTGGTTATTCTATCACTATGTCATCTTGGACTGTGCTCGCAAGATGGTATTTTTCCCTGAACCCGGAGTTGTTAAATACTTGTCCGCAAACCAACTTAGAGTGGCCTTGAGGGATGGCGCTCTAGAGTTTTTGTCACTACATAGTGTGGAAGTAACCTCAGACATTCAAATTGAAAACATACGTGTGGTTCAACAATTCCAAGATGTGTTTCCATTGGAGATTCCAGGATTTCCCCCGGTACGCGAAGTAGAGTTCTTTATAGATTTACACCCGGGAACAGGACCGGTTTCAGATCCTCCTTATTGGATGGTGTCGATAGAATTAACTGAGCTAAAGAGTCAAGTTGAGGATCTACTCGCGAAAGGATTCATCAGGCCAAGTGTATCCCCATGGGGAGCGCCAGTTCTTTTGGTAAAGAAGAAAGATGGGCGTTCATGCTTATGTGTGGATTATCGGAAACTCAATCGGGTAACTATTAAGAACCGGTACCCCTTGCCACGAATTGATGATCTGATGGATCAATTAAATGGAGCTGCTGTTTTCTCAAAGATTGACTTGAAGACAGGCTACCACCAGATCAGAGTAAGGGAGGAAGATATTTCAAAGACGGCATTTCGTACGCGTTATGGGCATTATGAATACCTTGTGATGCTGTTTGGAGTGACGAATGCACCCGCTATTTTTATGGACTACATGAATAGGATTTTCCATCCGTTCTTAGACCGATTTATGGTAGTTTTCATTGATGATATACTCATTTACTCAAAAAATGAAGAGGAACATGAAGAGCATCTTCGTTTGGTCTTACAAGTTTTGCGTGATAAGAAGTTGTATGCTAATCCCTCTAAGTGTGAGTTTTGGTTAGACAAAGTGAATTTTCTAGGTCATGTCATATCAAGAGAAGGGATAGCAGTGGATCCTAGGAAAATTGAGACGGTACTTGCATGGGATCAGCCGAAGACGGTTACAGATATACGAAGTTTTATCGGTTTAGCTGGTTATTACCGCAGATTTATTGAAGGATTTGCAAGGATTGCGGCACCAATGACGCAACTTACAAGGAAGGATCAACCCTTTGCTTGGACCGAGAAGTGTGAAACCAGTTTCAAATTACTGAAAGAGCGATTGACGACTTCACCGGTGTTAGTTTTACCGCAACCAGAGGAACCTTATGAAGTTTTTTGTGATGCTTCTCATCAAGGACTCGGATGTGTGCTGATGCAGCATAAGAAAGCAGTGATGTATGCATCACGGCAGTTAAGAACTCATGAAAAGAACTATCCCACCCATGATTTAGAGCTTGCAGCGGTGGTTTTTGCCCTAAAAATCTGGAGACATTACCTGTATGGGTGCACTTTTGTTGTTTTCAGCGACCATAAAAGTTTGAGATACCTTTTTGACCAGAAGGAACTGAATATGAGACAGAGATGGTGGATGGAGTCGCTCAAAGATTTCGATTTCACACTACAATACCACCCTGGAAAAGCGAATGTTGTGGCAGATGCGTTAAGCAGGAAGAGTGTTTCCGCAATGTCGACCATCATGGCTAATCAACAAAGGTTGTTAGAAGTATTTCGAGACCTACATCTTAATGTGGAATTGGTACCAGGAGCTTTGAAATTGGGTATGATTAAAGTATCAAATGGATTGTTGGAAGAAATTGCGAGTTGTCAGGATGACGACTTGATTGTAGAAAAAAGGAATCTGATTATTCGAGGAACCGCCCCGGAATTCAAGGTAGGAGGAGACAATATCTTGAGATGTAGTGGTAGAGTGTGTGTGCCCGATGCAAAAGACCTGAGAAAGACGATCATTGAGGAGGCCCATAAGAGCAAATTGAGTATTCACCCAGGGGCAACTAAGATGTACAAGGATCTAAGGCAGGATTTTTGGTGGCCAGGTATGAAGAGGCATATAGCTGAGTATGTTGCGTTATGTTTGACCTGTCAAAAGGCAAAGGTTGAGCACCAGAGGCCTGCAGGGATGTTACAACCGTTGGATATAACAGAATGGAAGTGGAATAGCATTTCGATGGACTTTATCACAGGGTTACCAAAGACTAAAAGGAAGAATGACTCCATATGGGTTATAGTTGACCGGTTAACGAAGTCTGCTCACTTTCTGCCTGTCAAGACTACTTATACAACAGAGAAGCTGACTGAGATTTACATAGCTGAGATTGTGAGGCTTCACGGAGTACCCGCAAGCATTGTGTCAGACCGAGATCCAAAATTTACCTCTCATTTTTGGGGAGCACTACATGTCGCATTGGGTACTAAGTTAAGGTTAAGTTCGGCATATCATCCGCAAACGGATGGCCAGACAGAAAGAACTAACCAGTCCTTAGAGGATCTATTAAGAACTTGTGTGTTAGATGACAGAGGAAGTTGGGATGATGTTTTTCCATTGATAGAATTCACCTACAATAACAGTTTCCATACAAGTATTGGAATGGCTCCATATGAGGCTCTCTATGGAAGGCGATGTCAGACACCGTTGTGTTGGTATCAAGATGGGGAGCATATGATAATGGGACCAGAGATGGTGCAACAGACTACGGATATGGTCAGGACGATTAGGAAAAGGATGAAGGCTTCACAAGATTGTCAAAAGAGCTATGCGGATAAGCGCCGCATACCATTAGAGTTTAAAGAAGGGGAGCATGTATTCCTTCGAGTTACACTAACCACTGGTGTGGGAAGGGCCCTAAAGGCAAGGAAGTTGACCCCTAAATTCATTGGACCGTATCAAATCACTGAGAGAGTTGGGAAGGTTGCTTATCGGATAGCACTGCCACCAGAATTGTCCCGAATTCATGACGTGTTCCATGTGTCTCAACTAAGGAAGTATGTTCAGGATCTTTCACATGTGATCACGCCCGATGATATACAGTTAAAGGAAGACTTGTCATTTGAAGTACCACCAATAAGGATTGGAGATAAGAAAATAAAGAGCCTTAGGAACAAAGAAATACAACTGGTTAAGGTAATATGGAACGAAGCTACAGGAGATGCAACTTGGGAACTAGAAAGCAAGATGAAGGAGCAATATCCTGAGCTTTTCGATGTCGTCTAAGTTTCGAGGACGAAACTTCTTTTAGGGGGGAAGTAATGTAAGACCCATAGCTTTTGAATAATTTTAAGTATTAGGTTGTATAATTATTAAGAGATTTAGGGGTGGCCGACCGTGAGTCCGAGGTTTTTGTCGATAAATAATACTGTGTTACTAGGGCCAGGTCGGGAGTGTTATCAGAAACTTTACTGTGAGTGGCGTTGTTCTCTTATTTTAATTATCTATACTAATTATCTTTTTATTTCGGAATTAATTAAATATAAATTTACCGGCTGACAGGTTGAAATAATTATATTTATGAGTTTTATCATTTCCAGTCTGTTTCTATAACTTCGTCACATATAATTTATTTTAATATGTTCAAATTTTATTTTTGATGAAAACACTATTTCAGCTGTTTTTCGTTCGGGTCTTTTTTCGACACTTGTAGGGTAGTTAGGAAATATTTTATTTCAGAAAAATAAAATAAAGTAGTACATTAGTTATTTTTGGGGTCGTTATCGAAAAAGTAAAATTCTTATAATTTTACGTATTAACTAAGGTTGGAAAAAAAAATAAAAGACTAAATATCGTGATATTTTGGGAAGGGTGATGATTGTTTTTCCACGTGACAAGTAGAAGGCGGTTACTATTGCCTTGCTGAGACAAAAATATAATTGTGTTAAAGTGTGGTTGATCCTTTTCCTTAGAAGTTTGTTCTCTCTCAAAGAAAATTGGTCTGTTCTAGTTAGACTCCATTCTTTTCATTTCAAGGAAAAAGCTTGCTATTTTGGTAGGTTTTTTTTCTTCATGTTATATTTACACATTAACATATTTTACTTCCTTTAAGTCATTGCATGATAGATATACTGGTTTGGGTTCAAAACTGTTAGAACTAATAATTAATATGTTTTATTTCCACTAATATAGTATGATTCATATATAGCTTTGTTGGTTGTTTTAAGACTGAGAGAAAATTATCATGTTATATTTTGTAAGCTTGCAAGAATTACTGGTAGTGTTGGCTGGATATAATATTAATTGGTTTGATATATATATAATTAATATATATATATATATATATATATATATATATATATATATATATATATATATATTTATAGAAAGGAAAAATAAAAGAATGAAAAAAAAAAGAAACCGGCCATTACGACCGTCACCCTCCCAGCTTGTTTTTCTTTTCGTTAATTTGTGGGTTTCTGTTTGTTTTATTATTTTATTATAGTTAGTAGTGGGATTTTATTAGTATGTTTAGGATTTATTTAATTATTGATTAATGAAATAGAAATTAATAAAGAAATAGCAGGTGGCGGGACCCACCCTTTATATCTTTGTTTTTGGGTTACGATTGTCACTTCTTTTGTGTGACGGGCGCCATGCCCATTTCTATGGTGGGCGTCCCGTTGTTTTTACTTCCGGTCTCGTAATTTTCATTTCGTTTGATATTTTTTATCCCGGTTTCTTTTAACTGAAAGAATAATTATTTATCTTTATTTATATATTTTTTGGAATTTTTCGGATACGTTCGGAATAGTATGTTAAAGTACGATCTGTGCCGATTTTTGGTACCGTTGAAAAATTGTTAAGAAGTTTTGATGTCCAAATATTTTTAGATCCAAATAATTTATTTTGAAGAGAAAATATTATTTTATTCTAAATTATAATTTAGAATATTATTTATTTTGGTATATTACTTAGTTATCTATATTGGTTTTCATTAATTTTATTCCTAGTATGAGAACCGAGATGTCGAGTTTTGAGTTTTTAGAAAACGGTAAATAGATTAGTAGTTATCGGGAATGGTTATATTTATGAGTTAGAACTGAGAGGGAATAAAATACCTTATTTAACGGTAAATATTACGTGGCTTAGGATGTGATAGCACCGGTACGTGGGAAGAAGGAAAATATCAGGAAGCGTGCGAAGGTAAGGGCACCTTCTAACGATATTATATAGTACTGAATGCGTATGTATTTGTATGAATGATTGTGTGCCCACTTGGGGTCCTTGTGAAAATGATGTGCTGATTGAGTTTGTTAATGATAAATGTGGGAAATGCTTTCATATGATTTGTGCAAAATATATGAATTGGCATGTGGTTATGATTACCTGAGACGAGATTATATAAATTGTTGCATTGCATTTGTGTGTGCATGCATACCATAGTTGCGTGTAGGTAGTTGGTGCCGAACGGGCAAGGGTGATGTGACTGAGCTGTCACCTAATCCTGAAAGGATTCTACTGCACCAGGTGATGTGACTGAGCCATCATCGATCCTTTGAGATCAAATTGAGTCAGGTGTCTGCGAGGAGGCAACACCGGGTGTCTGCAAGGGCAGCACTTTTTGTGTCTGCAAGGCAGCACGGTTAGTGAGGACCCAAGGGGGGTATCACGACTCTCTGCGGAGAGGTAAAATTCTGGGATTCATGCATGGTGAGGGTACCCGACGAATTGGGACCACCAATTCGTATAGAGTATGCATCTAGGATATATGTGCATTTACTTTGTGGTGTTAAATTGTGTTTCAATTATATCATGTGATGCCTGTATATGTGTATTCTTTTCTATATGCTATTTTTAGAAAGTGACCCTCTACTATTATTATGATGTGGTTAACGACCACCCAGACTATGGGAGAGCCACAGGTTCCGCCGATCGTGTTGGGGACTGTGACCACCTGGGATTTTATTGACCGGGATCGGCCCAGTGCTTGGAGGATTGACCCGACTTCAAGTACGACTTACTACTACGGGCAGATAGTGATCACGACTAGACATGACACCCTGCAGATACACCAGAGCGTGATTTGGCAGACGACCCCGTTTCCAGTTCCCATGCAGGGAGCAGGGGGAGTTCCAGGAGTAGCACCTATGGATCCTCAGCTGAGGGCGCAGAGGAGTTCAGAGGGAGAGACTGTACCTCGTGGTGGATTGGGAGCCACTACTTGTGGAGGATTTGAGGTGGGAGGACCTTCTGTACCCGCGAAGGTGCAGGAGGAGGACGTGTCTGGAGCGGCGACGGCTGTTAGACCTGGACCTTCAAGGGATCCCGCGGTATCTCGCCCGGGTTATTCCCCTAGAGTTTCTTTGGAGGGGGATAGTTGCTTTGAGATTCCAGCCCCTTCAGTAACCCCGACCATGTGGGTTGACTTGATCACCAGGGATTCCGGGGATGTGTATAGCGCTGAGATGTATGATGTGACGTCACGAGCCAGAGCCCCTACCGAGAGTTCTTGCTTGGTCTGTGGCGAGCACCCTTGCATTTGACCGCCTTAGTTCTTTAGCTTGTGGTTGTATAGTCCTATCCTGTGCTGATCGCGTTTTCGTAGATGTGGGCCCGTCATAGTTTAGTTTTGGATATCTTTTTGGATGACTATACCGTATACTATGATACTTCTAGTAGCAGTTGTTGTTATAATTTGGCTACAATATGCCTTCTGTTCATGGCACCCTTATGTGTATAGGTCATGAACTAGGTGCTGCATTTTGGGTTATTGTATTGTACAGGTACTTACACTTTGCTCCTTCGAGGAGTTACTATGGATGCATATATTATTATTTCAGTTTCAAAACAGTTGTTTATATTTCGAAAAATATGCGTGGTAGTTTCTTCGAATATGTAGAGCCGACTGTGCATTTGAAAGTAACATGCTCCGTTGTTTTGGAATTCGTTAAACTTTTGACTCTGATATTTAAAAAAAAAAAAAAAAAATGGGGTGTTACAGTCTCTGTGCATTTGCATAAATCATGATTTGATTGATTATGTATAGAAAATTGTGCATCGAGTTGTTATGTGTTGAGATTATGATAGCATTGGTAATTTGATGTGCATATGTGATAAATGCATTGGTTGTGGATAATATGTATTAGGCGTAGACATATGCTATGTGATATGTGATGTGTTTCTAGATGTTATGATTTGGTATGCCTTATGTGCAAATATGTGAATATATTGGATACTTGATATATGCTATGTTGTTGGATTAATAGTTATATGTATTAGTATGTGGTGTTTGTGGTGAGAATAACTATGCATGTGAATTGTTATGTATTTGCATATTATTATGCAATCTTGATTTTAGTTTTTATTTCTCACCCTTCTGCTGTTTTATAATGCTCTATGAGGCATTGTAGATTAGAGTTGCTGGAGGTCTTTTGTGAAGATTAGTCCTCCGTTATGTTGTTGGTGTTGGTGTCTGCTCTAATACGTAGCACGGGAGTCGGGGAACGATTATGTTATATATGCATATAATTGTTGAATATATTTGGTATTATCTTTGTATTTATATTTTGATGTTATAAAACCATTTATTTGTAAAACAAGTTGGTTATGGATCTTTCCGCTTTATTCCATAATTGACTCGCCTTTATATGGAAAAGTTTCCCAATTGAGGGTAATCTATTTTATGCTATGTATCAAAGTTATGAGCAGGGATGATGTTTTGTTTATTTAAATGTGACATCCTTGTTTCTGTCGGAAAAATAAATTTTTAGTTACTCTGATTTTATTTATGTATTATTTATTCGCGATGGGAATGTGGGCTGTTACAGTTGCCTTCAAAGTGAAACCCTAGAACCCATTTTTTCTCTTCGTTTTCACCATTAGCTGTGAATCTTGTGCTTCATACATTAAGGTATTCTTCTTCTTCAATCTATTGTTAGATATTTCCCATTATCTCGTTTGTGGATTGTTATTTTTGTTGATTGTTCTTATTTTTTCAGATTCTTTTTCACTACCTTATCAAAGACCATGCTTTGAAAACTTCATAATGTTTGCGTAGCTATGGAAAAAAGTACAAGAAGCATGAAGCTATGATAGAAACTTCATGCACCTTGTACTTTTTCTTCATAGCTTCACGAACAAGATGTTAGTAAATGAAGAATCAACACTGTAAGCAAACTTTATCTAGTTTTAGAAACAATGAAAAGAAATATAAGAAGTATGAAGCTTTTGTGTAAGCTTTTTCCTCCTTATATTTTTTTTTATTTCTTCCCAAACTAGTTCAACATCATAATTGATTCCTGTTCCGCGAATAGTTTCATTAAAAGGCGCGTTATTCCTGTTCCTCTCTTTACTCTTCGCTGGATTATGGTTTTAGGGTTTGTTTTCAACTGAGGATGCTCATTTTTTAAGTTTGCTTTGTTTCCTTTCAGGTTAAGGGGATGATACAGGGTGATGATACTGGTGGAAGCAAGCGCATTATATCAGTTTATAATTTCTGGATCTGGTATAGAATGTTGTTTGAGTTTATTATATTCTATTTACATTATTTGTTTCACTAACCCTCACTTAAAGTTTGCTGGTGGTAGCAAGCGTATTATATGAGTTTATAATATTTGAATCTGATATAGAATGTTGTTTGAGTTTCTTATATTCTATGTAGATTGTTTGTTTCACTAACCCTCACTTAAAATACATTCAGTTAATTTGACATTGATACTTATAATCTGCAAATTAAGTTGCATTTGAAAACCAACTTAAACAAACCAATGTTGTTTTCTGATTGCATGCCTCTCATCATTTATCTCACGTTCTTTTATATATAGATTATGGTATAATGATCTGGCTCCTTAGATGCGTCACCATCTTCCATTATAGTTAAATCAAAGATGAGGCAGATTATCCAATGTCTTGTTGATCTTATGGAAATTTAACTATAATCGAAGATAGCGATATATCGAAGGAGTCAGATCAATAAACTACAATATATGTAAAAGAGCGTGAAATGCACGATGAGACGAATGCAATCAGAAAACAACATAGGTTTGTTTAAGTTGGTTTTCAAGAACAGTTTAATTTGCAGATTATAGACATCTTCAAGCTCATCACTCTCGGCGACGATCCAGGCAGGAATGTGAAGATTGGTACCGGGAGAATGCTGATTTGTTTGCGTGGAGCACGTCGGAGATGCCCGATCTCGACCCAGAGGTATCCTGTCACCAGCTTACTGTAGATCCAGCCGCTAGGGCAGTAGTGCAATGTAGGCGTAGACAGTCTCCCGAGAAAGCAGAGGCAGCTGAAAAAGCTGTAAAAAACCTCTTAGAGGCAAATTTCATTTCGGAGGCCAAGTACACAACCTGGCTGTCCAACGTTGTACTTGTCAAGAAAAATAATGGAAAATGGAGGATGTACGTTGATTACACTGATCTTAATCGAGCATGCTCGAAAGATGCTTATCCACTGCCTAACATCGACCAACTGGTCGACAATTCTACAGGTTTCAAGTTATTGTCCTTCATGGACGCCTACTCAGGGTACAATCAAATCCCCATGGCCAAGGCCGACAAGCAGTACACCACCTTCATGACCGATTCGGGCAATTACTACTACAACGTAATGCCCTTCGGCCTGAAGAAAGTCGGCACAACCTACCAGCGAATGATGAACAAAGTCTTTCGGGGAGAGATCGGCGACATGCTCGAGGTCTACATGGACGACATGATCGTAAAGTCTATAGAAGAAGTCGACCATGCTGCCCACCTCAAGAGGGTCTTCGACACGGCGAGGAAATGCAAAATGAGGTTCAACCCAGAAAAATGCCCATTCGGCATTCGCAAGTTTCTCGGTTTCTACCTCACGGAACGAGGGACCGAGGCGAACCCTGACAAGTGTAGGGCATTCTCCGAACTCCTGACCCCGAACTCAAAGAAAATGATACAATCGCTAAACGGGATGCTGACCTCGCTTTCCCGCTTCATGGCCAAATCGGCATAATATGCACTTCCATTTTTCAAACTCCTACGCTAGAAAGCCACGTTCGAATGGACTGAGGAGTGCGAACAGACGCTCTCCACCTCAAACAAGTCCTTTCGCAACCCCCGATCCTCTCGCGACCAGAGGGCGGGGAAACGTTATGCATATAGCTCGCCATAACGAGCGAAGCAGTCAGCGCGCTTCTAATCCGGGAAACCCCCGACGGGCAGAAGCCGATTTACTTCACCAGCAAAGCCCTCCAAGGTCCTGAACTTAGATACGATCAGATTGAAAAGGTCGCTATGGCCCTCGTCACCACGGCCAGAAGACTGCGACACTACTTCTTGCCCTACACGATCGTGGTGAGGACCGAGCAACCCGTGAGACAACTCCTCGGCCGGCCAGACATGGCGGGGAGGATACTCAAGTGGTCCCTCGAACTCGCCGAGTTTGACGTCCAATATGAAGGGAGAAAGGCCCTGAAAGCTCAGGTGCTGGCCGACTTTGTGGCGGAAATGACCCTCCCAAAACCTTCAACCAACGGATCCCAAAAGTGGACGATCTACGTCGACGGGGCATCCAGCTCGACAGGTAGCGGAGCGGGCATCATCCTGGAAAACGAGGAAGGTATCTTGATCGAAGTCTCCCTCACATTATCCTTCCCGACGTCGAACAACCAAGCCGAATACGAGGCTTTCCTCGTCGGGTTACGGTTAGCTGAGGATCTTGGCGCCAAAGAAGTGAAAATATTCACTGACTCCCAGCTCGTGGCCTCCCAAGTGTGTCATACCCCAAATTTTGACCACTTAGATTCCCATCATTGTGCAAATCATCATCACAATATGGATGTACCTTTATGCCTCATCAATCTCCTCAAGGGTTGTTGAGCATCCACTACAATCAAAATTAGGGTTTCAGACCCTCTCTGAGCCTTAGACAAAGGATCAATCAAGGAATGACTTGATCTTCAACTTGTCTAACCTCCCAAGAATCTACAATGGATCAAGAGGACTCCCACTTCAAGTATTAAGCACAAGGCTGCTCCCTTCTAGGTGGATCAAGCTTCAAGATCGACAGTGTCACCAAATTAGGGTTTTGGTCGACCAGGGCCTCCAGTTGGAAATTTTCCTCTGGGCATGATCCAATGATCCAAAACATAACCTAATATACTCCATGGAACCTCATGGACCCAGTCATCAAGTCAATTTGACCTCAGGGGATGCATACATAAAAAATCAGGAATTAGGGTTTCTTGACCTAATTCACCCCTAAGTTGACTTTTGGGACAAATCATGAACCAAGACCTCAAGAGATGATTTGAGGGTCTCTAATATACCATATTGATCCATTTGGAACAATGGATTAATCCAAGGAGCTTGAGCAACAAGTTTCAATTTCATCTGCACCACAGTTAGGGTTTCGAGGGAAAAGTCAACTGTAAGTTTGACTTTTGACCAGGACATGCTCCCAAACCCTAATACATGATTCAATATACCCTATAACACCCATGGAACATGTCCATCAAGTTTGATTTAGGTCAAAGACATGATTTCCTGCAGAATTGCACAGTTTGGAATTCATCTGATAAAAAGTCAACTGTGCACAAAAGTCAACTTTGACTTTTTGAGATTTTTCACTAAAATGGATTTTTAACCCTAAAATGATGTTAATGTATGATTTGAATCATCATTCATCAAGAAAAATCAAAGAAAGTGGGATAACTTGTAAAAGGGGTAACCATAAAAACTTAGAAAATTTTCTAAGTTATGGAGAAAGTACCACTAATGCACCAACTTTGGAGGGCCATAACTCCTAAACCACAAGGCCATTGTGCCCCACTCAAAGCTTGATTTGTAGATCTCATTACCCTCTACAAAAACTTCTTACTGACCTATATCCAAATTCCTCATGGATTTTGAGTTATGGAGTGATCAAAAGCAAGAAATCACACTTTGTTCCAACACTTAGTGAAAATTTCACTAAGTCAGATTTTGCCTCACTTTTTGGCAAATGTAGGGGGATTTTTCACTTGGATTCAAAAGAGATCAAAACCAAACATGTTCAAATAGTTGTTGTGTCATGTAAGGGCTTTCCAAAATGGTCAAGAACATTACCAAATTCAACTTACACCATGAGATATGACATTGTCAAGTTGCCTTGCTGAAATCTGTCAAAGGCAAGGCAGATTTTGCATTTTGGCTCGATTTGCCAAAATCAGCCAAATTCAAATGCTCCTATCCACTTGGACACCTCTGAGGATTGAATCTAAAGGGGACAATCACTGAGCCAAGCCTTAAAAGTTCATGGAACAAGAAATAGCATGTTGAACCTAGAATGGCCAAAATAGGGACAAGACTCCAAATTTGGATTGAAGCATTCAATGGAAGCATCAAGGTGGCATGGATTGAGCCATTCTCATCTGAAATCAGTCAAGGCTTATCCAAGACCAAGGGAACCAAAGCTCTGAGCCCTAACCTCTAGTCAATGGCTAGAGGAGACTTGGATTTTCATTTGCCAACATTGGCCAAACCTACTCAGCAGTTGCCATTCACTATTCCTTGCAAAACAAACTTGCTCTACTATAAATAGAGCTCAATTGTGATCAGTTTGAGTACACCAAAGCCATCAAACAGATGCTTTCCTCAAAATCTCTTCTTTCACTCCAATTTTGCCTTCCAAAGCAAGTCACTATCGGGTTTTGAGTTTGAGAGATTTTCCAACCAAACCAATCACACGCACACCTCATATACATCACATATGAGCTGATCAAACACTTAAACAACAACTGGAACATTGATTTCTCATAATCACCAGCCAATTGCTCAAGGTTTTAACCAAAGTGCAGTTGAGATGCCATGAAGTGATCCAGCCAATTTCCATCAAGTCCAAGCATTCAAACACACTCCATAGCACCTAGGGAAGCTGTTCAGATCATCACAACACAACTGTAACACCTCCAACACAAATCACGATCACCAGCTGCAAGTGGTAAGCATGAGCTCTTCTAACTCTATGATCCACACAATTTTTGCTGCATAATAATTTGGCCATATGTTCATAATCATGCATGGAATGTTTTCCCTTAATTAATTGCATTGTTTGAATCGTGTATCAAAAATCCTAGCCTTCATGCAGAAATTAGGGTTCTTGAGGTTTCTTCGTGATTTCATGTTTTATGTTTAATTTAAATGAAATTAAGTGTTATAGACATGATCGTGAGGTTGAGACGAGCATAATGATATGTGGATTGCATGATATGATTAAGTATTCAGTGAGATTGGATGGAAAACGCAAATCAGCCAAACCCAGAAAACGCGCGTGTTCTTGGTGTTGTTCTTGGCGCCATTTTTCAGAAATTTGAATATTTGAATTTTGTGATTTTGTTTAATTGATTCAAAAATTAATTTCTCTCTGAGTTTTAATGATTTTGAGTTGATTCTTTTTTTGATAATTCACAAAAATGTTAAAATATTTTATTTTATCAAAAAATCCCAAAAATATAATTTATTGTATATAATTGATATTTTTGCAAAGAATTAATGTTTTATTTGTTTTTAACATTTGAAATATTTTTTCTATCTTGATTTTGCAACTTTTAATGCTTTCTAATTATTTTGTAGGTCAATACTTAATTTTTGAAGCATTAATCCAAGATCATAATTTGTTTCCCACATGGTAAACAATTTTGATCACTTTAATTGAATTTTTATTCAATTAAAACACATTTTGGAAATAAATTAGGGTTTTTGGATTAATTCAACCCCCACAAATCATTTTCAAAACACTTTGGGCCTCTAATAGAGTGTAAGACCCAATCCTTTTTTTGAATAAATCATTTTTGGGCCTCAGTGTATTGTATAAGTCCCGATACTGTAAAAAACGAACGGTGCGATCGTCGCCTTTTTAAAATAACCTTGGGCCTACCCTCGAGTAGTAAGACCCATTTCTTTTCTTCAAAACACTTTGGGCCTCTATTAGAGTGTAAGACCCAATCCCCCTTTTAACCAAAACCCTTTCGGGCCTCACTTATTGTATAAGTCCCTTTGCGTTAAAAGAAAACCTCGGCGCGATCGCCATTTTAAACTGAAAAACCATCTGGGCCTACCCTCGTGTTATAAGCCCCACTCTTTTTCTTTAAAACTTTTTGGGCCTCTTGAGAGAGTGTAAGACCCATCCCTTTGTACAAAAAACCTTTTCTTGGGCCACAGTCACTTGTATAAGTCCCTCTGTACAAATTCAACAGTAAAACCTTGGGCCTCTCCTTGAGCTGTAAGCCCCAAAACTTTCTTTTTCAAAGCACTTTCTCCTTTGATTTTGAATATATTGTTGTTTTCAATCTTTCTTTGTTGAACAACTAACCAAACAGCATGGAAGCTCTACAACCGAGTAAGTGTTTATACGCTTTCATTTACTGCTTTCATATACATATAACTGTATTGTGGGGTTGTTTCACTGTAAGTCTTCTTTCATAAACTCATATCAACTGTGTAATAATAGTATAGATATTTAGAGTTTCCCCGGCAACTACGTCTAGTACTAGGAAAAGCCGTTTCGTTTATTCGTAGAAATAGACAGCTAGATCCCCAATAGGATCACCAGATACAGTCTTCTCTTCGGTTGTCCTCATTAGGAATTGTCAAGAAACTCTGCTCCCAAAGATGAATGTATTCTCCGTGAATGGCATCTTTGAGTTTCTTCTAAATTCTCGAACTTTCCTGACTTGATCTATTCCCTGTGAATAGCTTGCCTTAAATTTCTCGGGGTTTGGGGACCCACGGGCTTCTTAAAAGCATCGGCCTCCTCTTGGGCATTGTACAAGGACCCTCAGGCTTCCTAAAAGCAACCCCGCTTCCTCTTGGGCTTAGTACAAGGACCCGTCGGCTTCTTAGAAGTATTCACAGCCTCCTCTTAGGCTTCGTATAATGATCTCTTCCTCCGGGAATGATAGCCTCCTCTTGGGCTTAGTACGAGGACCGATCGGCTTCTTAAAAGTTTCCAGCCTCCTCTTAGGCTTCGTACAAATTGTCTCGACGAACTCCTAGAGGTATAGGAACAGAAATTAGTCATCTTCATAGAACAGTCCTTTCAAAGAGTCTACTACTGTTTCTCAAAGCATAATACAAGAGATGAAACTCTAGACTTGGACAGTCTATTTTCCTTGAGTCTCAAAGACATTCTCAAGTGACCCCTTCGTTAAATAGGAAGAAAGCCGTAGACTCGGACAATCTCGATACCCTTTGGATTTCCCCGTTTCCTTAAAGAATAGGGAACAATCCCGATCCTCAGATTAAACCCATGAGTACAGTGGTGCTCATATAAGAACTGATTTTCTCTTAATCAGTATATTGGACCTGTCACTTAACTAAAACAGTCACCAACAGATAACCTCCTCTTAGGCTTTGTATAATGATATCCCCAAAAGAGTCGGTCTCTTTTTAGCCTCCTCTTGGGCTTTGTACAAATGATTCTCCCCAGCAGAGCAAACCTTTCAGCCTCCATCTCGGGCTTCGTACGAGATACAAAAGACTCCCTCGTTGAGTCAAAAAACTTTTAGCCTCTCTCTCAGGCTTTGTATGAGATACATAAAAGACTCCCTCGTTGAGTCAATCACCCTTTCGCCTCCGTCTCGGGCTTCGTACGAGATACAAATTCCCCTAAGCAGAGTCAAACTCTTTTTCAGCCTCCATCTCGGGCTTCATACGAGCTATAAAAGATTCTCCAGCTGAGTCAACTCTTTTTAGCCTCTCTCTCGGGCTTTGTACGAGAAACATATTAGCCTCCTCTTAGGATTTGTATAAGAAAACCACTGGTTAATCCAATTAACCTTTTAGCATCAAACTTGTGCCTCGTTCACAGTACACAAATATCAACAACTCCTTCCCTTTCATCTAATCGCTGTAAGCGGCAAGCCGCTGGATTATTTACATCCATGCCACTGTCCTTCTTTTAGCATGAGAAATTCCTAAGGAAAGATGGCATTGCTCTACACTGAGTTAAAGTCTTCTTCTTCAGGTTAAAACCCCTTCTTAGGAAATTATGGCATTGCCGGATTCGCATATCCCGGTTAAAGTAATTCTCCTTTATCCTTCTTTAGAGATGACAAATTCTCTCTAAAGTCGAGAACTTTTCAGCTTCACATCTTGGGCTTTGAACAAGATACAAACAATCTTTCACTTCACGTCTTGGGCTTTGAACAAGACACCAAAACCATTTCCTCCCATAGAATAGGAGGAACTACGAACACTCTGATTTCCCTGTTTCGGTAAACGGGAATACGTAGGCATAAGATCGAAAGAAAAGATCTTAGCGAGCACACTAAACAAAAACCCAAAATCCCATACTTTCACACATCAATCAAAAAACGTCCGTCCTAAACATCTCTTTGAACAAAATAACCTGAGACATTCCCCGAATCTTTGTAGCATCTGTAATCCAACAGTTTTGACTGTTTAACCTCAGTATGCAAGCAGGGTTAGTTGGAGACATCTATTTCCCTTCCTTCATCAGCTTTAATAGGATAAAAAATGAATCGAGCTGTAGTACCAGAGCGATTGTGCTTCGCAACCACGTCCAAAAATCACTCGCTACAGAAAAGTGGCGACTCTGCTGGGGAATATCCTTTGTACCATGCATTGTTTGTTCATTCTTGTCTCCTAGGTAGAAACCTTAACTGAGATAAGACTTTTTGACTCTATTAGGATCTTAGGTCAAAACCTCTACTTTGGAAAGAAACCACAGAATGGTGACTCCGCCGGGAAGCCATTTCTATCAGGAACGTAGGATTCATAGCTTTTAAAAGTCTAGGACTTTAGGACAAATATATACTGCTTTTCCTAATTGCTATACGTGTTTATTTTTCTGCTAATGGGAATGCGTGTGATGCCGCATGTGGAAAGATTGAGTATACACCTAGGAAAACCACTTTAGTGGCGCAGAGGCTATCGGAAATAGTCGTCATGCGATGCCACCCTCTTCTGAGGACTCTTCAAAAAACATCTCCTAGCACGGTTCCCGGCCCGCTGGTGTTTTCTTGACAAGAGTTGATGATGAAGAGAGACAGGTACAAAAGTCATTAGTAAACCTTTGGGATGGGTAGAGCCTTGACTCCATGACAACGACCCTTTGACCCCATGTTTTTTCTATGTTTTTGTGTGCTGCATTCATGCATTCATTTAAAAAAACATTAAAACATTCAAAAAAATTTCTCTTCTAGTCTCTCTGTTTTTCAAATTAAACTAAGACTGTGATTACAAATATCAGAGAAAAGGATTACGCTAATGGATTTCGGTAGAAGGAGAACTCATAAGTATACCTTCAAGGCTCCAAAACTAGAGGATTTGAGAGGTTTGGAGAGAATGATTATAAACCAAGAGGCCTTCAGAGCCAAGTACGGAGGTCTGCTACCTCTGCTAAGAGTCCATGTGATTGAGGGAATCATGGATGCGCTCATTCAGTTTTACGATCCGGTTTATCACTGTTTCACATTCCCGGATTACCAGCTAGCACCAACGCTGGAGGAGTACTCTCATCTGATTGATCTGCACATTACTGATCAAGCTCCATTTTATGGACTGGAAGAAATTCCAAAGGATCAGACCATTGCAAGAGCAATTCATTTGGACGAGTCAGAAGTCAAGACTCACATGACTACCAAGGGTGGCATCCAAGGTTTGCCAGCCCAGTTCTTAACAAAGAAAGCTCTGTACTTTGCTAGTATAGGGAACGAGACTGCTTTTGAAAGCATATTTGTTTTACTCACCTACGGATTATTTCTGTTGCCCAACATTAATAACTTCGTCGATATCAACGCCATTAAGGTTTTTCTCATTGGAAATCCTGTGCCAACCTTGCTTGCGGACGCGTATCACTCTGTACATTTAGGGAATTTGTACAGCGGAGGGGAGATCACATGTTGTGTACCTTTTCTTTACAAATGGTTTATCTCCCATTTGCCTAAGTCCGCTGCTTTTTGGGATCATAAGAGTGCCTTACGCTGGTCGCAGAAAATCATGTCTCTCACCAACTCTGACGTTGATTGGTGTAATAGGATTTATGATGGAATGAGGATCATTGATCGTTGTGGAAACTTCCCCAACGTACCCCTCATAGGAACTAAAGGAGGAATCAACTATCATCCGATATTGGTTCGTCGTCAATTTGGATACCCAATGAGGCATGTTCCGCTGAACGCTCATCTGGAAGGTATTTTCTTCAAGGAAGGAGAAAGTGACAGAGCACTAAAGATGGAAATAGTGCACGCTTGGAAGCATGTTCATAAGAAAGGACGGGAGTCTCTAGGAAAATCGGACTGTGTCTCGGTGGAGCCTTATCTCCACTGGGTACAAACTAGAGCTCTCAAGCTAAAGATGCCTTATCCTCGTTACGGAATTCTTCCGCCGAGGGAATCTGTCATGTACTTCATGACTGAGACAGAAAAGCTTCAGGTTACTCTCAACAAAGTTTAACGGGAGATGAGGTCTTGGAAGAGCAAGTACCGTACCCTCAATGTGGAGTGTATCCAAATACAGCAATTACTGAAAGAGAAAGATGCTCTGATTGAGATTTTAGAGCAACATGTTGTGGATAACCAAGATGACCAAAGGAATTTGCTCGCTCCTTTCATCTGGAAAAGGAATGACAACCCGTCAACGGCTCAAGAGCCCCGGTCAAAGAAAAGGAAGTACCAGAATCAGCACCCGAGTTCTCTCGGGACCCATTAGATTAGGTTTCTGATTCTGCACCTTGTAATCTACTGTATTTCCATTTCTATAATCCTTTGAATTTCAATAAAAAGGGGTTTCCCCACTGTTTGATATTTGCAATATAATTGTCGAAGTTTATTTTGATTAAACCAAAAAACAATTAATATAATCATTGCATTTCATCATTCTCACATCGCGTATTCTCCTTACCTGCGAATCTCACGTTTGTGTCTCGGTTCTAGAGTCAAACTGTCTCATTCGTACAATACTCAGGCCAATCGTCAGAAAAAGATGGATGATCTTGAGGAAGAGAACAGAGAGTTGAAAGAAGAGATCGACGCTCTGAGAGAGGATATGAGAAAGCTTCGTAACGACATGCAAGCTATGGCAGAAGCTCGGCTACAAAGAACTGTGATCTCGGAGATCACCTCAGCGGCCATAGTGGAGAAGTATGATCCTAGGTATCAGATGCCGAAAGATCGTCCCTGGGGCATGCCTGTTAACTATATCCCAGAAGGATATGTTCCGCCGATCGTTGAAGATCAGGGAACTTCTGCAGGAGCCGCTGGTCCTGAAGGTTACAAACTTCGGGAAAGCGAAGATGCCAGAGGCACATTGAAGACCCCTGAGGTTACAAACTTCGGGAAACGCCAAGATTTACTGCCGTAGTTACGGTACCACCCCCTGTGGCGCACACTGTCCCGGAAGGACAGATTCCACAGATACCTTCTGGTAAGAAGGAAACTATGTTTGACCGAATGGATGAATTCCAGGAACAGTTCTTGGAAATGCAGAAGGAACTTCAAGCCATTCGCGGTCAGGACCTATTTGGAAAGGACGCCGCAGACCTTTGTCTGGTCCCTAATGTGAAAGTTTCGCACAAATTCCAAGTTCCCGACTTTGAAAAATACAAGGGTAACTCTTGCCCTCAAAGTCATCTGACAATGTACGCTCGGCGAATGTCAGCTCAGACAGAAAATCAGGACCTGCTGATTCACTACTTTCAGGATAGTTTAACCGGTGCCGCCTTAAAATGGTACATGGGTTTAAACCGTGCCTCAGTCAACACATTCAGAGATCTTGGCAAATCCTTCGTTCAACATTACAAATACAATTTGGACATGGCACCGGATAGAGATCAACTCAGATCAATGTCACAAAAGGATAAGGAAACCTTTAAGGAATACGCTCAAAGATGGCGTGAAATTGTCGCTCAGGATTGTCCACCTCTTGAGGAAAAAGAGATGACAAAGATCTTCTTAAAGACCTTGAGCTCATTTTATTACGACAGAATGGTTGCCAGTGCGCCCAGCGACTTCACCGAGATGGTGGGTATGGGAGTTCGTCTTGAGGAAGCCGTCCGAGAGGGACGTTTGGAAAAAGACGCTGGATCATCAAGTAGTACAAAACGATACGGTAGTTCTCTCCCTAAGAAAAAAGAGCAAGATATTGGGAATATCTCTCTCGGAAAGCAAAGGCGACGTTATCAACCAGTAGCGGCGGTAACTCCTGCTATCAATCCCGCGTCTATTCCTACGTATCAACCTCAGGTTGCACAGAGCCAACCTAATCAGCAAAGGACACAACAGCCTCTTCAGGAGGCTCGTGCTCAATACAACAACAACCGTACAACGCGGCCACCAAGATTTGATCCAATACCCATATCGTACGCTGAACTATTTCCGTTACTACTGGCTAAGGGGCACATCCAGACTAAGTCTCCTCTTATAGTACCGGAAAATCTGCCTTTTTGGTTTAAAGCATATCAGACATGCCCTTATCATCAAGGAGGATCGGGGCATAACATAGAGAATTATCTTAATTTCAAGTCTGACGTGCAAAAGCTTGTTAGGAGCGGGCTCTTATCTTTCAAAGATATGAATCCTAATGTTCTCACGAACCCGCTGCCTCAACACGAGAAAGCTACGGTCAACCTGATTGAGAAAGAGACTAACAATGTCTATCAAATTCACGATGTACTCTTGTTGAAAACCAATCTGGTCAAGATGCATTGTAGACAGAGTGGATATGGCCATGTGCCACCTCATAATTATCATCAGTGTGATATCTGCTCTAGAAATAATCAAGGATGTTCGGTAGTGCAATCAGCTCTACAGGAACAGATGGATCTCGGATGGATCCAAGAGCACTGAGTTCGTGAAGTTAACATGGTCTATACGAATTCCAATGTCATTCAAAACCACGACATTCGTGCGATGAATGTCAACTTGGTGGCGATGCACTCAAGGCAAAGCCAGTATCATAATCTGCCGCGGAACGATTATAATTCCTGTCTGACTTGCTCGATAAACAAATAGGGATGCTCTTTCATACAAGAGGCCCTCCAGCGTCAGATGGTTCTTGGATGGATCCAAGACTACTATGATAGGAACCCCTATCAAATCAACATGGTTCAGATTTTTGATATTCGCGTGATGAATACCAACCTGGTAGAGTTACATGCTGAGCAGGTCCGACTCGGATTCTTAATATCACATGATTACCAAAGCTGTAAAGCGGGTTGCAAAAATGATCGAGGTTGTACCCTTGTCCAGGAGGCACTTCAGCACTTGTTAAATCAATGGTAGATGCCAATCTATATGGATGAAGATACTCAACAAATTAGTATCAATAACAGGAATCCTACTCGGTGTCAGAGTCAGGATGTCCGATCTGTGGAAACTAACCTAGTGAGGTTACATTGCATTCAAAGTGGGCATGGCCAGGTGCCACCACACAATTATGACCATTGCAGAGTTTGTTCAGAAAGTAACCAAGGACGCTACCTTGTGAGAGCAGCTCTTCAGGGTCAAGTGGATCGTGGAGAGATTCGTCCATATCCGGGTTCCGGACCCATCAACTGGGCTCCGGACTACCTCGCCGATCAAATTGAGGACGTTGTCGTCATCTCTGATCATCAGAGGACTAAAGATGTTTGTGCCATCATCCCTCTGCTTGACGAATCAAAAGTTCCCAACTGGGAACGGATCAAGATTACGTATGATGGTCAGAAAAACCAGAAGGTTCCCATAGTCATCTATCTACCGGGACCACTACCGTATGAATCAGCTAAGGCGATCCCTTACAAATTCGGTGCAACAATAATCGAGAATGGAAAGGAAATTCCATTACCCTCCGTTGTGAATATTGCAGACATCAGTCGTGTAACACGGAGAGGTCGAATCTTCAACCGAGGAGTTGGAGAACCTAACAAAGAAAAGGAACCTCAGACAGAAGTTCCTAATCCACCAGTCGGTCAATCCAGTAATCCCGACCTTTTAAAAGACAAAGATGAGATACTGAAGCTCATCCAAAGGAGTGAATACAACATTGTTGATCAACTGTTACAAACTCCTTCAAAGATCTCAGTGCTATCACTTTTACTCAGCTCAGAAACCCACAGGGAGGCTCTACAGAAAGTCTTGGAGCAAGCCTTTGTGGAACAGGATGTAACAATCAGACAGTTCGATAGCATTGTCTCTAACATCACTTCCTGCAACAATTTAGGATTTAGTGATGAGGAATTACCGGAAGAGGGTCACCGTCATAACATGGCACTCAATATCACAGTCAACTGCCAGGACGATGCTTTAGCCAGCGTACTGGTAGACACAGGGTCAGCCCTGAATGTTATGCCGAAGTCCACTTTTATGCAATTATCATTCAAAGGCCCTCCGATGAGAATCAACGAGGTCGTCGTCAAAGCATTCGACGGATCCAGAAAAGCGGTTATCGGCAAAGTTGATCTTCCCATAACTATCGGTCCTCACACTTTCCAAGTCACTTTCCAGGTCATGGACATCCGGGCAACGTACAGTTGTTTATTAGGAAGACCTTGGATACATCAGGCTGGAGCAGTCACTTCGACTCTCCACCAAAAGCTAAAGTTCGTCAAGGGCGATCAACTCATCACGGTTTGTGGAGAACAGGCCTTGCTCGTGAGTAACTTATCATTATCTACTTGTGTAGAACCTGAGGAGGTTATTGGGATGCAGTTCCAAGCACTGTCGGTGAGCAAGAACAATCAATCTGAATGAGGAACTTTGATTTCCTCATACAAAGATTCTATTAAAGCGGTCGAGAGTACCGATACAAAAGGATGGGGACAGCTTGTCATTCCTACTGACAATAAAACAAAGAAGGGTCTTGGTTTTTCTGCAACCTGCACCCAGACAGCTGTCAGCGATGAAAGTCTTCATCCCATTCAGAACTTCTTCCATAGTGGAGGCTTCCTCCAACCAGTGACTCAAGTAGTCCATGCTATCAATGAAGAGGATCCCTTTGACACAGATGAGGAATGGAAGTCCTATCTTAACGAGGACGGTTATGTGTCGCAGGACGAAACGCAAACTCCATTTTGCTTTCCCACAGAGAGTCCGAGATTTATAACCAGGTCAGATGTCAAAATGATATATGGAGGTTGTGATCCGGAAGGATGCCGTGCTCCGCCAAATTCATTAGAGGAGGACACTCTGATGAAAGACAACTTTGACCACAACTACTATGGCCCGATGGATGGTCTGCCAATGTGGCAACCTTACCCAGGAGACTTGGGGCAAGAAAGTCAGCCGAACAATGAAAATCAGCTGAGCATCATTGAACAGAATACCTGTGTCCCCACTATGTCATGGGATCAACACTCAGGTCATCCTGAAACTACTCAACATGACGATGAATTCACAACATTTGCAGGACTAGAATTCATCAACTATGCTTTTCCCGAGTTCAACGTCATCGAGAGGGATGACTCCTCCAGTTCCAAAGAAGTGTGGGACACCTTGGGACAACCAAGTGGAAAGTTTGACTATATGGTCAAGTACACCGCTCCCGAAAGCTCTCGTATCGGGCTCGAAGATATCCAGCCAACTGGATGGGGAGATACAGCTGAGAGCACAAATACTCTGCAAAATGCAACAGAGGAATCCTCCTACGACAATTCTTCCTGGGAGACAGATTCCAATGATCCTGCTTCACCAGAAATCAGCGTTATTTCTGAAGACAAATCAAGGAAAGTGCCAGACTTTGTGATTCACCGAGGAGTTCTCCGCCAATGGGTTGCCGTCGAGGTTCCGAAGGTTGTTCACCAGTCAAAGTAATTGCCATCTTTAACCTTTCACCCTGCCCAGGTGAAACAGATGTTTTGATAGGTCTCGCTTTCTGTAAATTTCCCTCTTCGCTTCGTCCAAAGCGACAGAGTTTTGTTTTATAGGGCTGTAGTTTCAAGATTCGACTTGTTCATTAATAAAATAACGTCGTTCTGTAATTTCCGCATTTATTGCTGTTTTCTCTTTTTGCTTTTCTCAGAAAATGGTAATCCTAAAAAACAAATCAATAATCAAAACAAGCAGTAAAATCAAAACACTGCACACACTTTCGCATTTTCTCTATCTCTTCTAAACACAAATCATCACATCATGTAGATTGCTTGTTTTACACCCCGTTGAAACATACGATCCAATGCCTTCTCCCGACTTTGAGTTCCCGGTATTTGGGGCTGAAGAAGAAGTTGACGACGAAATTCCAGAAGAGATTTCCCGATTACTCAGACAAGAGGAAAGGTCCATCGAACCTCACAAAGAGCCGTTGGAAACGGTAAACTTGGGTTCGGAAAAAGAGAGAAAAAAAATCAAGATTGGGGCACTGCTCAGTCCAACTGCCAAAGAGAGTTTGATAAAGCTTCTCAAAAAATTCCCCGATGTGTTCGCTTGGTCCTATCAGGACATGCCAGGGTTGGATACCAGCATCGTGGAACATCACTTACCGTTGAGATCAGAATGTCCGTCAGTAAAACAGAGGTTGAGACGGACTCACCCGGACATGGCCATCAAAATCAAAGAGGAGGTACGAAAACAGATTGACGCAGGTTTCCTCGCTACATCTGAATATCCTCAATGGTTAGCCAACATCGTACCTGTTCCTAAAAAGGACAGAAAGGTCAGAATGTGTGTCGACTACAGGGATCTGAACAAGGCAAGTCCAAAGGACGACTTTCCTTTACCACACATTGATATGCTGGTTGACAGTACAGCAAAGTTCAAAGTTTTCTCCTTCATGGATGGATTCTCGGGCTATAATCAAATCAAAATGGCGCCGAAAGACATGGAGAAAACTTCCTTCATTACCCCATGGGGTACCTTTTGTTATAAGGTGATGCCGTTCGGTTTGAAGAACGCCGGGCCAACCTATCAAAGGGCCATGACTACTCTGTTTCATGACATGATACACAAGGAGATCGAGGTATATGTCGATGATATGATTGCAAAATCTAGGACGGAAGAGGAACATGTGACCCATCTGTCAAAACTATTCGAGCGATTGAGGAAGTAAAAACTCCGCTTGAATCCCAACAAGTGCACCTTCGGTGTCCGTTCAGGGAAACTCTTAGGGTTCATCGTCAGCCAGAAAGGAATTGAAGTTGATCCTGACAAGGTCAAGGCCATTCAAGAAATGCCTTCTCCAAAAACTGAAAAACAAGTCAGAGGATTCCTGGGACGTTTGAACTACATCTCCAGATTTATATTCCTTATGACCGCCACGTGTGCGCCGATTTTTAGGTTACTGAAAAAGAACCAGGATTGCGTTTGGTCAAAAGACAGCCAAACTGCCTTCGACAGTATTAAGGAATATCTGTTGAATCCGCCGATTCTATCACCTCCAGTGGAAGGAAGACCACTGATCATCTACCTCACAGTCCTAGAGGACTCGATGGGATGTGTACTTGGCCAACAAGACGAAACCCAAAGGAAAGAGTCTGCCATTTACTATCTGAGCAAGAAATTCACTGACTGTGAAACTCGGTACATGATGCTTGAGAAAACTTGTTGCGCTTTGGCTTGGGCAGCCAAACGTCTTCGCCAGTGTATGATTCGTCATACTACTTGGTTGGTCTCCGAGATGGATCCAATCAAGTACGTCTTTGAAAAGCCTGCTCTCACGGGAAGGATTGCCCATTGGCAGATGCTACTATCAGAATATGACATAGAGTACCACGCTCAGAAAGCCGTTAAAGGAAGTATCTTAGCCGATCATTTGGCTCATCAACCGATTGACGATCAGGAATCAATCGGGTTTGACTTCCCAGACGAAGATGTCATGTATCTAAAAATGTAAGATTGTGATGAACCGTTACCCTGTGAAGTGCCAGAGCCAGGTTCCCAGTGGGGACTTATCTTTGATGGAGCAGTTAATCATTACGGAAACGAAATTGGGGCAATCATTGTTACCCCTCAGGGTACCCACATTCCTTTCACTGCCAGACTTATGTTCAAATGTACGAACAACGAGGCCGAATACGAAGCTTGTATTATGGGTCTCGAAGAAGCGATTGATTTAAGGATCAAGAACTTGGACGTATACGGCGATTCAGCCTTGGTTATCAATCAGATCACAGGAGATTGGAACACATACCAATCAGGATTGATTCCTTACAAAGACTATGCAAGAAGGTTGTTACCTTTCTTCAACAGAGTTGAGTTTCATCACATCCCTCGTGGTGAGAATCACATGGCTGATGCTTTAGCCACTCTTTCTTCCATGATTAGCGTAGGTCAATGGAATGACCTGCCTAAGATTGACGTTATGCACCTTGAACGGCCCGCCTATATCTTCGCGATTGAAGCAGTCATAGATGACAAACCTTGGTATCGCGATATCAAATGCTTCCTTCAGAAATGAGATTACCCTCCTGGGGCATCCAGGAAAGATAGAAAGACCCTCAGAAGGCTAGCAGGCAGCTTCTTCCTGAGCGGCGATACTCTCTATAAGAGAAACTTTGACATGGTCTTGCTCCGATGCGTCGACAGACCAGAAGCAGACATGCTGATAAAAGAAATTCATGAAGGATCCTTTGGCACTCATGCCAACAGACATACAATGGCGAGAAAAATTCTAAGAGCAGGGTACTACAGGTTAACCATGGAATCCGACTGCTACAAGTACATGAGAAGGTGTCACAAGTGTCAGATATACGCTGACAAAATTCACGTATCGCCAACGCATCTCAAAGTGCTCTCTTCCCCGTGGCCTTTTTCCATATGGGGAATAGACATAATCGACTTGATTGAACCTAAGGCTTCAAACGGACATCGGTTCATCCTGGTAGCCATTGATTACTTCACCAAGTGGGTCGAATCAGCGTCGTACGCTAATGTAACCCGACAAGTGGTGGTCCAATTTATCAAAAACAATCTCATCTGCCGTTATGGTGTTCCAAGCGAGATCATTACTGATAATGGATCTAACTTGAACAATAAGATGATGAAGGAGTTGTACGCAGAGTTCAAGATTAAACACCATAACTCATCTCCCTACCGACCCAAGATGAACGGAGCAGTAGAAGCGGCTAACAAGAACATCAAGAAGATCGTTCAAAAGATGGTTGTAACCTACAAAGACTGGCACGAGATGCTACCCTTTTCTCTTCATGGTTATCGTACATCTGTTCGCACTTCAACAGGGGCTACCCCTTTCTCTCTAGTGTATGTCATGGAAGCAGTGCTCCCCATAGAAGTAGAGACCCCATCAATTCGGGTATTGATGGAAGCCAAGCTCACCGAAGCTGAGTGGTGTCAAAGTCGACACGACGAACTCAACCTGATCGAAGAGAAACGAATAACGGCAATATGCCACGGTCAGTTGTATCAGCAAAGAATGAAGAAGGCGTTTGTCAAAAAGGTCAGACCTCGCATCTTCAGGAAAGGAGACCTCGTGCTCAAGAAGATACAATCTTTTCTCACTGATTCTCGGGGCAAATGGACCCCGAATTATGATGGCCCCTATGTGGTCACGAAAGCTTTCTCAGGCGGCGCCTTGAGACTTGCAACCATGGACGGAGAAGAATTTTCCTACCCCACGAATGTTGACGTAGTCAAGAAATACTTCGCCTAAATTAAAAAAAAAAAAACGTCTCGGTGGATTAAAAACCCGAAAGGGCGGTCCAGGCAAAAATAAGAGACATGAAAAAATCATCCCGGTGGATTGGAAAACATCAAAGTACAATCCAGGCAAAAGTTAGGGATAATGGCAAGTAACTATGTTCAACAGAGGCAAGTCCCTTAGCAGCAGTTACATCACCCATCGGAGGAAAACTCCAGTCAAGGTCATCTTCGACAGAAGCTCAGGATGTCTGGAATTCAAAGTTGGTAGAAGGATAGTGGTCGTTATGTTTCGACGTAGCCCTTTTCCCTGTAATTACCATTTTCTGAACTTTGTAAATACTCTTTGGAATCACGCGTTTGGCTGATCTTCATCTTATCAATAAAATTTGAGTCCTTATTCTTTTGTTTGTAATTCCTATTTGTTTTAGCTTTACAAAATGACGTTGTTTACCTTAATTAACGATTCTTGAAATGAAACAAAATGAATTTACTTGTTAAACTTTTTCTGCTTTAAAATAAAGATGGCAATTTCTTTTGACTGTTGAACATCGGAAGAACATCAATCGCTTCTCCAGAAGTAAGCGAGCTTCAAAGTGCAGAATCAAAGTACTCCTTCTAACCCAGTACGCCTGAATGAAGGGATCAATTGTGTCGGAGACCTTGCTTCGTCTGACACGCCTTGGCCGAGTTCTCATCTCCTAAGCCCGACCAACATAGCTCCCAACAGGGACTATCTCTCCTAAGCAAGGTGGAATTGCTATTTTGAACCAGCGGTACTTTTTCGTCCCCAGCAGTGGCCGAGTATTCAGTCGTGTTCATCTTTTAGTCTATATGTCGCATATGTTTTGTCAGCATATACATACATCCATCATGCATGTTGATTTTCCTTTCATATTGCATCACCATCACTTGAGTCGGTCTTATCTTGTCGTGATAACCGTCCTCTCGATCGAGTTTGTCAGTTCTTGCTTCGTCGGAAAATGTTATGTCCGATCAAACTCGTCTCTAGTGTATTCTTAGATCAGAGTCGACACTCGACCACTTTGATAACTTGAACCTCTGAAAAACCAGAGAACCTTCAACAGATGTCACTCTTCGCCATTGAAGATGATATCCTTGCTTTCTCGGATTAAGTAAAATCCCCAGAGAAAGCCTCTTCAGCAAAGATTCGGCAGTACAGCAGCGTTTCTCCGAAAAACCGCTAATGAAAAGGTCATCGGCACCTCAAAATTGGATCGCATCATATGGCATTTCTCTGGGAAGATCCCGAGAAAAGTATGATATAATATCCCCAAGCGGAAACAGTTTCTCGAGAAACTCGCTTTCCCCAGTAGAAACAAATGGCGTCTCCAACAGAGAAGTTTGTGCACCTCTACAACTCAGACGGATGGGTTCCCCAGCAAGTCTGACATCAAAACTTTTTCCGTCAAATGGCATCTCCCCAAGAAAATTCGACGAGAAGTTTGAGGAAAACCGCTACACGTAGTGTCCCTTGTCAATAAATTTTATTGAAAAAAGAAACTGAGACCAGTACCTTGGTAGGAAACCAGGATCGAGGGGAAGTTTATATCAGAAACTGAGACCAGTTCCTTGGTAGGAAACCAGGATCGAGGGGAAGTTTATTTCAGAAACTGAGACCAGTTCCTCGGTAGGAAACCAAGATCGAGGGGAAGTTTATTTTGGAAACTAAGACCAGTTCCTTGGTAGGAAACCAGGATCGAGGGGAAGTTTATTTCAGAAACTGAGACCAGTTCCTCGGTAGGAAACCAGGATCGAGGGGAAGTTTATTTCGGAAACTAAGACCAGTTCCTTGGTAGGAAACCAGGATCGAGGGGAAGTTTACCTTTCTAAGCATCATTGCTTAGTGGAAGAAGATGAATGCGTACGCTACCATTCATAGACGCCGTCAAAATTTCGGATATTCCGATATTTAATCCTCTTGCACCCCGAATGCCCGAATACCTTCGCCATTCACACCTTCGTGTCCAAGAAGATTAAATAGGGGCATCTGTCATACCCCAAATTTTGACCACTTAGATTCCCATCATTGTGCAAATCATCATCACAATATGGATGTACCTTTATGCCTCATCAATCTCCTCAAGGGTTGTTGGGCATCAACTACAATCAAAATTAGGGTTTCAGGTCCTCTCTGAGCCTTAGACAAAGGATTAATCAAGGAATGACTTGATCTTCAACTTGTCTAACCTCCCAAGAATCTACAATGGATCAAGAGGACTCCCACTTCAAGGATTAAGCACAAGGTTGCTCCCTTCTAGGTGGATCAAGCTTCAAGATCGACAGTGTCACCAAATTAGGGTTTTGGTCGACCAGGGCCTCCAGTTGGAAATTTTCCTCTGGGCATGAGCCAATGATCCAAAACATAACCTAATATACTCATGGAACCTCATGGACCCAGTCATCAAGTCAATTTGACCTCAGGGGATGCATACATCAAAAATCAGGAATTAGGGTTTCTTGACCTAATTCACCCCTAAGTTGACTTTGGGACAAATCATGAACCAAGACCTCAAGAGATGATTTGAGGGTCTCTAATATACCATATTGATCCATTTGGAACAATGGATTAATCCAAGGAGCTTGAGCAACAAGTTTCAATTTCATCTGCACCACAGTTAGGGTTTCGCAGGAAAAGTCAACTGTAACTTTTACTTTTGACCAGGACATGCTCCCAAACCCTAAGACATGATTCAATATACCCCATAACACCCATGGAACATGTCCATCAAGTTTGATTTAGGTCAAAGACATGATTTCTTGAAGAATTGCACAGTTTAGAATTCATCTGATAAAAAGTCAACTGTGCACAAAAGTCAACTTTGACTTTTTGAGATTTTTCACTAAAATGGATTTTTAACCCTAAAATGATGTTAATGTATGATTTGAATCATCATTCATCAAGAAAAATCAAAGAAAGTGGGATAACTTGTAAAAGGGGTAACCATAAAAACTTAGAAAATTTTCTAAGTTATGGAGAAAGTACCACTAATGCACCAACTTTGGAGGACCATAACTCCTAAACCACAAGGCCATTGTGCCCCACTCAAAGTTTAATTTGTAGATCTCATTACCCTCTACAAAAACTTCATACTGACCTATATCTATATTCCTCATGGATTTTGAGTTATGGAGTGATCAAAATCAAGAAATCACACTTTGTTCCAACACTTAGTGAAAATTTCACTAAGTCAGATTTTGCCTCACTTTTTGCCAAATGTAGGGGGATTTTTCACTTGGATTCAAAAGAGATCAAAACCAAACATGTTCAAACAGTTTTTGTGTCATGTAAGGGCTTTCCAAAATGGTCAAGAACATTACCAAATTCAACTTACACCATGAGATATGACATTGTCAAGTTGCCTTGCTGAAATCTGTCAAAGGCAAGGCAGATTTTGTATTTTGGCTCGATTTGCCAAAATCAGCCAAATTCAAATGCTCCTATCCACTTGGACACCTCTGAGGATTGAATCTAAAGGGGACAATCACTGTGCCAAGCCTCCAAAGTCCATTGAACAAGAAATAACATGTTGAACCTAGAATGGCCAAAATAGGGACAAGACTCCAAATTTGGATTGAAGCATTCAATGGAAGCATCAAGGTGGCATGGACTGAACCATTCTCATCTGAAATCAGTCAAGGCTTATCCAAGACCAAGGGAACCAAAGCTCTGAGCCCTAACTTCTAGTCAATGGCTAGAGGAGACTTGGATTTTCATTTGCCAACATTGGCCAAACCTACTCAGCAGTTGCCATTCACTATTCCTTGCAAAACAAACTTGCTCTACTATAAATAGAGCTCAATTGTGATCCGTTTGAGTACACCAAAGCCATCAAACAGATGCTTTCCTCAAAATCTCTTCTTTCACTCCAATTTTTCCTTCCAAAGCAAGTCACTATCGGGTTTTGAGTTTGAGAGCTTTTCCAACCAAACCAATCACACACACACCTCATACACATCACATATGAGCTGATCAAACACTTAAACAACAACTGGAACATTGATTTCTCAGAATCACCAGCCAATTGCTCAAGGTTTTAACCAAAGTGCAGTTGAGATGCCATGAAGTGATCCAGCCAATTTCCATCAAGTCCAAGCATTCAAACACACTCCATAGCACCAAGGGAAGCTGTTCAGATCATCACAACACAACTGTAACACCTCCAACACAAATCACGATCACCAGCTGCAAGTGGTAAGCATGAGCTCTTCTAACTCTATGATCCACACAATTTTTGCTGCACAATAATTTGGCCATATGTTCATAATCATGCATGGAATGTTTTCCCTCAATTAATTGCATTGTTTGAATCGTGTATAAAAAATCCTAGCCTTCATGCAGAAATTAGGGTTCTTGAGGTTTCTTCATGATTTCATGTTTTATGTTTAATTTAAATGAAATTAAGTGTTATAGACATGATCGTGAGGTTGAAACGAGCATAATGATATGGGGATTGCATGATATGATTAAGTATTCAGTGAGATTGGATGGAAAATGCAAATCAGCCAAACCCCAAAAAAGCGCGTGTTCTTGGTGTTGTTCTTGGCGCCATTTTCAGAAATTTGAATATTTGAATTTTGTGATTTTGTTTAATTGATTCAAAAATTAATTTCTCTCTGAGTTTTAATGATTTTGAGTTGATTCTTTTTTTGATAATTCACAAAAATGTTAAAATATTTTATTTTATCAAAAAATACCAAAAAATATTATTTATTATATATAATTGATATTTTTGCAAAGAATTAATGTTTTATTTGTTTTTAACATTTGAAATATTTTATCTATCTTGATTTTGCAACTTTTAATGCTTTCTAATTATTTTGTAGGTCAATACATAATTTTTGAAGCATTAATCCAAGATCATAATTTGTTTCCCACATGTTAAACAACTTTGATCACTTTAATTGAATTTTTATTCAATTAAAACACATTTTGGAAATAAATTAGGGTTTTTGGATTAATTCAACCCTCACAAATCATTTTCAAAACACTTTGGGCCTCTAATAGAGTGTAAGACCCAATCCTTTTTTTGACCAAATCAGTTTTGGGCCTCAGTGTATTGTATAAGTCCCGATACTGTAAAAAATGAATGGTGCGATCGTCACCTTTTTAAAATAACCTTGGGCCTACCCTCGAGTAGTAAGACCCATTTCTTTTCTTCAAAACACTTTGGGCCTCTATTAGAGTGTAAGACCCAATCCCCCTTTTAACCAAAACCCTTTTGGGCCTCACTTATTGTATAAGTCCCTTTGCGTTAAAAGAAAACCTCGGCGCGATCGCCATTTTAAACTGAAAAACCATCTGGGCCTACCCTCGTGTTATAAGCCCCACTCTTTTTCTTTAAAACTTTTTGGGCCTCTTGAGAGAGTGTAAGACCCATCCCTTTGTACAGAAAACCTTTTCTTGGGCCACAGTCACTTGTATAAGTCCCTCTGTACAAATTCAACAGTAAAACCTTGGGCCTCTCCTTGAGCTGTAAGCCCCAAAACTTTCTTTTTCAAAGCACTTTCTCCTTTGATTTTGAATATATTATTGTTTTCAATCTTTCTTTGTTGAATAACTAACCAAACAACATGGAAGCTCTACAACCGAGTAAGTGTTTATACGCTTTCATTTACTGCTTTCATATACATATAACTGTATTGTGTGGCTGTTTCGCTGTAAGTCTTCTTTCATAAACTCATATCAATTGTGTAATAATAGTATAGATATTTAGAGTTTCCCCGGCAACTACGTCTAGTACTAGGTAAAGCCGTTTCGTTTATTCGTAGAAATAGACAGCTAGATCCCCAATAGGATCACCAGATACAGTCTTCTCTTCGGCTGTCCTCATTAGGAATTGTCACGAAACTCTACTCCCAAAGATGAATGTATTCTCCGTGAATGGCATCTTTGAGTTTCTTCCAAATTCTCGAACTTTCCTGACTTGATCTATTCCCTGTGAATAGCTTGCCTTGAATTTCTCGGGGTTTGGGGACCCACGGGCTTCTTAAAAGCATCGGCCTCCTCTTGGGCATTGTACAAGGACCCTCAGGCTTCCTAAAAGCAACCCCGCCTCCTCTTGGGCTTAGTACAAGGACCCGTCGGCTTCTTAGAAGTATTCACAGCCTCCTCTTAGGCTTCGTATAATGATCTCTTCCTCCGGGAATAATAGCCTCCTCTTGGGCTTAGTACAAGGACCGATCGACTTCTTAAAAGTTTCTAGCCTCCTCTTGGGCTTCTTACAAATTGTCCCGACGACCTCCTAGAGGTATAGGAACAGAAATTAGCCATCTTCATAGAACAGTCCTTTCAAAGAGTCTACTACTGTTTCTCAAAGCATAGTACAAGAGATGAAACTCTAGACTTGGACAGTCTATTTTCCTTGGACAGTCCATCTCGGGCTTCGTACAAGATACAAAAGACTCCCTCGTTGAGTCAAAAAACTTTTAGCCTCTCTCTCAGGCTTTGTATGAGACACATAAAAGACTCCCTCGTTGAGTCAATCACCCTTTCGCCTCCGTCTCGGGCTTCGTACGAGATGCAAATTCCCCTAAGCAGAGTCAAACTCTTTTTCAGCCTCCATCTCGGGCTTCATACGAGCTATAAAAGATTCTCCAGCTGAGTCAACTCTTTTTAGCCTCTCTCTCGGGCTTTGTACGAGAAACATATTAGCCTCCTCTTAGGCTTTGTATAAGAAAACCACTGGTTAATCCAATTAACCTTTTAGCATCAAACTTGTGCCTCGTTCACAGTACATAAATATCAACAACTTCTTCCCTTTCATCTAATCGCTGTAAGCGGCAAGCCTCTGGATTATTTACATCCATGCCACTATCCTTCTTTTAGCATGAGAAATTCCTAAGGAAAGATGGCATTGCTCTACACTGAGTTAAAGTCTTCTCCTTCAGGTTAAAACCCCTTCTTAGGAAATTATGGCATTGCCAGATTCGCATATCCCGGTTAAAGTAATTCTCCTTTATCCTTCTTTAGAGATGACAAATTCTCTCTAAAGTCGAGAACTTTTCAGCTTCACATCTTGGGCTTTGAACAAGATATAAACAATCTTTCGCTTCACGTGTTGGGCTTTGAACAAGACACCAAAACCATTTCCTCCCATAGAATAGGAGGAACTACGAACACTCTGATTTCCCTGTTTCGGTAAACGGGAATACGTAGGCATAAGATCGAAAGAAAAGATCTTAGCGAGCACACTAAACAAAAACCCAAAATCCCATACTTTTACACATCAATCAAAAAACGTCCGTCCTAAACATCTCTTTGAACAAAATAACCTGAGACATTCCCCGAATCTTTGTAGCATCTGTAAACCAACAGTTTTGACTGTATAACCTCAGTATGCAAGCAGAGTTAGTTGGAGACATCTATTTCCCTTCCTTCATCAACTTTAATAGGATAAAAAATGAATCGAGCTGTAGTACCAGAGCGATTGTGCTTCGCAACCACGTCCAAAAATCACTCGCTACAAAGTGCGAAGAGAGTGCCAAGCCAAGAACGACAAACTCATCGAATACTTGGCTTTAGTGAAGGAAATGATGAAAAAGTTCGTCTCACCAGAAGTGAGCACGTCCCGCGTGAACATAATACTCGGGCATATGTCCTGTCGAAGCTCGCGAGCACAAAGAAATAAGGCGGGAACAAGTATGTGATTCAAGAAGTGCTTCCACGTCCGAGCATCGAGAAACCCATCCCCGCGGCTGACGTGAGTGCCATTGGAGACGACCATTGCTGGATGACCCCGGTGTACAAGTACCTCACCACAGGAAAACTGCCTGACGACTCCAACAAAGTCAAAGTGGTGAGGCGACGTGCTTCCTCGTATGTGATTGTCAAGGACAAGTTATATTGACGCAGCTTCTCAATCCCCCTTCTCAGATGCGTCGAGGAGTCCAAGGTCCTCGGTATACTCCAAGAGATTCATGAGGGGATCAACGCGCAACACCTCGGCGGACGATCACTAGCCCGTAAAGCATTTCGAGCAGGGTACTACTGGCCCACCATGCAGCAGGGTACTACGGGGACATGCATCTGGCCTCGCCCAGTGAACTCAAAACGCTGTCGTCCCGTGGTTATTTTCCTGGTGGGGGATGGACATCCTCGGACCATTCATCATGGGATAGTACCAAAACAAGTACCTGATCATCGGCGTTGACTATTTCACCAAGTGGATCGAAGCCGAAGCCCTGGCCAAAATCACGGCCCACAACATACTACGTTTCTACAAAAGGAACATACTTGCCCAGTTCAGCGTGCCCCACGCAATTGTAACAGACAACGGGACACAGTTCACGGAGAAGAACTTTCAGGACTTCGTCACCAAGCTAGGCACGAAACAACACTTCACCTCGGTCGAGCACCCACAAATAAACGGCCAGGCTGAAGTTGCAAACAGGGTGATCCTACGAAGCATGAAACGGAGACTGGGCGACGCTAAGAAAAGGTGGGTCGAGGAGCTACACAACGCCCTCTGGGCCTACAGGACAACCCCTCACTCCACTACCGGGGAGACCCCTTTCTGACTGACCTATGGAACCGAGATGGTGTTCCCAGTGGAAATAAGGGAACCCTCGAGAAGGACTGAGTTTCCCCTCGACGAGTAGCTGAACAATGAGGCTCTCCAGGAGGAGCTCGACTCGGTCAAAGAGATAAGGTCGGGTGCATGCCTTTGCGAAGCCTCATTCAAGCAGAAAATAACTTCACGCCATAACAACAAAGTTATTAAACATGAATTTAAGGTAGTCACCTTCGTCCTTCGAAGGAACCAGAAGGATTCGCATAAAGGCAAGCTCATCGCAAACTGGGAGGGCCCCTACCGCGTCCGCGTGAAAACGGGAAAATGAGCCTACTACCTCAAAAATCTACACGGGGAGGAACTTGCTCGACCATTGAATACAGAAAAACTTAAATAGTACTATAGTTAAACACTGCCCGCGACCCATCCGCGTCGCGACCACGGGGGCGCACTAGGGTACAAGCGCGACTCCCCTCCTTGAGACAAGAAGACAAGGGCCCGCGTTGTGTGTGCGTGAGGAACCTTGATCCGACGGGGACACCTCAACCGAGCTCCACCGTCATCGTACCAGCTAGGCAGGGCACCCAGCTCGCGATGGGAAGCCCACGCCACGAAGCTAAGACCTCGACCAAGCTCTTAGCTTTGTCGAAGGTCGGAATATAGCTCCGACCACTCGACCAGTTCCCTACACTGTCAAGGTTCAACAAAGTCGAGCAAAGGCCCTAAAATACTTAGACAAAAACGAAACTTAGACAAAAACGAAACAGATATAACATACAAACATAACACACAAGAAAAGAAAAGACAATGCATTGAGTCGGGCACACGAACATTGTTCAAAGAGTACACAAAAATATCATAAGCCCCTGGCGTGCAGGCGGGGAAGAAATTAGTACATAATCACGGCACGAAGGCCGAACTACACAAAATTCAAAAGCGGTGCGCAGTACAAACAAACTAGACAAAAGAAAAACTAAGCATCTGCGTTCTCCTCAGGCTGCCTGTCCGCCCTGGTCTCATCATTCTCATCCTCCTTAGGCTCCGGTGGGACAATCCGACCTTCAACCACCTGATGGTAAGGTCGGGTCCCCTCGGTGATGAGCTCGACACCCGGATTCACAATCTGGAGCTGCTTCACAGCAAGAGCAAAGCCCACCTCGACAGCCCCAAGAACATCCTGCTCGGTCTACCTGGTCTTTGATATCAGTTCGGCTCGAGAAGTCAGCAACTTATCCTCATCGGTTTCATACTCAGCAGGTCTGGTAGCCTGCTCTAGCTTAGTAATTCTTGCCAGGAGAGTTTTCCTCTCCAAAGGGGCGTTCTTCAGCTTCTCCTCCATCTTTCCATGAAGCTCAACCTAGGCTTCATTCTGCTTCTTACACTCCGCGAGGTCGTTGCCCAACTTTTTCATCTCAACCTCAACTGATGAGAAGTCGTTCTGGAGTTTGGTCAGCTCAGCCGAGGGACAGGTATCATCGTTCAAGACTAGAGTTATGGCAAAGACCTTCATCATCGCGGCCATGTCCACCGGTAACATTTTTCTCCTCGAAACCCGATCAGCGCCCAAGATGGCCTGGGATTTGGATGCACTAACGGACGGGGAGTTGGCCCCTGATAAGAAGATAGGCCTCAGGTGGCAGGGCGGGAGCATGAACTTCTCGCTGGGAGGGCTCTCCGTGAGGTGGACATGCGTCAGTTCACTAGTTCGGTTCCTTTTCGGGGACCCCTAAGAATTTGGAGATTGGCTACACTGAGGGGAGCTGGAGGAGTCCCCTGATGTCGAGATGAGCCTTGCCCCTACTGTCGGATCTGATCAACCCATCCCTTTCCACCCTTCTTCGGGTCTCAGGCAGCAGCCAACTTCTTAACACATTTCTCCATGCTCGACATCTTGCCTGGAAAAGAAAATTAAGCACGTCAGTATACCAACGACGAATATACACCGAGGAGCCAAGTAAAGGAGGTGCTCGCCACCTAACAGCATGAGAGCGTCCTCGTCAGATGCTGTCTTGAGGAGGGCTCTCGTGTTAATCAACCGAGCCTCCTCTAAAATCTTCTCGTTGTCATCGCAGATAAATTTCCCCTCCGGAGTCACGAGCTGCGCAGGCATAAAACCAGAGACGAACGTGACTATCTCCTGGTAGGCCAGCCGGTCCTCCTCAACCAGCGTGACCGGGCTGAATATATAGCTATCTGTGCCTTTCTTGAAGTGCTCCTCCGTCCACTGTAGGGGGAACTTCTCCTCGAGGACTTCTACCCGCTGCCCATCTTTTTCTTTGAACACCCGGGTATACACTGTCTCTGCAGCCTTGAATGTGGCGGGCTTAACGACATAATACCGGGACTTAAAGTGGCGGACAGAGTCCATGTAAGCCCGGAAATGCCTGCTCGGTTGTTTGAAAGACACCCAACTGTGTCTTTTCTCAGTCGTCTGCCTCTGTAGGTGAAAAATACAGAAGAACAAGGGTATAGTAGCCCCAATGCCAAGGTACTGGCAGACGAGCTCGTATGCGCGTATGAAGGCGAGCGTGTTGGGGTGAAGTTGCGAAGGTGCCAGACGCAGCCAAGTGAACACCTCTCGCTGGAAACCGCTGAAGGGCAGGCGCCAACCCGCCTCGTCGAAGGTGAACTCGTACATAGGGAATCTCATCCCTTTGAATCTTGAACAGATATGGTGGTGTTCTTGAGGCTTATACACCAACCAGTTCTTCAAGGAACCCTCGCAGAGATTTTCGACGGTGGCGAAGGCATCCTCGGAGTTCGTAGCAAACAAGGACGGAACGCCCAGGGGCTCCTCGCTGGCCCAGTCTTCAGGCGTCTGCTCCCTAACACCAGTGGTCGGCGCCAACGGGGAGTCGGGCTCATCGTCGGTCTCTATGATTCCCTCGACCATTGTCGCCATTTTTACCGAAAAAGCAGAGGAAATTGGTGAATTCGATAGTCCAGATCAAATTCACCCTTCCACCGCAAATAAAGTGAACGGGTGAAGAAAGGATACGAGGAACTGCCCGCACTACAACATTTGTTGTCTATGGCAACACTTTTTTAGGTAACATGTAATAGTTGTTGCCTTAAATTCGTATAGGCAACAATTTACGGTTGTTGCCAAAAATATATTTGCAACCCTTGATAATTGTTGCCTAAAATACTTTTGGGGACGTTTTTGGAACGTCACTCTTTTATTTTTTTGGCAACGATTATTAATTGTGCCATTAACTGCTTTTGGGGACGATTTTAGAGCGTTAAAATATTATTTCTTTAGCAATGTTTTATAATTGTCCCCTAAAATACTTTTGGGAACATTTTTAGATTGTTACATTAGTTCTAATAAAAGGCTACATTTCTTCAATGTTACATAAAATTTTAGCATCATCAAATTTTTGGTGGCAATCTTCCCTCCAAAACTTATACACTAAAAAACAAATATTTTCCTCTAATCATTATTAAAAAAAATATATATTAAAAATCTTCTAACACATAATAAAATAATATATAACTATAATAATATATAACTATAAAATAGACATTTATCTAGAATAAAAAATTCAAAATAAAATCATACACATTCCAAAGAAAAAAGATTAAGTCAAATTGATTCTCACTCCTCTCAATCTCACGTTTTAGGATAAAAAGCAAAAAAAATTGAAAATAGAAAAAAGAAAAAAAAACTTAAAAGGAAAATGAAAGATTTTCCATCTTCGAACATCCAATAGTCGAATCTCCTCCTGAACAATGCCGCCTTCTACTCTCGCCAGTTGATTCTATTGGTGTTTACAGTTGATTCTCATTCCCGCCGTCCGCATCGTAACCGCTCAGTCCAACCCTGTTCGTCGCGCCGCTTTCGAGTCCATCGGCATCACCGTCCTTTCTTCCAACGACGAAGTATTCCATTTCATCTCTTTTACTCTTTATTACATTTTCGTTTTCAATTTCTCATTTTCTGATTATTTCTCTCTAGATCGTTCGTGCGAGTAACATCGTCGTTTTCTCGGTTAAACCTTAATTAGGTATTTCATCGATTTCAACGTTGTTTTGGAAAGAAACATCGTCGTTTTATTGACTAGCTTTGTTGTTGTTGTTGTTGCAGTGATGGAAGTTGTGTTGAAATTGAAGTCGCTTTTAACTAAGGACAAGTTTTTGGTTTCTGTTGCTGCTGGAATCAATTTGAAAGATCTTCAGGTAACAGAACCCTGCTATTTTTCTCCTTCATTTCTCCGTATAGAGTAGAATTCATTATTATTAAATCTACACAAGCTTGGGTTAATATGTTTATACAAGTTATATATTCTATTTATTGTATATAAGCTTAAATTGACAATGCTCAAACACTGACACCGAAAATAACACCGTCAAATGCACTGGTAGTAATGAGAAAATGTCCATGTCTAAGGGTCAGACAATACTTCAACTTGAAGTACCAATAATACATAGAAACCAAGTAAAAATCAAGCAAATTTGTTGAGAAATTACCTCTAGTGTCACCTTGTACATGTGGTCCATTATACGAGGTCTTCTTCCTGTATAGTCCATTGGATTATCAGTTTCAGCATGGATTAGATGATTGAAAAGTGAGATGAGGATGTTAGTATATATAAGTGGAAGTACTGTTTTGAAAAGGAAAGTGAAAAATAGGAGTAAGAGAAGGTAGAGTGGAGGGTGTAGCGAAAAAATCGTGAGTGTAAGCTATTGATTAACTTAACTCGAAAAGAAAGAGTCGCCACCGCACTTTTATTTTATCCAAAAAATGGAAAGGAAAAAGAGCGAACAAAACCAACATAAGCTCTACAACAAGAACAAGTGAAGAGAGACTGGGTAAGGGGGGTTGGTTATGCAATGAGAAGGTGTTAGCACCCAAAACGTCTATAGTACTCTATAGGAGCCCTTTGAAATATTTACGCTTTTGGTCTGAAAAGTTTGCTTGAAAAATGATTGAGGAGATGAGAAAAGAAATTATTTTTTTAGATTTTTGTGTTTGGAGAGACTTGTCGCCTCATGCCTACGTACCCACGATGTGCAATGTAGGATCAAAACCTCATAGTTCGTGGTACAAAGAATGAAATTTGTTTGTTTTGGTTGATTTTTAAGTGTAAAGACAAGTCGTCATTTCCAAGCGAATAATTCCGCTTAAAGAGATGAATCATGTCTAAACTTATGAAAAAGTTTTGAAAGAGAAAAAGTGCATAAGGCACAAAAAGAGTTTGATGAGTTTGGTGTTTTTTAAAGTCTTTTGAAAAAGGTGTCAATATGCTTATGCAGTTTAGCATTTGTTAAGAAATGAAAAGAAAAGAGTAAAGTCACTTGACAAAGTCAAGGTTTGTCTATGAAAGAGGTGATAGTTTGAAATCAAGAAAGTTTTGAAAAAGAGAGAGAGTTTGAAAATTGAAGAATGGGTGGAGAAGAAGTGACTATCCTAGAGCATAAAGTAAAAGCTAAGGATAAGAATAGCCTAACCACAAATGTAGTTGTTTTCACCATAAACCATGCAAAAACACAAGTCTTCGAAGTCTTCGAACCATAATTCCAAAGCAAAGGGAAAATGTCCTAGTTCTAAGTCCAAGGTTCCAAGAATTGCATTGGATGTCCAAGTTCTAAGTCCAAGGATTCAGGAATAGCATTGAAGTCCAAGGTCTAGGTGCAAAAATTCCATGTCCATTGCAAAGGATATTAACCATAGTCCAAGATTAGAAGCACAAGGTTTTTAGAGGTTTTGGCCTTTATTAATGTTTTTGGTCCAAGTGGACAAAGAGAAAAAGGTATAAGCATAAACATGTGTGAAACGGACAAAGGAAAAATTGCGGAAACATAAACATGTGTCCAACGGATAAAGGAAAAATATGCGGAAGCATAAACATGTGTCCAACGGACAAAGGAAAAATTGCATAAAAGTAAAAGAGGGATAGGGAGCGAGAAGGAATTGTAAAGAAGTTAGAAGTTAGTAATTAGTAATTAGTTGTTAGTGTAAGTGATCAATAATGATTGAATAGTGTACTTAGGTCAAGGTTAATGAAGACTTCTTGGAAGATTGATAGAATCAAAGCCTCTACAACAACAAGCTTCATAGATTTTGAACCTAATACAAAAGATCAATCAACATTGAGTTGTTTTTCGATAAGGGACATAATGTTGCGCTATGTTATGCAATCACCGAGTAATTTACGGAGTAATTACCCTACAATGAGGTCGGTCAATTGCTCTTTATGCTAATGCATGCTAGATGAACGATATGTAGATCGTCATCCGAAAGCAATACCGCACAAAAAGAAAAGAAAGTAACGATCTCGTCTTGATCAAGAATTCGACAAAGAAATTCTAATGATCCATAAGACTTTCATCGATCCAAAGAAAAGAGAAATAGATGAAGAGAAAGCCAAATTAAACCACAAAAATATGTGATCTAAGGCTAAGAACAAAGGAAAGGGAAGAAAATGGCAAAAAAACCAAAACAGTCCCAAAAACAAGCAAATTACACATTCTGGATGTTGGTTAATCGATTAACCAACTCACAGTGTAATTATGTTAATCGATTAACCAGTGTAAACTTCCAATATTTGCGCAAAAATAAGCTGTTAGTCGATTAACCTAATTGTGCTGGTTTTGGTTAATCGATTAACACTGTAAAAACAGCAGAAAATCAGTTTGAAAATTGCATAATCCTTGATAAATCCTTTATTCAAACACCTCATGATCAAGGATTCAATTGTGCACGAAATTTTGAGTAAAACAACAGCAAAAACCAGTAATCAAACACAAATTGCAAGATCCAAAGATCAAGCAAACAAGATCAACAAAGGATCTACATTGTGGAAGATGAATCAAGAACAACAATGGTGGAAAATGAGATTACCACTCCAAATCTGAAAATTGCTTCAAGTTACTCTAAGATCCAAACTCCAAACCCTTGATCTATGAGAATTGATGAAGAAAACAAGTTTGGATAAAGGTTTAGCTCAAAGTTGAAGAAGATTCAATGTGAATTCTTGTTAACTTTCAAAAGAAGAAATGTGAGCTTTGGTGAATTTGGTAGTTGGGGAGAGAAATTGCAAGAGGTTTGTTGGCTATCAAAAGCTTCAAGGGAAATTTTAGCAAGGTGAATTTGGCTCTCAAAAGCTTGAATGAAATTTTAACAAGGTGAATTTGGCTCTCAAAAGCTTGAAGAATGAATGAAATGAAGGCTCTATTTATAGAGTTTAGGTTTGGGAATTTTGGTGGCTTGGAGTTTGGTTTGGAAAAAAAATAGGCTTGGAAATTTGAATTTGGAGGGAAATTAGCAAAAGAGTGGTGATTAGTGGAGGTGTATGGTAGGAATTAATTAAGATGATGTAGGGAATTAAAATGGAAGTGATCTAGAATATTCCCATGATGAAAATGATGAAAATTGGAGCCAATTGCTGCAGAATTTGAATTTGCTGCCTTTTTTCCAAAAATTGCAAGTGTTAATCGATTAACCATTTCACAGTGCAATTAGGTTAATCGATTAACACCGTGAAAAAATGAGAAAATTGGCTTTTTGATATGTTGTCTTGGTTCTGGCTCGATTCTTTTGACTTGTCAAAGAAGGCATGGAAATAAACACATGAACCTTGGAGTCTCTTGAATAATGATCAATCCAAAACTTGAGAACTCTTGATCAGATGAATTTGAATTGTTCGCAGATCAACTTTGACTTTATCAGATGAAATTCATTCGAGCTAAGGGATTGATTTTGGTATCCTTGGCTCAAATTCTTCCTGAAAAAAGTTAGTAAAGGAAAAACAAGCATATTTTTGGATTTTTATTAGAGGTTAGTAAACATAAGCAAATAAAGGCAAATAAGAAAGACACAGATGCTCAGTGATCCCTGCAAGGTGTAAACCCAAAGAAGAAAGGGACAAGGGAACCAATCTGTGATCTTGTTTGTGGTATAAGATGCAAAATGTGATGTGAATGATATGTGGAATCTTAGGGGTCAAAAATTAGAGTCTTATAGCTGCCCCTATTTAAGTCTCTTCTATCGGGAGATATGAAGATACTTAAATACAAAAAGCTATATTTTTTTTGCCCTAAGATGCCACAAGATGATATGAATGCCAAGGACAATACACTCTGCGGGAAAACTCAAAACAAGGGATATAAGGTAAATTGAGATAGATGACGCGAAAAGACACGTCGAGGACACACAAGCTATTTCTGGAGATCTGTCAAGGTGACAAGAAGTATCCACCAATAGTTGGAAAGAGAGGGACAAGACCCTGGGAAGACAAGTAATGACATCCAAGAATGACATTGGATCAAAACTACGAACGAGACAAATGTATGCTCAAAAGATGTCCAAGAATGGCATTGGACAACAACAAGAAAGTTATGGTAAAAACAGCAGCGTCATCCAAGAATAGCATTAGATGGAGGTGAAAAATACTCTATTAGGGATAAGATATCCAAGAATGGCATTGGATGAAAGGAACTTCAACATTCAAGAATGGCATTGAATGGGGCAACAACAAACATCAGAGTCATCCAAGAATAGAATTGGATATAAACAAAATTCCATTCGAAACTTCATTGGGGACATCCAAGAATGCCATTGGATGGCAAGGTTAAACATCAGAGATATCCAAGAATAACATTGGACTTGGCTGGGGAAAAGGTATCAAAGAATAGCATTGGACAAAAGTAATCTCAACATCCAAGAATGGCATTGAATGAAGTGAGAAAAGTTCTGGAAAATATATCAAAAGTATCCAAGAATGGCATTGGATAACAAGAGTTCACGATATCCAAGACTGGTATTGAATAAAGTGAGCAGGGACCTTTATGAATGGCACTGAAAGGTAAAGGTAAATCACTACATTCAGGAATGGCACTGAATGGTAATGAGAAAGACATACAGGAATGGAACTGAATGCAAAGGAGAAAACTCATTCAGGAATGGCACTGAATGAACAGATAAAACCTTCAGGAATGACACTGAAAGATATCCAAGAAAAACTGTTGGGGATTACAGAAGAGAGAAAAGACTTCCAGGAATAGCACTGGGATAAACAAGAGGAACAAGATATCTAGGAATGGCATTGGAGATCAAAAGAGATAGACATCCAGAGATGGCACTGGAGTGAAAAAAAAACAAAGATCCAGGAATAACACTTGAATGAAAGAGGACAAACATCTAACAACAACAATAGATGCACAGGGAAACGACAATATCCAGGAATGGCACTGGAAAGAAAGGAGATAAATAGGACATCTAGGAATATCACTGGGTGAAAAGACAGGTAACTGTTTTAGTAGGTGCCAAGTAAGTTGGACTTTGACCACAAGGTAAGATGTTGAAAGCAACAAGACCTCGGAAAAAAGCATATGAGCGCGAAGCACACTTCGAGCTATGAAAGTATTTCTATGTATGATAGATGAATGATTTATGTATGCAATGCATATGACAGAGACAACCGAGGTAGACTCCTTTGTGAGGGAAGAATGGAACTCTGATTCCTCAACACAGGGAACACTGCCCACTCTGCTTGGAGAGAAAATGTTGAACACATCTCTGTCACACTTAAGAACTGTATCAGGCTGATGGTCTTTTGAGGAAAGACATCTTGAGGTTTCTTGAAGAAGACTGCCCCAGATTGATTGACTAAACTGATCATGGCTTCAGTTTGAGTGCTACAGGGGAAAAATTGATCATGGCTTCAATTCAGAGGATAAACTAATCATAGCTTCAACTTAACTATTGCTGGGGATGAACTGATCATGGCTTCAGTTCTTGAAATGACTATTGAGAAGGCTAAACTCAGTATGGGTCTTGAAAGAGATCTTCTGGTTAACCAATTCTGAGAATAACTTGCATTGAGCAACTAATCTTGAACTGATTCACAACAGGATCTAGAAGTAATGTGCCCCTGATAGGATCGGTGACCAAGTTTCTCAACTGTTTGAAATTTCTTGATGAGGAAAGTTTGCCTGCAAATAGGATTATTCAAACAAACATGGCAATTTTAATGCAAAGCTCAATGCAATTTTGAAATCAAAAAACATTATTGGAATGATATTATTGATGCAAAGCAAATGAATCACTTGTCAAAACATGGTGATTTAGACATACAAAGTGAAAGAGAAAGCAAAGGTATGACATTAAAGAAAATGATTGGCAAGAAACTTAGGAGTCAATTTACGCAACCTTGCTGTAGTATGCTTTCAAAAGAAACCTGGCTTCAATTAGGTCTTTTGAGGGTTGTAACGTGGTCTGGTTCACGGCTTTTGAAACAAAGGATATAGGCTCAAAGTTTATTTGTACCCAACCCATTCTTCGTGATGAACTCCAGTCCTATGCTCAGTTAATTCAAACTATGCATTCAAGTTCCAAGCGATTTGGGAATTGCAGCACTATTATGATGATGGCTCAAGGGTTTTTTGAGATGGCAGTCACTCTTTCTTACAACATTTTGTTGTTTTTGATGAGGACCTCAGTCAACTCGTTTTGTCTTTGAGGATTTTGGCAACCTCTTGATTGATCTTTTGTTATCCCTAAATTTTGCCTGAACTGTGTCATTTGAGCTTACAGTCAGCGGGATGCCCCATGTTTTGCCTAAGTCTCCTTCATAGGTTTTGACTTAGCGGGCTTTTCATTTGATTTTTTTACATCTCTTTTTTTTTTGAAAGATAGTGACTTCCTGGCTTAATGATTACGGTGAACCATCATTGGTTTTTTATTTGAAAGACATCTTCGACACTTCTTTGATGTGTGTGATGGAAAGCTTGTGATTGCAATGATTCTCTTGTGTTTAAATACACAGCCAAATTAACTAAGAACTACCCATCCCCAGGTTAATATTGTGGGTTTTTTCGTACAGAAAGAAACTCCAACTTCTAGTCTCAAAGGGGTTGACAAGGATTAACTTCCTTATTTCTCCAGTGTTTGGGAGTTGAAACAATGCTTGTACATCATCAGCCAAGTTTTAATTGAAAGCATACAGTTTAGTAATTTTAGGTATTTCGTTTTCATCATCCTCCCTCCAATCTTTGCATAAACAAAAGCTTGATAAAGAGAGTGAACAGGAGACATATTTTTGTTTTGTGAAAAAGAAAGCATAAAGATGCACACAGTGAATATAAATGAATTGAATCAAAGCATTGCAATGCTCATTTCATTGAAATTACCATGAAAGTACAAATAAAGTTTGAAGGCAAACAAACAATACAATCAAAGAAAAGTGCAAACAGAAAGAAACAAGGCCTAGTGACTAATCAGCAACGAGGATGAGCTGTCCTGTCTAAAACACTGGCTTTAGGAGATGATCCGTCTGAACTGACTCAAACTTCACTTGGCATGCTCTTGCAAAGGATTGTTGACAACATTGGGATTATTATCAACAAAGTCCAGAATCTTTAAGTTCACCAAATCTTGTACTCTAGCTTTCAATGCATAGCAACATTCCAAGTTATGACCTGCCCCACCTCGATGGAACTCACAGTGAAGATCAACCCTATAGCCGACTGGGAGAGGATTTGGAGGAGTAGGTAGATCCCTCGTTGTAATTAAACCTTTCTGAATAAGACATGGATACAACTCAGTGTATGACATCGGGATAGGATCAAAGTTAACCCTATTGCGATTCTGATTTTGTCTAACAGTCTGACGAGAAGCTTGAACTGGTTGAGCATTGATAACAGGAGCAATTGCAGCTACATATTGTTGTTGCCTCCGACGAGGTTTCCCTTCAACTGAAACAGCATGGGTATCGCCATCCTTTTTCTTTTGAAAATTCCTAGCATACTTTTTGGCACCACTAAAGGCTTCAGCATTGGAAATCTTTCCTTTCTTGATACCTTCTTCTAGTCTTTCTCCAATAGTGACTAGGTCAGCAAAACTAGATGATACACTGCCTATCATCTTTTCCCAAAATAGTGGCTGAAGAGTGTCCATGAACAATCAAGTCAATTCCTTTTCAGCCAAGGGTGGCTCTACTTGAGCAGCTAGCTCTCTCCGGCGCTGAGTGTACTCCTTAAAGGATTCTTTTTCTTTCTGAGACATATTTTGTAATTGGCGGCGATCAGGTGCCATGTCCAGATTGTACTTATACTGCTTTAAGAAAGCATCAGCCAAGTCTTTCCAGCTTTGGATACGGTTCTTCTCAAGTTCGATATACCATTTCAGTGAAGCCCCACTCAGGCTATCTTAGAAACAGTGAATAAGCAGTTTGTCATTTTTGGCATGGGCAACCATCTTGCGGTAGTACATCACCAAGTGGGTTATGGGACAGGTGTTCCCTTTGTATTTCTCAAAATCAGGAGTTTTGAATTTTGCAGGCATAACCAAGTCTGAAACCAAGCACATGTCCATTGCGACAACACTAAAGACATCGCTTCCTTTCATGGCTCTTATCCTTTTGTCTAGAGTTTGCCATTGCTCTCTGACTTATTCAATGTATCCAGGTTCTCCCTGACTTTCAGATTGCGGACCAGCAGCATGGTACACAAAAGGAGGATTCTCAGGAATAGCTTGAGCAACAGAATGCACAATAGGCTGAGGTTCAGTGAACAATGGGGCTGAAGATATTAGCAGTATAGATAGGACAAACACAGGAGTAGTTGCAAAGGGTGGTGAGTAATTCGGAGGTAACCCAAATTCAGGCCAAGTATAAGCTGGTTGCTGAGTTAGTGGAGGGTCAACAACAGCAGGTAAGATTTCAGAAGTCACAGTCCTCTGAGGTGGTTCCCCTCTAGCAATCAGAACTTGCATCATTTCTATGAGTTTGGTCATGCTGGCCTTCAACTCATCAATTTCCATTCTGACTTCGGCGTTGTGTTGTTCTTGGTTTTCCATTCTCAATCTGATAGCAACTCTAGTTCCGTAGTTGTGTTGAGGAAACAGCTTGACGGTGAACAAATAACTAAAGAAGGAGACAGTTGAAATGAGTTTGGAGACAAATGGGAAGAATGCATATGTATGCTCATGGATGCAAGAGTGCATGGATGCAACAACCACAAACATGATAACTCAAAGCACTCGGGTTCAACGGTATGAGTCACAAGCATGAAGCCAAGGTTAAGAACTAACCCACAAAAGGTGTGTATTAAGGTTTTTTCTTCATTGTACCTGCAGAAAACAACGGTTCTAACAGAGAGTGCCCGGGGTCCACAATCCACTATCAGACACACCAGCGCACCGATTTGCTCGGAGGTTGGTAGTTATCCTCAAGAGAATTTAACCTAAGTGTGGCATCTCGTAACAGCTAAGTCGGATTTGCATCCTCATAGCTTCCGCGCCACGGTCCTATTAAGGCTAAGATGTGTTAAGGGTTACTACGGTCCTCAGTGTTATAGGCTTCTATGGAAAAAGTAATGCCTTCAACGACCGCTCGATCGGCATTAATAATTCCAAAGAGGCAACCACCGAGTGAATGGATTCTCAAGTTCTGCTTTTTCGGGATTCGACTCCCTCAAAGCTCCCTTGACTATACCATCCTCCTATCTCAAAGTACACTTTGGTCCGGGTATAAGACCTATCTCGCACACACAGAGGAACTCCCAAACATAACAATCAAGTAACAAGCAAATCAGGCAAAAAGCAGTAAGTAAATCAAAGTAGGCAAAACCCCTCAAGGGAGGATCTCCCCAGCAGAGTCGCCACTTTTCTGTAGCGGCAAAATCGTGAGTGTAAGCTATTGATTAACTTAACTCGAAAAGCAAGAGTCGCCACCGCACTTTTATTTTATCCAAAAAATGGGAAAGGAAAAAGAGCGAACAAAACCAACACAAGCTCTACAACAAGAACAAGTGAAGAGAGACTCGGTAAGGGGGGTTGGTTACACAATGGGAAGGTGTTAGCACCCAAAACGTCTATAGTACTCTATAGGAGCCCTTTGAAATACTTACACTTTTGGTCTGAAAAAGTTTGCTTGAAAAGTGATTGAGGAGATGAGAAAAGAAATTGTTTTTTTTAGATTTTTTTGTTTGGAGAGACTTGTCGCCTCATGCCTACGTACCCACGATGTGCAATGTAGGATCAAAACCTCGTAGTTCGTGGTACAAAGAATGAAATTTGTTTGTTTCGGTTGATTTTTAAGTGTAAAGACAAGTCGTCATTTCCAAGCGAATAATTTCGCTTAAAGAGATGAATCATGTCAAAACTTATGAAAAAGTTTTGAAAGAGAAAGAGTGCATAAGGCACAAAAAGAGTTTGATGAGTTTGGTGTTTTTTAAAGTATTTTGAAAAAGGTGTCAATATGCTTATGTAGTTTAGCATTTGTTAAGAAATGAAAAGAAAAGAGTAAAGTCACTTGACAAAGTCAAGGTTTGTCTATGAAAGAGATGATAGTTTGAAATCAAGAAAGTTTTGAAAAAGAGAAAGAGTTTTGAAAATTGAAGAATGGGTGGAGAAGAAGTGACTATCCTAGAGCATAAAGTAAAAGCTAAGGATAAGAATAGCCTAACCACAAATGTAGTTGTTTTCACCATAAACCATGCAAAAATACAAGTCTTCGAAGTCTTCGAACCATAATTCCAAAGCAAAGGGAAAAGGTCCTAGTTCTAAGTCTAAGGTTCCAAGAATTGCATTGGATGTCCAAGTTCTAAGTCCAAGGATTCAAGAATAGCATTGAAGTCCAAGGTCTAGGTGTAAAAATTCCATGTCCATTGCAAAGGATAGTAACCATAGTCCAAGATTAGAAGCACAATTTTTTTAGAGGTTTTGGCCTTTATTAATGTTTTTGGTCCAAGCGGACAAAGAGAAAAAGGCATAAGCATAAACATGTGTCCAACGGACAAAGGAAAAATTGCGGAAACATAAACATGTGTCCAACGGACAAAGGAAAAATATGCGGAAGCATAAACATGTGTCCAACGGACAGAGGAAAAATTGTATAAAAGTAAAAGAGGGATAGGGAGCAAGAAGGAATTGTAAAGAAGTTAGAAGTCAATAATTAGTAATTAGTTGTTAGTGTAAGTGATCAATAATGATTGAATAGTGTACTTAGGTCAAGGTTAATGAAGACTTGTTAGAAGATTGATAGAATCAAAGCCTCTACAACAACAAGCTTCATAGATTTTGAACCTAATACAAAAGATTAATCAACATTGAGTTGTTTTCCGATAAGGGACATAATGTTGTGCTATGTTAAGCAATCGCCGAGTAATTTAAGGAGTAATTACCCTACAATGAGGCGGGTCAATAGCTCTTTGTGCTAATGCATGCTAGATGAACGATATGTAGATCGTCATCCGAAAGCAATACCGCACAAAGAGAAAAGAAAGTAACGATCCCGTCTTGATCAAGAATTCGACAACGAAATTCTAATGATCAATAAGACTTTCATCGATCCAAAGAAAAGAGAAATAGATGAAGAGAAAGCTAAATTAAACCACAAAAATATGTGATCTAAGGCTAAGAACAAAGGAAAGGGAAGAAAATAGCAAAAAAAAAACCAAAACAATCCCAAAAACAAGCAAATTACACATTCTGGATGCTGGTTAATCAATTAACCAACTCACAGTGTAATTATGTTAATCGATTAACCAATATAAAATTCCAATTTTTGCGCAAAAACAAGCTGTTAATCGATTAACCTAATTGTGCTGGTTTTGGTTAATCGATTAACACTGTAAAAATAGCAGAAAATCAGTTTGAAAATTGCATAATCCTTGATCAATCCTTTATTCAAACACCTCATGATCAAGGACTCAATTGTGCACGAAATTTTGAGTAAAACAGCAGCAAAAACCAGTAATCAAACACAAATTGCAAGATCCAAAGATCAAGCAAACAAGATCAACAAAGGATCTACATTGTGGAAGATGAATCAAGAACAACAATGGTGGAAAATGAGATTACCACTCCAAATCTGAAAATTGCTTCAAGTTACTCCAAGATCCAAACTCCAAAGCCTTGATCTATGAGAATTGATGAAGAAAACAAGTTTGGATAAAGGTTTAGCTCAAAGTTGAACAAGATTCAATGTAAATTCTTGTTAACTTTCAAAAGAAGAAATGTGAGCTTTGGTGAATTTGGTAGTTCGGGAGAGAAATTGTAAGAGGTTTGTTGGCTATCAAAAGCTTCAAGGGAAATTTTAGCAAGGTGAATTTGGCTCTCAAAAGCTTGAATGAAATTTTAGCAAGGTGAATTTGGCTCTCAAAAGCTTGAAGAATGAATGAAATGAAGGCTCTATTTATAGAGTTTAGGTTTGGGAATTTTGGTGGCTTGGAGTTTGGTTTGGAAAAAAAAAATAGGCTTGGAAATTTGAATTTGGAGGGAAATTAGCAAAAGAGTGGTGATTAGTGGAGGTGTATGGTAGGAATTAATTAAGATGATGTAGGGAATTAAAATGGAAGTGATCTAGAATATTCCCATGATGAAAATGATGAAAATTGGAGCCAATTGCTGTAGAATTTAAATTTGATGCCATTTTTCCAAAAATTGCAAGTGTTAATCGATTAACCATTTCACAGTGCAATTAGGTTAATCGATTAACACAGTGAAAAAATGAGAAAATTGGCTTTTTGATGTGCTGTCTTGGTTCTGGCTCGATTCTTTTGACTTGTCAAAGAAGGCATGGAAATAAACACATGAACCTTGGAGTCTCTTGAATAATGATCAATCCAAAACTTGAGAACTCTTGATCAGATGAATTTGAATTGTTCGCAGATCAACTTTGACTTTATCAGATGAAATTCATTCGAGCTAAGGGACTGATTTTGGTATCCTTGGCTCAAATTCTTCTTGAAAAAAGTTAGTAAAGTAAAAACAAGCATATTTTTGGATTTTGATTAGAGGTTAGTAAACTTAAGCAAATAAAGGTAAATAAGAAAGACACAGATGCTCAGTGATCCCTGCAAGGCGTAAACCCATAGAAGAAAGGGACAAGGGAACCAATGTGTGATCTTGTTTGTGGTATAAGATGCAAAATGTGATGTGAATGATATGTGGAATCTTAGGGGTTAAAAATTAGAGTCTTACAGCAGCCCCTATTTAAGTCTCTTCTATCGGGAGATATGAAGATACTTAAATACAAAATGCTATATTTTTTTTGCCCTAAGATGCCACAAGATGATATGAATGCAAAGGACAATACACTCTCCGGGAAAACTCAAAACAAGGGATATAAGGTAAATTGAGATAGATGACGCGAAAAGACACGCCGGGGAACACAAGCTATTTTTGGAGATCTGTCAAGGTGACAAGAAGTATTCATCAATAGTTGGAAAGAGATGAACAAGACCTGGGAAGACAAGTAATGACATCCAAGAATGGCATTGGATCGAAACTACGAACGAGACAAAAGTATGCTCAAAAGATATCCAAGAATGGCATTGGACAGCAACAAGAAAGTTCTGGTAAAAACAGCAGCGTCATCCAAGAATAGCATTGAATGGAGGTGAAAAACACTCTATTAGGGATAAGATATCCAAGAATGGCATTGGATGAAAGGAACTTCAACATTCAAGAATGGCATTGAATGGGGCAACAACAAACATCAGAGTCATCCAAGAATAGCATTGGATATAAAGAAAATTAAATTCGAAAACTTCATTGGGGACATCCAAGAATAGCATTGGATGGCAAGGTTAAACATCAGAGATATCCAAGAATAGCATTGGACTTGGCTGGGGAAAAGGTATCCAAGAATAGCACTGGAAAAAAGTAATCTCAACATCCAATAATGGCATTTAATGAAGTGAGAAAAGTTCTGGAAAATATATCAAAAGTATCCAAGAATGGCATTGGATAACAAGAGTTCACGATATCCAAGACTGGTATTGAATAAAGTGAGCAGGGACCTTCAGGAATGGCACTGAAAGGTAAAGGTAAATCACTACATTCAGGAATGGCACTGAATGGTAATGAGAAAGACATCCAAGAATAGCACTGAATGCAAAGGAGAAAACTCATTCAGGAATGGCACTGAATGAACAGATAAAACAATCAGGAATGGTACTGAAAGATATCCAAGCAAAACTGTTGGGGATTACAGAAGAGAGAAAAGACTTCCAGGAATAGCACTGGGATAAATAAGAGGAACAAGATATCCAGGAATGGCACTGGAGATCAAAAGAGACAGACATCCAGAGATGGCACTGGAGTGAAAGAAAAACAAAGATCCAGGAATAGCACTGGAATGAAAAAGAACAAATATCTAACAACAGCAATATATGCACAGGAAAACGACAATATCCATGAATGGAACAGGAAATAAAGGAGATAAACAAGACATCTAGGAATATCACTAGGTGTAAAGACAGGTAACTGTTTTAGTAGGTGCCAAGTAAGTTGGACTTTGACCACAAGGTAAGATGTTGAAAGCAACAAGACCTTGGAAAAAAGCATATGAGCGCGAAGCACACTTCGAGCTATGAAAGTCTTTCTATGTATCATAGATGAATGATTTATGTATGCAATGTATATGATAGAGACAACCAAGATAGACTCCTTTGTGAGGGAAGAATGGAACTCTGATTCCTCAACACAGGGAACACTGCCCACTCTGCTTGGAGAGAAAATGTTGAACACATCTCTGTCACACTTATGAACTGTATCAGGCTGATGGTCTTTTGAGGAAAGACATCTTGAGGTTTCTTGAAGAAGACTGCCCCAGATTGATTGACTAAACTGATCATGGCTTCAGTTTGAGTGCTACAGGGGAAAAATTGATCATGGCTTCAATTCAGAGGATAAACTGATCATAGCTTCAGCTTGACTATTGCTGGGGATGAACTGATCATGGCTTCAGTTCTTGAAATGACTGTTGAGAAGGCTAAACTCAGTATGGGTCTTGAAAGAGATCTTCTGGTTAACCAATTCTTAGAATAACTTGCATTGAGCAACTAATCTTGAACTTATTCACAACAGGATCTAGAAGTAATGTGCCCCTGATAGGATCACTGACCAAGTTTCTCAACTGTTTGAAATTTCTTGATGAGGAAAGTTTGCCTGCAAATAGGATTATTCAAACAAACATGGTAATTTTAATGCAAAGCTCAATGCAATTTTGAAATCAAAAAACATTTGTGGAATGATATTATTGATGCAAAGCAAATGAATCATTTATCAAAACATGGTGATTTAGACATACAAAGTGAAAGAGAAAACAAAGGTATGACATTAAAGTAAATGATTGTCAACAAACTTAGGAGTTAATTTACGCAACCTTGCTGTAGTATGCTTTTAAAAGAAACCTGGCTTCAATTAGGTCTTTTGAGGGTTGTAACGTGGTCTGGTTCACGGTTTTTGAAACAAAGGATATAGGCTCAAAGTTTAATTGTACCCAACCCATTCTTCGTGATGAACTCCAGTCCTATGCTCAGTTAATTCAAACTATGCATTCAAGTTCCAAGCGATATTGGAATTGCAACACTATTATGATGATGGCTCAAGGGTTTTTTGAGATGGCAGTCACTCTTTCTTACAACATTTTGTTGTTTTTGATGAGGACCTCAGTCAACTCGTTTTGTCTTTGAGGATTTTGGTAACCTCTTGATTGATCTTTTGTTATCCCTAACTTTTGCCTGAACTGTGTCATTTGAGCTTACAGTCAGCGGGATGCCCCAATTTTTGCCTAAGTCTCCTTCATAGGTTTTGACTTAGCGGGCTTTTCATTTGATTTTTTTCCATCTCTTCTCTTTTTTTTTGAAAGATAGTGACTGCCTGGCTTAATGATTATGGTGAACCATCATTGGTTTTTGATTTGAAAGACATCTTCGACACTTCTTTGATGTGTGTGATGGAAAGCTTGTGATTGCAATGATTCTCTTATGTTTAAATACACAGCCAAATTAACTGAGAACTACCCATCCCCGGGTTAAGATTGCGGGTTTTTTCGTACAGTAAGAAACTCCAACTTCTAGTCTCAAAGGGGTTGACAAGGATTAACTTCCTTATTTCTCCAGTGTTTGGGAGTTGAAACAATGCCTGTACATCATCAACTAAGTTTTAATTGAAAGCATACAGTTTAGCAATTTTAGGTATTTCGTTTGCATCATCCTCCCTCAAATCTTTGCATAAACAAAAGCTTGATAAAGAGAGTGAACAGGAGATATATTTTTGTTTTGTGAAAAAGAAAGCATAAAGATGCACACAGTGAATATAAATGAATTGAATCAAAACATTGCAATGCTCATTTCATTGAAATTACCATGAAAGTACAAATAAAGTTTGAAAGCAAACAAACAATACAATCAAAGAAAAGTGCAAACAGAAAGAAACAAGGCCTAGTGACTAACCAGCAACGAGGATGAGCTGTCCTGTCTGAAACACTGGCTTTAGGAGATGATCCGTCTGAACTGACTCAAACTTCACTTGGCATGCTCTTGCAAAGGATTGTTGACAACATTGGGATTATTATCAACAAAGTACAGAATCTTTAAGTTCACCAAATCTTGTACTCTAGCTTTCAATGCATAGCAGCCTTCCATGTTATGACCTGCCCCACCTCGATGGAACTCACAGTGAAGATCAACCATATAGCCGGCTGGGAGAGGATTTGGAGGAGGAGGTAGATCCCTCGTTGTAATCAAACCTTTCTGAATAAGGCATGGATACAACTCAGTGTATGACATCGGGATAGGATCAAAGTTAACCCTATTGCGATTCTGATTTTGTCTAACAGTCTGACGAGGAGCTTGAACTGGTTGAGCATTGACAACAGGAGCAACTGCAGCTACATATTGTTGTTGCCTCCGACGAGGTTTCCCTTCAACTGAAACATCATGGGTATTGCCATCCTTTTTCTTTTGAAAATTCCCAGCATACTTTTTGGCACCACTAAAGGCTTCAGCATTGGCAATCTTTCCTTTCTTGATACCTTCTTCTAGTCTTTCTCCAATAGTGACTAGGTCAGCAAAACCAGATGATACACTGCCTATCATCTTTTCCCAAAATAGTGGCTGAAGAGTGTCCATGAACAATCAAGTCAATTCCTTTTCAGTCAAGGGTGGCTCCACTTGAGCAGCTAGCTCTCTCCAGCGCTGAGCGTACTCCTTAAAGTATTCTTTTTCTTTCTGAGACATATTTTGCAATTGGCGGCGATCAGGTGCCATGTCCAGATTGTACTTATACTGCTTTAAGAAAGCATCAGCAAATTCTTTCCAGCTTTGGATGCGGTTCTTCTCAAGTCCGATATACCATTTCAGTGAAGCCCCACTCAGGCTGTCTTGGAAATAGTGAGTGAGCAGTTTGTCATTTTTGGCATGAGCAGCCATCTTGCGGCAGTACATCACCAAGTGGGTTCTAGGACAGGTGTGCCCTTTGTATTTCTCAAAATCAGGAGTTTTGAATTTTGCAGGCATAACCAAGTCTAAAACCAAGCACATGTCCATTGCGGCAGCACTAAAGACATCGCTTCCTTCCATGGCTCTTATCCTTTTGTCTAGAGTTTGCCATTGCTCTCTGACTTCTTCAATGTATCCAGGTTCTCCCTGACTTTCAGATTGTGGACCATCAGCATGGTACACAAAAGGAGGATTCTCAGAAATAGCTTGAGCAACAGAATGCACAACAGGCTGAGGTTCAGTGAACAATGGGGCTGAAGATACTGGCAGTACAGACGGGACAAACACAGGAGTAGTTGCAAAGGGTGGTGAGTAATTCGGAGGTAACCCAAATTCTGGCCAAGTAGAAGCTGGTTGCTGAGTCAGTGGAGGGTCAACAATAGCAGGTAAGATTTCAGAAGTCACAGTCCTCTGAGGTGGTTCCCCTCTAGCAATCAGAACTTGCATCATTTCTGTGAGTTTGGTCATGCTGGCCTTCAACTCATCAATTTCCATTATGACTTCGGCGTTGTGTTGTTCTTGGTTTTCCATTCTCAATCTGACAGAAGCTCTAGTTCCGTAGTTGTGTTGAGGAAATAGCTTGACGGTGAACAGATAACTGAAGAAGGAGACAATTGAAATGAGTTTCTGAGACAACTGGAAAGAATGCATATGTATGCTCACGGATGCAAGAGTGCATGGATGCAACAACCACAAACAAGATCACTCAAAGCACACGGGATCAACGGTCCGAGTCACAAGCATGAAGCCAAGGTTAAGAACCAACCCACAAAAGGTGTGTATTAAGGTTTTTTTTCATTGCACCTGCAGAAAATAGCGGTTCTAACAGAGAGTGCCCAGGGTCGACAATCCACTACCAGACACACCAGCGCACCGATTTGCTCGGAGGTTGGTAGTTATCCTCAAGAGAATCTAACCTAAGTGTGGCATCGCGTAATAGCTAAGTCGGATTTGCATCCTCATAGCTTCCGCGCCACGATCCTATAAAGGCTAAGATGGGTTAAGGGTTACGACGGTCCTCAGTGTTATAGGCTTCTATGGAAAAAGTAATGCCTTCAACGATCGCTTGATCGGCATCAGTAATTCCAAAGAGGCAACCACCGAGTGGATGGATTCTCAAGTTCTTCTTTTTCGAGATTCGACTCCCTCAAAGCTCCCTTGACTATACCATCCTCCTATCTCAAAGTACACTCTGGTCCGGGTATAGGACCTATCTCGCACACACAGAGGAACTCCAAAACATAACAATCAAGTAACAAGCAAATCAGGCAAAAAGCAGTAAGTAAATGAAAGTAGACTAAACCCCTCAAGGGAGGATCTCCCCAGCAGAGTCGCCACTTTTTTGTAGCGAAAAATCATGAGTGTAAGCTATTGATTAACTTAACTCGAAAAGCAAGAGTCGCCACCGCACTTTTATTTTATCCAAAAAATGGAAAGGAAAAAGAGCGAACAAAACCAACACAAGCTCTACAACAAGAACAAGTGAAGAGAGACTGCGTAAGGGGGGTTGGTTACACAATGGGAAGGTGTTAGCACCCAAAACGTCTATAGTAATTTATATGAGCCCTTTGAAATATTTACGCTTTTGGTCTGAAAAAGTTTGCTTGAAAAATGATTGAGGAGATGAGAAAAGAAATTGTTTTTTTTCGATTTTTGTGTTTGGAGAGACTTGTCGCCTCATGCCTACATACCCACGATGTGCAATGTAAGATCAAAACCTCGTAGTTCGTGGTACAAAGAATTAAATTTGTTTGTTTTGGTTGATTTTTAAGTGTAAAGACAAGTCGTCATTTCCAAGCGAATAATTCCGCTTAAAGAGATGAATCATGTCTAAACTTATGAAAAAGTTTTGAAAGAGAAAAAGTGCATAAGGCACAAAAAGAGTTTGATGAGTTTGGTGTTTTTTAAAGTCTTTTGAAAAAGGTGTCAATATGCTTATGTAGTTTAGCATTTGTTATGAAATGAAAAGAAAAGAGTAAAGTCACTTGACAAAGTCAAGGTTTGTCTATGAAAGAGGTGATAGTTTGAAATCAAGAAACTTTTGAAAAAGAGAGAGAGTTTTGAAAATTGAAAAATGGGTGGAGAAGAAGTGACTATCCTAGAGCTTAAAGTAAAAGCTAAGGATAAGAATAGCCTAACCACAAATGTAGTTGTTTTCACCATAAACCATGCAAAAACACAAGTCTTCAAAGTCTTCGAACCATAATTCCAAAGCAAAGGGAAAAGGTCCTAGTTCTAAGTCCAAGGTTCCAAGAATTGCATTGGATGTCCAAGTTCTAAGTCCAAGGATTCAAGAATAGCATTGAATTCCAAGGTCTAGGGGCAAAAATTCCATGTCCATTGCAAAGGATAGTAACCATAGTCCAAGATTAGAAGCACAAGTTTTTTAGAGGTTTTGGCCTTTATTAATGTTTTTGGTCCAAGTGGACAAAGAGAAAAAGGCATAAGCATAAACATGTGTCCAACGGACGAAGGAAAAATTGCGGAAACATAAGCATGTGTCCAACGGACAAAGGAAAAATATGCGGAAGCATAAACATATGTCCAACGGACAAAGAAAAAATTGCATAAAAGTAAAAGAGGGATATGGAGTGAGAAGGAATTGTAAAGAAGTTAGAACTTAGTAATTAGTAATTAGTTGTTAGTGTAAGTGATCAATAATGATTGAATAGTGTGCTTAGGTCAAGGTTAATGAAGACTTGTTAGAAGATTGATAGAATCAAAGCCTCTACAACAACAAGCTTCATAGATTTTGAACCTAATACAAAAGATCAATCAACATTGAGTTGTTTTCCGATAAGGGACATAATGTTGTGCTATGTTAAGCAATCACCGAGTAATTTACGGAGTAATTACCCTATAATGAGGCCGATCAATAGCTCTTTGTGCTAATGCATGCTAGATGAACGATATGTAGATCGTCATCCGAAAGCAATACCGCACAAAGAGAAAAGAAAGTAACGATCCCGTCTTGATCAAGAATTCGACAACGAAATTCTAATGATCAATAAGACTTTCATCGATCCAAAGAAAAGAGAAATAGATGAAGAGAAAGCCAAATTAAACCACAAAAATATGTGATCTAAGGCTAAGAACAAAGGAAAGGGAAGAAAATAGCAAAAAAACTAAAACAGTCCCAAAAACAAGCAAATTACACATTCTGGATGCTGGTTAATCGATTAACCAACTCACAGTGTAATTATGTTAATCGATTAACCAGTGTAAACTTCCAATTTTTGCGTAAAAACAAGCTGTTAATCGATTAACCTAATTGTGCTGGTTTTGGTTAATCGATTAACACTGTAAAAACAGCAGAAAATCAGTTTGAAAATTGCATAATCCTTGATCAATCCTTTATTCAAACACCTCATGATCAAGGATTCAATTGTGCACGAAATTTTGAGTAAAACAGCAGCAAAAACCAGTAATCAAACACAAATTGTAAGATCCAAAGATCAAACAAACAAGATCAACAAAGGATCTACATTGTGGAAGATGAATCAAGAACAACAATGGTGGAAAATGAGATTACCACTCCAAATCAGAAAGTTGCTTCAAGTTACTCCAAGGTTCAAACTCCAAAGCCTTGATCTATGAGAATTGATGAAGAAAACAAGTTTGGATGAACGTTTAGCTCAAAGTTGAACAAGATTCAATGTGAATTCTTGTAAACTTTCAAAAGAAGAAATGTGAGCTTTGGTGAATTTGGTAGTTAGGGAGAGAAATTGCAAGAGGTTTGTTGGCTATCAAAAGCTTCAAGGGAAATTTTAGCAAGGTGAATTTGGCTCTCAAAAGCTTGAATGAAATTTTAGCAAGGTGAATTTGGCTCTCCAAAGCTTGAAGAATGAATGAAATGAATGCTCTATTTATAGAGTTTAGGCTTGGGAATTTTGGTGACTTGGAGTTTGGTTTGGAGACAAAATAGGCTTGGAAATTTGAATTTGGAGGGAAATTAGCAAATGAGTGGTGATTAGTGGAGGTGTATGGTAGGAATTAATTAAGATGATGTCGGGAATTAAAATGGAAGTGATCTAGAATATTCCCATGATGAAAATGATGAAAATTGGAGTCAATTGCTGCAGAATTTGAATTTGTTGCCATTTTCCAAAAATTGCAAGTGTTAATCGATTAACCATTTCACAGTGCAATTAGGTTAATCGATTAACATAGTGAAAAAATGAGAAAATTGGCTTTTTGATGTGCTGTCTTGGTTCTGGCTCGATTCTTTTGACTTGTCAAAGAAGGCATGGAAATAAACACATGAACCTTGGAGTCTCTTGAATAATGATCAATCCAAAACTTGAGAACTCTTGATCAGATGAATTTGAATTGTTCGCAGATCAACTTTGACTTTATCAGATGAAATTCATTCGAGCTAAGGGACTGCTTTTGGTATCCTTGGCTCAAATTCTTCCTGAAAAAAGTTAGTAAAAGAAAAACAAGCATATTTTTGGATTTTGATTAGAGGTTAGTAAACATAAGCAAATAAAGGCAAATAAGAAAGACACAGATGCTCAGTGATCCCTGCAAGGCGTAAACCCAAAGAAGAATGGGACAAGGGGACCAATGTGTGATCTTCTTTGTGGTATAAGATGCAAAATGTGATGTGAATGATATGTGGAATCTTAGGGGTAAAAAATTAGAGTCTTACAGAGGGGTATAGTTGAAGTCAAATAATGTGGGAGTTTTCAGCTAGAACAGGCGTTGATATTTTATTACTCCAGTTATGAATGTTTGGCTACCTTGAATACTAATAACCAAAATCATGGGTTTGTTGTGCCACTTGCAGCCAGGTATGGATGAATCTTTCATAGATAAAATAAACATCAATATAAGTGATAGCCCTTTTTACTTTTTATACTTATATATGGACCAAAATTAAGAGATACTGAAACTTTCAAGAAACTCTAATCCTGAAACTTGAATCTAACTCTATGAAAATAATGTCTACAAGTGGAAAATAGATAAATTAGTTAATCCTAATTTGTGAAATGGTAAAAAGAAAGATACAACTTACATGATTAGCTAAAATTGGTTTGTCTTCACATGCCAAAGGGAATAGCTGCCAAAGAATGAAACTCACCTTTAAAACTTCTTCCAATATGTTCGGGTGTAATTAAGAGAATCTATAACACACATGCCAATATATATAATAATCCATATATTGTTGGTCTCATGGTCTAAAGAATGATAAGATAAGATTGTAACCATTAATCACCATCCTCTAAAGAAGATATATGTTATAAAGACTTAAGGTAAGAAGTATATTACATCTTAAAAATTTTATATCTACATATAGTTATGTGTTTGTTTTGATCTTACTTCTTCTTTTGCTATCATCTCATTAGAGGGGACGTATATTGAGATAAATTACTTTCTATCATAATTCTGTTATAATAATTATGTCATAATAATTCTGTCATAATAATTCTGTATAATAATTAAGTTATGATAACCCATATATTGTTAGTCTCATGGTCTAAAGAACTATAAGGTAAGATTGCAACCATTAATCACCATCCTCTAAAGTTCTTCAAAATTCCAAAATAATAATTCTGTTATAATAACCCATATATTGTTGGTCTCATGGTCTAAAGAATGATAAGATAAGATTGTAACCCTTAATACAAGAATTTGATTTCAATTTCTCATATTATTTAGCATGAAAAAAAAATCACCCTTTTATTTTTCTCCTCTCCTCGTTCTTGTATAGGTGGAAAGGATATAAAATGACATGAAATTCTTCTATTACAATGGTGATGTAGCGTTTTTGGTGCCTTCTTGATTTTCCATTTATATGTTGCTCATTTTATATATCTTGGGTGACATTAGCTTGATGTAATTTTGTACCTTATATCGTGTAACATTATTAGTGTTTTTTTTAATTTTTCTTTTTTATTTTAGTACCAGCATATATAACCCAAGTCAGCTATTTTCTGTATAGCAATATTTGCCACAAGCCAACATAAAAATTTATGTATATCAAAGTACTCTTATTTCTCAAGTTCACTTCGTTATTTCTTGTGCGCATCTTAGTGGATTCGTATTTGTTAATATAAGTGAGCAAACTGCAGACTATCTCTTCAGTTCATTTTGTTTGTAGAACGGCATATTGCTAAAATTGGTACATATTAGTGACAATGATAGAGTACCAATATTTGTTTATTGAATTCATCCTGTTTTTGTGATCTTGAGAGTGGATATTAATATCTTCTTTGTTTGATTTTCGGTTGGTGTTCCTTTGTAGATATAACACATGCCAATATATATAATAACCCATATATTGTTGGTCTCATGGTCTAACGAATGATAAGATAAGATTGTAACCATTAATCGCCATCCTCTAAAGAAGGTATATGTTATAAAGACTTAAGGTAAAAAAGTATATTACATCTAAAAAAATTTATATCTACATATAGTTATGTGTTTGTTTTGATCTTACTTCTTCTTTTGCTATCATCTCATTAGAGGTGACATATATTGAGATAAATTGCTTTCTGTCATAATTCTGTTATAATAATTATGTCATGTGAGATTTGGATCGAACTCTAGTTTTAAGCATGAGGTCGAAGTCCGTTCGCATGCTGCTGTCGAAGTGTTATACTGTCAAAATTATACATGTTGTAGTCGAAGGTTGTTCTAACATGTATTAGTTAATATTGCTAGGGTTGTTAGCATATTGAATTAGGCCCTGTGTTAAGGATCCAATTGTTTAAGTTAGCTTGTACCCTAAGTTAACTTGTAATGGGTATTTTGTTAAAAGCCCATTAGTTTAATGTGCTAGGTTTTATTATAAATAGCATGCTAGTCTCTCATTCTAGATTGTGACAAAACCTAATTAGGGTGAGAGTGGTTAGTTTGTTATTCTTGTATACTTGTAATCCTTGTTTTAAGGAGAAAGGAAAGAATAACAGTTTTATAACCAATCCTTGTTGTTTTTACTCTTGTTTTTCCCGTTAACCCTAACCCTTGTGTGTTTCTTGCCTATAAAGAAACCGTAAATATTTTGTTTCAAGGCATCCTTATTCACAACAAATTGGTGCGGTGAGCGTGGAAAAGATACCTTCAACAAAGTATGAGATCGAGAAGTTCACCGGAGTGAACGACTTCGGTCTGTGGCGCTTGAAGATGAAAGCCCTACTGGTTCAGCAGGGTTGTTTGGAAGCGTTGAAGGGAATGGCAGCCATGGATGCTGCGTTAACGGAAAAAGAAAAGACTACCATGATCGAGAAAGCACACAACGCAATATTGTTGAGCCTTGGTGATAAGGTTCTTCGACAGGTATCAAAGGAGACGACGGCATCAGGGCTATGGGTGAAGCTTGAAAGCTTATACATGACCAAATCTTTGGTGAATCGACTCTACCTGAAACAAGCCTTGTATTCGTTCAAGATGAGTGAAGACAAAGCTTTGGCTGAGCAGTTGGATATGTTCAACAAGCTGATTCTTGATCTTGAAAATATCGATGTAAAGATCGATGACGAAGATCAAACACTATTGTTATTGTGCGCTTTGCCTAGAACACATGCTCACTTCAAAGAAACTCTCTTGTATGGAAGGGAGTCCCTGACCTTTGAAGAAGTTCAACCAGCCTTGTACTCTAAGGACCTGAACGAACGAAAGGAGCATAAACCTTCGACGGTTGGTGAAGGTTTGACAGCTAAGGGAAAATTCTTGCGAAAGGATGGTAGGTTCGACAAGAAGAAAGGTAAAAGTCAGCAGAAGTCTTCTAGTGGCGAAACATCTGGTTTTCGATGTTATCACTGTAAGAAAGAGGGTCACACAAGAAAGGTGTGCCCTGAACGCCTGAAAGATCATGGAGGTAAGGATAATGGCAACGCAGCCATTGTTCAAGATGACTTCGACTCATCTGATGTTCTTGTTTCAAGCGGCGACTCAAGAAAAGAGTGGATTATGGATTCAGGATGCACTTGGCACATGACTCCAAACAGAGAATTGTTCGAAGAGCTATGTGATCAAGATGGTGGATCGGTGCTGCTGGGAAACAACAAATCCTGCAAAATTGCAGGTATTGGATCTGTGAGATTCAAGCTCCATGATGAGTTAATAAGGTTATTGACTGAAGTCAGGTATGTACCTGACTTAAAGAGAAATTTAATTTCTCTTGGTGAATTCAACAGGAAGGGATACGTTTTCCAAGGAGAGAAAAGTATCCTAAGAGTCATGAAGGGGTCGAAGGAAGTCTTGAGAGGCGTGAAGAAACAAGGCTTGTATACCCTTGAGGCTGAGGTTGTAAGTGGTTCGACAAATACTGTATCCACGAAACCTGTGTCGAAGACGTATTTATGGCACATGAGATTGGGCCATGTCAGCGAAAGAGGCCTGGTCGAAATGGGGAAGCAGAACCTGCTAGGTGGTGACGAAGTCGAAAAGTTGGAGTTTTGTGAATCTTGTGTATTTGGTAAATCCTGTAGGGAGAAGTTCAACAAAGGCAAGCAAAGAACACATGGATCCCTTGATTACATTCATGCTGATCTTTGGGGGCCTGCAAGGAATCCTTCACACTCTTGTGCAAGGTATTTTCTATCCATTGTTGATGACTATTCCAGAAAGCTATGGGTATTCATTCAGAAGACGAAGGATGAAACTTTTGAGAACTTCAAAAGTTGGAAGATTCTGGTCGAAACTCAAACTGGCAGAAAGGTTAAAAGGTTAAGAACCGACAATGGCCTTGATTTCTGCAACAAAGCGTTCGACAGTTACTGTGTTGAGTCTGGGATTGCAAGGCATAAGACTATAGCAGGTACTCCTCAACAAAATGGCTTAGCTGAGAGATTCAATCGAACAATCCTTGAAAGGGTTAGATGTATGTTAGTTAGTGCTGGATTGAAGAAGGTGTTTTGGGCTGAAGCTGTTTCGACAGCTGCATATCTGATAAATAGATGTCCTTCGACTGCATTAGATATGAAGACACCTGAAGAAGTTTGGTCGGGAAATCCACCTAGTCTCGACAGACTGAGAGTATTTGGCTGTGTGGCCTATGCTCACATTAGGCAAGACAAGGTCGAACCTAGAGCTCTGAAGTGCATGTTCATGGGATACCCTGAAGGAGTCAAAGCTTATAGACAATGGTGCCTAGAGCCAGGTCACAGGAGGTGTATCACCAGTCGAGATGTAGTTTTCAATGAAGCTGAGATGGCTTTCAAGAAAATTGATGTTGCTGACGAAGTGCTGGAACAGGGAGAGATTCCTATTGAGGTGGAGCATGTTGATGCTGAAGTGCGTACCCCAGATGAAGTCGAAGACGAAACAGAAGATCTTGTCGAAGATGAGGAAACTGATAATGACTACTTGTTAGCAAGAGACAGGTCGAGAAGAGTTATTAAGCCACCTCAGAGACTTGGGTATGCAGATCTTATAGCTTATGCCTTAATCTCTGCAAGTGAGGTTCTCGACAAAGAACCTAGAGACTATAAGGAAGTTATGAGGAGTCGAAAGAAGACTGAATGGCTAAAAGCCATGGATGATGAGATGAAATATCTTCATGACAACGACACATGGGAACTGATCAAGAAACCTGCTGGAGCCAGGTTAGTCAGCTATAAATGGATTTTCAAAGTCAAGGAAGGAATCGAAGGAGTGGCGTCGAAAAGATACAAGGCAAGTTTGGTTGCTAGGGGGTTCACTCAGAAAGAAGGTGTCGATTTCAATGATGTGTTCTCGCCTGTTGTAAAGCATAGATCCATTCGAATGTTGTTAGCCATGGTGGCACAGTTCGATCTTGAACTGGAACAGATGGATGCGAAGACTGCATTCTTGTATGGTGATCTAGATGAAATAATCCTGATGAGGCAACCTGAAGGGTATGTCGAAAAGGGGAAGGAAGATTATGTGTGCAAGCTGAAGAGATCTTTATATGGACTGAAACAATCTCCTCGACAGTGGATTAGGAGATTCGACAAGTTCATGGCACGCATAAGTTTCATCAGAAGTCAGTTCGACCACTGTGTTTACTTTAGATTTCGACCTGGTAATTCATTTGTTATTTTGTTGCTTTATGTGGATGATATTCTAATAGCAAGCAACAATGTCGAAGAGGTAAGGAGGGTGAAGGCTGAACTTAGTAAGGAGTTCGAAATGAAGGATCTGGGAGCTGCGTCCAGGATTCTTGGGATTGACATCCGAAGAGATAGAAAGCAGTCGAAATTATGCTTATCTCAAGAGGCATACCTACGGAAGATTCTCGAAAAGTATGGTATGTCAAATTCAAAGCCTGTTGTAACTCCGACAAACCCTCAACTCAAGCTGAGTATAGATCAGTGTCCCAGTACTGATGTCGAAAGAACTTATATGAATAGCATTCCATATGCTAATATTGTTGGTTCTTTAATGTATGCTATGGTCTGTACTAGACCCGACATAGCATATGCAGTAAGTCTTGTAAGCAGGTACATGGTGAATCCTGGAAAGGCTCACTGGCAAGCATTGAAGTGGATTTTAAGGTACATAAATGGGTCTCTGAATAGAGTCCTAATTTATGGTAGAGCCTTGGGTGATGATAGTAAAACAGCAGTCGAAGGATATGTCGACTCTGATTATGCAGGTTGTATGGATACCAGAAAATCTATTTCTGGATATGTGTTCACTATGTTTGGGACAACAATTAGTTGGAAAGCAACACTTTAGAAGGTGGTTGCCTTATCAACCACTGAAGCGGAATATATTGCCTTAACTGAAGCTGTGAAAGAAGCAGTATGGCTTGAAGGTTTTGCAAAGGAGCTGAAACTTCAAGGTCCAGTTATCACTGTTAAATGTGATAGTCAAAGTGCAATACACCTGTCGAAGAACTCAGCCTATCATGAGCGAACCAAGCACATTGATGTGAGGCTGCATTTTGTCAGAGGGGTAATCGAGCGTGGAGAAGTCCAAGTGCTGAAGGTTTCGACAGATCATAATGCTGCTGATATGATCACCAAGACGTTGCCAAGTTGCAAGTTTTTCCATTGTATGCAGTTGATAAAGCTGCATGAAGAAAGCTAGTCTGTTTCCTCGATGGTAGAGTTAGATCCAAGGTGGAGATTTGTGATATTTGGATCGAACTCTAGTTTTAAGCATGAGGTCGAAGTCCGTTCGCATGCTGCTGTCGAAGTGTTATACTGTCAAAATTATACATGTTGTAGTCGAAGGTTGTTTTAACATGTATTAGTTAATATTGCTAGGGTTGTTAGCATATTGAATTGGGCCTTGTGTTAAGGATCCAATTGTTTAAGTTAGCTTGTACCCTAAGTTAACTTGTAATGGGTATTTTGTTCAAAGCCCATTAGTTTAGTGTGCTAGGTTTTATTATAAATAGCATGCTAGTCTCTCATTCTAGAGTGTGACAAAACCTAATTAGGGTGAGAGTGGTTAGTTTGTTATTCTTGTATACTTGTAATCCTTGTTTTAAGGAGAAAGGAAAGAATAACAGTTTTATATCCAATCCTTGTTGTTTTTACTCTTGTTTTTCCCGTTAACCCTAACCCTTGTGTGTTTCTTGCCTATAAAGAAACCGTAAATATTTTGTTTCAAGGCATCCTTATTCACAACATGTCATAATAATTCTGTCATAATAATTCTGTCATAATAATTCTGTCATAATAATTAAGTTATAATAACCCATATATTGTTGGTCTCATGGTTGGTGTTTGATGTGCCTCTATTTGCCGCTTTGTATGTGTACTAAGACACCTCCTCAACAAGGCAATTTACTATCCTAGGTGGGACCTTATATGGCTATTTAATTGTCATTCTTTGTGGACCTCTAGAAAGGACTCTTGGCCACATGAGTTTTAATTCTAACTCTTATTTTTGTGACTAATCGTCAGAATTAACTTGTTCTAAAGGTATTATACTTCTCACCTACCTTAGGCTCCATTTTCAAGGTTCAATTTTTGTGTTAAGGTAGTAAATAGGACTATAACAAGGACTTTCCAAATACATAGTATAATAATTATTAAAATTATAGGTTTGGTGACAATGTTTAATTCAAAGGAAGCATAAAGTCAACTAAACTTGACTCAGTTTATAAGCATTAGTTTATTTACTTGTTAGAGTTGTCAACATATATAATATTTCAAGTCATAATAGTTTTTACTCAACACTTTTTTTTATGATATTTTTTCTAAACACCTTTAGTTAACAATATTTTTTTATGATATGGTCATGATGAACACCTCTATTATGTTTTGAAGTACCCTTATAGGCTTATAGTAATATATAATTTATTTCATTTTAGAAAACCAAACATGATAAAGAAGGATTGGGTGGAGTTGCCTCCACACAGTCAAGGTTATAAGGATGATGTCAATTACTTTTTGGATTTTGCATTTACCAAAGGAAAGGTTGAAGAAGAAGAGATTTTGTGTCCTTGTGCTGTATGTTGCAATGATAGTTGGGAAGTAAGAGATGTAGTGTATGACCATTTATGTAGCAAAGGATTTGTAAAGGGATACACTGAATGGATTTATCATGGTGAAGATGAAAGTCTTATGGATCTTGATGGTGATAGTGATAATGAAACATCATCTCATGATGATATCGATGGCTTGTTATTTGAGACATTTAAGGATGTGGCTGAAGGAGGTGGAGTACATGAAGGGCTAAATGAAGATGCAAAGAAATTTTATAAACTAGTTGATGATGCAAATCAAGAGTTGTATCCTGGTTGTGAAAAGTTTTCCTCGTTGTCATTCACTATTCGAATTTATTTGTTGAAATGTCTCCATGGATAGAGCAATGCATCGTTCTGTAACGCCCACATATACATACATGCATCAAATCATATATTATACATGAATTTCACCTTTGGTACTGAAATATACAATAAGTCCCTAGTAAACACATTATACATATACATGCCCAAAAAGCCTAATACAAAAAAACTACGGCATAGTATATCTACAAGATGTTTCAAAAGACAAAACACTAAGTGTAACGCCCCAATTTGTTTAATTCTATTTATTTATTTCATTTATTTGAATTTTGTGAAATGTGTGAATCTATTGTATTTTACCTGCTAATTGGTTAATTTCTCAGATAAATCAAATATTTGCATTAAATTATTATTTCTTTTCAATTTTTATTTCCCGAAATATATTTCATCGGTATGTTTATGTTTTATCGCGCTTTGAGAGCGTTTGCGAGATATTTGGGAGTAGGGGTATTTTGGTTTTTTCGTGGGGTAGATATTTTCATAAAAAGAAAGAAAAGAGAGAAAAGATAGTAAGGAAGAGAAAGAAGAAAGAAAAGAAAAGAGAAGAGAAGAGAAAAGAGAGGAAAGAAAAGGGAGAAGAGGAAAAGTGGAAAAATCGAAGATAACTCCGTTTCAAGCGCGATTAATCGGGTAAGGGTGAGAAGTTTCAATTATATCATGCTTGTATATGTATATGTATGTGTCGTTTGAATGTTTGGGTGAAAAATATATGTTTTTCTATTTGGTTGAAATTGTGAGTAATTTGTAGAAATCGATGTTTTCACGGATGAATTGATGAAATGTATGCCTAAACGTGTTCTAACATGTTGTTTTGGGTCATTGGGGGTAATACTATCATGTGGGTTGAAGATTTGGATCATTTTTGGGTCCCAAATACGTTTTGGAGAAATTCTGGTTCGTCTAGATTCGCCAGGCGAGTTGGTGGCGAGTCCGTTTCGCCAGGGATTTGCCCGGCGAATTTGCCTGGGACAGCAAAAACAGTATTTTCGTATTTTAGCCATAACTTTTGAACCGTAAGTCCGTTTTGGTCCCCGTTCGAAGAGTTGGAAAGCTAATGAAATATTCTTTCTATTAAAAATGGGTTGGAGGCCAGTAGATGATTTATTTAAGTTGTGGTTTTGAAAAAGTGTTGGTTTGTCGGATTTTTACCGTCGTATTGGTGTCCGAATGAGGTGTTATCATGCTATATGCTTTTGATATGTAACGTATAGCTGGTGTGCTGTTATATGGCGTGAATATATGTGATGAAATGTTGTGCATGATTGATACGCATTGGTGACGGATGTATGATATTTGAATGATGTTGTTATGTAGACTTTTGTCGTTGTCATTGTGTGTAATTGATGTGTATCATGCAATGTGTTGTTGATATGGATATTGTATGACTTGTGTGCTGTTGTGAAATGAAAATGCACGTGATACATGTTGTGATGATGATTTGTGGCCTAAGGGCAGGAAAATACAATGTGTGGTAATTGTTGATATATGCATGATTATGGATGTGTATGTGTGTGCATTTTAAATGCCATGAGTCATTGTATGCCAAGCATCATGATATTCATTCTTGTGACGTCCTGAGTGACGGATTGGTTCCAGAGGGAATCTGCTATAACATCGTGTGCCCATGTGGGGACCTAAAGCGATGGTTATGAACGATCGTGTGCCCATGTGGGGACCTAAAGCGATCGGATTGTGTGCCCATGTGGGGACCTAAAGCGATTGGATTGTGTGCCCATGTGGGGACCTAAAGTAATCCATAAACGTCGTGTGCCCATGTGGGGACCTAAAGCGACGGGTGAACATCGTATGCCCGACGGGGTGTTACTTGAGCGACCCTCAGTAACGAGCGATGGTTCCAATAGTTCCTGAGTGAACTGGTTTTGAGAAATGTTGGAAGTCGGTACCGCATGGCATGTGCATAGAGTCGTTGTGTCGGTCTCTGTGCATTTGCATAAATCATGGATTGATTATGTGTGAGAATTGTGAATGGATGCATTATGTGTGGAAAATCATGATTTGATTGATTATGTGTGGAAATTGTGCATCGATTTGTTAGGTGTTGAGATTGTGATAGCATTGGTAATTTGATGTGTATATGCGATAAATGCATTGGTTGTGGATAATGTATATTATTCGTAGACATATGTTATGTGATGTGGTGGTGTGTTTCTATACGTTGTGACTTTGGTGTGCCTGATGTGTGAATATGTGATTATGTTAGTATAATTGATATATGTGATGTGTATTAATATGTGATGTTGTGGTGAGAATAACTATGTATGTGAAATTATATGTGTTCGCATATTATTATGCAATCTTGATGTTAGTTGTTATTTCTCACCCTTCTGCTGTTTTATGATGCTCTATGAGGCATTGCAGATTAGAGTTGCTGGAGGTCTTTTTGTGGAGATTAGCCCTCCGTTCTGTTGTCGGTCTTGGTGTCTGCTCTGATACGTAGCACGGGAGTCGGGGAACGATTATATATATATGTATACATTTGTTGAATGTATTTTGTAGTACTTTTGTGTATATAGTTGATGTTTTAAAATGATTTATTTTGTAACACAAGTCGGTTATGGATCTTTCCGCTTTATTCCATAATTGGCCTTTCCCTTTAGATGGAAGAAGTTTCCCGTTAATGATTTTCTCTATTATGTGTTATGTATCAAAAATATATGAGCAGGGATTGTATTTTATTTCTTTAAATGTGGCATCCTTGTTTCTGTCGGAAAAATAAATTTTTATGTACTCTGATTTATTTATGTATTATTTATTCGCGATGGGAAATGGGGTGTTACATTAGTGGTATCAGAGCAGGTCGGTCCGTCCGGCCAAGTTGTTGAGTCAGTTGGTGTGACAGTGGAATACTGTCGATGTTGTTTGTCCCCTAGTACGTGATATGTGTGTGAAACGCTGTCAGTGCTTTCTGGTTTCTCTAATCTTTTGTCTTCAGGTGTGAGTTTGAGATAAGTGGGGGAGAAGCTGGTACTTCTCCAAGTTGCTTCAGGTGTGGAGCGTTGGCTCAGTGTGTTGTCAATTGCAAGATTGTAAGTGCTCTTTGGACAGTGTGGTTCCCGGTTCCGGAGGGAATGCGGAGGAAGGGTTTATGTCGACTAAGGATTTGTGCCTTAGGTAGTCTTGTGCACAGGATGTAAGGAATGCTATTATAGTTTGGTAAAGATGGTTTATGCCCCATCATGATTGTCCGCTATCTATTGACAAATTGAGGAACTGATCACCCTTAATCTCTTGTTGATAGTAGACGGAATTATGTTGGAGGGAATAGACGTATCTTTTCGACTTTGATAGTGTGTGTAATGAATTGTTTGGAATTTGAATATGTGTTGGTTTGGAAAAGTTGGATTTTGAGGTGTGGAAACCATGGAAATGCAGCAGAAATTCCGGTTCTAGTGTGAGTCGCCAGGCGAATTGGGAATTCGCCAGGCGGATTAGGTCTCGCCAATCGTTCGCCAGGCGAAGTGCTGGCGAAGGGGGATTCGCCAGGCGAAATCGGAAAGACAGAAACGTGGTAGCTTCTGTAACTTTTGGGGTTTTCCAAATTTTTGGTTCGCCGCTTGTTCGCCAGGCGAAGGGCTGGTGAAGAGGTATTCGCCAGGCGAAATCCTTACTCGCCAGGCGGATCTGGCTGTTTTCCAATAATTGTTTTTCCTTCAAAAATTCATATCTTTTGACTCGGGTGTCTGATTTAAGCGTTCTTTATATTGATATGAAGCTATGGAAGTGTTCTATGTTGTGGAAAGTGAAAATATTGTTTGTGAGGTGGATTAGAGGCTTTGGTATGTTGGTCAAGTTGGGAAGTTATTGAGAGAGGGCGATTGGGTATCGTTAATGGTTATTCTCAGAGAGTAGAGTGTGAACTCAAATTTGACGAAGGTGAAGATTTGAGGTTTGGATCAGCTAAGTAAGTAGAAAACTCTTAGCAGATGGGACTAAGATGTTTGTTTTGTCGGTGATGATAATGTTCTGGAAATTGGCAGAAAGGACACAGTGATGAGCTACCGGTTGTGCGTAATTTTTAGATGTATTCCTGGATGGAATATTGGATGTTAGTATTAGAAGTACCCGGACTGATAGAGCAGTGGAAGATTTACTGGAAAGGAGAATTGTGAGGCTAAGTGTGTCGTCTTGGAGAGCCCCAGTATGGTTAGTAACAAAATGGAGGGATGATTGAATGGAATAACGAGTATGATGTGTATGATGGTATTGGTATTGAGACTATGGAAAGCGAAACTTAGAGTCCTGGAGAAGTTGGGAGTCTTTGGAATTTTAGAGCATTAATGGAAATTTTGAGAAAACCTTAAGTTTGGATGTAATATTTGAGAGTTCTTTTGGGATGGTTGTTGCTACATGTTGGAATTTATGGAATTTGGACTGTTAAGAGAAGAAATTGTGTATGGATTACTGGCAGTTGAATAAGGTAAAGATTAAGAACAAGTGTCCACTTTCATGAACAGATGACTGGAATGGTTTGGTTGAGTTTGAGTGGAGTTGCAAGTGTATGGAATGTTTGATAAGAGTGGTGATTTGTGTGAGTTAAGGCTTTGATCGTTTTGATGTGACTGGTTATGTTTGCTATCGGAATAGGCTGTTATTTACTCGGTTAAGCTTGTGTGTGAGTAGCCAGTTACCCCGTGCAAGGTTTTGCAAAAGCTTTGAGAATTTATATCTTTTGGAATTTGGTTGGGCATTACAACGTGCAGTGATGTTGCTTGGTGTTAGTAATGCGTCTGTAATGTTTGTGGAGTATATGAATCGTATCTTCCATATTTAATTGGATAAGTTCGTAATGACTTTGATTGAGGATATTCAGATTTGTTATAAACTCAGAGGAAGAACAGGTAGAGTGTTTGAGATTTGAATTACAAGTGTTGAAAAGAGACGAAGTTTTATGCTAAGTTATTCGAGTGAGAATTTGGGTTGAAAAGGTTAGTTTTCTTGGATATGTTATTTCAGATGAGAATATGGTTATGGATCCATCGAAAGTAGATGCAGTACTACATTAAGAGACTCCAAAGTCAGTTAAGAAGATTAGAAACTTTTGGACTCGGTTGGTTGTTACTGCAGGCTATGTAAGACTTTGCTAAGTTTGTACTTCTGTTATCTCAGTTGACTTGCAAAGGGTGAGTCATTTGTTTTGGATATTCGTTGTAAGGAAAGTTTCAGAGAGCTAAAGTAGAAGTTGTCTACGGCTTCAGTTGTGATTCTGTGTGATCCTAATAAACTGTTTGTGAGGTATGGGGAGGCGTCTTTGATGAGTTTAGTTAGTGTGTTAATGCAAGAGAGTAAAGTTGTGGCTTATGCTTTACGACAATTGAGGATTCATAAAAGGATCTATGCTATTTTGGATTTGGAAATTGGTTGCGGTGGTATTGTGTTGGAGTATTTGGAGATATTATTTTTATGGTTCTCAGCTCGAAGTGTTTGGTAATCGCAAGGGTTTAGAGTACTTGGTTGGTTTGAAGGAATAGAGCATGAGACAACGAGGATGGTTAGAATTCGTGACGAGTTATGAATTTGGCTTGGATTATCCTTCGGGAAAAGCTAAGGTTGTGCCTGAGGAGTTAAGCCGAAAGTTTTTATGTAAATTTGTTTTGATGGTCAGAGAATTAGAATTATTTGAGCAGTTCCGAGACTTGTGTCTGGTGTGTGAGATAGCACAGTAGAGTGTGAGGTTGGGTATATTGAAAGTGAATAATGATTTTTGGTGAATATGAGAAAGAGTTAGACTTTGGACGTGAGATTGATAGTTTTGATGGTTACAAGTAATCAGAGTGCGCATCGAAAGCGTGATGTGGCACATTTCATATATGAGTGTGTGACTGGTAAGAGTTCATAGATTGGACATTGGAAACATGTAGGGATGATGAGACCATTGGATGTTTCAAAATGGAAGTGATAAGTGTAAGGTTTCAATATTAATCAGGTACTAAAATGTAGTTGGGTGTTTTGGTCGTATGTTTGATTGGTGAAGGGTAGCCTTGTTGTAATATGGTTGTGTGACAAGGATGTTGGTATCGTGGTTATGTAGAGGTTGTTAAATCGATGTTGTGTCGTGGAACTTGTGTTCTTGTTGTGTTTCGGTTCAAGAGTGAACCTGTGTGTGTTCATAACTTGGGTATTCCTTGAGTCGTGAATTGGTCGTCAAGTGCATTGTATGGGCTTTGCATCTTGTCGTTGTAGTGGTCGTCGTGTGGTGTTGTTGTAGTAGTTGTTGTTAGCGGGGTGGTTTGTCATTTGTATTATTCGTGGGGTGCCTTTTGTGGGCATGTTAGTTTGTTGGTCGGGTGCGAGAGTCGTATCCGGAGTTGTTCGTCTCAGTATATTTTCGAGGACGAAAATGTCTAAGTGGGGGAGAATTGTAACGCCCCAATTTGTTTAATTCTATTTATTTATTTCATTTATTTGAATTTTGTGAAATGTATGAATCTATTGTATTTTACCTGCTAATTGGTTAATTTCTCAGATAAATAAAATATTTGCATTAAATTATTATTTCTTTTCAACTTTTATTTCCCGAAATATATTTCATCGGTATGTTTATGTTTTATCGCGCTTTGAGAGCGTTTGCGAGATATTTGGGAGTAGGGGTATTTTGGTCTTTTCGGGGGGTAGATATTTTCATAAAAAGAAAGAAAAGAGAGAAAAGATAGTAAGGAAGAGAAAGAAGAAAGAAAAGAAAAGAGAAGAGAAGAGAAAAGAGAGGAAAGAAAAGGGAGAAGAGGAAAAGTGGAAAAATCGAAGATAACTCCGTTTCAAGCGCGATTAATCGGGTAAGGGTGAGAAGTTTCAATTATATCATGCTTGTATATGTATATGTATGTGTCGTTTGAATGTTTGGGTGAAAAATATATGTTTTTCTATTTGGTTGAAATTGTGAGTAATTTGTAGAAATCGATGTTTTCACGGATGAATTGATGAAATGTATGCCTAAACGTGTTCTAACATGTTGTTTTGGGTCATTGGGGGTAATACTATCATGTGGGTTGAAGATTTGGATCATTTTTGGGTCCCAAATACGTTTTGGAGAAATTCTGGTTCGTCCAGATTCGCCAGGCGAGTTGGTGGCGAGTTCGTTTCGCCAGGGATTTGCCAGGCGAATTTGTCTGGGACAGCAAAAACAGTATTTTCGTATTTTAGCCATAACTTTTGAACCGTAAGTCCGTTTTGGTCCCCGTTCGAAGCGTTGGAAAGCTAATGAAATATTCTTTCTATTAAAAATGGGTTGGAGGCCAGTAGATGATTTATTTAAGTTGTGGTTTTGAAAAAGTGTTGGTTTGTCGGATTTTTACCGTCGTATTGGTGTGCGAATGAGGTGTTATCATGCTATATGCTTTTAATATGTAACATATAGCTGGTGTGCTGTTATATGGCGTGAATATATGTGATGAAATGTTGTGCATGATTGATACGCATTGGTGACGGATGTATGATATTTGAATGATGTTGTTATGTAGATTTTTGTCGTTGTCATTGTGTGTAATTGATGTGTATCATGCAATGTGTTGTTGATATGGATATTGTATGACTTGTGTGCTGTTATGAAATGAAAATGCACGTGATACATGTTGTGATGATGATTTGTGGCCTAAGGGCAGGAAAATGCAATGTGTGGTAATTGTTGATATATGCATGATTATGGATGGGTATGTGTGTGCATTTTAAATGCCATGAGTCATTGTATGCCAAGCATCATGATATGCATTCTTGTGACGTCCTGAGTGACGGATTGGTTCCAGAGGGAATCTGCTATAACATCGTGTGCCCGTGTGGGGACCTAAAGCGATGGTTATAGACGATCGTATGCCCATGTGGGGACCTAAAGCGATCGGATTGTGTGCCCATGTGGGGACCTAAAGCAATCCATAAACGTCGTGTGCCCATGTGGGGACCTAAAGCGACGGGTGAACATCGTATGCCCGACGGGGTGTTACTTGAGCGACCCTCAGTAACGAGCGATGGTTCCAATAGTTCCTGAGTGAACTGGTTTTGAGAAATCTTGGAAGTCGGTACCGCATGGCATGTGCATAGAGTCGTTGTGTCGGTCTCTGTGCATTTGCATAAATCATGGATTGATTATGTATGAGAATTGTGAATGGATGCATTATGTGTGGAAAATCATGATTTGATTGATTATGTGTGGAAATTGTGCATCGATTTGTTAGGTGTTGAGATTGTGATAGCATTGGTAATTTGATGTGTATATGCGATAAATGCATTGGTTGTGGATAATGTATATTATGCGTAGACATATGTTATGTGATGTGGTGGTGTGTTTCTATACGTTGTGACTTTGGTGTGCCTGATGTGTGAATATGTGATTATGTTAGTATAATTGGTATATGTGATGTGTATTAATATGTGATGTTGTGGTGAGAATAACTATGTATGTGAAATTATATGTGTTCGCATATTATTATGCAATCTTGATGTTAGTTGTTATTTCTCACCCTTCTGCTGTTTTATGATGCTCTATGAGGCATTGCAGATTAGAGTTGCTGGAGGTCTTTTTGTGGAGATTAGCCCTCCGTTCTGTTGTCGGTCTTGGTGTCTGCTCTGATACGTAGCACGGGAGTCGGGGAACGATTATATATATATGTATACATTTGTTGAATGTATTTTGTAGTACTTTTGTGTATATAGTTGATGTTTTAAAATGATTTATTTTGTAACACAAGTCGGTTATGGATCTTTCCGCTTTATTCCATAATTGGCCTTTCCCTTTAGATGGAAGAAGTTTCCCGTTAATGATTTTCTCTATTATGTGTTATGTATCAAAAATATATGAGCAGGGATTGTATTTTATTTCTTTAAATGTGGCATCCTTGTTTCTGTCGGAAAAATAAATTTTTATGTACTCTGATTTATTTATGTATTATTTATTCGCGATGGGAAATGGGGTGTTACATTAGTGGTATCAGAGCAGGTCGGTCCGTCCGGCCAAGTTGTTGAGTCAGTTGGTGTGACAGTGGAATACTGTCGATGTTGTTTGTCCCCTAGTACGTGATATGTGTGTGAAACGCTGTCAGTGCTTTCTGGTTTCTCTAATCTTTTGTCTTCAGGTGTGAGTTTGAGATAAGTGGGGGAGAAGCTGGTACTTCTCCAAGTTGCTTCAGTTGTGGAGCGTTGGCTCAGTGTGTTGTGAATTGCAAGATTGTAAGTGCTCTTTGGACAGTGTGGTTCCCGGTTCCGGAGGGAATGCGGAGGAAGGGTTTATGTCGACTAAGGATTTGTGCCTTAGGTAGTCTTGTGCACAGGATGTAAGGAATGCTATTATAGTTTGGTAAAGATGGTTTATGCCCCATCATGATTGTCCGCTATCTATTGACAAATTGAGGAACTGATCACCCTTAATCTCTTGTTGATAGTAGACGGAATTATGTTGGAGGGAATAGACGTATCTTTTCGGCTTTGATAGTGTGTGTAATGAATTGTTTGGAATTTGAATATGTGTTGGTTTGGAAAAGTTGGATTTTGAGGTGTGGAAACCATGGAAATGCAGCAGAAATTCCGGTTCTAGTGTGAGTCGCCAGGCGAATTGGGAATTCGCCAGGCGGATTAGGTCTCGCCAATCGTTCCCCAGGCGAAGTGCTGGCGAAGGGGGATTCGCCAGGCGAAATCGGAAAGACAGAAATGTGGTAGCTTCTATAACTTTTGGGGTTTTCCAAATTTTTGGTTCGCCGCTTGTTCGCCAGGCGAAGGGCTGGTGAAGAGGTATTCGCCAGGCGAAATCCTTACTCGCCAGGCGGATCTGGCTGTTTTCCAATAATTGTTTTTCCTTCAAAAATTCATATCTTTTGACTCGGGTGTCTGATTTAAGCGTTCTTTATATTGATATGAAGCTATGGAAGTGTTCTATGTTGTGGAAAGTGAAAATATTGTTTGTGAGGTGGATTAGAGGCTTTGGTATGTTGGTCAAGTTGGGAAGTTATTGAGAGAGGGCGACTGGGTATCGTTAATGGTTATTCTCAGAGAGTAGAGTGTGAACTCAAATTTGACGAAGGTGAAGATTTGAGGTTTGGATCAGCTAAGTAAGTAGAAAACTCTTAGCAGATGGGACTAAGATGTTTGTTTTGTCGGTGATGATAATGTTCTGGAAATTGGCAGAAAGGACACAGTGATGAGCTACCGGTTGTGCGTAATTTTTAGATGTATTCCTGGATGGAATATTGGATGTTAGTATTAGAAGTACCCGGACTGATAGAGCAGTGGAAGATTTACTGGAAAGGAGAATTGTGAGGCTAAGTGTGTCGTCTTGGAGAGCCCCAGTATTGTTAGTAACAAAATGGAGGGATGATTGAATGGAATAACGAGTATGATGTGTATGATGGTATTGGCATTGAGACTATGGAAAGCGAAACTTAGAGTCCTGGAGAGGTTGGGAGTCTTTGGAATTTTAGAGCATTAATGGAAATTTTGAGAAAACCTTAAGTTTGGATGTAGTATTTGAGAGTTCTTTTGGGATGGTTGTTGCTACATGTTGGAATTTATGGAATTTGGACTGTTAAGAGAAGAAATTGTGTATGGATTACTGGCAGTTGAATAAGGTAAAGATTAAGAACAAGTGTCCACTTTCATGAACAGATGACTGGAATGGTTTGGTTGAGTTTGAGTGGAGTTGCAAGTGTATGGAATGTTTGATAAGAGTGGTGATTTGTGTGAGTTAAGGCTTTGATCGTTTTGATGTGACTGGTTATGTTTGCTATCGGAATAGGCTGTTATTTACTCGGTTAAGCTTGTGTGTGAGTAGCCAGTTACCCCGTGCAAGGTTTTGCAAAAGCTTTGAGAATTTATATCTTTTGGAATTTGGTTGGGCATTACAACGTGCAGTGATGTTGCTTGGTGTTAGTAATGCGTCTGTAATGTTTGTGGAGTATATGAATCGTATCTTCCATATTTAATTGGATAAGTTCGTAATGACTTTGATTGAGGATATTCAGATTTGTTATAAACTCAGAGGAAGAACAGGTAGAGTGTTTGAGATTTGAATTACAAGTGTTGAAAAGAGACGAAGTTTTATGCTAAGTTATTCGAGTGAGAATTTGGGTTGAAAAGGTTAGTTTTCTTGGATATGTTATTTCAGATGAGAATATGGTTATGGATCCATCGGAAGTAGATGCAGTACTACATTGAGAGACTCCAAAGTCAGTTAAGAAGATTAGAAACTTTTGGACTCAGTTGGTTGTTACTGCAGGCTATGTAAGACTTTGCTAAGTTTGTACTTCTGTTATCTCAGTTGACTTGCAAAGGGTGAGTAATTTGTTTTGGATATTCGTTGTAAGGAAAGTTTCAGAGAGCTAAAGTAGAAGTTGTCTACGGCTTTAGTTGTGATTCTGTGTGATCCTAATAAACTGTTTGTGAGGTATGGGGAGGCGTCTTTGATGAGTTTAGTTAGTGTGTTAATGCAAGAGAGTAAAGTTGTGGCTTATGCTTTACGACAATTGAGGATTCATAAAAGGATCTATGCTATTTTGGATTTGGAAATTGGTTGCGGTGGTATTGTGTTGGAGTATTTGGAGATATTATTTTTATGGTTCTCAGCTCGAAGTGTTTGGTAATCGCAAGGGTTTAGAGTACTTGGTTGGTTTGAAGGAATAGAGCATGAGACAACGAGGATGGTTAGAATTCGTGACGAGTTATGAATTTGGCTTGGATTATCCTTCGGGAAAAGCTAAGGTTGTGCCTGAGGAGTTAAGCCGAAAGTTTTTATGTAAATTTGTTTTGATGGTCAGAGAATTAGAATTATTTGAGCAGTTCCGAGACTTGTGTCTGGTGTGTGAGATAGCACAGTAGAGTGTGAGGTTGGGTATATTGAAAGTGAATAATGATTTTTGGTGAATATGAGAAAGAGTTAGACTTTGGACGTGAGATTGATAGTTTTGATGGTTACAAGTAATCAGAGTGCGCATCGAAAGCGTGATGTGGCACATTTCGTATATGAGTGTGTGACTGGTAAGAGTTCATAGATTGGACATTGGAAACATGTAGGGATGATGAGACCATTGGATGTTTCAAAATGGAAGTGATAAGTGTAAGGTTTCAATATTAATCAGGTACTAAAATGTAGTTGGGTGTTTTGGTCGTATGTTTGATTGGTGAAGGGTAGCCTTGTTGTAATATGGTTGTGTGACAAGGATGTTGGTATCGTGGTTATGTAGAGGTTGTTAAATCGATGTTGTGTCGTGGAACTTGTGTTCTTGTTGTGTTTCGGTTCAAGAGTGAACCTGTGTGTGTTCATAACTTGGGTATTCCTTGAGTCGTGAATTGGTCGTCAAGTGCATTGTATGGGCTTTGCATCTTGTTGTTGTAGTGGTCGTCGTGTGGTGTTGTTGTAGTAGTTGTTGTTAGCGGGGTGGTTTGTCATTTGTATTATTCGTGGGGTGCCTTTTGTGGGCATGTTAGTTTGTTGGTCGGGTGCGAGAGTCGTATCCGGAGTTGTTCGTCTCAGTATATTTTCGAGGACGAAAATGTCTAAGTGGGGGAGAATTGTAACGCCCCAATTTGTTTAATTCTATTTATTTATTTCATTTATTTGAATTTTGTGAAATGTATGAATCTATTATATTTTACCTGCTAATTGGTTAATTTCTCAGATAAATAAAATATTTGCAGTAAATTATTATTTCTTTTCAACTTTTATTTCCCGAAATATATTTCATCGGTATGTTTATGTTTTATCGCGCTTTGAGAGCGTTTGCGAGATATTTGGGAGTAGGGGTATTTTGGTCTTTTCGGGGGGTAGATATTTTCATAAAAAGAAAGAAAAGAGAGAAAAGATAGTAAGGAAGAGAAAGAAAAAAGAAAAGAAAAGAGAAGAGAAGAGAAAAGAGAGGAAAGAAAAGGGAGAAGAGGAAAAGTGGAAAAATCGAAGATAACTCCGTTTCAAGCGCGATTAATCGGGTAAGGGTGAGTAGTTTCAATTATATCATGCTTGTATATGTATATGTATGTGTCGCTTGAATGTTTGGGTGAAAAATATATGTTTTTCTATTTGGTTGAAATTGTGAGTAATTTGTAGAAATCGATGTTTTCACGGATGAATTGATGAAATGTATGCCTAAACGTGTTCTAACATGTTGTTTTGGGTCATTGGGGGTAATACTATCATGTGGGTTGAAGATTTGGATCATTTTTGGGTCCCAAATACGTTTTGGAGAAATTCTGGTTCGTCCAGATTCGCCAGGCGAGTTGGTGGCGAGTCCGTTTCGCCAGGGATTTGCCAGGCGAATTTGTCTGGGACAGCAAAAACAGTATTTTCGTATTTTAGCCATAACTTTTGAATCGTAAGTCCGTTTTGGTCCCCGTTCGAAGCGTTGGAAAGCTAATGAAATATTCTTTCTATTAAAAATGGGTTGGAGGCCAGTAGATGATTTATTTAAGTTGTGGTTTTAAAAAAGTGTTGGTTTGTCGGATTTTTACCGTCGTATTGGTGTGCGAATGAGGTGTTATCATGCTATATGCTTTTGATATGTAACATATAGCTGGTGTGCTGTTATATGGCGTGAATATATGTGATGAAATGTTGTGCATGATTGATACGCATTGGTGACGGATGTATGATATTTGAATGATGTTGTTATGTAGATTTTTGTCGTTGTCATTGTGTGTAATTGATGTGTATCATGCAATGTGTTGTTGATATGGATATTGTATGACTTGTGTGCTGTTATGAAATGAAAATGCACGTGATACATGTTATGATGATGATTTGTGGCCTAAGGGCAGGAAAATGCAATGTGTGGTAATTGTTGATATATGCATGATTATGGATGGGTATGTGTGTGCATTTTAAATGCCATGAGTCATTGTATGCCAAGCATCATGATATGCATTCTTGTGACGTCCTGAGTGATGGATTGGTTCCAGAGGGAATCTGCTATAACATCGTGTGCCCGTGTGGGGACCTAAAGCGATGGTTATAGACGATCGTATGCCCATGTGGGGACCTAAAGCGATCGGATTGTGTGCCCATGTGGGGACCTAAAGCAATCCATAAACGTCGTGTGCCCATGTGGGGACCTAAAGCGACGGGTGAACATCGTATGCCCGACGGGGTGTTACTTGAGCGACCCTCAGTAACGAGCGATGGTTCCAATAGTTCCTGAGTGAACTGGTTTTGAGAAATCTTGGAAGTCGGTACCCGCATGGCATGTGCATAGAGTCGTTGTGTCGGTCTCTGTGCATTTGCATAAATCATGGATTGATTATGTGTGAGAATTGTGAATGGATGCATTATGTGTGGAAAATCATGATTTGATTGATTATGTGTGGAAAATCATGATTTGATTGATTATGTGTGGAAATTGTGCATCGATTTGTTAGGTGTTGAGATTGTGATAGCATTGGTAATTTGATGTGTATATGCGATAAATGCATTGGTTGTGGATAATGTATATTATGCGTAGACATATGTTATGTGATGTGGTGGTGTGTTTCCATACGTTGTGACTTTGGTGTGCCTGATGTGTGAATATGTGATTATGTTAGTATAATTGGTATATGTGATGTGTATTAATATGTGATGTTGTGGTGAGAATAACTATGTATGTGAAATTATATGTGTTCGCATATTATTATGCAATCTTGATGTTAGTTGTTATTTCTCACCCTTCTGCTGTTTTATGATGCTCTATGAGGCATTGCAGATTAGAGTTGCTGGAGGTCTTTTTGTGGAGATTAGCCCTCCGTTCTGTTGTCGGTCTTGGTGCCTGCTCTGATACGTAGCACGGGAGTCGGGGAACGATTATATATATATGTATACATTTGTTGAATGTATTTTGTAGTACTTTTGTGTATATAGTTGATGTTCTAAAATGATTTATTTTGTAACACAAGTCGGTTATGGATCTTTCCGCTTTATTCCATAATTGGCCTTTCCCTTTAGATGGAAGAAGTTTCCCGTTAATGATTTTCTCTATTATGTGTTATGTATCAAAAATATATGAGCATGGATTGTATTTTATTTCTTTAAATGTGGCATCCTTGTTTCTGTCGGAAAAATAAATTTTTATGTACTCTGATTTATTTATGTATTATTTATTCGCGATGGGAAATGGGGTGTTACACTAAGAACTAGATCACTAATGATCTCAAAAACTCCACAACGGAAGCAAAGCCATCAGATAAGTAAGGATAATCACACGACCTTATCCTTACCCTTCGCGGAACCTGCAGTACCTGTGATGTAAACAACAACAGTGGGGTGAGATATATCAAATCTCAGTGAGTTCCCTATCTTAAAGTCCTCTCGGCTCTACAAGGTTCTAATAAACCTAACTCAAGTCAAAAGGGAAGGGAAGTGACTATGAGTACACACACAAACATGTGATCACACACTCGTGAGCCTGTTAACTCACACTAGTACCAAAGTACGTCCTGAGCCTGTTAGCTCAAGAATCTCACTAATCAATAACCGTACCAAGGCATCCCCTTTTCCCGTCCGCTTCTACGTCTTGAAGACGACCCGAGTCATGGATCCTTGAAGTTACTTGGCATACGAAATGGATTCGGGATCATCGGCCTGTTAGCCGTGAACTGTCACTTCTCATGGCCTGTTAACCATCACAAGTCACTTTACCCGTAGGCTCCATTCGTATTATACGTGGGAATCAAACCTGCCAAGTAATTGTGCATACGTTTCAGAGGAGGTGCTCGAGTCTCATGAAACTACACCGCAAAAATTAACTGATTATGATTATTACACACACGCCTCGGCCTTTCATGCTCGAGCGTTGACACTATGTCATTTCACACTTCTAACATTGTATATGGTAATGCTCCTCACTCTACCTATTCTGTATTTTAACATGCATACATATTCAACAACAATTACACACCATTAAACGATAAAAGTCGACAAAAGGGCACTATTCCAAAGTCCCGACATAATTAAATCGGCCAACAACCTTAAAACCATTTTCATAAGAAAGTACATTCTGTTAGCTTTCCAATGATATCAAGAATATTAAAAAAGGATAACCGAGTCAAAAGTTATGGACATAACGAGAAATAGTATCGCGAGAAAACACAATTTTACAATTTTCCTGACCGTACGCGTATTGCCTTGCGCCGTACGCGTACAGCCCAGCTGGCTCGCCCAGCCATATGCGTATTGCCCAAAGTGATACGCGTATGGACAGAGCTGTTTTCCCTTGAAAATTCCATTTTTTCCTCCAATACGCGTATCGCCCAAACCATTGGCGTATTGCTCCTTCCTTACGCGTAACACCCAAAATCCTTCACTTCCATACGCGTATTGCCCAACTCAATACGCGTATGGCCCTGTGTGATACGCGTACGGACAGGTGAAACCCAGAAAATTTTTCTGCAGAAAAGTTCTGCTACGGGGGGATCCAAAACAACCCCAAAATCCCATTTTTCCCCAATTAAAATACACAAAACATGATATAATCATAACAACCAGTATAACATACAGTCAATGATCGAATTTCAGCAGGTAGATTAAGATTCTATTGTAAAATTCCACATTTCTTAACAATATCAACTAACTCTAAAACTCAATAAAACCTTAATCTAAAGAGTCTAACTAGAACCCACCTGGATTACAAGATGAGGAGGTTGAAGCTGAGATGAAACGATGAAGATTGGTTGCTGAATCAATCCCTTGAGCTCTTGAGCAATTTTTCTCTTCTTTCCCTTCCTTTTCCTTCTCCTTTCTTTCTTTCTCCAATGTTTCTAACTTTTGCCAAATAAGGAAAAGAAAAGAAAATGTACAAAGGAAATATTAATTGGTAATACTACTAATTATCCAAATTACCTCAATTGCACCAATTAATCAAATTCCAAGTTAAATAATATTAATCTAATCAAAATCTGAGTTCGTCGGTTTACTCTAATTACTTTATCCAATAATTGCTCAGAGTACCCCGGAACCCAGTTGATCATAAAAATATTATCCAAAATGCTCACAAAATTATGGGGTATTACATCCCCCCCCTTAAATAGAAATTCGCCCACGAATTTAAAAGATTACCTGAAAAGATGAGGATAAACTTCCCGCATTTCCGATTCCAATTCCCAAGTTGCATCGCCTGGATGCGTCTCATCCCACTGAACCTTAACAAGAGGAATCTCTTTATTCCGCAGCACTTTAGTTTCTCTTCCGGTGATACGACTCGGTTGAGGCTCAAATGTCAAATCAGCTTCTATCTCAATTGTATCTGGCAAAATTGGCTGAAGAGGATCTGGGACAAATTTCCGAAGCTGCGACACATGAAAAACGTCGTGCATTTCTGATAGAGAAGGCGGTAAGGCTAATCTGTAAGCTACCTCCCCAATTCTTTCTAAGACTTGATACGGCCCTACGTATCTTGGACTTAACTTCCGCGATTTAAATGGCCCTTTCAATCTCAATCTCGGAGTAACCTTCAAAAAAACATGATCACCCTCATCAAACTCTAACAGTCTCCTACGGTTGTCCGCATAGGTCTTCTGACGATCTTGGGCTTGTTTAACTTTTCCACGAATCATTCTAATCTTTTCCGTGGTCTCGTGAATAATCTCAGGTCCCAAAATTCTATCGTCGCCAACTTCCGCCCAACAAAATGGCGTTCTACACTTCCTACCATATAACGCCTCATAAGGTGCCATACCAATACTTGCATGCATGATAACTGTTATTATAAGAGAATTCGATCAACGGCAAGAGTTCTATCCAATTCCCTCCGCTTTCAAGTACACAAGCTCTCAACATGTCCTCCATGGTCTGTATTGTCCGTTCCGTCTGACCGTCCGTTTGCGGATGGTTCGACGTACTCAAATGTAACCTCGTTCCCATGGCTTGTTGAAAAACCCTCCAAAATCTGGAAGTAAACTTTGGATCTCTATCCGAAACGATACTAGTAGGAAGACCATGCAATCTCACTATCTCTGAAATGAACAACCTTGCGAGATGACTCGCCTTGTAGGTAGTCTTCACAGCTAAGAAATGCTCGGATTTCGTTAACCGGTCCACAATTACCCAAATCGAGTCATAACCACCTTGCGCATGGGGTAATCCCACTGTGAAGTCCATTGAAATACTGTCCCATTTCCACATCAGAATCTCTAAAGGTTGTAACAAGCTACCCGACCTTTGGTGCTCAATCTTCACTTGTTGGCACACCGCACATTCCGATACATACATCGCAATATCCTTTTTCATCCCGGGCCACCAATAGTCCCTCTTTAAATCTTGATACATCTTTGAAGACCCCGGATGTATAGTAAAAGTACCCTTATGCGCTTCCTCCAAAATCCTTCGTTTTAACTCAGTGCTATCCGGAACACAAATCCTTTGGTTAAACAAAATAGTTCAGTCGGTAGCTCGCACAAAACCCGGTTGTAATAACACTTCCTGTAACTTCTCGTCTAACCCTTGCTCATGTTGGATTTCTTCCCTATGAGTAGAAGAGATATTCAAATTTCCCATAATTACACCATTTGGAGTCCAGTTAAATTGAAGATTTAGATCTCTAAACTTTTCCATTAAGGTATACTCTAACATCATCAATTCAGCATTAAGCAACACCTTCCTACTCAATGCATCCGCCACCTTATTTGCTTTACCCGGATGGTATTTTAACTCCAAGTCAAAATCCTTCAGATATTCCATCCATCTCCTCTGACGCATGTTCAACTCTTTCTGATCAAATAAGTACTTTAAGCTCTTGTGGTCGCTAAACATCTCAAAACGTACACCATACAAATAGTGACGCCACACTTTCAAGGTAAAAACAACTGCCGCCAATTCTAAATCATGCTTTGGGTAATTCTCTTCATGGAATTTCAACTGTCGTGAAGCATAAGCCACTACATGTCCCTCCTGCATTAACACTCCGCCTAAACCCTTCTTCGATGCATCACAATATACTTCATATGACTTGCTAGGATCAGGAATAACCAAAACAGGAGCGGTAGTCAATCTCTCCTTCAAACTCCTAAAACTTCTTTCACAAGCCGAATCCCACTCATACGAATAATCCTTCCGAGTAAGTCTTGTTAATGGTAAAGCCAGTTGCGAAAATCCCTTAATAAACCTTCTGTAATACCCTGCCAATCCCAAGAAACTTCTAACTTCAGAAGCATTCTTCGGTCTCTCCCAATTAATCACCGCTTCAACTTTGGATGGATCGACTGCTACACCTCCCTGGGATATGCCATGACCCAGAAAATTAACCTCAGACATCCAAAACTCACACTTACTTAACTTAGCAAAAAGTTGCTTCTCTTGTAAGATGGATAAAACAATTCTTAGGTGTTCTCCGTGCTCTTGAGGATCACGAGAATAAATAAGAATGTCATCAATGAAAATCACCACAAATTGGTCCAAATAAGGTTGGAATATCCGATTCATATAATCCATGAAAACTGCCGGAGCATTAGTCACACCGAAAGGCATCACCAAAAATTCATAATGACCATAACGAGATCTAAACGCAGTCTTTGGTACATCGGAACTCTTCACACGAATTTGATGATAACCCGACCGTAAATCAATCTTCGAGAACACACAGGCTCCTTTCAATTGATCCAACAGGTCGTCTATCCTTGGTAATGGGTATTTATTCTTCATGGTGACCTTATTCAATTGACGGTAATCAATACACAGCCGCATTCCACCATCCTTCTTCTTTACCAATAACATTGGAGCTCCCCAGGGTGAAACACTGGGTCGAACAAAATGCTTAGCCAACAAGTCTTCCAATTAATCCTTTAATTCTCTTAATTCAAGTGGTGCCATCCGATACGGAGAAACGGATATTGGAGCCGTTCCCGGTATCAGGTCAATAGAGAATTCCACTTCCCGCTCTGGAGGAAGAGAAGTGATATCCTCGAGGAAAACTTCAGGAAAGTTACAAACTACCGGAATACTCAAAACTTGGATGTTACTACTCTACTCCTTAGTAAGAATCAAAAGAACAGACTTTTCTTCCTCAAACAAGAAATTAATCATTCCAACCGTACCTTCTAAAATAGTAGTTAACACATCCTTCGGAGTAGCCTCTTCGGACGGAATAATGATCAGCTTTTCCTCACACCCAATAAACACCGAATTAGCAGAAAGCCAATCCATTCCCAGAATAACATCCACTTTCTTAAGCGGTAAACAGATAAGGTCAATCTGGAAAACTCTTTCATTCACAGACAAAACACAATTCTCACACATCAACGGTGTCTCTACAATCTCATCCATGGCAGTAGTAACCACCATAGGAGGAAACAAAGGAACAAATTGCAACCCAAGTCGCTTCACGCAACGTATGGACACAAAAGAATGCGTTGCCCCACAATCGAATTAAATAAAACAAGAATGTCCATTTACGAAACACGTACTCGTAATCAAGGAGTTATCACCCTATGCCTTCCTTGCATCCAAGGTATACACTCGGCCGATATTCTTCCCTTGTGCCTGATTCCTACCCTGAGGACAATCCTTCGCCATGTGGCCCACCTTGCTACACTGATAACACCTTATTCCCTCTAGTCCGCACCTACCATAGTGATTTTTCCCACAAGTACGGCATACCGGAGGCACACTAGTCCTAGAACTCTAAACTTGCTTCCATTTGAAGGATTGTTGCCTTTTCCTAAACTGTTGATTCAATCTTCCACGGTCACTTTGAGTTGCCCTGCTCAAATCTCCTTCCGTCTGTACCTTTTTCAAACTATGTTCCGCAACATAACACTGTCGTAACAATTCAGCATAGCTAGTAAACTCTCTCTGAGATACACTATGTGAAATTTCAGCCCTTAACCCAAACAGAAACTGATCAATCTTCCACGTCTCATCAGGAGCATACATAGCCTGTCTAGAATAAACAGCCATAACCTCGAACTTTTCAGCATAAGAAGCCACAGATAAGTTACCTTGTCTCAATTGTTGAAACTCGAATTCTTTTTGAGACCTTAAGGAACTTGGAAAATATTTCTCCATAAAAGTTATCTTAAACTGCTCCCATACCTTTGGTACCTCTTGAATTGTCATTAAGGCTGAAGCACTTTCCAACCACCTCATGGCAGGACCCTTCAGCAAATGTGAAGCGAAGACCACCTTGTTTTCCTCACTGCACTGAACTATTAGGAAAATCCGTTCCATACCTGATATCCACTCATGAGCCTTTACTGGATCTAACCCTCCCTGAAATTCTGGAGGATTCATACGGATGAAATCCCTGAAGGTTCCCCCTACAGCTTCTGGTACCACCACTGGAGGATGCACACCACCAGCCATTTGCTGTACCATTTGTTGCACAAACTGATTCTGTTGTTGCTGCATCTGTTGCATAAATTGGTACAAGGGAGCATTCCCAGCATCACCTGGCAGATTAGTCCCTGCTGGAGTGGTTCTTGGTCTACCACAGTTGTTTCTGCGCCTGTCAGCCATGTTCCTGAATTTCATACAGATAGGATTAAGTTGATCGGACTTAATACCATAAAAATAACATGCAAGACCAATGGCGACACGCCGCATATGAAACGGAAGGAAAACTTATTCTATTTCATGGCTAGGTCGAGGATACGACCTGCTCTGATACCAACTGTAACGCCCACATATACATACATGCATCAAATCATATATTATACATGAATTTCACCTTTGGTACTGAAATATACAATAAGTCCCTAGTAAACACATTATACATATACATGCCCAAAAAGCCTAATACAAAAAAACTACGGCATAGTATATCTACAAGATGTTTCAAAAGACAAAACACTAAGAACTAGATCACTAATGATCTCAAAAACTCCACAATGGAAGCAAAGCCATCAGATAAGTAAGGATAATCACACGGCCTTATCCTTACCCTTCGCGGAACCTGCAGTACCTGTGATGTAAAAAACAACAGTGGGGTGAGATACATCAAATCTCAGTGAGTTCCCTATCTTAAAGTCCTCTCGGCTCTACAAGGTTCTAATAAACCTAACTCAAGTCAAAAGCGAAGGGAAGTGACTATGAGTACACACACAAACATGTAATCACACACTCGTGAGCCTGTTAACTCACACTAGTACCAAAGTACGTCCTGAGCCTGTTAGCTCAAGAACCTCACTAATCAATAATCGTACCAAGGCATCCCCTTTTCCCGTCCGCTTCTACGTCTAGAAGACGACCCGAGTCATGGATCCTTGAAGTTACTTGGCATACGAAATGGATTCGGGATCATCGGCCTGTTAGCCGTGAACCGTCACTTCTCATGGCCTGTTAACCATCACAAGTCTCTTTACCCGTAGGCTCCATTCGTACTATACGTGGGAATCAAACCTGCCAAGTAATTGTGCATACGTTTCAGAGGAGGTGCTCGAGTCTCATGAAACTACACCGTAAAAATTAACTGGTTATGATTATTACACACACGCCTCGGTCTTTCATGCTCGAGCATTGACACTATGTCATTTCACACTTTCGACATTGTATATGGTAATGCTCCTCACTCTACCTATTCCGTATTTTAACATGCATACATATTCAACAACAATTACACACCATTAAACGATAAAAGTCGACAAAAGGGCACTATTCCAAAATCCCAACATAATTAAATCGGCCAACAACCTTAAAACCATTTTCATAATAAAGTACATTCTGTTAGCTTTCCAATGATATCAAGAATATTAAAAACGGATAACCGAGTCAAAAGTTATGGACATAACGAGAAATAGTATCGCGAGAAAACACAATTTTACAATTTTCCTGACCGTACGCGTATTGCCTTGCGCCGTACGCGTACAGCCCAGCTGGCTCGCCCAGCCATATGCGTATTGCCCAAAGTGATACGCGTATGGGCAGAGCTGTTTTCCCTTGAAAATTCCATTTTTTCCTCCAATACGCGTATCGCCCAAACCATACGCGTATTGCTCCTTCCTTACGCGTAACACCCAAAATCCTTCACTTCCATACGCGTATTGCCCAACTCAATACGCGTATGGCCCTGTGTGATACGCGTACGGACAGGTGAAACCCAGAAAATTTTTCTGCAGAAAAGTTCTGCTACGGGGGGATCCAAAAAACCCCAAAATCCCATTTTCCCCAATCAAAATACACAAAACATGATATAATCATAACAACCAGTATAACATACAATCAATGATCGAATTTCAGTAGGTAGATTAAGATTCTATTGTAAAATTCCACATTTCTTAACAATATCAACTAACTCTAAAACTCAATAAAACCTTAATCTAAAGAGTCTAACTAGAACCCACCTGGATTACAAGATGAGGAGGTTGAAGCTGAGATGAAACGATGAAGATTGGTTGCTGAATCAATCCCTTGAGCTCTTGAGCAATTTTTCTCTTCTTTCCCTTCCTTTTCCTTATTCTTTCTTTCTTTCTCCAATGTTTCTAACTTTTGCCAAATAAGGAAAAGAAAAGAAAATGTACAAAGGAAATATTAATTGGTAATACTACTAATTATCCAAATTACCTCAATTGCACCAATTAATCAAATTCCAAGTTAAATAATATTAATCTAATCAAAATCCGAGTTCGTCGGTTTACTCTAATTACTTTATCCAATAATTGCTCAGAGTACCCCGGAACCCAGTTGATCATAAAAATATTATCCAAAATGCTCACAAAATTATGGGATATTACACGTTCACTGCTCTCTTAGAGTTGTTGAAAGAGGTTATGTCTGATTTGAATACCCCTGTCTCTTTTAATAAAACAAAATCTATGATTAAAGATTTGGGCTTAGACTATAAAAAGATTGATGCATGTCCCAACAATTGCATGTTGTTTTGGAAAGATCATGGGAAAGATGATTCATGTCATATTTGTGGTGCATCAAGGTGGATTGAATATCCTGAAGTTGCTAATGATCTTGAAGAATCTATAAAAGCTCACAAGGTTCCCGCCAAAGTTCTAAGACATTTTCCTTTGATTCTAAGATTGAAAAGACTTTTTATGTGTTCAAAGACAGCCGACACATTGAGGTGGCATGCAGACCATCGTTCAATGGATGGGAAGTTAAGGCATCCGGCCGATGCCCAAGAATGGAAAGACTTTGATGCCAAACATTCAGATTTTGCTCGTGAAACTCGTAACATCAGACTTGGTGGTGACGTTAAAATTAGTTGACAGTTGTGGAATAGAGTGTTAACTGTTATGAAGTTAGTTATGTGTGGTAGTTAATTGTGCTGAACTTCTTGTTAAATGTCAGTTAATGTTATGCTATTGTGAGTTTTTACTGTTACTGTCATGTGAAAGAATTGTTAGTTAATTTAGTTGAATTTCTATTATGTCAGTTAGCATTAGTTTGGAATTGCCTTGGTTAGGCTATGATGATGGTTAGAAACCAGTTTGGCATAATTTGTGGACAAGTTCCCTTTTCCCGGGTAAAGGAAACTCCAATAATACATAGATTTGTCACATGAGATATTTTTTGTTATCTACCTCATTAAATATCCAATGCTTAAAAATTGCATTTCCCATCTTATAGATTTGTTTCTTTCTATATTCAATAAGTAAATGGTTTATATGTATATCGTTATATATATATATATATATATATATATATATATATATATATATATATATATATATATATATATATATATATATATATATATATATATTCCAGATTTGTTAATATATATATATATATATATTAACAAATCTGGAACACTATATATATATATATATATATATATATATATATATATATATATATATATATATATATTAACAAATCTGGAACACTATATATATATATATATATATATATATATATATATATATATAAACTTTTAATCTTTCAGCCCTTGTAAATATTGGTTTGCCACCATGTTTTTATAAACATTTTAGTCACATACCAAAATAATTGATAAGGCTAATATTAGCAGTAAAGTTTAAATATAGTCATGATTGTAGCATTGATACTTTTGATCAGTGGCGTTCACGATTATGTTGTTAAGGGTTTGTCAATACATAATTGAGTGTGTTTTGCTTGTTGTTTTATTTTTTATTTGTGCAAGGTTTAATTCTTGTTGATTTCTTAATTTTCCATTGGACCAAAAATATTTATGGTTGATGTATTTTGTTTTATTTTCTTATGCAACAAGGTATCAATGAAGATGTTGAAAATGACGATATAAATGATGAAATTCAAGAGGACGACATAGATGATGGATTTCAAGAGGACGTCATAGGTGGCGAATTTCAAGAGGACGACATAGATCTTGAAGATGAATTTCAAGAGGACGATATAGGTGGTGAATTTCAAGAGGACGACATAGATGAAGAATTTCTGGAGGACGACATATGTGATGAATTTCAAGAGGACGATCTGGATGATGAATTCCAAGAAGACTAACTTGAATGAGTTGGATGATGTCTTTTTTTTTACTTGTAGTTGAAAGTATTAAACTTATACTATGTTTTTTGTTATTTTACTAGGATCATACTTCAAAGTATTAAACTTAGTATTATAAGTAATGTTACCTTAGGCATTTTGTTTACCGGATACTGTTTTGAATTAATGTTTGAACTCGATTTTATTATAATATTACAACTTTTGTGGATGTACGGTTAAATTTGATCTTGTTTAAGTTATAATCGACATTTTTTTTTGAAGCCAATCATCATCGACTATATTATTTAGAAAACAATTGCGAAATTGTGTATTTTATGGAGACATCGTAAAAGAACAACCTATAAGCTATGGCTACACTTTAAAAATGATCCTCCTGATTCAGATTTAAGGCAACAATTATTAATTGTAGCCGCATATGGCAACGCTTAAAAAACGTGGCCTCAGAGGCCACAAATAATCGTCCCATATTCCTTTTGTTTAGGCGACATTTTTAAAAAGCGTGCCCAAAGAACATGAAAAAACGTCCCCTCAGACTATAGGCAACGCTCGCATAGGAGAAGCCTAGAAAACGTCCCCTATTCTTTTAGGCAACGATTTCCAGAGTTCTGACAACGTTTTTCAAGTGTTGCCAGAGACAACAAATGTTGTAGTGCCGACAAAAATCCCCGATCAGAGCCTTCCTCGGGAAAATCCCGCACTGGGGGAACATTCCTCCGACCACGGTTACTGAGGGTGCTCGGTCCTTGGACCTCCCCGCGTTAGCAAGAAACCGAGGCATGAAGCTCAAAGTCACTCGCAGGTATGCTCGGGACCAGAATCCCACATCCCCGAGACATGCACCCAACGTCCTCGGGATGTTCATCTAACATCCCCTGACCTTCATCAGGTCCCTGGGTTCTTCAGCCTATGACCTGGGGGAATTCATTCCGTGTCCTCGGGACCTTCATCAGGTCCCCGAGTTCTTCATCCTATGACCTCGAGTAATTCATTCTGTGTCCTCGGGACCTTCACCAGGTCCTCGGGAGATTCATCCCAGCTCCCCGAGACATTCACCGGAAATCTAAAGAAGTCCCTCCGTTTTCGCCGAAAACTCCGTAGTCTCCCCAGGAACTTCATCAGTTCGCCGGAGATTCCACCGTGGAAAGCGTTAAATAGAAAGAAGGAGTCGGAAACTTACTTAAAACGGAGGTTGTGAATCTCCGGTGCAGCAACGTACGGTGGAAGGATGGCGACGGAAGCTAGCGAGAAAGAGAGAATGCTTTGAGTAGAGAAAGTGGAAACAAGCAAGTGGCACAAACCCAACTCCAATTTATAGGGTTGTCACTGGACTCGAGGCGTCCAAGTGCCTAGGATCCTAGCCGCCCTAGGCATTGATGGCGAGTGACACGTGGCACTCAAGACCCCGCGTACGTCTTTTCATTTCCCTTTGTACCTGCACAATAAACGCGTCCGTCTCCTCTCATCTCCCCACATCGACGACCAGAAATGGCCTTTTCGAAGCCAGAAGGACATCAGTCCCCGTGACTCTTTCCCAACGAACATCCCTGCTCCTAACCGCCTGCATCTTTCACCAGCTTGGCACGTCGGGCACGCTGCTCTACTACTAGTCCCCGGCGAATGGGTTGGCCCATAAGTCATTACTCCGACTCTTCCGAGCAATGACTTGGGGGGCTCCTGTTCTGGACTGTACCGGCGCCTGCCCATCAGTCGGGCAGGCCCAACCCAAGGACATGCTAAGCAGCCCATTAAGGCCCAATTCACTTCGTCGCCGGGCACACCCTATGACATTACCGTCGAGCGGACATTACATGGCCCAAGGGGAGGTCACGCCTCTTCCGCCACATACTCCACGTGCTCCTCCCGCGGGGACACGTCATCAGGTGACTTCCCACCTCCGAAAGAGTCGGTCTACCCACTTTTCGGAGATCTCGGGGCAGTTACTCCAGGGCGAAGACCACGTGCTGGTCTTCCCTACGCCACGTAAGCCTTGGCAGTTATCTGCATTGGGCCTAGCAACCCAACCCAGTTCAGACGATCATTGGCCCAGCGTTGGGGGCACGATATAAATACCCTCTTTCACTAGAGGGTCAGGTATTCTAATTCTTACTCTCACTGCCTTCTGTACTTGCTTGCTCCGTTCTTGACTTTAGCATCAGAGTACCTTGCAGGTACACCCCCCACCATCTCATCATCACCAGAGTAGCGGAGCTCACGACGTTTGCTGGCCACCGATCTACTTTCTGATTAGGTACAATCATCATGCATGTAACAAATTTCTTGCAGTTTTTTCTGTCTTTTCTGTTTATCAGCTAAAACCTTTGCATGTAATGTAAATACGAAGAAATTTGTATGATTTAAAGTCCGCATGTAAACTCGTAGGATTTCAAATCTGCAGGTAAATATGCCGGTAAAACATTTTGAAATTAAAAAAAAAAATTAAATAAATTTAATTGATAAATTTAGACTGCAATTATCCTTTGTCATAATTTAATGTGAATACTCTTGAATTTACAAGAATGTGGCTGGCTTCCACCACCTATATGCATTGCTTATACTAAATAAGATATATATATATATATATATATATATATATATATATATATATATATATATATATATATATATATATATATATAAACAATAGTGGCGTTCTCCAACTTACCAATGAGGTTCCAAAAAAACCAACAGTGAAATTATGGATTCTAATATTAGTGTGATAAAGTTTCTATTAATGACTGAGGATTGCTAGAAGACAGTCTGATTTGGGCGAGAGAAACCAAAAAGTAGAATTATCAAAATTGCAATCAGGTATTCTTAAAAATTGTTTTAGTAACTATCACATGTGATTATTATTCATTACGGGACCATGAAAGGCAATGGGCACAGTGTACCCTATGTATGTCACGTCTTGTCATTAATCATTTTTTTATTGCTTGGAAAGTGTCACTTGGATCATATTTTAAGGAATTTTATTTTAAAATAATCATTTTTTAAAAAATAAATACCAAAATAACCACCTTTTTAAATAATTTACCAAATTCATCATGTTTCAAATAAAAATATTTGGACAATAAGAGGAGTAGGCAGAAGGCACGGCGCATGCATTCATTATATGTACATAGACGCCATGTATGATGATGTATGTTTATAGTGACAGTCCAAAGATGTAGGTAAAAGTCGATTTTCCGTAAGTATAGAACGAAATACTTATACCTACGATTTTTTACCGTAAGTACAACAAATTAAATGTCAAAATATAGACTTTTAATTACCTATGGTTAAATGTCGTAGGTATAAGTATTTAGGGCTATACCTACAGTAAATAGATTTTTACCTACGACTTTTGATTGTTACTATTAGTATACGCCAAGGCACCTATGTAATAAAAATGCATTCATGCGCCATATCCGTTGGCTACTCCTTTTGTGTGCAATTTTTATTTGTTTGAAATATAGTTAGTTTAATAAAATATTTGAAAAGATGGCTATTTTAATAATTTTTTTAAAACATGATTATTTTTTTTAAAATTCACATTTTGATCACGCATATTGGATTAAGAGTGAAAAGTTGGAAATAGAATCAATCAACATTATAGATTATAGATTAACTCTTGTTAATTGAGAGGAAAAAGACATTTCTATAATTTTAAATTATTACGATTTTTAAAATAAAGAGATGGAGCTTTTGGTTATTATTACTATATAGAAATGTTGGTTCAGAATAATTGAGGATTATAGTTTAGTTAAACTAAAGTATTATATATGATTTGGAATATTAGAATCCTAATTAATTCATAAGACATAAATAAAAGAAAAATTGTGGAGGTAAACAATTTTGATCGAATTGCGTTAACAAAAATCAATCGTATTCATTGTATTTTACTTTTATTTATTTTTAATTTACTATATTGATTGATGTTTTAACAATGGATATAAGATAGCAATTAACTTCGATGCAAAAATTCAAATTAAAAAGGTTCAACGAGATAAATAACTTTAAATTATAGCAAATAATAGTTAAGTGACTAAACGACATGGAATATATAGATTAAATAAAGGTGAAAGAGAAAGTAATAAAATAGATATAAATTTAATATCAATTAAAATTAATATAATTTAATAACAAAAGAAAATGACAACTGACATGTAGGGAGAAATAGAAATGAAATCAATAGTGTAGATTGGCTTTTAAAATTTAGAGGGGTATATGATATTGTTTGTAGGGTTAATATCTATTTTCACCCCTGCCATATGAGCGTGTTTTGAAAAACCCCAGTGCGAAAAAAAAGTTGCAAGATTAACCTTAACAAATTTCAAAAGTTACCATTTAGACCTTCATCAGGCCACATCATCAAAAATAATGATGTGGCAGCCATTTTTCTAATTTTTTAATGAAAAGAAATTTCACATCATTAATAGGCTTTGTGAAATGACTGTTATACCCCCACTTTTTAATTTTTTTTTATTTAGTTTTTTTTAGTTTTTCTTTTATTTAATTTTTTTAGATTTTATTTAATTTATAATTTTTTTATTTATTTAATTTTTTCTTTAATTATTTTTCGTATTAACTTTATTTATTTAAATTGTTATTTTAAATTATCAAAATATTAATCTTGGGCCTAAGCCCATTTTAATTTCAAGACAAACACATATTGCAAGACCATTTTCAATTCATTAATGTATATGATTGATTAGTATATATACACTTGTTTTTCTTTAATACCAACCGATGTGGGACACCATAACTCACAAAGCATAACTTTGGCGGCGGTTTCGGGCAAATGAAATGATACACACGACATACTCCATTATACTTCCATCATCCTTTCTTCACTTCGCACACGACCTTTGAAGTTATTTTCACCACCTTGAACTCTTTCATCTTTGCCGGGAAACCAACGAAACCAACCACCACACTTCGAATCACCACCATCCGAAAACCAACCAAGCTCAACCCACAACCACACAACCACACATCTTCTCCGTTCACAAACAACCCACCATCCTCTTCAACCTTTCCGTGAAATAGCAACAACTCTCTCAATTTCATTTCCAGATATGTTCATGCTAGCTAAAGGAATGTGAAGATTTTTGTTGAGTTGGCTGCGAATTTCTATCGCGTGTTCTATTGGCAGGGTGTAAATGGGTTGTAGCAGCTAGTTGTTGAAGCAGGAAATGGAACGGCGGATGCACAATCACCATTGTTGGAGCTATAACGTGTTCGTAAAGCTCCGTTCACGTTTGCAGTACCGGCGACGTTCGCAACAAGCAACAAGCAGCTTCGATGGAGTTTCTCATCCATTTCGACTCAAGTTGTATCGATTTCGTACACCATAACCGATGTATCAAAGACTAGAGAATTATTTTAAAAACCCAAACAGAGTAGTATTTTGAATGATCCTAAAAAAACCTCTCCTTCACCCACCACCATAACTATTCACTAATCGAAACCAAAACCATCTCAGTACCTAAACAAAAATGAAATAGAAGAAGAAACAAGAAGCCACATCCCGAAACCGCCGCCAAAGTTTTGCTTTGTGAGTTATGGTGTCCCACATCGGTTGGTATTAAAGAAAAACAAGTGTATATATACCAATAAATCATATACATTAATGAATTGAAAATGGTCTTGCAATATGTGTGTTTGTCTTGAAATTAAAATGGGCTTAGGCCCAAGATTAATATTTTGATAATTTAAAATAACAATTTAAATAAATAAAATTAATACGAAAAATAATTAAAGAAAAAATTAAATAAATAAAAAAATTATAAATTAAATAAAATCTAAAAAAATTAAATAAAAGAAAAACTAAAAAAAACTAAATAAAAAAATTACAAAGTGGGGGTATAAGAGTCATTTCTCAAAGTCTATTAATGATGTGGAATTTCTTTTCATTAAAAAATTAAAAAAATGACTGCCACATCATTATTTTTTATGATGTGGCTTGATGAAGGTCTAAATGGTAACTTTTGAAATTTGTTAAGGCCAATCTTGCAATTTTTTTTTCGCAGGGAGGTTTTTCAAAACACGCTCATATGGCAGGGGTGAAAATAGGTATTAACCCTTGTTTGTATTCTATTCACTCAAGGTTTTTTGAGAATAATTTATTGGCCTACCATTGGAATTATGTGGAAGAAATAGAAATGCAATTTTGAGACAATAACTTATTGACCCACCATTGGAATTATGTGGAAGAAATAGAAATGTAATTTATCTTTAACAGCTTTGCAGACAGGTACTAGTATGAGAAAGGTTGCTTGTTTTGTTTCCGTGTTTTGGAGGATTCACCTCATCTATTCTTTAATTGCCCAAAATCTATCTTGGTGTGGAATAAAGTGTGCGATTGGGTGGATATTGATCGTATTTCGGAATTGAATTGTTATGATCATGTCCTACTATAGGGTCAGCGCCTAAAAGGAAGAAGTAAGGCAATCTCGATTAATTCCATTTGGTTTTTTGTTTGTTGGAATATTTGGAGGTGTAGGAACAACATATTATTTAATGATGAGATATGTAATGTAGATTCCATATTCTCTGGTATCGTTACTACTTCGTGGAATTGGTTGATTTTAGGAAGTCGTAATAGACGGCATTGTAGTCTTTACGATTGGTTTAAATTTCCTTTCGATTGGTTGTAAGGGAGAGGTGTTTTTGTAGGGTTGTATTTGGTTTTTTCCCTACTGTTGGGTTATAATCCGCTTTTGGTTCGAGATGTCCTTAATCTCTTATTAATGAATCTTGCTTATAAAAAAAAAAGGTACTAGTACAATTCTTCACAAAAAGGACATACAGTGACTGTTTGCTATCCATGCCGAAATACTCTTCTCTGCTTTTACCACGTTCCATTAATGCCGCATCACATGTTATTATCTCAAAAAATCTTAAGTGAATATAATAAAAAAATAAAATGAAAAAAAAATCAATTGTATGCTAGCAAGATTATAAATTAATCCTTATATATTTCTAAAACTAAAAAAATGCACTATTCAAGTTTTATGTCAAAGTCTCATTGTTGGATTATTCGACGGATCAATACGAAAAAACATTTCTTATTTTGAGATTTATTTTAAGACTAATATATTTTTGTGAGAGATATACCATATACTCATTCAAAATTTTAAGATGCAAATTGTGTATTTTTTCACTTATAAATGCTAAAATCTCCACATTTCTAATTAATGTGGGACTTTTCCACACTACTCACTTAAAAGTTGTAATTGGTTAAAGTTTTGTAAATTTAGATTCTGCAGAATTGGGAAGTGCAGAAACGTCCTTCGTCAAAGCCCGAATTGAAAATTTATTTTTGAGGTTGGCCAAGAGGGGTGATAGACAGAGACAAAACATTTATTTATGTTGCAGTGAGCCATAACATCAAAGAAACATTTATTTAGCACACATGTAATACATCATAGATAATACATCAAAGTAAAACAAATAGCACACATGTAATAATACATCATAGTAAACACAACACACCTAAACGTAATACATCATAGCAAATAAATCAAAGAAAAACAAATAGCACATTTGTAATAATACACCGTAGCAAACACAATACACCTAAACATGTAAGAAAAAAAGAGTTCTTCTACTTGGAAATCCAAACAACAGTATCTTGAGGTAGGAGGCAAACCGGAACAGTTCCAGGTTTAACTTTGAGGGCTCGAAATGCCATATGCTTCGGGTTCCATTCTGATGTATCAGTGTGACACACAGCAACAGCTTTAACTCTGCTTCCATCAACACCCTCCAAAGGAACTGAGTAACCCTTAGTTGTATTTGTTTCGTGGCAATAAAACACTACATAAGGGTAACTCTCTTTGTGGCACACAACAACTTTGTTCTTGGCCCCCAACTTCTTCACTCCTTCTGCTATTGTATATTGTTGAAACACACTTTCTTTGTTAATTTCTGTTGAAAATGCCTCAACATTTTTCCCAAGTTTAGAAGTAATAAAATCAATCATGGACTCCAATGATGTTGCACAAAGTTTTTCCTCTCCTTTGATGCCTTCCTCTTCACACTCACTAATTGTGTTCTTCACAATACGAGCACCCTTTGACCCTTTCTCGATGTTCAGTTTATTGAGAATGTATTCCATCTTGTTAGATGAAAAAGGTATCGAATTAGCAATTTCTCTAGGCAAAAATAATTTTTCTTCATTATAAAAAGTGGTCTTGACAAATTTCACGAATAATTTTGTTCTATGGTGTAAGTCCTTTTCAAAGAAGAATATTGATGCATTTGATTTAGCATGCAATTGAGTCTCCCTTGCACCATAATTACCGTAAACTAAAAAATTAGGTGATTCTTCAGAATTTACATCAGTCTCCCTTGCACCATAATTACCGTAAACTAAAAAATTAGGTGATTCTTCAGAATTTACATCAGTCTCCCTTGCACCATAATTACCGTAAACTAAAAAATTAGGTGATTCTTCAGAATTTACATCAGCTGTACCTCCATCATCATAGCCTTTTCTGACTCCAACATCTACACCTATTTAAAGTAGGAGATAAATTCTAAAAGTGAATAATTTTAAACAAGTGGAAGTAAATTTACATCTATACATTAATGTTTAGAAAGGGTTTAAAGATATCACAAAATTAGTTTCTTACTACCCGGAGGACTTATTTGTTTCAAATTGTAAGTTTGAGGTTGGCGACGGTTTCTCCACTTCTTTTTGGCATTCTTTTTGCCTTGGTGAATTTTGCCTTAGGGTAATTTTTTCCTATTTTATTCAATGCTTCTCACCTTAAGGAGGTGTCCATTGCTTGTTTGGGAGGGTGGGATGGTAGTCGTTGGAATTAGTGAGGAGTGATTTATATGCATTGCTGGACGAGTTTTTCTCTCTGAAGAATGAGTTCTTTTTGTTTTAATGTTTACTTTTCTGTTTGTTTTTACTTGTAAACTATTTTAATCCAAACTCATTAACGCGAGAGATTATCAAGCGACATTCTTTCCCTCGAACCGATCTCTGTGGACACGACATAAATCCCGGAGGGAATTCTTTCCGAAAATAAATATTTTTACTGCTTGCCCTATTCTGCGGCCAACAAAATGGCGTCGTTGCCGGGGATTGGTTTTGATATTGAATCGCATTGCGATAGTTTCTTTGTTTTTGAGTTTTGTATATATCGTATATATTGTCTATTTCCATTATTTTTGTTCACGTGTTATATACGTTTTGTTCCCGTAATGTTTGTTCATGTGTTTGGTTAGGGCACTTGCTTTTGGTTTGCGCGGTGAGACATCACTATGGCATGAAGGAAGGAAGTTTGCTAGCTAAGCATTGTAAAGGCGTCGAGCTTATGATGTAAAACAAGCATGTTGTATTATTTTCTTTGGTTGTGTGGTGAACTTTCATTAAACAAGTTGTACTCGGATTGTTCGTAAAATTCTCAAATCTTCACTTTACAACTTGCTTAATGAATTTTTGCCGGTTTTTCAGTTTGTGTATATTAATAGTTTTTGGTGTTTGCCTTTGAGCTTGTTTTGAGTAGCTTGAGGAAATTTGGTGATGTTCCAAGTTGGTTCGTTTCAACTTGCGGATGTACGGTAATGATTTTGTTAAGTTTTGTACGCGTTCAAGGTATGTGTTTATCGCTTTCTTGACTTCAGCATATTCATGATACTTAGGCTTTTTACAAACTTTCATGCCATTCATTCTTTTGTATACTTGTTCTATTGTGAATCACTTTAGTTCCCAACCTTTTTGTGAGGTGGCCTTCCATTGTTCATATATGCACGGAGTACCAACATTCTTGTTCTACTGGATTTTATTATGTTGAATTTTTTGTTTGTGTTGATTATATGAAGGCGTGAAAAGGATCAAGGCAATGGTTTCAGTTTGAGCACAACTACCTTAGCCAAATAGTCAATTCACCTTGTGAGTGTGTGAGAATTTGTAACCCCTTTGAGCTTTTTGATCCATGTTTTTATTTGAACTTAATTCTTGTCTATGAGTATTTAGTTCACTTATTTTTTTAAATGGATTTTGTTTTTTCTTGGACCTCAACTTTGTGTTGTTGTATGGATTTTTTCCTTGCCTTAGAAAGTAGGGAGTATTCACATGATGGTGCGGTTGAATTCAAGTTGGGGAGAGGATGATTGTATACTCATTGGTTGGATTCTATGAGGATTGAAAAAGAAAAGAAAAGAAAAAAGTGAAAAAGGAAGAAAAAAAAGAAAAATCCTTGAAAAAGGAAACAAAAATAGTTTCAATAATTGTGCTAAATAAGTATTGTGTGTTGTGTAGCACTTGGGATTTTGGAAGAAGTTGGTTGAAATTTTGTGTGTGAATCTTTGTGAGTTTTCACTCCCTTAGGTTTAGGCAAGTTTTTGTTTCAATTACCTTGAGAAATTACCCCTTGTTTGTTTACCCGACCACGTTACAACCTTGAAAGTCCTTGTGATTCTTGCCTTTGTATGTTAAATATGAATTTTTGGATGTATGCATAATTTAGTCTTTTATTTGCATGAGTGTTGTGTGGGTGTAAAGTACCTCATTGTGTGTTTTTCATCTACCGATGATTATTTTTGCTAGGTGTGATTCACTATGGAACTTGTGTTGTTTTAGAATTTTTGGCATGATTTTTGTATTTTGCATTTGTTTCGTGACTATGTTATCGTCGTAGTTTAGTGGTAAGTATTTACTTTTTGTGTGTACCGTTTTCATTTGAACCATTCATTCGTTTCCGTTTTTCAAAACCTGTTGATTCGTCTTTCTTTGGATATAGTTTTTGCATTTTCAAGTTTGTTTGATTCTTGTTTGTGGACAAACAATTAGGTAAGTTGGGGAGAGTTTGATAAGTGCAAATTGTACCTATTTTTGTATATATGTTTTGTTGCACTTATCGATACTTTTTGTTGATATCGTTTGAATAAACCCCAATTTGTTTACAAATATGTTTACTTTACGTTTTAGTGTATATAATGCGTTTTCTTGTATGTATCATTGAGTTTAATTGATTTTGTCTCATTTTTTGTAGGTAACTAATAAAGGCCATTAGCCATTGTTTTGAAGAGCATTTAATAAGCTTTCCAGCGCTTTCGACCGTGCGTAAATCGGAGCTACGGTGCAGAATTTGAAATGTATATAATTCATTTTAGTCACTTTTTATGTTATGGTTTTGGGGATTCTTGCTCCAATTCCATCAAACTTCATTTTTCATTGGATTAGCTTAGAAAACAACTGTGGAGCATGCATACGGATGAACCGGAGTGGATTGATCGTCGACCGGCTCTGACAATCCGCGAGATGTTTGGTTCATTTCTCTTTTTCTTTGTGTTTTTCTTTATGGTTGGGTTGTGTATATGTATTGACTATGATCTCATGTACATTTGTCGCCCATGGCGTTATATAAAACTTGCTTTACAAATCTCTATTGGCGATTGTCTCTGATTTTTGCTTTATGCGCGGGGTTTAGGTTGCGTTAGACATAACCTTCGCAAACTTCGATTAGGGATGATTATCTGTTAGTTTCTGGAATCTAGAGATAGATTTAGGAGCTAACAATCTTCAATAGGCGTTGAATCTTAATTCCTTCCGTGTTTCGAGGCTTCGCTCGCGAGAGTGACGAAGAGAGTGACACGGTTGTTATCTCAACTTTGCGTTAGACATAACCTGTGTTGTGAGCGATGCTGGGTGATATTGAGGAGTATTGTAGGTAGAGTATAACTGGTCGGTAAGTTTAAGTTAGTGAGGAGTGATTTATATGCATTGCTGGACGAGTTTTTCTCTCTGAAGAATGAGTTCTTTTTGTTTTAATGTTTACTTTTCTGTTTGTTTTTACTTGTAAACTATTTTAATCCAAACTCATTAACGCGAGAGATTGTCGAGCGACATTCTTTCCCTCGAACCGATCTCTGTGGACACGACATAAATCCTGGAGGGAATTCTTTCCGAAAATAAATATTTTTACTGCTTGCCCTATTCTGCGGCCAACAAACTGGCGTCGTTGCCGGGGATTGGTTTTGATATTGAATCGCATTGCGATAGTTTCTTTGTTTTTTAGTTTTGTATATATCGTATATATTGTCTATTTCCATTATTTTTGTTCACGTGTTATATACGTTGTGTTCCCGTAATGTTTGTTCATGTGTTTGGTTAGGGCACTTGCTTTTGGTTTGCGCGGTGAGACATCACTATGGCATGAAGGAAGGAAGTTTGCTAGCTAAGCATTGTAAAGGCGTCGAGCGTATGATGTAAAACAAGCATGTTGTATTATTTTCTTTGGTTGTGTGGTGAACTTTCATTAAACAAGTTGTACTCGGATTGTTCGTAAAATTCTCAAATCTTCACTTTACAACTTGTTTAATGAATTTTTGCTGGTTTTTCAGTTTGTGTATATTAATAGTTTTTGGTGGTTGCCTTTGAGCTTGTTTTGAGTAGCTTGAGGAAATTTGGTGATGTTCCAAGTTGGTTCGTTTCAACTTGCGGATGTACGGTAATGATTTTGTTAAGTTTTGTACGCGTTCAAGGTATGTGTTTATCGCTTTCTTGACTTCAGCATATTCATGATACTTAGGCTTTTTACAAACTTTCATGCCATTCATTCTTTTGTATACTTGTTCTATTGTGAATCACTTTAGTTCCCAACCTTTTTGTGAGGTGGCCTTCCATTGTTCATATATGCACGGAGTACCAACATTCTTGTTCTACTGGATTTTATTATGTTGAATTTTTTGTTTGTGTTGATTATATGAAGGCGTGAAAAGGATCAAGGCAATGGTTTCAGTTTGAGCACAACTACCTTAGCCAAATAGTCAATTCACCTTGTGAGTGTGTGAGAATTTGTAACCCCTTTGAGCTTTTTGATCCATGTTTTAATTTGAACTTAATTCTTGTCTATGAGTATTTAGTTCACTTATTTTTTTTAAATGGATTTTGTTTTTTCTTGGACCTCAACTTTGTGTTGTTGTATGGATTTTTTCCTTGCCTTAGAAAGTAGGGAGTATTCACATGATGGTGCGGTTGAATTCAAGTTGGGGAGAGGATGATTGTATACTCATTGGTTGGATTCTATGAGGATTGAAAAAGAAAAGAAAAGAAAAAAGTGAAAAAGGAAGAAAAAAAAGAAAAATCCTTGAAAAAGGAAACAAAAATAGTTTCAATAATTGTGCTAAATAAGTATTGTGTGTTGTGTAGCACTTGGGATTTTGGAAGAAGTTGGTTGAAATTTTGTGTGTGAATCTTTGTGAGTTTTCACTCCCTTAGGTTTAGGCAAGTTTTTGTTTCAATTACCTTGAGAAATTACACCTTGTTTGTTTACCCGACCACGTTACAACCTTGAAAGTCCTTGTGATTCTTGCCATTGTATGTTAAATATGAATTTTTGGATGTATGCATAATTTAGTCTTTTATTTGCATGAGTGTTGTGTGGGTGTAAAGTACCTCATTGTGTGTTTTTCATCTACCGATGATTATTTTTGCTAGGTGTGATTCACTTTGGAACTTGTGTTGTTTTAGAATTTTTGGCATGATTTTTGTATTTTGCATTTGTTTCGTGACTATGTTATCGTCGTAGTTTAGTGGTAAGTATTTACTTTTTGTGTGTACCGTTTTCATTTGAACCATTCATTCGTTTCCGTTTTTCAAAACCTGTTGATTCGTCTTTCTTTGGATATAGTTTTTGCATTTTCAAGTTTGTTTGATTCTTATTTGTGGACAAACAATTAGGTAAGTTGGGGAGAGTTTGATAAGTGCAAATTGTACCTATTTTTGTATATATGTTTTGTTGCACTTATCGATACTTTTTGTTGATATCGTTTGAATAAACCCCGATTTGTTTACAAATATGTTTACTTTACGTTTTAGTGTATATAATGCGTTTTCTTGTATATATCATTGAGTTTAATTGATTTTGTCTCATTTTTTGTAGGTAACTAATAAAGGCCATTAGCCATTGTTTTGAAGAGCATTTAATAAGCTTTCCAGCGCTTTCGACCGTGCGTAAATCGGAGCTACGGTGCAGAATTTGAAATGTATATAATTCATTTTAGTCACTTTTTATGTTATGGTTTTGGGGATTCTTGCTCCAATTCCATCAAACTTCATTTTTCATTGGATTAGCTTAGAAAACAACTGTGGAGCATGCATACGGATGAACCGAAGTGGATTGATCGTCGACCGGCTCTGACAATCCGCGAGATGTTTGGTTCATTTCTCTTTTTCTTTGTGTTTTTCTTTATGGTTGGGTTGTGTATATGTATTGACTATGATCTCATGTACATTTTTCGCCCATGGCGTTATATAAAACTTGCTTTACAAATCTCTATTGGCGATTGTCTCTGATTTTTGCTTTATGCGCGGGGTTTGGGTTGCGTTAGACATAACCTTCGCAAACTTCGATTAGGGATGATTATCTGTTAGTTTCTGGAATCTAGAGATAGATTTAGGAGCTAACAATCTTCAATAGGCGTTGAATCTTAATTCCTTCCGTGTTTCGAGGCTTCGCTCGCGAAAGTGACGAAGAGAGTGACACGGTTGTTATCTCAACTTTGCGTTAGACATAACCTGTGTTGTGAGCGATGCTGGGTGATATTGAGGAGTATTGTAGGTAGAGTATAACTGGTCGGTAAGTTTAAGTTAGTGAGGAGTGATTTATATGCATTGCTGGACGAGTTTTTCTCTTTGAAGAATGAGTTCTTTTTGTTTTAATGTTTACTTTTCTGTTTGTTTTTACTTGTAAACTATTTTAATCCAAACTCATTAACGCGAGAGATTGTCGAGCGACATTCTTTCCCTCGAACCGATCTCTGTGGACACGACATAAATCCCGGAGGGAATTCTTTCCGAAAATAAATATTTTTACTGCTTGCCCTATTCTGCGGCCAACAAAATGGCGTCGTTGCCGGGGATTGGTTTTGATATTGAATCGCATTGCGATAGTTTCTTTGTTTTTGAGTTTTGTATATATCGTATATATTGTCTATTTCCATTATTTTTGTTCACGTGTTATATACGTTGTGTTCCCGTAATGTTTGTTCATGTGTTTGGTTAGGGCACTTGCTTTTGGTTTGCGCGGTGAGACATCACTATGGCATGAAGGAAGGGAGTTTGCTAGCTAAGCATTGTAAAGGCGTCGAGCGTATGATGTAAAACAAGCATGTTGTATTATTTTCTTTGGTTGTGTGGTGAACTTTCATTAAACAAGTTGTACTCGGATTGTTCGTAAAATTCTCAAATCTTCACTTTACAACTTGTTTAATGAATTTTTGCTGGTTTTTCAGTTTGTGTATATTAATAGTTTTTGGTGGTTGCCTTTGAGCTTGTTTTGAGTAGCTTGAGGAAATTTGGTGATGTTCCAAGTTGGTTCGTTTCAACTTGCGGATGTACGGTAATGATTTTGTTAAGTTTTGTACGCGTTCAAGGTATGTGTTTATCGCTTTCTTGACTTCAGCATATTCATGATACTTAGGCTTTTTACAAACTTTCATGCCATTCATTCTTTTGTATACTTGTTCTATTGTGAATCACTTTAGTTCCCAACCTTTTTGTGAGGTGGCCTTCCATTGTTCATATATGCACGGAGTACCAACATTCTTGTTCTACTGGATTTTATTATGTTGAATTTTTTGTTTGTGTTGATTATATGAAGGCGTGAAAAGGATCAAGGCAATGGTTTCAGTTTGAGCACAACTACCTTAGCCAAATAGTCAATTCACCTTGTGAGTGTGTGAGAATTTGTAACCCCTTTGAGCTTTTTGATCCATGTTTTTATTTGAACTTAATTCTTATCTATGAGTATTTAGTTCACTTATTTTTTTTAAATGGATTTTTTTTTTCTTGGACCTCAACTTTGTGTTGTTGTATGGATTTTTTCCTTGCCTTAGAAAGTAGGGAGTATTCACATGATGGTGCGGTTGAATTCAAGTTGGGGAGAGGATGATTGTATACTCATTGGTTGGATTCTATGAGGATTGAAAAAGAAAAGAAAAGAAAAAAGTGAAAAAGGAAGAAAAAAAAGAAAAATCCTTGAAAAAGGAAACAAAAATAGTTTCAATAATTGTGCTAAATAAGTATTGTGTGTTGTGTAGCACTTGGGATTTTGGAAGAAGTTGGTTGAAATTTTGTGTGTGAATCTTTGTGAGTTTTCACTCCCTTAGGTTTAGGCAAGTTTTTGTTTCAATTACCTTGAGAAATTACCCCTTGTTTGTTTACCCGACCACGTTACAACCTTGAAAGTCCTTGTGATTCTTTCCTTTGTATGTTAAATATGAATTTTTGGATGTATGCATAATTTAGTCTTTTATTTGCATGAGTGTTGTGTGGGTGTAAAGTACCTCATTGTGTGTTTTTCATCTACTGATGATTATTTTTGCTAGGTGTGATTCACTTTGGAACTTGTGTTGTTTTAGAATTTTTGGCATGATTTTTGTATTTTGCATTTGTTTCGTGACTATGTTATCGTTGTAGTTTAGTGGTAAGTATTTACTTTTTGTGTGTACCGTTTTCATTTGAACCATTCATTCGTTTCCGTTTTTCAAAACCTGTTGATTCGTCTTTCTTTGGATATCGCTTTTGCATTTTCAAGGTTGTTTGATTCTTGTTTGTGGACAAACAATTAGGTAAGTTGGGGAGAGTTTGATAAGTGCAAATTGTACCTATTTTTGTATATATGTTTTGTTGCACTTATCGAAACTTTTTGTTGATATCGTTTGAATAAACCCCGATTTGTTTACAAATATGTTTACTTTACGTTTTAGTGTATATAATGCGTTTTCTTGTATATATAATTGAGTTTAATTGATTTTGTCTCATTTTTTGTAGGTAACTAATAAAGGCCATTAGCCATTGTTTTGAAGAGCATTTAATAAGCTTTCCAGCGCTTTCGACCGTGCGTAAATCGGAGCTACGGTGCAGAATTTGAAATGTATATAATTCATTTTAGTCACTTTTTATGTTATGGTTTTGGGGATTCTTGCTCCAATTCCATCAAACTTCATTTTTCATTGGATTAGCTTAGAAAACAACTGTGGAGCATGCATACGGATGAACCGGAGTGGATTGATCGTCGACCGGCTCTGACAATCCGCGAGATGTTTGGTTCATTTCTCTTTTTCTTTGTGTTTTTCTTTATGGTTGGGTTGTGTATATGTATTGACTATGATCTCATGTACATTTTTCGCCCATGGCGTTATATAAAACTTGCTTTACAAATCTCTATTGGCGATTGTCTCTGATTTTTGCTTTATGCGCGGGGTTTGGGTTGCGTTAGACATAACCTTCGCAAACTTCGATTAGGGATGATTATCTGTTAGTTTCTGGAATCTAGAGATAGATTTAGGAGCTAACAATCTTCAATAGGCGTTGAATCTTAATTCCTTCCATGTTTCGAGGCTTCGCTCGCGAGAGTGACGAAGAGAGTGACACGGTTGTTATCTCAACTTTGCGTTAGACAAAACCTGTGTTGTGAGCGATGCTGGGTGATATTGAGGAGTATTGTAGGTAGAGTATAACTGGTCGGTAAGTTTAAGTTAGTGAGGAGTGATTTATATGCATTGCTGGACGAGTTTTTCTCTCTGAAGAATGAGTTCTTTTTGTTTTAATGTTTACTTTTCTGTTTGTTTTTACTTGTAAACTATTTTAATCCAAACTCATTAACGCGAGAGATTGTCGAGCGACATTCTTTCCCTCGAACCGATCTCAGTGGACACGACATAAATCCCGGAGGGAATTCTTTCCGAAAATAAATATTTTTACTGCTTGCCCTATTCTGCGGCCAACAAAATGGCGTCGTTGCCGGGGATTGGTTTTGATATTGAATCGCATTGCGATAGTTTCTTTGTTTTTGAGTTTTGTATATATCGTATATATTGTCTATTTCCATTATTTTTGTTCACGTGTTATATACGTTTTGTTCCCGTAATGTTTGTTCATGTGTTTGGTTAGGGCACTTGCTTTTGGTTTGAGCGGTGAGACATCACTATGGCATAAAGGAAGGAAGTTTGCTAGCTAAGCATTGTAATGGCGTCGAGCTTATGACGTAAAACAAGCATGTTGTATTATTTTCTTTGGTTGTGTGGTGAACTTTCATTAAACAAGTTGTTCTCGGATTGTTCGTAAAATTCTCAAATCTTCACTTTACAAGTTGTTTAATGAATTTTTGCCGGTTTTTCAGTTTGTGTATATTAATACTTTTTGGTGTTTGCCTTTGAGCTTGTTTTGAGTAGCTTGAGGAAATTTGGTGATGTTCCAAGTTGGTTCGTTTCAACTTGCGGATGTATGGTAATGATTTTGTTAAGTTTTGAACGCGTTCAAGGTATGTGTTTATCGCTTTCTTGACTTCAGCATATTCATGATACTTAGGATTTTTACAAACTTTCATGCCATTCATTCTTTTGTATACTTGTTCTATTGTGAATCAGTTTTGTTCCCAACCTTTTTGTGAGGTGGCCTTCCATTGTTCATATATGCACGGAGTACCAACATTCTTGTTCTACTGGATTTTATTATGTTGAATCTTTTGTTTGTGTTGATTATATGAAGGCATGAAAAGGATCAAGGCAATGGTTTCAGTTTGAGCACAACTACCTTAGCCAAATAGTCAATTCACCTTGTGAGTGTGTGAGAATTAGTACTTAATGCTTGTCTATGAGTATTTAGTTCACTTATTTTTTTGAATGGATTTTGTTTTTTCTTGGACCTCAACTTTGTGTTGTTGTATGGATTTTTTCCTTGCCTTAGAAAGTAGGGAGTATTCACATGATGGTGCAGTTTAATTCAAGTTGGGGAGAGGATGATTGTATACTCATTGGTTGGATTCTATGAGGATTGAAAAAGAAAAGAAAAGAAAAAAGTGAAAAAGGAAGAAAAAAAAAATCCTTGAAAAAGGAAACAAAAAGAGTTTCAATAATTGTGCTAAATAAGTATTGTGTGTTGTGTAGCACTTGGGATTTTGGAAGAAGTTGGTTGAAATTTTGTGTGTGAATCTTTGTGAGTTTTCACTCCCTTAGGTTTAGGCAAGTTTTTGTTTCAATTACCTTGAGAAATTACCCCTTGTTTGTTTACCCGACCACGTTACAACCTTGAAAGTCCTTGTGATTCTTGCCTTTGTATGTTAAATATGAATTTGTGGATGTATGCATAATTTAGTCTTTTGTTTGCATGAGTGTTGTGTGGGTGTAAAGTACCTCATTGTGTGTTTTTCATCTACCGATGATTATATTTGCTAGGTGTGATTCACTTTGGAACTTGTGTTGTTTTAGAATTTTTGGCATGATTTTTGTATTTTGCATTTGTTTCGTGACTATGTTATCGTCGTAGTTTAGTGGTAAGTATTTACTTTTTGTGTGTACCGTTTTCATTTGAACCATTCATTCGTTTCCGTTTTTCAAAACCTGTTGATTCGTCTTTCTTTGGATATAGTTTTTGCATTTTCAAGTTTGTTTGATTCTTGTTTGTGGACAAACAATTAGGTAAGTTGGGGAGAGTTTGATAAGTGCAAATTGTACCTATTTTTGTATATATGTTTTGTTGCACTTATCGATACTTTTTGTTGATATCGTTTGAATAAACCCCGATTTGTTTACAAATATGTTTACTTTACGTTTTAGTGTATATAATGCGTTTTCTTGTATATATCATTGAGTTTAATTGATTTTGTCTCATTTTTTGTAGGTAACTAATAAAGGCCATTATGCCATTGTTTTGAAGAGCATTTAATAAGCTTTCCAGCGCTTTCGACCGTGCGTAAATCGGAGCTACGGTGCAGAGTTTGAAATGTATATAATTCATTTTAGTCACTTTTTATGTTATGGTTTTGGGGATTCTTGCTCCAATTCCATCAAACTTCATTTTTCATTGGATTAGCTTAGAAAACAACTGTGGAGCATGCATACGGATGAACCGGAGTGGATTGATCGTCGACCGGCTCTGACAATCCGCGAGATGTTTGGTTCATTTATCTTTTTCTTTGTGTTTTTATTTATGGTTGGGTTGTGTATATGTATTGACTATGATCTCATGTATATTTGTCGCCCATGGCGTTATATAAAACTTGCTTTACAAATCTCTATTGGTGATTGTCTCTGATTTTTGCTTTATGCGCGGGGTTTGGGTTGCGTTAGACATAAACTTCGCGAACTTCGATTAGGGATGATTATCTGTTAGTTTCTGGACTCTAGAGATAGATTTAGGAGCTAACAATCTTCAATAGGCGTTGAATCTTAATTCCTGCCGTGTTTCGAGGCTTCGCTCGCGAGAGTGACGAAGAGTGTAACGACCCGATTTCAATTATTTCCTTTTTATTCCATTTTGGTTGAGTCTTTTATTTTAAATGGGGTGATAATTATTTTTATTTGTGTAATTGGTGTATTAATATGTTATGTTTGCATGTTATGATGTTTTACCGTTTTTGAGAGTTTGCGGGGAAAATTAGATTGGAGGGTATTTTAGACATTTCACACTTAATGATATTTTAGTTAGTTAGTTAGTTAGATATTTTGTGAAAAAGAAATGGAAAAGTAATAGAAGTAGAAAGAAAAGAAAAGTATAAGTAAGAAAAGAAAAGAAAGAAACATAGAGAGAAAAGGAGAGAAAGAGAGCAAGAGAGGAGAAAAGAGAAGAACAAAGAGAAAAGTGTGGAAAATCACCAAGATCAATCTTTCGGAGTCGATTTAATCGGGTAAGGGTGTGAAATCTTATTATCTTATCAATGTATATTATTATGTATGATTGTGTATGTGTGTATTGGATTGTTTGTGGTGTTTTCATAGTTTTCCGTTTTACGTCGATAATGAGAAATCGATGTTTTCGCGGTTGGAAATCGACGTAAATGTGGTAGAATGCTTGTTGCCATGATTAGATTGAGTTCTGATGGATGTATATTGTTTTGAAAATGTTTTGGGTTAAAAAATAGGTTTTTTTGGGTTTTCAACAGCGCTGAAGGATTCTGAGTTTTCGCAGGTTCGCCTAGCGAACCATTCAGCGAAGGGTAGCGAAGGTTTGCTACGGGTATTCGCCTAGCGAAGGCGTGAGCGAAGGTTCGCTAGAGTGTTCGCCTAGAGAAGTTTGGGTGTTTTGAATGTTGGTAGTTGCTGCCTTGGTTCGCCAAAGGGTTCGCCTAGCGAACTTTGTGTCTGTTCTTATCTAACAGTTGGTTCATTGGAACATTCGCCTAGCGAAGGAGCTAGCGAATGCTCACGAGGGATGTTCGCCCAGCGAACAGTGCTGTTCGTGTAATTTTGTTTTCTGCATAACTTTTTATCTGTGGTTCGGTTTGAGGCGTGGTTCGATGCATTAGAAGGCTTATGGAATGTTCTTTCTTATTTTGATGACTTGGAAATTGTTAGTCGATTTAATTATGTCGGAAAGTCGGGAATAGTGTCTTGTTGCGACTTTTTCCCATTTCGAATGTGTGTTTTGAATGTGAATCATACAATAGTGCATTGATGTGAATGTATATAGATTGTATGTGATTGTATGAGATGAATGCATGAATATATTGTGAATAAGTATGCATTCTTGTGTTGTGGGATTCTAAGACGAATCTGTTGTAACGTCGTATGCAGATATGCGGTTGAAGCGATGATTACAAACGATTGTATGCTCACGTGGAGTTGCAGCAATCGGATTGTATGCCGAGGTGCGGTTGTAGCAATCATATTGTATGCCGATGTGCGGTTGTAGCAATCCGTAAATATTGTATGCCTAGGTGCGGTTGTAGCAATCATATTGTATGCCGGTGTGCGGTTGTAGCAATCCGTAAATATTGTATGCCGAGGTGCGGTTGTAGCAATCATATTGTATGCCGATGTGCGGTTGTAGCAATCCGTAAATATTGTATGCCGAGGTGCGGTTGTAGCAATCATATTGTATGCCGATGTGCGGTTGTAGTAATCCGTAAATATTGTATGCCGAGGTGCGGTTGTAGCAATCATATTGTATGCCGAGGTGTGGTTGTAGCAATCATATTGTATGCCGATGTGCAGTTGTAGCAATCCGTAAACATTGTATGCCGAGGTGCGGTTGTAGCAATCATATTGTATGCCGATGTGCGGTTGTAGCAATGGTTCCAATAAGTTCTTCAATTGAACTTGAGATGATGAGTCGGTACCGCATGCATCTGCATAGAGTCGTGAGTCGGTCTCTATGAGTTGCATTTGTCATCATTGTATTTGTGCATTGATGAATAAACATATATATGTATATGTTGATTTGGAATGAGTAGAATTGTGCAGGTGTGCATGGATGGATAAACATGGATATGTGTGTTTATGTTGAATGATAAGCATTATGAGGAATATGCTTGGTTTTATATATATATGTCTTGTGATGTATATTGAGTGAGATGTGATGATTGTGACATAGTAAACATAATATGTATGTTTATGTGGTATGATGGAATGGTGAGAATATGTGGTATATGTGTATTTTTATGTTGAGATATATAATTATATGCATTGTTATTATGATAATATTTCTCACCCTTCTGCTGTTTTATGATGCTCTATGAGGCATTGCAGATTAGGTATCTGGTGGTCTTTTGTGAAGCGTGGCTTCATTTACTTTTTGGTCGTCTGGCTCTGATATGTAGCATCGGGTAGCTAGGATGTGTTTATGAGCTTGTGTGATACTTTTGTACATGTATCTAGCTGATGAATGTTTATGTAAACATGAATGATATTGGTGACTACTATTGGAGTATGATATATATATATATATATATATATATATATATATATATATATATGTATATATGTTTGTGAATCAATGTTTAGATGTTTCCGCTTTTATTCTAAATGTTGACATGTGGGTATAAGGACTGAGATCCTTTATTGTTGAAAGTTACCCCACTGTTGCATATCTTTTTGAGCAGGTGTTGTATGTGTTTAATTTCATGCATAATGTGACATTCTCTTTTTATGCCGTAGTTACAATTATACTCTGATGAAATTTACAATACGTGCCTAAATGATTCAATTGATTATTTGGGGGTATAGAAAGGGGTGTTACATTAAGTGGTATCAGAGCCAGAGTTGAGTCAGTTGTGTCTGTCTTGTTGTTGTGTTGGTTGAACTGTTGTTTAACCTTGTTATTATTTTTGGGAATGATCAGAATGTGTCGGGTAGAAACGACAATGCGATGGCTGCTGCTTTGGAATCGATGGCTAGGGCGGTGCAAGGTGCGCCGAACGTGAATGCTAACGACGAGTTTAGGAAGAATCAACCACCGATTTTCAAAGGAAAATTTGATCCCGATGGAGCTCAAAATTGGTTGAAAGAGATTGAAAGAATATTCAGAGTTATGGATTGTGCGGAGGAGAATAAGGTGAGGCTTGGATCTCACATGCTGAAGGAAGAGGCCGACGATTGGTGGGCCGGTATACGTGAAGTTCTTGAGGTGGATGATGAAGAGATAACTTGGAATTTATTTCGTACTGAATTCTTGAGGAAGTATTACCCTGAGAGTGTGAAGGGGAAGAAGGAGACGGAGTTTCTTGAACTGAAACAAGGTAGTATGTCTGTGGTAGACTATACTGCTAAATTTGTGGAGTTGGTTCAATTCCATCCTCATTATGCTGCGATTACTGCTGAGTTCTCAAAATGTGTTAAGTATGAGAACGGTTTGCGTCCTGAGATTAAGCAAGCTGTGGGATACCAGAGGATTAGAAGATTTTCAGACTTGACTGAATGTTGTAGAATTTTCGAGGAAGATAGCAAGGCTCGTTCTGCTCATTACAAAAGTGTGAATGAGAGGAAAGGTAAACAGCAAGCTAGGGATGGTCCTTATGTGACTCCTGTTGATAAAGGCAAGTATAAAGAAAATTTTGATAAGAGATCTGGAGGAGGAGGTTCCGGTTATATGAAGTGTTTCAGGTGTGGCGAATTGGGTCATAAAGTAACTGATTGTAGGAAGACTGTACCGAAATGTTCTAACTGTGGAATCCTTGGGCATGTTGCTAATGATTGTAGAAGAAATATGATGAAGTGTTTTAACTGTGGAGAAGTAGGTCACATTAGTCCTAACTGTACTAAACCGAAACAAGCTCAAGCGGGCGGAAAGGTGTTTGCATTAGCTGGGTCAGACACTACCAGTGCGGATCGTTTGATTAAAGGTATATCTTTTATTAATAGTACGCCTTTAATTGCTATTATGGATATAGGAGCGACTTATTCTTTTATTTCTCATGTGTGTGCAAAGTGTTTGAATTTGTTTATTACTTGTTGGACAAGAGATTGGTAATGCCAAGTTGTTGAGTCTGTGTGGCATGGCAGTTGTATATTGTCGATGTTGTTTATTCCCTAGTACGTGATAAGTGTGTAGAACACTATCAGTGCTTTCTGGTTTTTCTAATCCTTTGTCTTCTGGATTGAGAATGTTATAAGTGGGGGAGAAGCTGGTACTTCTCCAAGTGGCTTCAGGTGAGGAGCGTTGGCTCAGGGTGCCGTTGTTTGACCGATTGTAAGTGTTGATTGGACAGTGTGGTTTCCGATTCTAAAGGGAATACGGAGGTAAGGTTTATGTCAAGTAAGGATTGGTGCCTTAGGTGGTTTTGTGCACAAGATGCAAGGAATGTTGTTATGGCTTGGTAAAGATGGTTTATGCCCCATCATGATTGTCGATTGTCTATTGACAAATTGAGGAACTGATGACCCTTAATCTCTTGTTGATAGCAGACGGAAATTGTGTTGGATGGAATAGACGTGTTTATCCAGCTTAGTTGGTATGTTCGGCGAATGGTTGTGGAGTATGGGAATTATATCTTCATACTTATTTGGATAAGTTTGCAGTGGTGTCCTTTAAGGATATTTTGATCGATTATAAAATCAGAGGAAGAACATGTAGGGCGTTGAAGATTGAGTCGCAAGTGTTGAAAAGAGATGAAGCTTTAAGTTAAGTTGTCAAGAGTGGATTTTGGTTGATAAAGACGAGTTTTCTTGGTCGAGAGGAATAAGTATGAGACAACATTGATGGTTGGGATTCCAAAACGAGTTATAAATTTGAATTGGATTATTCTTTGAGAAGAATTAATGTCGTGCCGGATGAGTTAAGTTGAAGGCCTTTGCATATGTATGTTTGGATGGTCAGAGAATTAGAATTGTTTGAGTAATTCAGAGGCTTGTGTCCGGTGTGTAAGCTACTGCAGAAAGTGTGAGGTTGTGTATATAACCAGTGAACTATGACTTTCTGGTGAATAGTAGGAAGAGTCAAATATTGAATATGATTTGGTGGTTTTGTTAGTCGCGAGTAATCAGAGTGCACAGCGGAAGTGTGGAATTGTTGTATTGGTTATTGTGAGACAAGGATGTAGGTATTCTGGTTTTGTGGATGTTGTTGAGGCGAAGTTGTGTCATGGAGCTTATGTTCTTGTCTGGTTGTTGCCTTGTTTCCATTGTGATGGTTCGAGTGCGAGTAGCTAATTCCTATGTTTGGAGATTAGAAGAGTGTTACCTATGGGGTTGGTAACGATCTTGTTGTGTTCCGGTTCAAGAGTGAACCTGGGTGTTTGTATCTTAATTATCCTTTGAGTTGTGAGTTGGTCGTCAAGTGCATTGTATGGGCATTGCATCTTGTCGTGGTTGTTGTTGTTGTTGTCGTTGTCGTGTCGTTGTTGTTGTGGTTAGTGTACTGGTTTGTTGTTTGTGTTATTCGTGGTGTGCCTTTGGTTGGCATGATAGTGGTTGGTCAGACGCGAGAGTCGTATCCGAGGTTGCTTGTACTTAGCCTATTTTCGAGGACGAAAATGTCTAGGTGGGGGAGAGTTGTAACGACCCGATTTCAATTATTTCCTTTTTATTCCATTTTGGTTGAGTCTTTTATTTTAAATGGGGTGATAATTATTTTTATTTGTGTAATTGGTGTATTAATATGTTATGTTTGCATGTTATGATGTTTTACCGTTTTTGAGAGTTTGCGGGGAAAATTAGATTGGAGGGTATTTTAGACATTTCACACTTAATGATATTTTAGTTAGTTAGTTAGTTAGATATTTTGTGAAAAAGAAATGGAAAAGTAATAGAAGTAGAAAGAAAAGAAAAGTATAAGTAAGAAAAGAAAAGAAAGAAACATAGAGAGAAAAGGAGAGAAAGAGAGCAAGAGACGAGAAAAGAAAAGAATAAAGAGAAAAGTGTGGAAAATCACCAAGATCAATCTTTCGGAGTCGATTTAATCGGGTAAGGGTGTGAAATATTATTATCTTATCAATGTATATTATTATGTATGATTGTGTATGTGTGTATTGGATTGTTTGTGGTGTTTTCATAGTTTTCCGTTTTAGGTCGATAATGAGAAATCGATGTTTTCGCGGTTGGAAATCGACGTAAATGTGGTAGAATGCTTGTTGCCATGATTAGATTGAGTTCTGATGGATGTATATTGTTTTGAAAATGTTTTGGGTTGAAAAATAGGTTTTTTTGGGTTTTCAACAGCGCTGAAGGATTATGAGTTTTCGCAGGTTCGCCTAGCGAACCATTCAGCGAAGGGTAGCGAAGGTTCGCTACGGGTATTCGCCTAGCGAAGGCGTGAGCGAAGGTTCGCTAGAGTGTTCTCCTAGCGAAGTTTGGGTGTGTTGAATGTTGGTAGTTGCTGCCTTGGTTCGCCAAAGGGTTCGCCTAGCGAACTTTGTGTCTGTTTTTATCTAACAGTTGGTTCGCTGGAACATTCGCCTAGCGAAGGAGCTAGCGAATGCTCGCGAGGGATGTTCGCCCAGCGAACAGTGCTGTTCGTGTAATTTTGTTTTCTGCATAACTTTTTATCTGTGGTTCGGTTTGAGGCGTGGCTCGATGCATTAGAAGGCTTATGGGATGTTCTTTCTTATTTTGATGACTTGGAAATTGTTAGTTGATTTAATTATGTCGTAAAGTCGGGAATAGTGTCTTGTTGCGACTTTTTCCCATTTCGAATGTGTGTTTCAAATGTGAATCATACAATAGTGCATTGATGTGAATGTATATAGATTGTATGTGATTGTATGAGATGAATGCATGAATATATTGTGAATAAGTATGCATTCTTGTGTTGTGGGATTCTAAGATGAATCTGTTGTAACGTCGTATGCCGATATGCGGTTGAAGCGATGATTACAAACGATTGTATGCTCATGTGGAGTTGCAGCAATCGGATTGTATGCCGAGGTGCGGTTGTAGCAATCATATTGTATGCCGATGTGCGGTTGTAGCAATCCGTAAATATTGTATGCCGAGGTGCGGTTGTAGCAATCATATTGTATGCCGATGTGCGGTTGTAGCAATCCGTAAATATTGTATGCCGAGGTGCGGTTGTAGCAATCATATTGTATGCCGGTGTGCGGTTGTAGCAATCCGTAAATATTGTATGCCGAGGTGCGGTTGTAGCAATCATATTGTATGCCGATGTGCGGTTGTAGCAATCCGTAAATATTGTATGCCGAGGTGCGGTTGTAGCAATCATATTGTATGCCGATGTGCGGTTGTAGCAATCCGTAAATATTGTATGCCGAGGTGCAGTTGTAGCAATCATATTGTATGCCTAGGTGCGGTTGTAGCAATCATATTGTATGCCGATGTGCGGTTGTAGCAATCCGTAAACATTGTATGCCGAGGTGCGGTTGTAGCAATCATATTGTATGCCGATGTGCGGTTGTAGCAATGGTTCCAATAAGTTCTTCAATTGAACTTGAGATGATGAGTCGGTACCGCATGCATCTGGATAGAGTCGTGAGTCGGTCTCTATGAGTTGCATTTGTCATCATTGTATTTGTGCATTGATGAATAAACATATATATGTATATGTTGATGTGGAATGAGTAGAATTGTGCAGGTGTGCATGGATGGATAAACATGGATATGTGTGTTTATGTTTAATGATAAGCATTATGAGGAATATGCTTGGTTTTATATATATATGCCTTGCGATGTATATTGAGTGAGATGTGATGATTGTGACATAGTAAACATAATATGTATGTTTATGTGGTATGATGGAATGGTGAGAATATGTGGTATATGTGTATTTTTATGTTGAGATATATAATTATATGCATTGTTATTATGATAATATTTCTCACCCTTCTGCTGTTTTATGATGCTCTATGAGGCATTGCAGATTAGGTATCTGGTGGTCTTTTGTGAAGCGTGGCTTCATTTCCTTTTTGGTCGTCTGGCTCTGATATGTAGCATCAGGTAGCTAGGATGTGTTTATGAGCTTGTGTGATACTTTTGTACATGTATCTAGCTGATGAATGTTTATGTAAACATGAATGATATTGGTGACTACTATTGGAGTATGATATATATATATATATGTTTGTGAATCAATGTTTAGATGTTTCCGCTTTTATTCTAAATGTTGACATGTGGGTATAAGGACTGAGATCCTTTATTGTTGAAAGTTACCCCACTGTTGCATATCTTTTTGAGCAGGTGTTGTATGTGTTTAATTTCATGCATAATGTGACATTCTCTTTTTATGCCGTAGTTACAATTATACTCTGATGAAATTTACAATACGTGCCTAAATGATTCAATTGGTTATTTGGGGGTATAGAAAGGGCTGTTACAAAGAGATTGACACGGTTGTTATCTCAACTTTGCGTTAGACATAACCTGTGTTGTGAGCGATGTTGGGTGATATTGATGAGTATTGTAGGTAGAGTATAACTGGTCGTTAAGTTTAAGTTTGTGAGGAGTGATTTATATGCATTGCTGGATGAGTTTTTCTCTCTGAAGAATGAGTTCTTTTTGTTTTAATGTTTACTTTTCTGTTTGTTTTTACTTGTAAACTATTTTAATCCAAACTCATTAACGCGAGAGATTGTCGAGCGACATTCTTTCCCTCGAACCGATCTCTGTGGACACGACATAAATCCCGGAGGGAATTCTTTCCGAAAATAAATATTTTTGCTACTTGCCCTGTTCTGCGGCCAACAAAATGCCGTCGTTGCCGGGGATTGGTTTTGATATTGAATCACATTGAGATAGTTTCTTTGTTTTTGAGTTTTGTATATATCATATATATTGTCTATTTCCATTATGTTTGTTCACATGTTATATACGTTTTGTTCCCGTAATGTTTGTTCATGTGTTTGGTTAGGGCACTTGCTTTTGGTATGCGCGGTGAGACATCACTATGGCATGAAGGAAGGAAGTTTGCTAGCTAAGCATTGTAAAGGCATCGAGCTTATGACGTAAAACAAGCATGTTGTATTATTTTCTTTGGTTGTGTGGTGAACTTTCATTAAACAAGTTGTTCTCGGATTGTTCGTAAAATTCTCAAATCTTCACTTTACAACTTGTTTAATGAATTTTTGCCGGTTTTTCAGTTTGTGTATATTAATAGTTTTTGGTGTTTGCCTTTGAGCTTGTCTTGAGTAGCTTGAGGAAATTTGGTGATGTTCCAAGTTGGTTCGTTTCAACTTGCGGATGTATGGTAATGATTTTGTTAAGTTTTGTACGCGTTCAAGGTATGTGTTTATCGCTTTCTTGACTTCAGCATATTCATGATACTTAGGCTTTTTACAAACTTTCATGCCATTCATTCTGTTGTATACTTGTTCTATTGTGAATCACTTTAGTTCCCAACCTTTTTGTGAGGTGGCCTTCCATTGTTCATATATGCACGGAGTACCAACATTCTTGTTCTACTGGATTTTATTATGTTGAATCTTTTGTTTGTGTTGATTATATGAAGGCATGAAAAGGATCAAGGCAATGGTTTCAGTTTGAGCACAACTACCTTAGCCAAATAGTCAATTCACCTTGTGAGTGTGTGAGAATTTGTACTTAATGCTTGTCTATGAGTATTTAGTTCACTTTTTTTTTAATGGATTTTGTTTTTTCTTGGACCTCAACTTTGTGTTGTTGTATGGATTTTTTCCTTGCCTTAGAAAGTAGGGAGTATTCACATGATGGTGCGGTTGAATTCAAGTTGGGGAGAGGATGATTGTATACTCATTGGTTGGATTCTATGAGGATTGAAAAAGAAAAGAAAAGAAAAAAGTGAAAAAGGAAGAAAAAAAAGAAAAATCCTTGAAAAAGGAAACAAAAAAAGTTTCAATAATTGTGCTAAATAAGTATTGTGTGTTGTGTAGCACTTGGGATTTTGGAAGAAGTTGGTTGAAATTTTGTGTGTGAATCTTTGTGAGTTTTCACTCCCTTAGGTTTAGGCAAGTTTTTGTTTCAATTACCTTGAGAAATTACCCCTTGTTTGTTTACCCGACCACGTTACAACCTTGAAAGTCTTTGTGATTCTTGCCTTTGTATGTTCAATATGAATTTGTGGATGTATGCATAATTTAGTCTTTTGTTTGCATGAGTGTTGTGTGAGTGTAAAGTACCTTATTGTGTGTTTTTCATCTACCAATGATTATTTTTGCTAGGTGTGATTCACTTTGGAACTTGTGTTGTTTTAGAATTTTTGGCATGATTTTTGTATTTTGCATTTGTTTCGTGACTATGTTATCGTCGTAGTTTAGTGGTAAGTATTTACTTTTTGTGTGTACCATTTTCATTTGAACCATTCATTCGTTTCCGTTTTTCAAAACCTGTTGATTCGTCTTTCTTTGGATATAGTTTTTGCATTTTCAAGTTTGTTTGATTCTTGTTTGTGGACAAACAATTAGGTAAGTTGGGGAGAGTTTGATAAGTGCAAATTGTACCTATTTTTGTATATATGTTTTGTTGCACTTATCGATACTTTTTGTTGATATCGTTTGAATAAACCCCGATTTGTTTACAAATATGTTTACTTTACGTTTTAGTGTATATAATGTGTTTTCTTGTATATATCATTGAGTTTAATTGATTTTGTCTCATTTTTTGTAGGTAACTAATAAAGGTCATTATGCTATTGTTTTGAAGAGCATTTAATAAGCTTTCCAGCGCTTTCGAACGTGCGTAAATCGGAGCTACGGTGCAGAATTTGAAATGTATATAATTCATTTTAGTCACTTTTTATGTTATGGTTTTGGGGATTCTTGCTCCAATTCCATCAAACTTCATTTTTCATTGGATTAGCTTAGAAAACAACTGTGGAGCATGCATACGGATGAACCGGAGTGGATTGATCGTCGACCGGCTCTGACAATCCGCGAGATTTTTGGTTCATTTCTCGTTTTCTTTGTGTTTTTCTTTATGGTTGGGTTGTGTATATGTATTGAGTATGATCTCATGTATATTTGTCGCCCATGGCGTTATATAAAACTTGCTTTACAAATCTCTATTGGTGATTGTCTCTGATTTTTGCTTTATGCGCAGGGTTTGAGTCGCGTTAGACATTACCTTGGCGAACTTCGATTAGGGATGATTATCTGTTAGTTTCTGGACTCTAGAGATAGATTTAGGAGCTAACAATCTTCAATAGGCATTGAATCTTAATTCCTTCCGTGTTTCGAGGCTTCGCTCGCGAGAGTGACGAAGAGAGTGACACGGTTGTTATCTCAACTTTGCGTTAGACATAACCTGTGTTGTGAGCGATGCTGGGTGATATTGAGGAGTATTGTAGGTAGAGTATAACTGGTCGGTAAGTTTAAGTTTGTGAGGAGTGATTTATATGCATTGCTGGACGAGTTTTTCTCTCTGAAGAATGAGTTCTTTTTGTTTTAAATGTTTACTTTTCTGTTTGTTTTTACTTGTAAACTATTTTAATCCAAACTCATTAACGCGAGAGATTGTCGAACGACATTCTTTCCCTCGAACCGATCTCTTTGGACACGACATAAATCCCGGAGGGAATTCTTTCCGAAAATAAATCTTTTTACTGCTTGCCCTATTCTGCCACCAACAGGTACAACGAATTATATGTCAAAATATAGGCTTTTAATTACCTACAGTTAAATGTCGTAGGTATAAGTATATATGGTTATACCTACAGTAAATAAATTTTTACCTACGACTTTTGATTGTTACTATAAGTATTCGTCAAGGAGCCTATGTAATAAAAATGCATCCATGCGCCATATCCGTTGGTTACTCCTTTTGTGTGCAATTTTTGTTTGTTTGAAAAATAATTAGTTTAATAAAATATTTGAAAAGATGGCTATTTTAATAATTTTTGTAAACTCATGATTATTTTTTAAAAGTTTACATTTTGATCACGCATATGGGATTAAGAGTCTGTTTGGTAACACCAGAAAAAGAGCTTTTAGCTTTTCAGCTCATTTTAATTAAAAAACTCTGTTTGGTAACTGCATTTTAGCTTTTAGCTTATAGCTTTTTAACTAGCTTTTAGCTTTTTTTTTCAAAAGCTATTTGAAGTAGCTTTTGAGCTTGTAGCTTTTAGCTTATGACTTTTTATTCCAATTATACCCTTATTATTTTAACTAACTAACTATATATATATATATATATATATATATATATATATATATATATGTATATATATATATATATATATATATATAATATATATATATATATATATATATATATAATATTTATTATTAAAAAATTGATTTTAAAAGATTGAATTTAGGAAGATTTTGAAGAATGTTATAGAAGATTTTTATCATTTTTTTCTAATTTATTAGAGATTATTTTTATTTATTAAATATATATTATATAATTAATTTAGAAATAGTGTTGATAATTCTCAAGTTAGTGAAACACAGGAGGAGAATCAATAAAATCAACAAAGGTGAAGAAAATTCATAATATTATTACAGTTTTATTGTAAAATATTAGACAATATACTTATTTTTGTTATTATTTTAGATTAATATAACTAATAGCTGGTAGATTAATAAGATAATGAAATCACTAATTTCTTAATTAAAAATGTCATTTTAAGTCATTTTGTAATTATCAGCTAGTGTAACAGCTAATTTACCAAACACTCAAATTAATTTATCAGCTACCAGCCATCAGCTATAAGCTATCAGCTACCCGCTACCAGCTACCAGCTACTAGCTCCCAACTAGTTTTACCAAACAGAGCCTAAGAGTGAAAAGCTGGATATGGAATCTCGGTATAGATTAGCCCTTGTTAATTGAGAGGGAAAAGACATTTCTATAATTTTAAATTGAAATTCTGGTATCAGATGTGTGATGTTAAGTGCGACGTCACAACACAATCTGCTAAATGAACAAGACAATAAAACAGTTAATCAACACAATGAATTGTTCACCCAGTTCGGTCTAACTACCTACGTCTGGGGGCTACCAAGCCAGGAAGGAAATTCACTATTAGTAGTATTAAATTACAGACTCAACAATCCCAGTTGACAATCCACTAACTTAATCACTACCCAATGACACTTCTACCTAAGATACACTTAGATATGAGAAACCACTCACTCCCCCTAAATCACCACAGCGATACAATTCAAGGATTACAAAGTATAAAAGTCACACTTCCAAAACACAACTTTATCTTGCTTAAAAGCTTTGATCAAGAACAATTAACAACTCAAAACAATTACACCAATTCAAACATGAATGGCTTACAATACACAAACGAAAACACACACTTGACTCTCAGTCTTTAATCTCTTGCTTTCGTATTCTTCAAGTAGGGTTGTGGCTGCTTTATATAGAAACTCAGACTTGGGCTTGGACTCCTTGAAAATCTCTGATTTGATTTGAAATTAAAACAGATTTTATCTTCATATCTTTTCATATCATTCAGCCCTAAAAATAATAACAAGACTTGCTCCATATCTGATTGCAATAGAAAGAATCTAATCCAAGATCTTCGCCTGCAATCTCTCCACCAGATCTCTCAAAACAACTAAAACACGCGCATCCCTAATACCACAGCAGACTGATGTTCTGATGTTCTGACAACTGATGTCAAGACATCATGTTTAACATCAGCACACAAAACTGCAACCCTAAATAACTTAACATAAACTGAATGTTAAGACCTCATGTTAAGACATCAGACAAATGCAATCTTCAACGACAACATTGTTTTACCAAAATTGCAGCCAATACAAGAACTAACAATCTCCCCCTTTGGCTAATTTTGGCTAAAACAATCTCAACCAACATCAGAAAAACTTGCAGTGGAAAAACACCAAACTCCAAACAACTACTAACATCCAGCAGCAACAACTACCAATAGCTGCATAACTACAAACTCCCCCTCAAACCTAGAACCACAACAAAAAGCTAGGCAACAACAAACAGCAACACCAACACTAGGCTAACTCTCCCCCATTTTAGCCACAAATTGACAACCTTGAACCTATCAAAGAAGCAAACACAAAGTCCTGACATTTACTATGACAAGGTCAAATAACAAGCTTCCCAAAAAGACCAAGTTCCAAAACTTTGACTGGTCAGGCGATACAAACAATGCCCTCTCTATGCATTATAAAAACCAAGCCTTCTTGCTTCTAACAACAGAACTAGGAAGTAACCATGAGTCAGTCTAACAGAGATGCAGGTAAGAAACACATGCAAGAGGTCAAGAAACCAGATCCACAGAAGTTAAAGAACAAAACACTGTCTACAGCTGGGGCAACTCCTGGAGCAACAAGAACAAGAAAAACATCAGAGACAAGGATAAAAACCATCAAAAGACCTCCAGTGCAACTTCATGCTTCTGATGATGAATGGGATGAGGATTGGAAAACTTTTCTTGATTCAGGGGGTTAGGATAATCTTTAGACCCTTTGTTTGTTGCTTTTGATGTACTAAAATCTAATCTTGTATGCTATCAGCAGTTGAATAAAATTTTGTTTCCTTTAAACTAAACAAATGCACTAAAATTCACAACTGCACAAGACACCTCTCAGCACACTTAATCCTCATATATGCAAATTCCTAATTTACTTCTTAATTTTTCAAATTAATTTGCATCTAAGGCCTTTGTAAAAATATCAGCTAAATGATGTTCAGTAGCAACATGTTCCAAAGCAACTACTTTGTCTTCAACCAAATCTCTTATAAAGTGATGACGTATATCAATATGCTTAGTCCTGCTATGTTAAATAGGGTTCTTGGAGATATTGATAGCACTAAGATTATCACAGTACAATGTCATGACATCTTGCTTGACATTGTATTTAGTCAACATTTGCTTCATCCAAACAAGTTGAGAACAACTACTCCCTGCTGCTATGTACTCAGCTTCAGCAGTAGAAAGAGACACACAATTCTGCTTTTTACTAAACCAAGATATCAGATTAGTCCCTAAGAAGAAACAACCTCCTGAAGTACTTTTTCTATCATCAGCACTCCCTGCCCAATCAGCATCACAATAACCACTTAACTCAGTACTTGATCCATGACTATAAAGCATGCCATAGTCACTAGTCTCATTCACATACTTCAGAATCCTCTTCACTTGATTCAAGTGACTAACTTTAGGCTCAGATTAATATCTGGCACAAACTCCAACAGCAAAAGAAATATCAGGCCTGCTAGCAGTGAGATACAATAGACTACCAATCATGCTTCTGTATAGACTTTGATCCACACTCACACCAGGTTCATCCTTTGACAACTTTTAGTGAGTAGGAGCAGGTGTCCTCTTGTGATTAGCATTTTCCAGACCAAACTTCTTAACAATGTTCTTAGCATACTTGCTATGAGAGATGAATATGGATTCTTCCATTTGTCTAACTTGTAGACCCAGAAAATAGTTGAGCTCTCCAACAAGACTCATTTCAAACTCAGATTGCATCTGTTTCACAAAATGTTTAACCATTGCATCTGACATCCCACCAAATACTATGTCATCAACATATATTTGAGCTATCATCAGTTTTCCTCCTTCATCTTTGACAAACAAGGTCTTGCCAATCCCTCCTTTTCTGTAACCATTCACAGCCAAAAATTCAGTAAGCCTGTCATACCAAGCTCTTGGTGCTCGCTTCAAACCATAGAGATCTTTCCTAAGTTTGTAAACATGATTAGGAAATGTTGGATCAATAAATCCTTTTGGTTGATCTACATAAACCTCTTCATTTAAGTACCCATTTAAAAAAGCACTCTTAACATCCATCTGAAAAAGCTTGAATTTGAGATTACAAGCCACACCTAGGAGTAATCTGATAGATTCCAGTCTTGCCACGGGAGCAAAGGTTTCATCAAAATCAATTCCTTCAACCTGAGTGTATCCCTGAGCAACCAATCTGGCCTTGTTTCTGGTGACCACTCCTTGTTCATCAGATTTATTCTTGTAAATCCACTTGGTGTCTATCACATTAACTCCATCAGGCCTTGGTATAAGGTCCCACACTTCATTCCTCTTGAACTGTTCCAGCTCTTCATGCATGGCATTAATCCAGAATTCATCAGTCAGTGCTTCTTTGACATTCTTGGGCTCAATTTTGGACACAAAACAAGAATTTGACACAACCTCTCTAGATCTAGTGCTAACCCCTGATTTTGGATCACCTATGATAAGCTCTTTTGGATGGTCCTTTTGCACTCTAATAGATGGTTCTTTATTAGGTTGTTCAGGTTCAGCCTCAGCATCAACAGGACTGGGAGCAACACTTCTATCTTCTGATGTAACATCTTCAAACGATGTTTCAACATCATTCAGGACATCAACATCTTCCTTCATGTCACTGTCATCAATTACCACATTTATAGACTCCATCATAACCTTGGTTCTGGAGTTGAAAACCCTATAAGCTCTGCTATTTGTAGAGTATCCCAGAAAGATTCCCTCATCACTTTTAGGATCCAATTTTCTCCTTTGTTCACGATCTGACAAAATATAACATTTATTTCCAAAAACATGAAAGTACTTCACAGTTGGTTTTCTCCCTTTCCACAGTTCATACAATGTAGCTGAAGTGCCTCTTCTCAAAGTAACTCTGTTGTGAATATAGCAAGCAGTATTCATGGCTTCAGCCCAGAAATGGTAAGGAAGCTTTTTGGCATGAATCATTGCCCTAGCAGATTCTTGGAGAGTTCTGTTCTTCCTTTCAACAACTCCATTTTGCTGAGGGGTAATAGGAGAGGAAAACTCATGACTGATGCCTTCAGCAGAACAGTATTCAGCAAACTTGCTATTTTCAAACTCTCTCCCATGATCACTCCTTATTCTGATGACATTGCTCTCCTTTTCTCTTTGGAGTCTTTGACACAAATATTTAAAAACATCAAACACCTCTGTTTTGTCTTTAATAAAGTTCACCCAAGTATACCTGGAAAAGTCATCTACAACAACATAAGCATATTTCTTCCCACCTAGGCTTTCTACCTGCATAGGTCCCATTAAGTCCATATGGAGCAGTTCCAAGACTTTAGAAGTGGTGTTATGTTGAAGCTTCTGATGAGACATCTTGGTCTGCTTCCCTATTTGACAATCTCCACAAACTCTTCCCTCTTCAATTTTGAGTTTAGGAATTCCTCTGACAGCTTCTGAGGATATGATTCTCTTGATTCCCTTCAGATGAAGATGTCCCAACTTTTGATGCCAGACTTTGACTTCATCTTCTTGATCAAAAACACATGTTGAGAGACTTGAGTCTTGTGACACCCATAGATAACAGTTATCCTTAGACCTAGCACCCTTCATGATGACTTCACCTTTCTCATTTGTGACAATGCACTCAGTTTTTGTAAAGTTAACTTTGAGCCCTTGATCACATAGTTGGCTAAGACTGATCAAATTTGTTGTCAACCCTTTGACCAGTAGTACATCATCCAGCCTAGGAGCACCAACACAATTCAGCTTTCCCATACCCTTGATTTCTCCTTTGACACCATCACCAAAAGTTACATGTCCAGAAAAATGTAGCTTAACATCCACCAACAAATTCTTCACTCTTATCATGTGTCTTGAACACCCACTATCAAAGTACCAGTCTTCTTTAGTTGAAACCCTAAGAGAAGTGTGAGCTATTAAGCTGGCAACTTTTCCTTTTGGAACCCATTGCTTCTTTGGTTTGATGACCTGATTACCTTTGTGAATGTTCTGTCTGGGAGCCAACTGATGTGCCTTCTGAGGATACCCATGTAGCTTATAACAATACGCCTTTATGTGTCCAAAACGCCCACAATGATGACATCTCCAATGCCTAAATTTCTTCCTAGAGGGAGTCCTATCAGGATGTTTAAACATCTTTTTTAACATCACTGGCTTGGAAATAGGAATAACATTATTTGAAGCTGAAACATTGTTGAATCCCAAACCACTTTTGTCTCCAGCAGTTTTTCCAATATTAAGAATATTGTCTAGAACATCAGTTCCATTATTCAACATTCTGACAGATTTTGACATAGATTCCAGTTTAGAGTTTAGCATACTGACTTCATTCTCAAGCTCAGTCTTTTCAGCCTTTAACTGCATTATGATTTTCTTTTGTTTCTCTCCTTCTAGACAGACTTGTTCACTTCTACTGCACAGCTTTCTATAAGAGGCAGCAAGCTCTTCATAAGTAACCTCATCATCACTTGAATCATTTTCAGACTCACAAATCTCAATCATTGCTCTAACAAGCTTAGCTTATTATTCTTCAGGTTCACTATCAGTATCCTCATCAGACCAGGAAACAGATAACCCCTTTTTCTGCTTCTTGAGATATGTAGGACATTATTTTCTGATATGACCATAACCTTCACACTCATAGCATTGAATTCCTTTGTCATCATTGGACTTTTCTTCATCTCTTGATTTCTTCCCCTGATCACCTGACCTGTTTGTGTCAGATGTGATGTTCTTGACATTAGGTTTGTAGCTCCTGTCTATCCATTTTAGAACCTTATTAAACTGTCTTCCCAGCAGAACAATGGCATTTGAAAGCTCCTCCTGAGTTTTAGGACCACACTTTTTCCTTTCATCTTTAGACACCAATGTTATGCTTTTGGTCTTCTTTTCAGATTCCTCATCCATCCCTAATTCAAAAGTTTGAAGAGAACCTATCAACTCATGCACCCTCATCTTGCTGATGTCTTGAGCTTCTTCTATAGCAGTCACCTTCATTTTATATCTCTTGGGAAGGGATCTAAGAATCTTCCTTACCAGCTTCTCTTCAGTCATTTTCTCTCCAAGGGCACTAGAAGCATTTGACAGCTCAAGAATACTCATGTGAAAATCATGAATGGTCTCATCATCCTTCATCTTCAGATTTTCAAACTTTGTGGTCAGCAGTTGAAGTCTTGACATTTTGACTTTGGAGGTTCCTTCATGAGTAGTTTTCAAGACATCCCAAGCTTCCTTAGCCACTTCAAAAGTGTTGACCAGCCTAAAGATGTTCTTGTCAATACCATTAAAAATGGCATTCAAAGCCTTAGAATTTCCAAGCGCAAGTTCATCTTCTTCCTTGGTCCACTCTTCCTCAGGTTTCAGCTTTGATGTTCCATCTTTTTCAACAATAACAGGATGTTTCCATTCTTTTAAAACAGCCTTCCAAGCCCTGCTATCCAAGGACTTCAAGAAGGTAACCATGCGAGGTTTCCAATAATCATAATTCGAGCCATCTAGAATAGGGGGTCTATTCACAAATCCACCACTCTCCTTGTCCATAGTACCAGAAAGTAACAGCCCTAGATCTCACCCAGATGTAGAGCAGGATGCCTGCTCTGATAATAATTGAAGTTCTGGTATCAGATGTGTGATGTTAAGCGCGATGTCACGACAACACAATCTGCTAAATGAACAAGATAATAAAACAGTCAATCAACACAATGAATTGTTCACCCAATTCGGTCTAACTACCTACGTCTGGGGGCTACCAAGCCAGGGAGGAAATTCACTATTAGTAGTATTAAATTACAGACTCAACAATCCCAGTTGACAATCCACTAACTTAATCACTACCCAATGACTCTTCTACCTAAGATACACTTAGATATGAGAAACCACTCACTCCCCCTAAATCACCACAGTGATACAATTCAAGGATTACAAAGTATAGAAGTCACACTTCCAAAACACAACTTGATCTTGCTTAAAAGCTTTGATCAAGAATAATTAACAACTCAAAACAATTACACCAATTCAAACATGAATGGCTTACAATACACAGACGAAAACACACACTTGACTCTCAGTCTTTAATCTCTTGCTTTCGTATTCTTCAAGTAGGGTTGTGGCTGCTTTATATAGAAACTCAGATTTGGGCTTGGACTCCTTGAAAATCTCTGATTTGATTTGAAATTAAAACAGATTTTATCTTCATATCTTTTCATATCATTCAGCCCTAAAAATAATAACAAGATCTGCTCCATATCTGATTGCAATAGAAAGAATCTAATCCAAGATCTTCGCCTGCAATCTCTCCACCAGATCTCTCAAAACAACTAAAACACGCGCATCCCTAATACCACAGCAGACTGATGTTCTGATGTTCTGACAACTGATGTCAAGACATCATGTTTAACATTAGCACACAAAACTGCAACCCTAAATAACTTAACATAAACTGAATGTTAAGACCTCATGTTAAGACATCAGACAAATGCAATCTTCAACGACAACATTGTTTTACCAAAATTGCAGCCAATACAAGAACTAACATAAATTATTACGGTTTTTAAAATAAAGAGATGAGCTTTTGGTTATTATTATTTTTATATAGAAATGTTGGTTCAGAATAATTGAGGATTATAGTTTAGTTAAACTAAACTATAGTATTATATATGATTTGGAATATTAGAATCCTAATTAATTCATAAGACATAAATAAAAGGAAAATTGTGGAGGTAAACAATTTTGATCGAATTGCATTAATAAAAATCAATTGTATTTATTGTCTTTTATTTTTATTTATTTTTAATTTACTATATTGATTGATGTTTTAACAATTGATATAAGATAGCAATTAACTTCGATGCAAAATTCAAATTAAAAAGGTTCGACAAGATAAATAACTTTAAATTATAGCAAATAATAGTTAAGATCTCCTGACTAAACGACATGGAAGATATGAATTAAATAAAGGTGAAAGAGAAAGTAATAAAATAGATATAAATTTAATATCAATTAAAATTAATATAATTTAATAAAAAAATAAAATGACAATTGACATGTAGGAAAAAATAGAAATGAAATCAATAGTGTAGATTGGCTTTTAAAATTTAGAGGGGTATATGATATTGTTTGTATTCTATTCACTCAAGGTTTTTTGAGAATAATTTATTGGCCTACCATTGGAATTATGTGCAAGAAATAGAAATGCAATTTTGAGACAATAACTTATTGGCCCACCATTGGAATTATGTGGAAGAAATAGATTTTTTTTTATAAGCAATTGTATTATTAAGAGAAGGGTTAATTGTGATTTACCCCCCCTGACATATGAGAGTGTTTTGGTTTACCCCCCCCCCCCCCCCCCCCCCCCCCACCGTTGCCATAGGCAGGTTTTGGCAACGATTTTTTCAAAAAAAAACCGTTGCCTAAAGGCATGTAGGGGGTAAATCAAAATTCGCTCATATGTCAGGGGGGTAAATCACAATTAACCCTTAAGAGAAATAGGGTTTCTCCAACCCAATACAAAGGATCAAAAAACGGCTAAAGAGCTACAAGGAAGGAAACATTACATAAAATCAGAAGGGCATTTAATCCATTCATATAAGCTATAATTGACACTACCAATCTCTAACCATCTCCAAGATAAAATCAAAATACGATAGAAGAGAGCATCGATATCACAAACCTCATCACCAAAAATAATGTTATTTCTTAAGGACCAAATGCTCCAAGCCGTGATATACCAAACAAAATTAGTCATACCTTCCATGGAAGAAACGCGAAAAAAACGATCTCCAAGCCTTAGCATGAGATAAGATTGAGTCGGTAAGAATCGGAGGGGCACCCAACCAAGAATAAATCTTATTCCAGACCAGCTGAGTTTTTGGGCAAGACAAAAAAAGATGAGAATCATCTTCATCCTCCATGAAACAAAAGACACAAACCTTGTCGTTAACAGAAGTAATCATCCCTCTAGCAGCCAAGTTCTTGCGGGTCGGCAATCTATTAAGCATCAATCTCCAAATGAAGGCTTTAATTTTCATAGGAATATAGGATCCCCACATCTCCTGGAGCATAATGAGAATCTCATCAGGGATGCCAAATCCTCTTAAAATGGAACAGCTTAAGTTATAATAGGACTTGACAGAAAATTTGGAGCTATTATCCAACTTCCAAGTCTAAGTGTCTTCCTCCGAATACTTCATCGAAACAGCACTCACAATAAGAAATAAAGCCTGAACAGCTCTATCATCAAGAACCGTGAACGCAGGCCAAAGGAGGCTGAGGTTCCACTACCAGCTTTCGTTGGACCACTGTCCCAGGTCTACAACGCAACAATTTTGAACACCGGAAGTAGCAAACAGAACCGGAAAAACAGATTTTAAATCAAAATCACCACACCAATTATGCTGCCAAAACTGGATTGAATCACCTCTCCTAACTATAGGTTGGACACAGTCAGAAAACTGAGAAGACGGATTAATGGTTTTAAGCGAAAGCAAGTCCCTCATCCAAAGGGAGTATTTAGAAGTGTTACCTTCAGTCTCAGCACTCAAAACAAGATTATATAAGCTATCATACCTACTGCATAATAACTTCCTCCAGATTTCGTTCCTTCCATTGAGAAATTTCCAGAGCTATTTAGTGACTAACGCCTTATTAAACAACCCTATGTGTTTAATCCCTAAACCACCTTCCTCTTTAGGTTTACAAATGGAAACCCAATTCACCCAAGCTATTCTCTTCTTATCCACCGATCCCGACCACAAAAAGCGACACTGAATTGAAATGATCTTTTTAACAATTTTGGAAGGCGCCTTATAGAAGGACTGGCTATGAATTGGAATACTAGTCAGAACCGAATTAATCAGAGTAACTCTTCCGCCTAACGAAAGATTCCTACCAACCCACGAGGAAAGTCTAGCTTTAAGCGACGAAAGAACCGGATTCCAGAACGAAAGCCTTCGGTGGTTTCCTCCAATAACAATTCTAAGGAATTTAAAAGGCAACATCCCAGCCTTACAGAAAAGGAAAGATTCAGCAGCATTAAGAAAAGTTTGATGAAGGCCGACACCGTACAAGTAGCTTTTGGAAAAATTAATCTTTAATCCCGAAATCCTCTCAAACCCACGGAGGATAGATTTTAGGGCCCAAAGATTATGAAGTTCACCATCACATATCAAAATGGTATCATCAGCGACCTGTAGGGGCTCGATAGAATCCACACCATTAAAACAGAAACCAGACAGAAGATTACTGTCAGAAGCTCTTCTGACCAAGAGAGAAAGGACTTCAGCCACTATAGAGAAAAGGAATGGGGCCAATGGATCCCCCTGTTTCAGCCCCCTCGAAACCTTAAAGTCCTTAGAAGGGTTTCCGTTTATAAGGACGGAAATATAACTAGAGCAGACAACACCTTTGATCCACTTAATCCAGTTAGGCCCAAAATTCATAGCTACCAAAATGGAGATCATGAAATCCCAATCAACGCAATCGTAAGCTTGCGTAAAATCCACCTTGAACAACAAGTATTTACGCTTCTCTCTTTTAGCTAAATCAAGAATTTCGTTAGCTACAAGAACACCGTCTAAGAGGTTCCTACCGGGGATGAAAGCTGTTTGCGACGACAATATGAGTTTATTAATAACCGAAGAGAGTCTCCTAGCAAGCATCTTAGAAACCACCTTAGAAACACAACCCACTAAACATATAGGTCTGAAATCAACAAAGTGTTGTGGACTATCGACCTTAGGGACCAAAGCCAAGAAGGATGAGGTTAAAGCTTTAGGGAGAGAGCCTGTGGAAAAGAAATGTCGAACACAGTTGGAAAAATCTGGCCCCACAATATCCCAAGCATCCTTTTTAAAATTAAACGAGTAACCATCCGGAACCGGAGATTTGTTCCCGTCACAAGCAAAAATAGAATCTCGAATATCTTCAGACAAAAAATATGAATCCAACCTTTCTCTATCCATTTTATTAAGCTTCAGGACATCGTTTAGGTCCAAAATCGGTCTTCTAACGTTAGGCTTTTGGTATTTTGCACTGAAGAAATCGAAGGCAGCTTCCTTGATAAGGAGATGGTCCTCAACGAGAGCTTCACTAGGGCCTATTGCAGCAATAGAGTTAAGCCTAATTCTGGATTTAAGGCTGGCATGAAAAAATCTAGAATTAATGTCTCTATCTGTCGCCCATTTAGACCGAGATTTTTGAAAAACCATACTCTCTTTAATGCGAAGGCTACTCCATAATTGTTCCTGAAGTTCCAATCTTTTCTTGAGCAAGTCAGACGACGCAGGAAAGAGAGAAGAAGCCAAATCCAATTTCAACCCATTGAGGCTCTCCACACAATCTTCCAACTTGAGATCAATCCAACCTAACACATGAAGATTCCACCATTTCAGCCGGTTCTTTAAAGACTTGAACTTTTCCTTTAACACAAAGGAAGGCGATCCATGAAATTCTACCGAGTTCCAATGATTTTTAACAAAATCCAAAAACTCCTTATGTTCAAGCCAAGCATTGAAAAATCTGAAAGGTTTCGGACCCAAATTACTCGAATTTGATTTAATCCAAATCGGACGGTGGTCAGACACGTCAAGATTGCCAACAAGCTGGGCTTTGAGCTCCCAGGATTCAACAAGAGACTCGTCTACAAGAATTCTGTCAAGTTTACTACAGCACTTCCCATTGGAATTAAACCAGGAAAACCTATTAACCACAAAAGGAAGATCAACCAAGTCCAACTCATTTAAGAACGAATTAAACTCCAAGCAATCCTGATTACTAGAAACACCACGACCCTTCCTCTCCTCTCTAGATTTAACAGAGTTAAAGTCACCCCCGACCAACCAAATCCCATCCTGGCACCTACTCTTAAGAGCCAAAATATCAGACTAAATAGTTCTCTTCTCCCTCAACCCACAAGGCGAATAAACGTTCACCATGAATAAATTCAAATATCTCCAAATAAGATTAGAACAAAGGAAGCTATTACCTTTGTAACTGGTTATTGGGGTGAACGAATCCCTCCTCCAAATAGTAAGAATTCCTCCCGATAGGCCTTCAGAGTCAATAGCTGACCAACCAAAACCTTGATCACCCCATAAGCTCCTGACCAACCTATCATTCATCTTCCTAATCTTAGTTTCTTGAATAAGACACAAATCAGCACTTCCTCTCAAAAAAATTTGGCAAATTCTTCTCCTTTTCAGAGAAGTACTACCTCCACGGACATTATAGGTCACCAAAATCATAACTCCTTGCTTTCAATAACCTTCAAACCGGCTAAAACCTTCTTATCCCTGTCCTCCAACGATTTGACAATCCCTTCAAAGACTTCATCATCTTCATCTACTACAATCCCCAGGATTTTCAAAGTTCCCCACACTTTCAGAGGAACAAGATCCATATTCTTATTGCACCTGGCATTACTTCTGACCACATCCGAAACGTCTATAGAAGGACAAACAGACAAAGACTGTACCCTAGAGGGGCCACCAATATCTTTGATCGGAGAAAGCTTAGAAAGTTTCTTAGGCTTCTTAATTTTGTGTTGCGTCAATTGTAACACCCTAAATCCCCGCGACAAATAATGATAAATTATCAGAGTAATGATAGCATACGACGGATTTAGGATGCTACTTCTACTACTCAACTTAACATGCACACAATAATATTTTGGTGATATTAATATTAAACATAGCATTTCAACACTTATGCACAGCGGAAAAAGTCAATGCAACGAAACATGTTTGATCATACATAAAATCCTTAATGAAAATAGTAGTAACATATAACAGGAAATAAAGGACTTTAGCGTTCCGACACCCCCGGTGTTACAAATTCAGAGCAGACGCGACTCGATAACACACACCCGAAGACCTTGTCTTCCACACTCCATCTGCGAACTACTCCTGCTTATCTGCACGTTACCCACATAGAGGTAACTTTCAAACAGAAGGGGTGAGATTCTTAAATCAACAAAAGAGAGAGATGATATAAATAGAAAAGCATACATCATCAAGTAATTCACCCACTAACAACGTCCAACAAGAATCACACACTTAAACACAACCACAGTGTTGCGGTGAAAATTGGATAACAAGCTATGAATTAACTTGCATCATTTCTTTTACAACCGACTTTGATTTATCCAAATGAAAGGTTCAAGATCGTTAAAAAACCTAAAGGGGGGAGATCTAAGGTTCGGGGGTTGGTTATACTAAGGGAAGGTATTAGCACCCTAAATATCTGTAGTACTCTACAGGAACCTCTTGTTAAATGTTATCTTATGTTTGCTAAAGGTTCTATGCTAAAGGCTGAAAACCCTAGGGGTTAGTATCTAAGTATACTCGATAAAGCATCACACTTTACGCCTACGTATCCTCGGGAATAGAATCAGAGTATGCGTAGTTCTACTTCTACTGAACTATTGACTATGGTCAATGTTCAGAGGGGGGAAATGAGTACAAGCTCATTGTAGAGTTTAGGAACTCCCTAAATCTAGTTGTAATGGACCTAGGTTGAGGTTTAGTCAGTAGGGGAAGTGACAAATTCATTATGACGAATATCACTAAGAGTTGAGGAACTCTTCCTAAAGTTAGTTATGGTTTCTATGGCTCTGATGAGGCCAAGAAACAAGGTTTCTTCCTAAGAGGTTACTTAGGTTAGGTGGGGGCTATGACTTTAAGAGTCAACAATAATCACCTTCCTTTGGAATGGGAGAATAAATAAAAGTTACATGATAAAGCATGATAAGCAAAGATATAAGATAAAGCATTGATATAAAAGTAAATATAAGCATAATAATGGCTTTATGCTCAAACGATAAAAGATAAGTGTAAGTGTTACAAACAATACAAGCATAATAATAGCTTTATGCTCCACATATAAGATAAATAAAGATAATGAAAATAAGCATAAGATTAGCATTATGCTTAAATAAATAAAGGTAAGGAGAAGTAAAGTTAAGCATAAGATTAGCATTATGCTTCAAAATAAATAATGAGATAAAAAGTCAAGGATAAAACAATGACATGTAAATGAAAGTCAAGATAAAAATTGGTCACACATGCAATTATTGGCCAAGGCATTGTATGACATAATAAGAATAATTATCCAAGGTTAAATAAATGGATTAAATGTAAAATACACCCCTTTTTTAAAAGGAATTTTAAAATGAGATATAAAGTTAATAATATATTAAACCTAAATAAATGTCTAGGAAAATAAATAAAATGAATGTTTTTGGAGTTTTGAAAACAACTATAATTTCTAAAGATAAATTGTTTTTGAATTTTAATAAACTTTAAATAAAGGAAAAGATGTTGATTAAAAAAAAGAAGGGAAATGTCCCAAGCATGGTTTGAACCCATGACCCTTTACCTGCAGGCCCCAAAACTCCACCACCTGTGCTGCGCGCACGATTTGAACATAAAAGCAGACACACATATATATTGGAAACAAGCGAAATGGAAAATTAAAATAAAAGGACTGGGGCGAGGGGGATTCGAACCCCAGTCCTAAGGGTTGACAAGGCGCTTAAGTGCAAGTGTGTGACCGTTGGGACGGCGTGTTTCATCCGTTTAATAAATGATTCAATAAATATATAAGCTAACATGTGCGCATTTTCCCAAATGAAATAAACCAACAACAACGCATATGCAGCCATGCTTTGGTTCAGATTCCCAACCAAACTCTCGCATGAACAAGAACAAAATTAAATTGAAGCCAAACGCATTTAGAATACAATCGTACCCACCAATCAATCCTCACTCTTCTTGTCTTAACTGATAACAATCAAATTGATAGTGGTTTCCAAATTTTGAAGACCAATACTATATTTCAACAACAAGTCATAGACAAAAAAACAAGCTTAATATTCAAATATATATATCAGTTGACAGCAACAGCGTAAAAGCAAACAACTTTATACATTCAAAATGAGATGCAACAATAATCATACCAAACACATCGAACATATCCAAACTTCAAGTTTCAACACGAGCACAAACATTACACAAAAGGCACGATATAGAAAACAAAACTTTCAATACACTTTGGTACGCAGGTACGAATAATCTCATGTTACGGTTTTACACCGTCGGCATGAGGACCTGAACTCCAACAATACAAAAAGACAAAGCCAGCTCACATGTTAAGGTCCATAAACATCAAACAATTGGCTCATAGCAGGGAATGGATTTTAGACAAGCACAAGGACAGGTCACTAATATAAAGTTAGAACGAAACATGAATAATTCAAATGTGTTCATTCTATTAAAAGAAGCAGATATTTTAGCAACAAACTCACACAACGTATAGCACAAGACCAAGGCCTTAAGAAATTAGCAGTTTCAACATCAGTCCCATACACACAATCAATTTGGCTCAAGGAGTAACAGAACCGCTACATGGCATATTCTTCATGTTGGACAATCCAAGGATAGAACAAGTTCAGGTAAACTAGACATTAATTCGTGCTTATGGTATTTAGCAAGCAGGACCAAAAATCTAACACTTTGGCACAAATGCAACTTATCAAGAATTGTCAGTTAAAAAGTACATGCTTAACAACATGAATCAAGGTATTGTATCATTGAACCAGACTCAAAATTCGAATGGTGAGTGCAAAGGTTCTAAATTGGAAAATCTCATAGACTAATGATAACAAACTGATAGAGATGTGAGAAAATGAATATTAATCACCAAATATGCTAAAAACACTTCATGTTTTCATATTAATCTTTCAAAAATAAATATAAGTTTGGAAATAGCAATCCAAAACAAAGACATAGATGTCACAAATCATGGTAAGGCAGGTAGTCGGTTATGCAGGAATCAAGGCAAACAAATCAACATAACAGCAACACAGGTATGGGATGACATGAACATAGAGGTTAGACTGATTCAACGAGCATACCGACAAGACCAAATGATACATCGCAGTTGGCAGACAGCACGTCCATGGTTACACTCATATATGGTTTTTTTTAAAAATGATCACATAACATGATGGTATGATGACTAAATAGGGATGACAGGTATCACATCTCCTTAACATTAGTATTGACAACACATATCTGGCCTGAACAGCAACTATGTCAAACATTGTGAACAGGTTTGGACGCATATCAGAAAAAAGAAAGAGGCCTCACTGTTAGACACGCTCATGGACAAAAAGCTTTGGCAAAGTAAGAGGCAACTAAAACAATAAGCTATTTCATATAAACAGATAACAAGTCCAAAGCACATTATTTAACATATTGAAACTAGGTTGAGTAAAAAGCCTGAGTCTTAACACACTTGGAGAGGTTGAGTACATCAACAAATTAAAATAGGTAAAAACCAACAATCACAACCATTTACATTGCTTCAATAAGCTAAACATCTCACCTTTTTAGCATTAAGTACTAGGAATTTTTATTCAAAACACTAACCTAATAACAAACCAAAATACACATCTCAGAACACGGACATAACTACATATTCAACATACTAAAGTACACATCTCAGAACATCCTCTTACCTTACGGATTCAAATTATGAATAAACAAACTACACATTCAAACATATATCGACCAAAAACGTATGTCAAGAACAAGGAAATGCACATAGTAGAGGTTACATTAAATGAGCATAATAAATGAGAGGGAACTAGGAGTGATACCAGTTGAAGTTTTGCCAATGCCTTGATTATGCAGGACACTTCCACAGCCACTCAGAAATTCATTTGCTCAGTTCACTCGACACTTGGAAAAATTAAGTGTTTTTGAGAAGAATTCTTGGTGAAAGTTCTCCTCCTTTGAAATGTAGCAACTACTCCTTTATATAGGCAGGATTAGTGGGCCTGGGTTAGTTGGGTTCAAGCTTCAAACACTTGGTGTGTAGAGTCCAATTTGAGTTACAACGGCTCCTTTTTTGAAGTTCAAACTTGGTTAGCTTTCTTGGAGACAAATACGCTCCTTTGCTGTGCAATTTTCAGATGTGCAGGGTCAATTTACAATTTCATGTATTGCTTCTAAGCTCCTTACTTGAGGTCATTGGACGTGGTATCAAATAAGGCAAAGGTTGGGGATGGCGTGAAGAGGTTCGCAGGTGGTGGCAGATTGAATGCTGAAATTGGTAAATCTTCAGGACCACTTTCATGAGCCAAACCGTTGAGAGCTGAAACGGGAATGACTTTGGAGAATTCAAATTGTACAAATTGCGCGCCAAGGATTTGAGGTTGAAACGGTTTGAACGAATTGATTCACTTATTTCCTCTGTATCTCTCTTCCATTCTAAAGCTTGCGAATACGACCAAGGAAGAGGGAAACGTTTTGGGTTGATTTTGGTTTCCTTGTATGCCACATGCCACGCTCTCATGGGTTGGAATAATGAGGTTGAAAAGTCAAAGCAAATTGCTTAATTCTCATTGGTTGTTTGGTTGAAATTATCCAATAATGAAACATAAATTACACACGGTGGAAAAATAAGTGAGAAATGGAAATGTTCTTTTCTTAATTTTGAATTACCAATATGATTAATAAAATAATGATAAACAAATTAAATATTCTAGATTAAAATAAAAAAAAAAACTAAATGGATAATTATCTAATTAATTAAACTAAATATTAAAATTAAATTAAGATTGAAATAAAGCCACTTAAATATAATGAAACAAGAATAGGCCATAGTGAAGCTAAAATAAAAATAAAAAACAAGTAGAAAAACTAAGATAATTATTAAAATTAAAATATAAAGAAAATGTAATGACACAACAACTAGCAAAAAGATGAGGGTAAAATTTGGGGTGCAACACACAGTTAGTCACACGAAACATAATGCAACACAACTATCAACGAATGCAATGAGACACCAACTAGACTCAATGCATGTGGTACCAAAATCGATCCCTGTTTCATGATCACAGTTCCCGTCGAAACTCTCGACCCCTGTTTCATGGTCAAGTATGACCCTTATTTCATGATCACACCAACGACCCATGTTTCATGGTCACGTACGACCCCTATTTCATGATCGCACCAACAACTGTGATTGCTTACTCCCCATCTGGGCACACAATCACGCCAACAACAACGATTCCATCAAGGAATTCGGATAGACGATAACACCCCACCTGGGCACGCCATCCAACAACTATGCACATGCCACGCACCATCAATGACAACATGCCACAACGACCCATGCATACACATAACATACTCATCTTCCTACCAACATCAATTAACAGTCAACATGCATTCATCTAAACATACATCATTGCACCAATACAACAACTACACATCTTTGCATCATTCAATCATGCATGTCACCTTATCACATCAACATCAAAAGAACAAGCAAATTAACACCTCAATGCACACTTACCATACAACAGCAACAACACAACATTAATATAATACAAAACAGATATTCTCCATTAATTTTAAGTAATTAAAAATAATATTTTTCAGTCCCAGGTCGCGCTAAACGCGCCCCACCCGCGCTAAGCGCGCTACCCACTGCCTCGAAGAGGCGAAAGTTCTGCAGACCGCGCTAAGCGGGCGCCGCGATTTCTGCAGCCAAAACCCTACGATAACAGCAACTTCTCACCTGCGATTTTCTGCACTAAATTCGATTTTTAACATCAAGTTCACACAGATTATGTACCTTTAGTCTACACCTAACAATTTCTTTCCAACCAAACAATTCAACACAACAATTCATCCATTCTAATCATATATTCATGAGTTCTCCCCAAAACCCCAATCAACCCACACACAACAATTTCATGGATCCCAACCTAGTGATTTCTACCTCAATACCTACATCATTTAACCCTTGAGAGATGAAAGAAATCGCACCCTTACCTTAAAGTGATGAGCTTTCCTGACTTCAATGGATTCTCCCTTTCTTCCTCTTGCCCTAGCTCTTCTCCTTCTTTCGCTTTTTCACGTGGAATGAGAATACTGAACTCTCACTCTCTAATTCTCTCATATACCCCAATTAATGAATCGCCTTATTTGCCCTCACTTCACCCTCTCCTAATTACCATAAAGCCCTTCCACTCTCTACACCTCTAAATTATTTTAATTATCTTATTATATTAACATCATCACTCAACTAATGAAATAAATTAGTCAACAAATGATAAATTAAAATAATCCAATCAACATTACTCAACGCACCGCTAATCTCTATGTTATTAGCCATACACCCCTACTACGCCCAAGACCTACTACTTAAGGCCACTACCCTTCCCCACGGGTACACAAACACAACGAAAGTACAACAACACATAATCGATCACAACAACATATAATTATTCGCAAATAATAATAATAAAAGGAAAATGGGCGTTACAACTCTCCCCGACTTAGAATATTTTCGTCCTAGAAAATTTACCTCATCCAAACAACTATGGATACGAATCTCGCATCCTGCTCTCCAACTCCCACGTCATATTTCCACCAGCAGCGCCTCCCCACACAACTTTCACAAGAGTGATCTCTTTGCCCCTTAGTTGCTTTACCTCGCCTGCTTCAATCCGTCCTAGTAAGGCTTCAGCTATAAGGTTATCTCTTACTTCCACATTATCCATCGGAATCACGTGCGAAGGATCTGGAACATACTTCCGAAACTGCGACACATGGAACACATCATGCAAATTCGACAAATTGGGTGGCAACGCCACTCTGTAGGCAACAGGTCCAACCCTTGCAGATATCTGATATGGACCAATAAATCTAGGAGTAAGCTTCCTCGACTTCAAAGCACGCCCAACACCGGTCACTGGAGTGACTCTCAAAAACACATGGTCTCCTCCTTGAAATTTGATATTTTTCCTTCTCTTATCATGGTAACTCTTCTGCCTACTCTGTGAAGCTTTCATCTGTTCCTGGATCAGCTTCACTATTTCGGTAGTTTGCTGAATAATCCCGGACCATACAACACTTCAAAAGGTGCCATTCCGATACTGGAACGATAACTGTTGTTATAAGTGAACTCAATCAGCGGCAAATGACTATCCCAAGCACCTATTTGTTCGAGCACACAAGCCCTCAACAGGTCTTCCAAGGACAGGATAGTTCTTTCTGTCTGACCATCCGTCTGTGGATGATAAGCCGAACTCAACCTCAACTTCAATCCCAAAGCTTCCTGCAAACTCTCCCAAAATCTGGAAGTGAACCTTGGGTCTCGATCCGACACAATACTCAATGGGATTCCATGCAACTTCACAATCACTCAGATATAAATCTCTGCCAACTTCTGCAAAGGAAAACTGATATTAATCGGAATGAAATGTGCCGACTTCGTCAGTCTATCCACTACTACCCAAATGGAATCATGTCCTCTCGGCGTATTAGGCAACCATGTCACAAAGTCCATAGAAATACTGTCCCACTTCCACTCTGGAACGTCTAATGGTTGCATCATACCAGTAGGTTTCTGATGTTCCACTTTCGACTTCTGACAAGTCAAATAAGCATACACAAACTGAGCCACATCGCGTTTCAATCCAGGCCACCAAAATATCTTCTTCAAGTCTTGATACATCTTCATAGCTCCTGGATGGATACTCAAACTACTCCGATGACCTTCTTCTAGAATCACTCTTTTCAACTCGGGATCATCAGGAATGTAAATTCTGTCACGAAATCTCAACACACCTTGTTCTTCCACCCTGTACTCATTACCTTCTGCTTGGTTACTCCCAATCATCAAATCCACTAACTTCACATCCAACATCTGACTGTCTCTGATATTATTAAGGAATTCATTGTTGATTGTCAGCATACCCAACATAACACTATACGATGTCTGATCGCAAACCAAACTCATATCTCTGAACTGTTCAATCAATTCTAACTCTTTAACCATCATAGCAGACATATGCAACGATTTTCGACTCAGAGCATCAGCCACGACATTAGCTTTGCCAGGATGATAGTTCAAGCCAAAATCATAATCCTTCAAGAATTCTAACCATCTTCTTTGCCTCATATTCAACTCCTTCTGATCAAACAGATACCTCAAGCTCTTATGATCACTATACACTTCAAATCTGGACCCATAGAAATAATACCTCCAAATTTTCAATACAAAGGCAACTGCGGCTAACTCCAAATCGTGAGTCGGATAATTCCTCTCATGTACTCTCAACTGTCGTGAAGCATAAGCCACAACCTTACCATCCTGCATTAGCACCCCTCCTAGCCCCATCAAAGAAGCATCGCAATTCACTACAAACGGTTCATTTGGTTCAGGTAGAACCAACACTGGAGCTGTGGTCAACCACTTCTTCAGCATAATGAATCTCTTTTCACAATGAACATCCCACACAAATGCTTTCCCCTTGCACGTCAATTGAGTTAACGGAGGTGCCAACTTCGAAAACCCTTTAATAAACCTTCGGTAATAACCAGCCAAACCCAAGAAACTTCTAATCTCGGTCACCGACTTCGGAGTCTCCCACTGAAGAACAACGTCTACCTTGGATGGATCTACAGCAATACCCTCACCAGAAATAACATGACCAAGAAAACTTACCTCCCTCAACCAGAATTCACACTTAGACAACTTCGCATAGAGTTGCTTCTCTCTCAGCACTTACAACATAATCCACAAATGTTTAGCGTGTTCTTCTTCTGACTTGGAATAGATCAGAATATCGTCAATAAAGACAACCACAAACTGATCCAAGTACTCATGAAAGATACGATTCATATATTCCATGAATACACCAAGTGCATTAGTAACTCCGAATCGCATCACCACATACTCATAATGTCCATATCGAGTTCTGAAAGCCGTCTTCTGAATGTCTTCGTCTTTTACCCGTATCTGATGATAACACGGCCTCAAGTCAATCTTGCTAAACACACGAGCACCCACTAACTGGTCCATCAAGTCATCTATTCTTGGAAGCGGATACTTATTCTTAATTGTTACTTTATTCACCTGTCTGTAATAGATGCACAACCTCATACTACCATCCTTTTTCTTTACCAACAACACTGGAGCTCCCCAAGGTGATACACTTGGTCTCACGAATTTCTTCTCTAACAAGTCTTCCAGTTGCTTCTTCAGTTCTGACAATTCTGATGCCGACATCCTGTATGGTGCCATAGAAATAGGTCTGGTACCAGGGACAAGATCAATAGCAAACTCTACTTCTCTCTCTGGTGGCACATCAACAATGTCATCCGGAAACACTTCAGGGAAATCACACTCCACTTGCAATTCATTAATCATTGAATTACTTTCTACTGACAAAGATGCAAACAATGCAAGCACCTGAGCTTCTTCTTCTAAGAGCTCCTTCAACTCTCTAGCAGACAGAAAACCATATTCCCTCTCTTCCTCAGGAGTGAGGAATCGAACCGACTTATTAAAATAGTTAATATGAACCTGGTTGAACTCCAACCAGTTCATACCCAAAATCACGTCGAGACCTCCCAACGGTAAAGAAATCAGATCCACACCAAAGTCCTTACCATAGATTGATAATGGACAATTCAAACAGACCAAAGAAGTAGTCATCGACCCCTTAGCAGGAGTTTCGATAACCATCTCTCCCTTCATAGGAGAAACAACAAGGCCTAGCCTTCTTACACAATCAGCAGCAATAAAAGAGTGAGTAGCACCAGTATCAATAATAGCAATCAAAGGCATATTATTAATATAACATGTACCTCTGATCAATCTGTCCTCACTGGAAGTCTGAGTCCCTGACAAAGCGAACACTTTTCCTCCAGTCGAAGCTTTCTTTGGTTTCTGACAACGAGTACTAACATGGCCCTGTTTCCCACAGTTGTAACAAGTAACCACATTAGCTTTGCAGTCAGCAATCAGATGTCCTGCCTGACCACACTTGAAGCACTTCTTCACATCGCTCGTGCACTCACTGACACGATGTCCCAACTCACCACACCTGTAGCACTTAAGAGGAGCAGAAGCACCACCCCCACTCGGCTTCTTGCCATCAGCATGCTTCTGTTTACCCTTCTCACCTGGAGTTGCATAAGGCTTCCCACGATTCACCGGTTGTTTTCCTCTTCTCTCGGCCAGCCCCTTATAGTGAGCCGATCGAGCTTTGCTATCCTTCTCAAAGATCCTGCAGCAATCAACCAAGTCTGGAAACCGTCTGATCCTCTGATAACCAATTGCTTGCTTGATCTCAGGCCTCAAACCATTCTCGAACTTGACACACTTCGAGAACTCAGTTGTTGCCTCACTGTAATGAGGATAAAACTTTGCCAAATCCGAAAACTTAGCAGTATATTCAGTCACTGACATGCTACCCTGCTTCAGCTTCAAGAACTCTATCTCTTTCTTCCCTCGGACATCTTCAGGAAAATACTTCCTTAAGAATTCTCTACTGAACACAACCCAAGTAATAACCTCTCCTACTGCTCCCAACACTTGACGAGTACTGACCCACCAGTCATCAGCCTCCTCAGCCAACATATGAGTACCTAACCGCACCTTATGTGCCTCAGGACATTCCATAACCCGGAAGATTCTCTCAATCTCCTTGAGCCAAGTCTGCGCTCCATCCGGATCATATCTTCCCTTGAAAGTAGGTGGATTGTTCTTTCGAAACTCATCATTCTCGCTAGCAAGCGGCGGATTTTGTACTGCTTGAGCCATAGTTTGCAAGGCAGCAGCAAGAGCAGCATCCTTCCTTCCACCCATTATAAATTTGTCACACGCCAACAATAGAACACAATGGTTAAGGAACCGACACCGACACTAAACAACTAACACGCGACAACGACTCGACAACTTGGTCGGACGGACCGACCTGCTCTGATACCACTATGTAACACCCTAAACCCCCGCAAAAAATAATGATAAATTATCAGAGTAATGATAGCATACAACGGACTTAGGATGCTACTTCTACTACTCAACTTAACATGCATACAATAATATTTTGGTGAAATTAATATTAAAAATAACATTTCAACACTTATGCACAGCGGGAAAAGTCAACGCAACGAAACATGTTTGATCATACATAAAATCCTTAATGAAAATAGTAGTAACATATAACAGGAAATAAAGGACTTTAGCGTTCTGACACCCCCCGGTGTTACAAATTCAGAGCAGACGCGACTCGATAACGCACACCCGAAGACCTTGTCTTCCACACTCCATCTGCGAACTACTCCTGCTTATCTGCACGTTACCCACATAGAGGTAACATTCAAACAGAAGGGGTGAGATTCTTAAATCAACAAAAGAGAGAGATGGTATAAATAGAAAAACATACATCATCAAGTAATTCACCCACTAACAACTTCTAACAAGAATCACACACTTCAACACAACCACAGTTAGTCACACAAAACATAATGCAACACAACTATCAACGAATGCAATGAGACACCAACTAGACTCAATGCATGTGGTACCAAAATCGATCCCTGTTTCATGACCATAGTTCCCGTCGGAACTCTCGACCCCTGTTTCATGGTCAAGTATGACCCCTATTTCATGATCACACCAACGACCCCTGTTTCATGGTCACGTACGACCCCTATTTCATGATCGCACCAACAACTGTGATTGCTGACTCCCCATCTGGGCACACAATCACGCCAACAACAACGATTCCATCAAGGAATTCGGATAGACGATAACACCCCACATGGGCACGCCATCCCACAACTATGCACATGCCACGCACCATCAATGACAACATGCAACAACGACCCATGCATACACATAGCATACTCATCTTCCTACCAACATCAATTAACAGTCAACATGCACTCATCTAAACATACATCATTGCACCAATACAACAACTACACATCTTTGCATCATTCAATCATACATTTCACCTTATCACATCAACATCAAAAGAACAAGCAAATTAACACCTCAATACACGTTCACCATACAACAGCAACAACACAACATTAATATAATACAAAACAAATATTCTCCATGAATTTTAAGTAATTAAAAATAATATTTTTCAGTCCCAGGTCGCGCTAAGCGCGCCCCACCCGCGCTAAGCGCGCTACCCACTGCCTCGAAGAGGCGAAAGTTCTACAGACCGCGCTAAGCGGGCGCCGCGATTTCTGCAGCCAAAACCCTACGATAACAGCAACTTCTCACCTGTGATTTTCTACTCTAAATTCGATTTTTAACACCAAGTTCACACAGATTATGTACCTTTAGTCTACACCTAACAATTGCATTCCAACCAAACAAATTAACACAACAATTCATCCATTCCAATCATATATTCATGAGTTCTCCCCAAAACCCCAATCAACCCACACACAACAATTTCATGGATCCCAACCTAGTGATTTCTACCTCAATACCTACACCATTTAACCCTTGAGAGATGAAAGAAATCCCACCCTTACCTTAAAGTGATGAGCTTTCCTGACTTCAATGGACTCTCCCTTTCTTCCTCTTTCCCTAGCTCTTCTCCTTCTTTCGCTTTTTCACGTGGAATGATAATACTGAACTCTCACTCTCTAATTCTCTCATATACCCCAATTAATGAATCACCTTATTTGCCCTCACTTCACCCTCGCCTAATTACCATAAAGCCCTTCCACTCTCTACACCTCTAAATTATTTTAATTATCTTATTATATTAACATTATCACTCAACTAATGAAATAAATTAGTCAACAAATGATAAATTAAAATAATCCAATCAACATTACTCAACGCACCGTTAATCTCTATGTTATTAGCCATACACCCCTACTACGCCCAAGACCTACTACTTAAGGCCACTAGCCTTCCCCACGGGTACACAAACACAACAAAAGTACAACAACACATAATCAATCACAACAACATATGATTATTCACAAATAATAATAATAATAAAAGGAAAATGGGGCGTTACATCAATCCCTTTGGAGCAACAGAGGAATAATTGAGCAAGGTAGAATAGAAAGAGGGAGAGAAAGGAATCTGAAATTCTTTGTAAATCTCAGAAAAAAGTTTTTTCTTTTTAACCTTAGGCCCATTAAAAGGCCTACACGGCACTACTGGAGGATCCGAAATAGGATCCGAATCCCTAATGGACTCAGCATCTATTTGATCCAACCCACAAGAAGGATTTAATTTCAAAAAATGTGCCATGTCACCCCCAGAAAAAGACGAACAGCTGGTTGAGAATGGACATTCCCAATAGAATTGGTCTTAGCCAAACCATGTTTAATGCAAGCAATTAGAGACCTGTTAGGAGAATGCAGCGCCTTGGGACAATCAATCGATAAAGTACCTTCCTTAAAAGTGTTAACAACAGAGTCAGCCTCTAGCCCCCCAAGGTTGGTAACTGGGACAAGCAAAGGATCACTCAGAACAGGATTTTCATGACCAACACTACTTCCCACATCTTCAGGTGTAGCAGGACAATCCTTATTGCCTACCTCAACCCTAACATCCTTTTTGACTTTTGTCAGACCAACCTTGTCTTCATCGTCTGATGGCAACGCGTTATCTTCACCAGACGATATCGAATCATCGTTTTCTAAGTCAACCAAAAGAGTTTCATGAGGAGGGTATACTTCAGGATCTTCAAGGACAAAAACGTTGAATTTTAACCCGTTAATCTCAACCAAAACCTCTTCATTGATAGGTTCGAGTCCATCAACAATAATAAAAAATCTAGCCAAGTCGAATCTAGCATTGTTGACTGTGTCTTCGTCACCTTTAACAAAGGATCCAAATTTCTCCACCAGCTTTCCAAACACAACATTACTCCAGACATGACACGGAAGACCCAAACACCTCACCCAAGTAAACCTAGTTTTATCAGAGAACTCAGGAGACCAAGGTTGGAAAGATTTAAAGCGTTCATCGCACCAAGACTTAGCAGAATTGATAAACTCATGGATATCTTCTTCATTCCTTGTCTTTTAAAGGCAAAAACTTGCCCCTAACGGTGTAGCCTTGACATCAAAGAACCCAGCTTCAAAGAGGTCTTTTTGGATTTGGAAAGGATTCCCAAAGAGTTGCACCTCTCCAACAACAGCTTTGACAAACCTTTCAACGTCAGGAGTTTCTACCTTGATTCTACGAGGGGTATTAGGGGAAAGCCAAGCCTTTTCCAACACATGTTTTTGCACCCGTGTCCTCAAGACCTGGGTAAAAGAAGAAGGAGCCTTGTTAATAGCAAAATTTCCTCTATTTTGAACGTTCACCCTCCTTCCAACATCAACGAATCCACCGTTACGAGCTACAGGTTCAAGCTCGAACCTTGGGACGTTAGCAAACAATTTTTTTCCTTGCATGTAGATGTTGTCTAGTTTAACAGCTAGAATACGAGCATCATGCACCTTCCTGAACCTCGTAAAGCCATATCTCCGACCTCGTTTGTCCCTCTTAGCCGGAATGTAAACCTCCGAGATAAGGCCGTACACTTTGAAGACCTCAAAGAGATCTCTCGTTGTCGATTTGTCCGGGAATTCCGTGATAAAGAAAGACGTAATAACCTCTCCCGGGGCCGCTCCCTTTCCACCATTTTCTTTCCAAATGGAAATTCCAATAAAAAGGGGTTTCTTCTTCTTACGAGACACATTCTTCCAATCCATACTTTAACAGAGAAAATCTAATGCTACAAAGCTTAACTTAACAATGAGAGAAAACCAAATGCCAAGGTCCCTATACCTAAGTATAGGAATTTAAACCGAAGACATCTAATCTCCTACATTATCAAGTATCACTTGCAAAAGAAACGGAAAAAAGTGGAGATTGAAAGAATTCTTGAAGAGCTAGGAAAGAGGAGAGAAGTTATAATGGAAGAAATAGAAATGTAATTTATCTTTTACAGCTTTGGAGACAGGTACTAGTACAATTCTTCACAAAAAGGACATACAGTGACCGCTTGCTATCCATGTCGTACTACTCTTGTTTGCTTTTACCATGTTCCATTAATGCCGCATCACATGGTATTGTCTCAAAAAACCTTGACTGAATATAATTAAAAAAAAACAAATCAATTGTATGCTAGCAAGATTATAAATTAATCGTTATATATTTCTAAAACTAACAAGACGAACTATTCTAATTTTATGTCAAAGTCCCATTGTTGGATTATTCGATGGATCAATACGAAAAAACATTTTTTATTTTGAGATTTATTTTAAGACTAATATATTTTTGTGAGAGATATACCATATACTCCAAATTTTAAGAAGCTAATTGTGTATTTTTTCACTTATAAATGCTAAAATCTTCACATTTCTAATTAATGTGGGATTTTTCCACACTACTCACACTTATTTTTCTCAATAGTTTTCGACGAGATAAAGCAATCGCAACAACCTGTAATTGGTTACGTAATAGTTGTAATTGGTTAAAGTTTTGAAAATTTAGATTCTGCAGAATCGGCAAGTAAAGAAACGTCCGTCGTCAAAGCCCGAATTGAAATTTTATTTTTAAGGTTGGCCAAGAGGGGTGATAGACAGAGACAAAACATTTATTTATGTTGCAGTGAACCATAACATCAAAGAAACATTTATTTAGCACACATGTAATACATCAAAGTAAAACAGATAGCACACATGTAATAATACATCATAGTCAACACAACACACCTAAACGTAATGCATCATAGCAAATAAATCAAAGAAAAACAAATAGCACACTTGTAATAATACATCGTAGCAAACACAATACACCTAAACATGTAAGAAAAAAAGAGTTCTTCTAATTGGAAATCCAAGCAATATTATCCTGAGGTAGGAGGTGGCAAATCGGAGCAGTTCCATGTTAACTTTGAGGACTTGAAATGTCAAATGCTTTGGGTTCCATTCTGATGTATCAGTGTGACACATAGCAATAGCTTTAACTCTGCTTCCATCAGCACCCACCAAAGGAACTGAGTAAGCCTTAGTTGCATTTATTTCATGGCAATAAAACACTGCATAAGGGTATCTCACTTTGTGGCACGCAGCAACTTTGTTCTTGTCCCCCAACTTCTTCACTCTTCCTGCTATTGTATAATGTTGAAACACACTTTCTTTGTTAATTTCTGTTGAAAGAGCCTCAACATTTTTCCCAAGTTTAGAAGTAATAAAATCAATCATGGACTCCAATGATGTTGCACAAAATTTTTCCTCTCCTTTCATGCCTTTCTCTTCACAGTCACTAATTGTGTTCTTCACAATACGAGCACCCTTTGACCCTTTCTTGATGTTCAATTTATTGAGAATGTATTCCATCTTGTTAGATGAAAAAGGTATTAAATTAGCAATTTCTCTAGGCAAAAAATTTTCTTCATTATTTGTAGTGGTCTTGATGAATTTCAATATTAATTTTGTTCCATGGTATAAGTCCTTTTCAAAGAAGAATATTGTTGCATTTGGTTTAGCATGCAATTGAGTCTCACTTCCAGCATTACTACGGTAAAACATGGGATTAGGTGATTCTTCGGATTTTACATCAGTCTCCTTTGCAGCCCAGATAAGTAGTTGATTAGGTGATTCTTTGGATTTTACATCAGTCTCCTTTGCAGCCCAGAAAATTAGGGGATTAGGTGATTCTTCAGATTTTACTTCAGTCTCCTTTGCAGCCCGGAAAATTAGGGGATTAGGTGATTCTTCGAATTTTACATCAGTCTCCTTTGCACCCCAGAAAATTAGGGGATTAGGTGATTCTTCGGATTTTACATCAGTCTCCTTTGTACCCCAGAAAATTAGGGGATTAGGTGATTCTTCGGATTTTACATCAGTCTCCTTTGCACATCAGATAATTAGGAAATTAGGTGATTCTTCGGAATTTACATCAGCTGCACCTCCATCATCATAGCCTTTTCTGACTCCAACATCTGCATCTATTTAAAGTAGGAGATAAATTCTAAAATTGAATAATTTTAAACATGTGGAAGTAAATTTAGATCTATACATTACTGTTTAGAAAGGGTTTAAAAATATTAATATATAAGCATAAATCTTATAGTATGAGACTGACCAAGGAGTAGGAGATTAGTGATGGCTTTTGGCATTGGAGAGTTGTTAAGCAGATTAGTGATGGCTTTTGGCGTTGGAGTGTTGGGAAGAATGGACTTCCAGTAAAGTTGAGGTGGTAATGTTTCAGCATTAGTTGCAAGTATCACAACCTGCATTTGAGAATATATTAACATTACTAATCATATTTTTACAAGTAAAAATAAAGACATAGAATATAACAACGCCTATTTAAAGAAATGAAAGTGGTTGAGTTTATAGAGTTGTAAGCAACCCACCATGAAAAAAGTTATAATGGGAAAGAAATGAAACTTCATATTGGACCAATGAAGCTAAAATTCTAAATAAGAAATGATGAAGAGAAGAAGTTGAGATGGAATGAAAAACAAAGACCCATGCAGCCTTTATATAACGTAGTGAGAATGAATGGTATTAGTTTTGAGTGTGAAGTGGATTAGAAATGAATGGATGAAAGCAATCTTATCCAATAACATTTTTTGAGCAGATGGAAATCCATCCATAAAATTTTTTTTAATTTTTTTTTTACAATAATTTATTTGATTTTATAAAAAAAAAACATCTGTCGAAAAATTCCTTAAAATATTTGAACCTGCCACACTTGTTGATGTGTTGCACCTAGCTTATCTATTTTCTCATTCCTAATGTTACTAATGTTTTTTGTCCAACTTAAAGAGAAAGCCAAGGAACTGTCTCAAGAAGATATACTTATCTTTATTTACTTTATCGTTTTATATTTATAGTTTCTGGATTGTTGTTATTTCTGGTTCCCGTTTAAGATATAAAAAATATTTGTTTTTTTCACGCATGAAATAATTGACCTCTCAATTAGTTAACTGATAGAGGGGTTTTTTTTCTTCTTGTAGCATACTGTTATAGGTTGTGTTGATGTTTGGTAGTTGCTGTAGGCATTGTAGCATGATTGATTAGCTTCTCCTTTTTGCTTTTGTTTTAGGTTGTTGGAGTGTTGGCCTTTAATTTGGTTGAGCCCTTTTTGTTGGAGATTATTGTTAGATGTCAAACATGTTATATATTTGTATGCAATACTTGGCATTTTTCATTACTTTCCATGTGTAACTTGTTGATTTTAGTGGTGATTCGTGTTGTTCTTCAAACATTGGAATATATGTGTGGTGCTTGTAATTTGTGTGCTAGTGTGCAGGAATAGGCATGAAATGATCAATAATGTAAGACACAAAGAGTGGATGCAAGCTACCATTGAATCTTGAAGCTGCAACAAGGTGTTCGCTTTACGAACTCTGGCGAAGGTGCCAGCAAAGGTTCGCACTGCGAAGGTCAGTGAGGCTTCCAGCGAGGAGTGACAGAAAGTTTCAGTTGAAAAAAAACCTAAAGTTCGCTTTGCGATCTCCCAGCGAATGCTCGTTGGTTTGCTCGCTGTGCGAAGGACCTGGCGAATGGTGGCAGTGGAAATTGGACCCTGAATTCGCTTTACGAATGAGCTGGCGAATGATTCGCTATGCGAGTGGATCGTTCACAGTGCGAACCCACGACATCAGCCTGGGGCGGTTTAATTATCTGAGGCACTTAATGTGCAATTTTCTCTCATTCGCTAGGCGAATGATTCATTCGCTGTGCGAATGCTGCAGAATTCTAGTGTTGTATAAATAGATTTTCACTTTTCTTGAATGGGATCTTTTGCTCTTTTTCAACCAAAAAACATAGTTTTCTGTCTTTTGATCATCCAAGAGTGAATTTTCACTTTGAGAAGCTGAAGTCACATCCATTCTCGATTATTCGACTTGGATGTTCTTTCAACTCCTCTTGAAACTTGTCATCCAAGCTACCATGAGAATGAGTAGCTAAACACTCTTGTGTTGAGGTTAGATATAGTTGATCCTGATAATATGTATTTCTTTTGATCTTTTGTATATGAACAAGGTCTTGGATCAATATAGATGACGTTATTTGCTCTTAATGCTTTATGTGTGGTTTGTATTGCTCTAGACATAGATTCTACAAATCATGACCTAATAATTTCATCTCTTAAAAACCAAACTCTAGACATAGATTTGGGATTTGTTATTCGCTTTGTGTTGATCTTAACGATTGTTGTTTCGATTGTTAGCGTGAGACATCATCTAACGGTCTAAACAATGATACTCACGACTTTGCTTTAGACATAAACTTAGTCGGGAGGATACGCGGTTGTATTGGTCGGAAACTAAGTTCATATGCTTGATCAGTCGGATATATGTGAAAAGGATTAGCGAAACCTAACATTGACATGCTTTTCTAAAAACCCTTACAAACTCTTTCCTACAAATTTACTCTTTGCTACCAATTAATGTTAACCGAAATCGAGAACCATTTGAAACTCTTGAACTTAAAACATTGTAACTATTGAACGACAAGCTTCTAATATCGATAATCCCTGTGGAGACGATAAAAACACCCCCCTAATACTGTTTCAACAAAATGGCGCCGTTGCCGGGGATTGTTCATTGATATTGCAAGCATTGCAATAGTTGTGTTGTTTTAAGCTTGTTAACTTTTTCTCGAACTTGTTAATTTGTTTTGTTTAGTGTGCAGACCTTGTTTTATGCGAGGAAAACTACCGGCGGACCAACTTCTGTTCTATCCTGAGATTGAAAGAACCGCTCGTAGAATCAATAGCAGAACGAGACGAAGGAGACAACTAGCGAGACAAAAGCAAGAACAAGAGGGAAGTTTGACTTCTATACCACCACCATTTCCACAGATACTTCCAACTATGGAACATCTACCACCACCACCACCTGCTTCTAGACCATGTACCAACAGTCCGAGACACAATGCACAGTTTGCTCGCAATGCGCAGAACGGTCGTCATTCAGAAATGAAGACTGGTATTCTCCAACTGCTATATCAAAATCCTTTTACTGGTATGGATCATGAGGATCCTTTCACACATCTGACGAAGTTCTATGAGATTGCGGGAGCAACTGGGGCGCCCGAAGCTGAAGAGGAATCTCTGTTTAAGAGACTATTCCCGCATTCCCTCATTGGGAAGGCCAAGGAATGGTATCTTGATCAGTCAACGACAATAATGACGGATTGGAATGCACTTGAAGAAAAATTTTTGGAGCGATTTTTCCCACATACTCGTTTTATGGAGGCAAAGACCGCAATCGCAATGTTCACACAAGGTGCCAACGAATCACTCAATGAAGCGTGGGAGAGATTCAAATCTATGTTAAGGAAATGCAAGGGGCATGGCTTTGATGAATTGTCTCAAATTCATATTTTTCATAATGGACTTCAACTTGTGCATAAAACCTTGTTGGATGCCACCGCTGGTGGATCCTTGCTGAGAAAAACCGCTGCAGAAGCCACTGCTATTATTGATAAGATGGCTTTGAATGACCATCAAGGAAGTCATAACCGTGGACCTTCTCAACGGACTCTTGGAGTTTTGGAATTGGGAACCAATGATGCTATACTTTCTCAAAACAAGTTATTATCCTAGCAAGTTGAGTTGTTGACGAAACAAATTTCTAAACCTCCTCAACAATTTAAAGAAATTCATGACTCCTCGAGTAAAAATGTACAAGTCTTGGTTTGTGAACTTTGTAGAGACGAACATCCTACCGGATATTGTCCTCTGGTTGTGGAGGAGGTAAACTATGCTGGAAATCAAGGATACCGACCCCGACCTCCGTATCAACAAGGCAACCAAGGTTACCAACAATGGGGTAACCAAGGTTTTCAACAACCATGGAGACCACAAGAAGCCGGACCATCAAACCGTCAACTGTACCAAAATTACACTCAACCTCCGCAAGCTCCCGTTGGAAATACGAATATGGAAGACACTCTCACGCCATTTATGCAAATGTCAATATCCAATCAGAAGAATACCGATGCGGCCATAAGGAATCTTGAAACTCAAGTCGGGAAAATATCAAAACAATTGGCCGACCAACAAAAAGGACACTTTACGGCAAATACTCTACCAAATTCTAAAGAGAATTGTAAAGCAATTCTAACAAGAAGTGGAAGATAGATTGACATGGGTGTAGGTGAAAGTGTAGTGGAGGAGGAGGTTGTAGTTGAAAAATAAAAAGATAGTGATGAGATTGAAGTAGAAAAAAATGTTGAGGGTGTTTTAGTTGAAAATGAGAAGGAAAAAAGTGAGAATGATGAAAAAAGAGAGAGAGAAGAAAAATTGAAAAGAACTAGGAAGGGAAAAGAATCGTTGAACAATATTCTGATCCAACATTTACCATATCCTCATGCTCCTACCAAGAAAGATAGTGCGAGGCACTACGCTCGGTTTATGGATATTTTCAAACAATTACAAATAAACATTCCATTTTCCGAAGCTTTGGGGCAAATGCCTAAATATGCGAAATTTATGAAGGATATTCTAACGAAAAAGAAGAGGTACCAGGATCAAGAGACCATCATGGTGGATGCTAGTTGTAGCGCTATCATTCAACGTACTCTCCCGAGGAAAGAATGTGATCCGGGACGAGTCACCTTGTCGGTTACTATAGGAAATATCTATGTGGGCAACGTATTGATTGATTTGGGCTCTAGTATCAATTTGATACCTTTGTCGATTGTGAAGTGGTTAGGACACATGGAATTGAGATCCACTCAAATGGCATTGCAACTCGCAGACAAATCCACTACCCGTCCTCACGGTGTAGCGGAAGATGTATTAGTTAAAGTGGACAAATTCTTATTTCCTATTGACTTCGTGGTAATTGAAATGGAGGAAGATGAAGACGCTCCATTGATTCTTGGGAGACCGTTTATGCAAACTGGTAGAATGGCGATTGATATGGACGACGGTCTCATGAAGGTTAAAGTCCAAGAAGAGGAGGTTTGTTTCAACCTATTTGAGGCCATGAAACACAAAAACGACAAAGGTGATTATTTCAGAATAGATGTAACGGAAGAAGTGGTTATGGATGTCACAAAACAAATTCATGTAGTGAACCCTTTGCAAAGAGCTCTTGATGATTCCTTTGAAGTATTCTCCGATGAAGAGGAAAGAGCACTCGAAGAGTGCTTAAAGGAACTTGAATCTTGGGAAGAGTTGCAACCTTGGGAATGTGAAGAGGAAGTGCTAAAAAAAGAGGTAAGTGATGCGAAATCTCAATTTGAATTGAAGGTGTTGCCTTCGAATTTGAAATATGCTTTTCTGGATGACGATTGTAATAAACCTGTTATCATAAGCAACATTTTATCTGACAATGAGGAAAACCGGTTAATTCAAGTTTTGAGGAAAAATCAAGAAGCAATGGGATGGACTCTTTCCGATCTTAAAGGCATAAGTCCCTCTTATTATATGCATCGTATATTCATGGAAGAGGATTTCAAACCGGTCGCTCAACCGCAACGCCGTTTGAATCCAACAATGAAAGATGTACTAAGAAAGGAGGTTGTAAAGCTCTTGGATGCCGGTATGATTTACCCGATTTCCGACAACCCTTGGGTAAGTCCGGACCATGTTGTGCCAAAAAAGGGAGGAATGACCGTGATCCTTAATGAAACAAATGAGCTGATCCCGACAAAAATGGTGACGGGGTGGAGGATGTTCATAGACTATAGAAGGCTAAACACCGCGACAAGGAAATATCATTTTCCACTTCCTTTTTTGGACCAAATGTTAGAAAGATTGTCGGGCCAACAATTCTATTGCTTCTTGGATGGTTATTCCGGGTATAACCAAATTACAGTGGACCCACATGACCATGAGAAAACAGCATTCACTTGTCCTTTCGGAAATTTTACCTACCAAAAGATGCCGTTTGGCCTATGCAACGCACCGGCAACGTTTCAACGTTGTGTGCAAGCTATTTTCTCCGATCTTATTGAAAAGACAATGGAGGTTTTCATGGACGCTTCTCCGTTTTCGGAGCGTCTTTTGATCTTTGTTTGAGAAATTTAGAGGTTGTGATTGAATGGTGTGTTGAGACGAATTTGGTATTAAACTGGGAGAAGTGCAATTTTATGGTTACGGAGGGAATAGTGTTGGGCCACAAAGTCTCCTCCAAAGGTCTTGAGGTTGATCAAGCCAAAATTGAAGTGATTGAAAAGTTGCCTCCTCCAACAAATGTCAAAGGCATCCGAAGTTTTCTCGGACATGCGGGATTCTATCGGAGGTTCATCAAAGACTTCGCAAAGATAACAAAGCCATTGAGCAATTTGCTCAACAAAGATAAGTTTTTTGACTTTGATGAATCTTGTATGTTGGCTTTTAATGTTTTAAAGAAAAGTTTGACTACCTCACCCATATTCATCGCACCTAATTGGAAATTGGATTTTGAACTAATGTGTGATGCGAGTGATTATGCGGTGGGTGCAGTTTTGGGTCAAAGGAAAAGGAACATTTTTCATGCGATACACTATGCGAGCAAAGTTTTAAACGAAGCTCAAATTAACTATGCAACAACTGAAAAAGAGTTGCTTGCCATAATGTATGCATTGGAAAATTTTCGTTACTATTTGATTGGGTCGCGAGTTGTCGTTTATACGGATCACACAGCGATTAAGTATTTGCTCACCAAGCCCGATTGTAAACAGATGCTAATTCGTTGGATCCTCTTGTTGCAAGAATTTGATCTAGAAATTCGTGACAAGAAAGGATCCGAGAATTTGGTGGTGGATCACTTATCCCGCCTTGTGAACGTTGACGTGACCAAAAAGGAGTGTGAGGTCAAAGAGGAGTTTCCAGACGAAAAATTGTTTAGGGTGCAGGTTAGACCATGGTTCGTCGACATGGCTAACCACAAAGCCGCCGGATTGATACCGGATGGTCTAACTCACCATCAAAAAAGGAAATTTTTGTCGGACGCCAAGTCTTTTGTGTGGGATGAACCACATTTGTTTAAACTTGGTGTCGACAACCTCTTGAGAAGATGTGTGTCGGAAGATGAAGCCACGAACATCCTGTGGCATTGTCACAACTCTCTGTATGGAGGACATTTTAACGGGTTAAGAACGGCAACAAAAGTCCTTCAATCGGGCTTTTATTGGCCTTCTTTATTCAAAGATGTGCATGCGCACGCCCAAAGTTGTGACAAATGTCAGAGAAGTGGTGGAATTTCACAGCGGCATGAAATGCCTTTACAAAATATGTTGGAAATTGAAGTATTTGATTGTTGGGGAATCGACTTTGTCGGACCGTTTCCATCTTCATTTTCTAACGAGTACATTTTGGTCGCTGTTGATTACGTTTCCAAATGGGTTGAGGCAATAGCATGTGCTAAAGCCGATGGAAAAACCGTAGTAAAATTTTTGAAAAGAAACATATTTGCTCGATTTGGTACTCCGCGAGTGTTGATAAGTGACGAAGGATCCCACTTCTGCAACACTCAGCTTGAAAAAGATTTGGAGCAATATGGTGTTAAGCACAAGGTTGCAACACCATATCATCCTCAGGCTAATGGGCAAGCGAAGGTATCGAACTGAGAAATAAAATGAATTTTGGAAAAAACAGTTTCATCCTTAAGGAAGGATTGGGAAAATAAGCTTGATGATGCTTTGTGGGCTTGTCGGACAGCTTTTAAGGCTCCGATTGGTCTCACTCCTTTTAAAATGGTCTACGGTAAGAATTACCATTTACCGGTCGAGTTGGAACATAAGGCGTTTTGGGCCTTGAAATTTTTGAACTTTGATCCAACTCTGAGCGGTGAAAAAAGAAAAGTTCAATTGCATGAATTGGATGAATTGCGCCTTCAAGCGTATGACTCCAATAAGCTGTATAAAGAGCGTGTCAAAACTTACCATGACAGAAAAATTGTGATCAAACAGTTTGAAATGGGACAGCTGGTCCTACTTTTCAATTCTCGGTTGAAATTGTTTCCAGGTAAATTGAGGTCTAAATGGTCTGGTCCATTTCAGATTCGGGAAATCAAGTCATATGGAGCAATTGTAATTGAAGACACAACGTCAAAGGAGAATTGGAATGTTAATGGTCAAAGGTTGAAAGTTTATCTAGGAGGTGGTTTCGAGCGGAATCTCGTCGTTGTTCCTTTTCACGATCCTTGAGGTTGCGTTGGACCGTCGAGCTTAGCCGACGTTAAACAAGCGCTTGTTGGGAGGCACCCCAACATTGTAAGTATTTATCTCTTTAATTACTGTTTTAAATGATTTTAGCTATTTGAATGATTGGCAAAGTGGCAGCAGGACAGAAAATGAGAAAATTTTCAAAAACTGTCTCATTCGCTGGCTGCTTCGCACTGCGAGTCTGGACCGAGCATTCGCCAGCCAGTTCACATTGCGAACACAGCGAGACAGGGCTTATGTTTTTGCTGCCACCTCATCAAAAATTAGGGTGTTAATTAATTGGGTGGGCCTGCACATAGGCCCAAGACCCATTTTAGTTGCTGGAGACTTGAAGGGAAAAACCCTAGTCCCACTTGCCTCTCTCATTCAAAGAAAAAAAAGTTCTCAAGAACTCTTTCTTTCTCACGTGCCTTTAGCTGACCACATTTCACGTGTTTTCTCCACCAATTTCCATTTTCCAATTCAGGTTTGTATCTCCTTTCTTGATGTTAGGGTTGTGACTTGCATTTGATGCATTTAGGAATGTAAGGTTTAAATTCTGTTGGAAGGTTTGCATGTTGAATTTTCTGCAACCCTTAGAATAGAAAAGGCTTTGAGAATGATGCTCTGTTGTGGACTGTGTGGCTGCTGTAATTTTTCAAAATTTTCGTGGCTTCGCTGGCTCCTTCCCAGTGCGAATCTGGGGCGAATGCTCGCCAGACTTCGCAGTGCGAGTATTGCAGCGAACATAGTAGACTTTGGATTTTTTTATGAAGTTTAGTTCTGATTTTGTATGATTTCTGATTTCTAATGAACTGTCTTGGTGTTTTGTGTTGTTTTGTTTGTTGATGTGTGCAGATGGGTCCAAAAACTAACCTTGCTAAAAAGCAAAAGTCCTCCACATCGCGACAAGTGCTGATCCGCTTCGATGAAGCTCGATTTAGAGGTGCCACACAAGCTGCGAGATATCTGACATTGGAGAAAAGAACGATTCTAGCAGAAAAGAGGTTCATCTTAAGTGAACAGGGAAGTTATCGTTCGGTTGCCGCTCTCTGGGAAGTAAAAAGTTGGAATCGGCTGATAACGCCAGTCGATAGTTATAATGTGGAAATTGTCCGGGAGTTCTACGCGAACACCCTTCCGGATGATGGCGACCTGTTCAGTTGGACGACTCAAGTTGGGGGAAAGACAGTGAGGTTTGACCGTAGGACCATTAGTATTGTTCTTGGAAGTCCTCTGCCGCTACGAGCCAGTCAGATTAATGATTACCATAGGGATCTTCAACTTCACCGAGATATCCCTAAAATGACTAGAGATCTTTTGCGCCCAGGAAAAACTGTTGAACTCAACCCATCTGGGGTTGCGATTAGGTATAGGAGGGAGGACATGCAGCCCTTAGCTCAGTTCATATTGCTTTTGGTGGTTACCAATATCAAACCAAAGTCGCATTCCTCAACCGTCCCTATTCCTTTAGCTCACCTAGTCCATAGTACCTTGACAAATGTGCAGATTGATGTGGCACGTATAATTGCCGATGAGATAAGGGCAATTGTGGAGAGCGGTTTAGGAGGTAACGCTTCTAGGAAGAATGCCCCTCTCGCATTTCCTTGTCTTATCATGTCATTGTGTGCAGAGGCTGGAGTAGATTTGCCTACGTGACGCCAGGTTACGATACCGTCGGCTATCGATGATCGATATATCGATAAATTCTGCAAGCCTAAGGGGGCTAGGGGTGAGTCGTCTGGTGCTGGTGCTGAGGCCGGCACAAGTGGTGGAGATGTTTCTGGGTCGCATAATATTTATCCTTATCAGCAAGAAATTTTCCAGTATAACTGGGACTGGATGGCGGCTTCTCAGCGCGCCATGTTGGACTTACATGATTCTATGCAGGTACTCCAGCTTCATATTCGAGATCCCGCCGCAGAGCATTCTATGATGTCGAGGGAGCAGTTCCTCACACACGCTGGTTGGCCTGAGGCCAGGCCAGTATTCGGAGGGGGAGAAGATGCGGCTGGTCCGACTGGTGATGATGATGTGGAGGTGACCGAGGTGTATGCTACAGAGTCCGAGAAGGACTGATTTCTTTTGATGAGGGTTTTGTACTTCCTTTGTGCTACAAAGTGAAGTTTTATTATGTTCTATGTATTTTGTTGTGTTTCAGTTAGTATTGATGTACCTTATCCACTATGTTGGAGTATATTGGATTTTGGGATGTATTTGTACCGTTGGTGGTATCTTGTTTTGACTTTGTAGGTGTGTTTACACCATTACATTCCTATTTATTATTAGTAGTAATATTTGATGTTGTAGTAAAAAATTTCTGTTTTTATTTTACTAATATTTCGTTTTTAATTATTGTATTAAGTGTTGAGTTCTTCAGTTTACGAATGCTCAGCACTTAAATTGTTGGTATGCGTTTGTGTTAAGAGTTGAATTCTTCAGTTTACGAATGTTCAGCTCTTAAAATTGTTTATATGTTGTATGTTGGAATGCTTGTGAGGATTTAATGTTTCCTTCTTTTGGTGATGAAACTTGGGGAATTTTAGGTTGGTGATTCTTTATCTTAAAGGAAGATTCCTCCAAGATGGGATGGCTATGATAGTACTTTAAGCATATTGTTGTGGCAAGGTACATAGTTACCTAGTTCTAGAATTTAGAATGTATCAGAACTTTGTGTCTTGGTGCAAATGAAAATGTTGTTTCGTGTTACAACTCTCTTTGAATGCTTGTGTCATTTAGGTCCAAAAATCACAAAAGTGAGAAACCTCCATGTTATACTATATGCTTTGGATTGATGATAGATTTTGTTTTATACTTTTAATTCATGCTTCATCTTGTGATTGTGTGATTTTGTGGAAGTATTAGAAATGATCAAGGCACTTGTTGATATTGAGCACAACCATTTCCATACAGTAATTTACCCGTGAGTAGCGAGAATTTGTTAGCCCCTTTGTGCCCAAATTTGTTGGATCTCTTTTAGTGATGAACTTTAGATTGTACATATTTGAAAAGTCGAGTTCATCATTGAATTTTTGAGAGCTTCTAAAATGTTTTCTTCTTGAACCTTTGAACAGTTGTTTTAATTGACTAGCTTGCCTTAAAAAGCAAGGAACATTCACCTTAGGTTGAGTCAAAAATAAGTTGGGGAGAATGAAAAGAAGAGTGGTGAATTACTCAAAATTTTGAAAAAATTCAAGCTAGCATGAAAAGAGAAGAGTTGCGAATATGTGTGTGCAAATGAGAAAATGCTTGCTTGAATGAAAAAAATAGGTTCAATAATTGGGTACGGTAGTTTGAGAAGGAGTGATAAAGAAAAAAATTGGTGAATGAAGTTGAGATGTTGTGAATACTTTGTTTAGTGAATGTTCTTTTGCATCGGCAATTTCGTTTCAATGGCCGTTAGAAATATCCCTTTATTGTTTACCCGACCAAGCTACAACCTTGAAGTCCTTATTGATCTTTTGCTTCCATGATTTCTTTTGTGATCATTGAGATATTGTATGAATTGCTTAGTATTTGTATCATTTGTTATTTGAGTGTAATTGTCCCGTGCTTGTATGCGCGTTTTCCTTCAATCCTTTTTCAAAGAGGAGTGTTAGAATGACATGTGCATGATGAGTTAGTTGTCTCTTGAAACATTGTTTGAAAGTTGTTTAAGAGTCAAGTTCTTTTACATTGTAAGTTCTTGGATTGTGTAATTGTTGCTTTGTTGTGATTGTTGTTTATTTGAGCTGTTTCTCTTGTCTTTGGTTGAATTAAATGCTCGAGCAAATCCTCTTGAGAGGCATACTTTGCTTGAGGACAAACAAAGAGTTAGTTGGGGAGAGTTTGTTAGATGTCAAACATGTTATATATTTGTATGCAATACTTGGCATTTTTCATTACTTTCCATGTGTAACTTGTTGATTTTAGTGGTGATTCGTGTTGTTCTTCAAACATTGGAATATACGTGTGGTGCTTGTAATTTGTGTGCTAATGTGCAGGAATAGGCATGAAATGATCAAGAATGTAAGACACAAAGAGTGGATGCAAGCTGCCATTGAATCTTGAAGCTGCAACAGGGTGTTCGCTTTGCGAACTTTGGCGAAGGTGCCAGCGAAGGTTCGCACTGTGAACGTCAGCGAGGCTTCCAGCGAGGGGTGGCAGAAAGTTTCAGTTGAAAAAAAACCTAAAGTTCGCTTTGCAAAATCCCAAAGAATGCTCGCTGGTTTGCTCGCTGTGCGAAGGACCTGGCGAATGGTGGCAGTGGAAATTGGACCCTGAATTCGCTTTGCGAATGATTCGCTGTGCGAGTGGATCGTTCGCAGTGCGAACCCACGACATCAGCTTGGGGCGGTTTAACTATCTGAGGCACTTAATGTGCCATTTTCTCTCATTCTCTAGGCGAATGATTCAATCGCAGTGCGAATGCTGCAGAATTCTAGTGTTGTATAAATAGATTTTCACTTTTCTTGAATGGGATCTTTTGCTCTTTTTCAACCAAAAACATAGTTTTCTGTCTTTTGATCATCCAAGAGTGAATTTTCACTTTGAGAAGCTGAAGTCACATCCATTCTCGATTATTCGACTTGGATGTTCTTTCAACTCCTCTTGAAACTTGTCATCCAAGCTACCATGAGAATGAGTAGTTAAACACTCTTGTGTTGAGGTTAGATATAGTTGATCCTGATAATATGTATTTCTTTTGATCTTTTGTATATGAACAAGGTCTTGGATCAATATAGATGAAGTTATTTGCTCTTAATGCTTTATGTGTGGTTTGTATTGCTCTAGACATAGATTCTACAAATCATGACCTAATAATTTCATCTCTTAAAAACCAAACTCTAGACATAGATTTGGGATTTGTTATTCGCTTTGTGTTGATCTTAACGATTGTTGTTTCGATTGTTAGCATGAGACATCATCTAACGGTCTAAACAACTATACTCACGACTTTGCTTTAGACATAAACTTAGTCGGGAGGATACGCGGTTGTATTGGTCGGAAACTAAGTTCATATGCTTGATTAATCGGATATATGTGAAAAGGATTAGCGAAACCTAACCTTGACATGCTTTTCTAAAAACCCTTACAAACTCTTTCCTACAAATTTACTCTTTGCTACCAATTAATGTTAACCGAAATCGAGAACCATTTGAAACTCTTGAACTTAAAACATTGTAGCTATTGAACGACAAGCATCTAATATCGACAATCCCTGTGGAGACGATAAAAACACCCCCTAATACTGTTTCAACAATTATCTTGGATTGTTAAGTATAATTCATAATGTTGAGAATATTATGAGTTGTTGATTATATTATTAAGATAATTATGAATAGAGATAAATGTTTGTTGAGGATAATTGAGGATTATAGTTTAGTTGAATTGAACTATAGTATTAAATTTAGGGTTTGAAACACTAAAATTCTAAATAATTCATAAGACATAAATAAATAGAAAGTTGCAGAGATAGACACTATTGACTGAACTACACCAACAAAGATCAGTCGTGTTAATTGTCTTTTATTTTTATTTATTTTTAATCAACTATGTTGATTGTTGTTTTAACTATTGATATTAGACGGCGATTAACCTTGATTTGAAATTCAAAGTAACAAGGTTTGATGAGAAAAATAATCTCAGATAATTACAAATGATAGTTAAGGATTTGTTGGCTTAGCAAAATTTATAGAAGGCGTTGCGTGAGAAGGCAAGCCAAATGAAAGATATTGAATAGTCAAAGATGAATAAAATTGTAATTGAGAAGAGGTATACGTTTAATATCAATAAAAACTAATATAATTTAATAAAAAAAGGAGAACACGATGACAACACGTAGAAAAGATTGGAAATAAAATCAAGAGTGTAGATTGTTTCTTAAGAGAAATATTTGCATGGAACCGCACATAAATTTATATTTTTAGAAATATAAACTAAGAAAAAGAGGAATTTTTTAAAACTACGAGTTATATTTGTGTCTATTTATGAATTTTCCGACTCTTAAAATGTGGAGGTGTATATGCTCTTGTTTTCTATTCTAATCACTCATGGTTTTTTAAGACTAATTTATGTAGAGGAGACAATAATTTATTGGCCTAGGCCTACCATTGAAATTATATAGAGGAGATATAAATGTTATTTATCTTGACAGCTTGACAGATAGCTATACTAGACAGGTGCTCTCTCCGTTTTTATAATAAGTGTTTGATTTGAGTTATGCGCAATTTTTAAAAAAATAATTAAATGTATTGATTTTAATAATAAAGTTAATATTTTTTACTAAAATATTTTATTAATTATAGTTACTAGAATAGTTGAATAAAATAAAAGTTAATAAATAAGGGTATAGTAATTAAATTATAATATTGAAGTGAAGTTTTTTTAGGTGAAAAAGTAAATTAATTAATTATAAAATGAAAAATAAAATAAAATTTTGAGTGAATGAGTTATGTATTTGTTAATAATTTCACTTGAGATCAATATATTATTTTTGTTTAATAAATTTATTAGGTTGAAATTCTGGGTGTAGTGTTGTATTATCTAATAACATTTAGAAATCATTTATAACAAGTCGTTGTCTATATTTTGCATGTAGTTGAGATCATGTATCAGTATCATGTATCAGTAGTTGAGATCATGTATCAATACTAAGACAATGACATGCAAATTAATAACAAATTGTAAATATTTCTTCTATACTAAAATTAAAATTTTACATCCAATGATTGATACCAAATCATTGCAAGACAAAGGTAAATGCAACGTATGCCTCAATTATTTTCTGTGGTGCAACGTATGCCTCAACGTATACCAAATCATTGAAGATATTAATTCTAGATGGACCAACCAAATTGTGTTACACACTATATACTTCTTTTTATTTTATTTTATTTTATTTTTTTTATAGGCAAATTCAATAAAGAGAGATTAAGGAAATCTCTAACCTTCATACAAGAAAAGAAAGAAACTTGGAAAATCCCACGAGAATTCAACAGGGCAGCCTACTACAGAAAACTAAAGGGGATTTGTTCCAAAAAAAACTACAGAACTACCTAACCTCTCTAACCAAACAACAACCAAGACCAAGAAGACCCTACAATAGCGAAAAAGATCGACTCTACAATACAAACCTCACCCTAATCAAAATAATATTCCTAAATCTCCAAATAACCAACAAGAAAAACACCGAATAGCAAATAAAAATTCTCCTTACATCTACCTCTAAATCTAAATAACCAAGCCAACCCAAGGAAACAGCACTCTAAATCGGAAATCCGCTCAAAGACCAACCAATCACAAACCAAAACCACACCAAAACAGACCTATGGTACTTGAAAAGAAAAAAAAAGATGAGCAGCACCTTCAATAAACCTTTCAACAGAGTACCTTGAAAACACCTTCTTTTGAAATAAAAGATACACCCACGAACGAAATAGGGAGCAAAAATCATTTCACACCAATTCCATCAACCTTCCTGCGAGTGAATTCGTCTCTGTCACGCATTTCATATTCTTTGATAGTTCTCTCAAAATCTTCGTCGTCAACGTCCACATCGATACCCAAGAGTTTAAGCGATTCCATCATCTTCCTAGGGACACTATCCAACTCCGCCTTACATCTAGAATTGCTCCTGCAGATGTCTGAATCATCAATCAAGAAAGCACTCTCAGGAATAGTGGACAGCTCATCGTCTTCTGCAATAAGGGGCAGATCCTGGAGAGACTTCTTAGCAGGAGAGGGAGAAATCCTAGATTTAGATGGAACACGCTTCAACAAAACAGATGGGGGTGTATTGATTAAGGACGAATAGAACGAAGGAGAGAAAGGCAACTGGGACTTGTAGAATTCGATTAGAGGTTTTTTCTTTCTGGGTTTGGGTCCAGAAAAGCGCCTCAACGGCCCACCAGGGGGACAGATATTTGGATCAGAACTATCAGGGCCCACAACATTATACAAAGGCAGGCCCACACCATCCTTAGTAACCAAATCAGTAACCGGATTCGATATACCCTCAACAAGGGGAGTTGACAGGACAGGAGGCACATCGTACTGAGCAACCTCTAAAGCATGATTGACTTTATCCTGATGGTCAGCCGTCCTACTACTATCGCCACAGGGTCTATCTGCCACTACTCCCAGAGAATCACGAACAAAGGAAAGTAAGGGACCGGAGCTGCTACCTGCACCAGCAGAAAAGCTCTCAAAAACCTTTTTGCTGGTAATCTCCCTAGGGCTAGAGTGACATGACTCTGCTACTTCTGCTACGTCCCTAGGAGACCAAGAGCAGTCTTCGTCACTATCTTCTGAACCCGAATAATCAGAAAGTTGGTCATCCTCACCCCCTACGTCCGAGTAGCCAACATCAGACTTCAGGGAGCATTCAGACAATGAAACAGTGAATGAGAAATCGTTGATATCAAGAACCAGTTCCTCATTCAGAATGAACCTCCAACTGGTTTTGATAAGGATCCTAGCCTCGTCGAACCTAGAATTCTTCAAAGTATCATCATCAGCTTTGATGAAAGAGCCATACTTCTTAACCACACAACATAACACATCATTGTTCCAGGCAAAACATGGCAGGCCCAAGCATCTAACCCACACATGTCTCTCAAAATCAACCTCCCCGATAGACCAAGGTTTGAGCTCTGAAAACCAAGAGTCACACCAAGATTTAGATTGCACAATAAACTGTTGGATACCGACAGTATTTTTAGATTCTAATAAACATTTGCTAGCTCCAAGAGGAGTAGCTACCATGTCAAAGAAACCTTCTTCGTATAAAGACTGTTGTACCAAGAATGGATTACGGTCTTCTAGCACCATTTTTATATTAATTCCATTAACGTCTATTAATGACTCCTAGTTACAGTTTTTAAAATTTACTAACGTCTTATTAGCTAGCAAGCAACTAGAACAATCAAAATCAGTTAAAGAAAATTAGGTAAAAAACTAAATACAAATTTTAAATACTAACGAATAAAGGTAGGGTATGGTAAGTGTATTATTTTTCTGGCATATAAATTATTAATCTAAAGTATGTTTGGATGAAAGATTTTAGTTAAGAAAAATAATTTTTTGAGAAAATTTAAAAGGATTTAATCAAAATTTATTATTTAAACAAAAAATATGGAGAATTGTTAAAATAATATAAATATATGAAGTATTTTATTCAAGTTAAATTGAAAGAATTTCAAATAATACCAAAAAGTAAAGAATTTGAAATTGTTTTTTGCAAGATGGTCCTCATATTTTATGGAAACTTTAAATTCACATCCAAAATTTTCAAAAAATTGCAAATAAATTTTTAATAATTTTTAAATTTTACATATTTTACAAATTGATCCTTTAAATTTTTAAAAATTGCAAATTAGTCTCTAATTTAAATTTTAAATTTGGCTCAAAATTTTCAAAATTTATGAAAATGACCCCAAGATTTTTACAGTGAATTATATTAATACTTCATCCAAACAAAAGAATTTAAAAATAAATGAATTTCAATTGAATCATTTGAATTGCTTAGAATTTTGAATTCCTTAAAAATTATCAATTGCCTTAAAAGAGTGTGTTTGGATGAAGGATTTTAATAAATGAAACTAATTTTTTGATAAAATTTAAAATGATTTGACAAAAATCCATTGTTTAGATAAATATATAGATAATTGTTAAAATGATGTAAATTTATGAAGTATTTTATTTAAGTTAAATTTAAGGAATTTCAAATGACATCAAAAAGTAAAGAATTTGAAATTTTTCATTTATTATATATAATGCAAATGTTAAATGGTTTATTATTAATTTTTCAAATTTTGCAAAATGGTCTTCATAAAGAAAATTTCAAATTCACCAATAAAATTTTCAAAAATTTGCAAATAAGTTTCGAATAAATTTAAGATTTTAAAAATTGGTCCCTTAAAATTTTTAAAAATTGCAAATTGGTCCATATTTTTTACATTTTAAAATTGACCCAGAAGTTTTAAATTTTATGAAAATAACCCTAAAAGTTTAAGCCCGAATTGGAAAGTGCAGCCTGTAACAAGTTACGTAAAAGTTGTAATCGGTTTCAATTTTAAAAATTTAGATTCTGCAGAATTGGAAAGTGTGGTAACGTTCGTCGTCAAAGCCCGAATTGAAGAGAATGTGAGAAGATTAAAAAGGCAAAGAGGTTTGCCTCAAAGACTCCAAGATTGTGAGTTGTTCCGAGACAACAAAGTCAATGGCGATGGTGATTTCGTCCACTTTGCACTTCTGGCCGAATCCAAACCCGTTAAAACGGAAGTGGCTTTAAGTGATCCAAAATGGATTTCTGCTATGAAGGTGGAGCTGGAATCTATTGAGAAGAACAATACTTGGGAGTTGGTTGATCTACCGGATGAGAAAAAACCAATTGGTGAGAGATGGGTGTTCAAATTGAACACAAATCTCAAGGGTGAAATAATCAAGCATAAGGCTCATTTAGTTGTAGAGGGATTCTTGCAAAGAGAAGGAAGAGACTTTGAAGACGTATTCTCACTGGTTGCTAGGATTGAAATCATTATAATAGTTGTTGGAATTGTGAATAACAACAATTGGCCCATCTATCAAATGAAAGTCAAATCTGCGATTTTAAACGGGCTGCTTGAAAAAGAGGTGTATGTAGAACAACCCCCTAGTTTTGTTGTGAGAAACCAAGAGCTAAAGTTCTACAAGTTGAAGAAAGCACTATACGGTTTGAAGCAAGCTCCAAGAGCTTGGAACAAGAGGACAGATAATTTCTTAAGAGACGACTTCGAGAAATGTGTATCCGAGCATGGCGTGTATGTGAAGACGGATTCAAGTGATTGAGTGTTTATCCTTTTTCTATATGTAGACGACTTGTTGATAACGGACAGCAACGGAAACTTCATTTCTAAGTTCCAGAGTGAACTTATGAAAGAATTTGAGATGACCGACCTTGGCCTCATGACATACTTCCTTGGCATTGAGTTCTAGAAGTCTAAAAGGGGACTGCTCATGCACCAAAGAAGGTATGCGCTTGAGATATTGAAGAAGTTTGAAATGGAGCATTGTAATATTGCCAGTACTCCAAATTAATCGAGGCTACAGATATCGAAGAGTGAGGTTGAGCAAGATGTTGATTCAACTCAGTATAAGAGGCTGATTGGAACCTTGCGTAACTTGCGCAATACACGATCGGACTTGGCGTTTAGTGTCGGTATTGTGAGTAGATTCATGGAGAGATCGGAGGTGTCTCACTTGGAAGCAGTCAATAGGATCCTAAGATACGTCAAATGATCGATTTGTTGCGGAATTCTCTTTCCCGCATTGGATACAGGCAAAAAATACAATTTTCTCGATTCTACCGATTTCAATTGGTGCGGAGATAAATATGTTCAAAATTTTACAGCTGGATACGTCTTTATGTTTATGGAACACGAGTCTCATGGTGTTCGAAGAAGGATCCGGTAATTGCATTACTGTCTTCTGAATTCGAGTACATTATCGCTTCTTTATGTGAGTGCCAAGTTGTGTGGCTAATGAATCTATTGAAGGAGCTGGGCAGCAATGAGGGTGATGTTGTTACACTCTTGGTTGATAACGTTTCCGCAATTAATCTTGCTAAGAACCCAATTTCACATGGGAGCAAGAAGCACACTGAGATGAGGTTTCACTACTTGAGGGAACTTGTTAGTGTAGGAAAGTTAAGATTGTGATATTGTAGAAGTGAAGATCAAGTGGCTGATTTTTTGACTATGGGAGTCACAAATGATGTGTTCAAAAGGTTGAAGATGAGCGTGGGAATGGAAGGCTTGGAGCACTTGATTAAGGTTGTGCGTTAAGAGTTTTTGAGTAATTCAAGTTTTGTAACCGTTTAACACGGGGGTGTAACTGGTTACAGGTGTCAAAATAAGTCAAATAACCTGAAGAAAAGTGATTCTGGAGTTGGTGTAACCGATTAAGCATTCGTAGTAACCAGTTACCATTGTTTGTTATTTTCAGTTATTTAGCAGCTGTAATCAGTTGCAAGTTTTGTGTAACTGGTTACTAGTTCGAGAATTTTACTTTTATGTTATTTGGCTTATGTAACTTGTGTCCCAATAAATTTGTAATACTTGTATAAATTCCTTGGAGGCATCTTCACCAATGTTAACGGAAATGTTCTCACCCTCAATTAATTTCTCTCTCTCAATTCCTTTCTTCCTCTCCACACTCTAATTTCTCCATTATTCACCAATCTTGTGGTTCCAATTTCTAACATAAATAACATCTTGGCTGATCACAACCCTCTTGTTTTCTTCATCAAACAACTTCTAACCACCAGGAGAGTGATACCCTACAAGTATCATCATTTCTCCCTTATCATCTAACTTCTTTCTTAGCTACCCTGAAACATGTCGATACGTTACGAAACCAAAAACTCTCAAATGGTTCAGATTCGGTTTGAATCCCGACCATGCTTCCTCTAGTGTTACCTTCTCAAGCTTCTTTGTTGGACACCTATTCAAGAAATAGGCAGTTGTGGATATCATTTTCCCCATATCCTTTTCGACAAGTTCTTCCCCTTTAACATGATTCTTACCATGTTCTTGATCAATTGATTCTTCTTTTCGGCAACACCATTTTGCTGTGGTGTATAAGTGTTAGCTGACAAATTTCAACCAAGGAAAGAAAAACAGGTTCGACGGGACATCTTGTAGACTAAGGTCGAAGAAGTCTCGTCAGACCACCCTTTTAGAAGAACATTGAAGCGGGCTCGACAGATGACCATCCCAGTCGAAGTCGAAGGCAAGCCAGAGTTTCTAGGTATGAAGTGAGTTTGCAACGGACGAGAATGTGGGAAGTTACATAGGTAGTGGGCATGCGTGGGTAGACACGTGGCAGGCTAGGGATGACTAACAGCAAAGTAACAGTTACTTTTTAGGCCTATTTAAGTAAATTTCAATATCAGTTTTAAAGGTCGCATTTTTTAACATTGAAAAGAATACACTCAAAATACCAGCATATGAAAGAAACAAGTCAATTCTTCGCAAATGTATGCATGCGTCCATTTTTACAATTAAGCAATTTATTTTTACACACATGAAATAATTGACCTCTCAATTAATTAACTGATAGAGAGGTTTTTTTCTTCTTGTAACAGAAAAGAAAATTGATTAGTTAAAAAATTAATTTTTTAAGTGAATGAATTATGTATTTGTTAATTTTGTTAATATTTTCACATGAGATTAATATATTATTTTTGTTTTATAAATGTATTAGGGTGTAATTCTGGGTGTATTATAGTATTATCTAATAACAACATTTCTAGATCCATAAGATGATTGTGAACAACAATTCAACTTTATATTATTATGGTTTTTTAAATTAAAGAGGTGGAGCCCCTGGTTATTATTATTATCTACAAATGTTGAGTATGATTTATATTATTGAGATTATTTTGGATTGTTAAGTAAAATTCATAATGTTGAGAATATTATGAGTTATTGAGTATATTATTAAGATAATTATGAATAGAGATAAAATGTTTGTTTAGGATAATTGATGATTATAGTTTAGTTAAATTGAACGATAATATTAAATTTATGGTTTAGAACACTAAAATCCTAACTAATTTATAAGATATAAATAAGGGGAAAGTCGCTGAGGTTAATTTTAGACACTATTGACTGAGCTGCGTTAACAAATATCAGTCGTGTTAATTGTCTTTTACTTTTGTTTATTTTTAATCTATTATATTAATTGTTGTTCTAACAATTGATATTAGATGATAATTAATTTTAGTTCAAAATTCGAAGTAACAAGGTTTGACGAGACATAATTTCGGATAATTGCTAATGAGAGTTGATGATATATTGGCTTAGCAAAATTTACAGAAGGCGCTGCATGAGCAAGCATACCATATGGAAGATACCGATTGGTCAGAGATGAAGAAGAGTGTATTCGAGAAGAGGTATAAGTTTAGTATCAATGAAAGCTAACCTAATTTAATAAAAAAGAAAAGGATAACACGCTGACACATAGGAAAAATTGAAAATAAAATCAAGAGTGTACATTGTCTCTTAAGAGAAATACTTGTATAGAAACACACATATAAATCTATAGTCTTAAAAATATAAAATAAGAAAAGAGAAAATTATAAATTTATATAAAAATGTAGAGGAAATAAAAATGTTATTTATCTTGACAGCTTACTAGTCACCGTCTTATAATAAGTATTTGATTTGAGTTATGCATGGTTCTTAAAAAAATATTAGATGTGTTGATTTTATTGATAAAATTAGAGAAAATTAATATTATTTATTAAAATACTCTTATTAATTATTGTTACTGGAGTAGTTGAAAAGAATAAAATTTAATAAATAAGAATATAATAATAGAAAAAATAATAATAAATATAATTTTTGTATTGTAAATAGATATATATTTGAGACGAAAAAAAATGTAAATACCGACATACTTGTACTACTCTTCACAAAAAGACAAACATACTACGGCAACATGCTATTAATGCAGCATCACATGTGATACTCGTTAGAAATAGTAACATTTATTTCCTCCATATAATTTCAATGCTAGCCTAATAATTATTGTCTCAAAAAATCTTGAGTGAATATTGTTAAGAATTTTTTATAATTAAGTGTATGTCACATCTTGTCATTAATCATTTTTTTATTGTTTAGAAAGTGTTACTTGGATCACATTTTGATCACACATATGGAATTTGATCACACATATGGAATTAAGAGTGAAAAGCTGTATTTGAGAAGTACATTAGGGAGAGTTAACAGTGAATTAACTGCTCCGTTAGTTGGGTTAGTTGCTGGGTAATTATCAGTTAAACTTAACTGATTCTGTTAACAATGTTTGTATATAAACTAGTCCATGCTTAACAAGCTGGATAAGAAATTAACGGTATAGATTAGCTCTTGTTAGTTGAAAGGGAAAAGACATTTCTATAAAATATAAAAAAATGCAAGTATAAAAAAGTATGTCAAAATATGTGGTAAACAAGAATGCTGGAGAGTGGGATTATTACTCACACCCTTATCAATTACGCCTTATCAATTACGACTATAGTAAAATTAGAAATTTTATATATTAAAAAGGATCTCCAAAACCTTGCAAGATAGTTGGTAAAATATATGTAAGTATATTAATGTTTAAAACTGAAAATAATAATTAATGTTAGGGGTGTTCAAAACCGAACCAACCCAATAAAAAACCGAAAATCAAACCAAACCAAACCGAAACCGCAAAAAACCGCATTTGGTTCGGATTTGTTCGGGCAATCTTTTAACAAAACCGCATGGTTCGGTTTAGTTTGCGGTTTGTATTTTGCAAACCGAACTAAACCAAACCAAACCGCATTATGTTACAATCCAAACTTCACTTATCTCACATCTAACTTAAAACTTAAGCCCATTACGCCTTAACCTTACAATTACAAAATATTTTCTCTTACTCACACTTAAATTTTCAGTTTTAATCTTCTCAAATCTCTCCTAATAGTATTGTGCATTCTTCTCATCTTCTTTGCCATGACGTCTCGCCTCTTCTACGCTAAAATCTCATCTCACATGTTCTTTCTTTTTCATCTTCTCATTTTTATGTTACTATTTTCTCTTCTAATTATATTTTTATCGCACATTTCTTCTCTAATCTCACATCTGTTATGTTCTTTCTTTTTCATCTTCTCTAATCTTCATTCTCTTATATTTTCTGTTTTATTATAATATTTTGATATTGTTTTATGCTACTATTTTTTTTCACTTTTGTTTAAATTGATTTTTGTATAGTGAATGAGAACTTTTTGTCTAAATATGATGAGTTTTGTTGTTATTTGGCAATGTATGAATGACTAAGCACAAATTTATGTTGTTCTCTATATATGTAAATATCACTCAATAAAAATCTTGTAAAAAACCGAACCAACCGAACCAATCCAAACCGCATTGGTTTGGTTTGGTTTGGTTCGGATTTTTTTTAAAAGCCAACCAAACCAAACCAAACCGCATGCTTTTTTCCCTTGCGGTTCGGATGATTTTTAGCGTCAAAACCGCCCAAACCGCACCGCGAACACCCCTAATTAATGTCATATTGAAAATTAAATATATTATTTATTTTAAAATAGTCTTTTCATAAATTACTCAATTTACTTTCAATAGTATATATATATATATATATATATATATATATATATATATATTCATACATCTATACGATGATTCTGAACAACAACTCAACCTAAAACTATTACGGTTTTTTAAATAAAAGAGGTGGAGCCTCTAGTTGTTTTTATTATTATCTAAAAATGTTGAGTATAATTTATGTTGTTGAGATTATTTTAGATTGTTAAGTATAATTCATAATGTTGAGAATATTATGAGTTTTTTTTTATAAGCGAATTATATTAATGGAAAGGGGAGAACCCCAGCTTTACAATACATCTCTTACAAGGGATTCAATCATTCTCAAACCAAAGGAATTAAAGGAAGTCTAATGGATGTTTAGACCAGTCATACAAACTACACCTTCCAATGGAGGATGACAATGTAGGAATCCATCTCCAAGACCACATTTTGACAGATTGGAATATCGCATCCGCGTCTCACTGTTCGTCCTTGAAAACATTACCATTTCTAGATCTCCAAACACACCAGCAAGTGACATACCACAACGAACTTACATTCCCTTTGCTGCACCTCCCACAAAGCCGAAGGAACCAAACCAGTGCATGATCCAGACATGTTGCATCAGAAAAATTCTCAATTCCAATCCAGTTAAAAATTTTCAACCATAACTGTCTAACTGTTTGGCAAGTGATGAAAAGGTGATTCACATCCTCGACCTCTTGAGAGCATAGCACACAGACCTCTTCATGGTGTGACGTTAAAATCCCCCGTTCAATGAGATTCTGACGTGTAGGGAGTCTATTGAGAATTAATCGCCACACAAAGATCTTAACCTTCAATGGAATGTTGGTTTTCCATATAATCTCCAATGCTATTTGCAACTGATCACCAAGACTTGTAGTGTCTTCAACTGCAGTTAGCAACTTGTAGCAAGATTGGACAGTGAAGACTTTGGTATTATGAAGCTTCCATAACCAACGATCCACTGATTCCTTCGTAGGTTGGATATCAACCAGCAGGGCTGTTAAGTCTATCAGCTTTTCATTTGGTACATTATCAAGAGCAGGGTGTAATGAGCTCACTAACCACTTCCAAGTACCCTCATCCCAAACACCCATGTCTGCCACAGTCCAGCTTTTGGTGTATGTCATCTGGAACAAGTTTGGGAATAATAGACTAAATTTGGAGTTGCTAAACCACTCACAAGACCAAAAAAAATTGTTAGAACCATTGCCCAATTTAGCAGATAGATTATTAAGGATACTGTTTTCTGAAATAGGTCGGCAGGTTGAAACAATGTCCCTAATCCAAAAGGAGGCAGCAACACTGTCTGTGCCCTTCCAAGTATCAGTCCAGATCCACGATGCCAAATTACCATATCTGGCTACAATAACGTATTTCCATATCTCATCTCCCATGTGAAGGAATTTCCAGATCCATTTGGCTACCAAAGCATTGTTAAAGTGACCTACATGTTTAATCCCCAGCCCACCAAGATTCCTAGGTCTGCTGAGATATATCCATCTCACCCAAGGGATCCCTCTAGTTCCAGCAGTTCCAGCCCATAAGAACTTGCGTTGGATGCTGGTGATGTCTTTGATCACCTTTTTAGGAGCTTTGAAGCCCTCCAGTTCCAGCAGTTCCAGCCCATAAGAACTTGCGTTGGATGCTGATGATGTCTTTGATCACCTTTTTAGGAGCTTTGAAGAAAGCAAGATGGTGGATAGGAAAGTTGGCAAGAAGAGAGTTTAGAAGGATAACTCTACCACCTATTGAGATATGTCTCCCAATCCAAGAGGACAATCTATTCCTCATACAATTCAAAACTGGTTCCCAAAAAGAAGACCTTCTTGAGTTACCACCAACCCTTATCCCAATGAATTTAAACGGTAAGGCACCAATTTTGCAGAAAAGGAACTGCTCAGCAGTCTTCAACATCATAGAATCCATACCAATACCATAAAGACTACTCTTTAGGAAATTAATCTTCAATCCTGAAACTAGCTCAAAGCCTCTTAAAATGGCCTTAATTACCCATAAATTAGAGAGGTTTCCATCACACATGAGTAGTGTATCGTCAGCAAATTACAGGATGTTGCCCACTACTTTATCCTCTACTTTGAAGCCATTTACAAGATTGAGGCTCATTGATCTTTTTACTAGTATTGCCAAGCCTTCCACAACAATTGCAAACAACAAGGGGATAGAGGGTTCCCTTGCTTGAGCCCCATAGAAGCCTTGAAGTCCAATGTTAGACTACCATTGATTAGCACAGACATGAAATTGTTTTGCAATATGCCTTCAATCCATTTCCTCCAAATAGGTCCAAAATTCATAGCTTTCGTCATAGAGTCTAGGAAGTCCCACTCCACACAATCAATGGCCTGAACAAAGTCCACCTTCATAAGTAGGCAATGTCTCCTACTTCTCCTAGCATAATCTAAGCATTTGTTTGCCACAACATACCGTCGAACATATTCCTGCCAGGGATAAAGGCAGTTTGGGAGGAAGAAATCAGCTTACCAATCACCTTGTTGAGTCTCTTGGTTAACATTTTTGAGATCACTTTCTCAATGCAACCAATAAGAATAATAGGCCTGAATTCGTCGAAGTTAAGGGGATTGTCGACTTTAGGGACAATGGATAGGAAGGAGGAAGAGAAGCCTTTAGGGAGGGAGGCAGTGACAAAAAATTCCAGTACAACATCAGTGAAAGCACTATCAATAATTGCCCAGCAGTGTTTCAGGAATTTGAAATTAAATCCATCAACCCATGGCATTTATTTCCATCGCAGTCCATGACAGTTTCAAGAACATCATCCTTTGTGAAATCGAATTCCAGCATTTTGTTATCTTTAATGCTGAGTTTGTTAACCCCATCCAAACACAGAGTAGGTTTCTTCCTAAGTGGCCTTTGGAACTTTTCTTTAAAAAACTGCCAAGCCCCCTCCTTGATAGAGATTGGGTCCATCAAAGGTGACTTACCACAGTTGATGGCTGATATTGAATTCTTTCTCAACCTAGATCTAAGTGTGGAATGGAAAAAGCTACGTTATTATAACCTTCGAGGATCCACTTCACCCTAGACTTTTGGTGGATCATACTCTCCTTGATGCGCAAATTGCTCCAAATCTCCTCTTGAGCTTCAAGACGGTTAATTATGGCTTGCTCACATTGATTCCCTTCTACTTCCGCCAAACAGTGTTCTGCTTCGTTCAGTCTGTCCACTCCCTTCTCAATGGCAAGATCCACCCATCCGAATACATTGATGTTCCACCACTTGAGTTTGAGTTTGAGTGCTTTGAATTTTTTGTGTAGCACCACACTAGCAGACTCGTTAACACTAGTAGCATTCCACGTTTCAGACACAAGGCGCATGAAATCTTTGTGAGTTGTCCAACAGTTGAAGAATTTAAAGGGCTTTGGACCCCAATTGGTTTTGTTGGGCTTTAACCAAACCGGACGATGATCAGATATGTATTTGTTGCTAACATGTTGAGCCTTCAGGTCCCAGCTACTAATGATATCCTCATCAACCAGGAACTTATCAAGACGACTACGACAACCTCCGCCAGCTTTGGACCATGTAAATCTATAACCAGTAACCGGGAGATCCACCGGGCCCAGACTATCTATAAAATGATTGAATTTGTGTATCTCAATATAATTAGGTTTGGCGTTACCTTTCCTTTCTTCCTCCATCTTTATGGAGTTGAAATCACCACCAAGTATTCATTTTCCCACAGGGTGTCTTCCTTTAATATTAAGTAGTTCTGACCATAGCCTTCTCTTCCCCGGTAAGTCGCAAGGGGAGTATATGTTGACCACAAAGCAGTTGAGGTTACCCCAAAGAAAATGAATCCCAATGTACCCAACGCCCTTGAAGCTCGAAACTGCCTGAAGGACACCTTTATTCCATAATATTAGCAATCCTCCAGCTAAGCCAATAGAGTTTGATACATACCAATCACACTCATTTGGGCCCTACAGGCTTCGTACAGTGTTTTCATGAAGTTCTTGAATTTTAGTCTCCTGAAGTAGGCAAAGTTCAGCATTCCCTTTCTGAAGAATATGATTAAATCTTCTCCTTTTAAAGGAATTGCAACATCCTCTTATATTGAAGGAAACCATATTCATGGATCCCTGATTTCCTCAGTCCTCTTATGATAATTAGCTTTGTCTCTAGATTCCATCTCTCTCACCACACCTTCAAAGACCTCATCATTCTCCTCCCCCTCTATTCCTAATTGTTTTATTGTGTTCCAAACCCTCAGTGGGATAGCGTCAGTTCCCTTTCTGATTCTTAGGTTACACTGCACAAGGTCTGAATCCGTTAAAGAGTCACAACAGAGGACCGACTCACCCGTGTATCTGGAAGAAGCTTCATCATCCTGCGAAGACAGATTGGATAGTCTCAAGGTATTGGCCACTCCGACACTTTGAGCAGGTTTCCCCTTAGAGTTATGCAGCAGTGTCGAATAATAGGACGCAGAGAATGGAATCTGTATCCTTTCGTACAAGTCTTTCATTCCAATCTTCTTTCTAGGTTTGGGTCAACCCAAGAAACCAAGAGAGTTATCAAGCCCACAATGTTGTGGATTCTGATCGTTTTCGTTTAGGCCCACTAAAGGAATTGCCACGTCTTTCACAGTTTGAGTCTCTTCAATAATACCGGCCCCACCATGCCCTTGGGCCCCACTTCCATGATTCCTAGACTGAGACCTCTCAGTACTATTCTGAGCATGTGCAGATAAGTTGACTGCACCATTCAATGTGCCTTTGACCCTTTCGAGGTAATTGATATCCTGCTCCACGCCAAGACAAACCTTTCTAATAACATGGGTCTTTTCACCTTTATACTTTTTGGAATTCTCAGATTTGTTCTCTTTTTGACGTCTAACCTCTTCCAAGCTATCACACACAATTGTATTTTCACCTGCCAAGCTAGCAAGAGAGTCTTCATTCTTCCCAAGAGCCTGTTTTCGTAGGTCTGCGCTTCTAAGTGTAGGGCAATCTAGGTTGATGTTTTCGTCGCCTCCATCCGACCCACTTTCCCACGCGCCACCGTCTTCCTCCGTGTTTGAATCTTCTGAGGTTCTTCCTCGGTGAACCCTTCCTCCTCCTCTAGCCTGGTTACCTTCCTCTCTGGTCCGTGATAGTCTTCTACAATTTTAACTCTGAATAAGTTATCATTGATCTCTATGTTCATAATTTCATTCATGTTTATTGCAAATTTGGTCATGACAAGGAACCTAGCAACGTCAAACCACTTCTTGAGCAAGGTTGCCCTATCACACCTGATGAAAGAACCAACCATACCACCAATCAGTTTGAACAACTCTGTGTCCCAGGCGTGACAAGGGAGTCCGTATACATTCAGTCAAGTTACTCGTTCATTGTCCACTTCACCAGGACTCCAATGTCAAATGTCATCGAACCACTTTTCGACCCAACCTCTATTCTGTTCTATGAGTGCTGCTATTACACCTTCGTATTGTTCTTCGAGGAGGCATAAATTTGCACCAAGAGGTGTGGCAGTTATATTAAACAAGCCTTCCTCATTCAACGCTTGTTGGATGTTATACGTGCTACCCGAAGAAGAAACCTCCCCCACGAAAGCCTTGCTGAAACGCGTCATGTTTGCTTTGTCAATATTATGTTGTAGGTGAGCAAACTGGGGCCGAGAAAGCTCATTCCTTGTCTTGGCATTTGCTCTAATCTTCCTCAACATTGAAGGCTCCGAGTTCAACACCTGTGCGAATGTCTTACCAATAGGCAATTTAAGATTCCCATTTTTGGTATTGAAACCTCCCTTGTCTGACTGGATTAATCTATTCCTGGTGCGCCCCTGATAGTCTTGGTTCTCCCTATTCAACAATGGCCTTTGAAATCTGGGCGTGTTTGCATGTATCTTCCTTCCATTTATTTGAATACTGTCCAGTTTGACTGCCAACAATCTTTCATCATCTACCTTCCGAAATTGGACGAAGCCATAACGCTTTCCCCTTTTGTCCAACCTTGCCGAAATATAAACTCCAGAAACCAGTCCATATTCTTTAAATATGTCAAACATCCTTTTAGCGTCCAAGTTTTCCGGGAATTCGGAAAAGAAAAAAGTCGTTGATCTCTCATTAGCACCAACTCCTTTGCCTCTGAGATCCTTCCAAACAAATGCTCTCGGGATTGGTCTGTTGGTACTCCTCTTCGTACCAACAGTATTCCATTCCATGACTGCCTCATCGGCAGGACAAAAAACACACTACGGAATCTACACTACAACAAAAATGTGTTTCGGCAACAATGGAAAACCGTAGCGAAAAGTCTAACAACCGTAGCCTATGACTTTAGACTATGGTTATCCAGGCGTGGAGTCTGCCGCCGTTGCCTATTCTCACAGTCTACGGTTTTTTTGCTTTAGCCCACGAAAATTGAAAAACGATGCCTAAAGTATATGAATAGGCTGCGGTTTTTAAAGTAGTTTTAGACCGCGGTTTTGATTAAGCCACACCTTAAAACCGCAGTGTATTTAGTAGACCACGGTTTATTTAGGTTACACTTTTAAAACTATTGCCTGTTCTAATTAATATAGATTTAAAATTAAAAATAATATTACATAATATTTATTTTTTATTTAAATATTAAAAAGATAATAATAATTAAAAAATTTTATCAATAACAATATTATTTAATTAATGATAAGATTTAATTTTGCTATTTACAATAAAGAATTTCAATAAAAATATGGTAAACTCTATTTAAACCTAAATATACAAAAATAAATACATTTATTCATTAAATTATTACAAAATATTTTTTCCTAAGATTTGTTGTATATTCCCATAAATTTATAGATGCATTCCTCCAATGTCATTTCTTCCATGTTGCATTCTAAATTAGAATCAATTCACACGCCTGTAAATTTAAATCAAACAAAAGCATTAAACAAAAATTTAAATAAAGTAAAATAAATTAATGTTATGCCATTGTGAAAAACTAATTATTATGTCACTGTGGCGAATTAACAATTCATGTATGAAAGGATACATTGAAACAATATACTGATTACCTCATTAAAAATTTATCAACTACGAAAGAAAAAAAATCAAACATCATAAATTTATTAAATATTTCATCTAAACAATTTAAATCATAGAAGTTTTTTACCTGACATTACGTCCTGTTTTCATCTAAATCAAATTCTCAAATCATGATTTTGCATTAACTTAGAGACCAATATATCTACTTTCCACACAGTAACATCAACATCAGTGGCAGAAAAAAAGAGATCTTTCAAGAATTTTCACAAATACAAATAAACATAGAAAATCATTCGAAATCCAAATTAGACACTATAGACAAGTTCAAAACAACACAAAAAATAAGCCTAGTTATGCCAAGCATAGAGAAGAATAGAATATTCTAAAATCAAAATTATTAACTTAAAAATACATAAATTGATAAAAGAGGAGATTTAGGGATTTGAACCAGAAATATCGGATTTTCAAAGATGAGAAATAGGGATTGAGAGATCACGAGCATAATGTTAAGGAATTGCATAAACTAGATTTTGTGAGCTTGAATCTATAAATTCAAATCGAATAAGTGTAAAAGATAAAATACCTATTCACTATTGAAGAGAAAAAAAGAAATAATGTAGATCAAATGATGAAGGAGGAAGTGTAGAAGCACTTCAGGAAGAGTAATGTGACGGCTAGGGTTTCATGAGGAAACGAGATTGAGAAAGAAACTAAATTTGTTGTTTTGAGTTGAAATGTGTCAACTTTTTTTAATATATTGAAATATTGTTTAAGTTATTAACTTATTAATTTTATATTATTCATTAAGAATAAAATTAATAAAGTCATAAAAATTAAGTCTTAATATTAAAGGATAATTAAAATTTTAAATCACAGTAATAAATTGCAAAGATTTAAATCTTTTCATATTCAGAATAATTGAATTTTTATTTAATTTTATTATTTTAATACATTCAAATTTATATTAAGTATTTTTTCATAAAGTTCTTTAATATATATATATATATATATATATATATATATATATATATATATATATATATATATATATATATATATATATATATATTAAGGAAACACGTGTACTTTTAAAATATATGCATAAAAACACGTTTTTTTTATATTATAAACATATGAAAAATCATTATAAAAGTTAATACTAGATTTTACAATAAAGTTATATTTAAAGACTTTAATTATAATTATTAAATGTTCTTTTAATATAATAAAAAAGGGAAATGCTAACGAGTGCCCCTGGGGCACTGGTTAAGAAATTAAAATGGTAAGTTGAGAATTATTTAAGAGATTAAAAAACATATTTTTTCTAATTATATGTGTATTTAATGCATTAAAAATAGAAATAATCAACTTTATTTAAAGAATATTGTGCATATTGAATGAACTGAACATAACATATTTTCCTTATTAGGAATTCTTAACCAATGCCCCCGGGGCAATGGTTAGCATGACCCAATAAAAAAATATGTAAAAGCTATTTTGTATTTCTAGTGCATTTACAAAGATATTTCAACATATTAATAAATTAATAGATTAAAAAATTCAAAAAAACGTGTGTTGGCTCAGTGGTTAAATTACCTGGCAGTCGTCTTGAGCACATAGTTTTTTTTTATGCCTACAGTTTGAAAACCGTGCATGAAAGAGTATAACCTACCATTTTGTTATGCCCACAGTTTTAAAACCGTGCCCGTAAGAGAATAAACTACGGTTTTGTTATTTCCACAGTATGAAAACCGTGCCCAAAAAAAAATAAACTACGGTTTTGTTATTCCCACAGTTTGAAAAGCGTGCCCGAAACGCGTTTAGTGAAACTTGCCTGCGCACAGGAAACTGTCGTTTAATCTTTAGGCAACGCTTTTTAAGTCGTTGTCTAAAATTCAATTGCCTAAAGTCATAAATGTTGTAGTGCTAATACACTCTTCTCAGAACAAAAACAATGCTCAAAATGATAATGAGGAGCAACACAGGAAGAAATGAAGAGACGCGAGATGAGATTGGAACAGAATCAGCTCAGGGGGAGGAAGGTCCCTAACCTTAGGGTTAGGACTTTAAACCAAACCCCCCACACTAAAGTGAACAATCTCACCTATACTAACTCCATTACAGTCTCCGTGATGAAGAGCTCCATGTTGTTCACATGTAACATGTTGAATTTCATATATATTAATGTAATTTTTTTAATTCCCTGGTCATGCTACTATTGAGATAATTATGAATAAAGTTAAATGTTTGTCGAGGATAATTGAGGATTATAGTTTAGTTGAATTAAACTATAGTATTAAATTTATGGTTTACAACACTAAAATCCTAAATAATTCATAAGACATAAATAAAGGGAAAGTCGCAAAGGTAGACATTATTGACTGAACTGCGTTAATAAAGATTAGTCGTATTAATTATCCTTTACTTTTGTTTATTTTTAATCTACTATATTGATTGTTGTTTTAACAATTGATATTAGATAGCGATTAATCTTGGTGCAAAAATCAAAGTAACATGGTTCAAAGAGACGTGTAATTTAGGATAATTGCAAATGAGAGTTGAAGATTTGTTGGCTTAGCAAAGTTTGAAAAAGGTGTTGCTTGAGAAAACAGTCCAAATGGAAAATACCGATTAGTTAGAGATGAAGAAGAATGTAATTGGGAAGAGGTATAAGTTTAATATCAATGAAAACTAATATAATTTAATAATATAAAAAAGGAGAACATACTTTTTTTTTAATACTCAAATTCATTCAATAGGTCATAAAGGTGACCAATTTACAAATGAGAAACTCTGCAATCCTATGACCCAACCATATTTACAATGCCCACAAAAGTGCAGAGAAAGGGAATATTCTAAAACAGAAACATCTGCTAGGCATACTGATAAAAAACATCCTTAATCTATCAAGAGTGTAGATTGTCTTTTAAGAGAAATATTTGTATGGAAACGCACATAAATCCATATTCTTAGAAATATAAAATAAGAAAAGAGAAGATTTAAAATTTAATTTCTTTCTAAATAAAAACATGAAGGTGCTTATGATAATGAAGGAAATAGAAAATTTTAATATTAATTTTTTGATTAATAAAATAGTTATAATTAACTATTTGTAAAACTGCGTGTTATATTTGTGTCTATTTAAGAATTTTTCGGCTCTTAAAATGTGGAGGGGTATATGCTCTTGTTTTGTATTCTATTCACTCATGGTTTTTTGAGACCATAATTTATTGCCTAGGCCTACCATTGAAATTATGTGGAGAAAATAGAAATATTATTTATCTTGACAGTTTTGATTGTCAGATATAATAGACATGCACTACATCTGTCTTATAATAAATATCAGATTTGAGTTATGTATAGTTCTTAAGAAAAATAATTAGATGTGTTGATTGAAATGATAAAGTTAATATTATTTACTAAATATCCTTATTAATTATATTTATTGAAGTAGTTGAATAGAGTGAAAGTTAATAAATAAAAGTATAGTAATGAAAAGATAATAATAAATATTGTAATATTGTAAAAGAAATTGAAGTGAATTTCTTTTTATGTGAAAAAGTAAATTGATTAATTAAAAATTAAAAAATAAAATAAAATTTTGAGTGAATGGGTTATGTATTTGTTAATTTTGCTAATATTTTCACTTGAGATTAATATATTATTTTTGTTTTGTGAATTTATTAGGTTGTAATTTTGGATGTATTGTTTTGTTATCTAATACTAACATTTAGAAGTCATTTATAACAAGTCACTGTCTAAAATTTGCTATTTAACATTTAGATGCTATTTGTTTAATATTTACTCTCCTTCTAATATTGTCGAGATGAGGGTCTTATGGATGGATTTATTAAAGCTTAAAAATAGTCTGAGTCCGGGAGAGTGGATAGTAGGGGGGACTTTAATTCAATTAAGAGCATGGAGGAGCAGATTGGGTATTCTCGACCTAATAGAAGGCACATGGTAGAGTTTTCTGAATTCATTAATGCGCTAGGGCTGGATGATCTACCTTTAAGTGGTCTCAAATTCTCTTGGTTCAAGTCTAAAGATACTGTGTGTAGTCATCTTGATCGGTTCCTTGTTTCGCCTTCTGTCTTTAATGATTGGAATATGGTCACTCAACGAATTGGAGAGAGGGATATATCATATCACAGGCCGGTTTGGATTGCAGCTAAGAACACTAATTGGGGTCCCAAGCCGTTTAAGGTTTTGTCGTGTTGGTTCGATCATTGTGATTTCTTACTTTTCATTAAGAAAGAGTGGGAAGAGCTTAAGATAACAGGAAAAGCTTCGTATATATTGGCAAAGAAGATGAAACATCTGAGAAATAGAATTCATTGGTGGAATACAAATATATTCGGTTGGATTGACCTTAGTATTCAAAAGGAAGTTGGGGCTGTCAATGAAATGGAAGAATTGTTGGTTCAAAAATCTGGTGATATCTCTAGAGAGGAGTTGCTGTGTAGGAATGATGCAGAAGATAATTTTTGGAAATCCATTAGAATTAAAGAGAGTATTCTGAAGCAAAAATCGAGATCCAAGTGGATAGCTGACGGAGATATTAATACAAAGTTTTTTCATAATGTTTTGTGACAGAGGATTAATTTGAATATTATCAATGGAGTCATAATTAATGGTAAACTGGAGGAGGATGTGCAGACGGTAAAACAATTTGCCAGTTCTCATTTTGCTAGCAGATTTAGTAGGGCAGATAGATCCTTCCCTCATATTGGTGGATCTAGTTTTAAATCTTTTTCACTTGCAGAAAGTCAAGAACTAGAAGTTGATGTAAATATGCAGGAAATCAAGGAAGTGGTGTTTGGTTTTTCTGGGGATCGTAGTCCTGGGCCTGATGGCTTCAGTTTTGAATTCTTGAAAAAGTGCTAGGATATTGTAGGTCCAGAGTTTTCAAATTATGTGTTGGAGTTTTTTGAGGGAGAACAACTTCATAAAAGCTTTGCGTCTTCTTTTGTGGTTTTGATTCCGAAGACTGATAATCCTGAAGACTTTGATGGATATAGGCCAATCTCTTTGGTTAGTTCAGTTTATAAGGTTATTTCTAAAATTCTTTCTAATAGGCTTAACAAGAAAATTGGTGGTATTGTCTCAAATACTCAAACAACGTTTTTGGAAGGAAGAAACATATTAGATGGGGTATTGGTTTTAAATGAGATTCTGGATTTTGCTAAGAGATCTAAGAAGGAGTTAATGATTTTCAAAGTGGACTTTGCTAAAGCGTATGACTGTGTTGATTGGAATTATCTTAGAGAAGTGATGAAACATATGGGATTTGGTTCGAGGTGGTTGAGATGGATGGATCTTGGAGTTTTTAATAGTTTCTCATTTGTTTTAGTTAATGGAAGTCCTTCTCAAGATTTCAGAGTGACTAGGGGTCTCAAGCAAGGAGACCATTTAGCTCCTCTCCTCTTCTGTTTGGCTGGAGAGGGACTGGAAGTTATTATGAAACGTGCAATTGCTGGTGGTTTATTTTCAGAATTTAAAGTCAATTCAGATATTGATTTTCACATGTTGCAATATGCTGATGATTCTGTCTTAATTGGCAATGGTTCGTGGAAAAATATCATTGCGTTCAAAGCCATTTTGAAAGCTTTTCATCTCACTTCAGGGTTGGACATTAATTTTAGAAAGAGTTCGTTGATTTGTGTAGGGTTGGAAGATAGCAAGATCAGATCTGCAGAGCTATATCTTTCTTGTAAAATTTCTCCCTCTCAATTTTCGTTTCTTGGGATCTTAATTGGAGGCAATCATAGGTTAATCTCTTTCTGGAAGCCGGTGATAAACATGATGTGTAACACCCAAAAAATCACATAAATCATTTAGGCACATATTAAAAATTTCGCCAGAGTACGATTTAAAACATGGCATAAAAGAGGCATGTCACATCATACACAATTTTACAACATCCAACACCTGCTCAAAACATTGATATGCAACAGTGGGGTAGCTTTACAACAGAGGAACTTTGTCCTTACACCCACATTTCAATATTTAGAATAATAAGCGGAAAATCTAAGCATTGAACCACATTCAAACATATATACAGAGATATACACTTCACCAAGTATTATCCACCAACATAATTCATGTTTACATCAACATTTATCCACTAGATACATATACAAATGTATCACAAAAGAATAATGTACATCCTAGCTACCCGGTGCTACATATCAGAGCCAACCGACCAAAAGAACGAAGACACGCTTCATAAAAAGACCTCCAGCATACCTACTCTGCAATGCCTCATAGAGCATCATAAAACAGCAGAAGGGTGAGAAATATTATCATAATAACAATGCATATAATTATATATATACACATAAAAATATACATATTCCACATTCTCACCGCAATTCACCACAATTCATTACCGTTCATCACAATACACCCATATACATTACAATGTATATCTATATATCAACCAAGCATATTCATCATGCATACTTTCACAATTCCCAATCATTCCACATAAACATACACAATTATGTTTACTCAACAACACATCATTATAAAGATGATAAATGCAAATCATAGAGACCGACTCACGACTCTATGCAAATGCAATGCGGTACCGACTCAATCATCTCAAGTTCACTCAGGAACTTCTGCTGGAACCATCGCTCGTTACCAAAGTAACTCCCCGTCGGGCCTACGATGTTCACCCATTGCTCACACCCCACATGGGCACACAATGTTTATGGATCGCTCACACCCCACCTAGGCACACTACCCGATCGCTCACACCCCACACGCGGGCACACGATCTGATTGCTCACACCTCACCTAGGCACACAATCCGATTGTTCACACCTCACATAGGCACACAATCATTCGTAATCATCGCTCACACCTCACATAGGCACACGATGTTACCACGGATTCTCATTAGAATCGCTCAACACAAGAATGTATTTCATGATGCTTCACATGAAAAATGACACAAGACATTCTTGAAATGCATACATATTCACAATATATTCATGCATTCATCTCATACAATCACATACAATCTATATACATTCACATCAATGCACTATTGTATGATTCACATTCAAACACACCGTCAAAACGGTAAAAGTCGCTAAATAGCACTATTCCTGACTTTCCGACATAATTAAATCGGCTAACGATATCCAAATCATCATAATCACTAAGTACAGCTCAATAGCTTTCCAACGACACCAAGAATGTAAAAATCGGATACTTGGAACAAAAGTTACGGACGAACCCGAAAACGACATTTTGAAAAATCCCATTTTTACATTCCTCCTGTCCATACGCGTACCACTACTCTCATACGCGTACTGGACTGATTTCTCGCCATTCCCATACGCGTATCGCCAATGCCCATACGCGTATGGGCAGAACCATTTTCCTTCACAAATTTCCCATTTCAGACCCCATACGCGTATGCCCAACATCCATACGCGTATCACAAGAGGGTCAGGAAAAGCCACATTCCATACGCGTATTGACCCCTCCACAGGCCATTGTTACGCGTATCACCTTGGCTCATACGCGTATGGACATGCCCCTTACGCGTATGGCCAGGGGATTTCCAGAAAAATTCTGCAGAACAATGTTCTGCGTTTTCCCCTCCCAATTCCACCAATTCATCATCTAAATTCAGAAAAATACCAGTTTGAAGTATAACAATACATATTAAACATGTATAGACCAACAAGAACACAATCAACACAAGTTTGAACACATTTGAATCAATTTCTCAAAAAGGGTTTATACCCAAAACTCATAAAATCAATCAACAACAACAACAACTCATACATAATCACATACATTGATAAGATAACAATGTTTCACACCCTTACCCGGATTCCAAACTCGCTAATTGATCGATCTTGATGATTTTCCTAGTTTTCCCAAACTTTCTCCTCTTCTTTTCTCTTCTTCCTTTTTCTTTCTCTTCTTTTTCTCTAATTCTCTTTTCTTACTATTTTTCCTTTCTAGCTCTTTTCTTTCTATTTCTTTTCTCTCATTTTCCAAACAATCAATCAATTCATTTTTCTCACAAATTCTAATTCCACTTAATTTCTAATTTATCATTAATTGAGAAAAGTCTAAAATACTCTCCATTCTAATTTCCCCGAAAACTCTAAAAACGGTAAAATAACATTTAACACCCCAAATTCACAATTAAAATAAATTATCACCCAATTAAATTAAAAGACTCCACATAATTGGGAAATAATCAAAATCGGGGCGTTACAACTCTCCCCCACTTTAGAAATTTTCGTCCTCGAAAATAATACTTGATTCAAACAACTCCGGATACGACTCTCGCATCCCACTCTCTAGTTCCCAAGTCATATTGCCTTCTGCAGCGCCTCTCCACGCTACCTTCACAAGCGCAATATCCTTGCCTCTTAGCTTCTTAACTTCACGGTCCAAAATCCTAACCGGTAAAGCTTCCACCGTAAGGTTATCTCTCACTTCAACCTCGTCCATAGGAATAACATGTGACGGATCCGGAACATACTTCCGAAGTTGCGAAACATGGAATACATCATGCAAATTCGAAAGGTTCGGAGGCAACGCCACACGGTAAGCCACAACACCAACTCGGGAAGTAATCTGATACGGACCAATAAAACGAGAAGTCAACTTCTTTGACTTCAAAGCACGACCCACACCCGTAACCGGTGTAACTCTTAAAAACACATGGTCGCCTTCTTGAAATTCAAGATCTTTCCTTCTCTTGTCATGATAGCTCTTTTGCCTACTTTGAGAAGCTCTCATCTTCTCCCGAATAAACTTCATTTTCTCTGTCGTTTGTTGTACCATCTCCAGTCCAACTATTGTTCTCTCACCCGTTTCATGCCAACACAAAGGTGTTCGACATCTACGACCATACAAAGCCTCAAATGGTGCCATACTTATACTTGAAAGAAAACTGTTATTGTAAGTGAATTCAATCAACGCCAAATAATCATCCCAAGCACCACCTTGCTCGAGCACACAAGCACGTAATAAATCCTCCAACGATTGAATCGTCCTCTCGGTTTGACCATCCGTTTGCGGTTGATAAGCCGAACTCAATCTTAGCTTAGTACCCAAAGCCTTTTGTAAACTCTCCCAAAACCTCGATGTGAATCTAGGATCTCTATCCGATACAATACTCTTAGGAACTCCATGTAACTTCACCACTACAAGAATATAAATCTCGGCTAACCTCTCCAAAGGATAACTAATATCAATCGGAATAAAGTGAGCAGATTTAGTAAGCCTATCAACAATTACCCAAATAGCATTATGACCTCTTTGCGTATTCGTAAATCCCGTAACAAAATCCATCGATATACTATCCCATTTCCATTCCGGAATATCCAACGGTTGCAAAATTCCACTAGGTTTTTGATGTTCCACCTTAGACTTTTGACAAGTTAAGCATGCATACACAAATTGAGCAACATCTCTCTTTAATCCGGACCACCAAAAGATTTTCTTCAAATCTTGATACATTTTGTTCGCTCCCGGATGAATACTTAAGTTACTTCGGTGCCCTTCTTCCAATATCATCTTTTTCAACTCCGCATCATCGGGAATACAAATACGACCATGGAATCTCAAAACTCCGAAATTATCAACCTTGAAATCCTCATTCTCATTCAACATCAAATCAATGAATTTCAAGTCCAACTTTTGCTTTTCACCTACCGTTGCAAGAAAATCATTCGTAACATGTAGCATACCAAGTTTCACACTTCTCGGCGTCATTTCACAAACTAAACTCAAGTCTCTAAAATTCTCCAAAAGTTCCCATTCTTTCATCATCAATGTGGACATATGCAACAACTTCCGACTTAAGGCATCGGCCACCACGTTTGCCTTACCCGGATGGTAATTCAAACCAAAATCATAATCCTTTAAAAGTTCTAGCCACCTCCTTTGTCTCATGTTCAACTCTTTTTGATCGAATAAATATTTCAAGCTTTTGTGATCACTAAAAACTTCAAATCTCGCACCATAAAGATAATGCCTCCATATTTTCAAAACAAACACCATGGCTGCTAACTCCAAGTCATGTGTAGGATAATTCTTTTCATGCACTCTCAATTGTCTAGAAGCATACGCCACAACTTTTCCATCTTGCATCAAGACACCACCTAAACCTGTCAATGAAGCATCACAATACACAACAAATCGTTCATTAGGATTAGGCAAAATCAAGATCGGAGCCGTTGTCAATCTTTTTTTTAACTCATTGAAACTCTCTTCACAATGAATATCCCAAATGAAAGCCTTTCCCTTACAAGTCAATTGCGTTAACGGAAGTGCCAACTTCGAAAATCCCTCTATAAACCTCCGATAATAACCCGCCAAGCCTAAAAAGCTTCAAATCTCCGTAACCGATCTAGGAGCCTCCCATTGCATCACCGCATCAATCTTGGATGGATCAACGCTAATACCACTACCGGAAATAATATGTCCAAGAAAACTTACTTCCGACAACCAAAATTCACATTTTGACAACTTAGCATACAATTGTTTCTCTTTCAAAATTTGCAACACAATTCTCAAATACTCTTCATGCTCCTCCTGAGACTTAGAGTAAATCAAAATATCATCGATGAACACAACCACAAAACGATCCAACTGTTCATGAAAAATACGATTCATGTACTCCATAAACACACCCGGCGCATTAGAAACCCCGAATGGCATCACGGAATATTCGTAATGACCATACCGTGTCCTAAAGGCCGTCTTTTGAATATCCTCTCCTTTCACACGAATCTAGTGATATCTCGATCTTAAATCAATTTTGCTAAAAACACTCGCACCAACCAATTGGTCCATCAAATCATCGATCCTTGGAAGCGGATACTTGTTCTTAATTGTCACTTTGTTCAATTGTCGATAATCAATGCATAACCGCATACTCCCGTCCTTCTTCTTTACCAACAATACCGGAGCACCCCAAGGAGAAACACTTGGTCTTACAAATTTCTTATCCAACAAGTCATTCAATTGCTTTTTCAATTCTACCAACTCCGATGCCGACATACGATACGGTGCCATCGAAATCGGTCTAGTACCCAGAACTAGATCAATAGAAAATTCAACTTCTCTTTCCGGCGGCACATCCGTAATATCCTCCGGAAACACTTCTGGAAATTCACACACCACTAGGAACACATCAAGCTCAACTTTACTCTCCACCGACAATGATGCGAATAAACCAAACAATTGAGATTCGTCCGCTAAAAGTTTCTTCAACTCTTTAGTGGATAGGAAACTCTCAAATTCATCATCTACCAAAGAAGGAAACCTTACCAACTTGTGATAGCAATCTATATGAACTCGGTTAAATTGCAACCAATTCATACCCAAGACCACATCCAATCCTTCCAACGGCAAACACACTAGATCCATCTCAAAGTCTTTACCATAAATGGTCAAAGGACACATCAAACAAACCAAAGAAGTAGTTACTGACCCCATTGCTGGAGTATCAATAACCATCTTACCATCCATCAGAGACAACATAAGATTTAAACGCTTCGCGCACTCAGACGAAATAAACGAATGAGTCGCTCCCGTATCAATAATAGCAACTAAAGGTGTACTATTAATAAAGCATGTACCTTTAATCAAATGGTCTGCATTCATAGTTTGAGTCCCCGCCAATGCAAACACCTTTCCGCCCGCTTGAGCTTGTTTCGGCTTAGTACACTTAGTACTAATGTGACCCACTTCCCCACAATTATAACACCTCATCATGTTCCTTCTACAATCTGTAGCAGCATGCCCAGTACCTCCACAATTAGGACATTTCACCACTGGCTTCCTACACTCAAATGATTTATGACCCAGTTCACCACATTTGTAACACCCAATAACACCGGAACCTCCTCCTCCAGACCTCCTATCAAAGTTTCCCCTATGCCTGCCCTTATCAGCGGGTGTCACATAAGGTCCACTTCTAGCTTATTGCTTTCCCTTCCTCTCATTCACACTTTTGTAATGTGTGGAACGAGCCTTACTATCTTCCTCGAAGATTCTACAACATTCTGTCAAATCGGAAAACCTCCTTATCCTTTGATATCCCACAGCTTGCTTAATCTCGGGACGTAATCCATTCTCATATTTAATACACTTTGAGAACTCAGCAGTAGTCGCGGCATAATGAGGATGGAATTGAACCAACTCCACAAATTTAGCAGTATAGTCCACCACCGACATACTACCTTGTTTCAGTTCAAGAAATTCCATCTCCTTCTTTCCCTTCACACTCTCAGGGTAATACTTTCTCAAGAACTCAGTACGAACTAAATTCCAAGTTATCTCTTCATCATCCACCTCAAGAACTTCACGTATACCGACCCACCAATCGTCGGCCTCTTCCTTCAGCATGTGAGATCCAAGCCTCACCTTATTCTCCTCCGCACAGTCCATGACTCTAAAGATTCTTTCAATCTCCTTCAACCAATTTTGAGCCCCATTGGGATCAAATTTTCCTTTGAAAACCGGTGGTTGATTCTTCCTGAATTCGTCATTAGCATTCACGTTCGGTGCACCTTGCACCGCCCTAGCCATTGACTCCAAAGCAGCAGCCACCGCATTGTCGTTTCTACCAGACATATTCTGATCATTCCCAAAAATAACAACAAGGTTAAACAACAGTTCAACCAACACAATCAATAAGACAGACACAACTGACTCAACTCTGGCTCTGATACCACTTAATGTAACACCCCCTTTCTATACCCCCAAATAATCACATAAATCATTTAGGCACATATTAAAAATTTCGCCAGAGTACGATTTAAAACATGGCATAAAAGAGGCATGTCACATCATACACAATTTTACAACATCCAACACCTGCTCAAAACATTGATATGCAACAGTGGGGTAGCTTTACAACAGAGGAACTTTGTCCTAACACCCACATTTCAATATTTAGAATAATAAGCGGAAAATCTAAACATTGAACCACATTCAAACATATATACAGAGATATACACTTCACCAAGTATTATCCACCAACATAATTCATGTTTACATCAACATTTATCCACTAGATACATATACAAATGTATCACAAAAGAATAATGTACATCCTAGCTACCCGGTGCTACATATCAGAGCCAACCGACCAAAATAACGAAGACACGCTTCACAAAAAGACCTCCAGCATACCTACTCTGCAATGCCTCATAGAGCATCATAAAACAGCAGAAGGGTGAGAAATATTATCATAATAACAATGCATATAATTATATATATACACATAAAAATATACATATTCCACATTCTCACCGCAATTCACCACAATTCATTACCGTTCATCACAATACACCCATATACATTACAATGTATATCTATATATCAACCAAGCATATTCATCATGCATACTTTCACAATTCCCAATCATTCCACATAAACATACACAATTATGTTTACTCAACAACACATCATTATAAAGATGATAAATGCAAATCATAGAGACCGACTCACGACTCTATGCAAATGCAATGCGGTACCGACTCAATCATCTCAAGTTCACTCAGGAACTTCTGCTGGAACCATCGCTCGTTACCAAAGTAACTCCCCGTCGGGCCTATGATGTTCACCCATTGCTCACACCCCACATGGGCACACAATGTTTATGGATCGCTCACACCCCACCTGGGCACACGACCCGATCGCTCACACCCCACACGCGGGCACACGATCTGATTGCTCACACCTCACCTAGGCACACAATCTGATTGCTCACACCTCACATAGGCACACAATCGTTCGTAATCATCGCTCACACCTCACATAGGCACACGATGTTACCATGGATTCTCATTAGAATCGCTCAACACAAGAATGTATTTCATGATGCTTCACATGCAAAATGACACAAGACATTCTTGAAATTCATACATATTCACAATATATTCATGCCTTCATCTCATACAATCACATACAATCTATATACATTCACATCAATGCACTATTGCATGATTCACATTCAAACACACCGTCAAAACGGTAAAAGTCGCTAAATAGCACTATTCCTGACTTTTCGACATAATTAAATCGACTAACGATTTCCAAATCATCATAATCACTAAGTACAGCTCAATAGCTTTCCAACGACACCAAGAATGTAAAAATCGGATACTCGGAACAAAAGTTACGGACGAACCCGAAAACGACATTTTGAAAAATCCCATTTTTACATTCCTCCTGTCCATACGTGTACCACCACTCTCATACGCGTACTGGACTGATTTCTCGCCATTCCCATACGCGTATCGCCAATGCCCATACGCGTATGGGCAGAACCATTTTCCTTCACAAATTTCCCATTTCAGACCCCATACGCGTATGCCCAACATCCATACGCGTATCACCAGAGGGCCGGGAAAAGCCACATTCCATACGCGTATTGACCCCTCCACAGGCCATTGTTACGCGTATCACCTTGGCTCATACGCGTATGGACATGCCCCTTACGCGTATGGCCAGGGGATTTCCAGAAAAATTCTGCAGAACAATGTTCTGCGTTTTCCCCTCCCAATTCCACCAATTCATCATCTAAATTCAGAAAAATACCAGTTTGAAGTATAACAATACATATTAAACATGTATAGACCAACAAGAACACAATCAACACAAGTTTGAACACATTTGAATCAATTTCCAATCAATTTCTCAAAAAGGGTTTATACCCAAAACTCATAAAATCAATCAACAACAACTCATACATAATCACATACATTGATAAGATAACAATGTTTCACACCCTTACCCGGATTCCAAACTCGCTAATTGATCGATCTTGATGATTTTCCTAGTTTTCCCAAACTTTCTCCTCTTCTTTTCTCTTCTTCCTTTTTCTTTCTCTTCTTTTTCTCTAATTCTCTTTTCTTACTATTTTTCCTTCTATTTTTCCTTTCTAGCTCTTTTCTTTCTATTTCTTTTCTCTCATTTTCCAAACAATCAATCAATTCATTTTTCTCACAAATTCTAATTCCACTTAATTTCTAATTTATCATTAATTGAGAAAAGTCTAAAATACTCTCCATTCTAATTTCCCCGAAAACTCTAAAAACGGTAAAATAACATTTAACACCCCAAATTCACAATTAAAATAAATTATCACCCAATTAAATTAAAAGACTCCACATAATTGGGAAATAATCAAAATCGGGGCGTTACATGATGCGTGCTAGATTGAATACTTGGAGGAGCCGGTTCTTGTCAATGGGTGGTCGAGTTACTTTAATTAATTATGTCCTGAGTAATTTGCCAATCCATTACATGTCTTTTTATAGAATGTCGGCTAAGGTGGTTAGAATTCTCAAGTCAATTCAAAGATCGTTTTTGTGGAATGGCTTGGAGAATAAAAATGGGATTTCATGGATAAGCAGGCAAACGGTTTGTAGAAATAGAGATTTGGGTGGTTTAGGTGTGAAAGATCTAAAATTATTCAATTTGGCTTTGTTCCTTAAGTGGGCTTGGAGGATTTTAGAGAACAAGACTTCAATTTGGAAGGATTTCATTAACTTTAGATATCCTTTTTGCTGCTCTGGTTTTTTTAGTGGTGAGGTTTCAACTTTGCAGGTGACTCCGTCTGTTTGGTTTTTAGATCTCTTGCAGTCCTCGAAAGTTGTGGGTAAAGGAAGGTTGGTTGAACTAATCGCTTATGAGATAGGAGATGGAAGTAGGGTGCATTTTTGGAGGACTAAATGGGCATTGGATGATACGTTTAGCAGGAGGTTTCCAGTGCTTTTTGGTTTAGTAGAAACAAATTCTAGTACTGTCAGTGATAATGGTTATTGGGAGGGAGAGATATGGATCTGGGATATTAAAGTGGATGTTTGTGAAGCGCAGGAGCTGGCTCGGGTTCAGCTTGATGAACTTTACTTGATATTGGCTGAGATTCCCATAATCAAGAATGTCAATGGTTCGATTAAATGGCTGCTGGAGAAAAATTATGTTTTTTCTGTTTCGTCTATGTACGTTTTTTTGCAGGAGAAATTTGAAGAGAATATAGTACAGCTTGGAATTGAAATGAAAGCGGCGTTTAAGTTAATTTGGTTAGCTCAAGTTCCGTTTAAGGTGAAAGTGTTTGGTTGGAGGATGCTTCATAAGCGAATTCCAACGAGGGATAATTTGATTCGGAGAGGAGTTGTCACTAATAGGCATGAGATGACATGCCCTTTTTGCTTTCTTGAAACGGAGTCGTCTGAGCATGTTCTATTTCTTTGTGGTAAGGCTATTATGGTGTGGAATTTTGCTTGTAAATGGTTGGGGATTCCTTGTATATTGGTAGGAAATATGATCACTCATTTAACATGTTGGGTACAGGGTTGTGTTGATAGAGGGTTGGTTGTTAGAATAGTAGTAGGGTTATGGTTATCGATTTGTTGGATCATTTGGTTATGCCGTAACAATATTATTTTTAGGGATGAATTTTGGGATTTAGATACGATTTCAAATCGTATTTTACTTTATACTTGGTGGTGGATAGGAAGGAGTTATAATAGTTCCTATTTTTGTAATTATTTCACTTGGGTTAACTCTCCTAGTGATTTTTGTAGCCGGTGATATTTGATCAGGCTATTGTTGTATACGGGTTGGGGTACCCCTTTGTACTCCGGTTTATACGAAAGTTTAGCTTATTAAAATAAAAACTGTCTAAAATTTGCATGTAGTTGAGATCATGTATCAGTACTAAGACAATGACATGCAAATTAATAGTAACAAATTGTAAATATTTCTTCTATACTAAAATTAAAAATTCACATCCAATACCAAATCATTTCAAGACAAAGTAGTTTATTTGTCCTCAAATGCCAAACACATACCTCAATTTTTGATGGTGCAAGTATGTTAACTTTAGACCATATATTTAGTGAATTACATAATATCATGCATGTAACAAATTTCTTGCAGTTTTTCATGCCGTTTCTGTTTCTCAGCTAAAACATTTGTATGTAATGTAAATTTGCAGGTAAATCTGTCTAATTCAACATCCACATGTAAACTCGCAGGATTCCAAATATGCAGGTAAATCTGCAGCTAATACATTTTGAAATTTAAAAAAAATTAACTAAATTTAATTGATAAATTTAGACTGCAATTCTCCTTTGCCATAATTTAATGTGAATACTCTTGAATTTATAAGAATGTGGCTCGCTTCCACTAAGTATATGCATTGTGTAACGCCCCAGTTTTGCCAGTTTTATTTTTTATTGAGTCTTTTTGATTATTTTATTATTATTTTATTTTATTTCCGACTTTTATGTGAAAATGTGTTATTTTTCGTCGTGAATATATTTTATCGCGTTTCGGGAACGTTTGCGAGATATTTGAGTGTGGGGGTATTTTGGACATTTCATAGATATTTGGATAAGTTAGTAAGAATAGAAAATAGAAAAGGGAAAGAAAGAAAAATAGAGAGAAAGAAAGGAGAAAGAAGGAAAAAGAGAAGAAAAGAGGGGAAGAGAGAAAATTGAAGAAAGTGTGGAAAAATCATCAAGAGCAAGTTGTAGAGTCGATTAAATCGGGTAAGGGTGCGAAACTCGATTATTCTATGATTGTATACGATTATGTATGTGTGTTTGTTGTTGTTTTGGATTGAATTGGAAGAAAATGAGTAAAACCCATATTTGGTATAATTGATTAGAAATTGATTTGAATGTGTCAAAAGTTGGGTTGATTGTGTTTTAGATTGTCTATACATGTTGGTTGTGTGTTATTGCAATTCAAATTGGTCATTTTCTGAGTTTTAGGTGAAAAATTGGTTGATTGGATTTGGAAAACGCAGAACATTGTTCTGCAGAATTTTTTCTGAAATTTCCAGGTCATACGCGTATGGGGCATGTTCATACGCGTATGAACCTTGGCGTTACGCGTATGGTGGGCGAGCCGTGAGGGCAATACGCGTATGGGTTGCGTGTTTTCTCGGCCATCTATCCATTTGCGTACGATACGCGTAGCTTTTTAGGTCAATACGCGTACGGGCCTGGGCATTACGCGTACGGTCATTTCAACGTGAACTTTGGGAAAATGAGATCTTTGCTCATATGCGTATGGCTCATGGTGATACGCGTATGGGCAGGACTTTTACAAAATGTGACTTTTCAAAATATCATTTTTCGTTTTCGTTCGTAACTTTTGATCCGTTTGTCCGATTTTTGCACTTTTGGTATCGTTGCGTAGCTATTGAGCTATACTTTCTTGTGATGATGATTTTGAAATTGTTAGCCGATTAAATTATGTCGGGAAATGTGAATAGTGTCGGTTATCGATTTTTGTCATTTTAATGGTGTGGAATTGACGTGTATTATGCCGTATGTTGTTGTTTTGTACGTGAGATGACTTATGTGCTGTTGTGATGATGCTTTGTGGCCGAAAGGCAAGAAAATGCTAAGTGTGGTATTTGATAAATGTGCATGATTATGAATGTGTGTATGGATGCAATGTGAATGTCATGAGTCATTGTATGCCAAGCATCATAGTGTGCATTGTTGAACGTCCTGAGTGACGGTTTAATTCCTGAGGGAAATTGCTATAACATCGTGTGCCTCAAAAATATGAGGCGATGCCTGAGGACCTAAAGCGGTGGTTATAGACGATTGTGGGCTCCTTTGGAGACTTAAAGCAATCCTTAACGTCGTGTGCCTCGAAAATATGAGACGATGCCTGAGGACCTAAAGCGACGGGTGAACATCGTAGGCCCGACGGGGAGTTACTTGAGATTCTCAGTAACGAGAGATGGTTCCAATAGTTCCTGAGTGAACTGATGATGAGACATGAGACAATGGAAGTCGGTACCGCATGGCATGTGCATAGAGTCGTTGTGTCGGTCTCTGTGCATTTGTATAATCATGGATTAATTGTGCATATTAATTGTGTGTGTGAATAATGTGATTGGAATATGTGTAATTGTATTGTGTTATATCTGCTTGTGGTGCATTTGTGGTGAGAAGATGTTATTTGTGCATTCCTGGTGTTAATATATAATTTTGTGCAATTATATTATGGTTGTTTTTCTCACCCTTCTGCTGTTTTATAACGCTCTATGAGGCGTTGCAGATTAGAGTTGCTGGAGGTATTCTTTTTGTGAAGCTTTGCGTCTTCATTCTTTTGTCGGTCGGCTCTGATATGTGACTCCGGGTAGCTAGGGTGGCCGTTTGCGATTATTTTGTATATCTGATGATATATTGTGGTTGTATATGTATAACTGGATGTATGATAGACATGTTTATATGTTTATATGTATATATGTATATATGTTGTTCAGATTTTAGATTTTCCGCTTTAATTCTAATTTCTGAAAAGTGGGTGTAAGGAACTAAGTTTCCTCTGTTGATTGCTACCCCACAGTTGCATATCTTTATGGGCAGGTGTTGTATGCTATGTTTTGTTACAGTTGATGTGATTCCTCCCTTTCTATGCCGCGAATTCAAATGTACTCTGACGAAATTTCGAATTTTCTTTTAGTGCTTTAATTGCATGTGTTGTACCCTAAATTTTTACCCTTAGATATCATCCAGCTTTTGTGCATCTTAGGAGCATCTCTGCATTGTTTGAACTAACCCATGCCTTGTAGTTTATTTATTTGTGTTCAAATTAGGTTTACCTATCCCTATGAAGCTCCGAAAGTTGCTTGAAGCAAGTCAAGTCAACCAAAGATCACCAGTGCAGAAATCTGGGATCAGGTTTTTTACCTTGAAGAAATCATTAAGTATTGGCTCTATAGAAGTTCAAGATTGTGTGACCCACTTACCATATAATGTCGCCTACATCCAAGAGATATCATTTGACAAAAATCCAAGGTCTATGGGTTCTCAACAAGCGGAATCTGAGCCTCAGTCCCATTATATCTCAAAACTAGGGTTTCTGTGACGCTTACCAGCCAACAACCTTGATTTTTCATCAAGATGATCCCCTAAGACCTAATTATCAATTCTATTGGTTTATCAACATCCTCAAGAGTCTCCTAAGACCTTTAGATGGGAAGGAAGAAACAAATTCACAAGGATCGACCTCAGTGCGTTCACAGGCGTAATTAGGGTTCGACTGAAACCCTAATCCTTTGGAATCCTGGGTCAAATGAAGTGTTAACGGCTCTAATCATCATATATTGTCTCATGAAGTATTAAAAGCATCCATATCAAGTTTCATGAGGTTTCGTGCAAGAGAAGTAGGGTTTTGATCGCGAAAGACTCTGTATATGGCATTTTCCCCCTAATAGCCCGATTTGAAATAACCATAACTCCCCTAGCCCGTGCAAAAAAGGGAAGAACCCAAGGTATAGCTATAAGTTTTGTCCCAAGCATGCAAAAAGGAGAAAAAGACAAATTCCTTCTCACATGAATCAAGAATTGTGAAACCACGCTTGCAGCCCCATGCAGGGAACATCCATTTAATGCATCCCAAGCCATGCACCAAACTCACCTATAAAAGGAGGCCCCAACTTCCTCAGAAGGGTCATTCGGGAGAGAGGGAGAAACAACACTAAAATCTCTCTGGAAAAAAAACTTTCATCTCTTTGGTGCACGAGCTTGCTGGGAGGGGAACAAATTCTTGCCACTCATTTTGGGAACCAGGTAAGTTCTTAAACTCCCTCTTAATATGCTTATCTACATGCTAAGATGAACATGTTATGCTTAATGCTTCCTTGGCTGTTTTAATATCATGTCGTATGTGTATGGCATGAATAATACTTTAAATCTCATGTTAAGGTAGTTTTTTTGAAAAGCTCCGGCTTATCAGTGTTAAGTTTCATCGTTTGTGTGATACGTTCATGTCGTTGCATTGCGTGTGTGTTGTTTGTGTAGGTGTGCGTTAATTTCATCTTTATGTAATTGTGTTGTTAAAGCTTTGTGATTTGCTAATAGTGTCTGGTGCGTTCGTGCTGCTTGTTCTTTTGTTTTATTGTCATGCAATTTGTTATTTGTATTATGTGTTTGTTCAGCTTGTCTGGTGTCACAGTATGAGTTATACTCTCTTGCATGTGAATGCTGTTGTCGTAGCGTTTTATTGCCGTGTTTGTAATGTAGTGCCGTTTGTTAAGCTTTGAACTGATATGTTAGCTTGTATTTTAAAAAAAAAAACAGAATTGTTTTCTTCACTTTCTTTAAACCGATTTTCAGTTTTGGACCTTGGTTTGCTCTTGCCTTGTGTGTACGTTATGGTCATTATCTTGTTCAACTAATGGTTGCATCATGTTCTACGTTCGAAATGCTTCAGTTTAGCCTTTTACTTCATGATATTTGATGGTATATTGAAGTCTCCATGATTGATGGAAGTTTGATGTTTGGTTCCTGATGTTTTAAGTTTGAACACGATAACATTTAGTTTCTGCATGTCTCACTAACCCATGCTTGAATTTGATTGGTTGTTGTGTTTGTTTCGTCCTGTAGTGCATTTAAATAAATAATGACCAATTGATAATGTTACTACCACTCCGTTTCCACATGTGCGCGTTTCTTTTTCTTTTAATATTTTATGGTTCGTTTTGATTTACGTATTAATGGATGTATGTTTACGAACGGATGTACTGCCGTCCCAACGGTTCACCATACGCCTTGCCTTTCGCCTTTCACCTAATTGACCTGGGTTCGATCCTTGGATTAGCCCCCTTTTGCCATTTTCTTGTTTTTCGCCTGTTGCCTCTCATTACCAACCTGGGCCTTGCGCCCTTTGCCATACGCACCCCCACCATTCAGGCCCATCAAGCCCCTTTTCGTTTTCTTAACTAAATCAGTTCACTCATACACCCCCTCTGCCTATTTTCCAAATGTTTATTTATTTCAAATCTCTTTTAGCAAAAATCTCCATATTATTTTCTTTATTAAAAAAAAAAAACTCCAAAATATTTATTTAATTTCAGTGTTCTTTATTTATGTGGTTGATTTTAATAGTTTTAATTGTTAATTATTCTTAATTGTTAATTGCTTTATTAGATTTTAGTTTAATTATCAATTATATCTTGAATTGTGTTAATTATTATTCTCAATTGTGTTGTTGATGTGAGATTTGTCATTTACATTGTGAGATTGTCAATTTGTAAGGTTAAATGTTAATTTCTAATTATTAATCATCCATATATAGTTAAATTTTAAATTACCTTATGTGTGATAATTGCTAATTTTAATTGCCTTGTCAATTAAATTATCAATTTTGGTTGAAATATTATTTCGCTCATGACTTGTTTAATCCTTGAGTTAACCTATCCATGTTGATTGGCCATGTCTTTGACTTTTACATGAATATCACTCTTCTTTATTATCATCCTTTAATATCATTCTACATGTTTGTCTTCCTAAAGATTGAAGCATGTTGATTGTCATCCTTAATATCTTCCTATATGTTTGTCTTCATAAAGATTTAAACATATTGTTATCATTTTAATCATTCTTATAATCATGTCCATCTCACCCATACTTTATCATGAAACATATGGCCATCTTCATGCTTATGTTACTTCCATCACATTATCTCATGTCAATGTTGTAACGTATATTATGCCTTACCTTGTCATTTTATCATGTATATGTTTATCATATCTTACTTCTATCTGTATGTTTATTTACTACTGTCCAAACCTTTTCAAACTCATAAAAATTCTCGATCCAACGTCGAGCCCATTTTCTACCCATGTAAGTCGATCACCTTCGGGTATCGCATTCAACCTTTGGTCACAAGACACAAGTCTAGCATCACCTTGCTAGCACCATCGCCTAAACAACATAACTTAATCGCATTAATATCCAAAGGAAAATCCCATGCATGATGACCATGTTATCGTGTATGGTGCATATCATTTGCATTCATAATCGTCACCTTAAGATAAGTAACGACTCCCATCATAACCTAAGTAACCTCTTAGGAAGAAACTTTGTTTCTTGGCCTCATCAGAGCCATGGAAATCACAATTAGCTTTGGGAAGAGTTCTTCAACTCTTAGTGATATTCATCATAATGAATTTATCACTTCCCCTACTGACTAAACTTCAACATAGGTCCATTACAACTAGATCTAGAGAGTTCTTAAACTCTACAATGAGCTTGCACTCATTTCCCCTCTGAATATTGACCACAGTCAATCATTCAGTAGATGTAGAACTACGCGTACTCTGATTCTATTCCCGAGGATACGTAGGCGTAAGGTGCGATGCCTTATCGAGTATACTTAGATACTAACCCCTAGGGTTTTCCAACCTTTAGAATAGAACCTTTAGCAAACAGATAACAAATAACATAATTGAATCAAGAGGTTCCTGTAGAGTACTACAGATATCTAGGATGCTAACACCTTCCCTAGGTATAACCAACCCCCCGAACTTAGAATCTTAGTGCATTTGCATTGCATTGCGGGAATTCGGTTTTTTCTCCCTTCCTTTGGATAAATCAAAGACCGGTGGTGACATTAAAAATACGATACAAGTTAATTAATAATTTGTTATCCAATTTTCACCGCGACAGAAATGGCGACTTCACTGGGGATTCTCATAAGAGGGTTCCCCCTAACTTGTTTAATTATGTTATTTGTTATATATATTTGTTATGCTTGCTTGGGTTGTCACTTTGAGTGGTGAGGAGTCCTAGACCCGGACATGAGTATAATTATAGGAGATGATATGGTCAAGGGTACTTTGACGGAGTCGATTCCTGAAAAGTCGAATTGAGAAAATCATCGCTCAGTTTAGGTTCTTTTGAACTTAATATTGTTTGAACGAGTACATTCGTGAAAACGATATTAACTTCGACCAAGGACCTTTAAGACTGAGGACCGTAGCACCTTTAACCCAACTTGGCCTTTTAGGACGTAGTGCGGTGACTATGCGGGAGTCCATTTCCAAATAGTTGTCACGCGATACTACACTCAGACGAGATTCTCTTGAGAATATTATTGACTAACCGAGTAATTTGGGAAGTCGATAATATCTGAAAGATGGGTCGTAGACTCTGGGAACTCTTAGAACCCGTTCGGCAGGTACATTCTAAAACCACACCACCCCATGGGATGGGTAGACCTTGACTCCATTCATGCTCCTTTGAACCTAGGACTTTTTGTTTGCTTGTTTGTGTGCCCTTTTGTTTGTGTGTTTGTGCATACATGCATACATAAGCATCATTTTCGTTCAAGTTCGTGGAGTCTGAGTCTTTTATTTACGTCGTAGGGTGCCATGGACAATGAAAGAAGGAACACCGTGAAGTATACTTACAAGAGTTTTGACACAAGTGACCTAAGGAGGTTGGAGACTCTGTTGGTTGATCCAAAAGGATTCGAGCGTAGATATGGGGCGCTTTTGTTTCTATTGAAGGTGAGGGTTGATCAAGGACTTCTCTCCACCCTACTTCAGTTTTATGATCCGGTATATCATTGCTTCACATTCCCTGATTACCAACTGGTGCCTACTCTTGAGGAATATGCATGTCTGACTGAGATACCTATTTTGGATAAGTCCCCTTTTCCCATTTTTGGTAAGGACCCTAAGGAACAAGAGATTGCTAAGGCGACACATTTGGAGTTAGCAGACATACGAGGGAATATGACTACCAAAGGAGGGATTTCTGTTTTGCCTATGAAATTTCTGGTGGAGAAAGCTCATCATTATGCCAGGCGTTCCGACATGGTTGCCTTTGAGGTTATATATGCTTTAATGATTTATGGTACCTTTCTGTTCCCCAATCTCAAAGACTATGTGGACCTCAATGCCATCAAGATATTTATGAAGAGGAACCCTGTCCCTACTTTGTTAGCTGAAGCTTATCACGCCATACATTCGAAGCATGCCAAAGGAGGGCAGATCACATGCTGTGTACCCTTATTGTACAAGTGGTTTACTTCGCACTTGCCCAAGGCTAACATTTTTTGGGACCCTAAAAAAGGATGGTGGTCTAAGAAGATCATGGCCCTTACTCATTCTGACGTTGATTGGTATAACCCTCATAGGTACGAGGATGTGGTGATCATTGACAGTTGTGGAAAGTTCGGGAACGTGCCTCTTCTTGGCATACAAGGAATAACCAGTTACAATCCGGTCTTAGCTCGCAGACAGTTTGGTTACCCTTTGAAGGTCAAGCCTCTTGGTATTCACACAGAAGGATTTTTCTCCAAAGATTACGAAAAGCAAGAGGAATTAAGGAGCAGAATTTTAGAAGCCTGGAGGGACAAACACAAGAAAGATAGGAATGCTTTGGGGAAGCATAACTGTGTCTCCATGGACCCCTACCTACAATGGGTCAGAAGAAGGGCTATTGAACTAAGGATGCCCTATGATCGCCAAGAGCCTATGGTCTTGAATGAAGAACCTGTCTTCATCTTTGCATCTGAGACAGAGGAATTAAAGATCGCCTTAAGGAAAGCTCAGCAGATAGGGAATGCTTGGAAGGATAAGTGTGAGGTGCTTGTGGAAGAGAACGAAGCGCTTCAAAGACAACTAAAGGCAAAAAGTGAGGAAGTTCTCTCTTGCAAAAGGAGGAAGTTACAAGAAGACCCGAGTCCCTCAAACCCTGAGACTACTTCGTGGGAGGCGATAATAGAGGAGCTGGTTCTCGAGAAGTCCCGAATGGAAGAAGAGATTAAGAAGTACAAGCTAAGATTATTGGGGGAATCTCCTTAGGTCTTTTATTAGCCTTTATTTAATTATTAAAACTCTTGTAAGAATATCAACGGTTGTAATGTTTTCCTTACGAAGTTTTAATTCCCGTTTCTTTCACCTGTAACAAATTTTGTATGATTAATGAAATCAGGTCCGTTGGTATTCTGTGACGATTACAAATACTCAAAATTCCACGAACTTTTGCATCTCATTGCATTTGCATTCTCATTCTCATTCACTTCAAAGAACTCAAAGTTTGCTGTTTTTAGATATCGCAAAATGGATCATGGAAGGAAAGGAACGGTACCATACACCTTCAGGGTTTTTGATGTGGAACAGTTGAGGGAACTAGGAGGTCGGATAAGGGATCCAGATGCCTTCGCCGCAAAGCACGGGCATATGCTCTCTTTATTGCAGGTACAAGTAGCTGAGGGTTTATTAGAGACATTGGTTCAACTCTACCATGTGATCTACCACTGTTTCATCTTCCAAGATTTCCAGTTGATGCCCACTTTGGAAGAGTATTCCGCCTTATTAGGGATACCCGTCAAAGATTCACCCCCGTTCTACGGTGGAGAAGGAAGACCCAGTCAAGAAGACATCGCGAGAGTGACTCGCATCAAGCTGATAGAGATCCAGACACACATGAGGTGCAGAAGAGGGATCGACGGCTTGCCTGCTCCATTCTTATTTAAGAAAGCTCAAGAGTTCGCCGACCAAGAAAAAACTAGGGCTTTCGAGAATCTTTTCGCGCTACTGGTCTATGGTCTATTTCTGTTTCCGAATGTTGAGAATTTCGTCGACGTTCATGCAATCAGGATCTTCATGCTCAAGAACCTGGCACCAACGTTGTTGGCCGATGCATACCACTCGATCCATTCAAGGATCCTGAAAGGAGAAGGTCAGATCGTATGCTGCACTGCTATCCTCTATAGGTGGTTTATTTCGCACCTACCAAAGACCATGGCCTTCTGGGATGTGAGGGATGGCTCAGAATGGCCCGTTAAACTCATGGACCTGACCCACTCAGATGTTGTTTGGTATGATCCGATATACGGAGGGATTCCCATGATTCACAGTTGCGGAGATTTTTCCAACGTGCCTCTTCTTGGCACGAAAGGGTGCACCAGTTACAACCCTGTTCTCGCTCGTCGCCAGCTTGGACATCCGATGAACGAGATACCAGATCCGGAGAACTTGAAAAGAATTTTCCTCTATGAAGGAGAAGACCCCCAGCTGAAGATGCAAATTCTATTCGCCTGGCGTCAAATCAACAGACAAGGAATGACTGCAACAACAAACCCTGACTGCACGGTTACAGAATCTTACCTAGAGTGGTCACGCAAACGAGCCCTCGCTCTGACGATGCCATATCCTCGGCCCAAGCCTCCTGTAATAGAATCAGATGAAGTTTCAAGACTAAAGGTAGAAGTGGAGAAGCTGACACTGGACAAGTACATATTGCAGGAAAGGATTGACAAGTTGATGGAGGAACTCAGCGAAAGGAAAGGAGCATCATCCAGCGGATCAAAGCCCTAGTTCCTCTTTGTTGTATTTTGTTGTACTGAAAGCCCTGAGGGTGTACCGCTTGTAAACAAGTTTTAAAATTTTAATAAAAACAAGTTTCCAATTGCGATATTTAACTACACTTTCGAGCTCCTTGAAGTGAACGTTGCATCATGTTGCATCATACGCATCATTTCGCATCACATCTGCATTTTCGCATATACATGTGCATTCCTTCGGTGTCTCATTATCCTTTTATCTTCTTCAGTTGTCGTCATTGAACCACCACCTTGAGTGCCCTGCACCGTTACAACCTTGAAGAGAAAGGATGTCTGAAAATTGCGAGAATCTGGATCAGGTTAACAACGAGCTCGCTGAATTAAGAGTAGGAATGGGGCAGATCATGGAAGCCTTGAGTATCATACGAGCAACGATGGACACACAAGCCACTGTGGTCTCAGAAATCGTCACTACGACTGTGGTGCCACCGGTTACACCTGTCGTAAATCCCACTCTGGGGATGCCATTCGAGTTCATGCGAGCCACAGCCCCTCAATCCACGCAACAAGCGGTACCATTGCTCAGTGAGAATCAACAAGCTATTCCGACTTATGTTCCGCCTGTGGTACAGACCCAATTCCAACCTGTTTTCCAGAACCAGCAGTATTTTGATGGTATGTCTGTAGAAGAGGGTGACAGTAACGAGAAGTTGAGAGCCAACATGGAGGTGATGCAAAGAAAGCTGAAGGCTATGGAAGGAGACAACGTTTTCAGTTCTGACCTTAAAGATATGTGTCTAGTCACTGATCTAGTGATTCCACCGAAATTCAAGTTACCAAGTTTTGAATTGTATTCTGGTGCCACGTGTCCTAAGGCACACCTAGTCATGTATCTCCGAAGAATGGCGGCTTATATGGATAATGATAAGTTAATGATCCATTGTTTCCAAGACAGCCTGAAGGGCGCTGCCGCAAAGTGGTATTTAAGCTTAGACCAGTCTCAGATCAAGTGTTTCCAGGATGTTATGGACGTGTTCATAAAGCATTATAAGTATAATTTGGATTTAGCTCCTGATCGTAGACAGCTATTGACCATGACTCAGAAGAACACAGAGTCGTTTAAAGAATATGCTCAAAGATGGAGAGAGACTGCATCACAAGTTGAACCGCCATTGACTGAAAAGGAATTAGCTGATTGGTTTGTAGATACTGTAAGACCAGAATTCTATGAGAAGATGATCAGTAATATCGGCGCAAATTTCTCTGACATCATCGCGATTGGTATGAAGGTGGAGGCAGGCTTGAAAAGTGGAAAGGTAGCCAGTTCACCAAACAGTTCTACTAGCACCGGTATCAAGAAGTCTCCGGGTAACTTCCATAAGAAGAAGGAAGGCGAGACTAACGCTATTTTGACAGGAAAGAGGCAAAATCCTAGTTGGAAACGATCTCTATTCCAACCACAACCGAGTCCCGGCTTTCCTCAGCAGCCAATCTATCCCACACAGTTTGCACAACAACCATACGTGGCGTCTGTTACGCCCACTTTTAATCGTCAGATAATGCAGCAAGTTCCTGCTTCCCAGTCACCAAATCAGCAACCGTGGACGAAGAACCAGAATCAGAATTACCAGCAACAACGGCGGCCGGTGCCACAGCAAAATACCCCGCCAAGAAGACAAGCAGTAACACCAAATTTTCCGCCCATACCAATGACGTACACGGCATTGTATCCTTCGCTGGTGGAGCAAGGATTAATCGTTACTAGGCCATTGGGGCCACTATCTGAAAAAGCTATGCAGTTCTACAATCCTAACGCATCATGTGCTTTCCATCAAGGAGGAGTAGGCCACGATTTAGAAGGGTGTTTGGCGCTAAAGAATCTAGTAAAGAGTCTGATGGAGAAAAATATCTTGTCTTTCGCTAACAACCAGCCAGATGTGAAAAACAACCCCTTGCCAACACATGGGTCAGCCAATGCCATCGAAGATGAGAATGGTGAAGTACTAGTCTCAGATGTAACAAAGATTAAGACTCCCTTGAAGATGTTTCATGCTAAGCTATTCAGCGCCGGTTTGGTCAAAGATTGCCACGATGTTTGTAAAAAGTGTGACAGTAATAATGAAGGGTGTCAGTTGGTTCGAAATGATATCCAACAATTGATCGATGAAGGTTTCTTACAGGTTTTTAGAAAGGAAGGCAAGGTAGCAGCGATTGAACCAGTGTTTAATTTACCAAAGCGGATGCCAGCGCTTGAAGAAGAGTACATATCAGTAGTCCCTGTGTTCAACAATCCAGGGGCAGCTACCGTGAGCCCTGTGTTCAATAATCCGGGGGTAAATACCGTGAGTCCGGTATTCAGACAACCAGTTCCAAGATTTAACAGGTCTGAAACTGTTTCTCTTGATAATCATACAAGGAGGAATAATCTCCCAAGACCAGTCCCGTTCAGATTCAGGGGAACCAAAGCAGTACCGTGGGTCTACGAAGGCAGTGCAAGTGGAAAGTGGAAGGAGGAAACGATCCCAAGGAAAGAGGTGGGGGTCATTATAGAAGAACCGGTCCCAAGGAAAGAGGTGGGGGCTGATGAAAAGAGCGTGTCTAATATAGCGGGAACAGGAAGAATGATGAGGAGTGGAAGGATTCTCCCCCCTATTAACAAAGAAACGTCAGATAAAGAGAATGAGGTGCGTGTACCCACCAACGACAAAAGTAAAGAAGTAATCTCCAAGGAGGACGATGAAGAATTTCTCAAGATAATAAAGAGAAGTGACTACAGGGTTGTGGATCAGCTTCACCAGACCCCGTCCAAAATTTCTATTTTATCCCTATTGATTAATTCACCAGTCCACCGGTCAGCACTACAGAAAGTACTGGCTCAGGCTCATGTGGCCCAGGACATTACCGCCGGACAGTTCGATCATGTTATCTCTAACATTACTGCTTGCAATACGCTCAGCTTCAGCGATGAAGAATTAACCCAATCAGGTCGGAATCACAATCTCGCCCTGCATATATCAATGAAGTGTCAGGAGGATACATTGGCCAGAGTTCTTGTGGATACAGGATCCTCTCTAAATGTCCTACCGAAGAGGGCCCTCGACAAGCTAGCATACAAAGGAGGGATCATGAGACCCACGTCGTTAATTGTCAAAGCTTTTGATGGCTCACGAAGATCCGTGATGGGGGAAATTGAGCTGCCAGTTTTGATTGGACCCCAGGAATTCAATGTTTTGTTTCAGGTTTTGGACATTAACCCTGCCTATAGCTGCCTACTGGGAAGACCCTGGATCCACGAGGCAGGCGCTGTTACTTCAACCTTACACCAAAAAATGAAATTTGTGGCCGATGACAAGCTGGTCATCATCCATGGGGAAGAAGACTTAATGGTTAGTAACTTGTCGTCTTTCCGTTATATTGAGGCTGACGAAGATGCATTGGAAACTTCTTTTCAAGCCCTGGAAATAGCCAACGCAGTTACGGTTGACAATGAGGAGACAGTGGTACCAGAATATCCATCTTTTGCTTCGTATAAGAGTATTCAGTCTGCCCTTCAAGACGGTGTGCCCGCAGGTTGGGGTGAAGTGATTGAGGTCGAGAAGAGAGTCAGACACCAAGGGTTAGGTTACAGACCCACTCTAGAAGAAGAGGCTGCTTCAGGTTCAAGAGAAAGAAGAATGAAGATAATGACCGTACAGGAGACATTTATCAGCGGTGGCCATCAAGTCCACGCAATCATAGGAAGCACTGAAGAAGACGAAGATATTGATCGTTTGATTTTTCGCCAAGAAGGCGCATTATGCAACTGGGAGTCCATTGAGATCCCAATTCTGTACCCGGAACCAGAGTAACTTGTCTAGATTTGTTGTTTTCATCTCCCTAGTCTTGCCCAAAGCTAGTGGATTGTTTTGTACGGGCCTCCGTTTTCAAACTTTAAATCAATGAAATGACTCTTTTGCTAAAATTTGTTGTTTTGCTTTATTGCATTCTATTTCTAAAAATGGCAATCTTTTCAAACAAAAGCATCTCCATCCCGCATGTTCTTGAATTATTGCGCTTTTAATAATATAAGTCATTCTACTATGCAGAATGAATCATAAACCTCTTGTATTCAATGACCCTGATCTTACCATTGACTTCGACTCCCCCGTCTATCAAGCTGAGGAGGAGGAAGATTATGAAGTGTCCGAGGATCTAGCAGATATGTGTGATTACCAGTATGCAGACCTCCAGCCTCATGAAGAGCAGGTGGACGTCATCAATCTTGGCACCGAGGAAGAGAAGAAAGAGGTTAAGATTGGGGCATCCCTGAAGCCAGAAATTAGACAGCGGCTGATTTCACTCCTTGAAGAGTATGTGGACGTGTTTGCTTGGTCCTACCAAGATATGCCTGGTTTAGATACAGATATTGTGGTTCACAAGCTACCGCTTAAGCCTGAGTGCCCACCAGTGAAACAAAAGCTTCGCAGAAGTCATCCAGACATGGCCCTCAAAATTCGAGACGAAGTCAAGAGACAGTTGGATGCCGGTTTCCTAGCAGTTTCCAAATACCCAGAGTGGGTAGCTAATATTGTTCCAGTTATGAAGAAGAATGGAAAGGTGCGGATGTGCGTGGATTATAGGGATCTTAACAAAGCTAGTCCCAAGGATGATTTTCCTCTACCACATATCGACACATTAGTAGACAACACGGCCCGTTTCGCCATGTTCTCATTTATGGACGGTTTTTCAGGCTACAATCAGATCAAAATGGATCCATCTGATATGGATAAAACCACTTTCATTACCCCGTGGGGTACTTATTGTTATAAGGTCATGCCTTTTGGACTAAAGAATGCTGGGGCAACTTACCAAAGGGCTATGGTAACCTTGTTCCACGACATGATCCACAAAGAGATAGAAGTGTATGTGGACGATATGATAGCCAAATCTCGAAATGAGGAAGAACATGTAGAACATCTGCTAAGGTTGTTCAAGAGGCTTCGAAAGTATCAGTTGAGGTTAAACCCTGCAAAATGTACTTTTGGAGTTAGGTCAGGGAAGTTATTGGGTTTCATTGTTAGCCAGAAAGGCATTGAAGTGGATCCCGATAAAGTGCGAGCTATTCAAGAAATGCCAGCTCCGCGAACAGAGTCTCAAGTCAGAGGATTTTTGGGCCGTCTGAATTACATCTCCCGGTTCATCTCCAATATGACTCCGATATGTGCTCCCATCTTCAAAATACTCCGCAAGAATCAGCCGGTAGAATGGAATACTGAATGTCAGCAAGCTTTTGAGAAGATCAAGAGTTATCTCCAAGAACCACCTATCCTGATCCCTCCAGTACCTGGGAGGCCGCTCTTTATGTATCTAACTGTTTTGGAAGAATCCATGGGTTGCGTTTTGGGACAGCACGGCGAGACTGGCCGAAAGGAGCATGCAATCTATTATCTGAGCAAGAAGTTCACAGACAGTGAAAGCCGTTACTCAATGCTTGAAAAGACTTGTTGCGCTCTGGCTTGGGCCGCCAAACGCCTGAGACAGTACCTAATTTGTCATACCACCTTGTTGATTTCCAAAATGGACCCGATAAAGTACATTTTTGAGAAACCTGCTCAAACGGGTAGACTTGCCCGTTGGCACATGTTATTGTCCGAATATGATATTCAATATGTCACTCAAAAGGCTATTAAAGGAAGTGTTCTTTCAGAATATCTTGCTGATCGACCAGTTGAAGACAACGAACCACTCAAATTTGATTTCCCTGATGAGGACATTATGGCAGTGAAAGATGGTGAAGAGTCAAGTTCTGAAGATGATCCCAGGGCCGAATACAGGTGGAAGATGATGTTCGATGGTTCGTCCAATTACAAGGGGCATGGAGTAGGTGTTGTTATGATTAATCCGGAAGGTGGCTACACCCCTTTTACAGCTAGATTGGATTTCGGATGTACGAATAATATTGCTGAATATGAGGCATGTATCCTGGGACTAGAAGCTGCGATCGATCTTGGAATTTGTTTTCTCGAAGTTATGGGTGACTCTGCTTTAGTTATTTATCAAATTAGAGGTGAATGGGAGACAAAAGATGAGAAGCTTATCCCCTACCAGGCATATGCTTTGGAATTGATTGAGCATTTTGATGAGATTACTTTCCGCCATGTGCCACGTACTGAGAATCACGTGGCTGATGCTTTAGCAACGCTGGCTTCAATGTGGCAAGTCAGATTTATCAATGAGGATCCGGTTATCAGTATTGGGAGAAGGGCTGAACCTGCCTACTGCCAGGCCATTGAAGAAGAATCAGATGGCAAACCCTGGTTTCATGACATTTTGAACTTCCTGAAGAATCAAGAATATCCGGCCAACGCCTCCGCTCTTGATAAGAAAACTCTGCGAAGGTTGTCAGCTAAATTCTTCATCAGCAACGGTGTACTATACAAAAGGAATCATGATATGATGTTGCTAAGATGTGTCGACAAGAGAGAAGCAGGCTTGCTGATCCACGATATTCATGAGGGAGCCTTCGGCACCCATGCCAATGGACACGCCATGGTTAAAAAGATCTTGAGAGCCGGATACTACTGGTTAACTATGGAGACTGATTGCATCCAGTATGCTAGGAAATGCCATAAATGTCAGATTTACGCAGACAAAATGCATGTTCCTCCTACTTTGCTAAATGTGCTATCATCGCCCTGGCCATTCTCTATGTGGGGCATTGATATGATTGGGGCGATTGAGCCTAAAGCATCCAATGGGCATCGATTCATTTTGGTGGCTATAGATTACTTTACCAAATGGGTGGAAGCCGCCTCTTATGCGAATGTAACTAAGCAAGTAGTTGCTCGTTTCATCAAGAACAACATCATTTGTCGTTATGGGATTCCAAGCAAAATCATAACCGACAACGGGACCAACTTGAATAACAAAACCATGAAGGAATTGTGCGATAACTTCAAGATTGAGCACCATAACTCTTCACCATATCGACCGAAGATGAACGGAGCAGTTGAAGCCGCGAACAAGAATATTAAGAAAATTATTCAGAAGATGGTCAAAACATACAAGGATTGGCATGAGATGTTGCCATATGCGCTACACGGATATAGAACGTCCGTCAGAACATCAACAGGGGCAACCCCTTTTTCGCTGGTATATGGAATGGATGCTGTCCTCCCTATAGAAGTTGAGATACCTTCTCTGAGGATATTAGTGGAAACAAAGCTTGACGAAGCTGAATGGATTCAAGAGAGATACGATCAGTTGAATCTAATTGATGAGAAGCGCCTGACAGCTATGTGTCATGGTCAGTTGTACCAGAAGAAGATGAAGAGAGCATTTGATAAAAAGGTCCGCACTCGGGAATTCCGAGTAGGCGAATTGGTACTTAAGAAGATTCTGCAATCACAAAGAGACGCCCGTGGAAAATGGGCACCTAATTATGAAGGTCCCTACATAGTTAAGACAGTGTTTTCAGGAGGGTCATTGCTTCTTACAACTATGGACGGTGAACAGCTTGCGCATCCTGCGAATGCTGATTCGGTGCGGAAGTATTATGCCTAAGACTAGGACGCCTCTGTAACATCCAAGAATCCCCAGAGAACCTCAAGTTTTGCGACAACAGAAATCCTTAGTCATTAGGGGTCATTGGTCATTGAATACAATATAACCTTTTGCTAAACTGCCATTTCGATACATCTGTAATATCTCATGGGACTATGCTATTTGGCAAGTCACCAGTTTTCAATGAATATCAGTTATATGATCATCTTCTTATCGTCTTTATTTTTGCAAATTTTGCCATTTTCACTTGATTTTTGAAAACGGAAATATTGCAATTGCTAAGAAAACACAAAGATAAACTAAGTTTTACTCTGGATCTTCTACGAATCAAGCTGGTGTAAGGAAGATTTAGCAGTATTGCATTTTTGGCATGGATTCGCCACCTCCAGTGGAAAGAAGATCGCCTTGGCTATCCTTGACGTTGGGTTTCAGGGTGTTGGCTTGTGTTATCCTTTCTTCTTTCCTGTTTTGCGTTGTTCGCGTCGTTCCTAGCATATAGCTAAGCATGTGCATCATCCTCTAGCATCTTTGCATCCTTTGTGCTTTGTTTTGCTGATGGTCTTTTGTTGTGCCTATCTTTATTTCCCCAGTGGAGTAAAGATATTCCCGATTGCGTTATGTCGTGCTTGTTCGGTCTTAACCTCTGCGCGCCAAATTTGAAGCTTTAAAATCTTTTTTCTGTCCCCCAAGAGGTTTAACTTTAAAGGATTTTTATAGTTGTTCTCGTTTGAATCGCGTCAAACTTGAACTTGTTCCCGTTTGAATCGTGTCAAACTTGAACTTGGACTATGTTTGAATCGTGTCAAACGTTGTCTTAATTTGGACTTTGTTTGAAGCGTGTCAAACACTGTCTTATGTGTTCTTGTTTGAATCGTGTCAAACTTGAACTTGGACTATGTTTGAATCGTGTCAAGCATTGTCTTCTTAAAAACTTTGTCCTTGTTTGAATCGTGTCAAACTTGAACTTGAACTATGTTTGAATCGCATCAAGCATTGTCTTATTTGGACTTTGTTTGAAGCGTGTCAAACACTGTCTTATGTGTTCTTGTTTGAATCGTGTCAAACTTGAACTTGTTCTCGTTTGAATCGTGTCAAACTTGAACTTGGACTATGTTTGAATCGTGTCAAGCATTGTCTTCTTACAAACTTTGTTCTTGTTTGAATCGCGTCAAACTTGAGCTTGGACTTTGTTTGAATCGTGTCAAGCATTGTCTTCTTAAAAAAAAAAAAAAAAAAAAAAAAAAAAACTTGTTCTTGTTTGAATCGTGTCAAACCTGAACAGAGTCCTTGTTCGAATCGTGTCGGACATCGACTCTTGTTTTAAAACCGTTCTTGTTCGAATCGCGTCGAACTCGAATTGAGGCTTTGTTTGAATCGTGTCAAGCACCGTCTTTTGTTTTAAAACTGTTCTTGTTCGAATCGTGTCGGACATTGAACACCCTAATCTTTGTTGCTTTTCTAAAATTTGCTTTAAGATTAAGTTTCTTGGAACAAATTTCTTCAACTTTAAGACTCCTATCTGGTGCGCAGAGTTAGTCTCTGCCTTCCTGACTCTTTCTGAAGATCCCATTTTGAACTCTTATTTTGAGATCCCCAGGAAGTCTTTGTTTGTTTGTTTGTCTCCTCTAGACTGACTCTTAGTGATCAGTTTCTTCTTTCGGGTTTCGTGCCCAGGAAGAGCGTGGGTTTATTTTTTTTCCCCGTGAAGTCTATCTCCTCGGATCTTTCCCCAGTGGAGATTGTCTTTTAGTTTTTCCCCAGTGTTTCTTTGAGGTCTCCCCAGTGAGTCTTCTTGTTGACTGACCTGCATCCCCGGTGAGTCTTTGCTTGTGGATGCTAGTTTCCGTCTTTCCCCAGCGAAGCTTTTCTTGTGTGTTTGCTTCCTGTGGTCCCTGGTGTCTTGTTTGTCTGCATCCTTTGCATTTCTGGCATCATATCATCATTTTAGAAGTTCATGGCATGTCAGCATTTGCATGTCCGTAGCGTGTCATTAGCATTTGCATTCCATCTAAGTGCAAAATTTTTGGTTTGCTATATATAAATACCTTTCACCTAGGTGCCTCCGGAATCTCCGTTCCTCGTGCCCTCCGGTGAAGCTATTTAAATAGGGGCAACTGTTGTACCCTAAATTTTTACCCTTAGATATCATCCAGCTTTTGTGCATCTTAGGAGCATCTCTGCATTGTTTGAACTAACCCATGCCTTGTAGTTTATTTATTTGTGTTCAAATTAGGTTTACCTATCCCTATGAAGCTCCGAAAGTTGCTTGAAGCAAGTCAAGTCAACCAAAGATCACCAGTGCAGAAATCTGGGATCAGGTTTTTTACCTTGAAGAAATCATTAAGTATTGGCTCTATAGAAGTTCAAGATTGTGTGACCCACTTACCATATAATGTCGCCTACATCCAAGAGATATCATTTGACAAAAATCCAAGGTCTATGGGTTCTCAACAAGCGGAATCTGAGCCTCAGTCCCATTATATCTCAAAACTAGGGTTTCTGTGACGCTTACCAGCCAACAACCTTGATTTTTCATCAAGATGATCCCCTAAGACCTAATTATCAATTCTATTGGTTTATCAACATCCTCAAGAGTCTCCTAAGACCTTTAGATGGGAAGGAAGAAACAAATTCACAAGGATCGACCTCAGTGCGTTCACAGGCGTAATTAGGGTTCGACTGAAACCCTAATCCTTTGGAATCCTGGGTCAAATGAAGTGTTAACGGCTCTAATCATCATATATTGTCTCATGAAGTATTAAAAGCATCCATATCAAGTTTCATGAGGTTTCGTGCAAGAGAAGTAGGGTTTTGATCGCGAAAGACTCTGTATATGGCATTTTCCCCCTAATAGCCCGATTTGAAATAACCATAACTCCCCTAGCCCGTGCAAAAAAGGGAAGAACCCAAGGTATAGCTATAAGTTTTGTCCCAAGCATGCAAAAAGGAGAAAAAGACAAATTCCTTCTCACATGAATCAAGAATTGTGAAACCACGCTTGCAGCCCCATGCAGGGAACATCCATTTAATGCATCCCAAGCCATGCACCAAACTCACCTATAAAAGGAGGCCCCAACTTCCTCAGAAGGGTCATTCGGGAGAGAGGGAGAAACAACACTAAAATCTCTCTGGAAAAAAAACTTTCATCTCTTTGGTGCACGAGCTTGCTGGGAGGGGAACAAATTCTTGCCACTCATTTTGGGAACCAGGTAAGTTCTTAAACTCCCTCTTAATATGCTTATCTACATGCTAAGATGAACATGTTATGCTTAATGCTTCCTTGGCTGTTTTAATATCATGTCGTATGTGTATGGCATGAATAATACTTTAAATCTCATGTTAAGGTAGTTTTTTTGAAAAGCTCCGGCTTATCAGTGTTAAGTTTCATCGTTTGTGTGATACGTTCATGTCGTTGCATTGCGTGTGTGTTGTTTGTGTAGGTGTGCGTTAATTTCATCTTTATGTAATTGTGTTGTTAAAGCTTTGTGATTTGCTAATAGTGTCTGGTGCGTTCGTGCTGCTTGTTCTTTTGTTTTATTGTCATGCAATTTGTTATTTGTATTATGTGTTTGTTCAGCTTGTCTGGTGTCACAGTATGAGTTATACTCTCTTGCATGTGAATGCTGTTGTCGTAGCGTTTTATTGCCGTGTTTGTAATGTAGTGCCGTTTGTTAAGCTATGAACTGATATGTTAGCTTGTATTTTAAAAAAAAAAGCAGAATTGTTTTCTTCACTTTCTTTAAACCGATTTTCAGTTTTGGACCTTGGTTTGCTCTTGCCTTGTGTGTACGTTATGGTCATTATCTTGTTCAACTAATGGTTGCATCATGTTCTACGTTCGAAATGCTTCAGTTTAGCCTTTTACTTCATGATATTTGATGGTATATTGAAGTCTCCATGATTGATGGAAGTTTGATGTTTGGTTCCTGATGTTTTAAGTTTGAACACGATAACATTTAGTTTCTGCATGTCTCACTAACCCATGCTTGAATTTGATTGGTTGTTGTGTTTGTTTCGTCCTGTAGTGCATTTAAATAAATAATGACCAATTGATAATGTTACTACCACTCCGTTTCCACATGTGCGCGTTTCTTTTTCTTTTAATATTTTATGGTTCGTTTTGATTTACGTATTAATGGATGTATGTTTACGAACGGATGTACTGCCGTCCCAACGGTTCACCATACGCCTTGCCTTTCGCCTTTCACCTAATTGACCTGGGTTCGATCCTTGGATTAGCCCCCTTTTGCCATTTTCTTGTTTTTCGCCTGTTGCCTCTCATTACCAACCTGGGCCTTGCGCCCTTTGCCATACGCACCCCCACCATTCAGGCCCATCAAGCCCCTTTTCGTTTTCTTAACTAAATCAGTTCACTCATACACCCCCTCTGCCTATTTTCCAAATGTTTATTTATTTCAAATCTCTTTTAGCTAAAATCTCCATATTATTTTCTTTATTAAAAAAAAAAAACTCCAAAATATTTATTTAATTTCAGTGTTCTTTATTTATGTGGTTGATTTTAATAGTTTTAATTGTTAATTATTCTTAATTGTTAATTGCTTTATTAGATTTTAGTTTAATTATCAATTATATCTTGAATTGTGTTAATTATTATTCTCAATTGTGTTGTTGATGTGAGATTTGTCATTTACATTGTGAGATTGTCAATTTGTAAGGTTAAATGTTAATTTCTAATTATTAATCATCCATATATAGTTAAATTTTAAATTACCTTATGTGTGATAATTGCTAATTTTAATTGCCTTGTCAATTAAATTATCAATTTTGGTTGAAATATTATTTCGCTCATGACTTGTTTAATCCTTGAGTTAACCTATCCATGTTGATTGGCCATGTCTTTGACTTTTACATGAATATCACTCTTCTTTATTATCATCCTTTAATATCATTCTACATGTTTGTCTTCCTAAAGATTGAAGCATGTTGATTGTCATCCTTAATATCTTCCTATATGTTTGTCTTCATAAAGATTTAAACATATTGTTATCATTTTAATCATTCTTATAATCATGTCCATCTCACCCATACTTTATCATGAAACATATGGCCATCTTCATGCTTATGTTACTTCCATCACATTATCTCATGTCAATGTTGTAACGTATATTATGCCTTACCTTGTCATTTTATCATGTATATGTTTATCATATCTTACTTCTATCTGTATGTTTATTTACTACTGTCCAAACCTTTTCAAACTCATAAAAATTCTCGATCCAACGTCGAGCCCATTTTCTACCCATGTAAGTCGATCACCTTCGGGTATCGCATTCAACCTTTGGTCACAAGACACAAGTCTAGCATCACCTTGCTAGCACCATCGCCTAAACAACATAACTTAATCGCATTAATATCCAAAGGAAAATCCCATGCATGATGACCATGTTATCGTGTATGGTGCATATCATTTGCATTCATAATCGTCACCTTAAGATAAGTAACGACTCCCATCATAACCTAAGTAACCTCTTAGGAAGAAACTTTGTTTCTTGGCCTCATCAGAGCCATGGAAATCACAATTAGCTTTGGGAAGAGTTCTTCAACTCTTAGTGATATTCATCATAATGAATTTATCACTTCCCCTACTGACTAAACTTCAACATAGGTCCATTACAACTAGATCTAGAGAGTTCTTAAACTCTACAATGAGCTTGCACTCATTTCCCCTCTGAATATTGACCACAGTCAATCATTCAGTAGATGTAGAACTACGCGTACTCTGATTCTATTCCCGAGGATACGTAGGCGTAAGGTGCGATGCCTTATCGAGTATACTTAGATACTAACCCCTAGGGTTTTCCAACCTTTAGAATAGAACCTTTAGCAAACAGATAACAAATAACATAATTGAATCAAGAGGTTCCTGTAGAGTACTACAGATATCTAGGATGCTAACACCTTCCCTAGGTATAACCAACCCCCCGAACTTAGAATCTTAGTGCATTTGCATTGCATTGCGGGAATTCGGTTTTTTCTCCCTTCCTTTGGATAAATCAAAGACCGGTGGTGACATTAAAAATACGATACAAGTTAATTAATAATTTGTTATCCAATTTTCACCGCGACAGCATGTTAATTGGGGGTATAGTTTGGGGGCGTCACATTAAGTGGTATCAGAGCCAGTCCGTGTCAGTTGTGTCAGTTGTGTCTGTTGTGTCTGGCATATTGGGCGAGTTGTGTTGGACGAGTTGTTGTTTAACCATAGTTTCTGTGTTTAGTCGAACAGAATATGGCTGGTCGTAATGATGCTGCTTTGGCTGCTGCGATGGAAGCGATGGCACGAGCTGTGCAGGGGGCACCGAATGCTGCAGGAAATGATGAGTTTAGAAAGAATAAGCCGCCGGTCTTTAAAGGGAAGCATGATCCGGATGGTGCGCAGTTGTGGTTGAAAGAGATTGAGAGGATTTTCAGGGTAATGGATTGTGATGACGATGATGTTAAGGTGAGGCTGGGCACTCATATGTTACACGAAGAGGCTGACGACTGGTGGATCAGTACTCGTCAGGTGTTGGAAGCTGAGGAGGAGGAAGAAGAGATCACTTGGGAGGTGTTTAGCCGAGAGTTTCTAAGGAAGTATTTTCCCGAGGATGTCCGAGGAAAGAAGGAGATTGAGTTTTTAGAGCTAAAACAAGGTAATATGTCGGTTATTGACTATACTGCTAAGTTTGTGGAACTTGTGCAGTTTTATCCTCATTATGTGGAAGCGACTGCTGAATTTTCAAAGTGTGTGAAGTATGAAAGTGGCTTGCGTCCTGAGATAAAGCAGGCTATTGGTTATCAGAGGATCCGAAGGTTTGCTGATTTGGTGGAATGTTGTAGGATTTATGATGAAGATAGTAAGGCTCGTTCTGCTCACTATAAAAGTGTAAGTGACAGGAAAGGGAAACAACAGTTTCGTGGTGGTCCGTATGTGTCACCGGCTAATAAAGGTAAACAAAGGGGAACTTTTGATCGAAGGTCAGGTGGAGGGGGTATGTCTAATGCTCCTAGGTGTTTTAAATGTGGTGAATTGGGTCATCGCCAGCATGAATGTAGGAGGAATGTGATTAAGTGTTCTAATTGTGGTGGTATTGGGCATGTTTTAGCTGATTGTAAAAGGAAGAATGTAGTGAAGTGTTATAACTGTGGAGAACCTGGTCACATTAGCTCGAAGTGTCCGAATCAGAAGAAAGCTCCGACTAGTGGGAAAGTGTTTTCATTGGCGGGAACTCAGACTTCAAGTGCTGATCGTCTGATAAGAGGTACTTGCTTTATTAATAATACGCCTTTAATTGCTATTATTGATACTGGAGCGACTCATTCGTTTATTTCGTCTGAGTGCGCGAAACGTTTGAATCTTGGGTTGTCTTCGATGGATGGTGAGATGGTTATTGATACTCCAGCGATGGGGTCAGTAACTACTTCTTTGGTGAGTTTGAGTTGTCCTTTGACCATTTATGGTAAAGACTTTATGATGGATTTGGTGTGTTTACCATTGGAAGGTTTAGATGTGGTGTTGGGAATGAACTGGTTGCAATTTAATCGGGTGCACATTGATTGTTATCATAAGCTTGTAAGGTTTCCTTCTCTTGAGGAAGACGAAGACTCGAGTTTCTTATCTACCAAAGAGTTGAAGAAACTTTTGGCGGATGAAGCTCAGTTGTTTGGATTATTTGCATCTTTGACTGTGGATAGTCAAGTTTCATTGGAGGTGTTTCCTGTTGTGTGTGATTTTCCTGAAGTGTTTCCTAAGGATATTTCGGATGTACTGCCAGAGAGAGAAGTTGAATTTTCGATAGATCTAGTTCCTGGTACTAGACCTGTTTCTATGGCACCTTATAGAATGTCGGCATCTGAATTGGTGGAGTTGAAAAAGCAGTTAAATGAGTTGTTGGAAAAGAGGTTCGTGAGGCCTAGTGTTTCTCCTTGGGGTGCTCCAATTTTGTTAGTGAATAAGAAAGATGGGAGTATGCGATTATGTATTGATTATCGCCAGTTGAACAAAGTGACGATTAAGAATAAATATCCGCTTCCAAGGATTGATGATCTAATGGATCAGTTGGTTGGTGCTTGTGTATTTAGTAAGATCGATTTGAGATCGGGGGTACCATCAGATAAGAGTGAAAGAAGAGGATATTCAGAAGACGGACTTTAGAACACGTTACGGTCATTATGAATATTCAGTGATGCCGTTCGGGGTTTCTAATGCGCCTGGTGTGTTTATGGAATACATGAATCGTATTTTCCACGAGCATTTGGATCGTTTTGTGGTGGTGTTTATTGATGATATTTTAATCTATTCTAAGTCTCGTGAGGAACATGCAGAGCATTTGCGTATTGTTTTGCAGGTTTTGAAGGAAAGGAAGCTTTTTGCCAAATTGTCCAAGTGTGAATTCTGGTTGTCTGAGGTGAGTTTTCTTGGGCACATAATTTCAGGTAATGGTATTGATGTGGATCCATCTAAAGTAGAAGCAGTTCTACAATGGGAGGCTCCTAGATCCGTTACCGAGATTCGAAGCTTTTTGGGTTTGGCTGGTTATTACCGGAGGTTCATTGAAGGGTTTTCTAAGCTAGCTCTTCCTTTGACGCAGTTGACTTGTAAGGGCAAAGCATTCATTTGGGATATTCAATGTGAAGAAAGTTTTTGTGAGCTGAAGAGAAGATTGACGACAGCTCCTATTCTGATTCTACCTGATCCTAATGAACCGTTTGTTGTGTACTGCGATGCTTCTTTAATTGGTTTGGGTGGTGTTCTGATGCAGGAAGGTAAGGTTGTAGCTTATGCTTCAAGACAGTTAAGAGTTCATGAGAAAAACTATCCTACTCATGATCTTGAGTTAGCGGCTGTAGTTTTTGTGTTGAAGATTTGGAGGCACTATCTCTATGGTGCAAGGTTCGAAGTCTTTAGTGATCATAAAAGCTTAAAATATTTATTTGATCAGAAAGAGTTGAACATGAGGCAGCGGAGATGGTTGGAATTCTTGAAAGACTACGACTTTGGCTTGAATTATCATCCTGGTAAAGCTAATGTGGTAGCCGATGCATTGAGCTGTAAATCGTTGCATATGTCGGCTTTAATGGTTAAGGAGTGGGAACTTTTGGAGTCGTTTAGAGACTTGAGTTTGGTATGTGAAGTGACTTCGGATAGTGTAAGGCTTGGAATGGTGAAAGTTACTGATGAATTTTTGTTGTCGATTAGTGAGAAACAAAAGCTGGATTTGAAATTCGTTGATTTGATGAGGAATGAGAATGTGGATTTCAAGGTGGATAAGTTTGGTGTTTTGAGGTTTCGTGGTCGTATTTTCATTCCTGATGATGCGGAGTTGAAAAGAATGATTTTGGAGGAAGGACACCGGAGTAATTTAAGTATACATCCGGGTGCGAATAAGATGTACCAAGATTTGAAGAAGATTTTCTGGTGGTCTGGTTTGAAAAGAGATGTGGCTCAGTTTGTGTATGCATGTTTGACTTGTCAGAAATCGAAAGTGGAACATTTGAGGCCTAGTGGTTTGTTGCAACCGTTGGATATTCCTGAGTGGAAGTGGGATAGCATTTCGATGGATTTTGTAACAGGATTGCCGAATACGCAAAGAGGTCATAATGCTATTTGGGTGATTGTGGACAGGCTGACTAAATCGGCGCATTTTATTCCGATTGACATCAGTTTTTCTTTGGAACGGTTAGCTGAGATCTATATCAGTGTGGTTGTGAAATTGCATGGGGTTCCATTGAGTATTGTTTCAGATCGAGATCCTAGGTTTACATCTAGATTTTGGGAAAGTTTACAGAAGGCTTTGGGTTCTAGATTGAGGTTGAGTTCGGCTTATCATCCGCAGACGGATGGTCAGACCGAAAGAACTATTCAGTCGTGGAGGATTTGTTGAGAGCGTGTGTTTTGGAACAAGGTGGTGCGTGGGACGGTTATCTTGCTTTGGTTGAGTTCACGTATAATAACAGTTTCCATTCTAGTATTGGAATGACACCTTTTGAGGCCTTATATGGACGAAGATGTCGAACGTCGTTGTGTTGGCACGAAACAGGTGAAAGTTCGGTGGTTGGACCGGATTTGGTGCAACAAACGACGGAAAAGGTAAAGTTTATTCGTGAGAAAATGAAGGCTTCTCAGGATAGACAAAAGAGTTATCATGATCGGAGACGGAAGGATCTTGAGTTTCAAGAGGGTGATCACGTATTTCTAAGAGTTACGCTGGTAACGGGTGTTGGTCGTGCTTTGAAATCTAAGAAGCTTACTTCTCGATTTATTGGTCCTTACCAGATATCTGCGAGAGTTGGTGCTGTGGCGTATCGTGTGGCGTTGCCGCCGAATCTGTCGAATTTGTATGATGTGTTTCATGTTTCACAGCTTCGGAAGTATATTCCGGATCCTTCACATGTGATTCCGATGGACGAGGTTGAGGTAAGGGATAACCTTACGGTCGAGGCATTACCGGTTGATATTTTGGATCGCGAGGTGAAGCGGTTGAGGGGCAAGGAGATTGCACTTGTGAAAGTGGCGTGGGGAGGCGCTGCTGAGGGAAATTTGACGTGGGAGTTAGAGAGTAGGATGCGGGAGTCGTATCCAGAGTTGTTTGTATCAGGTAATATTTTCGAGGACGAAAATTTCTAAGTGGGGGAGAGTTGTAATGCCCCAGTTTTGCCAGTTTTATTTTTTATTGAGTCTTTTTGATTATTTTATTATTATTTTATTTTATTTCCGACTTTTATGTGAAAATGTGTTATTTTTCGTCGTGAATATATTTTATCGCGTTTCGGGAACGTTTGCGAGATATTTGAGTGTGGGGGTATTTTGGACATTTCATAGATATTTGGATAAGTTAGTAAGCATAGAAAATAGAAAAGGGAAAGAAAGAAAAATAGAGAGAAAGAAAGGAGAAAGAAGGAAAAAGAGAAGAAAAGAGGGGAAGAGAGAAAATTGAAGAAAGTGTGGAAAACTCATCAAGAGCAAGTTGTAGAGTCGATTAAATCGGGTAAGGGTGCGAAACTCGATTATTCTATGATTGTATACGATTATGTATGTGTGTTTGTTGTTGTTTTGGATTGAATTGGAAGAAAATGAGTAAAACCCATATTTGGTATAATTGATTAGAAATTGATTTGAATGTGTCAAAAGTTGGGTTGATTGTGTTTTAGATTGTCTATACATGTTGGTTGTGTGTTATTGCAATTCAAATTGGTCATTTTCTGAGTTTTAGGTGAAAAATTGGTTGATTGGATTTGGAAAACGCAGAACATTGTTCTGCAGAATTTTTTCTGAAATTTCCAGGTCATACGCGTATGGGGCATGTTCATACGCGTATGAACCTTGGCGTTACGCGTATGGTGGGCGAGCCGTGAGGGCAATACGCGTATGGGCTGCGTGTTTTCTCGGCCATCTGTCCATTTGCGTACGATACGCGTAGCTTTTTAGGTCAATACGCGTACGGGCCTGGGCATTACCCGTACGGTCATTTCAACGTGAACTTTGGGAAAATGAGATCTCTGCTCATACGCGTATGGCTCATGGTGATACGCGTATGGGCAGGACTTTTGCAAAATGTGACTTTTCAAAATATCGTTTTTCGTTTTCGTTCGTAACATTTGATCCGTTTGTCCAATTTTTGCACTTTTGGTATCGTTGCGTAGCTATTGAGCTGCACTTTCTTGTGATGATGATTTTGAAATTGTTAGCCGATTAAATTATGTCGGGAAATGTGAATAGTGTCAGTTATCGATTTTTGTCATTTTAATGGTGTGGAATTGACGTGTATTATGCCGTCTGTTGTTGTTTTGTACGTGAGATGACTTATGTGCTGTTGTGATGATGCTTTGTGGCCGAAAGGCAAGAAAATGCTAAGTGTGGTATTTGATAAATGTGCATGATTATGAATGTGTGTATGGATGCAATGTGAATGTCATGAGTTATTGTATGCCAAGCATCATAGTGTGCATTGTTGAACGTCCTGAGTGACGGTTTAATTCCTGAGGGAAATTGCTATAACATCGTGTGCCTCGAAAATATGAGGCGATGCCTGAGGACCTAAAGCGGTGGTTATAGATGATTATGGGCTCTTTTGGAGACTTAAAGCAATCCTTAACGTCGTGTGCCTCGAAAATATGAGGCGATGCCTGAGGACCTAAAGCGACGGGTGAACATCGTAGGCCCGACGGGGAGTTACTTGAGATTCTCAGTAACGAGCGATGGTTCCAATAGTTCCTGAGTGAACTGATGATGAGACATGAGACAATGGAAGTCGGTACCCGCATCGCATGTGCATAGAGTCGTTGTGTCGGTCTCTGTGCATTTGCATAATCATGGATTAAATGTGCATATTAATTGTGTGTGTGAATAATGTGATTGGAATATGTGTAATTGTATTGTGTTATATCTGCTTGTGGTGCATTTGTGGTGAGAAGATGTTATTTGTGCATTCCTGGTGTTAATATATAATTTTGTGCAATTATATTATGGTTGTTTTTCTCACCCTTCTGCTGTTTTATAACGCTCTATGAGGCGTTGCAGATTAGAGTTGCTGGAGGTATTCTTTTTGTGAAGCTTTGCGTCTTCATTCTTTTGTCGGTCGGCTCTGATATGTGACTCCGGGTAGCTAGGGTGGCCGTTTGCGATTATTTTGTATATCTGATGATATATTGTGGTTGTATATGTATAACTGGATGTATGATAGACATGTTTATATGTTTATATGTATATATGTATATATGTTGTTCAGATTTTAGATTTTCCGCTTTAATTCTAATTTCTGAAAAGTGGGTGTAAGGAACTAAGTTTCCTCTGTTGATTGCTACCCCACAGTTGCATATCTTTATGGGCAGGTGTTGTATGCTATGTTTTGTTACAGTTGATGTGATTCCTCCCTTTCTATGCCGCGAATTCAAATGTACTCTGACGAAATTTCGAATTTTCTTTTAGTGCTTTAATTGCATGTTAATTGGGGGTATAGTTTGGGGGCGTTACATTAAGTGGTATCAGAGCCAGTCCGTGTCAGTTGTGTCAGTTGTGTCTGTTGTGTCTGGCATATTGGGCGAGTTGTGTTGGACGAGTTGTTGTTTAACCATAGTTTCTGTGTTTAGTCGAACAGAATATGGCTGGTCGTAATGATGCTGCTTTGGCTGCTGCGATGGAAGCGATGGCACGAGCTGTGCAGGGGGCACCGAATGCTGCAGGAAATGATGAGTTTAGAAAGAATAAGCCGCCGGTCTTTAAAGGGAAGCATGATCCGGATGGTGCGCAGTTGTGGTTGAAAGATATTGAGAGGATTTTCAGGGTAATGGATTGTGATGACGATGATGTTAAGGTGAGGCTGGGCACTCATATGTTACACGAAGAGGCTGACGACTGGTGGATCAGTACTCGTCAGGTGTTGGAAGCTGAGGAGGAGGAAGAAGAGATCACTTGGGAGGTGTTTAGCCGAGAGTTTCTAAGGAAGTATTTTCCCGAGGATGTCCGAGGAAAGAAGGAGATTGAGTTTTTAGAGCTAAAACAAGGTAATATGTCGGTTATTGACTATACTGCTAAGTTTGTGGAACTTGTGCAGTTTTATCCTCATTATGTGGAAGCGACTGCTGAATTTTCAAAGTGTGTGAAGTATGAAAGTGGCTTGCGTCCTGAGATAAAGCAGGCTATTGGTTATCAGAGGATCCGAAGGTTTGCTGATTTGGTGGAATGCTGTAGGATTTATGATGAAGATAGTAAGGCTCGTTCTGCTCACTATAAAAGTGTAAGTGACAGGAAAGGGAAACAACAGTTCCGTGGTGGTCCGTATGTGTCACCGGCTGATAAAGGTAAACAAAGGGGAACTTTTGATCGAAGGTCAGGTGGAGGGGGTATGTCTAATGCTCCTAGGTGTTTTAAATGTGGTGAATTGGGTCATCGCCAGCATGAATGTAGAAGGAATGTGATTAAGTGTTCTAATTGTGGTGGTATTGGGCATGTTTTAGCTGATTGTAAAAGGAAGAATGTAGTGAAGTGTTATAACTGTGGAGAACCTGGTCACATTAGCTCGAAGTGTCCGAATCAGAAGAAAGCTCCGACTAGTGGAAAAGTGTTTTCATTGGCGGGAACTCAGACTTTAAGTGATGATCGTCTGATAAGAGGTACTTGCTTTATTAATAATACGCCTTTAATTGCTATTATTGATACTGGAGCGACTCATTCGTTTATTTCGTCTGAGTGCGCGAAACGTTTGAATCTTGGGTTGTCTTCGATGGATGGTGAGATGGTTATTGATACTCCAGCGATGGGGTCAGTAACTACTTCTTTGGTGAGTTTGAGTTGTCCTTTGACCATTTATGGTAAAGACTTTGTGATGGATTTGGTGTGTTTACCATTGGAAGGTTTAGATGTGGTGTTGGGAATGAACTGGTTGCAATTTAATCGGGTGCACATTGATTGTTATCATAAGCTTGTAAGGTTTCCTTCTCTTGAGGAAGACGAAGACTCGAGTTTCTTATCTACCAAAGAGTTGAAGAAACTTTTGGCGGATGAAGCTCAGTTGTTTGGATTATTTGCATCTTTGACTGTGGATAGTCAAGTTTCATTGGAGGTGTTTCCTGTTGTGTGTGATTTTCCTGAAGTGTTTCCTAAGGATATTTCGGATGTACCGCCAGAGAGAGAAGTTGAATTTTCGATAGATCTAGTTCCTGGTACTAGACCTGTTTCTATGGCACCTTATAGAATGTCGGCATCTGAATTGGTGGAGTTGAAAAAGTAGTTAAATGAGTTGTTGGAAAAGAGGTTCGTGAGGCCTAGTGTTTCTCCTTGGGGTGCTCCAATTTTGTTAGTGAAAAAGAAAGATGGGAGTATGCGATTATGTATTGATTATCGCCAGTTGAACAAAGTGACGATTAAGAATAAATATCCGCTTCCAAGGATTGATGATCTAATGGATCAGTTGGTTGGTGCTTGTGTATTTAGTAAGATCGATTTGAGATCGGGGTACCATCAGATAAGAGTGAAAGAAGAGGATATTCAGAAGACGGCCTTTAGAACACGTTACGGTCATTATGAATATTCAGTGATGCCGTTCGGGGTTTCTAATGCGCCTGGTGTGTTTATGGAATACATGAATCGTATTTTCCACGAGCATTTGGATCGTTTTGTGGTGGTGTTTATTGATGATATTTTAATCTATTCTAAGTCTCGTGAGGAACATGCAGAGCATTTGCGTATTGTTTTGCAGGTTTTGAAGGAAAGGAAGCTTTTTGCCAAATTGTCCAAGTGTGAATTCTGGTTGTCTAAGGTGAGTTTTCTTGGGCACGTAATTTCAGGTAATGGTATTGCTGTGGATCCATCTAAAGTAGAAGCAGTTCTACAATGGGAGGCTCTTAGATCCGTTACCGAGATTCGAAGCTTTTTGGGTTTGGCTGGTTATTACCGGAGGTTCATTGAAGGGTTTTCTAAGCTAGCTCTTCCTTTGACGCAGTTGACTTGTAAGGGCAAAGCATTCATTTGGGATATTCAATGTGAAGAAAGTTTTTGTGAGCTGAAGAGAAGATTGACGACAGCTCCTATTCTGATTCTACCTGATCCTAATGAACCGTTTGTTGTGTACTGCGATGCTTCTTTAATTGGTTTGGGTGGTGTTCTGATGCAGGAAGGTAAGGTTGTAGCTTATGCTTCAAGACAGTTAAGAGTTCATGAGAAAAACTATCCTACTCATGATCTTGAGTTAGCGGCTGTAGTTTTTGTGTTGAAGATTTGGAGGCACTATCTCTATGGTGCAAGGTTCGAAGTCTTTAGTGATCATAAATGCTTGAAATATTTATTTGATCAGAAAGAGTTGAACATGAGGCAGCGGAGATGGTTGGAATTCTTGAAAGACTACGACTTTGGCTTGAATTATCATCCTGGTAAAGCTAATGTGGTAGCCGATGCATTGAGCCATAAATCGTTGCATATGTCGGCTTTAATGGTTAAGGAGTGGGAACTTTTGGAGTCGTTTAGAGACTTGAGTTTGGTATGTGAAGTGACTTCGGATAGTGTAAGGCTTGGAATGTTGAAAGTTACTAATGAATTTTTGTTGTCGATTAGTGAGAAACAAAAGCTGGATTTGAAATTCGTTGATTTGATGAGGAATGAGAATGTGGATTTCAAGGTGGATAATTTTGGTGTTTTGAGGTTTCGTGGTCGTATTTGCATTCCTGATGATGCGGAGTTGAAAAGAATGATTTTGGAGGAAGGACACCGGTGTAATTTAAGTATACATCCGGGTACGAATAAGATGTACCAAGATTTGAAGAAGATTTTCTGGTGGTCTGGTTTGAAAAGAGATGTGGCTCAGTTTGTGTATGCATGTTTGACTTGTCAGAAATCGAAAGTGGAACATTTGAGGCCTAGTGGTTTGTTGCAACCGTTGGATATTCCTGAGTGGAAGTGGGATAGCATTTCGATGGATTTTGTAACAGGATTGCCGAATACGCAAAGAGGTCATAATGCTATTTGGGTGATTGTGGACAGGCTGACTAAATCGGCGCATTTTATTCCGATTGACATCAGTTTTTCTTTGGAACGGTTAGCTGAGATCTATATCAGTGTGGTTGTGAAATTGCATGGGGTTCCATTGAGTATTGTTTCGGATCGAGATCCTAGGTTTACATCTAGATTTTGGGAAAGTTTACAGAAGGCTTTGGGTTCTAGATTGAGGTTGAGTTCGGCTTATCATCCGCAGACGGATGGTCAGACCGAAAGAACTATTCAGTCGTGGAGGATTTGTTGAGAGCGTGTGTTTTGGAACAAGGTGGTGCGTGGGACGGTTATCTTGCTTTGGTTGAGTTCACGTATAATAACAGTTTCCATTCTAGTATTGGAATGGCACCTTTTGAGGCCTTATATGGACGAAGATGTCGAACGCCGTTGTGTTGGCACGAAACAGGTGAAAGTTCGGTGGTTGGACCGGATTTGGTGCAACAAACGACGGAAAAGGTAAAGTTTATTCGTGAGAAAATGAAGGCTTCTCAGGATAGACAAAAGAGTTATCATGATCGGAGACGGAAGGATCTTGAGTTTCAAGAGGGTGATCACGTATTTCTAAGAGTTACGCTGGTAACGGGTGTTGGTCGTGCTTTGAAATCTAAGAAGCTTACTTCTCGATTTATTGGTCCTTACCAGATATCTGCGAGAGTTGGTGCTGTGGCGTATCGTGTGGCGTTGCCGCCGAATCTGTCGAATTTGCATGATGTGTTTCATGTTTCACAGCTTCGGAAGTATGTTCCGGATCCTTCACATGTGATTCCGATGGACGAGGTTGAGGTAAGGGATAACCTTACGGTCGAGGCATTACCGGTTTATATTTTGGATCGCGAGGTGAAGCGGTTGAGGGGCAAGGAGATTGCACTTGTGAAAGTGGCGTGGGGAGGCGCTGCTGAGGGAAATTTGACGTGGGAGTTAGAGAGTAGGATGCGGGAGTCGTATCCAGAGTTGTTTGTATCAGGTAATATTTTCGAGGACGAAAATTTCTAAGTGGGGGAGAGTTGTAACGCCCCAGTTTTGCCAGTTTTATTTTTTATTGAGTCTTTTTGATTATTTTATTATTATTTTATTTTATTTCCGACTTTTATGTGAAAATGTGTTATTTTTCGTCGTGAATATATATTATCGCGTTTCGGGAACGTTTGCGAGATATTTGAGTGTGGGGGTATTTTGGACATTTCATAGATATTTGGATAAGTTAGTAAGAATAGAAAATAGAAAAGGGAAAGAAAGAAAAATAGAGAGAAAGAAAGGAGAAAGAAGGAAAAAGAGAAGAAAAGAGGGGAAGAGATAAAATTGAAGAAAGTGTGGAAAAATCATCAAGAGCAAGTTGTAGAGTCGATTAAATCGGGTAAGGGTGCGAAACTCGATTATTCTATGATTGTATACGATTATGTATGTGTGTTTGTTGTTGTTTTGGATTGAATTGGAAGAAAATGAGTAAAACCCATATTTGGTATAATTGATTAGAAATTGATTTGAATGTGTCAAAAGTTGGGTTGATTGTGTTTTAGATTGTCTATACATGTTGGTTGTGTGTTATTGTAATTCAAATTGGTCATTTTCTGAGTTTTAGGTGAAAAATTGGTTGATTGGATTTGGAAAACGTAGAACATTGTTCTGCAGAATTTTTTCTGAAATTTCCAGGTCATACGCGTATGGGGCATGTTCATACGCGTATGAACCTTGGCGTTACGCGTATGGTGGGCGAGCCGTGAGGGCAATACGCGTATGGGCTGCGTGTTTTCTCGGCCATCTGTCCATTTGCGTACGATACGCGTAGCTTTTTAGGTCAATACGCGTACGGGCCTGGGCATTACGCGTACGGTCATTTCAACGTGAACTTTGGGAAAATGAGATCTCTGCTCATACGCGTATGGCTCATGGTGATACGCGTATGGGCAGGACTTTTGCAAAATGTGACTTTTCAAAATATCGTTTTTCGTTTTCGTTCGTAACATTTGATCCGTTTGTCCGATTTTTGCACTTTTGGTATCGTTGCGTAGCTATTGAGCTGTACTTTCTTGTGATGATGATTTTGAAATTGTTAGCCGATTAAATTATGTCGGGAAATGTGAATAGTGTCGGTTATCGATTTTTGTCATTTTAATGGTGTGGAATTGACGTGTATTATGCCGTATGTTGTTGTTTTGTACGTGAGATGACTTATGTGCTGTTGTGATGATGCTTTGTGGCCGAAAGGCAAGAAAATGCTAAGTGTGGTATTTGATAAATGTGCATGATTATGAATGTGTGTATGGATGCAATGTGAATGTCATGAGTCATTGTATGCCAAGCATCATAGTGTGCATTGTTGAACGTCCTGAGTGACGGTTTAATTCCTGAGGGAAATTGCTATAACATCGTGTGCCTCGAAAATATGAGGCGATGCCTGAGGACCTAAAGCGGTGGTTATAGACGATTGTGGGCTCCTTTGGAGACTTAAAGCAATCCTTAACGTCGTGTGCCTCGAAAATATGAGGCGATACCTGAGGACCTAAAGCGACGGGTGAACATCGTAGGCCCGACGGGGAGTTACTTGAGATTCTCAGTAACGAGCGATGGTTCCAATAGTTCCTGAGTGAACTGATGATGAGACATGAGACAATGGAAGTCGGTACCCGCATGGCATGTGCATAGAGTCGTTGTGACGGTCTCTGTGCATTTGCATAATCATGGATTAAATGTGCATATTAATTGTGTGTGTGAATAATGTGATTGGAATATGTGTAATTGTATTGTGTTATATCTGCTTGTGGTGCATTTGTGGTGAGAAGATGTTATTTGTGCATTCCTGGTGTTAATATATAATTTTGTGCAATTATATTATGGTTGTTTTTCTCACCCTTCTGCTGTTTTATAACGCTCTATGAGGCGTTGCAGATTAGAGTTGCTGGAGGTATTCTTTTTGTGAAGCTTTGCGTCTTCATTCTTTTGTCGGTCGGCTCTGATATGTGACTTCGGGTAGCTAGGGTGGCCGTTTGCGATTATTTTGTATATCTGATGATATATTGTGGTTGTATATGTATAACTGGATGTATGATAGACATGTTTATATGTTTATATGTATATATGTATATATGTTGTTCAGATTTTAGATTTTCCGCTTTAATTCTAATTTCTGAAAAGTGGGTGTAAGGAACTAAGTTTCCTCTGTTGATTGCTACCCCACAGTTGCATATCTTTATGGGCAGGTGTTGTATGCTATGTTTTGTTATAGTTGATGTGATTCCTCCCTTTCTATGCCGCGAATTCAAATGCACTCTGACGAAATTTCGAATTTTCTTTTAGTGCTTTAATTTCATGTTAATTGAGGGTATAGTTTGGGGGCGTCACACATTGCTTCTACTAAATAAGATAAATATATATAAACAATTAATAGTGGCATTCTCTAACTTACCAATCAGGTGCAAAAAAAAAAAGTGAAATTATAGATTCAAATATTAGAGTGATAAAGTTTCTACTAATGACTGAGGATGGATAGAAGACAGTCCAATTTGGGCGAGAGAAACCAAAAAATAGAATTATCAAAATTGCAATCAAGTCTTCTTTAAAATAATGAATTGTTTTGGTAACTATCACATGTAATTATTATTCTTTACGGGACCATGAAAGCCAATGGGTGCAGTGTACCCTATGTATGTCACGTCTTGTCGATAATCATTTTTTGATTACTTAGAAAGTGTCACTTGGATCATATTTTAAGGAATTTTATTTTAAAATAACCATTTTTTAAAAAATAAATATCAAAATAACCACCATTTTTAAATCATTTACCAAATTAATCATGTTTCAAATAAAAATATTCGGACAACAAGAGGAGTATCCAGAAGGCATGGTGCATGCATTCATTATATGTACATAGGCGTCATGCATGATGATGCATGTTTATAGTGACAGTCAAAAGACGTAGGTAAAAATTTATTTACCTTAGGTATAGAACAAAATATTTATACCTACGACTTTTTACCGTAGGTACAATGAATTATATGTAAAAACATAGGCTTTTAATTATCCACAGTACAATATCGTAGGTATCAGTATTTAGGAATACACCTACAATAAATAGATTTTTACCTACGACTTTTGATTGTCACTATAAGTATGTGCCAATGCACCTATGTAAAAAAAATGCATCTATACGCCATACATATCTGTTGGCTACTCCTTTTGTGTGCAATTTTTGTTTGTTTGAAATATAGTTTGTTTAATAAAATATTTGAAAAAATGACTATTTTAATAATTTTTATAAAAACATGATTATTTTTTTAAAAATTTACATTTTGATCACACATATGGGATTAAGAGTGAAAAGCTGGATATGGAATCAACGGTATAGCTTAGCCCTTGTTAATTGAGAGGGAAAAGACATTTCTAAAATTTTAAATTATTACGGTTTTTAAAATAAAGAGATGGAGCTTTTGGTTATTATTATTTTAATCTAAAAATGTTGGTTTAGAATAATTGAAGATTATAGTTTAGTTAAATTAAATTATAGTATTATATATGATTTGGAATATTAGAATCCTAACTAATTCATGAGACATGAATAAAGAAAAAATTTTAGAGGTAAACATTAACAAAAATCAATCGTATTTATTGTTTTTTATTTTTATTTATTTTTAATTTAATATGTTTTAACAATTGAAATTAGATAATAATTAACTGTGATATGAAGTTCAAAATAAAAAGATTCTACGAGATAAATAATTTTAAATGATAACAAATAGTAATAGTTAAGATCTTTTGACTAAACAACATAGACAATAAGATTAAATAGAGGTGAAAGAGAAAGTAATAAAAAAGATATAAATTTAATATCAATTAAAATAAATATAATTTAATAAAAAAAAGGACAACACGTTGTTGACACATAGGGAAAAACAGAAATAAAATCAAGGCCTAAATGCACTTTTAGTCCCCCTAGTTTAGCGTTTTTATACTTTTGATCCCCTATTACAAAACCTGCGATTTTGGTCCCTTTAATTTGGTGCGCTTTGCATTTTTGTGGTCCCCCTCCAATTTTGTATACGTGACAGTGATGATTAGAATAAAAAATATATTTTTAATTAGTTGGCAATGATGACTAGGATTTTTTATTATTTAATAATATTTTTGACTAATTTAATATTTAGTAATATTTTTAACTAAATTAATATAATTTTTAATGATATTAATTAAGTTTTTTAATTAATTAATTAAAATATTGAGAAGAACAATTTTGGGCCTAAGCTCATTTATTTACAATACCACTTTAACATACCATGTATAAATGAGATATATAAAGACTTGTATTATTAGTTAAAAATTCGATGTGGGACAAAAAAATATAAAAGGGTATTCAATTGATGTTCATCTCTTACTGTTATGTCTCCTTCCATTCAATTCCATTCCTCCAATTCATACACATATAACCATACTGCACTTAACTCACATTAACAAAACCAACAATTCTTCTGAGCCATCAATTTGAAATTGCTTACACCTCATCAACAAGAGAATTGTATTTTCAACATCAATTCATACACATTTAACTCCATAGTATCATCTCCCTCTTTACAAAACTCAATTAACTAAACTAAGTGGTTTCCATCCTAAATAAATCATTAACTGTAACTATAACTACAAACAATTGACTAACAATTCCGTTGATTTAAAAAAGGTTCATGGCAGTTCAAATTTTGTAGCAGTGCAATTTTACATAACAGTTCAAGCAACTTACATTCACCAAAGCTCCATAACAGTTCAAGCAACTTAACTAATGTCATGATTCATGTAATATGAAATGGGTGATGAAGAGCACCTGACATCCTCAAACTCATTTTTGCCTTCAGCTTCTTCATCTGAGGATGAGCTGGATGAATTTTCATCAAGTGCTTCGTTGAGATATGCAGCAAAGTCATCATTGCCAGAAGAATGTACAGGAGAATCTGTCACAACACTCATTTGTATCACTGTCATCCAACAAACCCAAATTAGGAATCAACATCCAGAACTGAATAGACTATACACTACAGCTGGAAAATAAAACAAAGGATAACAACTAGAAAGCCAATTGAAACTGAAAACGTAAGGCAGCAAACATCAAAATCAGTGTCATAGCACATTCATTTATTTGACAACAAGTCAATAATTTATTGATAGATATAAATTTTGAGTTTTTAAAACTAGTTCCAGCCTACAAATTCCAATTTTAAAAAGTAATTTTGGGTTTTTAAAACCCAAAAAATAATTTGAAAATAAAACCATGTAGTCTGATTAAAAAATAGAAACATAAAATAATTAGTCAAAAAAAGGTAATCATTTCATTAAAACAAAAGAACTAACTTTTTATAAATACCAAAAATAAATTAATTTTCAAAACCAGGAAATAACAGTGCAATTTTCAAATTTTGTAGCAGTTCAATTTTCAAATTTTGTAGCAGTGTTTTGAAATTGAGCATTTATTGTTGTATTGATGTTTTAGCATTTATTGAAGTAATTGAAATTGAGTTTTTGATTTGTTTACAGATTAAGAAATTGAAGTTGAAGCTGGAAGAAGAAGAGAAAAGTGCAAGCAGTGTTTTGGTGAAAGAGGAGATGATAACAATGGTTGAATCTAATGAAGCTTTAGTCCCACATCGTTTTTTCTTGTATTATGGAAGTATTTATAAAGCATGATCAAATCTATAGTATTGCATAAGTAGGTTGGGATGAAAGTGGGCTTTTGAGTAATGGGCTTTGGACCCGTAATATTTTTCCAAAATTTTAATTAATTAAATATCAATTTAAATTATAAATTATCTATAAAAATATTAAAAATATTAAATTAGTCAAAAGTATTATTAAATAATAAAAAATCCTAGTCATTGTTGCCAACTAATTAAAAATATATATTTTTTATCCTAATCATCACTGCCACGTATACAAAATTGGAGGGGAACCACAAAAATGCAAAACGCACCAAACTAAAGGGACCAAAATCGCAGGTTTTGTAATAGGGGGATCAAAAGTATAAAAACGTCAAACTAGAGGGACTAAAAGTGCATTTACGCCTAAAATCAATTGGCTCTTAAAATGTGGAGAGGTATATGCCATTGTTTGTATTCTATTCACTCAAGGTTTTTTTGAGACAATAACTTATCGACCTACTCCCGGTCATTATTATAAGCAAAAAAAACACCTTAAATCTTGGTCACTATTATAAGCAAAAGTCATTAAATTTTAGACTAATTAATACTTGTATTACTATTATACCCTTAATTTAATTCAAAAACATTTAATGTTGAAAATTGATTCATCAAATAATTACTAAGGATATTATCGTAAATTTTACTTTGATTGTACATGAAATCAAGAAAATTAATTACACTTAACTAACTTTCTTAATACGTGTGAAAGTGATTATTTTGGCTTATAATTTTGACCGGAGGGAGTACCATTGAAATTATGTGGAAGAATTATAAATGTAGGTTTTTTTGAGACAATAACTTATTGACCTATCATTGAAATTATGTGGTAGAATTATAAATGTAGTTTTTTTGAGACAATAACGTATTGACCTATCATTGAAATTATGTGGAAGAATTATAAATGTAGGTTTTTTTGAGACAATAACTTATTGACCTACCATTGAAATTATGTGGAAGAATTAGAAATGTATTTTATCTTTAACAGCTTTGCAGACAGGTACTACTCTTCACAAAACGGACTTACTGTGACCGCTTGCTATCCATGTCGTACTACTCTTGGCTGATGGTTCGCATTCGTATTCGGTAAAGCCAGGTTATTTCTTACTTTGTGCTGATTTTTTGTTTAACAATGTACCGGTGGCAATCAACTTCTGTAACGAAAAAGCTGAGACTGTTTCTCATCTCTTCTTTCGTTGCGAGGTTTTGAAGAGGGTTTGGAGGGAGATTTCGAGGTGGGTGGGGCTGATTTTTCGCAGGAAGTAGTGAACATTTTTGAAAACTTCAGAAGTTGGTTCCTTTTTTGTAGGAAGAAAAAAGTCAGGAAGAGGAGAGAAGGGTGTGTGTGGGTGGCAACTTGTTGGTGCATTTGGATGTTAAGAAACGATATGACGTTTAGAGAGGACAAGTGTGTTGTTAACGATCTCGTGTGAAATGTGAAAATTTTGCCGTGGAGATGGTCTGATATCGGAGAGATTAGTTATTCCAATTGTAATTTTTATGATTTTTGCAAAGATCCTTTGCATTTTTTTGCTTAATTCCAATTGGTTTCGAATGTCTTGATTCGACCGTTGATGCCTTTTGTATCAGGGTTCGGGTACCCCTAGTACTCATTTATATTTAATCCTTGCTTAAAAAAAAACTCTTGTCTGCTTTTACCATGTTTCATTAATGTCTTTTCACATGTTATTGTCTCAAAATATCTTGAGTGAATATAATAAAACAAATGAATTGTATGCTAGCAAGATTATAAATTATTCGTTATATATATATATATATTCTAAAACTAACAAGACGAACTATTCTAATTGTTGGATTATTCAATGGAGGAAACATTTTTACATTTTTTATTTTGAGATTTTTTTAAGAGTAATATATTTTTGTACATTACTAGAAAATTCGCTTTTAGTGACCAATTTAGTGACCGAAAATTTTTGGTCACTATAGCCACCAAAATTTGACAACCATGCGTAAAATTTTAGAGGTCATTAAATCGGTCACTAAATAAAAATCACCCACCGATTTAGTGACTAAAATTTTGTGACCACTTATTCGATCTCGAAAAAATGTCTTTATACAAAATTTAATTAATATAAAAAAATCAGAGACCGAAATTTCGGTCACTGATATTTTTGTTGTTTTTTTTTTTTCATTTTTTAATCCTCTTTATTATGTTACTATTTCTTTCTCAAATTTTTTAAAAATTTTAATTCCCTTTTAATTATTAATTTTTAAAATTTTTTTACCTTTTTATTATTTTAACAAATAAAACATATATTTTTATAAACAATTATGTCATTTTAATTTTAATTTGAAAACTCAAATAAACAAAATTAAGGGCTTTTTTTTAACTAAGCGTATAAAATTCCAAATTCTTTTATAACAAAATATAAAGAAAAATTTAATTATTGTTGAAAAACAAAGTAAATAAATAAAATATAATTTTTCAACATCTAATTTTTTCTTAAATAAACTTTGAAGAAGCTAAAATCATTTTTTTAAAATAACTGAATAAATCTTCTTATTTAAAAACAAATAATTAAAAAGAAAACTTTTCAATTTTGTTTCCCAAAATAAGTGCCAAAGGGCCAAATTAATTTGAAAAGAATAAAAACAAGAACGATTTACTTTCTTAGTGCAAAAATTAAATTCGATAAATGAAACTCCCTGATTTAGGAACTAAAAAAACTAAGAAAGATAATGTTTTGTCCCCTGTTGCATGAAAATTAAGTTTGAAGTAAAATGTTTTATTATTTAGATTAGATGTTTTTTTTTCTTGTAAGATGAAATCAATTCAAGAAGTAGTAACCAAGATGCACACACTGATTTGTATAAATATCACATGGTTTTTCCATTAATTGAGTGAATTTCATACCCACATTATTATGCGTTTTAATTTTTATTGTATATATTTTCTTTGAGTGGATTGATTACTGATAAGTCTTCTGTTTTCCTCTGCTAATCACTTCTCACATTTCAATTTTAAGCAAGGAGTTGAATGGTTCAATGACTGAGCATATTTTTTTTCTTCTTATTTTGTCATGTAGAGCATCTTGGCTTTCATTGGTATATTAAATCTCGGAGGAATTTGAATTTGAAACCAGCTACATATTTCTTCATGACTCATATGAATCAACCCAACTCTACATTGTTCCAATGGTAAATATATGGCTTACTTTTAGTGTTGGCGTGATACCCACAAAATTCAAAGCTTATTTTGGGTGTGTCTGTTTGATTATTTACATATTTTGTTAGTTATATTTGTAAGAGTCATATATGAACATGGAAATTTGTTTCTAATTTGTTGTTGTGTATAAATGATTTCAATTATAATAATATTACATTATACTACAATCTACATTTAACAGTACTTTATCTTAATTTTCTTCTTTCTTAACAATATATGAAGTTCATGACAAAGTACTTCTTCACATGTAAAACTTGAGATGTCAAAAAAACTTGAGACATTAATTGTGATTCTCTTTAATTAATGTTATGGTTTATGTTTACAATAATTTTCTTTCATGGTTTGAAGATATGTTTTATGTGTGATATATAAAATAGGAAGTATATCCATTAACATCATATAGATTGTCTTATAGAAGTGAATCATTGAATGGTGGTGATTTCTTTACAGGAACAAATAGTCCTCCAATTTCTCCTATCTCTTTTTTCATTTCCCTTTTGATTTTGTATGGAGTGTGATGCTTAGAAACAATGTTATAGGCAACTATGATTGATATATTGGTTTTTCATAAATGCAATGCCATAGTAGTTTTGTCTCATATGCTTTTGTTCCTTAATAAAATATTATTACTCTTTTGCTCTTGTCTGTATTTAAAACAATAACATTACTTGGTTATATAAGGTTTTTATGTTGAAAATTAAATTTAAAGTAAAACATTTTATATTTAGCTTAGATGTTTTTACTTGGAGATAAGCAATTGATGTATGGTTACATTAAAATCAAATTTGAGAGATAAAATGGATCCAAGGGCTAGTAACCAAGCTAACACTAACTGTGTTTCTGTCATGCTTGCAAAAGTAAATTGCACATCACTAATGCTCTTTAGTTCTTAATTAAACATAGAAATTAGAATATGTGATGGTAAAGGCAATAATAACTTTAGTTATAGAATTAGAGACAGTGGTGGAGATTACTAGTGTGGATAGTTTTGCTTGCTGTTAAAAACTTTTGTCTAGATGAACTGAATTACTCAAACGGATTCGCAAAGGTAATTTCAATAAATTGAGTTTTGAGATACTAATATTGATTTTCATGTGCAAAAAGATTAAACTCAGTTATGTTTGTACGTGATGCACTTCTTACAATTGTGATCATCGAATTTACAATCAATAGGCTATGACCTAGTCACATTACTATTGTTTATATATATATATATATATATGTTGTTAATCGGATACCTTTAACAAAGTATTTACGGTTTCTTTATACACAAAGAAAACTCCACAAGGGTTAGGGTTAACAAAGAAAACAAGAGTAACAACAAGGATTGGTTATAAAACTGTTATTCTTTCCTTTCTCCTTAAAACAAGGATTACAAGTATACAAGAATAACAAACTAACCACTCTCACTCTTTCTAGGTTTTGTCACACTTAGAATGAGAGACTAGTATGCTATTTATAATAAAACCTAGCACACTAAACTAATGGGCTTTTAATAAAATACCCATTACAAGCTAACTTAGGGTACAAGCTAACTTAAACAATTGGATCCTTAACACAAGGCCCAATTCAATATGCTAACAAACCTAGCAATATTAACTAATACATGTTAGAACACCTTCGACTACAAACATGCATTATTTTCGACAGCAGCATGTGATCCAACTTCGACGGCATGCTTCTTCTAGAGTCCGATCCAAATTCCACAAATATCCACCTTGGATCTAACTCTAACAACAAGAAAACAAACTAGCTTTCTTCATGCAGCTTTATCAACTGCATACAGTGGAAAAACTTGCAACTTGGCAATGTCTTGGTGATCATATCAGCAGCATTATGATCTGTCAAAACTTTCAGCACTTGGACTTCTCCACGCTCGATTACCCCTCTGACGAAATGCAGCCTCACATCAATGTGCTTGGTTCGCTCATGATAGGCTGAGTTCTTCGACAGGTGTATTGCACTTTGACTATCACATTTAACAGTGATACTTCGACCTTGAAGTTTCAGCTCCTTTGCAAAACCTTAAAGCCACAACGCTTCCTTCACAGCTTCAGTGAGGGCAATATATTCAGCTTCAGTGGTTGATAAGGCAACAACCTTCTGGAGCGTCGCTTTCCAACTGATTGATGTGCCAAACATTGTGAAAACATATCCGGAAATAGACTTTCTGGAATCCATACAACCTGCATAATCAAAGTCAACAAATCCTTCGACTGCTGCTTTACTATCTTCACCCAAGGCTCCACCATAAATTAGGACTCTGTTCAGAGACCCATTTATGTACCTTAAAATCCACTTCAATGCTTGCCAATGAGCCTTTCCAAGATTCGCCATGTACCTGCTTACAAGACTTACTGCATATGCTATGTCAGGTCTTGTACAGACCATAGCATACATCAAAGAACCAACTATATTAGCATATGGAATGCTATTCATATAAGTTCTTTCGACATCAGTACTGGGACACTGATCTATACTCAGCTTGAATTGAGGGTTTGTCGGAGTTACAACAGGCTTTGAATTCGACATACCATACTTTTCGAGAATCTTCCGTAGGTATGCCTCTTGAGATAAGCATAATTTCGACTGCTTTCTATCTCTTCGGATGTCAATCCCAAGAATCCTGGACGCAACTCCCAGATCCTTCATTTCGAACTCCTTACTGAGTTCAGCCTTCACCCTCATTACCTCTTCGACATTGTTGCTTGCTATTAGAATATCATCCACATAAAGCAACAAAATAACAAATGAATTTCCCGGTCGAAACCTGAAGTAAACACAGTGGTCGAACTGACTTCTGATGAAACTTATGCGTGCCATGAACTTGTCGAATCTCCTATTCCACTGTCGAGGAGATTGTTTCAGTCCATATAAAGATCTCTTCAGCTTGCACACATAATCTTCCTTCCCCTTTTCGACATACCCTTCAGGTTGCCTCATCAGGATCGTTTCATCTAGGTCACCATACAAGAATGCAGTCTTTACATCCATCTGTTCCAGTTCAAGGTCGAACTGTGCCACCATGGCAAGCAACATTCGAATGGTCCTGTGCTTCACAACAGGCGAGAACACGTCATTGAAATCGACACCTTCTTTCTGAGTGAACCCCCTAGCAACCAATCTTGCCTTGTATCTTTTCGACGCCACTCCTTCGATTCCTTCCTTGACTTTGAAAATCCATTTACAGCTGACTAACCTGGCTCCAGCAGGTTTCTTTATCAGTTCCCATGTGTCGTTATCATGAAGAGATTTCATCTCGTCATCCATGGCTTTCAGCCATTCAGTCTTCTTTCGACTCCTAATAACTTCCTTATAGTCTCTAGGTTCTTCGTCGAGAACCTCACTTGCAGAGATTAAGGCATAAGCTATAAGATCTGCATACCCAAGTCTCTGAGGTGGCTTGATGACTCTTCTCGTCCTGTCCCTTGCTAACAGGTAGTCATTATCAGTTTCCTCATCTTCGACAACATCTTCTGTTTCGTCTTCGACTTCATCTGGGGTACGCACTTCAGCATCAACATGCTCCACCTCAACAGGAATCTCTCCCTGTTCCAGCTCTTCGCCAGCAACATCAATTTTCTTGAAAGCCATCTCAACTTCATTGAAAACTACATCTCGACTGGTGATACACCTCCTGTGACCTGGCTCTAGGCACCATAGCCTATAAGCTTTGACTCCTTCAGGGTATCCCATGAACATGCACTTCAGAGCTCTAGGTTCGACCTTGTCTTGCCTAATGTGAGCATAGGCCACACAGCCAAATACTCTCAGTCTGTCGAGACTAGGTGGATTTCCCGACCAAACTTCTTCAGGTGTCTTCATATCTAATGCAGTCGAAGGACATCTATTTATCAGATATGCAGCTGTCGAAACAGCTTCAGCCCAAAACACCTTCTTCAATCCAGCACTAACCAACATGCATCTAACCCTTTCAAGGATTGTTCGATTGAATCTCTCAGCTAAGCCATTTTGTTGAGGAGTACCTGCTACAGTCTTATGCCTTGCAATCCCAGACTCAACACAGTAACTGTCGAACGCTTTGTTGCAGAACTCAAGGCCATTGTCGGTTCTCAACCTCTTAAACTTTCTGCCAGTTTGAGTTTCGACCAGAATCTTCCAACTTTTGAAATTCTCAAAAGTTTCATCCTTCGTCTTCTGAATGAATACCCATAGTTTTCTGGAATAGTCATCAACGATGGATAGAAAATACCTTGCACCTGAGTGCGAAGGATTCCTTGCAGGCCCCCAAAGATCAGCATGAATGTAATCAAGGGATCCATGTGTTCTTTGCTTGCCTTTGTTGAACTTCGCCCTACAGGATTTACCAAATACACAAGATTCATAAAACTCCAACTTTTCGACTTTGTCACCACCTAGCAGGTTCTGCTTCCCCAATTCGACTAGGCCTCTTTCGCTGACATGGCCCAATCTCATGTGCCATAACTCTGTCTTCGACATAGGTTTTGTGGATACAACATTTGTCGAACCACTTACAACCTCAGCCTCCAGGATATACAAGCCTTGGTTTTTCACGCCTCTCAAGACTTTCTTCGACCCTTTCATGACTCTCAGGGTACCTTGCTCTCCTTTGAAAACATATCCCTTTCTGTCGAATTCACCAAGAGAAATTAAATTTCTCTTCAAGTCAGGTACATACCTAACTTCAGTCAATAATCTTATTGACTCATCATGGAGCTTGAATCTCACGGATCCAATACCTGCAATTTTGCAAGCTTTATTGTTTCCCAGCAGCACTGATCCTCCATCTTGATCACATAATTCTTCAAACACATTCTTGTTTGGAGTCATGTGCCAAGTACATCCAGAATCCATAATCCACTCTTTTCTTGAGTCGCCGCTTGAAACTACAAGAGCATCAGATGAGTCGAAGTCATCTTGAACAATAGCTGCGTTGCCATTATCCTTACCTCCATGATCTTTCAGGCGTTACGGCACACTTTTCTTGTGTGACCCTCCTTCTTACAGTGATAACATCGAAAACCAGATGTTTCGCCACTAGAAGACTTCTGCTGACTTTTACCTTTCTTCTTGTCGAACCTACCATCCTTTCGCAAGAATTTTCCCTTAACTGCCAAACCTTCACCAACCGTCGAAGGTTTATGCTCCTTTCGTTCGTTCAGGTCCTTAGAGTACAAGACTGCTTGAACTTCTTCAAAGGTCAGGGACTCTCTTCCATACAAGAGAGTTTCTTTGAAGTGAGCATGCGATTTGGGCAAAGCACACAACAACAGCAATGCTTGATCTTCATCATCAATGTTTTCAAGATCAAGAATCAGTTTGTTGAAAGAATCCAACTGCTCAGCCAAAGCCTTTTCTTCATTCATCTTAAACGAATACAAAGCTTGCTTCAGGTAGAGTCGATTCACCAACGATTTTGTCATGTATAAGCTTTCAAGCTTCTCCCATAACCCTGATGTCGTCGTCTCCTTTGATACCTGTCGAAGAACCTTATCACCAAGGCTCAACAATATTGCGCTATGTGCTTTCTCTATCATGGTAGTCTTTTCTCTTTCAGTTAACGCAGCGTCCATGGCTGCCATTCCCTTCAACGCTTCCAAACAACCCTGCTGAACCAGTAGGGCTTTCATCTTCAAGCGCCACAGACCGAAGTCGTTCACTCCAGTGAACTTCTCGATCTCATACTTTGTTGAAGACATCTTCCTCCACGCTCACCGCACCAATTTGTTGTTAATCGGATACCTTTAACAAAGTATTTACGGTTTCTTTATACACAAAGAAAACTCCACAAGGGTTAGGGTTAACAAAGAAAACAAGAGTAACAACAAGGATTGGTTATAAAACTGTTATTCTTTCCTTTCTCCTTAAAACAAGGATTACAAGTATACAAGAATAACAAACTAACCACTCTCACTCTTTCTAGGTTTTGTCACACTTAGAATGAGAGACTAGTATGCTATTTATAATAAAACCTAGCACACTAAACTAATGGGCTTTTAATAAAATACCCATTACAAGCTAACTTAGGGTACAAGCTAACTTAAACAATTGGATCCTTAACACAAGGCCCAATTCAATATGCTAACAAACCTAGCAATATTAACTAATACATGTTAGAACACTCTTCGACTACAAACATGCATTATTTTCGACAGCAGCATGTGATCCAACTTCGACGGCATGCTTCTTCTAGAGTTCGATCCAAATTCCACAATATATATATATATATATATATATATATATATATATATATGTGTGTGTGTGTGTGTGTGTGTGTGTGTGTGTGTGTGTGTGTGTGTGTGTGTGTGTGTGTGTGACTTTAGCTCCATTAATTTATATATTTTTTTTGTTAATTTTCATTGCATGAGCATCTAGTTTGAACTTTCAATTGGAACCATATTTTAGATGAAGTTAATAATGATAACTGATGATGAAGAGATGAACTTAGAATTACAATTATTTATAAAAATAATATGTTAGCATTTTGTTATGATAATTATTATCTATAATTAAAAGTGTTATTGCATTTTTCGGTGAATACTTAGAAATTATTTATCTTATATTTTTCAATTGTATTCTATTGAAGAGTATTTAGTAATATTTTAAAAATATATTTTTTAGTTATATTTCTTATATGTATTTAAAAATATTTATTAGAGTATTACATTGTTAAAAAGATTAAAATGTATAATTTATTTACTTTTTGCATTTATATGAAATATATAAGAGATAAAAACCACAGTTTTGTTCAAAAAAAAATTTAATTTTTTTTATAAAAACTTAAATTATAGAGACCGATTTAGTGACCGAATTAATATTAAATTTATTATTTAATTAGAATTAAAAAATTAATAAAATATATTTTAAATCGGTCTCTAAACAAAAGATTGGTCACAATATTGGTAATTGAACCGGTCACAATTTCAGTCACTAAATCCGTCTCGAATTTGGTCACTAAAAATTGGTCGCTGATTTCGTCACTAAAGGTTAGCGACTAGTAGTTTTTCGACTGATAAATGAGGGTCGCTTTATTGGTCGCTAAAGCGTGTAACTGATTTTTTATCTTTTTCGGTCACTAAATCGGTCACTAAAAGCGAAGTTTCTAGTAGTGGTAAGAGACACATAATATATATTCACTTAAAATTTTAAGGTGATAATTGTGTGTTTTTCCACTTATAAATGCTCAAATTTTAACATTTTTAATCAATGTGAGACTTTTCTACACTACTCACACTTATTTTTTTAATAGTTTTCGATGAGATAAAGCAATCGCAATAGTCGGTAACCGATTATGTAAAAGTTGTAATTGGTTAAAGTTTTGAAAATTCAGAATCTGCAGAATTGGGAAGTGCGGAAACGTCTGTCATCAAAGGCCGAATTGAAGAGAATGTGAGAAGATCAACAAGGCAGAGAGTTTTGCCTCAAAGACTCCAAGATTGTGAGTTGTTCCGAGACAACGAAGTCAACGATGTTGGTGATTTCGTCCACTTTGCACTTATGGTTGAATTTGAACTCGTTAAAACAGAAGAGACTTTAAGTGATCCAAAATAGATTTGTGCTATGAAGGTGGAGTTGGAATCTATTGAGAAGAATAACACTTGAGAGTTGGTTGATCTACCAGATAGGAAGAAGCTAATTGGTGTGAGATGACTGTTCAAAGTGAATGCAAATCCCAAGAGTTAAATAATCAAGCATAAGGCTCGATTAGTTGTAGAGGGATTCTTGCAAAGAGAACGAATGGACTTTGAAGACGTATTCTCACTGGTTGCTAGGATTGAAACCATTAGACTAGTTGTTGAAATTGCGAATAACAACAATTGGCTCATCTATCAAATGGATGTCAAATCTGTGTGTTTAAACGGACTGTTTGAAGAAGGAGTGTAGAAACCAAGAGCTAAAGTTCTACAAGTTTAAAAAAGCATTGTACGATTTGAATCAAGCTCCAAGATCTTGGAATAATCGGATAGATGGTTTCCTAAAGGAGGTTGGCTTCAAAAAATGTGTATCCGAGCATGGCGCGTATGTGAAGACGGATTCAAGTGATTGAGTGATTATCCTTTGTATTTATGTAGACGACTTGTTGATAACAGACACTAACAGAAATTGCATTTCTAAGTTCAAGAGTGAACATATGAAAGAATTTGCGATGACCGACCTTGGTCGCATGACATACTTCCTTGGCATTGAGTTACATAAGTCTAAAAGGGGACTGATCATGCACCAAAGAGGGTATGCGCTTGAGATATTAAAGAAGTTTGAAATGGAGCATTGTAATGCTACCATTACTCCAGTTTGTCGTACCTCGAAAAATATGATCCTTCGCGAATGGTCGCGGAAAACAGAGTCGCCATCGAACTTTATTCATTCCAAAAAGGAATAGGAAAATATTGAGAAAACCTATAGGGAAAGAACATGGTCATCGCAACGTAGTATTTGTTTCGGGAGTCGGTTACGCAAGGGGAAGGTATTAACACTTCCTCACGTCTGTTGTACTCAACGGGAATCTCTTAATTCGATTTGTGAGGAATGTTCGCTAGGTTTGTTTGTTTTTTCTAAGGGAATAATGAGTAAAGTATTCACTTCTAGACGAAAATGGTTGGTTTTTTATTAGGGTTCTCGCCAAGGATTAGGGTCCTTGTTCCTACGTATCTTGCATTTGAAAAAATGAAGAATTAGAGCGTTTGTAGTTCGTGGGACTACGGGTTGTTAGTTCGTTTTATCAAACAAATGTTTAGGTCGCATTCTAAGGGAGAAACGTTAGTTTTTCTACTCTCGGCGGAGGCTTAAGCATTTAGTTACATGCGCGTTAGAAGGGACTTGAAATTCTGGCCTATGCAGACAACATATGTCCTAACACATGTCAAGACATTGTGCTACATAATCATTTAAACTCAGAGGCGCAACAGCAGACTGATACCTTGAACATCAGAACTGCACAATCACAGATGTCACGACATCTGATCCAACATGTTGGTCAAGAACAATAACAAAACTGTAAATTGCAGAATGTTAAATAAGACAGTATGTGTTAACCCAGTTCGGTACAAATCACCTACATCTGAGGGATACCAATCCAGGACGAAGACTTCACTATCTGTAGAACTGTTACAGCAGATGTCCTAACACATGTCAAGACATTGTGCTACATAATCATTTAAACTCAGAGGCGCAACAGCAGACTGATACCTTGAACATCAGAACTGCACAATCACAGATGTCACGACATCTGATCCAATATGTTGGTCAAGAACAATAACAAAACTGTAAATTGCAGAATGTTAAATAAGACAGTATGTGTTAACCCAGTTCGGTGCAAATCACCTACATCTGGGGGATACCAATCCAGGACAAAGACTTCACTATCTGTAGAACTGTTACAAAGCTAAACTCCCCCGTTTACAACTTTATACCTAACATCTACCCAATGAACATCTTTACCAAGGCTAAACTCAAACGTTTAAAACCTTGATATGAGATACCCCACTCACATCCTAATCACAACCTGTTAAATCTCCGTCTTCTGCCAATACAGAACCTGTCGCGATTTCTTAACCTTCAAGTTTTCTTGGACTTGCTTCAAAGCTTCGTCCAAGAACAATACACCAACCATTACCTACAGGTTTCTGGTTGTGTCCCTGTACCTATGTCTTCCACTCTGCATCCCATATTACAAAGTGGAGACTTACAACTCCTAAGAAAGCCAACGACTCTCAAACCCTAAACCCTTATTCAACACAAGAGAACTAGGTTACAAAGTTATAAGTGATACAAAGTACAGTCATATAACCCTAGGTCTAAGTCTCTTTATATAGTCTTCTGTTGTCTTGGGCTTTCAATCTTTTCGCCTTTATCCACTCTGTAAATTCGCACCAAATCTTTGACAGATTTGCTAAATAATTAAACCTGCTATAATTGTAAGATGTTAGGACATCTTCTTCGACATCTTTAATCTTGAGCAGATTTCTTCATCTTTTATCATATTCATGTTTTACCAAAATTTCGTCAAACCACAGGAGCTTTCAGGACTAAATATCGTTCTTTTAAGAAAGAAATTTAATCGCACGGCGGCGAGAAGTTGAATTAATGTGTTGATGTTTTATTTGGATGACAGTTATTTGGATACTAAGGAAGGCTCCTCGTATCCAAACAATCGGAAGAGTGAATGGAATGCTAGACTCTCTCTCTTTTCAACCTTAATTGTGAACGGGTTTGATATAGTTAAAGTATTTTGAACGGATGACGATTATTCGGATAGTAAGGAAGGCTCCTCGTATCCAAACAATTGGGAAAGCGAATCGAATGCTCGAGTCTCTCTCTCTTTTTCATCTAACTGATTGAGAAAATAGGATTGATTCAATTTGTTACGAAAATAGTTTGATGTGAAACCAATTAAAAATCTTTTAGAGAAGACAATTGTTCGAGTATTAAGAAAGGCTCCTCATACCCAAACAATTGAGGAGAGAAATCGAAGGCTCCATTCCAACTCCCTTTTCATCTTTTAATAAAACATGGTCTAAGTATGATTAAGTTAATTAATTTGACTTTGAGAAAATGCTCAATGTTGATCGAGGTTTAAATTTTGCGTTCATAACGGTAGAAGGCTTTGAACTAATGGAAAAAAGGTTTTAATTGTGTATAGGGTAAGGTTGATGGCGATACACAAGGCAATTGACTTACAAGAGTTGGGGTAAGGCTTGATATATGGATCAAGTATGCTTTAGGGTTTGGAATAATCATCATACAATGACAAGATATAATCAAGCAAGTAAAAGAAAACGATAAAATTATTTTACACTTCATGGGAAGGAGGGTACATTTTTTGAATGGGGATAATAAAGAGACGGTAAACACACATCCAAAAAAACAAGCATATATATGCAAGTAAATGAACCACGAAAGCGATAAACAATTAAATTGGTTCTTATTATTACGTGTGCACTAGCAAAATGGGCTAGTCTTCTAAACGACCAACTAGAAGTAATTAATCGAATATGTCTCATTGTAAGAAAGCCCAAGAATAAGCTTTAAATGTTGTGTGTAGTGACCAATGAGGTTGATGGTGATGCACAAGGCAATCGTTTTACAAAGATAAAAAATGGCTCGACTTAAATCGAGAGTTAGTTCTTTTAAAAAAAGGTTATGGAGCAAGTTCATTCATACCATTAAAATTTGACATATGATCAACAAGTGTAACTCAAGATCCAAAAAGTGAATACACAAATCAAATCAAAACTCTAACCCTTAGACCAATCCAAAGAGCAAAATTAACTGTACACCCAAAACAAATGCAATAATTGGACTTTGAATAAAATGGATGAAACTCAAACCACGTGTCATACACCTAGATGCAAATTTTAGTTATTTAAATTTTAATGGAGGAGAAAGTAAAATGCTAAAAAAAACTAATAATTTTATTTGATGGAAATATGTGTAAAACCTATTTTTATATTTTAAAACCAAGTATTATTTTTCAAGTTACACTAATCACCAAAAAAATAAAAAACAAAGGAGCATGCAAATGGGTCACACAAAAATTGTCTGGTGTTTACAAATCTCGGCCCAAACGATGCCTAACCGGGTTGGTTAGAAATAGTGATGGTTCACTTAGAACAGCCCAAACCCTAACATAAAATTAAACCTAGTTTGAAAAAACAATAAGGGCTTGATTGGTATAAGAGAGTTAAAGAACAGAGAAGTAGAGCAGAGAGAAGTTGAGAAGAGAGAGTGACTTTCTTTAGTTTGGTACACAAGAGAAGTTAAAGAGAGAGAAATAGGACATACTAAATCCTAGCTTTTTGGTTTCTTCTCTTTCATGCGAAGAAAAGGAGAGAAAGAGCTATTAAATTGCTGAAATTACAATTTTATCCCCTTTGTGTCTACAATTTAAACACTTATGTGTAGAGATAGCAAGCAGACCCAAACCCGCTGGGCCCACCCGCACCTGAACCGAGTCAATGGGTGAAAACCCGAATTGACTGAGTTCGGGTTCGGATTCGGGTGTCACCCGATATTTCGGGTGCGGGTTTGGGTAGTGTGAAACCCGCGCCCGAAACCCGAAACCACACCCAAATCATTATATATATATATATATTATTTGGTTTTGCTACGGGTTCGGGTTTGGGTGAAAAAACCCGAACCCAACGGGTGTGGACGTGAGTGTTATTTTGTCACCCGAATAGTCTTTGACTTCGGATGCGGGTTTGGGTAGTGCGAAACCCGCACCCAACCCGACCCGTTGTCATCCCTACTTATGTGATGCATATGTTTTGTTTTATTTTATTCAATTACAATTTTTGTTTGATAAAAATTATTATTTTTAACACTTTAAAAAAATAGTTTTTCCATTAATGATTTATCAAAAAATATTTTGACTATTTATTTTTTAAGTTTGAATTATATTTTTAATTTAACTATAAGGACTTATTTGTCAATTTTTATTATTGATCTACTTCTCTCTTCTCAATTTCTCTACTTTTTCTCTTATACCAAACAATCACTCAATTCTATCATATTTCTCATCTCTTTCTATCTTCTCAAACTCTCTCTTATCTATTTCTCTCTTCACAAGTCCCTTGAAATATTCAGCCATTTTCCATACATACTCGATCAAAACAAGGAAACAAGAGCAATCAATAATACCCGACAAAAGCAATGAATTGGTGGGATAACCAAGGACCTCGGGCAGTGGGAATTCAGACTAAACCAAACGTTCTCTAAACCTCTCCCTCAATTTCTCTTAACACAGGTGGTGGTACATCCCAAAAAAGTGGCCTACAAATAAGTCCAAAGCTGGCCTTCGTAACATAACCATGACCGATCACATACAAGGACAACACCATGGAATCAGAGCAATACAAGAGCCAAACAAACACCAGAAGAAATCGGGCAAGCACACAACACAACAAACCATAATGCGACGAAACAAAAGGAATAAGAGAAAAAGAGCAAGGAGTGACTACCGATTATGGCGAGTTGTCGTTCACGAGGTAATTCCTTTAAATTCTTCTTATAGCGTATTAACCTTCCTTGCCTTCTGATTATTCGTGATGTTAGGATCTTAGCTTAAATAAATCAGAGCATCAATTAGAAGCTCTAATAATTTTGAAACGGGTACGTTTGATGATGGGTGTGAATGAAGAACTTTTGAGCAGTGTGTTTTTTTGCTTGTGGGATTTTTCTTCCGATGTTTTTTCGTTCTTTCTTTCTTCAATGAACAGTCCTTTTTATATGGGTTCAGATTGGGGTTTTTCTGTTGTAAATTGTGGGGCGGTGAGCTGGAAAAAACAGTACGATCAAAACTTGCTGATGAAGAATAGTTTTTGTACGATTTTCTCCAGTTCTGAATTTCAAACTTTTGTCTAGTATTGCACAAATGGTCCCACTTGTTATTTCAATTTTGTGGTCCCCTGTTGATATTCTCTTGCATGCAAGTTTGTGCTATTTCCCTCTTGAACTGTATGTTTGAATGAATATACTTGATGAATGAATGGATTTGAATGGTGAGATTGAATATGCTTGAAATATGATAAATTTAAATATGAACTTGACTTGAATGATGATGTGTTGAAACTTTGAATTTGAATGATGATATGATGTGAATGTGTTTGGATGATTTGATGAACTTGAATATGTTTTGAAACTATGAATGAATCTTGATATGACTATGATGAAAATGATTAGTGATTTTAAAAACTTGATTGCTTTGAATAAATGAAATGGTATGGAGAAATTTGAACTTGGATTGAATTGAATGAATGAATGTGTATGCTTGAATTGATATGTGTTGTGGATTGTATGAATTATGATGAATTTGGTGAATCTTGGAAAATGAAGGTGATTATGTATTTGAATCTTGATATGATGATGATATGTATGCTTGAATCATGTGGTGGTGAATTTGAATATGAATGTGAGTTGAATGATGAAAATAACACTTGAACTTGTTTAGAATTGGAGTAAGATTGACACTTGAATTTGTCTTAGATTTAAAACAGGTGTTTTGAAGGATGAGCATGATTCGTCAGTTTCATCCATCAATTCAACTAGTGAATCTTCTCATGCATCTAGTTCCAAAGACAAAATGTTAGATATAATGTTGTTTTCTCCAGTGTCTGAAGCAACCTTGTTATCAACATCTAAACCAGTGTCCTCGCTCTCCACAATCTTCTCAAATCCTGTCTGAATCCCAAGTGAAATATGAACCTTTAAGATTGATGTTGATGCTGACAGATGATAGCTCAAAACATAAGCCATGCACATCCTGTTTTGAAACTGCCTTGCTACTATTCAATTGGTGAGGTCTGCCCGTCTCCATGAAGCTTGTACTCGTTGAGGGTGCAGCCTTATCTTGATCAAGGCCTACGAAAGATGTTTGTGAATTTCCTCCAATGTGATGTTTGTTCAATCCTGAAGGTACACTTACACTATTGGAACGAACATTATTTTCACCTTTTCCCGATTCTTTAGTATAAAGAATAGACCTTTAGTGCAAGCAAATCCCAGCATGAGGGCTTGGGGGAAAGATGTTGAAAGGTCTATTCTGTGGAATTTTTCCACACAACTTGTTTGCCCTGAAACTTGCATGCTTGAGATTATTGATCTATGAAAAGCTACCTGGTATTTGTCTTGTTATTCCATTTATAGATACATCAAGCCATTGTAGGTTTTGCAACTGACCTAGACTTGAAGGGTTGGTTCCCATTATGTGGTTTCTTTAAATTTCCAATCTTTTAAGTTCAATCAAATTTAAAATAGAAACTGGGATTGAACTTGAGAGATTGTTGCTTCCCAGATTTAACACATTCAAACTTGACCCTTCTATGAATTCTGGAATGTGACCAAAATGAAATTGTTTGAGACATCAATTGCCTCCAGGAACACTTCCAAGACTGAGATTATTATAAGACAGGTTTATGGACAAAAGGGAAAGAATATTGTTGATAGGAATTGCCGGTAAGGGATTCGAGAGTCCATTTATCGATACATTAAGGTACCAAAGTTTCTGCAATTTCGATATGTAAAGTGGAAAATGTCCTATTAGCTTATTACCACTAAATTGAAGACATGTAAGTGATTTCAAGTTTCCTACTTGATCTGGGATGTTTCCTCTGAGCTTGTTATAACTCATAGACAAGTCAACAAGATTCACAAGGCTCTAAAAAATGCAAATTACCAAGTGCTGGAGAAAGAGTACCCTTCATAAAACTTCCAATATCTCTAACATCAGGACTTTGTACCTAAAACATATTAACCCTACCAGTGGAAGCATCACATTGAACTCCTAACTTTTTTATCTTCTTTTTGAATTTTGTTTTGATTGCATCTTCTTTTTGACATGGAACATACTTGTTATCTAAAGATATTGATTCTATATGCAAGTCTCGTCATGACACGTTTCAATTGGATTTTCTTATTCAAGCACGAGGTTGGATTGAAAAGTGGTTTTGCGACATTAGACCATGGAGTCTAAATGATGTTGATAATAAGAGGGTCACGTGGATAAAATGCTACGGATTGCCATGTTATGCTTGGGAGACTGGATTGTTTAAATTGATTTCAGGAATGGATGGAACATTCATTCGATGTGATGACGACACTGGGAAGAAGAAACATTTTGTTGTTGCGAGGTTTCTAATCAAAACGAAATTCGCCATTAATATGAATGAAGTTATGAACGTAGTGATTAATGAAAACATCTATAAGATTAAACTAGTGGAAGATTATCACAGACCAATGAGGATAGTTATCCCGGTGAAAAAAAGGATTCTTCAGATTCTAAGTCTTCGAGATCCTCCGGGGATGATGGCGCGTGGGGTACTTCGGAGCTGGAAGAAGAGACTAGAAAGGCTAGGAAATCAGAAGCAAACCTAGATAAATCAGTTGGAGGAAAATGTGCAGAGGGTAGATATGGTTGAGAGGAGGGTAATAACCAAGTATGTGATAGTTTGGGGAATATAATAACTAGCATTGAGGTTTTATTAGAGAAAAGTGGAGATATTACTAAAAAGATGATAAAGTTGAAAAAGGTGAAAAGTGGCATGGAGCAGTGTGCTCGAAAAGAGCCAAATCGTGAGGATATATTTAATGCTGAAGTATATGCATTAAATGTAGGTAAAAAAAAGTGACAGGTTACTTCCAACATCAGTCGGTCTCCTGCAGAAAGGAATTGTTGAGTCAACAAATTATGATAGGATGTTGTTAGGGGAGAGAATTATCGGTTACATGAAGGACCAAATTGGTTCTGATCCTATATCTTGTAGCCCGGAAGGACCCAATGAGCTTTTGGTTTGGCCCAAACCAAGAAAGAAGATGCTGGTAAAGGATTTGTATTACAAGTTCCAAATATCTTTATCAATTGGAAAAAGTAAAGGCCTTGATTGCGAAGATAGAGTAACTAATTCACCGTATAAGGTTACTCAGGAGGCTGTTGAGTCTTCAAGATACTCGGGTGGGTTAGTGCTATGTTGTGATTCTTTGACTGATACAGACGTGGTCCAAAGTAATTCAAGATGTAAGAGGGGCATAAATGAGGTTCCAATGAACGTTTGGCAAAAAATTAAATAATTGGGGATAGAATGCGATGAAGACGAGGAAGTTTTTGAAGGAATTGTGAGAAATATGGAGGCAAGGGATAAGAAAATCTATGCAAGGAAAAGGGGTGTGGAAATTAGGGTTCCATGAACCTAGTTTCTTTTAATGTGCGTGGGTGTTGCAGTTCCCTTAAAAGAAGGAGAATTATTCAAATCCTGTTAAAAGGGAATGTTGATATATGTTTGATACAAGAAACAAAGATTCAAAGTATACATGAAGGTATGGTTCGAAGTATATGGGGGTGGGGGATTTTGAATGGTCGGATTCAAAGGCGATATATGTTTGTCAGGTGGAATGTTAACCATATGGAAAAAAAAGGGTGTTTCAACCTGTGTCAAGCTTCAGAGGTAAAGGATTCCTAGGTATTAATATGATTTGGTGTGGAATCAACTGTTATGTGGTAAATGTCTAATCTCCATGTGATATTGTTGGTAAGAGGAAATTATGGTCATATATTTATGATATGAAATCTAGATTGCCTATGGGTAACTGGATTATAGGAGGAGATTTTAATTCAATAAAGATGAAGGAGGAAAAGAAGGGGCGTGGAAGTTCAAATTCTGCAGAGATGATTGAATTCAATCATTTCATTGATAGTTTGGAGCTTGTTGACCTTCCTGCGGTGGGTTGCAGGTTCTCTTGGTCGAGTGCAAATGGAAGGTGTAGAAGTTGCCTCGATAGGTTCTTGGTGGAAGAAGTATTGGTCAAAAAGTGGAACCTCAAGGCACAAGAAATTGGTTACAGAGACATATCAGATCACCGACCTGTCTGGTTAAAATCAAACAATTTGAATTGGGGTCCTAAACCCTTCAGATTCTTTAATTGTTGGGTGGAGCATAAGGATTTCCTAACCTTTATGAAGGAATCTTGGTCATCATTTCAAGATTCAGGTACTGTCGGGCATACTCTGCATGTGAAGTTTAAAGGCCTTAAAGAGTGATTAGAGTGTTGGAATCATAATGTGTTTGGATGGGTAGATTTAAACATTGAAGAAGGCGTTGACAGGCTGAATGAAATAGAGAAACATTTTCTAGAAATTGATGATAGCCAGATTGAAGATATTGCAACAGGATGTCTATCATCCCAATATGAGGTCTGGCGCAATCTTAAGATTAAGGAGAGCATGTTACATCAAAAATCAAGGGTAAAGTGGACTTTGGAAGGTGACCTTAACACAAAAAATTTTCATGCCTCTTTAAAGTCACGCATTAGAAAGAATTCGATATCAGCTGTCAAATGGGGTGATACGATGTTGAATGATCCTATAAGTATCAAGGCATGTGCAATGCAATACTTTAAGGAGAAGTTTCAAAGCTTACGTTTGAAGAGGCCTAAAATAGATTTGGGAGATGTAGCTAAACTGAATATAGTGGACAAGGAAATGCTGGATGATGACTTCACAAAAGAAGATATATTTGAAACAATATGTGAATATGATAGCAATAAATGCCCAGGTGTATATGGTTATAACTTTAAATTCTTGAAACATTGTTGGGAAATTGTAGGAACTGATGTAACTAATGGTGTACTAGAATTCTTCGATACCGCATCTATGCCCAAGGCTTTTGTATCATCATTCATTTCTTTGATACCTAAGGTGGATAATCCACTTTGTTTTGAGGAATATAGACCAATCAGTCTTATTGGTTGTATACTGAAAGTGGTATCAAAAATGCTATCCAAAAGGCTAAGTAGAGTTATTGGCAAATTGATATCAACCTCCCAAACGACATTCATACCAGGGAGCCAGCTCTTTGATAGTTTCCCTGTAGCTAGCTAATGAGTGTATGGATTTTGCAAAGAGAAATAAGAAACAATGTGTGCTATTTAAAGTTGATTTTGTGTAGGCTTACGACTGCGTCGAATGAAAGTTCCTAGATAGTATGCTCAAGGCTATGAATTTTGGACCCAAGTGGCTGAAATGGGTGAGAGGAGCAGTGCAAGATAACTTCATGTCAGTATTAATAAACGGAAGTCCGTCGAAGGATTTCAAGGCTACTCGTGGATTGAAACAAGGGGATCTGTTGTCCCCTATACTATTTTCTATTTTTGTAGAAGGCCTCGAAGTTTTGGTTATGAGAGCAATTGAATTAAACTTGTTCAGTGGATTTTCTGTCGATGATAATATCTTTGTGAGTATCCTACAATTCGCAGATGACACAGTATTGATATGTAATGGTAATTACTCTAATTTGTGGGCAATTAAATCAATTTTACGTGGATTTGAGATGATAACACGTCAGAAGATTAATTTTGCGAAAAGTTGTCTATACGGTGTTGATATTGATTCTGAGTTTATGTTAGCTGCAGAACAGTTTTTATTCTACAAATCCGGATCTTTACCATTCAAATTTCTTGGTCTTGTGGTAGGGGGTAACCATAGAAGAATCAAGTTTTGGCAACTGGTGATAACTTGCTTGAGGGTCAGGCTTTCGTCTTGGATAGGAAAGAATTTGTCAATTGGGGGGAGAGTTACACTGTTGAATTCTATTTTAGCAAATATGTCTATTCATCATCTAGCATTCTTTAAGGTGCCAAGACAGGTTGTGGAGGAAATTATTGCCATTCAAAGGCAATTCTTGTGGTCCGGATCCTTAGGAAAACGTGACATTTCGTGGGTTAGCTGGAATTCTTTGTGTAAAGATAAAAAGTGTGGTGGATTAGGAATCAAACATGTTGGAAAATTCAATATAGCATTATTATCGAAGTGGTTGTGAAAATTTGTTCAAGATGGTAACGAACTGTGGAGGAACATACTCGAGTTCAGATATGGGAATTTGGCAAAAAAAAATTTGAGTGTTGGTGTAAATGGAAACAATGTCGCTGAATCATTATGGATGTGTGACTTGCTTTCAATCTGTAATGCTGATACTAAGTATTGCTTCAATAACTTATTGTTAGCTAAACTAGGGAGTGACACGAATATTCTGTTTTGGCATTGCAAATGGGTACGCAATGCTAACCTCAGCATGTTGTTCCCTAATTTATTTGATTATTCGACAACCAAGCATTATTTAGTAAAAGAAATGGGTTTTTGGGAACATGATATGTGGAAGTGGTCAGTTAGGAGTCTACACGAAAAAGTACAAGGTGAGGTGCTTTCTAAACTGCTGGAGTTAGAAAACCTGTTATTCTCTGTTCAACCAAAATTCGACACTGCTGATACATGGGTATGGCAATTGGAGAATAACAAAGAGTTTTTGGTTATGTCGTGTTATGATCATATCAATGTTGTTGGAAATTTTCTTATGCTGAAGCAACTAATTCTGACTGCATTGGAGATCCTTTAGAAGACTTGCATTCCTTTGAAAATTAAGATTTTTGTGTGGCGTATGTTCCTAAACAAATTGTCGACTCGCAAGAATCTTGTCGAAAGAGGTAAAATAGTAAATCGACATGAAAAGGTATGTGCTTTCCGCTTTACTGAACAAGAGGACTTTTCTCACCTATTTTTCACCTGTCCTAAAAGTAGATTGGTTTGGCTGAGGGTTTTGAACTGGGTTGATCTGGATTGGATAGATGTTTCGACAAGTTGGGAACATACTATGATATGGTTCATAAGGTTGGTTGGCAGGTGTAAAGTAGAAGTTGTAAATTCAACATGGTTTGTAACCTGTTGGTGTATCTGGAAGATTAGGAATAACATTAAGTTTAAGGATGAAATTTGTAACGTCGAATCGATAGTCCAATTTATTCTTGTATTGTCATGGAGGTGGTTACCTATTGTGTCGAATTATCGAGATAGATGCAGTTTGTATGAATGGACAAAGTTCCCTTTAAATTTTTTGTAAGATAGATGAGATGGTTTTGGAGTGTTTGATTGTAGTTGTATTGTTGGGATAGAGGTCCCCTAAATCTATATTTCATACCATTATTGCTTATAAAAAAAAATCTGATTTGAGTAATGCATGGTTCTCAAAAAAATATTTGATGTGTTGATTTTATTGATAAACTTAGTATTATTTACTAAAATACTCTTATTAATTATTTTTAGTAGAGTAGTTGAAAAGAATAAAATTTAATAAAGAAGAGTACAATTATAAAAAAAATAAGTATAGTTTTCGTATTGTAAATAAATATTTATTTGAGACGGAAAAAAGTGTAAATACAAACATACTACGACAAGCCGGTAATTGGTGGTGCCGCTTTGGAACCTTTTCTTGTTGTGCTGGATATCTTATAGGCGATGATGTATCTGGTGCAAGATAGTTTGGTTTTCAATTGATAGGTAGCTTTTTAGGCTTTGCATTTTGGTTTGTAGTAGCTTGCTGGCTCTGGGTGGAATCTGTATCAGAACTCTATTTGTTTGTTTCTTTAGCATTTCTTATGCCTTTATCATATGTTAATTAAATCTTGGCCTTATTAAAAAACAAAAAAAATGTCGTACTACTCTTCACATAAAGACCAACATACTAATGTCATACTACTCTTCCATGTTCCATTAATGCAGCATCACATGTGATTAATCATTTTTTTATTGTCTCAAAAAAGAATAAATCTTGAGTGAATATTGTTAAGAATTTTTTATAATTAAGTGTATGTCACATCTTGTCATTAATCATTTTTTTTTATTGTTTTGAAAGTGTGTCTTGGATCACATTTTGATCACACATATGGGATAATAAGTGAAAAGCTGGATATGGAATTAACGGTATAGATTAGCACTGGTTAGTTACATTTCTATAATTTTATAATTTTAAATTAGTGCAATAAAATATAAAAGGCTTAAATGTAATTTTGGTTTTTCTATTTTTATTTTTTTTAGTTTTGATTCTCCTATTTTAAAATTTGGAATTTTTGTCCCTTAATTTTTAGTTTTTTTGAGTTTTGGTACTTCTATTTTAAAATCCGTAATTTTGGTTCCACTATTTTCACTTTTTAAAATTTTTGGTCCTCTATTAAATTAGTTCCCAATTGAAAAGGGGATTAAAATTTAACTTAAAATAGGAGACCAAAACTAAAAAAAATGAAAATAGAGGGATTAAAATTTTGAATTTTAAAATAGTGAGACCAAAACTCAAAAAAATTAAAAATAGAGAAAAAAAAATTTCGGATTTTAAAATAGGAGGATTAAAACTTAAAAAAATAATAATAAAATGACCAAAATTGCAATTAAACCAATATAAAAGAATGCGAGTATAAAAAAGTATGCCACACCCTTATCAATTACGACTATAGTAAAATTAGAAATTTCATATATTAAAAAGGATCTCCAAAAACTTGCAAGATAGTTGTTAAAATATATGTAAGTATATTAATGTTTAAAACAGAAAATAATAATTAATGTCATATTGAAAATTAAATATTTTATTTATTTTAAAATAGTCTTTTAGATAAATTATCCAATTTTGTATAAATGAGAACAAATTAAAATTATTACGCTTTTTTAAATAAAAGAGGTGAAGCTTTTGGTTGTTTTTATTATTATCTAAAAATGTTGAGTATGATTTATATTGTTGAGATTATTTTGGATTGTTAAGTATAATTCATAATGTTAAGAATATTATGAGTTGTTGATTATATTATTGAGAAAATTATGAGTAGAGTTAAATGTTTGTCGATGATAATAGAGAATTATTGTTTAGTTGAATTAAACTATAGTATTAAATTTATGGGTGGGAATACTAAAATCCTAAATAATTCCTATGACATAAATAAAGGGAAAGTCGCAAAGGTAGACATTATTGACGTAACTGCGTTAATAAAGATTAGTCGTATTAATTATCCTTAATTTTTGTTTATTTTTAATCTACGTTATTGATTGTTGTTCTAACAATTAATATTAGATAGCGATTAATCTTGGTGCAAAATCAAACTAACATGGTTTGACTAGACAAATAATTTAGGATAATTGCAAATGAGAGTTGAGGATTTGTTGGCTTAGCAAAGTTTACAGAAGGTGCTGCTTGAGAAAACAATCCAAATGGAAAATAACGATTAGTTAGAGATGAAGAAGAATGTAATTGGGAAGAGGTATAAGTTTAATATCAATGAAAACTAATATAATTTAATAATAAAAAAAAAGAGAACACACTGACACATAGGAAAAATTGAAAATAAAATCAAGAATGTAGATTGTCTCTTAAGAGAAATACTTGTATGAAAACGCACATAAATCTATATTCTTAGAAACATAAAATAAGGAAAGAGAAAATTTAAAATTTAATTTCTTTTTAAATAGAAATATGAAGGCGGTTATGATAATGAAGAAAATAGAAAATTTTAATTTTAATTTTTTGATTAATAAAATAGTTATAATTAACTGTTTGTAAAACTACGTGTTATATTTGTATCTATTTAAGAATTTTCCGGCTCTTAAAATGTAAAGGGGTATATGCTCTTATTTTGTATTCTATTCACTCATGGTTTTTTGAGACCATAATTTATTGCCTATGCACTACTAAAAACTTCATGTTTAGTGACCGAATTAGAGACCGATTTCCTAGGCACTATAACGTTTAGCGACCAATAGCGCGACTATCAAATTTCGGTTGAAAAAGTGTTAGTCGCTAACTTTTAGAGACGAATTTAGTGACCGAAATTAGTGACCGATTTTAGCGACCATTTTCAATTGTTTAAAAAAACTTAAAATAAAACAAAAGTTTTGTCTCTAGCAAGAATCGAAACAATGCACTTTCGTTTGTGAGGCTTTTAGGTGTCCACTAAGCCATTTGGTTTTTGTTGTATAAATTACATTTGAAATGTATATATTATTAATGAAATAGAACTTTCAAATATTATTTAAAAAGATTGTTACAGTAAAACAATAAAAATATATGTTTTATTTAAATTAATAAATTTGTATGAGTTAATTATTTATATAAATATATGTTTTATATGTTAAAATAATAAAAATGTAAAATTTTGACTAAAAAATTTAAAAAATAAATAAAAGGAGAAAATTGGGAGGCAAGCAACTTAATAATGAAAAAAAGTTTGAAGGTGCAAACTTATAAGGATGCCGGCAGCTCGAAGAACGATTCGTTATGGCTCAAGGATATCCTATCTCTTACTATCCCTGAGTATCCTGAAAGTTTTGCTAATCAGATGGAGTGTTCGGTTGGAGACGGAACCAACGTCGCTTTCTGGTAGGCTAAATGGATTGGTCAAGAAGCTTTGAAGCTGAGGTTCCCTAGTTTATTTCAAGCTTGCAGAAAAACCTGTTGTTCTATTAGCGAGATGGGTGGATGGGAAGGTGAACAATGGTGTTGGAAGGTAAGACATTCTTTCGCAGGCCCTGTGGATTTGCTTGAACCAGAATGGGGCGTCTGCTGTCTATTACTGGATTCGGTTTCTCTTTCTCAGGTTGACAAAGACGCGTGGCAGTGGTCCATTAAAGATTCGAAAGATTTCACAGTGAACTCTTTCTACAAAGTGAAAAATTATGCAGAAAATTCTGCTGAGTTGGAAGATGATATAGCAGGGCTGCTTAAGATGGTTTGGCAGCCGAGAATCCGGTAAAAGTGCAAGTCTTTGCTTGGAGGATGGCGCTCGATAGACTGCCCACTAGATCGAATTTGGCGGTTAGAAGAATTATCGATAACGACCAAGATAAGGTGTGTATGTTTTGCTCTCAAGAGGTTGAGACTTCTAACCATATTTTCTTCACTTGTCGCAAATTGTATAATGTTTGGAGTAAAATTTGCGATTGGGTGGAAATTAGTAGAATTTCAGAATATAACTGTACCCTCCATGCCTTGGCTTGGTTTTCTAGACTCCAAGGTCGAAGCATTGTCGGAAAGCTATTTTCTATATGGATGATCACTTGTTGGAATATTTGGAGGGCTAGAAATAGGATTTTATTCGAAGAAGAGTCTTGTAACGTTGATGATATTGTTGCTGATATTAAAATCACTTCTTGGAATTGGTTAATTCTTGGCCTTAAGAGTAGCAAGAGTTATAGTCTGTACGAGTGGTATAAGAACCCGCTCGATTTTTTGTAATCGGTTTTGGTGTTTGTAGTTCCTTGGTTTGAGTTTCCCTTAATCTCCAACTAATGAAGTTGGTTATCAAAAAAATAAAATAAAATAAAAAAATAAAAAAAAATAATGAAAAAAACAAAAAAAAATATTAGTGACCGAAATTTCGGTCACTAAATTTTTTTATGAATTAATTTAAATAAAAACGATTAGTTGAGACTGAAATTATGGTCACAAAATATCAGTCGCTAATTCAGTGGCTAATTTTATTTAGTCACCGATTTAGTGACTTTTAAAATTTTACTAACATGATGTCTAATTTTGGTGGTTAATTCGGTCACTAGAGTGACCGAAATTTTCCAGTAACTAATTCGGTCACTAAAAGCGAATTTTCTAGTAGTGAGGCCTACTATTGAAATTATGTGGAAAAAATATATATGTTATTTATCTTGACAGTTTTGCTTGTCAGCTATAATAGACATGTACTACCTCTGTCTTATAATAAATTTCAGATTTGAGTTATGCACGATTCTTAAGAAAATAATTAGATGTGTTGATTTTAAGTACACAGTTATTATTATTTACTAAATACCCTTATTAATTATATTTATTGAAATAATTGAATAAAGTGAAAGTTAATAAATAAATGTATAGTCATGAAAAGATAATAATAAATATTGTATTGATATTGTAATATTGTAAAAAAAATTGAAGAGAATTTCTATTTAGGTGAAAAAGTAAATTCACTACAAGAAAATTGCAAGTTACGACGGTTATTTTTAGAAAGTTACGGCGGTTTCAACCGTCGTAATTTTCTAGTCGCGACGGTTTTGTTTCTTTCACAAAACGTGTGTCGCCAGGCTTTACTACGATAGTTTCCGAAACCGCCACTCCAACTGTCGTTGTAAGTTATGGTGGTTGTAAAACTGACGTAAATTGCAAAAAAAAATGACGGTTTCAACCGTCGTAATTTTAATTACTAATTTTAAAAATAATTTATGAATATTGGGACGGTTTCAACCGTCGTAATTTTAAGCACTAATTTTAAATATAATTTATGCATTTTGGGACGGTTTCAACCGTCGTAGTTTTATTTTCTAAGGAATTTTTTTATAATATTTTTTTTATTTAAATTATTATCAACCATCTATAGTAATTTTTTATAATATTTTTTAATTTAAATTATTATCATCTCAATTTTTTTATTTAAATTATTATCAAATCAATTATTTTATAACATTATTTTTTATTTAAATTATTATTATTTTTTATAATATTTCTATAATTTTTTTATTTAATTTTCTATCAACTCAATTTATTTTTTTTATTTAAAAAATACTAGTAGAAATGACATATGGGTGGATATCCAATTTTACAACTTTTTCTTCAAAGAATATGACATGACATTGCTCAATCATCCTGATACTGGTAAAGATAAATATCACTTATTGAAACTTTTATATTATGGGTTGTTTTTGCAGCATTGTTATAATTCAAAGAAGCTTTCTACGTGGGGCAAAAATATTGTATATTAGAGTAAAAGATTCTGATTCTAGTCACTAGCATGCTAAACAAATTCACCTCAGGAAGTGAGGTTGTCTTTACAGTAACTATAACAAAATATTGTAAGTTCTGTTCTGACTTCCGATTTCCCAAGAATGATGAACTGACTATCACTTTGTTCACTTTTTGGCTTCGCTGTAAAGTATTACTCCAAATACTGTGAGCGCGTAACCCATCATTCCAGTGACTGAAACTGGGTTTCTAAATATTAGAATCGAAACAACTATTGCTACTGCGCCTTTAGCATTCCCTAGTACCTGTAGAAATAAACTCAGATTAGTTAAAACATCAAGAAAACTTCATGCATAAGAACCAGAAATTGTTAAAAAATATCACTTTGTGCATAGACTAAATAATACAGATCAGCAGACTAAAAGAATAAGCCACAAGTTAATTGAATAATAAAAAGGACAAAGACTATGCTAATATTGTGATTTGAAGATAAGAGCATTTGACAACCACCAAAATCTGATGTCTCACCTACCAATAGATGAGATAACTTGTTGAAGTGAAAATTAAATATAGAAAAACAAAGAGAGATAACAGAGACAACAACAACAACAACAACAACAACAAGGATCAAAGGCAGCTATAATGTTCTACCGTAGTTTATGTCTATAGCCAAACCATTGACTTCTAAGTCTATCTTAATAAGTTCAAATGATGTATTAACAACTTATTTAATAATTTAGTCTTACCTGAAGGGTCAAAGCACTAGTATGTTTCGTGACATCATCTCTGGCGAGTGCCAATGTGATGCCAAATTATCTTGACATCATCTCTGGTGAGTGCCAATGTGATGCCAACCACATTTTCTTCCATTATAATAGTGTAGCAGGGACAAGGAAAACTACAGCCATTGGAGCCATGTAAAGGAGGAGATTCATCGAATTCAGCTTCTCTCTGATACACACAAGGATATCAGTCCAATTTGAATACATAACTTGAAAACCACAAAAAAAAGTTGGTCCAATGGAGTATCAGCCCAATAAGGTACAAGCAAAAGGTCAATTTCCCAGAAAAAGTATAACCACCTCAGCATACTACCAAAGAAAAGAACACAGTTCTATTGAGGGAAAGAGCAGATTGTAAACCAGAAACATTATCTCGCACATCACCTATCACTGATAAGATCTTCCTCCCTAAAACTAGTAATTATTTGGTTCCATAATTGTGCAAACCTTGCTGCTTATTTCCTTTTATTAGATGGGACCTGCATCAATCTGTCTAAGTAATGCAATCCAGAGTAAAGATGCTTAACTAACTCAAGTAATGATAAAAGTGAAACAGTTAACCTCAATAAATCCGTGAGATAAAGTTGCTTTCAATCCCTTTTTCCTCGGCATATCTTTGTTTCCTCGGGAATCAAACTGGCATTGAAGGCACCAGACAATGATTGAAAGCGAGATCTAAGCATACACATACTCTGTTCATAGACCTCTTTGGAAGTGAACGGATACGACAACGTTTTTGCATGGAGTTTCTCAGCCTGTAATCTAAAAAGAATAAAATCAAAACTTGCACATTTACTAGAAGAGAAAAAAAAACCTGTACCTAAGATGATGGTGGTTGGGAATATGATTCAAGCCACTAAATTATATAAACGATTATACAGTTTCAGTTTCTCTTCCCCAACCAAATGGTGTGGACCAACACCTAACCTCTCTCACTGGCATCTTGGATTCAGGCTTTCATATATTATAACCCTATTTGAAATCGGGTTTGGAATAGATGCGTCTAAAAATCCCTAAATGTTGGAATGATAGTACTAAAGGTATTCTAAACAACATCGTCATGTGTCAACATTGGCATCATATATATACTTTTAAAATACATGATAAAAAGAACCATTTGACTATATTACTATTTTAAAATTTGTACTAAATTTGGCAAAAGATAATCGGTTCAATCACCAAAAACCATATATTTGAAATAATTGATGGTGTAAGATGTTGAATTCTTAAACGACATAAATAGACCCCTCTCTAAAACAAAATATGATATAAGTTGAACCTTGTAGTTAATGCCACTAACCTTCTTGCCTAATTTCTCGGAGATGATCACATTTTTTAGCTGAGCATCCTTTCTCCTTTTGATAGCTTCTTCCTTTTTTCTCTGGGCATCTTCCTGTTTTTTTATCACCCAGGATGGTAAACCTTTCTTTTCTTGTACATAAGACCATTGGCCCCAGCCAGGAAGAATTAGAGGCTTTTTTGGCTCAGGATTTTCTTCATTGAGGACCTCTTGTTTATCCTTTTCAAAAGCATCTTCTACATCATCCCCATCAAAAGCTTGTCGAATGAGCGCCTCTTGAGATGGAATTTCATAAGATAGTTTAGATGCAAAAGTCAAAATTCCATCAACCATTTGTCCTTCATCATCTGTATCGCTATCCTCTGTCAATTGATCGTTTTCAGTGTTCTAGGACATAAAGTGACAAAGTATAGTCAGGCCACACAAACAATGCAATTTATATTCTTGACAAATAGAAAGATTTTACCAACAATGCAGTCTATATTCTTGACAAATACAAAGATTTTACCAACAATGCAGTATATATTCTTGACAAATACAAAGACTTCATACCTTTACATTGGGCCTAACAGGTTCTTTCAACTTTGGAGACTTTTTGATGTTTGTGTCTATATCATTTTTGTTTTTTGCCTGCTCATTATCAGTACATCAGTCCAACAAATCACCACATAAATATGGAAGATATGAAGAAAAAAAACCTTGATAAAAGAAAGAGATCACAGATCTAAAAAAATAGAACATTATATAATACCTTATTCCATTTATCTGAGGCATATATGGAAACTTCATATGTGGTTTTTGGCCCATGATTTTTTACAATCTCGGGAATCAAACTGGGATTGAAGGTACCAATTTGACATCATTGCAGTGCCAAGATGAATGTGGATGAAGTGTAGAGTAACTAACAATTCTAAAACTATGCTCGACAGTCTTGTCGCAACTATGTATCACCATAATTCAAGCCATTTGTGGTCTGATAATGCAGAACTAGGTGAGAGACAGCAGTAAAAACTACCCCTAAAACTTCCTCGAAACTACAGCTACCTATAAGACCAACTTTACTTCCATATTTCTAGTAATTGCATAAAGGATGCCTATAACATTAGTTTGTAACATAATTCCAATATCAGTATTTATTATATTTCATGTTTATAACAGCCATCTACACCACTTTAAAAGCTATTATTGGCTTACTAATTAAGGATCTCAACCTAATATTATTCTACCAACAAGAACATTTTCCAAAGCGCTTTTACCTAAATCCTTCACGTTTCAAAAATAGAACAAACAATCAAAAGGAGAATATGGGAGGAAGACTTTGGGAGGCGATTTACAGGTTGGGAATAGTGGCTTCAGATTCGAAAAAATATTACAAAAGGAGAATTGAGGAATTGGAAAGAGATGATGCAGAAAGAATGAGGGACAAGAAGGAGACCTTTTAACGTTTGAAATGATCATTGGATCTCTAAACATCAGAGAGGGTGGTAGCTGCTTCAAGAGAAAGAGAATTAGTCAAATTATCAAAAAAGGTAAAGCTGATTTGTTTTTAATTCAGGAATCTAAACTTAATTTAGTTACCGATTCGGTAGCTAAGAGTTTTTGGGATAAAGAGGAAATTGGTTGGACTTTTACTGGATCTTCTGGTTCTGCAGGTGGTTTAATAATACTGTGGAAGGCTGATTTGTAGTTTTGCAGGGGATGGTTATATGGGGGTTAAGGTCAGATGGAGGGAAAATTACTTCTATGTGGTCAACATGTATTTGTCTTGTGATATGGTTAAAAAGAGAATTTTGTGGAACAATATTTTGGATTTAAAATCGAAATTTATGGATGGAGATTGGTGTATTGGTGGGGATTTCAATGCGATCGCAAATTCTTCGGAGAGAAAGGGTAGAGGGTTGGGATTTCGTAAAATGGAGATGAGGGAGTTTTCTGAGTTTATTGCTGATAGCTTGTTGATTGACGTTCCGTGCAAAGGGAAGAGCTTTACTTGGTACAATGGAGATGGTGGCTCGATGAGTAGAATCGACCAATTTTTGGTTTCTGAAGGAGCAATCACTAAATGGGGAGTCGTAGGCCAATTTATTGGTTTGAGGGACATATCGGATCATTGTCTGATATGGTTGGTGGTTGATTCGTCCGATTGGGGTCCTAAACCTTTCAAAGTAAATAACGAATGGTTCAATAACAGAGATTTTCTTCCGTTTTTTGAGAACGAATGGAAAAGGATTGCGGTTAGTGGTAGAAGTGACTATGTTCTTAAGAAGAAATTAAGGTTACTTAAGGGTAGCCTTAGAAGATGGAACAATGAAGTTTTCTGTAAGTACGATTTAGAGATGGAAGATGGTATTAGAGGGATGAATGAAGGGGATGAAGCATTGTTTCTGGCAAATGATTCGGAGTTGGAGGATATAATCCTTAATCGTAAGAATGCAACTAGCCAATTTTGGTTGAATTTAAAAATTAAGGAGAACATGCTTCATCAAAAATCAAAATTAAAGTGGCTCAATGATGGAGACAACAATGGTAGATTTTTCCATAGGGTTATGAAGGAGAGACGGAGGCGTAATTTCATTGGATCCCTTAATTCAGATAGAGGGGTGTTAGTGTCGGTTGACGAAGTTAAAGAGGAAGTTTTGAAGCATTTCTCTTGTAAGTTTTGTGAACCCGATTCGAATAGACCTATTTTGGAGGATGTTCATTTCAATTCTCTTAACCAATCTCAAAGGGATTCTCTTGAAATCCCTTTTACAGAGGATGAGATTAAATTTGCGGTTTGGAGCTGTGATGGCACAAAAAGCCCGGGACCAGATGGGTACTCTTTTTTGTTTATTAAAAAGTGCTGGTTTTTTTATAAAGGATGCTTTTGTTCGTATGATTAAGGATTTCCATTCAGGGGTTGTTCTCTCAAAGGCAATTGTTTCCTCTTTTTTGTCTTTAATTCCGAAAAAAGACAATCCTTTGAATCTTGATGATTACAGACCGATTTGCCTCATCGGTTGTATCTACAAGGTTTTGGCAAAGATTTTGGCTAATCGTGTGAAGGTAATTTTGAACTCTCTTATTTCTAATTGTCAGAGTGCTTTTGTCCCTGGTAGGCAACTTCTTGATGGAGTGTTGGTTGCTAATGAAGTCGTGGATTATATGTGCAAAGAGAAAATCCCTTCTATTCTTTTTAACGTCGATTTTGAGAAGGCGTACGACAAAGTGAATTGGGATTTCCTTAGGTTTATGATGAGGAAGATGGGTTTTGGGGATCTTTGGATGAGATGGATGGAAGCCACTATTTTCTCTAGTAAAATGTTCGTCTTGGTCAACGGTAGTCCTACCAAAGAATTTATTATTGAGAGGGGTCTTAGGCAAGGCGATCCTCTATCTCCGTTCATATTTGTTTTGGTGACGGAAGGTTTATCGGGGCTGGTTAGAAACTCTGTTAACCTTGGCGATTTTGCAGACATCAATGTGAATGGATCTTATCATATTGATATTATTCAATTTGCGAACGATACCCTTTTGGTCGGAGATGGTGGGTGGAAGCACTTATGGGCCATCAAGGCGGTTCTTAGAGGCTTTGAATTGGTTTCGAGGCTCGGTATAAATTTTCACAAGAGCAAACTCATTGGTATAAATGTAAATCCCAATTTTCTTGACGTCGTCTCGTATTTTCTCTCTTGTAGGACGGAAGACAAAGATTTTGTTTTCCTTGGTATCCCTATTGGATCCAATCCTAGAAGAATCTCTACTTGGAATCCCCTTATTGCTAAGTTGAAAACTAGGCTTGCTAGTTGGAAGGGTAGGTTTCTTAGCTTTGGAGATCGGGTGACGCTTCTTAAGTCGGTGTTGAATAGTCTTTCAATATTCCAACTTTCTTTTTACAAAGCTCCGTGTAAGGTTCGGAAGAAAATTATTAAGCTTCAAAGTCGGTTCCTTTGGGGCAACACGGATTCGAAAAGAAGGACTCATTAGATCAATTGGGACACTTTATGTCTTCCTGTGGAAAATGGTGGGCTTGGCTTGAAAAGGATTGGTGATTTCAATGTAGGTTTGTTGAACAAATGGAGGTGGAGAATTTTGGAAGGCCATGATAATCTTTGGTTCAGGTTGTTGAAGGCGCGTTACGGTGATATTAAGTTACTCATTTCGGACTGTGGAGGCTCTAAAATCAATTCGAAGGGTTCTTCGGTTTGGTGGATGGACATATTATCGTTATCTGAATTTTATTCTACTGACCTACTGATTCCTAACTGTCATATAAAGCTTGGTAATGGCTACGGCACTTCCTTTTGGCACACTGTGTGGTGCGGTTCTGTTTGTTTCAGGGACAAATATTCGGCTTTGTTCGTGCTCTCTAAGCAGCAGAATGTATCTGTGGCTGCTATGGGGGCTGGATTGAAGGAGTTTGGAGGTGGGGGGATTTTGGTATATCGGTGGATAGAGTGGTATACGCGAATCATGTGATTAGGCCTAGTGCTGCTGCTGGACGGAATTCGGAGTCGAGTCATGCAGATTCTGCTGCTCTGGTTTCATTAGTCAGAACTGAGGGCGATTTAGATTTGGCTGTTTTTCCTAAGACTGATTGTGAATCTTTTCCAGATGGTGCAGGGGTCACGCGAATCAACCCAGATGCCGAGCCTCACGTTTATGATGTGTCTGCTCGTTCTCCCAGGACTGGTGTTGATGGTGCAATTCCAGTTTTATTGACCAACCCTCTCTGTCAGCTGATACAGTCGGTTGAGGGGGTTATTCTTAAGCTCAATGCCTGCGATACGGTTACTTGGGTTCCGGGAGAATATGGGGTTTTTTCTGTGAAGTCCTTCTATTGCTTATCTTCTCAGCTTGCTACCCAGTTTGGTCCTGCCGAGAGGAATGATAGTGTTATCTCTTTAGTATGGAAAGTGGAAGTCCCTTATAATATCAGAACTTTTGGATGGCGTACTTTGTTGAACAGATTACCGACAAGGGATCTTTTGTTGTCAAGACCGATTATCTCCTCTTCGAGCGATCCGTTGTGTCCTTATTGCAACGCTACTCCGGAGAATCTCTCCCACATTCTTTTGTATTGTCGTGTGGCTAGTTTGGTGTGGAAAGATATTGCCGAGGGGATCGGTTTCCATGAGTATGGCGAGAATGACTTGAAGGACAGTTTCCTTGATTGGATTGCTTTTGGAAAGTACAAGAAATTGAAGAAAGGGAAACAAGGTAGCATTTGGTTGGCAGTTTGTTGGGTGCTTTGGACGGTTAGAAACAGCATTCTTTTTAAGAACGATGTTTGGAATATAGTCGACATCGTTTGGATAGTGAAATTTTTTATTTGGAGATGGTCTATGATTGGGGAAATTACTCATCCCAATTGTAATTTGTACGACTTTAACAAGGATCCTATCTTGTTTTTGTCCTAGTTTCAATTTGGTTTGTAATTTTTCCGGTTTTATCCGATCATTTGTATTGGTTGAGTACTTTTGGCACTCCTATTAATATATTTCTTACCTTTAAAAAAAACAAAAAAAAAATTAAAGCAAGAATCTATTCAAATTAAAAGTGCAGAATGATAATTTTGTTTTGCAAATATAGGATACCTAAATATTCAAATTAGTTCTTATAATAAGACATGGTTTGACTCTAGAAAGATGGGAAGAACATAAAAAATAGTTCCACTTGGCTAGGATAATTAAAGAGTAAATAATGATTTGAAACGGGAATAATATTTTCATAACACTAAAGTAGTTTATCATAGGAATAATATTAGTTTAGTGTATTATTTAAGTATGATTTAGGATGTAAATATACAAAATAAATAATAATAATAATAATAATAATATAACCTTTTAGTAGAGGTTCCAATTTTTCTTCATACCAATCAATGTTTTTCTCTACATAATCCATACACAAGTGAAACTTTAGAATATGCATACAATAAGATACAAATACCTGATAAAAGATAGTGTTGTAAATGTAATGCTTTGTTTTTTACTCAAACAAATAATGAATAAGAAAATAACTTCAACCCTGAATCTGACCCTGGAAGATTAGAGTTGTTTGTTGTAGTAGTAGTAGTTTCAGTATAAACGTTTCAAAAACTATGTCCCACATCTAAAAATTTTAAACAAATTAAAAAGTTTGCCAATAAATAAACTGTATAAAAGAGTTATTACCAAACTTAAGATTAAGGACTGAAGCACTGTGATAATCAAATAGTATTCCTGATTCCTAAAAATCATATTTGTTAAGAGTTCCAAGTTGAGGTATGTCACATTATAAGTGGTATTTATCAGTCTATGTGCATTTCTAGTGTGTTATGAGTCCTCAATCTGTATACCACAAAATAAAAAAGGATGCAGCAGTAATCAATAACAAGGAACAAATCTTTCTCTCACGTTTATAACTATAAAATATGAGAAAGAATGATTGAGAATTTTTTTTGTCAACAAACATACTTTACGAATATTGGTTTTCACTTTGTCGTTGTGTCGTCGTTGATTCACATCTCATGATTCCACTTCATAACCTAAATACCCAATAGACTGAAGTTGATCACACATGTGATATGCTACCATTTAACATAATGTAATCATTCAAGTAACATTGGTTCTCTTACATTCCTAAAAATCTATTTCAATTCCTATGTTCTTAGAAATGCAACTTAAAATTAAAAGCAATTCTATTTCAAATGTCAAAGACATGGAAATGAAATGATATGCCCAAAAGCACTTAAATTGAACACAAACACTTGGATACAATATAACTGAATGAATAAACCCCAGTACACACGCACAAAATTTGTACCGTGTTCATTGCAGTTTTGTCTCTATCAATATATTCAGTGATTCAAGTGGAAAAAAAAGCTATAACCGACGACCGACCACCATGGTTGGAACGGTAACGCCCCAGTTTTTGTTAGATTTATTTAATCGAGTCGATTTAATTATTTTTGGTCTTTATATTATTTTATTCTGTGTTATTATGTTTTATCGCGTTTTGAGAGCGTTTGCGAGATATTTGAGTGTAGGGGTATTTTGGTCTTTTGATGGGTAGATATTATGTTTTTCATTTAAAATAGAATTTAGAAGTTAGAAAGAGAGAAAAATAGAGAGAAAGAACAAGAGAAGAAGGAAAAGAGAAAGAAAAGAAGAAAAGAGGGAGAAAACTTGGAGAGAAAGAATTTGAATCAACTGACTTTTGGAAAGCGCGATTAATTGGGTAAGGGTGCGAAACTCGGTTATGCTATGGTTGTGTATGATTATGTATGTGTTTGTTGGTTTTTTACTAGCTTTTCGATTCTAGGTCGATTGAGAGAAAGCGAGAGAAATCGAGGTTTTAGCGGTTGAAAATCGGTATAAATACGGTAGAACACTTGTGGTTATGATTGTAATATGTTCTGGTTATTATGATATGGTTTGGTTGGGTTTTGATGAGAAAATGGTGAGTTAGGATGAGTAACAGCGCTGCTGCGAATTCCATAATTCGCAGGCTCGCAGTGCGAATAATCAGCGAAGAGGAAAGCGAAGGCTCGCCAGGGCTTCGCAGTGCGAATGGGTGGGCGAATGTTCGCCAGCAGTTCGCAAAGCGAACTTTATGCTATTTTTTCTCTGCCACGGTTCGCTGGAGCTTCGCACGGCGAATGAGGAAAGCGAACACTCGCTGGGAGATTCGCATAGCGAACATGACAGATTGTTCCATTTTGTTTTCTTCATAACTTTTGATCCATAAGTCGGATTAAGGCGCGGTTGGGTGCGTTAGAAAGCTAATGAGATGTTCTTTCTTATAGGAGTGGTTTTGGAGATTGTTGGCCGATTTAATTATGTCGAGAATTTGGAGTGTGTCGTTTTGTCGACTTTTACCGTTTTAATGGAGTGTATTTAATTTGTTATCATGCAATATGCTTTTGATATATATCGTATGACTTGTGTGATGTTATATGATGTGAATGCGTGTGATGAAATGTTGTGATGATGGTTTGTGGCCTAAGGGCAAGAAAATGCATTGTGTTGTATTTGATTATATATGCATGATTATGGATGTATATATGTGTGCATTTGAATGTCATGAGTCATCGTATGCCAAACATCATGATATGCATTATTGTGATGTTGTGTGCCCTAGTGGGTGTGAGCGACGAAATGATTCCCGAGGGGATCCGCTATAACATCGTGTGCCTTATACAAAGAGGTGTGAGCGATGATTATGGACGATCGTGTGCCTTATACAAAGAGGTGTGAGCGATCGGGTCGTGTGCCTTATACAAAGAGGTGTGATCGATCCATAAACGTCGTGTGCCTTATACAAAGAGGTGTGAGCGACGGGGAACATCGTTTGCCTGACGGCGAGTTACACTAAGTAACAAGCGATGATTCCAATAGTTTCTGAGTGAACTAATGATGAGAATGATGGATGGAACGGTACCGCATTGCATTTGCATAGAGTCGCTGTGTCGGTCTCTTTGCATTTGCATAAATCATGAATAGATTGATTTTGTATGGGATTGTGAATGGAATTGATGAGTTGAGATATATATATATATATATATATATATATATATGTTGGTGATAAATGTATTGTACATGATTGATATGCCTTGTGATTGATGTATGAGATATGGATTGTGTTGTCTTGCATTTGAATTATGGTGTAAGTTGTGGTGAAAATGTTTTATATGCGTACTTTTGTGTTATTATATGATTGTATGCAATTATATTATGATTGTGTTTCTCACCCTTCTGCTGTTTTGAATGCTCTATGAGGCATTGCAGATTAGATGCTGGAGGTCTTTTTGTGAAGCTTAGGTCTTCATTCTCGTGTCGGTCTACTCTGATATGTAGCACCGGGTAGTCGGGGAGATCGTTTGTGATTATGTGTATATGTATATGTTCTTTTTGGATTGTATATGTATGGCTCTGTATATGACAGATAAACTTTTATGTTATATATATATGAGATTCAGTTGCAGATTTTCCGCTTTTATTCTGTATCTGAATTGTGGGTGTTAGGAACTGAGTTCTTCTGTTATGTGCTACTTGATTGTTGCACATCTATATGAGTAGTTTGTGGTATTTTGTTCCAATTGATGTGACGCCTCCGTCTATGCCATGAATGTTTTAATTATACTCTGATTTATTTTTTATCGCTTTATTTGCTCGGGTTATAGATTGGGGGTGTTACATTAAGTGGTATCAGAGCCATTTGTGTCAGTTCGTGCTAGTCCGTGTCGGTCTTTGTGTTTGGTGAGCTGTTTGTTTAACCATAGTTGCTGTTATTGGAAATGAACATAATATGGCTGGTAGGAATAATGCTGCTTTGGCTGCTGCTATGCAAGCTATGGCTCAGGCTGTGCGGGGTGCACCTAATGCTGGTGGGAATGATGAGTTCAGGAAGAACAAACCGCCTGTCTTCAAAGGGAGACATGATCCTGATGGTGCTCAGATTTGGCTTAAGGAGATTGAAAGAATCTTTCGGGTGATGGACTGTGCTGAGGAACATAAGGTGATACTGGGTACTCACATGTTACAGGAGGAGACTGATGATTGGTGGGTTAGTAAGCGTCATGTTTAGGAAGCTGCAGGTGAAGAGGTCCTTGGACTTTGTTTAGCAGGGAGTTTTTTAGGAAGTATTTTCCTGAAGATGTTAGAGGAAAGAAAGAGATCGAGTTCTTGGAGTTGAAACAGGGTTACATGTCTGTTGTGGATTACACTGCTAAGTTTGTGGAGCTTGTTCAGTTTTATCCACATTATGCTGAAGCAACTGCAGAGTTTTCCAAGTGTGTGAAGTTTGAGAACGGATTACGTCCTGAGATCAAGCAGGCAATCGGTTATCAAAGGATTATGAGGTTTTCAGATTTGGTGGATTGTTGTAGGATTTATGAGGATGATAGCAAAGCTCGTTCTACTCACTATAAGAGTGTGAACGAAAGGAAAGGGAAGCAACCGTTTCGTGGTGGTCCTTATGTGACACCAGCTGACAAGGGTAAGCAAAAGGGTAGTTTTGATAAAAGGCCAAGTGGGGGAGGTATGTCTAATCCACTGAGATGTTTTAGGTGTGGTGACTTAGGACATCGTCAGTTTGAATGTAGAAAGGATATAAGGAAGTGTTCCAATTGTGGAGGTATAGGACATGTCGCAACTGATTGTAATAAGAATGTGGTGAAGTGTTTCAACTGTGGTGAACCGGGTCATGTTAGTACGAAGTGTCCGAAACCATAGCAAGCTCAAGCTGGAGGGAAAGTGTTTGCATTGGCAGGAACTCAGACTACTAGTGCAGACCGTCTGATCAGAGGTACTGGTTTTATTAATAGTATGCATTTAGTTGCTATTATTGATACCGGAGTGACTCATTCGTTTATTTCGCCTGAGTGCGCGAAGCGTTTGAATCTTTTGTTGTCTTCGATGGGTGGAGAGATGGTTATTGATACTCCAGCAATGGGGTCGGTAACTACTTCTTTGGTTTGTTTAAGTTGTCCTTTGACCATTTATGGTAGAGATTTTTAGATGGATTTGGTGTGTCTGCCATTGGAGGGTTTAGATGTGGTTCTGGGTATGAATTGGTTGCAGTTCAATCGGGTTCATATTGATTGTTATCATAAGCTGGTAAGATTTCCTTCTCTTGAGGAAGACGAGGAATCGAGTTTCTTATCTACCAAGGAGTTAAAGAAACTTTTGGCGGATGAAGCTCAGTTGTTTGGGTTATTTGCATCGTTGACCGTGGATAGTCAAGTTGCACTTGATGTGTTTCCAGTTGTGTGTGATTTTCTAGAGGTGTTTCCAGAGGATATTTCAGATGTGCTGCCAGAGAAAGAGGTGGAGTTTTCTATAGATCTAGTTCCGGGTACTAGATCTGTGTCTATGGCACCATATCGTATGTCGGCATCTGAGTTGGTTGAGTTGAAGAAGCAGTTGAATGAATTGTTAGAGAAGAGGTTTGTGAGGCCGAGTGTTTGCCTTGGGGTGCTCCAGTTTTGTTGGTGAAAAAGAAAGATGGAATTATGCGATTGTGTATTGATTATCGCCAGCTGAATAAAGTGACGATTAAGAATAAGTATCCTCTTCCAAAAATTGATGATCTGATGGACTAGTTGGTAGGTGCGTGTGTGTTTAGTAAGATTAATTTGAGGTCAGGTTATCATCAGATTAGAGTGAAAGAGGATGATATTCAGAAGACGGCCTTTAGGACACGATACGATCATTACGAATATTCTGTGATGCCATTCGGGGTTTCTAACGCGCCAGGTGTGTTTATGGAGTATATGAATCGTATTTTCCATGAGCAATTGGATCAATTTGTTGTTGTGTTTATTGATGACATCTTGATTTATTCTAAGTCCCGGGAGGAACATGCGGAGCATTTGCGTGTTGTGTTGCAAATTTTGAAGGAAAGGAGACTTTTTGCCAAGTTGTCCAAGTGTGAGTTCTGGTTGTCGGAAGTGAGTTTTCTTGGGCATGTGATTTCAGGTAATGGTATTGATGTGGATCCATCTAAAGTAGATGTAGTTCTACAATGGGAGGCTCCTAGATCTGTTACTGAAATTAGAAGCTTTTTGGGTTTAGCTGGATATTATCGAAGATTCATTGAAGGCTTTTCCAAGTTAGCACTTCCTTTGACCCAGTTGACTTGTAAAGGTAAAACGTTCATTTGGGATATTCAGTGTGAGGAAAGTTTTAGTGAGCTGAAGAGAAGATTGACTACAACTCCGATTTTGGTCTTACCGAATCCTATTGAACCGTTTGTGGTGTATTGTGATGCGTCTTTGATTGGTTTAGGTGGAGTGTTGATGCAAGAAGGTAAGGTTGTGGCTTATGCTTCGAGGCAATTAAGGATTCATGAGAAGAATTACCCTACTCATGATTTGGAATTAGCAGCAGTGGTTTTTGTGTTGAAAATTTAGAGGCACTATCTCTACGGTGCAAGATTCGAAGTCTTTAGTGATCATAAAAGTTTGAAATACTTGTTTGATCAGAAAGAGTTGAATATGAGTTAACGGAGATGGTTGGAATTTTTGAAGGACTACGATTTTAGCTTGAATTACCATCCTGGTAAAGCTAATGTGGTAGCCGATGCGTTAAGCCGAAAATCTTTGCATATGTCTGTTTTGATGGTTAAAGAGTGGGAACTTTTAGAAGCATTTAGAGATTTGAGTTTGGTGTGTGAATTGACATCTGACAGCGTGAGGCTTGGAATGTTAAAGGTCACTAATGATTTTCTGTTAACCGCTAGCGAGAAGCAGAAGTTGGATGTGAAATTTGTTGATTTGTTGATGGTTGGAGATCAAAGTGTGAATGGTGACTTTAAAGTGGATGATAAGGGTGTTTTGAGATTTTGTGGTAGGATTTGTATTCCTGATGATTCGGACTTGAAAAGGATGATTTTAGAGGAAGTACACCGGAGTAATTTGAGTATACATCCGGGAGCTAATAAGATGTATCAAGATTTGAAGAAGATCTTTTGGTGGTCCGGATTGAAGAGGGATGTGGCTTAGTTTGTTTATGCGTGTTTGACGTGTCAGAAGTCAAAGGTAGAACATCAGAAGCCTAGTGGATTATTTCAACCGTTGGATATTTCCGAGTGGAAATGGGACATCATTTCTATGGATTTTGTGACAGGGTTTCCGAATACACAGAGGGGACATAGTGCCATTTGGGTGATTGTGGATAGGCTGACTAAATCGGCGCATTTCATTCTGATTGACATCAGTTTTTCTTTGGAGAGGTTGGCTGAGATTTATATCCGGGTGATTGTGAAGCTACATGGTGTTCTGTTGTGTATTATTTCGAATCGAGATCCGAGGTTTACTTCCAGATTTTGGGAAAGTTTGCAAAAGGCGTTAGGTTCCAAGTTGAGATTGAGTTCTGCTTATCATCCGCAGACGGATGGTCAGACCGAAAGAACTATTCAGTCGTTGGAAGATTTGCTGAGAGCTTGTGTTCTTGAGCAAGGTGGTGCTTGGGATAGTTATCATGCGTTGGTGGAATTCACGTATAACAACAATTTCCATTCAAGTATTAGAATGGCACCTTTTGAAGCGTTGTATGGAAGAAGATGTCGAACACCGTTGTGTTGGCATGAATCTGGTGAGAGTTTGATGGTTGGACCGGAGTTAGTGCAACAGACTACGGAAAAGGTGAAACTTATTCGTGAGAAAATGAAGGCTTCTCAGAGTAGGCAGAAGAGTTATCATGATCGAAGGAGGAAAGATCTTGAGTTTCAAGAAGGCGATCATGTATTTTTTAGAGTTACACCGGTAACGGGTGTTGGTCGTCCATTGAAGTCGAAGAAGCTTACTTCTCGATTTATTGGTCCTTACCAGATATCCGCGAGAGTGGGTGTTGTGGCTTATCGGGTGGCGTTGCCGCCGAGTCTTTCGAATTTGCATGATGTGTTTCATGTTTCACAGCTTCGGAAGTATGTTCCGGATCCGTCGCATGTAATTCCGATGGATGAAGTTGAGGTAAGGGAGAACCTTACGGTTGAGGCATTACCAGTGAGAATTTTGGATCGCAAGTTGAAGCAGTTAAGGGGCAAGGTTATTGCGCTGGTGAAAGTAGCGTGGGGAGGCGCTGCTGAAGGCAATTTGACTTGGGAGTTGGAGAGTCGGATGCGGGAGTCGTATCCGGAGTTGTTCGTCCCAGGTAATATTTTCGAAGACGAAAATCTCTAAGTGGGGGAGAGTTGTAACGCCCCAGTTTTTGTTAAATTTATTTAATCGAGTCGATTTAATTAATTTTGGTCTTTATATTATTTTATTATGTGTTATTATGTTTTATCGCGTTTTGAGAGCGTTTGCGAGATATTTGAGTGTAGGGGTATTTTGGTATTTTGATGGGTAGATATTATGTTTTTCATTTAAAATAGAATTTAGAAGTTAGAAAGAGAGAAAAATAGAGAGAAAGAAAAAGAGAAGAAGGAAAAGAGAAAGAAAAGAAGAAAAGAGGGAGAAAACTTGGAGAGAAAGAATTTGAATCAACCGACTTTTGGAAAGCGCGATTAATCGGGTAAGGGTGCAAAACTCGGTTATGCTATGGTTGTGTATGATCATGTATGTGTTTGTTGGTTTTTAACTAGCTTTTCGATTCTAGGTCGATTGAGAGAAAGCTAGAGAAATCGAGGTTTAAGCGGTTGAAAATCGGTATAAATACGGTAGAACACTTGTGGTTATGATTGTAATATGTTCTGGTTATTATGATATGGTTTGGTTGGGTTTTGATGAGAAAATGGTGAGTTAGGATGAGTAACAGCGCTGCTGCGAATCCCATAATTCGCAGGCTCGCAGTGCGAACAATCAGCGAAGAGGAAAGCGAAGGCTCGTCAGGGCTTCGCAGTGCGAATGGGTGGGCGAATGTTCGCCAGCAGTTCGTAAAGCGAACTTTATGCTGTTTTTTCTCTGCCACGGTTCGCTGGAGCTTCGCACGGCGAATGAGGAAAGCGAACGCTCGCTGGGAGATTCGCATAGCGAACATGACAGATTGTTCCATTTTGTTTTCTTCATAACTTTTGATCCGTAAGTCGGATTGAGGCGCGGTTGGGTGTGTTAGAAAGCTAATGAGATATTCTTTCTTATAGGAGTGGTTTTGGAGATTGTTGGCCGATTTAATTATGTCAGGAGTTTGGAGTGTGTCGTTTTGTCGACTTTTACCGTTTTAATGGAGTGTATTTAATGTGTTATCATGCAATATGCTTTTGATATATATCGTATGACTTGTGTGATGTTATATGATGTGAATGCGTGTGATGAAATGTTGTGATGATGGTTTTTGGCCTAAGGGCAAGAAAATGCATTGTGTTGTATTTGATTATATATGCATGATTATGGATGTGTATATGTGTGCATTTGAATGTCATGAGTCATTGTATGCCAAGCATCATGATATGCATTCTTGTGATGTCGTGTGCCCTAGTGGGTATGAGCGACGAAATGATTCTCGAGGGGATCCGCTATAACATCGTGTGCCTTATACAAAGAGGTGTGAGCGATGATTATGGACGATCGTGTGCCTTATACAAAGAGGTGTGAGCGATCGGGTCGTGTGCCTTATACAAAGAGGTGTGAGCGATCCATAAACGCCGTGTGCCTTATACAAAGAGGTGTGAGCGACGGGGAACATCGTTTGCCCGACGGGGAGTTACACTAAGTAACAAGCGATGATTCCAATAGTTCTTGAGTGAACTAATAATTAGAATGATGGATGGAACGGTACCGCATTACATTTGCATAGAGTCGTTGTGTCGGTCTCTTTGCATTTGCATAAATCGTGAATGGATTGATTTTGTGTGGGATTGTGAATGGAATTGATGAGTTGAGATATATATATATATATATATATATATATATATATATATATATATGTTGGTGATAAATGTATTGTACATGATTGATATGCCTTGTGATGGATGTATGAGATATGGATTGTGTTGTCTTGCATTTGAATTATGGTGTAAGTTGTGGTGAGAATGTTTTATATGCGTACTTTTGTGTTATTATATGATTGTATGCAATTATACTATGATTGTGTTTCACACACTTCTGCTGTTTTGAATGCTCTATGAGGCATTGCAGATTAGATGCTTGAGGTCTTTTTGTGAAGCTTAGGTCTTCATTCTCGTGTCGGTCGGCTCTGATATGTAGCACCGGGTAGTCGGGGAGATCGTGTGTGATTATGTGTATATGTATATGTTCTTTTTGGATTGTATATGTATGGCTCTGTATATGACAGATAAACTTTTATGTTATATATATATGAGATTCAATTGCAGATTTTCCGCTTTTATTCTGTATTTGAATTGTGGGTATTAGGAACTGAGTTCCTCTGTTATGTGCTACCTGATTGTTGCATATCTATATGAGCAATTGGTGGTATTTTGTTCCAATTGATGTGACGCCTCCGTCTATGCCATGAATGTTTTAATTATACTCTGATTTATTTGTTATCGCTTTATTTGCTCGGGTTATAGATTGGGGGTGTTACAGGAACAATCCATACAAGTGAAGAGATAATAACCTTCATCGTTAGAGTGTCTATTTGTTCTCAGTTTCAATATACTGACCTTAATTAACATTATCTTTCCCTTTGTCGTTTGTGTAAACATGGATTCACAACTCACCAATCGATATCGATAGACTCTGGTCACACAAGATACACTAAAGTTAACATAAAATGATTTTAAAAACTAAAGAATGGTTTGTTTGGAAAAAACTCACCGCTCAAGACAAAACTAATCATCCGCACGTTTCTCCAAAACCTAAAGCAAAAAACATGCATATCAATACACAAGACATAAGATTCTTTGTTGGATATGTTTTTAGAGGTACAATTGGCTGTTGGAATCACTTTTTCTTACAACGCTAGATACAAGGGTTTAATGAATTTGAGAATAAGAACGATAAAGGAAACGAAACAAATCTAAAGGATTTGAGAGAAAGTAGAACAAGTGAAAGGGGAAGAAAAAGTGAAAAGGGATTTAAGCATTAAGGGTTAGAGGAACTTGACGAAAAAAGGAATTTAAGAGAAAATAAAAATAAATTGGAGATGTGGGACTGCAAAATATGAAAGCGGTATACTGAATCTCTTAATTTGTTGTATAAAGGCTGAGGCAGTTATCCCAAACTGTTGCAGCTACCGTCGTAGAACGTGAGTAAGGACAGTTTCTAACAAACTGTCGAGACTTTAGTGTCGTAGATTGGTAATTTTCTTGTAGTGATTGATTAATTTAAACTTAAAAAATAAAATAAAATTTTGAGTGAATGAGTTATGTATTTGTTAATTTTGCTAATATTTCACTTGAGATCAATATATTATTTTTGTTTTATGTATTGTTTTATTATCTAATAATAACGTTTAGAAGTCATTTATAACAAGTCATTGTCTATATTTTGCATGTAGTTGAGATCATGTATCAGTACTAAGACAATGACATGCAAATTAATAGTAACAAATTGTAAATATTTCTTCTATGCTAAAATTAAATATTCACATCCAATCATATGATACCAAATCATTTCAAGACAAAGTAGTTTATTTGTCCTCAAATGCCAAACGCATGCCTCAATTTTTAATGGTGCAAGTGTGTTAACTTTGGACCACATATTTAGTGTATTACATAATATCATGCATGTAACAAATTTCTTGCAGTTTTTCCCGTCGTTTCTGTTTCTCAACTAAAACATTTGCATGTAATGTAAATTTGCGGAAATTTGTATGATTCAAAATCCACATGTAAATTCGCAAGATTTTAAATCTGCAAGTAAATATGCAGCTAATACATTTTGAAATTTAAAATTAAAATTAACTAAATTTAATTGATACATTTAGATCCTTTACATAATTTAATGTGAATACTCTTGAATTTACAAGAATGTGGCTCGCTTCCACTAAGTATATGCATTACTTCTACTAAAAAAGATACACACATAAATAACCAATAGTGGCATTCCCCAACTATCCAATCAGGTGCCAAAAAAAATCAACAGTGAAATTATGGATTCAAATGATAGTGTGATAAAGTTTCTACTAATGATTGAGGATGGCTAGAAGACAATCTGATTTGGGCGAGAGAAACCAAAAAGTAGAATTATCAAAATTGCAATCAAGTCTTCTTTAAAATAATGAATTGTATTGGTAACTATCCCATGTGATTATTATTCATTACGGGACCATGAAAGCCAATGCGCCCAGTGTACCCTATGTATGTCACGTCTTGTCGTTAATCATTTTTTGATTACTTATAAAGTGTCACTTGGATCATATTTTAAGGAATTTTATTCTAAAATAATCATTTTTTAAAAAATAAATACCAAAATAACCATCTTTTTAAATAATTTACCAAATTAATCATGTTTCAAATAAAAATATTTGGACAACAAGGAGTAGGCAGGAGGCATGACGCATGCATTCATTATATATACATAGACGCCTTGTATGATGATGCATGTTTATAGTGACAGTCAAAAGACATAGATAAAAGTCTATTTATCGTAGGTATAGAACGAAATACTTATACCTACGACTTTTTACCGTAGGTACAACAAATTAAATGTCAAAATATAGGCTTTTAAATACCTACAATTAAATGTTGTAGGTATAAGTATTTAGGACTATACCTACAGTAAATAGATTTTTACCTACGTCTTTTGATTGTTACTATAAGTATGCGCCAAGGCGCCTATGTAATAAATTTTAAAACATGATTATTTTTTAAAAATCCACATTTTGATCACGGATATTGGATTAAGAGTAAAAAGCTGGATATAGAATCAACGGTATAATTGAGAGGAAAAAGACATTTCTATAAATTTAAATTATTACGGTTTTTAAAATAAAGAGATGTTGCTTTTGGTTATTATTATTATTATTATCTAGAAATGTTGGTTCAGAATAATTGAGGAGTATAGTTTAGTTAAACTACACTATGGTATTACATATTATTTGGAATATTACAATCCTAACAAATTCACAAGACATAAATAAAAGGAAAATTGTGGAGGTAAACAATTTTGATCGAATTACGTTAATAAAAATCAATCGTATTCATTGTCTTTTACTTTTATTCATCTTTAATTTATTATATCGATTAATGTTTTAACAATTGATATCAAATAGCAACTACCTTCATGCAAAATTCAAATTAAAAAGGTTCGACGAGATAAATAACTTTAAATTATAGCAAATAATAGTTAAGATCTTCTGACCAAACAGCATGGAAGATATGGATTAAATAAAGGTGAAAGAGAAAGTAATAAAATAGATATAAATTAAATATCAATTAAAATTAATATAATTTAATAAAAAAAAAAATGACAACAAGCTTACATGTAGGAAAAATAGAAATGAAATCAATAGTGTAGTTTGGCTCTTAAAATTTAGAGGGGTACATGATATTGTTTGTATTATATTCACTCAAGGTTTTTTGAGACAATAACTTATTAGCCTACCATTGAAATTATGTGGAAGAAATAGAAATGCAATTTTGAGGCAATAACTTATTGGCCTACCATTGGAATTATGTGGAAGAAATAGAAATGCAATTTATCTTTAACAGCTTTGTAGACAGGTACTAGTACTACTCTTCACAAAAAGGACATACCGTGACCGCGTGCTATACATGCCGAACTACTCTTCTCTGCTTTTACCACGTTCCATTAATGCCGCATCACCTGTTATTATCTCAAAAAATCTTAAGTGAATATAATAAAAAAATAAAATAAAAAAAAAACAAATCAATTGTATGCTAGCAAGATTATAAATTAATCGTTATATATTTCTAAAACTAACAAGACGAACTATTCTAATTTTATGTCAATGTCCCATTGTTGGATTATTCGACAGATCAATACGAAAAAACATTTTTTATTTTGAGATTTATTTTAAGACTAATATATTTTTGTGAGAGATATATCATATTCACTCAAAATTTTAAGAAGTTAATTGTGTATTTTTTTTCATTTATAAATGCTAAAATCTTTACTTTTTTAATTAATGTGGGACTTTTCCACACTACTCACACTTATTTTTTCAATAGTTTTTGACGAGATAAAGCAATCGCAACAGCCTCTAATTGGTTACGTAAAAGTTGTAATGGGTTAAAGTTTTGAAAATTTAGATTATGCAGAATCGGCAAGTGCAGAAACGTCCGTCGTCAAAGCCTGAAATGAAAATTTATTTTTAAGGTTGGCCAAGAGGGGTGATAGACAGAGACAAAACATTTATTTATGTTGCAGTGAACCATAACATCAAAGAAACATTTATTTAGCACATATGTAATACATCAAAGTAAAACAGAAAGCACACATGTAATAATACATCATAGTAAACACAACACACCTAAACGTAATACATCATAGCAAATAAATCAAAGAAAAACAAATAGCACAATTGTAATAATACATCGTAGCAAACACAATACACCTAAACATGTAAGAAAAAAAGAGTTCTTCTACTTGGAAATCCAAACAACATGATCGTGAGGTAAGAGATGGTAAACCGGAACAGTTCCAGGTTTAACTTTGAGGACTTGAAATGCCAAATGCTTCGGGGTCCATTCTGATGTATTAGTGTAACACACAGCAATAACTTTAACTCTGCTTCCATCATCACCCTCCAAAGGAACTGAGTAACCCTTAGTTGTATTTGTTTCGTGGCAATAAAACACTGTATAAGGGTAACTCACTTTGTGGCACACAGCAACTTTGTTCTTGTCCCCCAACTTCTTCACTCCTTCTGCTATTGTATAATGTTGAAACACACTTTCTTTGTTAATTTCTGTTGAAAGAGCCTCAACATTTTTCCCAAGTTTAGAAGTAATGAAATCAATCATGGACTCCAATGATGTTACACAATGTTTTTCCTCTCCTTTGATGCCTTCCTCTTCACACTCACTAATTGTGTTCTTCACAATACGAGCACCCTTTGACCCTTTCTCGATGTTCAGTTTATTGAGAATGTATTCCATCTTGTTCGATGAAAAAGGTATCGAATTAGAAATTTCTCTAGGCAAAAAATTTTCTTCATTATTATAAGTGGTCTTGACGAATTTCACGAATAATTTTTTTCTATGGTGTAAGTCCTTTTCAAAGAAGAATATTGTTGCATTTGGTTTAGCATGCAATTGAGTCTCACTTCTAGCATAACTACGGTAAAATAGAGGATTAGGCGATTCTTCATAATTTACATCAGTCTCCCTTGCACCATAATTACGGTAAATAAAAAAATTAGGTGATTCTTCAGAATTTACATCAGTCTCCCTTGCAGCATAACGGTGGTAAAACAGGGGATTAGGTGATTCTTTGGATTTTACATCAGTCTCTCTTGCAGCATAACGGTGGTAAAACAGAGGATTAGGTGATTCTTCAGATTTTACATCAGTCTCCTTTGCAGCATAACGGTGGTAAAATAGGGGATTAGGTGATTCATCGGATTTTACATCAGTCTCCTTTGCAGCATAACGGTGGTAAAACAGGGGATTAGGTGATTCTTCGGGTTTTACATTAGTCTCCTTTGCAGCATAACGGTGGTAAAATAGGGGATTAGGTGATTCTTCGGATTTTACATCAGTCTCCTTTGCAGCATAACGGTGGTAAAATAGGGGATTAGGTGATTCTTTGGATTTTACACCAGTCTCCTTTGCAGCATAACGGTGGTAAAACAGGGGATTAGGTGATTCTTCGGGTTTTACACAAGTCTTCCTTGCAGCATAACGGTGGTAAAATAGGGGATTAGGTGATTCTTCGGATTTTACATCAGTCTCCTTTGCAGCATAACTACGGTAAAACAGGGGATTAGGTGATTCTTCGGATTTTACACCAGTCTCCTTTGCATCAGTCTCCTTTGCAGCATAACTACGGTAAAACAGAGGATTAGGTGATTCTTCGGAATTTACATCAGCTGCACCTCCATCATTGTAGCCTTTTCTGACTCCAACATCTACACCTATTTAAAGTAAGAGATAAATTCTAAAAGTGAATAATTTTAAACAAGTGGAAGTAAACTTACATCTATACATTAATGTTTAGAAAGGGTTTAAAGATATTAATATATAAGCATAAATCTTATAATATGAGACTGACCAGGAAGCAAGAGATTAGTGGTGGCTTTTGGGATTGGAGAGTTGTTAAGCAGATTAGTGATGGCTTTCGACATTGGAGTGTTGGGAATAATGGACTTCCAATAAAGTTGAGGTGGTAATGTTTCAGCATTAGTTGCCAGTATCACAAGCTGCATTTGAGAATATATTAACATTACTAATCATATTTTTACAACTACAAATAAAGACATAGAATATAACAACGCCTATTTAAAGAAATGAAAGTGGTTGAGTTTATGGAGTTGTAAGCAACCCACCATGAAAAAAGTAATAATATGAAAGAAATGAAACTTCATATTGGACCAATGAAGCTAAAATTCTACTCCCTCCGTCCCACAATGAGTGACCCAGTTGACTTTTCACATAGATAAAGAAAAAAGGAATAAATGAAGAAGAGAGAATGATATTTTTACTAAAGTACCCTTATAATGTATTGGGAATGATGAAAGTAATATTAATTAGAGGGTAAAATAGGAAAAGTTGTATTGGAAATTGAAATGGGTCATACATTTTGGGACACCATTTTATTCCAAATGGATCACTCATTATGGGACGGAGGGAGTAAATAAGAAATGATGAAGAGAATAAGTTGAGATGGAATGAAAAACAAAGACCCTTGCAGCCTTTATATAACTTAGTGAGAATGAATGATATTAGTTTTTAGTGTGAAGTGGATTGGAAATGAATGGATGAAAGCAATCTTATCCAATATTATTTTTTGAGCAGATGGAAATCCATCCATAAAATTTGTTTTAATCTTTTTTTACAATAATTTATTTGATTTTATAAAAAAAAAGATCTGTCGAAAAATTCCTTAAAATATTTGAACCTGTCACACTTGTTGATGTGCTGCACCTAGCTTATTTATTTTCTCATTCCTAATGTTACTATTATTTTTTGTCCAACGTAAAGAGAAAGCCAAGGAACTGTCTCAAGAAGATATACTTATCTTTATTTACTTTATCGTTTTATATTTATAGTTTCTGGATTGTTGTTATTTCTTGTTGGAAAACTTTGTGTGAATTTGAAAAGGTCAACCGATTAATTAATGGAAGTCAATTCTATTGATTACTTAGAAATTAAATAATTAATATTAATTAATTATTAATTAAATAAGTATAATGAGTCACTCATCAAAACCTAGTCTTAACCTAGTTTTGATTGAATAACTCCCTCCCACCTTTTTCTCTCAACTCTCCCACTATTTTCTCCACTCTCCCACTATTTTCTCTCCATCATATCAGATTCATGACTATAAATTGTATTGTGCGTATCAGTTGAGAAAATACTCCAGATTCTGAATTTTCCGGAATCTCTCTTCCCTCTCTCATTCACTTCATCTATAATTTTTCTTTTTCTGATTAACGAGTGGTTTATCGCACCATCATCGACTGGATTAATTCCAGATACTGCGACTGGTTTTTTAATAACCATCTGAAGGTGTATCTCTAGAGCGATTTATCACAGTGCAATTGATAATCGTATTTCTGAACAGGCTGTTTTATCCTGGAGACGTCGTCGAAACTCGACTGCTTTGCATACTTATTGGCAGTTCGGCGAAACGTCTTAAAGAAAGCGACCTAGTACGCGACTCGTCCCGATAATTTTCTTTGTGGCAAGTTTATTTTTCAAAATCGGAAACAACAATTTTAATACGTTTTCATAACTGCCATGACTACTGAGGAAATTATCGGTACTACTGTGGCCGCTTCTGTCTCTGACAAACCATTCAAGTTTGAGGGATCCAATTTCAAACGTTGGCAAGCTAAGATGAAATTTTTCTTAACTCTGAAGAAGGTTGCCCACGTCCTGATTGAGGATATCCCGGTTGTTCCTTCTGGATCAACTGAACTACCTAATGGTAAGTCACCTGCAGAATCAGACGGGACTTCCAAAACGTCTGAATCAGACTCTGCAAAAGCTAAGGCTGCAGCAGATGACTTACAGCTCAGGAAAGAAATCGCCATATGGCAAGAGAATGACTATCTGTGCAAAAATCACATCCTGAACAGTCTTGCTGATGATCTGTACGACTACTATAGTAGTTACAAGACTGCTAAACAGGTATGGGAGGCTCTGCAAAGAAATATGATACTGAAGAAGCAGGTGCGAAAAAATATGTTGTCAGCCGCTACTTGAACTACATGATGGTGGATGAAAAGTCTGTGGAAGCTCAAAGCCACGAAATTCAGAAAATTGCTCATGAAATTATTACAGAAGGTATACCCCTCAATGAACAATTTCAGATTGCTGTTATCATTGACAAACTGCCCCCTGGTTGGAAAGATTTCAAAAATGTACTTCGCCACAAAACAAAAGAATTTTCAATCGAAAGTCTGATTACTCGCCTCCGAATTGAAGAGGAAGCTCGGAGACAAGATCAGAAAGATGAAGTCTTAGTTGTTTCTAACAACAAAAAGAGATTCGGTGCGATTCTGAAGCCTACGGGCAAACCATTAAAGAATCAGAACCGCAATGCTGTGAACCGAATTAAGAATGGGAATCCCTCTAAGGCCCCATCTCCTCCATTTGCTAGGCAACATCCACCACCTCAAAGAAATGATGCTCCGGTTTTCTCTTGCTACAATTGTGGGAAACCGGGTCATATGGCAAAAAAATGTAAGAGCAGGCCTAAACCTGTTGCTGGCTCAAGTGCTCAGGTGAACCTGACCGATGAACAATTCATTGTTATGATCACTAAAGTCAACATGGTTGGTGGAAGTGATGGTTGGTGGATAGACACTGGCGCCACTTGTCATGTCTGTTACGATCGTGCTATGTTCAAGACATACATGAATGCCGAAGATAAGAAAGTGATGTTGGGAGATGCTCACACCACCAATGTTGTTGGAATTGGAGATGTTGAGCTGAAATTCACCTCAGGAAAGACTTTGATCTTGAAGGATGTCATGCACGTTCCTGAAATTAGGAAGAATCTTGTTTCTGGTTTTCTTTTAAATAAGGCTGGGTTTAGTCAAACTATAGGGGCAGATTTGTACACCATCACTAAGAATGGTATTTTTGTCGGGAAAGGGTACGCCACTGATGGCATGTTTAAGTTGAATGTTGATTTGAATAAAATTTCTCCTTCTGTTTACTCTTTATGTGATTTTAATATTTGGCATGCTAGACTTTGTCACGTTAATAAACGAATTATTTCTAATGCAAGCAACTTAGGCCTAATCCCTAAATTAAATGCCAATGACTCTAATAAATGTGAATTTTGTAGTCAAGCTAAAATAACAAAGACTTCGCATAAATCTGTTATAAAAGAATCTGATCCCCTAGATCTTATACATTCTGATATATGTGAATTAGATGGAAGTTTAACTAGAAATAGTAAACGTTATTTTATCACTTTTATTGACGATTGCTCTGATTATACTTATGTATACCTAATAACGAATAAAAGTGAAGCACTTGACATGTTTAAGATGTTTGTAACTGAAATTGAGAATCAATTTAGCAAGAAGATTAAGAGACTTCGTAGTGATAGGGGAACTGAATATGACTCTGGGTTATTTAATGATTTTTATATTGAACATGGCATTGTACATGAAACGAATGCTCCATATTCTCCTGAAATGAATGGCAAAGCAGAAAGAAAGAATATAACTCTTACTGAACTTGTTGTTGCAATTATGTTGAATTCTGGTGCTGCACCTCACTGGTGGGGGGAAATTTTATTGACTGTCTGCTATGTCCTAAATAGAGTTCCCAAGTCAAAAAGTAAGATCTCACCTTATGAGATATTAAAGAAAAGACAACCAAACTTGTCTTATTTGAGAACTTGGGGCTGTCTGGCTTATGTCAGGATTCCGGATCCGAAACGAGTTAAACTCGCTAGTAGAGCCTATGAATGCGTATTCATTGGGTATGCAGCAAACAGTAAAGCATATAGGTTTTATGACCTAAATGGAAAAGTGATCATAGAGTCAAACGATGTTGAATTCTATGAAGACAAATTTCCTTTCAAATCGAGAAATAGTGGGGGCACCCAATCGGGTCACATTCCTGTGATAAAAAGTACTGAAAGCAACGACAATGTAGAAACAGAACTTCGAAGAAGTAAAAGAGCAAGAGTTGCTAAAGACTATGGGCCCGATTATGCGGATTATAATGTAGAAGAAGATCCAATAAATCTTCAAGAAGCACTGTCATCTCTGGATGCAGATTTATGGCAAGAAGCTATTAATGATGAGATAGATTCTCTAGAGTCTAACTAGACCTGGCACTTAGTAGACTTACCTCCTGGTTGCAAACCAATTGGTTGTAAATGGGTTTTGAAAAGGAAACTAAAACCTGATGGAACTATTGATAAATACAAGGCTCTCCTTTTAGCCAAGGGTTTTAGACAAAGAGAAAATATAGATTTCTTTGACACATTTTCTCCAGTCACTAGAATTACATCCATTAGGGTACTCATTTCAATAGCTGCTATTTATAACTTGATAGTACACCAAATGGATGTTAAAACAACTTTTTTAAACGGTGACTTAGAAGAAGAAATCTATATGGAACAACCAGAAGGGTTTGTGATCCATGGACAAGAAAACAAGGTCTGTAAGTTAGATAAGTCTCTGTATGGACTAAAACAAGCTCCTAAACAATGGCATGAAAAGTTTGATAACTTAATGATATCAAATGGGTACAAAGTGAATGAAAGTGGCAAATACGTTTATTATAAATCTGAGAATCGCATTTGCACTATCATATGTCTATATGTAGACGATCTACTCATATTTGGATCAAACCTTCAGGCCATTAATGATATGAAATCATTGTTGAGCAATAACTTTGATATGAAAGACCTCGGAGAAGCAAGCGTGATCCTGGGTATCAAGATCACGAGATCCGAACAAGGAATTTCTTTGGATCAATCTCACTATGTGGAGAAGATCTTAAAGAAATATAAATACTTTGATTGTAAACCTGCGTGCACACCGTATGATCCAAGTGTGAATCTGTTTAAGAACACTGGAGAAAGTATCAGACAAACAGAATATGCGAGCATCATTGGCTGTCTTAGGTATGCCACTGATTGTACCAGACCCGACATTGCATATGTTGTAGGATTACTATGCAGATTTACGAGTAGGTCAGGTAACGAGCATTGGCAAGCTATTGAGCGAGTCATGAGGTACCTTAAAAGGATTATGGACCTCGGCCTACACTATCAGAAATTTCCTACTGTACTAGAAGGGTATAGTGATGCAGATTGGAACACCTTATCGGATGATTCCAAAGCTACTAGCGGCTATATATTTAGTATAGTTGGAGGAGATGTATCTTGGAAATCAAAGAAACAGACCATCCTGGCACAGTCCACAATGGAGTCTGAGATGATAGCACTAGCTACAGCTAGTGAAGAAGCAAGTTGGTTAAGATGCTTGCTAGCTGAGAGTCCCTTATGGGAAAAACCTATGCCAGCTGTGTTGATCCACTAAGATAGTACCGCGGCTATTGCAAAAATTGAGAACCGTTATTATAATGGTAAAAGACGTCAAATTAGAAGAAAGCACATCACTGTTAGAGACTGTATCTCTAAAGGAGCTGTAAGAGTGGATCATGTACGCATTGATGAAAACTTAGCAGATCCTTTGATGAAAGGATTAGCTAGAGAGAAAGTCCATAATACATCCAAGAAGATGGGACTAATGCCTATAAAGAAATGAGTTACTCATGATGGTAACCCGACCTAAATGACTGGAGATCCCAAGAAATAGGTTCAATGGGTAATAACAAGTTGCGAGTAATATGAGATGACCATGCAAGTGAAGCATGAATCCTGAAGTAATAAGAGGATGAGATAATAGAAACTCTTAATGATATCTATACTCTGTATGAGGGAGTACCTAGGCTACAAGAGTACTCTTGATAGACTCACCTACGTGATTGTGGAATTGAGGCCGGTTCCTGTGGAATTTCGAGGCAGAATTCCTAGAGCCTTCACTAAACCGGGATACACGTGCAGGGCCATTAAAGCATGGGCTATTAGAATACACCTTACGAAAAGGTTGTGTGCGGGTCTGATGTCTGAGATAGAGTTCAAGACGATAGTGTCACTCTTGTTGAATCAGAATCCTACTTGCTACGCTAAGGTTCAAGTCGTAGACACCTTTGCTTATGCACAATCTTAGATATATTTGACGTTACTTCTAAAATTATCTTTTAAATTCAAGTGGGGGATTGTTGGAAAACTTTGTGTGAATTTGAAAAGGTCAACCGATTAATTAATGGAAGTCAATTCTATTGATTACTTAGAAATTAAATAGTTAATATTAATTAATTAATGGAAGTCAATTCTATTTATTTACTTTATCGTTTTATATTTATAGTTTCTGGATTGTTATTATTTCTTGTTCCCGTTTAAGATATAAAAGATATTCATTTTTTTCACGCATGAAATAATTGACCTCCCAATTAGTTAAGTGATAGAGAGGTTTTTTTCTTCTTGTAGCAGACTGTTATAGGTTGTGTTGTTGTTTGGTAGTTGGTGTAGACATTGTAGCATGATTGATTAGCTTCTCCTTTTTGCTTTTGTCTTAGGTTGTTGGAGTGCTGGCCTTTAATTTGGTTGAACCCTTTTTGTTGGAGATTATTTTGGATTGTTAAGTATAATTCATAATGTTGAGAATATTATGAGTTGTTGATTATATTATTAAGATAATTATGAATAGAGATAAATGTTTGTTGAGGATAATTGAGGATTATAGTTTAGTTGAATTGAACTATAGTATTAAATTTTGGATTTGGAACACTAAAATTCTAAATAATTCATATAACATAAATAAATAGAAAGTTGCAGAGATAGACACTATTGACTGAACTACGCTAACAAAGATCAGTCGTGTTAATTGTCTTTTACTTTTATTTATTTTTAATCAACTATATTGATTGTTGTTTTAACTATTGATATTAGACGGCGATTAACCTTGATGTGAAATTCAAAGTAACAAGGTTTGACGAGACAAATAATTTCAGATAATTACAAATGATAGTTGAGGATTTGTTGGCTTAGCAAAATTTATAGAAGGCGTTGCGTGAGAAAGCAGGCCAAATGAAAGATACTGATTAGTCAAAGATGAATAAAAATGTAATTGAGGAGAGGTATAAGTTTAATATCAATAAAAACTAATATAATTTAATAAAAAAAGGAGAACACAATGATAACATGTAAAAAAAATTGGAAATAAAATTAAGAGTGTAGATTGTGTCTTAAGAGAAATGCTTGCATGGAACCGTACATAAATTTATATTTTAGAAATATAAACTAAGAAAAGAGAAAAATTTTAATTTATTTAAAATTTAATTTCTTTTTATATAGAAATATGGAGGTGGTTGTGATAATGAGGAGATAGAAAATTTTATTTTTATTTTTGATTTATAAAAAAGTTGTAATGATTGATTGTAAAACTATGAGTTATTTTTGTGTCTATTTAAGAATTTTCCGACTCTTAAAATATGGAGGGGTATATGCTCTTGTTTTCTATTCTAATCACTCATGATTTTTTAAGACAATAATTTATGTAGAGGAGATAATAATTTATTGGCCTAGGCCTACCATTGAAATTATGTAGAGGAGATATAAATGTTATTTATCTTGACAGCTTGACAGATAGCTATATTAGACAGGTGCTCTCTCTGCTTTTATAATAAGTGTTTGATTTGAGTTATGCGCAGTTTTTAAAAAAGTAATTAAATGTATTAATTTTAATGATAAAATTAATATTATTTACAAAAATATTTTATTAATTATAGTTACTAGAGTAGTTGAATAGAATAAAAGTTAATAAATAAGAATATAGTAATTAAATAATAATATTGAAGTGAAGTTCTTTTTACAGTGAATTATATTAATACTTCATCCAAACAAAAGAATTTAAAAATAAATGAATTTCAATTGAATCATTTGAATTGCTTAGAAATTTGAATTCCTTAAAAATTATCAATTGCCTCATCCAAACACACTCTTAATGTGTGTTTGGATGAAGGATTTTAATGAATGAAAGTAATTTTTTGAGAAAATTTAAAATGATTTGATCAAAATCCATTGTTTAGATAAATATATAGATAATTGTTAAAATGATGTAAATTTATGAAGTATTTTATTTAAGTTAAATTTAAGGAGTTTCAAATGACATAAAAAAGTAAAGAATTTGAAATTTCTCATTTACTATATATAATGCAAATGTTAAATGGTTTATTATTAATTTTTCAAATTTTGCAAGATGGTCTTCATAAAGAAAATTTCAAATTCACCCCTAAAATTTTCAGAAATTTGCAAATAAGTTTCGAATAATTTTAAGATTTTAAAAATTGGTCCCTTAAAATTTTTTAAAATTGCAAATTAGTCCATATTTTTTACATTTTAAATTTGACCCATAAGTTTTAAATTTTATGAAAATAATCCTAAAAGTTTAAGCCTGAATTGGAAAGTGCAGCCTGTAACAGGCTACGTAAAAGTTGTAATCGGTTTCAATTTTAAAAATTCAGATTCAGCAGAATTGGAAAGTGTGGAAACGTTCGTCGTCAAAGCCCGAATTGAAGAGAATGTGAGAAGATTAACAAGGCAAAGAGGTTTGCCTCAAAGAATCCAAGATTGTGAGTTGTTCCAAGACAACAAAGTCAATGACGATGATGATTTCGTCCACTTTGCTCTTCTTGACGAATCTGAACCTGTTAAAACGGAAGTGGCTTTAAGTGATCCAAAATGAATTTGTGCTATGAAGGTGGAGCTGGAATCTATTGAGAAGAACAATACTTGGGAGTTGGTTGATCTACCAGATGAGAAAAAACTAATTGGTGTGAGATGGGTGTTCAAATTGAAGACAAATTGCAAGGGTGAAATAATCAAGCATAAGGCTCGATTAGTTGTAGAGGGATTCTTGCTAGGAGAAGGCAGAGACTTTGAAGATGTATTCTCACTGGTTGCTAGGATTGAAATCATTATAATAGTTGTTGGAATTGTGAATAACAACAATTGGCCCATCTATCAAATGGACGTCAAATATGCGATTTTAAACGGGCTGCTTGAAAAAAGTATGTAGAACAACTCCCTAATTTTGTTGTGAGAAACCAAGAGCTAAAGTTCTACAAGTTGAAGAAAGCACTATACGGTTTGAAGCAAGCTCCAAGAGCCTAGAACAAGAGGATAGATAATTTACTAAGAGACGACTTCAAGAAATGTGTATCCAAGCATGGCGTGTATGTGAAGACGGATTCAAATGATTAAGTTATTATCCTTTTTCTATATGTAGACGGCTTGTTGATAACGGGCAGCAACGAAAACTTCATTTCTAAGTTCAAGAGTGAACTTATGAAAGAATTTGAGATGATCGACATTGGCCTCATGACATACTTCCTTGGCATTGAGTTCCAGAAGTCCAAAAGGGGACTGCTCATGCACCAAATAAGGTATGCGCTTGAGATATTGAAGAAGTTTAAAATGGAGCATTGTAATGCTGTCATTATTCCAAATTAATCGAGGCTACAGATATCGAAGAGTGAGAATGAGCAAGATGTTGATTCAACTCAGTATAGGAGGCTGATTGGATCCTTGCGTAACTTGTGCAATACGCGATCCGACTTGGCATTTAGTGTAGGTATTGTGAGTAGATTCATGGAGATATCGAAGGTGTCTCACTTGGAAGCAGTCAATAGGATTCTAAGATACATCAAATGATCGATTTGTTACAGAATTCTTTTCCCGCATTGGATACAGGAAAAAAATGCAATTTGCTCGATTTTACCGATTTCAATTGGTGCGGAGATAAATATATTCAAACATTTATGGCTGGATACATCTTTATGTTTAGTGGAACACCAGTCTCATGGTGTTCAAAGAAGGATTTGGTAATTGCACTATTGTCTTCTGAAGTCGAGTACATTATCGCTTCGTTATGTGAGTGCCAAGTTGTGTGGCTAATGAATCTATTGTAGGAGCTGGGCAACAATGAGGGTGATGTTGTTACATTCTTGGTTGATAACATTTCCGCAATTAATCTTGCTAAGAACCCAATTTCACATGGGAGCAACAAGCACACTGAGATGAGGTTTCACTACTTGAGGGAACTTGTTAGTGTAGGAAAGTTAAGATTGTGATATTGTAGAAGTGAAGATCAAGTGGCTGATTTGTTGACTATGAGAGTCACAAATAATGTGTTCAAAAGGTTGAAGATGAGCATGGGAATGGAAGGCTTGGAGCACTTGATTAGGGTTGTGCGTTAAGATTTTTTTAGTAATTCAAGTTTTGTAACCATTTAACACGGGGGTGTAACTGGTTACAGGTGTCAAAATAAGTCAAATAACCTGAAGAAAAGTGCTTCTAGAGTTGGTGTAACCGATTAAGCATTCGTAGTAACCAGTTACCATTGTTTGTTATTTTCAGTTATTTAGCAGTTGTAATCAGTTGCATGTTTTGTGTAACTGGTTACTGGTTTGAGAATTTTACTTTTATGTTATTTGGCTTATGTAACTTGTGTCCCAATAAATTTGTAATACTTGAATAAATTCCTTGGAGGCATCCTCACCAATGTTAACGGAAATGTTCTCACCCTCAATTAATTTCTTTCTCACAATTCCTTTCTTCCTCTCCACACTCTAATTTCTCCATTATTCACCAATCTTGTGGTTCCAAGTTCTAATAAAAATGACGTATTGGCTGATCACAACCCTCTTGTTTTCTTCATTAAACAACTTCTAACCACCAGGGGAGTGATACCCTTCAAGTAACATCATTTCTCCCTTATCATCCAACTTCTTTCTAAGCTACCCTAAAACATGTCGATACGCTACGGAACCAAAAACTCTCAAATGGTTTAGATTCGGTTTGAATCCCGACCATGCTTCCTCCAGTGTTACCATCTCAAGCTTCTTTGTTGGACACCTATTCAAGAAATAGGTAGTTATGGATATCATTTTCCCCATATCTCTTTCGACAAGTACTTCCCCTTTAACATGATTCTTATCATGTTCTTGATCAATTGATTCTTCTTTTTGGTAACACCATTTTGCTGTGGTGTATAAGTGTTAGCTGACAAATTTTAACCAAGGAAAGAAAAACAGGTTCGACGGGACATCCTACAGACTAAGGTCGAAGAAGTCTCGTCAGACCACCTGTCAGAAGAACATTTAAGCGGGCTCGACAGATGACCATCCCAGTCGAAGTCAAAGGCAAGCCAGAGTTTTTGGGTATGAAGCGAGTTTGCAACGGACGAGAACGTGGGAAGTTGCACAGGTAATGGGCATGCGTGAGTAGATACGTGGCAGGCTAGGGATGACTGGCAGCAAAGTAACCGTTACTTTTTAGGCCTATTTAAGTAGATTTCAATTTCAGTTTTAAAGGTCGCATTTTTTAACATTGAAAAGAATACACTCAAAGTACCAGCATATGAAAGAAACGAGTCAATTCTTCGCAAATATATGCATGCGTCCATTTTTACAATTAAGCAATTTATTTTTTCACACATGAAATAATTGACCTCTCAATTAATTAACTGATAGAGAGGTTTTTTTCTTCTTATAACAGAAAAGAAAATTGATTAGTTAAAAATTAATTTTTTAAGTGAATGAATTATATATTTGTTAATTTTGTTAATATTTTCACATGAGATTAATATATTATTTTTGTTTTATAAATGTATTAGGGTGTAATTCTGGATGTATTATAGTATTATCTAATAACAACATTTCTAGATCCATAAGATGATTGTGAACAACAATTCAACTTGATATTATTATGGTTTTTTAAATAAAAGAGGTATTATTATTATCTACAAATGTTGAGTACGATTTATATTATTGAGATTATTTTGGATTGTTATTTAAAATTCATAATGTTGAGAATATTATGAGTACTTGTTGATTATATTATTAACATAATTATGAATAGAAATAAAATGTTTGTTTAGGATAATTGATGATTATAGTTTAGTTGAATTGAACGATAGTATTAAATTTATGGTTTAGAACACTAAAATCCCAATTAATTTATAAGATATAAATAAGGGGAAAGTCGTAGAGGTTAATTTTAGATACTATTGACTAAACTGCGTTAACAAAGATCAGACGTGTTAATTGTCTTTTACTTTTGTTTATTTTTAATCTACTATATTAATTGTTGTTTTAACAGTTGATATTAGATGATAATTAACTTTAGTGCGAAATTCGAAGTAACAAGGTTTGACGAGACATAATTTCGGATAATTGCTAATGAGAGCTGAGGCTTTATTGGCTTAGCAAAATTTACAGAAGGCGCTGCATGAGAAAGCATACCAAATGGAAAATACCAATTGGTCAGAGATGAAGAAGAATGTATTCATGAAGAGGTATAAGTTTAGTATCAATGAAAACTAATATAATTTAATACAAAAAAGAGAAGGATAACATGCTGACACATAGGGAAAATTGGAAATAAAATCAAGAGTGTACATTGTCTCTTAAGAGAAATACTTGTAGAGAAACACACATAAATCTATAGTCTTTAAAATATAAAATAAGAAAAGAGAAAATTATATAAAAGTTAATTTCTTTTTAAATAGAAATATGGAGGTGATTGTGATAATGAAGGAGATAGAAAATGTTATTTTTTATTTTTTATTAATAAAATAATTATAATTGATTGTTAGTAAAATTAAATGTTATATTTGTGTTTATTTAAAAAAAATTCCGACTCTTAAAATGTTGATAGGTATATGCTCTTGTTTTGCATTCTATTCACTTATGATTTTTTGAGACAATAATTTATTGGCCTAGGCCTACCATTGAAATTATGTGGAAGAAATAAAAATATTATTTATCTTGACAGCTTGCTAGTCTCCGTCTTTTTTTTTTTTAATAATCTGAATATTATAAAAATTGCCAAGCCTATGGCCATGGACTAAATAAAATAACCAAAACCTGCATTAGCAGGAAAGTTGGTCCAACAGAGAAACCAGTAATGGAACTGGTATAAACAAAAGCATTGCCCTACTATCCTGTAACTAATATATACCACCTACACATGTAAGCCACCATCCCCAACCAATCCTCCAAAAACCAAAAGAGACAATTAGCATACATTAAAGTTCAAAAAATAATGCTATTTTCAGCTATAAAAATCAAGTGGCTTCTTAAACCATTCATAGAAGCTTCCAAACCTATACTTGGGAGTGCTTAAGGATCTCCAATTCCAAGATGCTTGAACAAACCCGAAAAACATATCCTTCGGTTCCGCAATGTAGTCGTTGAAAATCACTTGATTTCTATACCTCCAAATACTCCAACACGAGATAAGCCAAAAGAAGCAAAGAGTCTTATTCAACCTTGGTGAATTTGCCCAATGTAGAAAAGATTCACAGCAGTTGTTACCTCCAACATGGTACACTCCTAGCCAAGTCCCAATCTCCTTCCAAAGTGTTTTTGTTTTAGGACAATTAAGGAAGATATGAGCCGTATCCTCCGTGACTTAAAAACAAAAAACACAAGCCATTTGATGAACATCCGTTATTATTCCTCTTTTAACAAGATTGTCACGAGTCGGTAATCTATTTAGGAATAATCTCCAACTGAAAATCTTGAGCTTCAATGGAACACCAATTGTCCACAACTTATCTAATGCCTCCTTAATTGTATTGTCAAGTATAAGATCTTCTGTAAATTTGGACAAGATTGCATAACCTTGTTTCACACTATACTTGTTGTCAATACCTTCCGGCCAGATGATCAGGTCAACCGCCTCTAAGTTGATGTTCACCTCATTTAACAATTGCAGTAACTCGTCAACCGTTTCCTCGCCAACTTCCATCTCAATAACTTGCTTGCTGAATAACTCTCAGTGCCAACAGTTTTCTCGCAAAACACCACAGTCGATAACCAGAATTTCTTGGTTGGGAGAAGAGTTAAATAAAATAGGAAACATACCTTTTAAAGGGATTCCTCCTATCCATCGCGAGTACCAAAAACGGATATCCGTTCCTTTGCCGACCTTCCAAGATATCAACTTGTTTATACCTTGATCATTGGATGGTGTTGCCAAACGGTTTAAATCGAGCCACCATCTAGACCAGTATCTTTTTCCTGACTGATAAAAAATTGGAACAACATTGGATGTTCTCACCATATTTTACCTTTATAGTATCACTCCAAAGGGTGTCTGATTTCTCCATACCCATTTGGCCATTAATGCTCTGTTAAAAATGGAGACATCTTTAATTCCCAAACCACCTAAATTCCTATCTTTACATACCTGTGACCATTTCACCCATGAGATGCACTCTTTTTCGCTTTCTCCACCCCAAAGAAATCTCCTCTGGATTGATTTTATCTCCTTCAGAATTTTGGCAGGAGCTAAGTAAAAAGAAAGGTAGTGAATTGGCATACTGGTTATGACCGTATTGATTAACGTTACCCGACCACCTATGGACAGAAATTTTCCCCTCGAAGAAGCTAAACGAGCTTTAATTGTTGTTATAATTGGTTTCCAAAAAGAAATGGAATTATGTTTTCCACCTACAACCAATCCCAATAATTTGAAAGGCGCCTTACCAACTTTACATGCTAAGAATTTCGCTGCTGCCGCAACTCTTGCGTCCTCTAAGCCCATCCTAATGATACTACTTTTGCAGAAATTAACCTTCAAACCAGTTAAGATTTCGATGCCTCTCAAAATAGCCTTTAGCGCCCACAAGTTTGACCACGATTCATCACAGAAAAATAGGGTATCGTCTGCGAATTGGAGCAAACATATTGAAGTGTTTTCCCCAACCTTTATACCAGACAAAATATTTCTAAGTTCAGCCTGTTTCACCAGAACTGCCAAGCATTCCGTAACCATTACAAAGAGAAGTGGGGATAGGGGATCGCCTTGAAGGAGACCCCTGCCAATCTTGAAATCCTTCGACGAACTGCCATTCACAAGAACCGAACCAAAACCGTGACATATTAAACCTTTAATCCACCTTTGCCATTTGGAGTCGAAGTTCATTTCCTCCAGCATTTTGAATAGAAAATCCCATCTTACACTATTGTAAGCTTGCGAGAAGTCCACTTTAAACATATAGCCTGAATTCTTTGTTTTCACAACATGGTCAAAAGTCTCCTTCGCCAAGAGAACCCCGTCAAGAAGCTGTCTACCCTTGATAAAAGCAGTCTGGTTAGGAGAGATTAATTTTCCTAACACACTGCTCAGCCTAATTGATAGGATTTTGGAAATAATTTTATGAATACAACCAATTAAGGCTATTGGTCTAAACTCATTCAGATTCTGAGGATTTTCCACTTTAGGTATTAAAGCAAAAAAGGAAGAAAAGAAAAATTTGGAGAGGGAGCCTTTCTCAAAGAATTCGAAAATGCAGTTTGAAATGTCGTCACCAGTAATGTCCCAGGATTGCTTGATGAACTTCAGGTTGAAACCGTCTGGACCCAGGCTCTTATTACCATCACATGAACTAAGAGCCACCAAAATGTCTTCCTTAGAAACAGGTTCTATCAGTCTTAATTTTTCCTCCTCAGTTAGTTTCTTCACATGGCTCAGATCCATTTTAACATTCCCAACTGAGGTACAGTTGTATTTCTTAGAGAACTAGTCGAAGATTACTTTTTTGACAGCATCGGGTTTATCTTCCAACAACAAACTAACATTCATGGCAGAAATCGTGTTTGTCCTTCTTCTAGAGTTTATCAGTGTGTGAAAGTATCTAGAATTATTGTCTCCATCTAGGATCCATTTTGATCTTGATTTTTGGTGAAGAATACTTTCTTTAAGATGCAAGTTGTTCCATAATCCTTCAATGGCCTCACTGCTTTCTTGAAGAATGTCTTCAGGCACATCAGAGTTCATGTCTGCCATTTCCCCTTCAAGGTTGTTAATTTTTTCAATACCCTCTTCAACCTTCAAGTCTATAAAACCGAACACGTTTTTATTCCACCATTTGAGCCTTGATTTAAGTACTCTGAACTTTTGGATCAAAATACTACTTGGACAACCTTTGAATGAGTTTCCCTCCCAAACCTCTTTGACAAATTCCAAAAAATCAGTGTGCTCAAACCATACATTGAGAGTTTTGAATGGCTTGGGCCCCCAGTTCCAGCTGTTGGTTACAAGAGATATTGGTCTGTGATCAGAGATTTCCCTATCCCCCACTTTTTGATTAACCACGTTCCAAACTCTACATAATTCTTCAGAAATTAAAAAACGATCCAGTCTGCTTTTACAAGTACCGTTTGAGTTGAACCACGTATATCTATTACCAATTACCGGAAGATCCACCAGCCCCGAATCTTCAATGAACATATCAAACTCCTCCAATTCTACCATATTGTAAACACCTCTACCTTTTCTCTCATCTGTTGATCTTATAGAGTTAAAATCACCCCCCAAGATCCAGTCGGCTTTTGGGAATTTGGATTTTAAATTTAGCAATTCCCCCCACAATTTTCTTTTTTCACCCAAAGAGCAAGATGAATATATATTGACAATGTATAGTTCCTTCTTCCTACAACTGCCAAACACACCTAGGAACCCAGGGCCAGAAAAGCTAAAAACAGAGTTAAAAGAATTCTTGTTCCAGATCATAAGCATACCTCCAGATTGTCCCACAGAAGCTGTGGCAGACCATTCAAAATCGTCCCTACCCCAAATGCTTCTAACAAAACCATCTTTTATAATCTTTCTCTTTGTTTCTTGAATCAAACAGAATTCTATGTTCTCCTTCTTGATTAATCTTTGAATTCTTCTAGTTTTAATAGAAGAATTACACCCACACACATTATATGATGTAATATTCATGGCACACTTGTTCTTAGCTCCTTCTTTTTTTCGAATTTAGTTCTGTCTCTCTTTTCCAATCTTCTGATTATACCTTCAAGAACTTCATCGTCTTCTTCTCCTTCGAGCCCTAATTTCTTCAATGTCTCCCATATCTTTGCAGGCACATCCTCTAATTTTCTTTTCAATCTATCATTCCCAGCTACCACATCATTGTCTGATAAAGAGTCACAGCAGAGGACTGACCCCCCCGAATATCTAGATCCACTATCTTCAAGGAAAGTGTCCTTGGATATGAAATTTGGTTTGATCTCTGAAGAAGTGTTCTCATGAATAATTGGAAGAACAGAGTGGATCAACGCAGAGAAGTAAGATGGTGCGTAAGGTATTTGGACGTTTTCGTAGATCTCTGATAATGGCTTTTTCTTTCTGTTAGATGAAAGGACTCTAGGCCCAATATCATTCTCCACTCCCTCCAAGAGTTTGTGTCTGGGCCTTTCTTCGTTTGGGGGTACCAGCTTCAAGGCCCAAAGACAGAGTCTTATCGTTTGAATTCAAAACTCCATCTGACTTTGTACATTTCTTTGTCCCACGTGTATTACCTTCAACCATACAGTTTTGCTTTAAAATCTGATTTTCTTCCTCGTACAGACCAATCTGACCTACTAGATGTGTGGGACCCTCGCAAGCCACAGAGGTATTTGCCTTTTTAAACTTCTGACTGGCCCTACCGTGTCCCCCAAAAGATAACTTTTTGCTCTGCGATTGTAAAGGTTGCGTGTCTGCAGAAAGAATATGGACGGCCCCCTGCAGGGCAACAGTTCCCAAAGATTTTGTCTTCCCCATGTTTTCCATTTTCCTGAACTCCCCACCGTCGTTTGGTTCCCCGTTGTTGTTTCTTGATTCTTCCTCCTCCCCAGACTTACCTCCATGTCCGCCCTCAACATCATCCTCCTCTTGATCCTCAGATTCATCCCCTGTATCTTCAACATAAGATTCTTCAGAATCAACTTGTGACTCTAAATTTTCAGAGTAAGTATCTGATTTGAGTTATGCATGGTTCTTAAAAAAATATTGAATGTATTGATTATATTGATAAAATTAATATTATTTACTAAAATGCCTTTTAGAGTAGTTGAAAAGAATAAAATTTAATAAATAAGAATATAATAATAGAAAAAATAATAATAAATATAATTTTTGTATTGTAAACAGATATATATTTGAGACGGAAAAAAACTGTAAATACCGACATACTACGTCAACTTGCTATTAATGTTGTACTACCCTTCACAATAAGACAAACTTGCTAATAATGTCGTACTACTCTTCCTTGTTCCATTAATGCAGCATCACATGTGATACTCGTGAGAAATAGTAACATTTATTTCCTCCATATAATTTCAATGCTAGGCTAATAATTATTGTCTCAAAATATCTTGAGTGAGTATTTTTAAGAATTTTTTATAATTAAGTGTGCGTCACATCTTGTCATTAATCATTTTTTTATTGTTTAGAAAGTGTCACTTGGATCACATTTTGATCACACATATGGGATTAAGAGTGAAAAGTTGTATGAGAGAAGTACATTAGAGAGAGTTTGAGAGAGTTAACAGTGAATTAACTGCTTCATTAGTTGGGTTAGTTTCTGGGTAATTATCAGTTAAACTTAACTGATTCTGATTCTGTTAACAATGTTTGTATATAAACTGGTCCATGCTTTCCTTCAATGGCTAATGTAATGCAAATGAGAGTTGAAAATTTGTTGGTTTAGCAAAGTTTAAAGAAGGTGTGCTTAAGAAAAGGCCAATTGAAAAATACTGATTAGTTAGAGATGAAGAAGAATGTAATTGGGAAGAGGTATAAGTTTAATATCAATGAAAACTAATATAATTTAATAATACAAAAGGAGAATACGCTGACATGTAGGAAAAATTAAAAATAAAATCAAGAGTGTAGATTGTTTTTTAAGAGAAATATTTGTATGGAAACGCATATAAATCCATATTCTTAGAAATATGAAATAAGAAAAGAGAAGATTTAAAATTTAATTTCTTTTTAAATAAAAACATGAAGGTGGTTATGATAATGAAGAAAATAAAAAAAACTGTAATATTAATTTTTTTGTTTAATAGAATAGTTATGATTAACTATTTTTAAAACTACGTGTTATATTTGTGTCTATTTAAGAATATTTTTGCTCTTAAAATGTGGAGGGGTATATGCTTTTGTTTTGTATTCTATTCACTCATGATTTTTTGAGACTATAATTTATTACCTAGGCCTACCATTAAAATTATGGGGAGAAAATAGAAATGTTATTTATCTTGACAGTTTTGATTGTCAGATATAACAGACATGTACTACCTCCGTCTTATAATAAATATTAGATTTGAGTTATGCATAGTTCTTTAGAAAATAATTAGATATGTTGATTTTAATGATAAAGATAATATTATTTACTAAATAGACTTATTAATTATATTTATTGAAGTAGTTGAATAGAATAAAAGTTAATAAATAAAAGTATAGTAATGAAAAGATAATAATAAATATTGTAATATTGTAAAAAAAAATTGATGTGAATTTCTTTTTATGTGAAAAAGTAAATTGATTAATTAATAATTGAAAAATAAAATAAAATTTTGAATGAATGAGTTATGTATTTGTTAATTTTTTAATATTTTCACTTGAGATCAATATATTATTTTTGTTTTGTAAATTTATTAGGTTGTAATTTTGGATTTATTGTTTTGTTATCTAATATTAACATTTATAAGTCATTTATAACAAGTCATTGTCTATATTTTGCATGTAGTTGAGATCATGTATCAGTACTAAGACAATGACATGCAAATTAATAGTAACAAATTGTAAATATTTCTTCTATACTAAAATTAAAAATTCACATCCAATAGCAAATAATTTTAAGACAAAAGTAGTTTATTTGTCCTCAAATGCCAAACACATGCCTCAATTTTTGATGGTGCAAGTATGTTAACTTTAGACCATATATTTAGTGTATTACATAATATCATGCATGTAACAAATTTTTTTGCAGTTTTTAAATTATTACGGTTTTTAAAATAAAGATATGGAGCTTTTGGTTATTATTATTATTATCTAAAAATGTTGGTTTAGAATAATTGAGGATTATAGTTTAGTTAAATTAAATTATAGTATTATATATGATTTGGAAAATTAGAATCCTAACTATTTCATAAGACACGAATAAAGAAAAAATTGTGGAGATAAACATTATTGATCGAATTGTGTTAACAAAAATCAATCGTATTCATTGTCTTTTATTTTTATTTATTTTTAATTTAATATGTTTTAACAATTGATATTAGATAATAATTAACTTTGATATGAAGTTCAAAATAAAAAGATTCTACAAGATAAATAATTTTAAATGATAACAAATAATAATTAAGATCTTTTGACTTAAATAGGGGTGAAAGAGAAAGTAATAAAAAAGATATAAATTTAATATTAATTAAAATAAAATAAATTCTTAGATACTTATGAATCTAAGTTGGATAGTACCTTTAGTGTAAATTGTAATAAAAATTTAATTTATTTTAAAATAAAATAAAATAAAAAAATGACGTGGCATTAAATTATGATGTTTTTTTTTTGTAAGCAAGTAATATATTGAAGAGAGTACAAAGGGTACTCCAAACCTGATTACAAAAAACGAAAAGGCCAAATCAAGCCAAAGAGATTACCCACCAAATGATTAAATTATGATGTTTGATTGGTTAAAGGTAATGGTACTCAATTAAATTAAAAGGTACCGAAGTGTTCATTTTAAAATAAACTAGTGGGTAATCCGTGCGTCCGCACGGGTTCTGCTTCGTTCCGCCGAAATGTCACCAATTTAAAGAAGGAAAAAGAAAATAAATTAGAAAAAATAGAAATATTATATTATATAGAAAAAAAAAGGAAAAAATAATTTCCATAAAAAAAATTAACAAACCTAAACAAAAATGATTTATATAGTATTAAAAAATGTATATTGTTGAAAGTTGTTGGTAATAGTGTTGGCTATGAAACATAAAGAAAAAAAAATGAATTTATTGTGTGGGTATTAAAGGTGAAGGAAACGACATGTCTTCCCACACGTGCGGATACTTGGGACCAAAACCAGTAACCCTTCACACCGTAACGTATTGAAACAACTTTGACCAAAAGCTATTGTACACAAACCGTGAAAACGTTGATCAGGGAAGTGACACCGAGTTGCGTAATGGACGGAAGAAACAACCACCGTGACACCGGCGACCATTCTGCCGTCGAGCGGGAAAAAAGGTATGGTTAAGGGTGTTGTATGATATTAATGGTTAATCGATATACGGTTATGAAGTCGTAGTCTTTAATGTCGTAATGCATGCGATTGAAATCTGGGAAAACTGATAATCTGAAATAAAGGAATCACTTTGTAATTTGTTAATGCAAAATTTGAGAGATGTTTGTTTATCAGAGTATATTTTTTTCATGATCTGAGAGAAAAGAATGAATTGCATGGACAACCGTTTACTCATTGTTTGTTTTTACATTTGTTTTACAGAGCAAAGAAATCAGCAGAGGAGATGTATTATGATTTGTTGAAGGCGGAGGAAATAAGGCTAGAAAAGAAAGGGAAACTGAAGCTTTTAACTGCGAGAGACTATCTGCATATGGCGAAGAAAAGAGTGAAGTTAACGATTGGCAACGTACCGATGTCGTCGAATGTGGCTAGCAGGTTTGTAAACAGGCATTTATAATGGCCGTCGGTTTATTCTTGTAATGTTGTCATTATAATGATTAAGTTATATTGTGATTCAATCGTAAAGGTAGGTGGAAATGACGTTGTTTGAATTGTTATAAGTTATGTTATGTGATATGTGTTGTGTATGTGTAAAAATTACAGTGACAAAGGTAGAGCCCTGGCGAGGGACAAGAATGTTGCAACGGGGGGAGAAAAAGAAAAGGGCAAAGCTGTTGTGGTTGGAGAAGACAGTAGAAGTTTGGCCATTCTGGAGGTCGTAATGATTTCGTCAGATTCGTCAAGGTAATACGATTGTGATTCTGACATGAAAACATGAGAGATTTGTGTTGGTTATATGAAATATGTTGTTATAACTATTTTTGGTACACTGAAGTAAGAGTTAGTGTGGTGTATGGATTTTATACAGATAATGATCGTATAATTTGAGAAAAAAAAGATCGGAAAAGATAGAAGAATACTAAATAATACCTTAAATTACTTGTTATATATTAGCTTGAGTATGTACTGTGTTATACTAAAATTGATAGACAACTTGATTAGATGGTTTCTGTTGCGAAGAGGAAGACGATGTTACTGGTGGCTATCACATTAACGAACGCGAGGGATCAAAGTACATTGCTTGGGAGAAGATGATTACAAATGGAAAAACAGCAAAGAATAACGTACTTGTAAGTCTGATATGTCTAAGTTGGTATAAAAATTATTAAGTTATGTTCATTTTGTGATATAATATTGAATGACATGATTAATCATAAGTCACTTATGCAGCAACTTCCACAGCGCGTTATCAAAACAGGTTGTTTAGAAGGAGTCAAGGACATCGAGATGCACGACGTTGACACGAACAAGACATATGTGAGTGTTGTTACTACTCGGCAAAGGGACCACTGCGTTGAGTAGCATATAGGTCAAGGATGATATAGTTTTGCCAAGGACAGAGGTGTCGCCAATGGCGACATACTTCAGTTCAGGCTAAGTTACCCGCCTGCTCGACGCATCAAAGTGAAGTTGTACAAAGCCTCAAAGAAGCCGTAGGTCGCAGTTCGAAGTCTCAGTTTGAATGAAGATGATATACAGTTTCTGTTGTATAAGGAAGTTTTAAAAGGCTTGGGATGGGAGGTAGATTAGGGTGTTCGACAGGTGTCATGTTTTGTTGCGAAGTAGGTGTTAACTATTCGCTGAATATCAGGGTTTAGTTTGTATTTTGAGAAGTGTTTGTTATTTGGTTGTTGACAATGGCATGTAACAATTATTATCACTTGTATACTGTTATGCTTATGGTATTTACGTAGACTGCATGGCCTTTAAAATTGCATGGCAGGTGTGTGGAAATACGTTTTTTATACTGTTGGATAAAAAAGCAGGGTGAGGATATTCCACCGTGTAAGACATTTGAAGTAATGCAAAAATTATATTATGGTTGAATATATGTCCAACAACACATGATGCTTTCTTGACAGAGTTAGTAGGCAGGATTTTATTTGTCTGGTTGTGTTTTAACATTTGCGAAATGGAATCATATTCCTTCAAAAGCTTAAAGAACAAATCCACAACTTCTTTTAATGAGACGTGCACACACATGGAATACTTTGGCCCCAAGAGAAACATGTGATGGGTAAACCCAAAAATCAATAATTCCCCCATGTGAATAATGGATAGGTAGGTGAGTTGTAATTGGTATTAAATAGGAGTCTGTCATTTTGTTGGGTGGAAAATGCAAAAGAAGAAATTACACCATCACCTTCTCTTCACTCATCCACTGTCCTTCCTGTTAGAAAAATTGAAGAAGGCCCATGGAAAATTGTGGTCCACTGAAACACATAGAAGCCGTCCACTTCTTTGAGGTCGCCAAAGTATCATCACAAGTAAGGAATAAGTTAAACATTTTCATACTTTGAACTGCAAAACAGAAGCGACACAGAAGTAAAAACGTTAAAAATGCTATTGTACTTGTTTGATTTCATAAATTTCCTGAAATTGACGAACAATTTCTGAAATTATTCGATGGGGAAATATGAAAGACATGGACAATTTTAATGAACAAAGGTGTCCACCATGATGTGATCTATAACCAACAACCGATTCATCCACTGATTATCAGCGGGTGGCCAATTCTGGAAGCCTACTACAACTTACCAAATGATGTTGTTGTAACTTTCGGTTACTATGGAAACAACAACTTCGCAATCAACGGTTTCAAAGAGGTTAAGAATTTCATGGATCTACCTTATTTCCATAGTAGATATGTATATAAGCGTCAGATTTATGTTTTTGACCACGAACTAAGCGAGATGAGCGTGGATCTGCCAAGAATAGTTGAGTATTTTGGATTCTTAATCATCAAATGTCATAAATGATATTTCTAATGTTTAACAAGGATAAATATCTTAATGTCTATGATTTGATTTATAGAAGTTGCAGAAGGTTTTGCCGAGTATTAAGACGGTATGAATACGAAGATCTTATGTTGTGCGGCGATAATGGGAAGGTGCAATTGAAGAAACTGTTTCATGTTGGAGATATACGAAGAACTAAATTGGGTTATGGTTGGGATGAGTTTTGCAAATACAACGATTTTAAAGCGGGAGGAAAAGTCCGATTTCGATTTGATACAACATCGGTGTACAAGAAATGTCATGTTTACTTGCATCCGTACGGGTAAAAGGAAGTCGTGGTTGTATTTTCTTTACTTAGACATTGAAGTTTGTAACTTCTGTTGAAATGCTTGCTATTATTGTTCCTGGTTGTTTAGTAAAAGTTGTTTGTTGAATATGTTTGGTAATATAGGTATGTTATTGTAGGGTGAAAGATCGATAAAGTTGTCATATTTTTCCAGAAATGGATCTGTTTTTTCCAATACGGTGAAGAGAGGGAGACTAAATATCTGGTATGATTATGACATGTTTTAATTCACCAGTTATAACTATGATATGCTTTATGTCACCACTGTTAGGAAGAAAATTAACGGAAGTTGTATAATGAAACGACTTAAAAGAATATGACAATATTCTTGAAACATGCTTGAGGTACTTCCATAATACAAAAAAATCCATACAACGTTGTACAAGGCAACCAATTAACATGAAAATATAGGTTGTCTCCACATGAGTGTAACATGAAATCCAGAATCGTAATTTGGACGATGGTGATTTTTAGTTACGCAGTATAAAAGTGAACATTTAAATCGATGTAGAAAACTTCCCAACTCAAACATTGTTGAAAACCTCTTTGTAAACAACGTTTGTAGTTGTGTCTTTGGCCACGTTGTTTTCATCGTGGACCAAAACTTTTATTCCACTCTTGATTGTAACCCTTAAAAGCGCCACATATATTTTCCCATGAGTAAAAACGTCTCGAGGAATGTAAAGGCCAACCCAATCCAACGACTGACCTTGTGACTTGTTTATCGTCATTGCGTAGGAGACAATGATTGGAAATTGTCTCCGACTAAGCTTGAAAGGCCACGGAGATTGAGAAGGTGACATATTCATCCTTGGAATATAGACGATGTTGCCGTGATTTTTGCCCCCCATAATACGTGCTTCAAGAACATGCGTAGCCATCTTAGTAACGATAAGACGTGTACCGTTACATAACCCTTCCGACTGATCGATGTTGCGCATCAACATAATGGGTGTTCCAACCTTCAATTTTATGTGATGGTTAGGCAAACCTGAGGTTTTCAAAGAGCTCAGAAACTCAGGGGTCAGAACATCAAGCATGTCCCGGTCGTGTATTTTGGACCGATCTTCGGAGTTACAACTAAAGAAGTCCTTCAACTCACCTAAGTAAAAAATGATAATCATTAGTTTCGTCGAAAACCTCTACATAGTTGTGTTTTAATAGGCCGCAAGTAAAGGCAAAATTGTTAAAAAATTAATGACAAAAATTTAGTCTACAAAACATTGATCAGGGTGGGTAGAATTGAAAATGGGAATTAAAACAACAATACCTGGCATGACGTCCAAAACATGATCATTGATTTTGTCAACCATTTCGATGGTAGAAGCAAGTATTGCCCTACTTCGAAGGTAGTTGTAATCATGGAAATTATCGAGAAATTCCGGATAAGTATTCGTCACAATTGCAATAATGGGGTCTTCAAATTCAGTAATGAGCATCTCAGGGGGGGAATTTGATCTCAGTTGTGCCATCGTTTAGTTCACCAACTCGACCTTCTCCAATTTTGAGTAACCAATCCGAGAATTGAGATATTTTGGTCCTCTCTTGGTCGGTGGGACCGCAACTCAGACGCATGTTTTTGGTTAGTGTTAACACCTTTACCGAATGTCATATGTAGGAAGCGTTGATGGTGGCATGAACTATGTCAGAACGACTACCCCTTGGTATAACCGGCAGAATCTGTCTGAAGTCTCCTCCGAATACCACAACCTTGCCTCCGAAGACCTGAGTGGAGTTGCTACTGCTACTCATGAGATCCTTTAATGTTCTATCAAGAGCTTCAAAACACCATTTGTTTACCATCGGTGTCTCATCCCAAATTATTAATTTTGATTATCTGAGTAACTCTGCCAAGTCTTCTTTATAACCAATGTCGCAAGTCGAATTATCCACTGTAAGAACAAGTATCTTAAACCTTGAGTGAGCAGTCCTTCCACCAGGTAACAACAATGATGCTATCCCACTCATTGCCACCGTTAAGAAAATATCGTGCTTAGACCTAAGTGCACTTGCGAGTGTTCTCCACATGTAAGTTTTCCCTGTACCCCCGTAACCATGAAGGAAGAAAACCCCACCAGTCTGATTCGCAACAGCAGACATGATTGTGTCAAATATACCCTGCTGCTCATCTGAAATGATAACGATAGACGAAGTGAATGTGTTTGCAGGAAAAGAATACAATAAAGGAAAAGGGGTAGTCAAAATTTGCACCTGTTAGAGCAGAATGGAGTGAGTTATATTCTGCCTGCATGGTTGGAATGTCATAACTCTGCTCGTTGTATATGAACCTATTCCCGAGTTGTTCCAAAACATAACCGTCAGGGTATGGTATTGGTTTGAAATCTTTAAGCGTTTTCTTGTTGGTTTGAAGCAGTTTTTCAATTTCAATAAGTGTAAGATTCTGAATCTCCGAATCAGTTAAATAAGGATCTAAAAAAGGAAAAGATTTAATGAGTTTCATGAGTTTGAGTTATTCAGTGTATTAAAATAACATAGACTTAACTGGAGTAGGAAAATGGTATTATAATTTAAATTTTTTACCATTGTTTTGTGCCAATTGTCTCTGCTGATGCAACAGTCCGTCGGACAGTAACACCCATGACTCATTCCACACATGACCAGGCCTGTTAACGTTCCCCGACATAAGCATAACCACAAAAAGCTTCTGAAGAAACTGATCTGACCCCCATTTACTGGCTTCTTTAATAGCCCCGATGTATTCCCTATCATCTTCAAGGAAACCCATAGAAAAACACGTATCTCTGAATGTATCGTATTGTGTATCACCAACCTTTCTAATGTCTTCATAACTTGTAGGTCCCTTAACCACCGTAAGCATCATTCTTAGAAAAAATAATTCACCTGTAGACGGTGGTACCCAAATCAAACGACCAATAGTAAACCCCTTCTTGCGAGGCTTCCATGCTCTAGTTCGTTTGTGGTACACAAACATGGTAACGAACTGGTCGTATGTTAATTGTCTTGCATGTTCGTAAGTCTGATTTGCAACCAACCAGGCAGAAAACATGGATTCTGTAACGCTAGCCTTTTCTAGAATGTTCTCCATGCGGTCATAATCAGTGTAGTACAGAGGCTTCTCTCCGATAAGATGGAAAAACATACGTTTAACAGTCGGTTTCCTTCCATGAATGTTGTAAGCAAATATTCGCCAACTTGCCTTGCAAGGAGAGATATATCTACAATCAAGGTATTGTTTTATTTCATCAACATCGTCCGTACCTGTTGAGCTGGAATGGTTAGCCTGCACAACCGAAGCGGTAATTCAATCATAACCCTTGTGGATGTATTTGAACAGATATTTGATCGACGTACTCTGATTACACCACTCCATGTTAATATGAGCCTGGTACTTCAAGAGCAACATAGGGTTGTAAGGGACGACATGTCTATTGTCTAAAGGGATGCCATTTTTCTCAATTATGTGCGTAGACGATCTCCTCCTGTACATAGGGTAGCCTTCGGCATCGACAATTGTGTTTTCTATGAATCGCTTTGGAAAGAACTTAGTGCATTTTCTATTCTTCATACACGGTGATGATTCCCTTGACAAACCGCAGGGTCCATGTACCATATGTGATTTGACCAAGTTGTACAAAGTAGGACTAGTTTGGGGGTTAGGTATCTCAGCACAAATGATTCGATCAATGTCAGAAGGGCTGGGATATTTACTGTCAGGATGCAAGAAAATCAAAATGTGGGCGTGGGGTAGGCCTCATTTTTGGAACTCTATAATGTACATAACTGTGACAGGAAAAGTTCAGAAAGTAATTAGAAACTTAAAAATGACAGAAATTAAAAAGCAATAGATCAAAAGTAAGACTCACGTGCAATAACGCGGCCAAGGAGATGTTTCTTTGTTATGTCACGCATGAGTTGGTCAAACTTAATTTTGAATACCTTAGCCACAATATCGGGACGGTCGCTTGCATTTAAGTTATTGGGTTCCAATTGACGTTTGATCTCTAACTAATTTGGATTGCAGGTAAAGGTTATAAAGAGGTCAGGAAATCCCAATTTACTTGAAATGGCCATCCCGTCAAAATATAGTTGGTCCATGTAACGCTTGCTTCCCACAAAACTCGACGGCAACACAACACGTTTTCCCTCCTTGTTACTTGGTTGTGAAGTACCTGCAGTGGACGGTTGTCGTATGTTGCTATACTTACCAACCCTTAATTTTGATTGATTCTTGCGCAACCAATTAAGACGTTCGGTTTCCATCATAGTGTAACCATCAACCAAAAATTGTTGGAAAAGACGCCTCGATGAAGCAGTGTTTTCGGTTCATCAATGCGCTCCTACAGCCGGAAACAGAGCCAATCTTTAATAGTTTGTCTATTTTTCTTGGTAACAGTTGTTTCATGCTGGTACTTGTGGAGTATGTTATCTCTGTAACCGTCCTCCCTATATGCGAAAATCAAGGGATATTGGTACGTAAGATAGGCCGGGTGAAACTCATCGATTCTTTGCAAGCCACCGTCATGCTCATGTATTATGATGTCCCTTAGTTCAGCAGTGTCAACATCACCCACAATTAGCGCAGCAACTTCCGAAACAGAAGGCGTGTTATATACCCGACCATCGGCGAGACGACTCCAAATCAGTCTCAACCGCAAGTCTTGATAAGTATTATTCTTTAACATATTGCGTGCCATTCTGAAGGCTTTCGCATGAACATTGTACTCATCCAACATTACCTTCAAGTTGGTGACAACATCTTTTTCAATCTTTTTGTTATCTCTACAATGAAAAGAAAATAATATAAGTTTTAAAAAAGGAAAGTGCTAAAAAGAAATCGTAACATGAATACAATATGTAATTATGAAGACAAAAACTGTAATAATACCTGAAACAATCCGTTCTATTGTCGACCTCATTATCGGTGTCAAATATGTAAAGTTGTGCATACTGGGGTGGTGAACCTATCTCGGGAAGCATGGTTCCTATTCGATGGCAAGTTTGACCATGCAGTCTCAGAGTAGGTGGACCGTTACCACCGGAATAAGTTGTGTCAAATTTCATCCCAGGAGAAGTGAATGAGAACATTGCGTTGTATGTTCTAATGTTTTGTTGAAAATTTTTACTATGACCTGAGGTTCGATCGAACAGGAGCTGATGTAGGAGTTGAGGAGGCTGCTTCATCAGAGGCAGCACGACCTTTCCACTTTTGCAACAAATATGAAAGTTTGCAACGGCGGCATGTCTAGCCTTTTGCTTACGTTCCTGATACCACATCATAGCCTTACAATGCTCGCATTCCCAAACAGGTTCGCCGATGTCAAAATACTCTAATTAAAAAAATTATGTATTGAGGCATCGAAGACACAAAAAAAAATATTCAGTTGGATAAAGAAATAGGAAGAACAATAACCTGTAACTTGCGAGTTAAGTGTGTCATGGTAGGTGTCGTCATCAGACTCTGAAGAATTTCCTGCATTACTGACCTATTCATTATCTGAGTCCTCTTCAGAAGACGAATAAGAAGCAGACATATAAAGGTGATTCATTGTTGAGTCGATGTTAACGGTTGATGGTCGAGGGGGCAGAAAAGCGTCAGAAGTCGCTGGCATTGCATTTGAGTATATGGACGATGTGTTTCCGTTCAGCGTACTAGAATGGTTTGAGGTGTGAAATCGCGAAGAACCAACAGCCATAGAAGCCTGAGGCAATGGTGCAGTAACCCTGTGTTGACTAAATGATATAGTTTGTGAATTACAGTGTAAAGCAGTACTGTTGGAAGTCATGCAAGGTGGTGGTTGCGACTTGCAATGGATAGGATTAACACCACGTGTTAAAACATGTGTTGCCTGTGGGACATGGTTTTCATTGAAATTAACCTCAGATGAGAGTCCAGTTGAGTTTGTTGAATTGAAAGTGGGGAACAAATTAATGCCAGGATGGATATCGAAACGTCTTCTCTTTGTCGGACATGTTGGCAATACATGTCTGGCTGACGGTGCAGTATGAATGGTGTTGGTAACATCACACATTGGAGCAGAATGAGAAGCATTGGATGGTAGACATTACAATGGAGCAAAATGAGAAGCATTGGATGGTAGACATGAGGTTGATGTAGGTGTCGAAGGTGAACCAATAGAGTTAATGTAAACGGTTGATGGTCGATGGGGCGGTAAAGCATCAGAAGTCCCTGGCATTGCATTTGAGTATATGGACGACGTGTTTCCGTTCCGCGTCCTGGAATGGGTTGAGGTGTGAATTCGCGAAGAACCAACAACTATAGAAGGTTGAGCCAATGGTGCAGGTGCCCTGGTTTGAGTTAATGATATAGTTTGTGAATTAGAGTGTAAAGCAGTACCGTTGGTAGAGATGAAAGGTGGTCGCTGGGAGTTACAATGGATAGGATTAACAGGGTGTGTTAAAAGATATGTTGCCTGTGGGTCATGGTTTTCGTTGAAATTAACCTCATATGAGGTTGGACTTGAGTTTGTTGAGTTTAAAGTGGGAAACAAATTAACTCCATGATGGATATGTAAACGTCTTCGCTTTGTAGGACATGTTGGCAAAACATGTCTTGTTGATGGTGCAGTATGAATGGTGTTGATAACATCACACAATGTGTAACACCCCAAAAATCTAAATTAATCATTTATTTATTTATTTATTTAATTTAGAAGGAATTAAGAGGTTTTTGGTAATTTGGAGAATTATGGATTAAAAGTGTATTTTTAAGTAATTTTAATAAAGTGAATAATCATGTATTATTTAAATTATTATTTATTATTTAAAAATATTAAGAAAAGGGCAAGATGGTCATAAAGGAAAAGGAGTAAGGGTAGAGTTGGAAGTTCATAAACTGGGATAATGTAACTAAAGAAGAAAGAACGATCAATTTTCTAACTGATCGTATTTTTGTGAAGAATGCTGAAGAAGAGAAGAGGAAGAGGAAAACCAAGGGTTTTGAAGGATTGCTAGGAGAACCTTGGAGAAAGAAGGATAAAGCTTCGGATTACTCTAAGGTGTGGGGAGTTTTCACGGTTTATTATAATTTTATAGGAATCGGTTTATGAATAGATTAGGTTTTGTGGATTCTTGAATAATGGTGGTGTTTGGTGATATAGATTGTGTTAGGAGTGAGTGTTGTGATGAGAATGAGTGAAACAAATTGGTGTATTTGATGTATGTGCATTGTGTGAGTCTTTTGATCAAATTTCGTATTGGACAAAACTGAATTTTGGGGTATTCTGAGTCGAAAACGCAGCAGAAAAATCACTTTTTGGAAAATGGGGTTTTGTCGCACCCTGACACGGGCCGTGTCACACAACACGGGCACCCGTGTCAGCTTGCTGGTTGGAGGAAAAACAAAATTTTGTTACAGAACTTCTGACACGGGCCGTGTCACTGGACACGGGCGGCCGTGTCAGGCCTCTGTTTCTGCTATAATTTTTCTGGTTTGGATTTTTCGTGCAGGCCTTCTGACACGGGCCGTGTCACAGGACACGGGCGGCCGTGTCAGACGTCTGTTTTAGCCGTTTTTGCTGTTTTAATGTTTTCTCTTGCTGATTGTTGTTGTCTTGTTGTTTTGCTGTTGTATGGATGATAAAACATGATGGATGGTGATTAACTGTTGAATATGAAATGAATGATTCACACGTTGATATTTGATGAATTGAGGAGAATTAGCATCATTGCATTTCATAGCATTTTTATGTTGGGGCTTCGGTCCATTGGTAGCTTCAATCCCATTGTGCGGATTGGAGTGATACGTTGATTATGTTGTGCTCCTTTTGGAGGGTTGATGGCCAGTGTCCATCACACGTTGAATTGGTACCACATGCATGTTTCCGATGAAGTGCATCTCATTCTAAGTGGCATTGCATGTGTATGAGTTGATTGTCGAATAATATGTATGTTTTATTGTGGATATCATGGTGTTGTTGTTGATTAAACTATGATGTTGTTGTTGATTATACTATGATGTTGATGTTGATTGTATGATGATGTTGTTGTTGATTATATCATGATGTCGTTGTTGATTATACTATGATGTTGATGTTGATTGTATCATGATGCTGTTGTTGATTATATCATGACGTCGTTGTTGATTATACTATGATGTTGATGTTGATTGTATCATGATGTTGATGTGGATTGTATCATGATGTTGTTGTTGATTATATCATGATGTTGTTGTTGATTATACTATGATGTTGTTGTGGACTATGCTATGAGGTTGATGTTGATTAAGCTATGATGTTGTGGTTGATTATGCTATAATGTTGTTGATTGGTTATGCTATGATGCTGTTGTTGGCTATATTATGGTGTTGTTGTTGCCTTCCTGTTCATTTTCCATGTACTTATATTACTATAATGAATTGTATATTACTATAATGAATTGTGATTTATCACCCTGCCTGCTTGGAAATGTTGCCTCTTATGTGGGTAACTTGCAGATAACCAAGAGTAGATTCGCGACGATGGAGGATGTAGCATTGAAGTGTGTCGTTATTGTTGTTTAGTTTAGAGGTGTCCTGCTCTGTGTCATGTAACATCGGGTTGGGATTTGTTGTGAACCTCGCGTTCTTTTGTTTTATGTTGAATTTTTACATTGTTGGTGATGATTTGATTTAGATATATTTAGTAGGAAATATATTATTGAAATGACATAAAAAGTTGATTCCCGCTGCGTAGTTGTTGATTTTATTATTAAGAATGTGTAACCCGTGTTACGGGACAGGAAAATGATTGTTAATTGATGTTTTGATGATATGTGGCACCTTTCTCTTGACGTTACTCTGATAATATGAATTATCTTTCTAAAATTGCTTGTGGGGTAGAAGGGTGTTACGTTAGAGGTATCAGAGCCTGGTTGGTCTGTTCGGCCGAGTTGTCTAATGTCGTTTATCCCTTGATACGCGACAAGTGTGTGGAACACTGTCGGTACTTGTTTGTTTTCTAACCGTTGGCTCTCGGTGTTGGTTTGAAACAAGTGGGGGAGAAGTTTGCTTCCCGGAGATGTTTCTGGTGTGAGGAGTTAACTCAAGGTGATATTAAGGGTAAGAGTACAAGTGTTGTTGGAGTTGATTTGATTTTGTGCAAGTGTTGTCAGAACTATGTTGTTGCGAATCGACGAGAGTATGGATTCATGATTTTATCTGTCGGTCCAGTTGAGACATTTGAAGGAGGACGAGTTAGTATGATTGATGTTTGCTTCTCGGAGAAGATACGGCAATGTGACGAATAGTGGTATACAAGTGGAGTATATCCGGAGTGAGGTCGGATGATTTTCAGAGTTGGGTGAAAAACAAGGATTGTTGGAAGGGTTTGGAAGCAAGAGAAAGAGGTAGAACTCATGTTCACCAATTTCGGTTTTATTTTCACATGTATGGAACAACCTTCAGTAAAAGAGACATAACTTTCTACTCGTAACTCCGATGAAAGCGATTCTGGATTTTTCGGAAAGTTTACGGAATTCCCTACAGTTTACATATAAATTTTTGTCTTCGGCATGTTTTTGAGCAGAGAGAAAGACGCTTTTGAATAGTTGGGTCTGATGCTGATTTTGTTTGGTGGAAGGTGTATACGGGATTTCTTGACCAGTCTCATTGCAAGGACGATAACGTTTTACTCGTAATTCAGATTTGAGCGATTCTTGAAGTTCTGGAATCTACACGAAATTCCCTTCATTTTGGAATAATTTTGTGTCTGGGAGGTCTGTATTGAAGAAGGTAATCGTGTTTGAAGTTGGACAATTCTTGCTGGAAATAGTAAGATGAAGTCAAGTATAAAATGTTTAGTAATAAGAAGAAGAGTATCGGAGAAGCACATGGAAGTGCGGCGCATGATAGTTGAGAATGATTAAAGTATAGAAATCTTTGAGGGATGTTAAATAGTAAAGTGGATTGTGTGTTGTTGGCGAGATGTGTCGGCATGAGTCAGAAATTTTTGGAAGTTATATCACCAACCAGATGATGAGATGGTATTGTTGAGATTGTGATTGGAGTGATGATCAAGTGTGAAATTATACGGATCATCGAAGTTGTGAGATTAAAAAGGAAGATGAAGGATTGTTTAGGGTCGTCAAAGGTTTGAACTTAGATAAATGTTTCGACTGAAGTGGGTCGATTTGGATTGTACGTGACGTGGTAACGTTTCCGGTATTAGAAGGATATTTAATGATTGTGTTGTACAACTAACTTGTATAGGAGAATATGTACTGGATTTTGGACTTTTTGTATCATTGACGAGATGGAAAATAAGGAAATTAAGAAAAACGTTTGTAAGCCTTAGAGAGATGGTAGAGCAGTATGCTTAGATAACTTTAAGAAAAAGGTAAAGGACGCTATTGTAGTTGGGTAATGATGATTTATGCCACCATTATGGTTGTCGGCTGTCTATTGACAAATTGAGGGACTGATCACCCTTAATCTTTTGTTGATAGTCGACGGAATCATGTTGGATGGAGTAGTCGTGTCTTGCCAACTAGAATAGTATGCGCAGTGAATTGTTTGGGGTTGAGCCAAGAGCTTATGGATTGTTTGAGTTGTCGATGCAGATTCCTATATAGGGAAATGAGGCGAACTTGAGGATGTTAGTATGAGGTTGCGAGTTGATCAGTGAGTATTTTTGAAAATCACAGTTGTGTTCTGGATAACTTGGGTTTTGGTTTGTGGTGGATCGAGAATTCGACTGATATGAGGCTTGAGGAACTGTAGAGATAAACCAAGTAGGAAGTAAATGGTAATGTAAGACTATGCTTTGACCAAGGATGTCGGATCGAGAAGGGTAGTGGCTGGTATGCGTTAAGTGTATATATGAAAATATGAATGGTATTTTCCATACTTGTTTGGATGAGTTATAACTGGTGTTCGTTGTGGGTATTCTGATGTTTTATAAAATCAAAAGAAGAGCGCATAAAGTATTTATGATTTGGGTTGCAAGTATTGAAAGAAGTGAAGCTATATGCTAAGTTAGCAAGGTGTGAATTATGATTTGTAAAGATGAAGTTGAGTGGTTGTGTTAATTCAGATGAGGGATTTTGGAGAATTGTGCTAGTATGAGTAGGACTTGAGGAATTAGTTTGTTTGATTGGTTTGGTTAATATGCCATATTAAGTGTAAATTATTGAGGCTAAATCTATGGCTATTGGGTGTTAAGCTCTGTGTGGAAGATGATTTTTTTTCTTGTTGAGATTAATCAGACACATGTATCCTTATGTTGTGGTGAGATTGTTATGCGTTGAGATGAATTTTGATGGCGTGTTAATACAAGGTGGTGAAGTTGTAGCTTATGTTGACGATAATTAGGAATTCTTGAAAGTATCTATCCAATTAAAGATTTGGAATTGGCAGCAGTTGTAGTTGTGTTGGATATTTGGAGGTATTATTTACGGATCTAAGTTCGAAGTATTCAGTAATCACAAGAGTATAGAATGCCTGTTTGGATGGAATTTCTGATGAGTTAAGTTGAAAGATCTTTTCTTATGTCTGCTTTGATGGTCGAAAGTTGATGTAAACTTGGTAGATTAGATAGTTGCGAGTACTCAGAGTGCGCAGCGAAAGCGTGGGTAGCGCAGTTGGTTCTTATGTGGGTATCAACGATGTCGGTAGTTGGTTACGTTGAAATGGTGCTTTGGGCCTTGTGTTCTTACCTTGTTGTTGCCTCGTTACCTATGGTGATGGTTCGGGTGCGAGTAGCTAATTCCTGTGATGGGGAGTTAGGGGAGGGTTTCCTATGGTGATGGTAGCGATCGTGTTGTATTCTGGTTCATAGTGAACCTGTATGTTCCTAACCTGATTATTCTCAGTGTTTTGAGTTGGTCGTCGAGTACATCGCGTGAGCATTTCATCTTGTTGTCGTTGGCATTGATAAGGCGTATTGTTGTATTGCGTCATTCGTGGTATTGCCACACGCGGCATGAGAGTTAATTAGTCGGAGGTGATAACGTATCTGGAGTGGTCTGCATCGAGTAAATTTTCGAGGACGAAAATTCTTGAAGTGGGGGAGAGTTCTAACACCCCAAAAATCTAAATTAATCATTTATTTATTTATTTAATTTAGAAGGAATTAAGAGGTTTTTGGTAATTTGGAGAATTATGGATTAAAAGAGTATTTTTAAGTAATTTTAATAAAGTGAATAATCATGTATTATTTAGATTATTATTTATTATTTAAAAATAATAAGAAAAGGGCAAGATGGTCATAAAGGAAAAGGAGTAAGGGTAGAGTTGGAAGTTCATAAACTAGGATAATGTAACTAAAGAAGAAAGATCGATTAATTTTCTAACTGATCGTATTTTTGTGAAGAACGCTGAAAAAGAGAAGAGGAGGAGGAAAACCAAGGGTTTTGAAGGATTGCTAGGAGAACCTTGGAGAAAGAAGGATAAAGCTTTGGATTACTCTAAGGTATGGGGAGTTTTCACGGTTTATTATAATTTTATAGGAATCGGTTTATGAATAGATAGGTTTTGTGGATTCTTGAATAATGGTTGTGTTTGGTGATATAGATTGTGTTAGGAGTGAGTGTTGTGATGAGAATGAGTGAAACAAATTGGTGTAATTGATGTATGTGCATTGTGTGAGTCTTTTGATCAAATTTCGTATTGGACACAACTAAATTTTGGGGTATTCTGAGTCGAAAACGCAGCAGAAAAATCACTTTTTGGAAAATGGGGTTTTGTCGCACCCTGACACGGGCCGTGTCATACAACACGGGCACCCGTGTCAGCTTGCTGGTTGGAGGAAAAACAAAATTTTGTTACAGAGCTTCTGACACGGGCCGTGTCACGGGACACGGGCGGCCGTGTCAGGCCTCTGTTTCTGCTATAATTTTTCTGGTTTAGATTTTTCGTGGAGGCCTTCTGACACGAGCCATGTCACAGGACACGAGCGGCCGTGTCAGACGACTGTTTTAGCCGTTTTTGCTGTTTTAATGTTTTCTCTTGCTGATTGTTGTTGTCTTGTTGTTTTGCTGTTGTATGGATGATAAAACATGATGGATGGTGATTAACTGTTGAATATGAAATGAATGATGCACACATTGATATTTGATGAATTGAGGAGAATTAGCATCATTGCATTTCATAACATTTTTATGTTGGGGCTTCGGTCCATTGGTAGTTTCAATCCCATTGTGCGGATTGGAGTGATACGTTGATTATGTTGTGCTCCTTTTGGAGGGTTGATGGCCAGTGTCCATCACACGTTGAATTGGTACCACATGCATGTTTCCGATGAAGTGCATCTCATTCTAAGTGGCATTGCATGTGTATGAGTTGATTGTCGAATAATATGTATGCTTTATTGTGGATATCATGGTGTTGTTGTTGATTAAACTATGATGTTGTTGTTGATTATACTATGATGTTGATGTTGATTGTATCATGATGTTGTTTTTTATTATATCATGATGTCGTTGTTGATTATACTATGATGTTGATGTTGATTGTATCATGATGTTGTTGTTGATTATATCATGATGTCGTTGTTGATTATACTATGATGTTGATGTTGATTGTATCATGATGTTGATGTGGATTGTATCATGATGTTGTTGTTGATTATATCATGATGTTGTTGTTGATTATACTATGATGTTGTTATGGACTATGCTATGAGGTTGATGTTGATTATGCTATGATGTTGTGGTTGATTATGCTATGATGTTGTTGATTGGTTATGCTATGATGCTGTTGTTGGCTATACTATGGTGTTGTTGTTGCCTTCCTGTTCATTTTCCATGTACTTATATTACTATAATGAATTGTGATTTCTCACCCTGCCTGCTTGGAAATGTTGCCTCTTATGTGGGTAACCTGCAGATAACCAAGAGTAGATTCGCGACGATGAAGGATGTAGCATTGAAGTGTGTCGTTATCGTTGTTTAGTTCAGAGGTGTCCTGCTCTGTGTCATGTAACATCGGGTTGGGATTTGTTGTGAACCTCACATTCTTTTGTTTTTTGTTGAATTTTTACATTGTTGGTGATGATTTTATTTTGATATATTTAGTAGGAAATATTTTATTGAAATGACATAAAAAGTTGATTCCCGCTGCGTAGTTGTTGATTTTATTATTAAGAATGTGTAACCCGTGTTACGGGACAGGAAAATGACTGTTAATTGATGTTTTGATTATATGTGGCACCTTTCTCTTGACGTTACTCTGATAATATGAATTATCTTTCTAAAATTGCTTGTGGGGTAGAAGGGTGTTACACAATGGGCCAGAATGCGTTGCATTGGATTGTAGACATGATATTGATGCGGGTGTGGAAGGTGATCCAACAGAGTTTTTGTTCCCAACCAAGTCATGCATATTTTTCCTCTGAAGCATGTATCATCTCCTCCTTCTCCTCGCAATGGATGCATTCGTTGCATCAGTATCGGGCGTGATGACGTTTTAGCTGCAGAAGGTAATAGAATTTTCAGTGAATATAACTTTGTTCCTAACTGTATGAAAGTGAAAGAAGTTATTAAAGAGTTTTTAAAACCTGTTGTACCAAGTACTTGTTCCAAAATGTGTTAGTTTGCTAAAGTTGAAAGCAAGCCGAAAAGTAGGACGGTATAATAAAATATTGCAATTTGAAAGAAGGATATTAAAAGTGGCTGCAAGATTAGCAGTCACAAATTTATAAATGAACTCATAAAATACAATACATAGATGGGGCACACATTTGGGGTTCCCAAAAGTCTTTATCCAATAAGAAATGATGAGTTTTTGTAATGTAAGCATATACCCGTCCAGATTGTGTGGAAGGTTGAGTAAAAGGCTAAATAGGCTAGATACATAAGGTCAGCCTCAGTGAGTTGAGATGTTGCAATTATTTTAAAGTGCAGCAGAAAGTAATTATTAAAAATAGGCTGGTAGGTTAATTGAAAATCGTGTAAAAGTAAACTTTGGGTGTTATAGAGTAGTGAATTTTATAATAAAGTGGGCCACCCTGATATAAGTTATATGAATTTTAACACATGTATTAGAAGATAAAAAAACCAAAAGTTATATAAGAGTTGAAAGGTACCATGAGAAGGTAGTAATTGAAGGTGTGGGAAAAAAAAAAAATACAGACGTGTTGACGTAAGTTGTTGAGTTATGGAACCATTAGTTTGTTGGGTAATATGCATAATGTTTAAAAACAGGAAAAAGAAAGAAATCTGATATGAAGATATGAATAGCAGATTTAGAAACAAATTGAAATAATATAGTTGCCCTTGTATGGGTGATTTCATTAATCATAATCAGCTGAAGTCATTGTTAACAATTCAAAATACATCCCATAGGTTGTGTTGGGAGGAAACACATTATTCAAAACAAAGGAACGTAGTTCAGCAATATATTACATAATTCAGTGACAAAAAGATGTTGGTAGGTTTGAACTAATGCGTAGGAAGTTAATTATCCGGTAAGCGAAAAAGAAGTATAGTTAAGCCGCCTTGTTTTTCCCGCGTTTCATCGGTTTCTTAGGTTTGGTTGAAGAAAGATCCCCATCACCATCAATCTTGTGGGATGACTCAAAAGAAGCATCTGGAGACATTCGCTTGACTTGAGTTGTAGGTGTGGTGGGATCGGGAACATGGTTAGAGGTAATCTCAGCATCCTGCATGAGACATAAGAATAGTTTAAAAAATAATTGTTAAAGGCTGAACCACAACAATTTCAGAAAGACATTGAAGGAGTACCGAAATACTTGAAAAGTGAATATAATTTAAACACTGCAATGGTTTTATGCCCCTGAGATTGAAATTCAATATATGATTTCGCATACAACGGAAAACACACAAAGAGTGTGGTTGCAGTTGGCAAAAAACAGAAAGAATGTTGTTTGATGTAGGTATGCTATTTGATTTATGTGTACCTTGATTGGAATAAACTTGTCAAACAGGGAGTCTTCGTCGACACTTTCCAAGAGCTGTAAAAAAATGAGGGAATTAGTAGACGTTGTGGTGGAATCATAGAATTTGTACGTAATATGTAACAGATAAAGTGCCTTCCAAAGAATCGAAAGTTACATGGTTTGACTGGGAGCCGATATTAATGAAAGACGAAGGCTGAAAAACACGAAAACAACGTCAACACTGGAGAAATGGTGAGAATAAATGGAAGTCGCAAGCAATTAAAAAAGAACTATATTAACCTCAGTTGTGGTATGTGAAGCCTCGAGTTTTTTAATTAGTTCTGTATCATTAAGATATTCAACAACAGAGCAACTCTTGTATCTCGGACACCACTTTACTTTGAACGCATATTTGAGGCCCAAGATTTCATCCAATGCAAGCGGAAACTCCAGTGGATCAGTGATTCCGGCCTATTATTAAAAACATAAAAGGTACTCAGAAACAAAGTATGACTACCAAACAGAATCTTGTAATAGATGACGTATGATGGAAGAAACATATGTTAGGCAACACTTACCACTATCATGGTTGCACGCATCTGGGAAGCAGAAGTCTTCAAAAGCTCTGTGGCTTCGCGATCCCAGAAAATGAAGCTAGCACTACAACCATCTTGCTTGACCCCTACCTCGATTTTATACCTACGGAAGCAGGGACCAACAAACAGTATCAAAAAACAGCCATTGGTAATAATACCGCAATGAATTTAAGTAGACATCAACCTCCAGATCTCTGCTTCGGTTCGATGCCCGTCCCGACAAAAAAAAGGTGGTTTGTCACCCTTAGCAACCTGCGGGCACTGATGGCAGGCTTTATAATGCCAACCGTTAGGAGATGCAATCAGTTTTTCAGTCCTTGCAATCGTAACGCAGAAAGTATTCTGAATATTAGAAAGAGAGAATGTTAAAATAATTCGGTGATTGAATATGAAAGCCGAAAAAAAACATGGTCCCAAGTGAATCACCTCATATAATGTGACGATGTCACATAATGGAAGCGAGATAGCTTTTGACAAAAACTTTTCAGTGGGTGTAAGTTGAGACCCGAATGATTGTTGAGACCAAGAACGATTGTTGGCCCCTGATGGTGAAGAATCTCCAAATTTAAAATCTTCAGGCATACTGCAGTAGTGTAATAATTGTTAGAAATGAAAGGGCAAAAGAAGCCATTCAAACAGAGGTAAAGGTAAACATTGGATAAACCTTATTAAAAAGGCAGTGATTTCGGGCACATCGTCATTGATATGGATTTTGGTTATGTTGTAGGTGTTAGTCACTGCCAGAGGGTATTTGCCTACAATAAGAAAGAGTAAATTATAAATGTTTGTGGAAGTCCAAAAGAAAGTAGAGATAGGCAGAGAATAAAAAAAATAGTTCTGGGTATTGTCTAACCTTCTTCTTTAACTTTAGCATATTTCAACAGCATAACAGTTGGTTTTGAAGGGTCCTGATGCTTTTGTTTGTAATCAAAGAACTCCAAGGCATAGGCCTCCCACATAGTACAATGAACAGTGTTGTCGCTAATCCACGACAAACGTATGATTCAGTATATATTAGGAAAAAAAACATGAAGGTATTAAAAACTGATAAAATATTGTCATTCGACAGCGGCACCTTAAGTCCCTTAATTTTAAGTTGACTTGGGCTTTCTTTCCCCCGAACTAAGATTGGGAGTATCCAATTTCATCAAAAACACCTATAACATCTACAGAAAACGGAAGCAACATTGTTAAGAGATAAAAAGGATTGTTAAAAAAGGCAAAATGAAATGGAGTAATGAAAATGAAAAGGATGGAAATAATACCAATGAGAAGATTCTTCTGCCATTTGCCGGAGATTATGTCAGCGAAAGGCGTTAGGCGTAGTTTCTTGTCAGGGATTTCATGTTTTCCAACATCTCCAACTGTTGTCCCTCCGGTGAATTTCAACATGTATTTGTGGGAAGTAGGTTTGAAAATCAGGTCATTGGGCATAACATGAAAGTTTGACATCGTGCAAGTTGCGTTAACAGACAAAGTTGAGTCAAATGCTTGTCGAAAAATTGTAGGCACAACGACATGGATGTCATGGCCCTGAAAAAATGAAGATATTAAAGATGAGGCTTATCTTAGGTTGAACACAAAGGGCATCATATAAACTAAACAAAGAGACAGTGTGGTAGTTGTTAACACTATTTTTCGTACATATTCATTCAAAGTAAAAAATAAACTAAAGATCAAAAACATGCTTCGAACAAAGGATAACAAAGATTTTCTCAATAGTAAAACAAACACAACACTCAAACGCAAAACAAAGAGACAGTGTGGTAGTTGTTAACACTATTTGCCGTACAGATTCATTCAAAGTCAAAAATAAACTAAACATCAAAAGCATGCTTCGAACAAAGGATAAGAATTATTTTCTCAATAGTAAAACAAACACAACACTCAAACGCAAAACAAATAGACAGTGTGGTATTTGTTAACACTATTTTTCGTACAAATTCATTCAAAGTCAAATAAAAACTCAACATGTAAAACATGCATATGAAAGACGGAACTCACATGTTTGTCGACGACAACCATCTCAAAGTGGTCTTTGTTTGCAGTCGTCACTTTCCATTTGTGATGTATTTTCACAGCAAGCTTCCACAGGTCCTTGCTATCGGTTATGTCGGAGACGGCCTCATACGGTCGCGCCATTTCCTACTGGATTGGAAGAAGATGAAATGGAGCGGAAGTTGAAAGGAAGACACAGAGCATAGATTGTAGCTGCTGTGAATGATGGTAGCGTGTTCAAGACATGAAATAGTTGTACTGTGGAAATGACAGAAGGTGTAATTTAAAAGTGGACCAAAGAGATTGGTAAACGTGAAGGAAGTAAACCGTGAACCAATAGGAATGAGAAGAAGTAGTTGAGGTGGAGGGTTTCAAAAGGCAACATGTGTCCCAAAGGGTAAAAGAGTAAATTATATGGTATACTTCTTTCTTATATGGTAGATATAATTTAATAAAAAAAGAAAAGGATAACTCTTTGTTGACAGGTAGAAAAAAATATAAATAAAATCAATAGCGTAGATTAACTCTTAAAATGTGGAGGGATATATGACATTGTTTGTATTCTATTCACTCAAGGTTTTTTTGAGACAATAACTTATTAACCTACCATTGAAATTATGTGGAAGAATTAGAAATGTATTTTATCTTTAACAGCTTTGCAGACAGGTACTACTCTTCACAAAAAGGACTTATTGTGACCGCTTGCTATCCATGCCGTACCACTCTTGTCTGCTTTTACCATGTTTCATTAATGTCTCATCACATGTTATTGTCTCAAAATATCTTGAGTGAATATAATAAAACACATGAATTGTATGCTAGCAAGATTATAAATTATTCGTTATATATATTCTAAAACTAACAAGACGAACTATTCTAATTGTTGGATTATTCAACGGAGGAAACATTTTTACATTTTTTATTTTGAGATTTTTTTAAGAGTAATAAGAGACACATAATATATATTCACTTAAAATTTTAAGGTGATAATTGTGTGTTTTTCCACTTATAAATGCTCAAATTTTAACATTTTTAATCAATGTGAGACTTTTCCACACTACTCACACTTATTTTTTTGAATAGTTTTCGATGAGATAAAGCAATCGCAACAACCTATAACCGGTTACGTAAAAGTTATAATTGGTTAAAGTTTTGAAAATTCAGAATCTGCAGAATTGGGAAGTGCGGAAACGTCTGTCATCAAAGGCCGAATTGAAGAGAATATGAGAAGATCAACAAGGCAAAGAGTTTTGCCTCAAAGACTCCAAGATTGTGAGTTATTCCGAGACAACGAAGTCAATGATGTTGGTGATTTCGTCCACTTTGCACTTATGGTTGAATTCGAACTCGTTAAAACAGAAGAGACTTTAAGTGATCCAAAATAGATTTGTGCTATGAAGGTGGAGTTGGAATCTATTGAGAAGAATAACACTTGAGAGTTGGTTGATCTACCAGATAGGAAGAAGCTAATTGGTGTGAGATGGGTGTTCAAAGTGAAGGCAAATCCCAAGAGTTAAATAATCAAGCATAAGGCTCGATTAGTTGTAGAGGGATTCTTGCAAAGAGAACGCATGGACTTTGAAGACGTATTCTCATTGGTTGCTAGGATTGAAACCATTAGACTAGTTGTTGGAATTGCGAATAAAAACAATTGGCTCATCTATCAAATGGATGTCAAATCTGCGTGTTTAAATGGACTGTTTAAAGAAGGAGTGTAGAAACCCAGAGCTAAAGTTCTACAAGTTTAAAAAAGCATTGTACGGTTTGAATCAAGCTCCAAGATCTTGGAATAATCGGATAGATGGTTTCCTAAAGGAGGTTGGCTTCAAAAAATGTGTATCTGAGCATGGCGCGTGTGTGAAGACGGATTCAAGTGATTGAGTGATTATCCTTTGTATATATGTAGACGACTTGTTGATAACAGACAGTAACAGAAATTGCATTTCTAAGTTCAAGAGTGAACATATGAAAGAATTTGAGATGACCGACCTTGGCCGCATGACATACTTCCTTGGCATTGAGTTACATAAGTCTAAAAGGGGACTGGTCATGCACCAAAGAGGGTATCGCTTGAGATATTAAAGAAGTTTGAAATGAAGCATTGTAATGCTACCATTACTCCAGCTTGTTATACCTCAAAAAATACGATCCTTCGCGAATGGTCGCGGAAAACAGAGTTGCCATCGAACTTTATTCATTCCAAAAAGGAATAGGAAAATATCGAGAAAACCTATAGGGAAAGAACATGGTCATCGCAACGTAGTATTAGTTTCGGGAGTCGGTTACGCAAGGGGAAGGTATTAGCACCTCCTCACGTCCGTTGTACTCAACGGGAAACTCTTAATTCGATTTGTGAGGAATGTTCGCTGGGTTTGTTTATTTTTTCTAAGGGAATAATGAGTAAAGGATTCACTTATAGGGGAAATGGGTGGTTTTTTATTAAGGTTCTCGCCAAGGATTGGGGTCCTTGTTCCTACGTATCTTGCATTTGAAAAAAATGAAGAATTAGAGCATCTGTAGTTCGTGGGACTACGAGTTGTTGGTTTGTTTTATCGAACAAATGTTTAGGTCGCATTCTAAGGGAGAAACGTTAGCTTTCCTACTCTCGGTGGAGGCTTAAGCATTTAGTTACATGCGCGTTAGAAGGGACTTGAAATTCTGGCCTATGCAGACAGCAGATGTCCTAACACATGTCAAGACATTGTGCTACATAATCATTTAAACTCAGAGGCGCAATAGCAGACTGATACCATGAACATCAGAACTGCACAATCACAGATGTCATGACATCTGATCCAACATGTTGGTCAAGAACAATAACAAAACTGTAAATTGCAGAATGTTAAATAAGACAGTATGTGTTACCCCAGTTCGGTGCAAATTACCTACATCTGGGGGGATACCAATCCAGGACAAAGACTTCACTATATGTAGAACTGTTACAAAGCTAAACTCCCCCGTTTACAACTATATACCTAACATCTACCCAATGAACATCTTTACCAAGGCTAAACTCAAACGTTTACAACCTTGATATGAGATACCCCACTCACATCCTAATCACAACCTGTTATATCTCTGTCTTCTGCCAATATAGAACCTGTCGTTGTTTCTTAACCTTCAAGTTTTCTTGGACTTGCTTCAAAGCTTCGTCCAAGAACAATACACCAACCATTACCTACAGGTTTCTGGTTGTGTCCCTGTACCTATGCCTTCCACTCTGCATCCCATATTACAAAGTGGAGACTTACAACTCCTAAGAGAGCCAGCGACTCCCAAACCCTAAACCCTTTTTCAACACAAGAGAAGTAGGTTACAAAGTTATAAGTGATACAAAGTACAGTCATATAACCCTAGGTCTAAGTCTCTTTATATAGTCTTCTGTTGTCTTGGGCTTTCAATCTTTTCTCCTTTATCCACACTGCAAATTCGCACAAAATCTTTAATAGATTTGCTAAATAATTAAACCTGATATATTTGTAAGATGTTAGGACATCTTCTTCGATATCTTTAATCATGAGCAGATTTCTTCATCTTTTATCATATTCATGTTTTACCAAAATTTCATCAAACCACGGGAGCTTTCAATCTCCCCCTTTTGACAAATTTTGGCTAAAACATTCCCTTCTGTGCTGGATGAGCGAGATTGATAAAGGGCCTTGAGTCTCTTCTGGTTGAGAGTTTCCCTTCTGAAATCTTCTTCCTGAATTCCAGAAAGAGCTTAAACAATTGTGACATGAAGATCATAAAATATGTAACTCAGATCACAAGTCACAACCTGTTTTTCAACTCAGATCACAAGATACAAAAAAAAGAGCATGTTAAGATGTCAGAGCATCTTATCCAGCATTCTTTCAGAACAACACTACAGAAATGTACCCAGAAAGTAACAGAAAACTTCTTCTCCCCCTTTTTATCCAAAACTTGGCAAAAGTTACCAAGACAACTCCAAACCCAGACGCAACTCACCCAAAATTTGAGAAATATCATCGATCACTAAAAAGGAATGATGAGACTAAGAAGAATCGATACAATCTTATATATAGCCAAGCAATCTCCTTAGGAAGTAATGAACCACATAAAATAACTTTGGTCAATTCAAAGATCCATTAACCGACGAAAATCACTCAACTAAAAGCTCACCGACCAAGACTGTTGACTGTTTCTTCTTTTAAGAACACCGACCAACAAACCCATTACATGCAAATATATTTAATAGCAATGTCCTGACATTGTGTCAGACATTGTCTATTCTTCATAGGTTCTTTTTCTGATTTGGTCTTACAGAGATTTCTTCGCAAAATTATTACCACAGTCTGCAGAGAAAAATAAATTCTCTCATACTCAATTAATGATTCTTAAGCATCCAATAAGAACCATTTCACTTGCACTGCCAAGTCTCCCCCAACTTGCAACAATACAACAATGTCAAGACATCCTCCTTGACATCTCAGCTTGCTTGACGCACAAATGCAAACTGGAACTTCAACTGCATCCTCGCAGTAATTCATCTAAGACCAAGAGGCATCTCCCCCTATCTAAGGTAACTAGTGCTCCTCCACAGAACACCCAAGCTAATGAATGGAAAACATAAGACACATCTTCATGTCTTCAAGAGCGCAGCTTGTTAGATGTCAAACATACTAAATATTTGTATTCAATATTTGGCATTTTTCATTACTTTCTATGTTGAATTTGTTGATTTTAGTGGTGATATGTGTTGTTCTTCAAACATTGGAATATACTTGTGGTGCTTGTAATTTGTGTGCTAATGTGCAGAAATAGGCAGGAAATGATCAAGAGTGTAATACACAAAGAATGGATGCAAGTTTCCATAGAAGCAAGAAAGCAACAGTAGGATTCGTTAGGCGAGTGCTGGCGAAGTCACCAGCAAAGGTTCGCCTAGCGAACGCTGGCGAGTGTTCCAGCGAAGGGTGGCAGAAAGTTTCAGTAGGAAAAAAGGGTAAATTCGTTGTGGCGAGGGAGCCAGCGAATGTTCGCTGCTTTGCTCGCTAGGCAAAGCTTCCAGCGAAAAGAGGCAGAAAGTTGCAGGGGCGAAAAGACCCAAAATTCGCTGGGGCGAAGGTTGTAGCGAAGGCTCGCGTCGCGAATGATTTGGTTCGCCTAGCGAACCCACGATAACTTTTGTGGGCGGTTTAAGTCTGAGGCACTTAAAGTGCCATGTTTTAATACATTCGCTAGGCGAATGATTCCTTCGCTAGGCGAAGACTGCTGAGTTTTTGTGTTGTATAAATTGATTTTTAACTTTTCTTGAAAGGATCTTTTGCTCTTTTTCACCCAAAAACATAGTTTTCAGTCTTTTGATCATCTAAAAGTGGATTTTCACTTTGAGAAGCTGAAGTCACATCCATTCTCGATTATTCGACGTGGATGTTCATTCATCTCCTCTTGAAACTTGTCATCCAAGCTACCATGAGAATGTGTAGCTAAACACTCTTGTGTTGAGGTTAGATATAGTTGATCCTGATTATATGTATTTCTTTTGATCTTTTGTATATGAACAAAGTCTTTGATCAATATAGATGAAGTTATTTTCTCTTAATGCTTTATGTGTGATTTGTATTGCTCTAGACATAGATTCTACAAATTATGACCTAATAATTTCATCTCTTAAAAACCAAACTCTAGACATAGATTTGGGATTTGCTATTCGCTTTGTGTTGATCTTAATGATTGTTATTTAGATTGTTAGCGTGAGACATCATCTGACGGTCTAAACAACAATACTCACGACTTTGCTTTAGACATAAACTTAGTCGGGAGGATGCGCGGTTGTATTGGTCGGAAACTAAGTTCATATGCGTGATTAATCGGATATACATGAAAAGGATTAGCAAAACCTAACCTTGACATGCTCTTCTAAAAATCCTTACAAACTCTTTGCGACAAATTTAGTCTTTGCTACCAATTAATGGTACACGAAATTGAGAACCATTTGAAACTATTGAACTTAAAACATCGTAACTATTGAAAGACAAGCATCTAATATCGGCAATCCCTGTGGAGACGATAAAAACACCCCCTAATACTCTATCAACACAGCCTTAGTTTAACTTACCAGCTGAACACAATCATCAACTCTCTTATTGCTTCCTCTGACAAGAAACAATAATCACTCACACATGATCACCATCATGCTACCCGTGAGGAAATGTATACCAACCATAACAATCTCTTGGCTTGAGATCAAAGTCCCATTGATCCCCCTCATCCTGCAACCATCTATACACTACACGAACTCCTCTTAAATTCTCATGTATAGACCTTCAGCTGCTTGAGGCACAAACCAATTGAATCAGAATACTTCACATTCCTCAAAGAGACGCACAGGGCCCCTTAGTTTGTTATAACGATGTCAGCTATCGTATGCATGCTCCAGAACTTCACAGCTGCCAAACTGATCCACTACTAGCATGACTCACAGCCAGGGGCAACATCCTCTTCGCAAGATTTTCCACTGACTTCACCAAGCCAGCAATAGAGATAGATACCCCACAATCCAAGACAGTCATTCCTTATCATTCTCCTGTATGATAACCTGGAATACTTCTGATTTTTTGTGAATATCCACTTCTGAATGCATCAGAAACCATACCTTCATGCAATCAACATATGATCCACTCCAGTCTTCTCAAAACCTTACATCAACCTTCCAAGACAGTTTTTCTACTCCATCATTCTCCCGTATGACAATGTAGATACTTCTTAGACACGATGCAAGTAACCAGTCCCTCACAGAACCTGAAATCCTCCACCAAGGATAACTAACCCAAAGATGTTCTAACATCAGTTATGACATCTTCCACACATTAGAGACACTACACACCATGGTTCTTAATATGCTCCACCACTAGACTTACTATCAGCATAGTAATCCAAACTGAAGATCTTCACACAACACTGCGCCACCAGCTTGAACAAAGAGAACTTCAGAAACCCAGAGAGAAATAAACTCTCATCGACCAAAAGAAGGTATACTTCCATCCTCAACCCAGAACTTCTGCCACAAGCTTCAAGAGAACCAGAGCCTCCTTACGTTTTCAACTAAATACTCTTCTACACAAGAGCAATCAGTTTCAAGCATCCTGCTTGAATGCACACTATGAAACCAACCAAATGCCACCTTTTGATTGATCTCAAACTTCTTCAGAACTCCCACAAGATACATTGATCCACTAATGAAATCAGATCTTCAAGTCACATAAACTACTTGCCCCATAGCAAGACATCTTGGATCCACCAAGCCTCTTAGTCATGTAACATCTTCCCATCCACAGCTCCCGCAAATTGCATGAAATAAACCTTTTTGAAGCATCCACAACTTCCATTCTCCTGTAGATCACCTTATCTTAAGCTGATGTGCCACATCACCAGCTGAGACTTCTGATGTTAAGCTAGATGTCAGAACATTTTGAGATGACATCCAACTGTTAAATTCAGCTCCTCCTTCTGCCACTTAGAAGAACCTCCTCCCTTCGCAGAACAAGAGTTCCATGCTCTCATAGACTTGATTCAGCAACCAAGTTTGAGTAGACAACCTCCATCCTGCTTTAAAACTCCAAAGCCTTCAAACCTGCCACGTCTGAATCTTCAGAAAATAAGTAGTCCAAGACTACACCATAGCCATACCAAAGAATGCCTCTTTCCTTAGTAGAGCATACTATAGAAAGTCAGAGATAACTGCCACTTAACTTTGACCTTCAACCTGAGCAAACTCTCATGCTCCCAAGTACCTAGATCAGAAATAAACTGATCCAAGAAATAACCATCAAGATCATGATGTCTTCATCTTCAACAACATCAAAGTCCAGACTAGTTTCTTGCCAGGAAACTCTCCAGAGAACACATGCTTCTGTCACACCCGACTGAAGCCACTTCTTAGGTCACCACCTAAGACAAAAACAGATGCTAAAGTGTATGCAGTACCCCTCCCATGATTCTGCACAAACTCTGATGATGAGATGTTCCAACATCTTGTTGAACATCAGCAATCTTGACTTTCAAGGATAATCAATTAAATACTTGTAGATTCCACAAATAACAATTGATCTTAAATCCTTGTACAATAACCCTTCTTCACTGTTGTAGCTGAGCTCCACCAGATCACGTCATGAACACTTGTAAAGTATTCAATCTTTTTGCAAGTATCTTCTTCAAAGGACAATGTTGAGATACCAAGGCTGCCACCCTTGACTCAAGTAACTAAGACTTTCTCTGAACAAATCTTATTTACCTCAACAATTCTTCAATCAGATTGGATCCACTCTTAGGGTCAAGAGAGATGAATCCTTCCTTGCTGTTTTTGGATGGTGAAAAAAAAATCACCTCTATTTTCTTCAGATTGTGTTTCAAAGAAACACCTTCTAGTCAGAAGAGTAACTAGAAGACTCCAGATACACGACATAGATGCCTTTATGAGTGGACTTGAGAGAATTCTCAAGTATCTTTGACAACCTAGTCGATCAATAGTTTATCAAACTCCTAGAACAAGAACCTGATAAACTTAAACTCAACTCCTCTCCTCTTTAACTGTCTCCAAACTGCAACAGGAAACCAACCTTCCAACTACCAAGTCATCATACCAAATATCTAACCACAACTCTTTTCACTCCATCGCTCCCGACTTTGGAATAAAAGAATAGAGATATCTTCAAATACATAGGTCGACGATTGAGACCTTCCACCAACTGTCTTCAGAAACAACTCCAGAATCCCATAATTCTAGAGCTCTTCCATCAGAAACACATGCAGCGGAACCACCAAGGAACAGATCCTGCTTGCCCTAATAAGATGTCACAACATCATATAAGACACACCAACAAGAGAACTAGCCACTTCTCTTGTAGTTGTTGTAGAACCTCCTCAGCAACATGAACAACCTCCGGGTTGCTCCCTTCGATCCAGAACATCCATCTCATCCATTAATACCCTTGAGTATGTCTGAGTTGATTGATCTGATGTTCAAAATTCCTCCTTGTTTAAACGCCAGAAAGTATCTCCTAAAGATCTCATCCAGAACCAGACATGATGCCTGCTCTGATACCAATTGAAATTCTGGCCTATGCAGACAGCAGATGTCCTAACACATGTCAAGACATTGTGCTACATAATCATTTAAACTCAGAGGCGCAATAGCAGACTGATATCTTGAACATCAGAACTGCACAATCACAGATGTCACAACATCTGATCCAACATGTTGGTCAAGAACAATACCAAAATTGTAAATTGCAGAATGTTAATTAAGACAGTATATGTTAACCCAGTTCGGTGCAAATCACCTACATCTGGGGGGATACCAATCCAGGACGGAGACTTCACTATCTGTAGAACTGTTACAAAGCTAAACTCCCTAGTTTACAACTTTATACCTAACATCTACCCAATGAACATCTTTACCAAGGCTAAACTCAAACGTTTACAATGTTGATATGAGATACCCTACTCACATCCTAATCACAACCTGTTAAATCTCTGTCTTCTGCCAAAACAGAACCTGTCGCGGTTTCTTAACCTTCAAGTTTTCTTGGACTTGCTTCAAAGCTTCGTCCAAGAACAATACACCAACCATTACCTACAGGTTTCTGGTTGTGTCCCTGTACCTATGCCTTCCACTCTGCATCCCATATTACAGAGTGGAGACTTACAACTCCTAAGAGAGCCAGCGACTCTCAAACCCTAAATTAACCCTTATTCAACACAAGAGAACTAGGTTACAAAGTTATAATTGATACAAAGTACAGTCATATAACCCTAGGTCTAAGTCTCTTTATATAATCTTCTGTTGTCTTGGGCTTTCAATCTTTTCTCCTTTATCCATTCTGCAAATTCGCACCAAATATTTGACAGATTTGCTAAATAATTAAACCTGCTATATTTGTAAGATGTTAGGACAACTTCTTCGACATCTTTAATCTTGAGCACATTTCTTCATGTTTTACCAAAATTTCGTCAAACCACAGGAGCTTTCAGGACTAAATATCGTTCTTTTAAGAAAAAATTTTAATCGCACGGCGGTGAGAAGTTGAATTAATGTGTTGATGTTTTATTTTGATGGCAATTATTTGGATACCAAGGCAGCCTCCTCGTATCCAAACAATCAGAATAGTGAATGGAATGCTAGACTCTCTCTCTTTTCAACCTTAATTGTGAACGGGTTTGATATAGTTAAAGTATTTTGAACGGATGACGATTTTTCGGATAGTAAGGAAGGCTCCTCGTATCCAAACAATCGGGAAAGCAAATTGAATGCTCGAGTCTCTCTCTCTTTTTCATCTAAGTGATTGAGAAAATAGGTTTGATTCAATTTGTTACGAAAATAGTTTGATGTGAAACCAATTAAAAATCTTTTGGAGAAGATAATTGTTCGAGTATTAAGAAAGGCTCCTCATACCCAAACAATTGAGGAGAGAAATCGAAGGCTCCATTCCAACTCCCTTTTCATCTTTTAATAAAACATGGTCTAAGTATGATTAAGTTAATTAATTTGACTTTGAGAAAATGCTCAATGTTGATCGAGGTTTAAATTTGCGTTCAAAACGGTAGAAGGGTTTGAACAAATGGAAAACAGGTCCTAATTGTGTATAGGGTAAGGTCGATGGCGATGCACAAGGCAATCGACTTACAAGAGTTGGGGTAAGGCTTGATATATGGATCAAGTATGCTTTAGAGTTTGGAATAATCATCATACAATGACAAGATATAATCAAGCAAGTAAAAGAAAACGATAAAATTATTTTACACTTCATGGGGAGGAGGGTACATCTTTTTGAATGGGGATAATAAAGAGACGGTACACACACATCCATAAAAACAAACATATATATGCAAGTAAATGAACCACGAAAACGATAAACAATTAAATTGGTTCTTATTATTACGTGTGCACTATCAAAATGGGCTAGTCTTCTAAATGACCAACTAGAAGTAATTGATCGAATACGTCTCATTGTAAGAAAGCCCAAGAATAAGCTTTAAATGCTGTGTGTAGTGACCAATGAGGTTGATGGTGATGCACAAGGCAATCATCTTACAAAGATGGAAAATGGCTCGACTTAAATCGAGAGTTTGTTCTTTTAGAAAAAGGTTATCGAGCAAGTTCATTCATACCATTAAAATTTGACATATGATCAACAAGTGTAACTCAAGATCCAAAAAGTGAATACACAAATCAAATCAAAACTCTAACCCTTAGACCAATCCAAAGAGCAAAATTAACTCTACACTCAAAACAAATGCAATAATTGGACTTTGAATAAAATGGATGAAACTCAAACCATGTCATACACCTAGATGCAAATTTTAGTTATTTAAATTTTAATGGAGGAGAAAGTAAAATGCTTAAAAAAACTAATAATTTTATTTGATGGAAATATGTGCAAAACCTATTTTTATATTTTAAAACCAAGTATTATTTTTCTAGTTACACTAATCACCAAAAAAAAACAAAGGAGCATGCAAATGGGTCACACAAAAATTGTCTGGTGTTTACAAATCTCGGCCCAAACGATGCCTAACCGGGTTGGTTAGAAATAGTGATGGTTCACTTAGAACAGCCCAAACCCTAACATAAAATTAAACCTAGTTTGAAAAAACAATAAGTCCCTTGAAATATTCAGCCATTTTCCATACATACTCGGAAAAAAAATAAAAAAGGAAACGAGAAAACAATAATAGCCGACAAAAGCAATGAATTGGAGTAAGATTGACACTTGAATTGGTCTTAGATTTAAAACAGGTGTTTTGAAGGATGAGCATGATTCGTCAGTTTCATCCATCAACTCAACTAGTGAATCTTCCCATGCATCTAGTTCCAAAGACAAAATTTTAGATATAAAGTTGTTTTCTCCAGTGTTTGAAGCAACCTTGTTATCAACATCTAAACCAGTGTCCTCGCTCTCCACAATATTCTCAAATCCTATCTGAATCCCGAGTGAAATATGAACCTTTAAGATTGATGATGATGCTGACAGATGATAACTCAGAACATAAGCCATGCACATCCTGTTTTGAAACTGCCTTGGTAGTGTTCAATTGGTGAGGTCTGCCAGTCTCCAGGAAGCTTGTACTCGTTGAGGGTGCAACCTTATCTTGATCAAGGCCTACAAAAGATGTTTGAGAATTTTCACCAATGTGATGTTTGTTTAATGCTGAAGGTACGCCTTCACTATTGGAATGAACGTTGTTTTAACCTTTTCCTGATTCTTTCGTATCAAGAATAGACCTTTTAGTGCAAGCAAATCCCAACATAAGGGCTTGGGGGAAAGATGTTGAAAGGTCTAGTCTGTGGAATTTCTCCACACAGCTTGCTTGTCCTGAAACTTGCATGCTTGAGATTATTGATCTATGAAAAGCTACCTGGTATTTGTCCTGTTATTCCATTTATAGATACATCAAGCCATTGTAGGTTTTGCAACTGAGCTAGACTTGAAGGGATGGTTCCCAATATGTGGTTTCTTGAAATGTCCAATCTTGTAAGTTCTATCAAATTTGAAATAGAAACTGGGATTTAACCTGAGAGATTGTTGCTTCCCAGGTTTAGCACCTTCAAACTTGACCCTTCTATGAAATCTGGAATGTGACCAGAAATGAAATTGTTTGAGACATCACTTACCTCCAAAGAGCTGCTTGTCATGTTATATTTTGAATGATGACAACAAACCGATCAAAAGATTTGCATGTAAATCTATTGAAGACAACCCAGATGGAAGTTTTATCTTAGAAATAACAAACCTGATCAACTGGTTGTTTGAGAGCTTGACATCTTGCAAACTGGATATATTTGTGAAGAAGCTTGAGATACCATCAACCAAAGAGTTATCTGATAGGTCTATAGAGATCAAAGTGTCGGGTCTGACAAAATGTGGAAGATCGCCCTTCAATTTACACCCGGCTAGGTGCACGTCTCTAAGTTCCTTGCTTCTAATCTAATTAGGAACACTTCCAAGGCTGAGGGTATTATAAGTCAGGTCTATGGACAAAAGGGAAAAATTACTGTTTATAGGAATTGCCGGTAAAGGGATTCGAGAGTCCATTTCTCGATACATTAAGGTACCAAAGTTTCTACAATTTCAATATGGAGAGTGGAAAATGTCCTGTTAGCTGAATACCACTAAGTTGAAGACTTGTCAGTGATTTCAAGTTTCCTACTTGATCTGGGATGTATCCCGTGAGCTTGTTAAAGCTCATAGACAAGTCTACAAGATTCACAAGGCTCTAAAAATGCAAATTACCAAATGCTGGAGAAAGAGTACCCTTCATAAAACTTATACTATCTCTACAACATATTAGCCCTACCAGTGGAAGCATCACATTGAACTCCTAACTTTTGTATCCCTGTAGGTTTCGCAACTCTTAACCAGCGCTCCTCAAAATTGCTCAAAATATCGTAAGCTGCCGGACCATCAATTTTAGAATGCAGGTCATGCCATGGTTCTCGCTTACAGCCACCAGTACTACCCGTGGAAGTAGGGTTGTGATAATCATCCTTGTGCAGTATGTGCAGTGCCCTAAAGATGGGATGGTGGCCTTTACACTTCAAACATTTCCGACTTAACATGGAACACTATGGAAGATCCAAAATGATCATGGGAATGTTGCTAGCTATTGAGATAACTATCTGCTTTTTGAATTTTCTTTTGATTGCAACTTCTTTTTCACATGGAACATACTTGTTATCTAAAGATATTGATTCTATATGCAAGCCTCGTCGTGACACGTTTCAATTGGATTTTTTTTATTCAAGCAGGCCCATTTATTTATTATCACCAATCAGGAACATGAAACCATCACATAAAAATTCCACTCAGCTAAAAAATCTTGAAAACATCACCAAGTGAAATCATGTGTGAAGGGTGATGGCCTTTTAGGTACTCAATGAAAATATATTTTTACTTGTAATTTTGAATGAACTTGGAACTTGAGAAAATTCACAAATTGAAATGAGAATGAATTTGAAAGATTATTTGGATTGAGATTTGGAAAGAATTTTGTATTTGCAACTTGGACATGAAATTAAAACCTGGAGTTTGACCTTGGATTTTAGTTTTTTTTTACTTGGACATGAAGAGTGAAATGTAACTTGAATCTTGAATAGAACTTAAATTTGGAATAAACTTGAAATGGGTATGAAATTGAAATATGGAAATGAATTTGAAAGGTGATCTTGAATTGAATTTTGAAATGAAACTTTGTCATAAATTTAAACTTGAATGAGATTGTAATTTAAATCTTGCAAGATGCTTGAAAACTTGACATTGAATTTGGTATTGGAATAACCTTGAAATTTTGGATTTCGCATGGAAATATGACTTGAAATTTTGAATTTTGAAATGGACTTGTAAAATGGAAATGAGATTGGATTTTGAAAAAAATTGGCAATTTGAAATTTGAATGAATCATTGGATTTGAATTGAACTGGAAATTTGAAACCTCATACCCCTTTGAATCTTTATCAAAATCTAGTTAAAATGAAGGAAAATTGCCTCATATTCAACAACCTCATCTTGATCTTGCAAGAAGATTTTGAACCAAGCATAGGTGATTTAAAGCTTCTTGTGTTGCCCCAATTGGTCAGAAGTAAGCCAAGACCGAGCCTTAGGCTTCTTGATTCCTAAGTAACTTATAGTAGCCCAAACCCTAATCTCCTGATGACCTCCAGATAACAACTGCTTTGAAGATAACAAGCCCCCTCTTTATCAAATCACACGCTTCATGTACACAGGTATGATAGTGCTGATGAATCCATGATATCAAATGCTGGGGTGGAAAATGAGGGTGTGACACAATTGAATCGAGGCTACAATTATCAAAGAGTGAGGATGAGAAAGATGTTGATTCAAATCAGTATACTGGGCTGATTGGATCCTTGTGTTACTTGTGCAATAAGCGACCGAACATGGCATTTAGTGTCGGTATCGTGACTAGATTCATGAAGAGACTGGAGATGTCTCACTTGGCAGCAGTCAATAAGATCCTAAGGCACACCAAAGGATCGATTGACTGCAGAATTCTATTTCCCGCAGCGGATACAGGAAAAAATGCATTTTGGTCAATTTTACCGATTTCAATTGGCGCAGAGATAAAGATGATCGAAAGTCTACAGCTGGATACATCTTTATATTCGATGGAACACCAGTCTCATGGTGTTCGAAGAAGAAGCTGATAATTGCACTCTTGTCTTGTGAAGCCTAGTACATTATCGCTTCGGTATGTGCACGCCAAACCGTGTGGCTAATGAATATATTGAAAGAGCTGGGCAGCAATGAGGGTGGTGTTGTTACACTCCTGGTTGAAAACGTTTCCACGATTAATCTTTGCTAAGAACCCAATTACACATGGGAGCAATAAGCATATTGAGATGAGGTTTCACTACTTGAATTGATCATTTGAACGAACCAGTACATTGTCTAGCAATTGAGGACGAGTCTGACAACAATTCTTGGTTCTATGACATCAAACGGTACTTGGAAAAACAAGAATATCTCGAAGGTATCACTATCACTGACAAGAAATCTCTCAGAGGGCTCTGCACCAAATTCTTCTTGAGTGGTAGTGTGTTATACAAAAGCAATTATGATTCTGTGTTGCTCAGATGCGTGGATAGACACGAAGCAAACACGACCATAAGAGAAATACATGAGGGTTGTGAATATGTACATGTTGTTTGAAAATGTAAAAATATATCGTTTATTTCGACTCGGTTCGCATGCAACTTAATTTCGCTTTATATGTTTTTCGTGTTATTATGTTTTGTTATGTTTGTGTTTCAGGTATTTGTCGAATAAGAGCATCCGTGCGAGAAAATCGGGAAAAGAGCAAGAAAATGAAGAAAAACAGCAAATTCTGCCATTTTACTGATACGGTGTTCGCCGTGAGCAAATGGCGTTCAGCGTCCCCAGATGGCGTTCACCATTCAAATGACATTCGCCATTCAAATGGCGTTCGCCATTACCCCACGACGTCCGCCATTCGTTCGCATCAGCAGTTTTCATCAGTTTCATCAGTTAGCAGCATTTTTCAGGGATTTGAAATTCCCTCCCTTTTTTGAGCGTGGGAACAGTTATCCAGGGCCAGAATCCTCTATAAATAGGACCATTTGCACCAGTTCCAAAGCATCCAAGTCGTGCGAAAGTGCTACCGACATTTGTTCATAGTTTTAGGCAAAAATCACAATTGTAAAAGTGGTAGTTTCTCACATCGGGGAACTACCACACCATTAGTGTTAGGCCTATAATTTGTGTAACATTTGGATCATCAATCTTACCGCCATTAATAAAAGTTATTTTAGTTCCGCATTTATTCCAAGTCCCATAATTTATTTTCGGCTTTTATAGGTTTTTATCGTATTATTTATTATTATCGTTTTTGTACTCTTTAATTAATTATCATATTGTTTTCAATTGTAATTATCATATTTAGTTTATTTACCTTTAAGTCGATGTCTATCTAAACTGTTTTGAGTCCGGTATGTGAGAACCGTCGTTCCGATGGGACTCGGTAATGAAATTGGCGTTAACTTGTAATAAATTTTGTTGTGGCTTTTGTTTCCAAGTTTAATTAAAATAACTTTGTCACGAGAGTGAGAGGTTACTTAATATGATTTGTCACGAGAGTAAGAATTAATAAAGGTCAGAGTCGATAACGCGAGAGTGTGAGAATTGGACCGGATAGTGGGAACTGAGCATTGATCCTAAATACAGCGAGAGCGCTTTAGGTATCAATTAGGATCTAATTAGTTTTCAAAATATGCTTTCTAATTAAAACGGGTGGGCAAGAGCAAAATCCTGTGGTTAGGGAGTGTGGCTTTAGTCAATAGCGCGAGAGTGTGAGACAGAGTTTTTAAATTGATATTTTCTACAGAACATAGTTTAATTATAATTAGTGCCTAAAATCTGCAGAGTCCCTTAGGAACACGGGATCCATATTTCGGCCTCTCTTTGTTGTAATATTTTCTAAGTTTCATTTTAGTTTTTGTTTTAATTCCATTTAAACCAAGTAATCATTAGCCTTAGCTTTACATCGCAGTAATAGATAACGGTAGGTTGACATTGGTCTCTGTGGGTTCGACAATCTTTTATATTACTTCGATATTTTCGTGCACTTGCGTATGCATCAAGTTTTTGGCGCCGTTGCCGGGGACCAACAGTCATTATTGTTATTCTGTTATTGCACCGTATAGACTAAGACACTCTTATATTAATAGCTATGTATCACTCAAATTTTATCTATGATTACCACTCCCAATATCTTGAGGAACCGCACCCAAATTTCCTCTACGATTACCATTCCCAAAATTTTGAGGAACCCCAAGAATCCCATAAATACAATCTCGAAATACTAATGGAGGATTTCAACGCGACACTAACTCATTCTCACCCAAATCACCACTCCCAATATTTTGAGGAACTGCAAGAATCCCATAGTTCCAACCTCGAAACATTAATGGAGGATTTCATTGAAACAACAACTAATTCAAGGCTAGAATCTATGATGGAGTGCTTTATGGAGACACAAACTCTCTAGAATGAAGAGTTTAGAAAACAACATCTCGATACTTATGAAACCTTTAGGCAGATGAACACTGTGGTCGAGTCCCTCACGACTCACACTAAGGCATTGGAGACTCAAATCTCTCTACTTGCCCAGACACCTATAGGACCCTCCCTTGAGAGACATGTGGATGTTGTAACAACCAGTAGTGAAAAACAAATTGAAAATCGATAATGAGGTTGAGGATAGTTCTGGTGAGAAAAGCGTAAATATTGAGAAAAATCCACCAATGCCACCCGAAAGGGAGGTTGTCGAAGAGGTAGAGAAGGAAGCACCTATTTTTGTTTTTTTTCCTATACCCCACCGGTTACTTTCTCGCAAAGGTCTGTAGAATCCCATTCCAAAACGTATGAGGAGGTATTGGAAAATATCCACACTAATGCACCTTTGTTTGAGGTCACACATAAAAAGAGAAAATTAGAGGGCCATGAAACTAGGGACATCATTACTGTTAAGAGGGTAAGGTTAGCCTTTGAGGTGGTGGATGAAATAACTAAGCCCAAACTTGAAAACTGATACTTAGGATAGATTCAGAACCACCACCACAAGTTTAAAAGAATGAACCACCCCACAGAAGGAAGAAAAGAAAAGGCGAGGGATATGTGAGATGGCTTGATAAGTGGCCATGGAAACCGAAGATTATTAGTCGTCGAGCTATCGATATTAAACAAAGCGTTGCGTGGGAGGAAACCCACGAGATTTTAATTTAATGTTTTTCTTTTATTGTTTGTGTTTGCAGAAAATAAAGAAATGTATCGCTTGTCGTGTCTTATCTACATCTATGCGAAAATTCTCTAGACGACGATCCTGGAGATGAGTTGGTGCCCACGGACATTCCTACGAATGTTGCTGTTGTTGGTGACACCGATGATGAGTATGATAGGAGAGAGCATGTCTCTCCCATCCGTAACCCACCTCTTCCTCGTTCTTCACATGGTCATGTTCCACCTGCACACACCTCACCATATTTTTATAACACTTTTTGCAGGTACTTACTCTAGAAGCGGGCAATATGATGAGCTGGTTCAAGAATTACACAAACGAAGGTATCTCACAATGCCCGCCGCTGAAGCAGAAGTGGTCAGCAAAGACATGGACAACAAGAACAGGATCAGAGAGGATTTGGCACGTAATAGTATTCATACAGGTTATATCCTTCCTTTTTCCACCTTTTATAAAAACATTGAGGACAATGTTTGATTTAAGTGTGGGGGAGGAACTCTACCGCTTTGATTTTACCGCTTTCTAGTTAGGTTTATCATTTTCTAGTTTATTTCATTTTTTTTTGGAATTTTATCTGTTTTTAATGTTTTATCGAGTCTTTGCATGTGTTGTCGAGTCTTTATGCGTGGTTTTCACTTGTTATTCAATTTCCCCGAATTTTTTTTAAAAAAATTAACCTCCAACTATTTTTTTTTTCGATTCATGGCACGACACTCTGAAAGTATATAGGTTATTTAGGTTGTGTTAGATAGACTTGGGAAAGTTTTGTAAATATCGGTATCGTTCATACACCTTAGATTTCCTAAGTATGTGACATTGATTTAAATAGACATTATGCCTAGACCTTATGCCTAGTTTCTTAGAAGTAGCCTTTTGATTAGTTTATACTAGCAGTCAACACCATCCTTGTCTACAACCTAAGTAACAAACCGATGCAAATATGTGTTGATCTAAAAAATTTGAATAATGTGATTTTTATAAAAAAACCAAATGAAAGACATGTTCCCGCTAAGTTAGGTGGTCCTCACCCGGCCATTTAGCCTAAAGGTTCAAACTCTTGAAATTCGTAAGCAAAAGGCAACATAATGTTCGAAAAAGAAAAAAAATTGAATGTCGAGATCATATAACACAAACAGGTTCGCTTACCATGTAAGTACAAAGGATAACGGGCTTAATGTGATTGCGTGAGAATGAAAAAGAGGTGAAATAGGATGAAGGATGTAGGTCGAGTTATAATGTCACGGTTTGAATTAGTATTGCATAGGAAGGGAGTCTTTGTCCGCAAATGTGGAAATGTGTCGTTATGATATCCTTGTTTTCACTATTTAGTACCTATCGATCAAACATTAGCCTAGCAGCCACGTATGATTAGAGTCTCGTTGTACCTATGTTTCGAACCGTGCTTATTTTATTTTTACCGTGTTGGTTGATTGCTTGAGGACAAGCAATGGTTTAAGTTTGGGGGTGTTGATAATGTGAAAATATACCGTTTATTTCGACTCGGTTCACATGCAACTTAATTTCGTTTTACTTGTTTTTCGTGTTATTATGTTGTTTTATGTTTGTGTTTCAGGTATTTGTCAAATAAGAGCATCCATGCGAGAAAATCGGGAAAAGAGCAAGAAAATGAAGAAAAACAACAAATTCAGCCATTTTACTGATACGGTGTTCGTCGTGGGCAAACGGTGTTCGCCGTTAGCAAATGGAATTCACCGTCCCCAGATGGCATTTGCCATTCAAATGGCGTTCGTCATTACCCCCCCCTCCCCCCCCCCCCCCCCCACAGTGTTCGCCATTGGTTCGCAGCAGTAGTTTTCAGCAGTTACATCAATTTGCAGCAGTTTTCAGGGATTTGAAATTCCCTCCCTTTTTTTAGCGTGGGAACAATTATTCAGGGCCAGAATCCTCTATAAGTAGGACCCTTTGCACCAGTTCCAAAGCATCCAAGTCGCGCAGAAGCGCTTCTGACATTTGTTCATAGTTTTACGCAAAAATCACAATTGTGAAAGTGGTAGTTTCTCACATCGGGAAACTGCCACACCATTAGTGTTAGGCCTATAATTTGTGTAACACTTAGGTCATCAATCTTGCCACCATTAATAAAAGTTATTTTAGTTCCGTATTTATTCCAAGTCCCATAATTTATTTCCGGCTTTTACAGGTTTTTATCGTATTATTTATTATTATCATTTTTGTACTCTTTAATTAATTATCATATTGTTTTCAATTACAATTATCATGTTTAGTTTATTTACCTTTAATTCGATGTCTGTCTAAACTGTTTTGAGTCCGGTATGTGAGAACCGTCGTTCCGATGGGACTCGGTAATGAAATTGGCGTCAACTTGTAATAAATTCTGTTATGGTTTTTGTTTTCAAGTTTAATTTAAATAGTTTTGTCACGAGAGTGAGAGTTTACTTAATATGATTTGTCACAAGAGTGAGAATTAATAAAGGTCCGAGTCGATAGCGCGAGAGTGTAAGAATTGGACCGGATAATAGGAACTGAACATAGATCCTAAATACAGCGAGAGTGCTTTAGGTATCAATTAGGATCTAATTGGTTTTCAAAATATGCTTTCTAATTAAAACGGGTGAACGAGAGTAAAATCCTGTGGTTAGGGAGTGTGGCTTTAGTCAATAGCGCGAGAGTGTGAGACGGAGTCTTTAAATTGATATTTTCTACGGAACGTTGTTTAATTATAATTAGTGCCTAAAATCTACAGAGTCCCTTGGGAACACGTGATCCATATTTCGGCCTCTCTTTGTTGTTATATTTTCTAAGTTTCATTTTAGTTTTCGTTTTAGTTCTGTTTAAACCAAGTAATCATTAGCCTTAGCTTTACATCGCAGCAATAGATAACGGTAGGTTGACATTGGTCTCTGTGGGTTCGACAATCTTTTATTTACTTCGATATTTCCGTGAACTTGCGGACGCATCACTATCATACCCCAAATTTTGACCCTAGATGTTATCATCATTCTAGGAGCATTCAAGCATTGCATTTCTAACCCTAACCTTGTTCAAGTTTGTTCCTTGTTTTGTTTCACCAAAATTAGGGTTTTGATCAAGAGAATCAAGGGAATCCTTACATGATCCGTCAATGTTTTGGAGTGATCATCAACCCCTCAAGCTTACATACACTCAAGAGGCTTCTCCTTGTCAAGAATCAAGTGGAATATAGTCCCATTACAAGTTCCATGAAGCCCAATTTCATCTGGTCACAAATTAGGGTTTCATTAGGAAAAAGTCAACTTTGCCTTGACTTTTGATCAAATCATGATGCCAAGCCTTGCGACTTGATCTAAGACACTCAAATACATCCTTGGAGTCCATCCATGATGTTTGGAAGATCCAAGTATACAAGATCATTGAAGATCACACAGTTGAATTCATCTGATAACACAAGCTTCATCTGACAAAGTCAACCCTTTGACTTTTAGGGTTTTTGGTCCAAATTGAAGTCATCAAGCCAAATTTCATCAAGACATGTTTGATCAATGAGTTTGAGCATGAAAAAACAAGATTTTGGAAGGTTTCTTGCAAATGGGGTAAAGTTAAGAAACTTGAAAATTTTCAAAGTATGGAAAAAAAGCCCTGGTTTTATGGGCAACTTTGAAAGATCATAACTCCCAATCTACACAGCCATTTTGTGTGCTCCAAAGCTCAAATTAAAGCCCTTACAACATATTACAACTTTGTATGAGAGGTGGAAACCTCAAAAAATGCTTTGATTTTGAGTTATGAGGCATCAAATTTTGGAAAAATCATTGGACACTTAGAAAGTTTTCAAGACAACTTTTGATCTTTTGAAACATCAATCTTTGAGGCCAGTTTTCATTATGATCCTTTGAGATTCAGAATTTTTGTTAAACATGAAAGTTTTAGAGCACATTTGGGGCTTTTCAAAAAGTACAATAACTCCCCAATCCCATTTGTGAGCTAGGAGATTCGAAGCCTTGAAGTTGGGGTTTTGTAACTTGAAGTTCAAGGTTATGAACATGATGAACTTATTGCAAAACCATTCCAAACTTGCATGATCTTGCTTTTCAGGCCTTGTTGCTTCCAAATCTACCATTGATCAGAAGTTTGTACTAGTTTTTAAGCATTACACAAAAGATTTAAGCATCAATTCAAATTCCATTCCATTTTGGGAGGTTTTTGCCATAAAGCTCCCAATGCCACTTTTGAAAAGTAGCTTTAATCGCAAACCTTTTACCTTGAGACTTAAACTTGTTCCATCTGCAGAAGAAAGCTCAAAAGGAGATTCCAACACTCAAGATGCACTTGTACCTTGCATTGGAACCATGAGAACCATGTACTTGCCAAGTTCAAATCCAACCAAACCATGGAACTTCAAGTTACACTCCTCCTTAACCTCTTTGCTCCAAACTTTGGTCCTATAAATAGAGGTTGATTCTGGTCTCAACATACAACAGAAACACACATCATAGAGCATCCAAACCTCCTCATACCAGAATTGGTATTTCAAGTCATCACTTGAAAACCAAAAATCACCAACTTGTAAAAACTCCTCCAAAACAGTTTCCAACCATAAAACTTCCATTCCAACCATTCACACAAACCACAAAACGCTCCTTGAGAGTGTCCAAACCCTCAAAACCTTCAAAAAAATCATAGATAAAAAATTCAACCCTCAACCCCTTGAAAGTTTGACTTTCTGCATCTTCTCATCCAAACCACTGTCCAAATCATCTCCTAGCCTTCCAACCCTACAAACACCTTGCAAAAATCATCCTTAAGCTGTTCAAAGTTTGGTTGGTGGACTGTAGCACCTTTTGCTTCAAGTTCCTTCTTGAGCACTTTGACCACTTTGCAAGAAAAGAGGCACAGTTTGTTCTAGCATATTTCTTGGGATTCCAGGCATCTAAAGAGGTCCTAGGAGGTTCATTGAAGCCATCAAAACCATTGAAACATTTCTAGCATAGCTATCTTAAGAATTGCAACTTGGACTCCAAAAGGTAAGTCACCTACAACTTGAACTTTCAAATGCATGGTGTGTTTTGATGTGCATTGAGTAGAAATGTTTAAGTTATAATGTTTATAGCATGTTTGAACTTGTCTTGGTTATTATTAATGATTATATGAGCTTTTACCATTGGATTTGCAAACTTGTGCCCTTTATGAGATTGCTACCCGGGTTTGGTTTGAGAAGCACCTTTAGCCAAAACAAATGATGCCATTGTAATCCTTGTGAAAAAAATACACAATTTCCTATTTTATTTCACTGCATTTCATGAGGTATAGAGGAAGATATGATAGTTTTTGCAAATGTTGGAATTATGATGTTTTGTTGCAACAAGAGGGCCATGGCGCCCTTCTGACCTGGGGAAATTAAGTTTCCCTTATGTTATTTTGGTTCCATCCAATTAATGAATGTAACAGGCCACCCCAGTGGCGCAACCTTTGCCTTGCCAAGTCTTGAACACGCCATGTCCTGGGTTCGATCCTCAGAGATCACCCTTTTGCCTTTTTTCAGTGCTTTTCATTTTTTTAGCATTTAGGGCATGATTTTATATATTTTTTAATACGCGCATATTACTAACAAGCCATTCACATTATCGCATCTGCGAAAGTTATTTATCCCGACGTAGGGAAAGGAAACGATCGAAGAAAACCTAGAAAAGGGAAAGGCATGGTCATCGCAACCATAGCCTTGGTTCGGGATTCGATTACGCGAGAGGAAGGTAATAACACCCCCTCGCGTCCATCGTACTCGATGGGATCCACGCTTGTTGTTCTGATCGAAGGGTGTAGGTATTTGAACCTCAACTGCTAAACGGAAAGGAATGAGAAATAGGGAAAACGGGAGAATAAAAGAAAAGGTGACTCGATAGGACATCGTCGTCCTAGGCCTACGTATTCCCTCGGGAGCGGGAAAGTCAGAGTCAACGTAATTCGGAGGACTACGGGATCGTGGGGGAAGGTTGCTCGCCAAGACATCATCATCTTATGCCTACATGTCCTCAATCGGATAGGAGAGAGGAAGTCAGAGTAGTCGTAGTTCGACCTACATGGTCTTTATTTGTCTGTGTTTTTTAAGTGGATGACACTAACATTCGCGTTCTAGCAGTTTACGTGTTGTCGCTCGTTGTGTGGAGTCTTACGCGTTTACCTGTTTGCGATAGAACAAAAATAACGTATCCTTACGATTAGAGTGAGTGAGATGAGAAGAGAATCCCAAAGGAAGACGATTGATTTGTTTTTGTTTTTTATATGAAGTGTTTTGATTTATTGTGTTTGTGGTATGTATCGTGCTAAAGACTATGACATAGGAGCGAATACTTTACAAGGTCGCTCCTAACGGAACGTTTGCAAAGTATCCTAGAATAGTAAAGGAGACCTTCACTAATCATTTCATATGTGCTTAAGGCTCGTGGCGCACACAACATACAATAGTTGTTAAGTGTTTTTTGCTTTTCTTTTAGAGAGAGAGAAGAGACTCAAAGGTTGAAAGAAAATTCTAAGGGGAAACTCCATCCTATACGTTGTCATGCAATGGTGGCACTATAGTTGAGTTTAGGAGGGGATTGCTACCTATGTTAGCATACTTGGATTAAAAGCCTAATGTCTCTCCTACCTCCAACTAAATCAAAAATTAAGTGGAGTTAGGAATCCTAAGGGATCATGTGAACAAACACAAGTAAACATTATTCTAATCAATCACAAAGAGAGAAGTAAAGAAGAAATAAGATGAAAAGGAATCATGTAAGTGTAAACAATCATGTAAAGTGTCACAAGCAACTTACCATCTCCAAGCCAAGCTCAACTATCAAGTAGTTGAAAGCAAAATGTAAAACTATGTCCTAATGCACAAGCAAGTGTCTTAATTATACCCTAGGAGCAAAGTTAACTAAAAAACAATGAGAAGTGGACCCTAAAAGTATATGAACCTAAGGGGGGAAGCAGCTAAACCTACTATATCACATCTATGTTAGTGTCCTAAAAGGTGTCAAAAGAAAACAAGTTGTGTTGCATATCTTAACATACCAAGGATTGAAAGCCTAATGTCTCTCCTACCTCAAGCTTAATCGGAAATTAAGTTGAGCTAGGAATCCTAAGGGATCATGTGAACAAACACAAGTAAACATTAGATTAATCAATCACAAAATGAACGATGTCGTGATCTCAGCTAAGAGGCAAAAATGAGTGACTCCTCGTCCTCGACTAAAAGAAAATGCAATAGAAACGGACGATGTCGTGATCTCAACTATGAGGAAGTTGAGTGACTCTGTGTCAACCACAAGATGAAAACGATGTCTTGATCTCCACTATAAGGAAGTTGAGTGACTCTTTGTTCATCCAAAAGAAAACAAAAGACAAAGCAATAAACCAAAAACAACAGCAACAACAACGCTCATGCGCCTGTACAACTATAAAATCCAGCAACAAGCTAGAACAACTTTTAACATCCCCTATTTTCAGAACTGAATAGGTATAAAAGGTCTGGACAGAATTGCAACATTTAACAGCTTACCTTGTGTACAGCAGCTATGTATGTGACAACACTTCCTACGTTCAAACAACTTAGCAACTCAAGTATGAATCACTACCAAAGATAACTCAAAAGTAAGTCAAGGCAATCCAAGAAAAATAACCAAAGTTAATCACCAAGATTCAAATGGAAGTTATCAACAAGGATTTAATAAGAGACAAAAGATTCACATAAAATTCCATCAAGGAATTCATCTAAAACAAAACCTCTTATGAACAAAATTTACAAGAAACTAATCTAAAACAACATGATCAAGGTCATATATATTTTGTCACATCAACATCTAAACAAGACTAACATCACAATTTAATCGAAATTGAAATCAAAATTTTAATTAAGATCTACATGATTTCTTAATTAAGATTCACAAACAAAAACAATTAGAGTTCAAATTCAATCAACACCAATCATGAGTTCAATCAACAAGGAGCCATATTTAATCAGCAATGTTAGTCTAGAAAACCAATTCAATTAAACATGATTATCACAAAACTATTACCTTTAACAATCAACCATGACAATTAAGCAATTAATTAAATTTAACTTAATTAAAAACAGGGGGTGTACATGGAGTGAGAGGTGTGTTCAGCAAAACACATGCCAAAGGCACAATGGTGAAGGAAAGTTCACTTTAACCTTCATAAAGCCAAGTCATTTGAGGAAACAATAATGCAACCTCCTCTCTTTTCTTCTCATGTCCAAAATAAACATCTCCGCTGCAGCGGTAATCGCCTACGGCGGCGGTAGAGAGCGTAACCACACGAATCTCATGCCCTTCAACTCGTATCACATTCCTCTCTCTCAATATCACGCTAATTTCTTCCAATTTCTAACCTAAACTCGAAACCGAGTTAGATTTCTCCAAGAATCCTAGTGTAGCGCGGTTTTCGTGACCGCCCGCATCCGCCTGGGATGGGATTGGGTGCTACTTTCTGATTTCTTATTTATCCTGTGAAGCTGGAAAGGAAAGGGAAGCTATCTCAAACTAACCTTGCACGCAAATGTTTTCTTTAACAAATGCTAAGAGATTGGGGAGTTCGGGATCAGGTTATACAATGGGGAGTTGTTAACTACCCATCCTATACATGGTTATCCATGGATTGATAGCAATTTTCCTTACTGCTTTCTACTTACTGGTGTTTATTTGTTGTAAATGGGAAAGTTTCTCCTTTGGGAAGGTTGAGAGATGTTGAAAAGATATTTTTGTTGTTTTCGGGTTTTTCGATGTTTTTGGTAAGGTACTGGACCTAAGGTTTTTTATTTAGTGTGCTCGCTAAGATTTCACAATCTTATGCCTACGTATTCCCGTAATGATAACAGGGAAATCAGAGCAATCGTAGTTCCTCCTATTCTATGGGAAGAAAAGATGTTTTGGTGTCTTGTTCAAAGCCCAAGACAGAGGCTAAAAGGATGTTTGTGGGAATTGATTGAAAGAGTGAAGAGATTAAAGATTGAGATATGAACATCCGGAAAAAAACATCGGATGAAAATAAAAGGAATATCCGGAAAAGCGTCAGATGTTAAAAAAGAGGAACGGGTTGCTTTGGTGTCTTGTTCAAAGCCCAAGACATGAAGCTAAAAGGGTATGTTTGTATCTTGTTTAAAGCCCAATATGTGAAGCTAAAGGTGTTTGAGAATGTCTTTGAGACTCAAGGGTATTTAGACTGTCCAAGTCTACGAGGTGTGTCCTTGTACAATGCCCAAGATGAGGCAAATGAAGATCTAGACTCAATTGAAAAACTGCTCTATCAAGATGACTAGTTTTTGTTCCTATACCTTTAAGAGGTCGTCGGGACAATTTGTACAAAGCCCAAGAGAAGGCAGAAGAAACTTTTAAGAAGCCGAAGGGATAATTTGTACGAAGCCCAAGAGGAGGCTATCTTCGCTGAGGAAGAATCATTATACGAAGCCTAAGAGGAGGCTGTGAGACACTTCTAAGAAGCCGGATGGTTCTTGTACAATGCCCAAGAGGAGGCGGGGATGCTTTTAAGAAGCCTGTGGGTCCCAAGTCGGGAAAGTTCAAGAAATACCATTCACAAAGAATAGATCATTTAGTGAGAGTTCCGGGTTTGAGGAATTCAAGAGATGCCATTCACAGAGAATAGATCAACTCCGGGGAGTAGAATTCCTTTGACAATTTCTAGGGTTACAGTCTGAGAAAAGGTTCACCGAGAATACTGCCTTTCTCTGTTCCATATTGTTTAACCCCAAGAGGAGGGAAGACTGTATCTGGAATCCTATGGGGATCTAGTTTTGTTTGTATTTAAGAGCGATCAATGAGGCTTTACCTAGTACTAGACGTAATTGCCGGGGAAACTCTAAATAACTATACTAGTATTACACAGTGGATATATGACAAGTATATAAAAGGATGTGAAAGAAGACTTACAGTGAAACAGCCCCACAATACAGTTATATACATATGAAAGCGGTTAAATAAAAGTGGATAAACACTTACTCGGTTGTAGAGCTTCCATGCTGTTTGGTTAGTTGTTAAACAAAGAAAATTTGGATAACAACAGTATATTCAAAATCAAAGGAGAAAGTGTTTTTGAAAAGGCGACGATCGCGTCATTGTTTTGAATTTGTACAGAGGGACTTATACAAGTGACTGAGGCCCAAAAAGGTTTATTTACAAATGGGGATGGGTCTTACACTCTAATAGAGGCCCAAAAGTGTTTGAAAAAGATTTGTTAGGGTGAAAATCAAAGAAACCTCAATTTCATTTTTTAAAGGCATTTTTCAAAGAAAAATCAAATAAAAAATTATAAAAATATCAAATAAAATCATTAATCATGTTATAAACAATGATTAAGGTTTATGAAAAAGTATTTTATCCACATGAATATTTAAAATCATTTTGGTTTTAAAAATCAAGAAAAAGAAATCATTTTAAAAGCATTTAAAACAATATTTTGGAATATATTAAAAATATATAAAATAATAATATTTTTTTGTGATTTTTTGTGGATTAAAATATAATGGAGTATGAATAAGAAGTGTGTAAAACAAAATTGGAAAATGATGATTTTTGCTATGTAAAAGAATTGGTTGAGTTTTGAAAATAAAATAAGAACAAAAAGGGGAAAGATGTCACAACATCATATTCGACATCTCTCATGAGGCAAACAAAACCAGAACTGAACCTTAGTTTTCAACATCTTTTTTTATCAAACTTCAAACTTTCATAACTCTCTCAATTTTTAACGAAATTAAAATCCGTAAGAACCTATCTTGACCAATTTTTCGTAAGGAATCCATTGGTATCACTTATACATACTGAAACTTAATGTACAGGACATACAAGGCAAAAAACCAGAACTGCACATGTAGTTTTCGACTTCTTTTCTCGTCAAACTTCCAACACGCATAACTCTCTCAATTTTTAACGAAATTAAAATCCGTAAGAACTTATCTTGACCCATTTTTCGCAAGGAATCCAATGGTACCACTCACACATACTGAAACTTAATGTACAGAACACACAAACAAAAAACCAGAACTGGACATAAATTTTAAAACAACATAAACTCCACATATAAACATGCTAAAGTGCAAACAGTAGGAGGATCACAACATACACATTAAGGACTACATTTTTACTTCAAAAATTGTTCAATATGATGCATGTATGTGGACATCAAAGGAAAACATGATTCAAAGAATTCAAGTTGTGAAGCTTACCTCTTTTTTGGAGATTTTGTGCAACCTACCAAGTGCTTTGTTTCAGAAATGATTTGATGCTTTGGACACCCTCAAATGACCTCTTAGAAGCTTTTAGGATGGTTGGAATCAGTTGGAAACCTCTGGAGCAAGTTTGAGCTCTTTCTTGCAAAATGGGCAAAAATGGCCAAAATAACAACTCTCTCAAATGGTGTTCCAGATGCGGGGAACCATTTGGGACAGTTCAAGGATGATATTTGGAGTGTGTTTGAGGCTTTATCTGGTTTGGAAAGTGACTGAATCAAGACATGGCTTGAAAAATGCAAAAAAGTCCAATTTTGAGGTTTTGAGAGGTGACTTTGTGATTTTGGTGTTATAGGTCAGTTGTGAGAGTTTGGACAACTTAGATATGACATATTGGATGTGTTTGGATCATGAGTTGTGATCGAAAGGCTCTCTAACTCAAAAACTCAGAATTACCTTGCTAAAGAAGGCATTTTGGAGTGAAAGAAGTGATTTTGTGGAAAACATCTGTTTTATGGCTTTGGTGTACTCAAAATGAGCACAAATGAGCTCTATTTATAGTAGAGCAAGTTTGTTTTGCAAGCAATAGTGAATGGTGGCTACAGCAGAGGTTTGTCCAATGGTTGCATTTTGGAATCTCAAGTCTCCTCTAGCCATTGACTAGAGGTTAGGGCACAGGCTACTGGTCCCCTTGTTGTTGGATGAATCTTGACTGAATTCAGTTGGAGGAAGCTCAGTTCATGCCACCTCTAAGCATCCATTAAATTCTCCAAACCAAAATTGGAGTCTTGTCCCTCTTTTAGGGTTTTCTAGGTTTGGCATGCTATTTTTGGTTCTAAGGACTTTGGAGGCTTGAAGATCAGATCACCCCCCTTGGATTTGATCCTCAGGTGTGTCCAAAATGATGACAAGGCTTAAAATTTGTGTGGCACAAGAAATGTGCAAATCTGTCTTGAAACCTGTCTTAAAAATCAGCTACAGCAAGCCTTGTTGTAAAATCCATAACTTCTTGCTCAAGAATGATAAATGGATGTTCCAGGACTTTCTGGAAAGCTGAGATGACATACTTCAACTTTGATGTTTGACCCTAGACTTGGTTTAACTTGGATCTTGTAGAAAAACATCCTTGAAGTTGGGACATTCTTGCTGGAAAAATATTAATGATGTCCTATGAAATGTTGAAACATTTGACAACTTTGAACATTAATAATTCCAAACTCTAATCACTTATATCTTTTAATCCACTATGATATTTTGAGTTGATTCCTTCTACAATGTTGAAGTATCAAATACCCTCTTTAAAATTAGCCCTTAAGAAAAATCAATGGATGCTTGGATCAATAGTTACAACCTTGAGAAGTTGTGTATTTGAACATGATTTTAACTTAGAAAAAATTTCTAAGTTTCCTTCAATTTGATCAATTTTGCAATTTTGCATGATTTCTTTATTTAAATTTGATCAAATTAAATAATCCATTATATTTTCTTGAGTAATGGCTTGTGAAGCTCATAGTTGACCAAAAGTCAAACTTTGACTTTCTGCGTCAGTTGACTTTGTATTAGATGAACTTGAGGCTTAATCCACTTGGAATGTTGCATCTTGTGCTTAATTCTTGATGTGGGAGACCTCTTGATCCCTTGTGGATGTTTGAGAGGTTAGACAAGTTAAAGATCATGTCATTCCTTGATTGATCCTTTGTCTAAGGGCTCTAAGAGGGCTTGAAACCCTAAGCTTGATTGTAGTGAATGCTCACCATCTTTGGGGAGACTAATGAGGTATGATGGTTCATCCATATTGTGATGATGATTTACATAATGATGGGAAATCTTGGTGGTCAAAATTTGGGGTATGACAGATGCCCCTATTTAATCCTCTTAGACCTGAAGGTATGAATAGCAAAGAGTTTTAGACATTCGAGGTATAAGAGGATTAAATATCAGAGTACCTAGAATTTTGACTGTGAATACAGATGAAATGATATGTGATGAATGGAAGACTTTTGAACACTGTGGGGAATGATGCCATAGGAGACAGACCAACAGAATTTTCTTGGGATATAAGATATTGTGGAAACTTGCCGAGGCGACAAAGAGTATTCAGTAGTATTTGGAAAAAGAGGGATAAAACCTGGAACAAAGATACATACATCCAGAAAAACATCAGATGCGAAGGAAGTAACACACTCTGGAAAACATATCTGCAACATCTAGAAAAGCGTTAAATGTATTAAAAATAACTTTGAGGGTAAATCTGAAACATTTAGAAAAGCGTTAAATGTACAGGAAAAATTTTCAGAAGACTGGCAGAATCACGGCCATATCCAGAAAAGCATCAGATAAGCACATCAGAACAAAAGTTACATCTGGAAAAACATCAGATGAGAAAAATTCATATCCGAGAGAGCATCAGATAGACATGTAAGGAGTTTCTGGAAGAGCACCAGAATAAAGGAGACATATCCGGAAGAACGTCGGATGAAGACAAAGAAAGTTCTGGAAAAGCATCAGAACAGGAAGACATATCCGGAAGAACATCGGATAGACACAGAGAATTTTGGAAAAACATCAGAACGGGTTTTGGAAAAAACTTCAAAACCAAATGATATATCCGAAAGAACATCGGGTAGCCACAGAGAAAAGTTCTGGAAAAGCATCAGAACAGATAGACATATCCGGAAGGACATCGGATAGCCACAGAGAAAAGTTCTGGAAAAGCATCAGAACAGATAGACATATCCGGAAGGACATCGGATAGAAACAAAGTCATATCTGGAAGAACATCAGATAAGACATAAAAGTATAGGTGCCAGATGAGTTGGACTTTGTAGAAAGGTAAGATGTTGATAATAACACAACCACTGATGAATGCAAATGAGGATTAAAACACTCTTGAATGCATAGTATATGAAAATTTCATGATGTATGATTAAATGTATGTAATGTAAATGAAAATGCTGACAACAAGTTTAGACTCTTTGAAGAGTGACAACCAACAAGTTTATACTCTTTTGGGGAGTGGAAATCAACAAGTTTATACTCTTTTGGGGAGTGATAGACAAGACTGATTCCTCAATACAGAGATCACTGCCATTGCTTAGGGACTAAAAATGATGTATACTGGGAAGGCTTGCCCCAGTAATGAGTCTTGAAAGTTTTTCTAATTAAACCAATTATGAGAAGGACTTGTACTGAACAAATCTTGAACTGATTCTTAACAGGCTCTGGAAAGAACTTGCCCCTGATAGGATCACTGACCAAGTTTCTAAAATGTTTTGAAAATTCCTTGAGAGGAAAGCTAGTTTACAATCAAAAATGTTTATTTAAGGTTGGAATCAGTTTGATGACTTACAGATGACTGAAAGACAGAAGGTTGGAATGAATTGACGATGACCCAGACGTATGTATGAAATATGCAAGGGATGCAAATGCAATGCATGGATGCATCACACAAAAACATAGAAAAAACATGGGGTCAAAGGTTCGGTGTCATGAAGTCAAGGCTCTACCCATCCCCAAAGGTTTATACTGGTGATTTTGTGTACCTGTCTCTCAAAATCATTGACTCTCTTGAGATAACATAAGCGGGCCGGGAACCGTGCTAGGTGATGTATCTTAGAGTAGTCTCAAATGAGGGTAGTATCGCGTGACAACTATTTCCGATAGCTTCCGCACTACAAAATGGTTTCAGTCTACTAAAATCCTCAGCTTCTTAGATAACCCATATCGAACAATCTGCTTTCAACAAACGAAGTCGTATAGGCATTGAATCTGCAAAGGGCACCTCCACTGATTTGATGGTCAACCGGGATCTCTTATTTGGGAGTCACTCCCTGTAAGATTACCCGTCTAGTGCCATCACTTATCTTAGGTGTCACTCAAACTTTCCAGATGCGGCATCACCCGCAGTCCCATTAGCAGAAAAATAAACACGGATATCAATTAGGAAAAGTGATATATATATATATATATATATATATATATATATATATATATATATATATATATATATATATATTTATATATTATATAGTATATAGAAAAATTTCTAACAACCTAGACCTCTTAGTAATTCTAATCCTAAATGTCCCCAGTGTAGCGAGCGATTTTGGACGCGGTTCTTAAGCGCGGTCGCTCTCTGCGGTTGAGTTTACTACAGGTCGATTCATTTTTTATCCTATTAAAGCTGATGAAGGAAGGGAAATAGATGTCTCCAATTAACCCTGCTTGCATACTGAGTTTAAACAGCGGTCTGTTAGGTTATGGATGCGATCAATGTGGTGGGGCCTTTGTATTGATTATTTGTATTTTTGCCAATACTGATTTCTCTCTGGGATTTTGTTAGGATACTGCTTCAGATTATGACATATGGGATTTTGGGTTTTTGTTTAGTGTGCTCGCTAAGATCTTTTCTTTCAATCTTATGCCTACGTATTCCCGTTTACGGAAACAGGGAAATCAGAGCGTTCGTAGTTCCTCCTATTCTATGGGAGGAAATGGTTGTTTTGGTGTCTTGTTCAAAGCCCAAGACGTGAAGCGAAAGGTGGTTTGTATCTTGTTCAAAGCCCAAGATGTGAAGCTGAAAGTCCTGACTTTAGAGAGAATTTGTCATCTCTAAAGAGGGGGTTGTATGTCACAACTGTTTATAAAGGAGAATTACTTTAACCGGGATGTGTGAATCCGACAATGCCATAATTTCCTTTATAGGGGATTTCCAACCTGAAGGATAAGACTTTAACTCAGTGTAGAGCAATGCTATCTTTCCTTAGGAATTTCTCATGCTAAAAGAGGGACAGTGGCATGGATGTAGATGATCCAGAGGCTTGCAGCTTACAGCGATTAGATGAAGGGGAAGGAGTTGTTGATGTTTGTGTACTGTGAACGAGGCACATCTTTGATGCTAAAAGGTTGATTGGATCAACCAGTGGTTTTCTTATACAAAGCCTAAGAGGAGGCTATTATGTGTCTCGTACAAAGCCCGAGAGAGAGGCTAAAAGGTTTTGACTCGACGATGGAGTCTTTTGGTATCTCGTATAAAGCCCGAGATGAAGGCTATTTGACTCAACAAGAGAGTTTTTTGTATCTCGCACGAAGCCCGAGATGGAGGCTGTTGTTTGTTTAGCTCAATAAGAACCTTTTTGTATCTCGTATAAAGCCCGAGATGGAGGCGAAATGGTGATTGACTCAACGAGGGAGTCTCTTATGTGTCTTGTACAAAGCCCGAGAGAGAGGCTAAACGTTGTTTGACTCCGCTGGGGAGAATCATTGTTCAAAGCCCAAGAGGAGGTTGTGGTGACGGTTTCAGTTGAGTGACAAGTCCAGTATACTGATTTTGAAAGAGAAAATCAGTTCTTATATGAGCAACACTGTACTTAAGGATTTGATTCAAGAATCCGGGTTATTCCTGTTCTTCAAGAAATCGGGAAATCCGAAGGGTATTGAGACTGTCCGAGTCTACGGGTTTCCTTCCTATTTAACGAAGGGGTCACTTGAGAATGTCTTTGAGACTCAAGGAGATTAGATTGTCCAAGTCTAGAATTTATGATTTTGTACTATGTTTTGAGAAACAGTAGTAGACTCTTTGAAAAGACTGTTCTATGGAAATGATTAAGTTCTGTTCCTATACCTTTAGGAGGTCCTCGGGATAATTTGTACGAAGCCCAAGAGGAGGCTGGAAACTTTTAAGAAGCCGATTGGTCCTTGTACGAAGCCCAAGAGAAGGCTATCATTCCCGGAGGAAGAGATCATTATACGAAGCCTAAGAGGAGGCTGTGAATACTTCTAAGAAGCCGACGGGTCCTTGTACTAAGCCCAAGAGGAGGCGGGGTTGCTTTTAGGAAGCCTGTGGGTCCTTGTACAATGCCCAAGAGGAGGCCGATGCTTTTAAGAAGCCCGTGGCTCCCCAAACCCCGAAAAATTCAAGGCAAGCTATTCACAAGGAATAGATCAAGTCAGGAAAGTTCGAGAATTTGGAAGAAACTCAAAGATGCCATTCACGGAGAATACATTCATCTCTGGGAGTAGAGTTTCTTGACAATTCCTAATGAGGACAGCCGAAGAGAAGACTGTATCTGGTGATCCTATTGGGGATCTAGTTGTCTATTTCTACGAATGAATGAAACGGCGTCACCTAGTTCTAGTTGTAGTTGCCGGGGAAACTCTAAATATCTATACTATTATTACACAGTTGATATGAGTTTATGAAAGAAGACTTACAGTGAAACAGCCCCACAATACAGTTATATGTATATGAATGCGGTAAATGAAAGCGATAACCACTTACTCGGTTGTAGAGCTTCCATGATGTTTGGTTAATTGTTCAACAAAGAAAGATTGAAAAAACAACAGTATATTCAAAATCAAAGGAGAAAGTGCTTTGAAAAAGAAATATTTGGGGCTTACAGCTCAAGGAGAGGCCCAGGGTTTTATCAGTGAGTGCACTGTTTGAATTTGTAGAGAGGGACTTATACAAGTGACTGTGGCCCAAAAAGTTTTATGTACAAAGGGATGGGTCTTACACTCTCTCAAGAGGCCCAAAAGGTATACAGAAAAAGAGTGGGGCTTATGACACGAGGGTAGGCCCAGTTGATTTTTCGTTTAAAAATGTCGATCGCGCCGAGATTTTCTTTTAACGCGAATGGGCTTATATAATATCTGAGGCCCAAAATGGTTTTGGTTAAAAGGGGATTGGGTCTTACACTCTAATAGAGGCCCAAAAGTTTTGAATGGGTCTTATAACTCGAGGAGAGGCCCAAAAGTTTTGAATGGGTCTTATAGCTCGAGGAGAGGCCCAAGGTTATTTTTCAAAAGGCGACGATCGCGCCGTTTGTTTTTGACGGTATCGGGACTTATACAATACACTGAGGCCCAAAAATGATTTGGTCCAAAAAGGATTGGGTCTTACACTCTATTAGAGGCCCAAAAGTTTGACAATGATTTGTTTGAGTGAAAATCAAAGAAACCCTAATTTTATTCTTTAAAAGTAAATATTTAAAGAAAATCAATGAAAAATACCAAATAGGTTTGAATAAACCACTTGTGATTTTTGTTTAAGGTTTGAAAAATGAGGTATAAATCACAAGAGATATTAAAACTCATTTGGTCTTGATTTTTCAAGATGAATATTCATTTTAAAAATGTTTAAAAACAAAAAAAAAATGAATTTATTCACAAAAATACTAATTATATTAAATATATAATATAAACTCAATTTTTTTGTGGAATAAAATATTTCAACATTTTTGTGATTTTTTTCAAAAAGAACCAATTAATAATAATTAAAATTGAAAGAGTTATTAATTTTTCAATTAATTAATAAACCATGAAAATATTGGAAAAAAAATGACAAAATGTGAAAAAACACAAAATGGCATAGGTGGGGTTTAAACCCAAGACCTCAAGGTTACAAGGCGCGCACCTTACCACTGGGGTGGTGATACATCCATTGTTTGAAACAAAACAACAAATATACAAGTCATGTCTTGGTTTTAGGCCTGGCCCAAGGCAAGTTTTGGCATGTTTTGGCTCAGAAATGTGAAGGTCATAACTTTATCAATTCTTAATGGTTTGAGATAAAATTTATATGTATCTGGACCAGAATTTCATAAGGAATCCAATGGTGGTGGTAGTTTTTTTAGATCACACTCCCTCCTCAAAACCCGGTAATGGTTTTGAAAATGACCTATAATTGCATTTTCTATGCTACAACTTGGTACAAGCATGGATTACATGGTAAATTAGCTCAAACACAACGTATACAACATGTATGAGATGTTTATGATCAGTGGACTTCAAAGCATTGCATGATTCAAAGATTCCAAGTTGTGAGGCTTACCTCTTTTTTTGAGATTTTGGAGCTTTTGTGCAATCTGTCAAACCTCTTGTTCCAGAAATGATTTGATGCTTTAGACACACTCAAATGATCCCTTAGAAGCTTTTAGGATGATTGGAATTGACTGGTACCTGCAAAAACACAAACAGTCCTTTTCTTGCAAAAGGGGTTAAAAGTGACCAAAATAGCAACTCTCTCAAATGGTGTTCCAGATGGGGGAACCATTTGGGACAGTTCAAGGATGATATTTAGAGTGTGTTTGAGGTTTTATCTGGTTTGGAAAGTGACTGAATCAAGACATGGCTTGAAAAATGCAAAAAAAAACTATTTTGAGGTTTTGAGAGGTGACTTTGTGATTTTGTGATTACAGGTCACTTGTGATAGTTTGCACAGCTTACATATGATATATATGAGGTGTGTGTGTGATTGATTGTGATGGAAAAGCTCTCAACCTCAAAAACTCAAAGTTTCCTTGCTAAAGAAGGCATTTTTGCCAAGAGAAAGAGGTTTTGAAGAAAGCATCTGTTTGATGGCTTTGGTGTACTCAAACTGATCACAATTGAGCTCTATTTATAGTAGAGCAAGTTTGTTTTGGGATCCACAGTGAATAGGAATTGCAGCAGAGGTTTGGCCAATGTTGTCCAATGGGAAATCCAAGTCTCCTCTAGCCATTGACTAGAGGTTAGGGCACAGGGTTGTGGTTCCCTTGGTCTTGGATAAGTCTTGACTGAATTCAGTTGAGAATGGCTCAGTCCATGCCACCTTGATGCTTCCATTGAATGCTCCAATCCAAAATTGAAGTCTTGTCCCTATTTTGGCAATTCTAGGTTCAACATGCTATTTATTGTTCCAAAGACTTTGGAGGCTTGACTCAGTGATTGTCCCCTTTAGATTCAATCCTCAGAGGTGTCCAAATGGATAGGAGTGTTTGGATTTGCACAATTTTGGCAAATCGAGTAAAAATGCAAATTCTGCCTTGCCTTGACAGATTTCAGCAAGGTAACTTTCCAATGTCATATCTCATGGCTCAAATTGAATTTGGTAATGTTCTTGGCCATTTTGGAAAGCCTTTACATGATACAACAACTGTTTGAACATGTTTAGTTTTGATCTCTTTTGAATCCAAGTGAAAAATCCCCCTACATTTGGCAAAAAGTAGGGTAAAATCTGACTTAGTGAAATTTTCACTAAGTGTTGGAACAAAGTGACTTTTCTTGATTTTGATCACTCCATAACTCAAAATCCATGAGGAATTTGGACATAGGTCAGTATGAAGCTTTTGTAGAGGGCAATGAAATCTACAAATCAAGCTTTAAATGGGGCACAATGGCCTTGTGGTTTAGGAGTTATGGTCCTCCAAAGTTGGCACATTAGTGTCACTTTTCATAACTTAGAAAATTTTCTAAGTTTTTATGGTTACCCCTTTTACAAGTTATTCCACTTTCTTTGATTTGTCTTGATGAATGATGATTCAAATCATACATTAACATCATTTTAGGGTTAAAAATCCATTTTGGTGAAAAATCTCAAAAAGTCAAAGTTGACTTTTGTGCACAGTTAACTTTTTATCAGATGAATTCCAAACTGTGCAATTCTTCATGAAATCATGTCCTTGACCTAAATCAAACTTGATGGACATATTCCATGGGTGTCATAGGGTATATTTAATCATGTCTTAGGGCTTGGGAGCATGTCCTGGTCAAAAGTCAAAGTTACAGTTGACTTTCCTCGCGAAACCCTAATTGTGGTGCAGATGAAATTGAGACTTGTTGCTCAAGCTTCTTGGATTAATCCATTGTTGCAAATGGATCAATATGGTACATTAGAGACCCTCAAACCCTCTCTTGAGGTCTTGGCTCATGATTTGTCCCAAAAGTCAACTTAGGGGTGAATTAGGTCAAGAAACCCTAATTCCTGATTTTTGAAGTATGCATCCCCTGAGGCAAAATTGACTTGATGATTGGGTCCATGAGGTTCCATGGAGTATATTAGGTTGTGTTTTGGATCCTTGGCTCATGCCCAGAGGAAAAATTCCCTTTGGAGGCCCTGATCGACCAAAACCCTAATTTGGTGATACCGGCGATCTAGAGACTTGATCCACCTAGAAGGGAGCAGCTTTGTGCTTGATCCTTGAAGTGGGAGTCCTTTTGATCCATTGTGGGTGTTTGAGAGGTTAGACAAGTTGAAAATTATGTCATTCCTTGATTGATCCTTTGTTTAAGGCTCTGAGAGGGCTTGAAACCCTAATTTTGATTATAGTGGATGCTCACCCATCTTTGGGGAGACTAATAAGGCAAGATGGTTCCCCCATATTGTGACGATGATTCTCACAATGATGGGAAATCTTAGTGGTCAAAATTTGGGGTATGACAGATGCCCCTATTTAATCTTCTTGGACACGAAGGTATGAATGACGAAGGTATTCGGGCATTCGGGGTGCAAGAGGATTAAATATCGGAATACCCAAAATTTTGATGGTGGTCATGAATGGTAGCTTATGCATTCATCTTCTTTAGCCAAACGATGATGCTTAGAAAAGGTAAAACTTCCCCTCGATCCTGATCTTCAGCCAAGGAACTGGTCTTAGTTTCTGATTTAAACTTCCCCTTCGATCCTGGTTTCCTACCAAGGAACTGGTCTTAGTTTCTGATTTAAACTTCCCCTTCGATCCTGGTTTCCTACCAAGGAACTGGTCTTAGTTTCTGATGTAAACTTACATGACAGATGATGTAACTGCTGCTGCTGAGGGACTTACCTCTGTTGAACATAGTTACTTGCCATTATCCCTAATTTTTGCCTGGATTGTACTTTGATGTTTCCAATCCAACGGGATGATTTTTTTTCATGTCTCTAATTTTTGCCTGGACCGCCCTTTCGGGTTTTCAATCCACCGAGACGTTTTTTTTTAGGCGAAGTATTTCTTGACTACATCAACATTCGTGGGGTAGGTAAATTCCTCTCCGTCCATGGTTGCAAGTCTCAAGGCGCCGCTTGAGAAAGCTTTTGTGACCACATAGGGGCCATCATAATTCGGAGTCCACTTACCCCGAGAATCAGTGAGAAATGATTGTATCTTTTTGAGCACGAGGTCTCCTTTCCTGAAGATGCGGGGTCAAACCTTTTTGTCGAACGCATTCTTCATTCTTTGTTGATACAGCTGACCATGGCATAGTGCCGTGATTCGCTTCTCCTCGATCAGATTCAGTTCGTCGTGTCGACTTTGACACCATTCAGCTTCTGAAAGCTTAGCTTCAATCAATACCCGGATTGATGGGATCTCTACTTCTATGGGGAGCACTGCCTCCATGCCATATACTAGAGAGAAAGGGGTAGCCCCTGTTGAAGTGCAGACAGATGTGCGATAACCGTGAAGAGCAAAGGGTAGCATGTCGTGCCAATCTTTGTAGGTTACAACCATCTTCTGAACAATCCTCTTGATGTTCTTGTTAGCCGCTTCTACCGCTCTGTTCATCTTGGGTCGGTAGGGAGATGAGTTATGGTGTTTAATCTTGAACTTTGTGTACAACTCTTTCGTCATCTTGTTGTTCAAGTTAGATCCATTATCAGTAATGATCTGGCTTGGAACACCATAACGGCAGATGATATTGTTTTTGATAAATCGGACCACCACTTGTCGGGTTACATTGGCGAATGACGCTGCTTCGACCCACTTGGTGAAGTAGTCAATGGCTACTAGGATGAACCGGTGTCCGTTTGAAGCCTTGGGCTCAATCATGCCAATCATGTCGATTCCCTATATGGAAAACGGCCACGGGGAAGAAAGAACTTTGAGATGTGATGGCGGTACATGAATTTTGTCGGAGTATATCTGACACTTGTGACACCTCCTCATGTACTTGTAGCAGTCGGATTCCATGGTCAACCAGTAGTACCCTGCTCTCAGAATTTTTCTCGCCATTGTGTATCTGTTGGCATGAGTGCCAAAGGATCCTTCATGAATTTCTTTCATAAGCATGTCTGCTTCTGGTCTGTCTACGCATCGGAGCAAGACTAAGTCAAAATTCCTCTTATAAAGAGTGTCACCACTCAGGAAGAAGCTTCCAGCCAATCTTCTGAGGGTTTTTCTATCTTTCATGGATGCCCCAGGTGGGTACTTTTATTTCTGAAGGAAGCATTTGATATCGTGATACCAAGGTTTGTCGTCTATGACTGCTTCAATCGTGAAGATGTAAGCAGGCCGTTCAAGGCGCATTATGTTGATCTTAGGTATGTCATTCCATTGACCTACACTAATCATGGAAGAGAGAGTGGCTAATGCATCAGCCATGTGATTCTCCTCACGAGGGATGTGATGAAACTCGACTCTGTCGAAGAAAGGTAACAACCTTCTTGCATAGTCTTTGTAAGGAATCAATCCTGATTGGTATGTCTTCCAATCTCCTTTTATCTGATTGATAACCAAGGCTGAGTCGCCGTATACGGCCAAGTTTTTGATCCTTAAATCAATTGCTTCCTCGAGACCCATAATACAAGCTTCGTATTCGGCCTCGTTGTTCATACATTTGAACGTAAGTCAGGCAGTGAAAGGAATGTGGGTACCCTGAGGGGTAACAATTATTGCCCCAATTACGTTTCCATAATGATTAACTGCTCCGTCAAAGATAAGTCCCCATTGGGAACCTGGTTCTGGCCCTTCACTGGGTAGCGGTTCATCGCAGTCTTTCATTTTTAAATACATGACATCTTCATCTGAGAAGTCAAACCCGATTGATTCTTGATCGTCAATCGGTTGATGAGCCAAATGATCAGCTAAAATACTTCCTTTAACGGCTTTTTGAGCGTGGTATTCTATGTCATATTCTGATAACATCATCTGCCAACGGGCAATCCTTCCCGTAAGAGCAGGTTTTTCGAAAACGTATTTGATTGGATCCATTTCGGAGACCAACCAAGTAGTATGACGAATCATGTATTGACGTAGACGTTTGGCTGCCCAAGCCAAAGCACAGTAAGTTTTCTCGAGCATCGTGTACCGAGTTTCGCAGTTGGTGAACTTCTTGCTTAGATAGTAAATGGCAGACTCTTTCTGTTTGGTTTCGTCTTGTTGGCCAAGTACACATCCCATTGAGTCCTCTAGAACTGTGAGGTAAATGATCAGTGGTCTTCCTTCCACTAGAGGTGATAGAATCGGAGGATTCAACAGATATTCCTTAATACTGTCGCAGGCGGTTTGGAAATCTTCTAACCAAACGCAATCCTGGTTCTTTTTGAGTAATTTGAAAATCGGCGCACATGTCGTGGTCATAAGGAATATGAATCTGGAGATGTAGTTCAAACGTCCCAGGAATCCTCTGACTTGTTTTTCAGTTTTCGGAGAAGGCATTTCTTGAATGGCCTTGACCTTGTCAGGATCAATCTTAATTCCTTTCTGGCTGACGATGAACCCTAGTAGTTTCCCTGAACGGACACCAAAGGTGCACTTGTTGGGATTCAAGCGGAGCTTGAATTTTCTTAAACGTTCGAACAATTTTGACAGATGTTCAACGTGATCACTCTCTGTTTTTGATTTTGCAATCATATCATCGACATATACCTCGATTTCCTTGTGTATCATGTCATGAAACAGAGTAGTCATGGCCCTTTGATAGGTTGCCCCGGTGTTCTTCAAATCGAACGGCATTACCTTGTAACAAAAGGTGCCCCATGGGGTAATGAACGAAGTTTTCTCCATGTCTTTCGGCGCCATTTTGATCTGATTATAGCCCGAGAACCCATCCATGAAGGAGAAAACTTTGAACTTTGATGTACTGTCTACCAGCATGTCAATGTGTGGTAAAGGAAAGTCATCCTTTGGACTAGCCTTGTTCAAGTCTCTATAATTAACACACATTCTGACCTTTCCGACCTTTTTGGGAACGGGTACGATGTTGGCTAACCATTGAGGATATTCAGATGTAGCGAGGAAACCCGCATCAATATGTTTTTGTACCTCCTCTTTGATTTTGATGGCCATGTTCGGGTGAGTGCGTCTCAACCTTTGCTTTACTGGCGGACATTCCAATCTTAACGGTAAATGATGTTCCACGATGCTGGTATCCAACCCTGGCATATCCTGATAGGACCAAGCGAATACATCAGGAAATTCTCTGAGAAGCTTTATCAAACTCTCTTTGGCAGTTGGACTGAGCAGTGCCCCAATCCTGATTTCTTTTCTCTCTTGCTCTGAACCCAAGTTTACCATTTCCAACGGTTCTTTGTGAGGTTCAATGGACCTTTCCTCTTGTCTGAGTAGTCGGGAGATCTCTTCTGAAATTTGGTCGTCATTTTCTTCTTCAGCCTCGAATATCGGGAACTCAAAGTTGGGAGAAGGCATCAGATCGTATGTTTCAACGGGGTTTAAAATAAGCAATCTGCATGACGTGATGATTCGTGTTTAGAAGAGATAGAGAAAATGCAAGTGTGTGCAGTGTTTTATTTTACTTCTTGTTTTTATTTTTAATTGTTTTTTAGGATTACCATTTTCTAAAAAAGCAAAAAGAGAAAACAGCAATTAATGCAAAAATTACAGAACGACGCTATTTTATTTATGAACAAGTCGATCCTTGAAACTACAGCCCTATAAAACAAAAATCTGTCACTTCGGGCAAAGCGAAGAGGGAAATTTACAGAAAGCGAGCCCTATCAAAACATCCGTTTCACCTGGGCAGGGTGAAAGGTTAAAAGAAGGCAATTACTTTGACTGATGAACGACATTCGAAACCTCGACGGCAACCCATTGGCAGCGAACTCCTCGGTGAATCACAAAGTCTGGCACCTTACTTGATTTGTCTTCAGAAATAACGCTGATTTCTGGTGGAGCAGGATCATTAGAATCTGTCTCCCAGGCAGAGTTGTCGTAGGAGAATTCCTCAATTGTATTTTGCATAGTATTTGTGCTCTCAACTGTATCTCCCCATCCAGTTGGCTGGATATCTTCGAGCTTGATACGAGAGCTTTCGGGAGTGGTGTACTTGACCATATAGTCGTATTTTCCACTCGGTTCTCCCTGAGTGTCCCAAATTTCTTCGGAACTGGAGGAGTCATCCCTCTCGATGACGTTAACCTCAGGAAAAGCATAGTTGATGAATTCGAGTCCTGCAAACGTTGCGAATTCATATTCATGTTGAGTAGCTTCAGGATGACCTGAGTGTTGATCCCATGACATGGTGGGGACACAGGTATTCTATTCAATGACGGTCAGCTGATTTTCATTGTTCGACTGACTCTCTTGCCCCAAGTTTCCTGGGTAAGGTTGCCACATTGGTAGGCCATCCATCGGGCCATAGTAATTGTGGTCAAAGTTGTCTTTCATCAGAGTGTCTTCCTCTAATGAATTTGGCGGAGCACGACATCCTTTCGGATCACAATCTCCGTATATCATTTCGACATCTGACCGTGGTATAAATCTCGGACTCTGTGCGGGATAGCAAAATGGTATAGGCACCTCTTCCTGAGACATATAACCATCCTCGTTAAGGTAGGACTTCCATTCTTTATCTGTGTCAGAGGGATCTTCCTCATTGATAACATGTATTGCTTGGGACAATGGGTGGAGAAAACCTCCACTGTGGAAGAAGTTTTGAAGGGGATGAAGACTTTCATCGTTGGCAGCTATCTGGGTACAGGTTGCAGAAAAACCAAGACCCTTCTTTGTTTTATTGTCAATAGGAATGACAAGCTGTCCCCATCCTTTTGTATCGGTACTCTCGACCGCTTTGATAGCATCATTTTATGAAGAAATGGAAGTTCCTTCTTTGAACTGATTGTTCTTGCTCACCGATAGTGCTTGGAACTGAGTTCCAATAACCTCCTCGGGTTCTATACCAGTAGACGATGACAAGTTTCTTACAAGCAAGGCTTGTTCCCTACAAACCGTGACAAGTTGATCGTTCTTGACGAACTTTAGCTTTTGGTGGAGGGTTAAAGTAACCGCTCCAGCCTGGTGTATCCAAGGTCTTCCTAATAAACAACTGTACGTTGCCCGGATGTCCATGACCTGGAAAGTGACTTGGAAAGTGTGAGGACCAATAGTTATGGGAAGATCAACTTTACCAATAACCATTTTTATGGATCCGTCGAATGCTTTGACGACAACCTCGCTGATTCTCATCGGAGGGCCTTTGAATGACAGTTGCATCAAAGTGGACTTCGGCATAACATTTAGGGTTGACCCTGTGTCTACCAGTACGCTGGATAAAGCATCGTCCTGGCAGTTAACTGTAATGTTGAGCGCCATGTTATGACGGCGACCCTCTTCAGGTAATTCCTCATCACTAAATCCCAAATTGTTGCACGAAGTGATGTTAGAGACAATGCTATCGAACTGTCTGATTGTTACATCCTGTTCCATAAAGGCTTACTCCAAGACTTTCTGTAGAGCCTCCCTGTGGGCTTCTGAACTGAGTAACAGTGATAATACCGAGATCTTTGAAGGAGTCTGTAACAGCTGATCAACAATGTTATATTCACTCCGTTGGATAAGCTTCAGCATCTCATCATCATTTTTCGAAAGGTCGGGATTACTGGATTGACCGACTGGTAGATCAGGAGCTTCTGTCTGAAGTTCCTTTTCTTTGTTAAGTTCCCCAACCCCTCGGTTGAAGATTCTACCACTCCGTGTTACACGACTGATGTCAGCAATATTCACAACGGAGGGTAATGGAATTTCCTTTCCATTTTCAATTGTTGTTGCACCGTATTTGTAAGGGATAGCCTTAGCTGATTCATACGGTAATGGTCCCGGCAGATAAATGACTACAGGAGCCTTCTGATTTTTCTGACCATCATAAGTAATCTCGATCCATTCCCGGTTGGGAACTTTAGATTCGTCAAGTAGAGGGATGATGGCAAAAACATCCCTGGTCCTGTGATGACCAGAGATTGTGACAACATCCTCAACTTGATTGGCAAGGTAGTTCGGCGTCCAGTTGATGGGCCTAGAACCCGGATATGGACGAATTTCTCCACGGTCCACCTGACCCTGAAGAGCTGCTCTCACAAGGTAACACCCTTGGTTACTTTCCAAACAGATGCTACAACGGTCGTAATTGTGTGGTGGCACCTGGCCACGCCTGCTTTGAATACAATGTAACCTCACTAGGTTAGCTTCCACTGATCAGACATCCTGACTCTGACGACGAGTAGGATTCCTGTTACTGATACTAATTTGCTGAGTATCTTCATCCATATAAATTGGCATCCATCAGTGATTTAACAAGTGTTGAAGTGCCTCCTGGACAAGGGTACAACCTCGATCGTTTTCGCAACCCGCTTTACAACTGTGATAATTATGTGATATCAGGATTCCGAGTCGGACCTGTTCAGCATGTAACTCTACCAGGTTGGTATTCATCACGCGAATGTCAAAGATTTGAACCATATTGATCTGATAAGAATTCCTATCATGGTAGTCTTGGATCCATCCAAGATCCATCTGACGCTGGAGGGCCTCTTGTATGAAAGAGCATCCCTGTTTGTTTACCGAGCAAGTCAGACAAGAACTGTAATCATGCCGCAGTAGATTATGATACTGGCTTTGCCTTGAGTGCATTGCCACCAGATTGAAATTCATTGCATGGATATCGTGGTTCTGAATGACGTTAGAATTCGTGTAAACCATGTTAACTCCACGAACTCGGTGCTCTTGGATCCATCCGAGATCCATCTGTTCCTGTAGAGCTGCTTGCACTACCGAACATCCTTGATTGTCTTTAGAGCAGATATCACATTGGTGATAGTTATGAGGTGGCACATGGCCGTATCCACTCTGTCTACAATGCATCTTGACTAGATTGGTCCTCAACAAGAGTACATCGTGAATTTGATAGACATTGTTAGTCTTTCCTTCTATTAGGTTGACGGTAGCCTTGTCGTGTTGAGGCAGCGGGTTCGTAAGAACATTAGGATTTATATCCTTGAAAGATAAGAGCCCACTCCTAACAAGCTTTTGCACGTCAGATTTGAAACTGAGACAATTCTCTATGTTATGCCCTGATCCTCCTTGATGATAAGGGCATGTTTGGTCCACCTTAAACCAAAAAGGCGGATTTTCTGGTACTGTAAGAGGGGATTTAGTCTGAATGTGCCCCTTGGCTAGCAGTAATGGAAACAGCTCTGCGTACGATACGGGTATAGGATCAAATCCTGGTGGCCGTGTTGTACGGTTGTTGTTGTATGGAGGACGAGCCTGCTGAAGAGACTGTTGCGTCCTTTGCTGATCAGGTTGGCTCTACGCAACCTGAGGTTGATACGTAGGCGCGGTGCTGATAGTAGGAGTTACAGCTGCTACCGGCTGATAACATCGCCTTTGCTTTCCGAGAGAGATATTCCTAATATCTTGCTCTTTTTTCTTAGGGAGAGCACTACCGTATTTTTTAGTACCGCTCGTCGATCCAGTATCTTTTACCAAATGTCATTCTCGGACGGCTTCCTCAAGACGTACGCCCATGCCCACCATCTCGGTGAAATCACTGGGTGCACTGGCAACCATTCGGTCATAATAAAATGAGCTTAAGGTCTTTAAGAAGATCTTTGTCTTCTCTTTTTCCTCAAGAGGTGGACAAATTTGAGCGGCAATTTCACGCCACCTTTGAGCATACTCCTTAAAGGTTTCCTTGTCCTTTTGTGACATTGATCTGAGTTGATCTCTGTCCGGTGCCATGTCCAAATTGTATTTGTATTGTTGGACCAAGGCAGTACCAAGATCTCTGAATGTACTGATTGTAGTACGGTTTAAACCCATGTACCATTTTAATGCGGCACCGGTTAAACTATCCTGGAAGTAGTGAATCAGTAGGTCCTGATTCTCCGTCTGAGCTGACATCCGCCGAGCGTACATCACCAGATGGCTCTGAGGGCAAGAGTTACCCTTGTACTTTTCAAAGTTGGTCACTTGGAACTTGTGCAGGACTTTCACATTGGGGACCAAGCAGAGGTCTGCGGCGTCCTTTCCAAATAAATCCTGACCGCAAATGGCTTGCAGCTCCTTCTGCATTTCCAAGAACTGTTCCTGGAATTCATCCATTCTATCGAACATAGTTTCCTTTTTACCAGAAGGTATCGGTGGAATCTGTCCTTCCAGGACAGTGTGCACCACAGGGGGTGGTACCGTGACTACGGCAGTAAATCTTGGCATTTCCCAAAGTTTGTAACCTTCAAGAGTCTTCAGTATACCCCTGGCATCTTCGCTTTCCCAAAGTTTGTAACCTTCAGGCCCAACGGCTTCTGTTGTGATTCCCTGATCTTTAGTGATCGGCGGAACATATCCTTTCGGGATATAGTTAACAGGCATGCCCCAAGGACGATCTTTCGGCATTTGATACCTAGGATCATACTTCTCCACTATGGGCGTTGAGGTGATCTCTGAGATCACAGTCCTTTGTAGCTGAGCTTCTGCCATGGCTTGCATGTCGTTACGAAGCTTTCTCATATCCTCTCTCAGAGCGTCGATCTCTTCTTTCAACTCTCTGTTTTCTTCCTCAAGATCATCCATCTTTTTCTGACGATTGGCCCGAGTATTGTACGAATGAGACAATTTGACTCTAGAACCGAGACACAAATGTGAGATTCGTAGGGAAGAAGAATACGTGATGTGAGAATGATGAATGCAATGATTATATTAATTGTTTTTTGGTTTAATCAAAATAAACTTCGACAATTAGATTGCAAATATCAAACAGTGGGGAAACCCCTTTTTATTGAATTCAAAGGATTACAGAAATGGAAATACAGTAGATTACAAGGTGCAGAAATAGAAACCTAAGCTAATGGGTCCCGAGTCCTCTCTGAAGAGAAATCGGGTGCTGATTTTGGTATCTTCCTTTTCTTTGACCGGGGCTCTTGGGCCGTTGTCGGGTTGTCATTCCTTTGCCAAGTGAAAGGTGTGAGCAAATTCCTTTGGTCATCTTGATTCTCTACAGCATGTTGCTCCAAAATTTCAATTAGAGCATCTTTTTCTTTTAGTAATTGTTGTATTTTGATGCACTCTACGTCGAGGGTGCGGTACTTGTTCTTCCAAGACCTTCTCTCCTTTTGAACTTTGTTGAGAGTAACCTGAAGCTTTTCAGTTTCCGTCATGAAGTACATGACATATTCCCTCGGCGGAAGAATTCCGTAACGAGGATAAGGCATCTTCAGCTTGAGAGCTCTAGTTTGTACCCAATGGAGATAAGGCTCCACCGAGACACAGTCCGGTTTCCCTAGAGACTCTCGTGCTTTCTTATGAACGTGTTTCCAAGCGTGCACTATTTACGTCTTTAGTGCTTTGTCATTTTCTCCTTCCTTGAAGAAAAGACCTTCCAGATGAACACCCCGTGGGACGTGTCTCATTGGGTATCCAAATTGACTACGAACGAGAATTGGATGGTAATTGATTCCTCCCTTAGTTCCTATAAGGGGTACATTGGGGAAGTTTCCACAATGGTCAATGATCCTGATTCCATCATAAATCCTATTACATCAATCTATGTCAGAGTTGGTGAGGGAAATGATCTTCTGCGACCAACGTAAGGCACTCTTGTGATCCCAGAAAGCAGCAGACTTAGGTAAATGTGAGATAAACCATTTGTAAAGCAAAGGTACACAACATGTGATCTCCCCTCCGCTGTACAAATTCCCTAAGTGTACAGAATGATACGCATCCGCGAGCAAATTCGGCACAGGATTTCCAATGAGAAAAACCTTAATGGAGTTAATATCGACGAAGTTATTGATGTTGGGAAACAAAAATAACCCGTAGGAGAGCAAGACAAAGATGCTCTCAAAAGTAGTCACGTTTCCTATACTGGAAAAATACAGGGCTTTCTTTGTCAAGAATTGGGCTGGCAAACCTTGGATGCCACCCTTAGCGGTCATGTGAGTCCTGACCTCAGACTCGTCCAAATGAATTGCTCTTGCAATGGTCTGATTCTTTGGAATTTCTTCCAGTCCAGAAAATGGAGCTTGATCTGTAATGTGTAGATCAATCAGATGAGATTATTCCTCCAGCGTTGGTGCTAGCTGGTAATCCGGGAATGTGAAACAGTGATAAATCGGATCGTAAAACTGAATGAGCGAATCCATGATCCCCTCAATCACATGGACCCTTAACAGAGGTAGTAAACCTTCGTGCTTGGATCTGAAAGCCTCTTGGTTTGTGATCATTCTCGCCAAACCTCTTAAATCCTCCAGCTTTGGAACATTGAAGGTATACCTATGGGTTCTCCTTCTACCGAAATCCATTAGTGCAATCCTTTTCTTTGATATTTGCAATCACAGTCTTAGTTTAATTTGAAAAAACAGAGAGACTAGAAGAGAAAAAATTTCTTGTTTTAATGTTTTTTAAATGAATGCATGAATGCAGCACACAAAAACATAGAAAAAACATGGGGTCAAAGGGTCGTTGTCATGAAGTCAAGGCTCTACCCATCCCCAAAGGTTTATACTAGGGTGATTTTTGTACCTGTACTCATTATCATCAGCTCCTCCCAGGAAAGCAAAACAACAAGCGGATCGCCAGCGAGTTGTAGAGCAATCTTAGAGTAAGTGCCATTCACCGTGAATAGATCACCAGCCTCAAATGAGGGTAGTATCGTGTAACAACTATTCCTGATAGTTTCCGTATTACAAAAGGGTTTGGCTCCTCAGCTTCTCAGACATCACAATCGGCCCATTGTCTAGGTGAGAGAATGGGTTGCATTGGTCAGCCTCCACTGAGGTTAATGGTCGACCTCGTCGCCATCACTTATCTTAAGTGTATACTCAATCTTTCCACATGCGGCATCACACGCATTCCCATTAGCAGAAAAATAAACATGTATAGCAATTAGGAAAAATAGTATATATATTTGTCCAATTCATCCTAGACCTTTTAAGCTATGAATCATAAGTTCCTGAAAGAAAATGGGTTCCCTGGCGGAAGCCCCAATCTGTGGTTCCTTCCCCACTTAAAGGGTTTTTTACCTAAGATCCTAGTGAATTCAACAAAGAGTCCTATCCCAGAAAGAAAGAAAGATTGGCCCCACGGTGGGCGCCACTTTTCTGTAGCGAGCGATTTTGGACGCGGTTCTTAAGCGCGGTCGCTCTCTGCGGTTGAGTTTACTACAGGTCAATTCATTTTTTATCCTATTAAAGCTGATAAAGGAAGGGAAATAGATGTCTCCAATTAACCCTGCTTGCATACTGAGTTTAAACAGCGGTCTGTTAGGTTACGGATGCGATCAATGTGGTGGGGCCTTTGTATTGGTTATTTGTATTTTCGCCAATACTGATTTCTCTCTGGGATTTTGTTAGGATACTGCTTCAGATTATGACATATGGGATTTTGGGTTTTTGTTTAGTGTGCTCGCTAAGATCTTTTCTTTCAATCTTATGCCTACGTATTCCCGTTTACCGAAACAGGGAAATCAGAGCGTTCGTAGTTCCTCCTATTCTATGGGAGGAAATGGTTGTTTTGGTGTCTTGTTCAAAGCCCAAGACGTGAAGCGAAAGGTGGTTTGTATCTTGTTCAAAGCCCAAGATGTGAAGCTGAAAGTCCTGACTTTAGAGAGAATTTGTCATCTCTAAAGAGGGGGTTGTATGTCACAACTGTTTATAAAGGAGAATTACTTTAACCGGGATGTGTGAATCCGGCAATGCCATAATTTCCTTTATAGGGGATTCCAACCTGAAGGAGAAGACTTTAACTCAGTGTAGAGCAATGCTATCTTTCCTTAGGAATTTCTCATGCTAAAAGAGGGACAGTGGCATGGATGTAGATGATCCATAGGCATGCCGCTTACAGCGATTAGATGAAGGGGAAGGAGTTGTTGATGTTTGTGTACTGTGAATGAGGCACAGCTTTGATGCTAAAAGGTTGATTGGATCAACCAATGGTTTTCTTATACAAAACATAAGAGGAGGCTATTATGTGTCTCATACAAAGCCCGAGAGAGAGGCTAAAAGGTTTTGACTCGACGATGGAGTCTTTTGGTATCTTGTATAAAGCCCAAGATGAAGGCTATTTGACTCAACAAGAGAGTTTTTTGTATCTCGCATGAAGCCCGAGATGGAGGCTGTTGTTTGTTTAGCTCATTAAGAACCTTTTTGTATCTCGTATAAAGCCCGAGATGGAGGCGAAAGGGTGATGACTCAACGAGGGAGTCTCTTATGTGTCTCGTACAAAGCCCGAGAGAGAGGCTAAACATTGTTTGACTCCGCTGGGGAGAATCATTGTTCAAAGCCCAAGAGGAGGCTGTGGTGACGGTTTCAGTTGAGTGACAAGTCCAGTATGCTGATTTTGAAAGAGAAAATCAGTTCTTATATGAGCAACACTGTACTCAAGGATTTGATTCAAGGATCCGGGTTATTCATGTTCTTCAAGAAAGTGGGAAATCTGAAGGGTATTAAGACTGTCCGAGTCTACGGGTTTCCTTCCTATTTAACGAAGGGGTCACTTGAGAATGTCTTTGAGACTCAAGGAGATTAGATTGTCCAAGTCTAGAGTTTATGCTTTTGTACTATGTTTTGAGAAACAGTAGTAGACTCTTTGAAAATACTGTTCTATGGAGATGATTAAGTTCTGTTCCTATACCTTTAGGAGGTCGTCGGGACAATTTGTACGAAGCCCAAGAGGAGGCTGGAAACTTTTAAGAAGCCGATCGGTCCTTGTACGAAGCCCAAGAGAAGGCTATCATTCCCGGAGGAAGAGATCATTATACGAAGCCTAAGAGGAGGCTGTGAATACCTCTAAGAAGCCGACGGGTCCTTGTACTAAGCTCAAGAGGAGGCGGGGTTACTTTTAGGAAGCCTGTGGGTCCTTGTACAATGCTCAAGGGAAGGCCAATGCTTTTAAGAAGCACGTGGGTCCCCAAACCTCGAAAAATTCAAGGCAAGCTATTCACAAGGAATAGATCAAGTCATGAAAGTTCGAGAATTTGGAAGAAACTCAAAGATGCCATTCACGGAGAATACATTCATCTCTGGGAGTAGAGTTTCTTGACAATTCCTAATGAGGACAACCTAAGAGAAGACTGTATCTGGTGATCCTATTGGGGATCTAGTTGTCTATTTCTACGAATGAACGAAACGGCGTCAACTAGTTCTAGACGTAGTTGCCGAGGAAACTCTAAATATCTATACTATTATTACACAGTTTATATGAGTTTATGAAAGAAGACTTACAGTGAAACAGCCCCACAATACAGTTATATGTATATGAATGCGGTAAATGAAAGCGATAACCACTTACTCGGTTGTAGAGCTTCCATGCTGTTTGGTTAGTTATTCAACAAAGAAAGATTGAAAAAACAATAGTATATTCAAAATCAAAGGAGAAAGTGCTTTGAAAAAGAAAGATTTGGGCCTTACAGCTCAAGGAGAGGCCCAGGGTTTTATCAGTGAGTGCACTGTTTGAATTTGTACAGAGGGACTTATACAAGTGACTGTGGCCCAAAACGTTTTCTGTACAAAGGGATGGGTCTTACACTCTCTCAAGAGGCCCAAAAGGTATACAGAAAAAGAGTGGGGCTTATGACACGAGGGTAGGCCCAGTTGATTTTTCGTTTAAAAATGTCGATCGCGCCGAGATTTTCTTTTAACGCGAAGGGGCTTATACAATATCTGAGGCCCAAAATGGTTTTGGTTAAAAGGGGATTGGGTCTTACACTCTAATAGAGGCCCAAAAATTTTGAATGGGTCTTATAGCTCGACGAGAGACCCAAAAGTTTTGAATGGGTCTTATAGCTCGAGGAGAGGCCCAAGGTTATTTTTCAAAAGGCGACGATCGCGCCGTTTGTTTTTTACGGTATCGGGACTTATACAATACACTGAGGCCCAAAAATGATTTGGTCAAAAAAGGATTGGGTCTTACACTCTATTAGAGGCCCAAAAGTTTGACAATGATTTGTTTGAGTGAAAATCAAAGAAACCCTAATTTTATTCTTTAAAAGTAAATATTTAAAGAAAATCAATGAAAAATACCAAATAGGTTTGAATAAACCACTTGTGATTTTTGTTTAAGGTTTGAAAAATGAGGTATAAATCACAAGAGATATTAAAACTCATTTGGTCTTGATTTTTCAAGATGAATATTCATTTTAAAAATGTTTAAAAAAAAAAAAAGAATTTATTCACAAAAATACTAATTATATTAAATAAATAATATAAACTCAATTTTTTTGTGGAATAAAATATTTCAACATTTTTGTGATTTTTTGCAAAAAGAACCAATAAAAAATAATTAAAATTGAAAGAGTTATTAATTTTCCAATTAATTAATAAACCATGAAAATATTGGGAAAAAAATGACAAAATGTGAAAAAACACAAAATGGCATAGGTGGGATTTGAACCCAAGACCTCAAGGTTACAAGGCGCGCGCCTTACCATTGGGGTGGTGATACATCCATTGTTTGAAACAAAACAACAAATATACAAGTCATGCCTTGGTTTTAGGCCTGGCCCAAGGCAAATTTTGACAAGTTTTGGCTCAGAAACGTGAAGGTCATAACTTTCTCAATTCTTAATGGTTTGAGACAAAATTTATATGCATCTGGACCAGAATTTCATAAGGAATCCAATGGTGGTGGTAGTTTTTTCAGATCATACTCCCTCCTCAAAACCCGATAGTGGTTTTGAAAATGACCTATAATTTCATTTTCTATGCTACAACTTGGTACAAGCATGGATTACATGGTAAATTAGCTAAAACACAACATATACAACATGTATGAGATGTTTATGATCAGTGGACTTCAAAGCATTGCATGATTCAAAGATTCCAAGTTATGAGGCTTACCTCTTTTTTTGAGATTTTGGAGCTTTTGTGCAATCTGTCAAACCTCTTGTTCCAGAAATGATTTGATGCTTTAGACACACTCAAATGATCCCTTAGAAGCTTTTAGGATGATTAGAATTGACTGGTACCTGCAAAAACACAAACAGTCCCTTTCTTGCAAAAGGGGTTAAAAGTGACCAAAATAGCAACTCTCTCAAATGGTGTTCCAGATGGGGGGAACCATTTAGGACAATTCAAGGATGATATTTGGAGTGTGTTTGAGGTTTTATCTGGTTTGGAAAGTGACTGAATCAAGACATGGCTTGAAAAATGCAAAAAAAACCTATTTTGAGGTTAGCTTATATATGATATATATGAGGTGTGTGTGTGTGATTGATTGTCATGGAAAAGCTCTCAAGCTCAAAAACTCAAAGTTGCCTTGCTAAAGAAGGCATTTTTGCCAAGAGAAAGAGGTTTTGAGGAAAGCATCTGTTTGATGGCTTTAGTGTACTCAAACTGATCACAATTGAGCTCTATTTATAGTAGAGCAAGTTTGTTTTGGGATCCACAGTGAATGGCAATTGCAGCAGAGGTTTGGCCAATGTTGTCCAATGGAAATCCAAGTCTCCTCTAGCCTTTGACTAGAGGTTAGGACACAGGGCTGTGGTTCCCTTGGTCTTGGATAAGTCTTGACTGAATTTAGTTGAGAATGGCTCAGTCCATGCCACCTTGATGCTTCCATTGAATGCTCCAATACAAAATTGAAGTCTTGTCCCTGTTTTGGCAATTCTAGGTTCAACATGCTATTTCTTGTTCCAAATACTTTGGAGGCTTGGCTCAGTGATTGTCCCCTTTAGATTCAATCCTCAAAGGTGTCCAAGTGGATAGGAGTGTTGGATTTGCACAATTTTGGCAAATCGAGCAAAAATGCAAATTCTGCCTTGCCTTAACAGATTTCAGCAAGGCAACTTTCCAATGTCATATCTCATGGCTCAAATTGAATTTGGTAATGTTCTTGGCCATTTTGGAAAGCCTTTACATGATACAACAACTGTTTGAACATGTTTGGTTTTGATCTCTTTTGAATCCAAGTGAAAAATCCCCCTACATTTGGCAAAAAGTAGGGTAAAATCTGACTTAGTGAAATTTTCACTAAGTGTTGGAACAAAGTGACTTTTCTTGATTTTGATCACTCCATAACTCAAAATCCATGAGGAATTTGGACATAGGTCAGTATGAAGCTTTTGTAAAGGGCAATGAGATCTACAAATCAAGCTTTGAATGGGGCACAATGGCCTTGTGGTTTAGGAGTTATGGTCCTCCAATGTTGGCACATTAGTGTCACTTTTCATAACTTAGAAAATTTTCTAAGTTTTTATGGTTACCCCTTTTACAAGTTATTCCACTTTCTTTGATTTTTCTTGATTAATGATGATTCAAATCATATATTAACATCATTTTAGGGTTAAAAATCCATTTTGGTGAAAAATATCAAAAAGTCAAAGTTGACTTTTGTGCACAGTTGACTTTTTATCAGATGAATTTCAAACTGTGCAATTCTTCATGAAATCATGTCCTTGACCTAAATCAAACTTGATGGACATGTTCCATGGGTGTCATAGGGTATATTGAATCATGTCTTAGGGCTTGGGAGCATGTCCTGGTCAAAAGTCAAAGTTACAGTTGACTTTCCTCGCGAAACCCTAATTGTGGTGCAGATGAAATTGAGACTTGTTGCTCAAGCTTCTTGGATTAATGAATTGTGACTTCTCACCCTGCCTGCTTGGAAATGTTGCCTCTTATGTGGGTAACCTGCAGATAACCAAGAGTAGATTCGCGACGATGAAGGATGTAGCATTGAAGTGTGTCGTTATCGTTGTTTAGTTTAGAGGTGTCCTGCTCTGTGTCATGTAACATCGGGTTGGGATTTGTTGTGAACCTCACGTTCTTTTGTTTTTTGTTGAATTTTTACATTGTTGGTGATGATTTGATTTTGATATATTTAGTAGGAAATATTTTATTAAAATGTCATAAAAAGTTGATTCCCGCTGCGTAGTTGTTGATTTTATTATTAAGAATGTGTAACCCGTGTTACGGGACAGGAAAATGACTGTTAATTGATGTTTTGATTATATGTGGCACCTTTCTCTTGACGTTACTCTGATAATATGAATTATCTTTCTAAAATAGCTTGTGGGGTAGAAGGGTGTTACACAATGGGCCAGAATGCGTTGCATTGGATTGTAGACATGATATTGATGCGGGTGTGGAAGGTGATCCAACAGAGTTTTTGTTCCCAACCAAGTCATGCATATTTTTCCTCTGAAGCATGTATCATCTCCTCCTTCTCCTCGCAATGGATGCATTCGTTTCATCAGTATCGGGCATGATGACGTTTTAGCTGCAGAAGGTAATAGAATTTTCAGTGAATATAACTTTGTTCCTAACTGTATGAAAGTGAAAGAAGTTATTAAAGAGTTTTTAAAACCTGTTGTACCAAGTACTTGTTCCAAAATGTGTTAGTTTGCTAAAGTTGAAAGCAAGCCGAAAAGTAGGACGGTATAATAAAATATTGCAATTTGAAAGAAGGATATTAAAAGTGGTTGCAAGATTAGCAGTCACAAATTTATAAATGAACTCATAAAATACAATACATAGATGGGGCACACATTTGGGGTTCCCAAAAGTCTTTATCCAATAAGAAATGATGAGTTTTTGTAATGTAAGCATATACCCGTCCAGATTGTGTGGAAGGTTGAGTAAAAGGCTAAATAGGCTAGATACATAGGGTCAGCCTCAGTGAGTTGAGATGTTGCAATTATTTTAAAGTGCAGCAGAAAGTAATTATTAAAAATAGGCTGGTAGGTTAATTGAAAATCGTGTAAAAGTAAACTTTGGGTGTTGTAGAGTAGTGAATTTTATAATAAAGTGGGCCACCCTGATATAAGTTATATGAATTTTAACACATGTATCAGAAGATAAAAAAACCAAAAGTTATATAAGAGTTGAAAGGTACCATGAGAAGGTAGTAATTGAAGGTGTGGAAAAAAAAATAATACAGACGTGTTGACGTAAGTTGTTGAGTTATGGAACCATTAGTTTGTTGGGTAATATGCATAATGTTTAAAAACTGGAAAAAGAAAGAAATCTGATATGAAGATATGAATAGCTGATTTAGAAACAAATTGAAATAATATAGTTGCCCTTGTATGGGTGATTTCATTAATCATAATCAGCTGAAGTCATTGTTAACAATTCAAAATACATCCCATAGGTTGTGTTGGGAGGAAACACATTGTTCAAAACAAAGGAACGTAGTTCAGCAATATATTACATAATTCAGTGACAAAAAGATGTTGGTAGGTTTGAACTAATGCGTAGGAAGTTAATTATCCGGTAAGCGAAAAAGAAGTATAGTTAAGCCGCCTTGTTTTTCCCGCGTTTCATCGGTTTCTTAGGTTTGGTTGAAGAAAGATCCCCATCACCATCAATCTTGTGGGATGACTCAAAAGAAGCATCTGGAGACATTCGCTTGACTTGAGTTGTAGGTGTGGTGGGATCGGGAACATGGTTAGAGGTAATCTCAGCATCCTGCATGAGACATAAGAATAGTTTAAAAAATAATTGTTAAAGGCTGAACCACAACAATTTCAGAAAGACATTGAAGGAGTACCGAAATACTTGAAAAGTGAATATAATTTAAACACTGCAATGGTTTTATGCCCCTGAGATTGAAATTCAATATATGATTTCGCATACAACGGAAAACACACAAAGAGTGTGGTTGTAGTTGGCAAAAAACAGAAAGAATGTTGTTTGATGTAGGTATGTTATTTGATTTATGTGTACCTTGATTGGAATAAACTTGTCAAACAGGGAGTCTTCGTCGACACTTTCCAAGAGCTATAAAAAAATGAGGGAATTAGTAGACGTTGTGGTGGAATCATAGAATTTGTACGTAATATGTAACAGATAAAGTGCCTTCCAAAGAATCGAAAGTTACATGGTTTGACTGGGAGCCGATATTAATGAAAGACGAAGGCTGAAAAACACGAAAACAACGTCAACACTAGAGAAATGGTGAGAATAAATGGAAGTCGCAAGAAATTAAAAAAGAACTATATTAACCTCAGTTGTGGTATGTGAAGCCTCGAGTTTTTTTAATCAGTTATGTATCATTAAGATATTCAACAACAGAGCAACTCTTGTATCTCGGACACCACTTTACTTTGAACGCATATTTGAGGCCCAAGATTTCATCCAATGCAAGCGGAAACTCCAGTGGATCAGTGATTCTGGCCTATTATTAAAAACATAAAAGGTACTCAGAAACAAAGTATGACTACCAAACAGAATCTTGTAATAGATGACGTATGATGGAAGAAACATATGTTAGGCAACACTTACCGCTATCATGGTTGCACGCATCTGGGAAGCAGAAGTCTTCAAAAGCTCTGTGATTTCGCAATCCCAGAAAATGAAGCTAGCACTACAACCATCTTGCTTGACCCCTACCTCGATTTTAGACCTACGGAAGCAGGGACCAACAAATAGTATCAAAAAACAGCCATTGGTAATAATACTGCAATGAATTTAAGTAGACATCAACCTCCAGATCTCTGCTTCGGTTCGATGCCCGTCCCGACAAAAAAAAGGTGGTTTGTCACCCTTAGCAACCTGCGGGCACTGATGGCAGGCTTTATAATGCCAACCGTTAGGAGATGCAATCAGTTTTTCAGTCCTTGCAATCGTAACGCAGAAAGTATTCTGAATATTAGAAAGAGAGAATGTTAAAATAATTCGGTGATTGAATATGAAAGCCAAAAAAAAACATGGTCCCAAGTGAATCACCTCATATAATGTGACGATGTCACATAATGGAAGTGAGATAGCTTTTGACAAAAACTTTTCAGTGGGTGTAAGTTGAGACCCGGATGATTGTTGAGACCAAGAACGATTGTTGGCCCCTGATGGTGAAGAATCTCCAAATTTAAAATCTTCAGGCATACTGCAGTAGTGTAATAATTGTTAGAAATGAAAGGGCAAAAGAAGCCATTCAAACAGAGGTAAAGGTAAACATTGGATAAACCTTATTAAAAAGGCAGTGATTTCGGGCACATCGTCATTGATATGGATTTTGGTTATGTTGTAGGTGTTAGTCACTGCCAGAGGGTATTTGCCTACAATAAGAAAGAGTAAATTATAAATGTTTGTGGAAGTCCAAAAGAAAGTAGAGATAGGCAGAGAATAAAAAAAAAATAGTTCTGGGTATTGTCTAACCTTCTTCTTTAACTTTAGCATATTTCAACAGCATAACAGTTGGTTTTGAAGGGTCCTGATGCTTTTGTTTGTAATCAAAGAACTCCAAGGCATAGGCCTCCCATATAGTACAATGAACCGTGTTGTCGCTAATCCACGACAAACGTATGATTCAGTATATATTAGGAAAAAAAACATGAAGGTATTAAAAACTGATAAAATATTGTCATTCGACAGCGGTACCTTAAGTCCCTTAATTTTAAGTTGACTTGGGCTTTCTTTCCCCCGAACTGAGATTGGGAGTATCCAATTTCATCAAAAACACCTATAACATCTACAGAAAGCGGAAGCAACATTGTTAAGAGATAAAAAGGATTGTTAAAAAAGGCAAAATGAAATGGAGTAATGAAAATGAAAAGGATGGAAATAATACCAATGAGAAGATTCTTCTGCCATTTGCCGGAGATTATGTCAGCGAAAGGCGTTAGGCGTAGTTTCTTGTCAGGGATTTCATGTTTTCCAACATCTCCAACTGTTGTCCCTCCGGTGAATTTCAACATGTATTTGTGGGAAGTAGGTTTGAAAATCAGGTCATTGGGCATAACATGAAAGTTTGACATCGTGCAAGTTGCGTTAACAGACAAAGTTGAGTCAAATGCTTGTCGAAAAATTGTAGCCACAACGACATGGATGTCATGGCCCTGAAAAAATGAAGATATTAAAGATGAGGCTTATCTTAGGTTGAACACAAAGGGCAGCATATAAACTAAACAAAGAGACAGTGTGGTAGTTGTTAACACTATTTTTCGTACATATTCATTCAAAGTAAAAAATAAACTAAAGATCAAAAACATGCTTCGAACAAAGGATAACAAAGATTTTCTCAATAGTAAAACAAACACAACACTCAAATGCAAAACAAAGAGACGGTGTGGTAGTTGTTAACACTATTTGCCGTACAGATTCATTCAAAGTCAAAAATAAACTAAACATCAAAAGCATGCTTCGAACAAAGGATAAGAAATATTTTCTCAATAGTAAAACAAACACAACACTCAAACGCAAAACAAATAGACAGTGTGGTATTTGTTAACACTATTTTTCGTACAGATTCATTCAAAGTCAAATAAAAACTCAACATGTAAAACATGCATATGAAAGACGAAACTCACATGTTTGTCGACGACAACCATCTCAAAGTGGTCTTTGTTTGCAGTCGTCACTTTCCATTTGTGATGTATTTTCACAGCAAGCTTCCACAGGTCCTTGCTATCGGTTATGTCGGAGACGGCCTCATACGGTCGCGCCATTTCCTACTGGATTGGAAGAAGATGAAATGGAGCGGAAGTTGAAAGGAAGACACAGAGCATAGATTGTAGCTACTGTGAATGATGGTAGCGTGTTCAAGACATGAAATAGTTGTACTGTGGAAATGACAGAAGGTGTAATTTAAAAGTGGACCAAAGAGATTGGTAAACGTGAAGGAGGTAAACCGTGAACCAATAGGAATGAGAAGAAGTAGTTGAGGTGGATGGTTTCAAAAGGCAACATGTGTCCCAAAGGGTAAAAGAGTAAATTATATGGTATACTTCTTTCTTATATGGTAGATATAATTTAATAAAAAAAGAAAAGGACAACTCGTTGTTGATAGGTAGAAAAAAATAGAAATAAAATCAATAGCGTAGATTAACTCTTAAAATGTGGAGGGATATATGACATTGTTTGTATTCTATTCACTCAAGATTTTTTTGAGACAATAACTTATTAACCTACCATTGAAATTATGTGGAAGAATTAGAAATGTATTTTATCTTTAACAGCTTTGCAGACAGGTACTACTCTTCACAAAAAGGACTTACTTTGACCGCTTGCTATCCATGTCGTACCACTCTTGTCTGCTTTTACCATGTTTCATTAATGTCTCATCACATGTTATTGTCTCAAAATATCTTGAGTGAATATAATAAAACACATGAATTGTATGCTAGCAAGATTATAAATTATTCGTTATATATATTCTAAAACTAACAAGACGAACTATTCTAATTGTTGGATTATTCAACGGAGGAAACATTTTTACATTTTTTATTTTGAGATTTTTTTAAGAGTAATAAGAGACACATAATATATATTCACTTAAAATTTTAAGGTGATAATTGTGTGTTTTTCCACTTATAAATGCTCAAATTTTAACATTTTTAACCAATGTGAGACTTTTCCACACTACTCACACTTATTTTTTTGAATAGTTTTCGATGAGATAAAGCAATCGCAACAGCCTATAACCGGTTACGTAAAAGTTATAATTGGTTAAAGTTTTGAAAATTCAGAATCTGCAAAATTGGGAAGTGCGGAAACGTCTGTCATCAAAGGCAAAATTGAAGAGAATGTGAGAAGATCAACAAGGCAAAGAGTTTTGCCTCAAAGACTCCAAGATTGTGAGTTGTTCCGAGACAACGAAGTCAATGATGTTGGTGATTTCGTCCACTTTGCACTTATGGTTGAATTCGAACTCGTTAAAACAGAAGAGACTTTAAGTGATCCAAAATAGATTTGTGCTATGAAGGTGGAGTTGGAATCTATTGAGAAGAATAACACTTGAGAGTTGGTTGATCTACCAGATAGGAAGAAGCTAATTGGTGTGAGATGGGTGTTCAAAGTGAAGGCAAATCCCAAGAGTTAAATAATCAAGCATAAGGCTCGATTAGTTGTAGAGGGATTCTTGCAAAGAGAACGCATGGACTTTGAAGACGTATTCTCATTGGTTGCTAGGATTGAAACCATTAGACTAGTTGTTGGAATTGCGAATAACAACAATTGGCTCATCTATCAAATGGATGTCAAATCTGCGTGTTTAAATGGACTGTTTAAAGAAGGAGTGTAGAAACCCAGAGCTAAAGTTCTACAAGTTTAAAAAAGCATTGTACGGTTTGAATCAAGCTCCAAGATCTTGGAATAATCGGATAGATGGTTTCCTAAAGGAGGTTGGCTTCAAAAAATGTGTATCCGAGCATGGCGCGTGTGTGAAGACGGATTCAAGTGATTGAGTGATTATCCTTTGTATATATGTAGACGACTTGTTGATAACAGACAGTAACAGAAATTGCATTTCTAAGTTCAAGAGTGAACATATGAAAGAATTTGAGATGACCGACCTTGGCCGCATGACATACTTCCTTGGCATTGAGTTACATAAGTCTAAAAGGGGACTGGTCATGCACCAAAGAGGGTATCGCTTGAGATATTAAAGAAGTTTGAAATGAAGCATTGTAATGCTACCATTACTCCAGCTTGTTATACCTCAAAAAATACGATCCTTCGCGAATGGTCGCGGAAAACAGAGTTGCCATCGAACTTTATTCATTCCAAAAAGGAATAGGAAAATATCGAGAAAACCTATAGGGAAAGAACATGGTCATCGCAACGTAGTATTAGTTTCGAGAGTCGGTTACGCAAGGGGAAGGTATTAGCACCTCCTCACGTCCGTTGTACTCAACGGGAAACTCTTAATTCGATTTGTGAGGAATGTTCACTAGGTTTGTTTGTTTTTTCTAAGGGAATAATGAGTAAAGGATTCACTTCTACGGGAAATGGGTAGTTTTTTATTAAGGTTCTCGCCAAGGATTGGGGTCCTTGTTCCTACGTATCTTGCATTTGAAAAAAATGAAGAATTAGAGCATCTGTAGTTCGTGGGACTACGAGTTGTTGGTTTGTTTTATCGAACAAATATTTAGGTCGCATTCTAAGGGAGAAACGTTAGCTTTCCTACTCTCGGCGGAGGCTTAAGCATTTAGTTACATGCGCGTTAGAAGGGACTTGAAATTCTGGCCTATGCAGACAGCAGATGTCCTAACACATGTCAAGACATTGTGCTACATAATCATTTAAACTCAGAGGCGCAACAGCAGACTGATACCTTGAACATCAGAACTGCACAATCATAGAAGTCATGACATCTGATCCAACATGTTGGTCAAGAAGAATAACAAAACTGTAAATTGCAGAATGTTAAATAAGACAGTATGTGTTACCCCAGTTCGGTGCAAATTACCTACATCTGGGGGGATACCAATCCAGGACAAAGACTTCACTATATGTAGAACTGTTACAAAGCTAAACTCCCCCGTTTACAACTATATACCTAACATCTACCCAATGAACATCTTTACCAAGGCTAAACTCAAACGTTTACAGCCTTGATATGAGATACCCCACTCACATCCTAATCACAACCTGTTATATCTCTGTCTTCTGCCAATATAGAACCTGTCGTGGTTTCTTAACCTTCAAGTTTTCTTGGAATTGCTTCAAAGCTTCGTCCAAGAACAATACACCAACCATTACCTACAGGTTTCTGGTTGTGTCCCTGTACCTATGCCTTCCACTCTGCATCCCATATTATAGAGTGGAGACTTACAACTCCTAAGAGAGCCAGCGACTCCCAAACCCTAAACCCTTTTTCAACACAAGAGAACTAGGTTACAAAGTTATAAGTGATACAAAGTACAGTCATATAACCCTAGGTCTAAGTCTCTTTATATAGTCTTCTGTTGTCTTGGGCTTTCAATCTTTTCTCCTTTATCCACACTGCAAATTCGCACAAAATCTTTAATAGATTTGCTAAATAATTAAACCTGATATTTGTAAGATGTTAGGACATCTTCTTCGACATCTTTAATCTTGAGCAGATTTCTTCATCTTTTATCATATTCATGTTTTACCAAAATTTCATCAAACCACGGGAGCTTTCAATCTCCCCCTTTTGACAAATTTTGGCTAAAACATTCCCTTCTGTGCTGGATGAGCCAGATTGATAAAGGGCCTTGAGTCTCTTCTGGTTGAGAGTTTCCCTTCTGAAATCTTCTTCCTGAATTCTAGAAAGAGCTTAAACAGTTGTGACATGAAGATCATAAAATATGTAACTCAGATCACAAGTCACAACCTGTTTTTCAACTCAGATCACAAGATACAAAAAAAAGAGCATGTTAAGATGTCAGAGCATCTTATCCAGCATTCTTTCAGAACAACACTACAGAAATGTACCCAGAAAGCAACAGAAAACTTCTTCTCCCCCTTTTTATCCAAAACTTGGCAAAAGTTACCAAGACAACTCCAAACCCAGACGCAACTCACCCAAAATTTGAGAAATATCATCGATCACTAAAAAGGAATGATGAGACTAAGAAGAATCGATACAATCTTATATATAGCCAAGCAATCTCCTTAGGAAGTAACGAACCGCGTAAAATAACTTTGGTCAATTCAAAGATCCATTAACCGACGAAAATCACTCCACTAAAAGCTCACCGGCCAAGACTGTTGACTGTTTCTTCTTTTAAGAACACCGACCAACAAACCTATTACATGCAAATATATTTAATAGCAATGTCCTGACATTGTGTCAGACATTGTCTATTCTTCATAGGTTCTTTTTCTGATTTGGTCTTACAGAGATTTCTTCGCAAAATTATGACCACAGTCTGCAGAGAAAAATAAATTCTCTCATACTCAATTAATGATTCTTAAGCATCCAATAAGAACCATTTCACTTGCACTGCCAAGTCTCCCCCAACTTGCAACAATACAACAATGTCAAGACATCCTCCTTGACATCTCAGCTTGCTTGGCGCACAAATGCAAACTGGAACTTCAACTGCATCCTCGCAGTAATTCATCTAAGACCAAGAGGCATCTCCCCCTATCTAAGGTAACTAGTGCTCCTCCACAGAACACCCAAGCTAATGAATGGAAAACATAAGACACATCTTCATGTCTTCAAGAGTGCAGCTTGTTAGATGTCAAACATACTAAATATTTGTATTCAATATTTGGCATTTTTCATTACTTTCTATGTTGAATTTGTTGATTTTAGTGGTGATATGTGTTGTTCTTCAAACATTGGAATATACTTGTGGTGCTTGTAATTTGTGTGCTAATGTGCAGAAATAGGCAGGAAATGATCAAGAGTGTAATACACAAAGAATGGATGCAAGTTTCGATAGAAGCAAGAAAGCAACAGTAGGATTCGTTAGGCGAGTGCTGGCGAAGTCACCAGCAAAGGTTCGCCTAGAGAACGTTGGCGAGTGTTCCAGCGAAGGGTGGTAGAAAGTTTCAGTAGGAAAAAAGGGTAAATTCGCTGTGGCGAGGGAGCCAGCGAATGTTCGCTGCTTTGCTTGCTAGGCAAAGCTTCCAGCGAAAAGAGGCAGAAAGTTGCAGGGGCGAAAAGACCCAAAATTCGCTGGGGCGAAGGTTGTAGCGAAGGCTCGCGTCGCGAATGATTTGGTTCGCCTAGCGAACCCACGATAACTTTTGTAGGCGGTTTAAGTCTGAGGCACTTAAAGTGCCATGTTTTAATACATTCGCTAGGCGAATGATTCCTTCGCTAGGCGAAGGCTGCTGAGTTTTTGTGTTGTATAAATTGATTTTTAATTTTTCTTGAAAGGATCTTTTGCTCTTTTTCACCCAAAAACATAGTTTTCAGTCTTTTGATAATCTAAAAGTGGATTTTCACTTTGAGAAGCTGAAGTCACATCCATTCTCGATTATTCGACATGGATGTTCATTCATCTCCTCTTGAAACTTGTCATCCAAGCTACCATGAGAATGTGTAGCTAAACACTCTTGTGTTGAGGTTAGATGTAGTTGATCCTGATTATATGTATTTATTTTGATCTTTTGTATATGAACAAAGTCTTTGATCAATATAGATGAAGTTATTTTCTCTTAATGCTTTATGTGTGATTTATATTGCTCTAGACATAGATTCTACAAATCATGACCTAATAATTTCATCTCTTAAAAACCAAACTCTAGACATAGATTTGGGATTTGCTATTCGCTTTGTGTTGATCTTAATGATTGTTGTTTAGATTGTTAGCGTGAGATATCATCTGACGGTCTAAACAACAATACTCACGACTTTGCTTTAGACATAAACTTAGTCGGGAGGATGCGCGGTTGTATTGGTCGGAAACTAAGTTCATATACGTGATTAATCGGATATACATGAAAAGGATTAGCAAAAGCTAACCTTGACATGCTCTTCTAAAAACCCTTACAAACTCTTTGCGACAAATTTAGTCTTTGCTACCAATTAATGGTACACGAAATCGAGAACCATTTGAAACTATTGAACTTAAAACATCGTAACTATTGAACGGCAAGCATCTAATATCGGCAATCCCTGTGGAGACGATAAAAACACCCCCTAATACTCTATCAACACAGCCTCAGTTCAACTTACCAGCTGAACACAATCATCAACTCTCTTATTGCTTCCTCTGACAAGAAATAATAATCACTCACACATGATCACCATCATGCTACCCGTGAGGAAATGTATACCAACCATAACAATCTCTTGGCTTGAGATCAAAGTCCCATTGATCCCCCTCATCCTGCAACCATCTATACACCACACGAACTCCTCTTAAATTCTCATGTATAGACCTTCAGCTGCTTGAGGCACAAACCAATTGAATCAGAATGCTTCACATTCCTCAAAGAGACGCACATGGCCCCTTAGTTTGTTATAACGATGTCAGCTATCGTATGCATGCTCCAGAACTTCATAGCTGCCAAACTGATCCACTACTAGCATGACTCACAGCCAGGGGCAACATTCTCTTCGCAAGATTTTCCACTGACTTCACCAAGCCAGCAATAGAGATAGACACCCCACAATCCAAGACAGCCATTCCTTATCATTCTCCTGTATGATAACCTGGAATACTTCTGATTTTTTGTGAATATCCACTTCTGAATGCATCAGAAACCAGACCTTCATGCAATCAACATATGATCCACTCCAGTCTTCTCAAAACCTTACATCAACCTTCCAAGACAGTTTTTCTACTCCATCATTCTCCCGTATGACAATGTAGATACTTCTTAGACACAATGCAAGTAACCAGTCCCTCATAGAACCTGAAATCCTCCACCAAGGATAACTAACCCAAAGATGTTCTAACATCAGTTATGACATCTTCCACACATCAGAGACACTACACACCATGGTTCTTAATATGCTCCACCACTAGACTTACTATCAGCATAGTAATCCAAACTGAAGATCTTCACACAACACTGCGCCACCAGCTTGAACAAAGAGAACTTCAGAAACCCAGAGAGAAATAAACTCTCATCGACCAAAAGAAGGTATACTTCCATCCTCAACCCAGAACTTCTGCCATAAGCTTCAAGAGAACCAGAGCCTCCTTACGTTTTCAACTAAATACTCTTCTGCACAAGAGCAATCAGTTTCAAGCATCCTGCTTGAATGTACACTATGAAACCAACCAAATGCCACCTTTTGATTGATCTCAAACTTCTTCAGAACTCCCACAAGATACATTGATCCACTAATGAAATCAGATCTTCAAGTCACATAAACTACTTGCCCCATAGCAAGACATCTTGGATCCACCAAGCCTCTTAGTCATGTAACATCTTCCCATCCACAGCTCCCGCAAACTGCATGAAATAAACCTTTTTGAAGCATCCACAACTTCCATTCTCCTGTAGATCACCTTATCTTAAGCTGATGTGCCACATCACCAGCTGAGACTTCTGATGTTAAGCTAGATGTCAGAACATTTTGATATGACATCCAACTGTTAAATTCAGCTCCTCCTTCTGCCACTTAGAAGAACCTCCTCCCTTCGCAGAACAAGAGTTTCATGCTCTCATAGACTTGATTCAGCAACCAAGTTTGAGTAGACAACCTCCATCCTGCTTTAAAACTCCAAAGCCTTCAGACCTGCCACGTCTGAATCTTCAGAAAATAAGTAGTCCAAGACTACACCATAGCCATACCAAAGAATGCCTCTTTCCTTAGTAGAGCAGACTGTAGAAAGTCAGAGATAACTGCCACTTAACTTTGACCTTCAACCTGAGCAAACTCCCATGCTCCCAAGTACCTAGATCAGAAATAAACTGATCCAAGAAATAACCATCAAGATCATGATGTCTTCATCTTCAACAGCATCAAAGTCCAGACTAGTTTCTTGCCAGGAAACTCTCCAGAGAACACATGCTTCTGTCACACCCGACTGAAGCCACTTCTTAGGTCACCACCTAAGACAAAAACAGATGCTAAAGTGTATGCAGTACCCCTCCCATGATTCTGCACAAACTCTGATGATGAGATGTTCCAACATCTTGTTGAACATCAGCAATCTTGACTTTCAAGGATAATCAATTAAATACTTGTAGATTCCACAAATAACAATTGATCTTAAATCCTTGTACAATAACCCTTCTTCACTGTTGTAGCTGAGCTCCACCAGATCACGTCATGAACACTTGTAAAGTATTCAATCTTTTTGCAAGTGTCTTCTTCAAAGGACAATGTTGAGATACCAAGGCTGCCACCCTTGACTCAAGTAACTAAGACTTTCTCTGAACAAATCTTATTTACCTCAATAATTCTTTAATCAGATTGGATCCACTCTTAGGGTCAAGAGAGATGAATCCTTCCTTGCTGTTTTTGGATGGTGAAAAAAAAATCACCTCTATTTTCTTCAGATTGTGTTTCAAAGAAACACCTTCTAGTCAGAAGAGTAACTAGAAGACTCCAGATACACGACATAGATGCCTTTATGAGTGGACTTGAGAGAATTCTCAAGTATCTTTGACAACCTAGCCGATCAATAGTTTATCAAACTCCTAGAACAAGAACCTGATAAACTTAAACTCAACTCCTATCCTCTTTAACTGTCTCCAAACTGCAACAGGAAACCAACCTTCCAACTACCAAGTCATCATACCAGATATCTAACCACAACTCTTTTCACTCCATCGCTCCCGACTTTGGAATAAAAGAATGGAGATATCTTCAAATACATAGGCCGACGATTGAGACCTTCCACCAACTGTCTTCAGAAACAACTCTAGAATCCCATAATTCTAGAGCTCTTCCATCAGAAACACAGGCAGCGGAACCACCAAGGAACAGATCCTGCTTGCCCTAATAAGATGTCACAACATCATATAAGATACACCAACAAGAGAACTAGCCACTTCTCTTGTAGTTGTTGTAGAACCTCCTCAGCAACATGAACAACCTCCGGGTTGCTCCCTTCGATCCAGAACATCCATCTCATCCATTAATACCCTTGAGTATGTCTGAGTTGATTGATCTGATGTTCAAAATTCCTCCTTGTTTAAACGCCAAAAAGTATCTCCCAAAGATCTCATCCAGAACCAGACATGATGTCTGCTCTGATACCAATTGAAATTCTGGCCTATGCAGACAGCAGATGTCCTAACACATGTCAAGACATTGTGCTACATAATCATTTAAACTCAGAGGCGCAATAGCAGACTGATACCTTGAACATCAGAACTGCACAATCACAGATGTCACAACATCTGATCCAACATGTTGGTCAAGAACAATAACAAAATTGTAAATTGCAGAATGTTAAATAAGACAGTATATGTTAACCCAGTTCGGTGCAAATCACCTACATCTGGGGGGATACCAATCCAGGACGGAAACTTCACTATCTGTAGAACTGTTACAAAGCTAAACTCCCTAGTTTACAACTTTATACCTAACATCTACCCAATGAACATCTTTACCAAGGCTAAACTCAAACGTTTACAATGTTGATATGAGATACCCTACTCACATCCTAATCACAACCTGTTAAATCTCTGTCTTCTGCCAAAACAGAACCTGTCGCGGTTTCTTAACCTTCAAGTTTTCTTGGACTTGCTTCAAAGCTTCGTCCAAGAACAATACACCAACCATTACCTACAGGTTTCTGGTTGTGTCCCTGTACCTATGCCTTCCACTCTGCATCCCATATTACAGAGTGGAGACTTACAACTCCTAAGAGAGCCAGCGACTCTCAAACCCTAAATTAACCCTTATTCAACACAAGAGAACTAGGTTACAAAGTTATAATTGATACAAAGTACAGTCATATAACCCTAGGTCTAAGTCTCTTTATATAATCTTCTGTTGTCTTGGGCTTTCAATCTTTTCTCCTTTATCCACTCTGCAAATTCGCACCAAATATTTGACAGATTTGCTAAATAATTAAACCTGCTATATTTGTAAGATGTTAGGACAACTTCTTCGACATCTTTAATCTTGAGCACATTTCTTCATGTTTTACCAAAATTTCGTCAAACCACAGGAGCTTTCAGGACTAAATATCGTTCTTTTAAGAAAAAATTTTAATCGCACGGCGGTGAGAAGTTGAATTAATGTGTTGATGTTTTATTTGGATGGCAATTATTTGGATACCAAGGCATCCTCCTCGTATCCAAACAATCGGAAGAGTGAATGGAATGCTAGACTCTCTCTCTCTTTTCAACCTTAATTGTGAACGGGTTTGATATAGTTAAAGTATTTTGAACGGATGACGATTTTTCGGATAGTAAGGAAGGCTCCTCGTATCCAAACAATCGGGAAAGCAAATTGAATGCTCGAGTCTCTCTCTCTTTTTCATCTAAGTGATTGAGAAAATAGGTTTGATTCAATTTGTTACGAAAATAGTTTGATGTGAAACCAATTAAAAATCTTTTGGAGAAGATAATTGTTCGAGTATTAAGAAAGGCTCCTCATACCCAAACAATTGAGGAGAGAAATCGAAGGCTCCATTCCAACTCCCTTTTTCATCTTTTAATAAAACATGGTCTAAGTATGATTAAGTTAATTAATTTGACTTTGAGAAAATGCTCAATGTTGATCGAGGTTTAAATTTGCGTTCAAAACGGTAGAAGGGTTTGAACAAATGGAAAACAGGTCCTAATTGTGTATAGGGTAAGGTCGACGGCGATGCACAAGGCAATCGACTTACAAGAGTTGGGGTAAGGCTTGATATATGGATCAAGTATGCTTTAGAGTTTGGAATAATCATCATACAATGACAAGATATAATCAAGCAAGTAAAAGAAAACGATAAAATTATTTTACACTTCATGGGGAGGAGGGTACATCTTTTTGAATGGGGATAATAAAGAGACGGTACACACACATCCATAAAAACAAACATATATATGCAAGTAAATGAACCACGAAAACGATAAACAATTAAATTGGTTCTTATTATTACGTGTGCACTATCAAAATGGGCTAGTCTTCTAAATGACCAACTAGAAGTAATTGATCGAATACGTCTCATTGTAAGAAAGCCCAAGAATAAGCTTTAAATGCTGTGTGTAGTGACCAATGAGGTTGATGGTGATGCACAAGGCAATCATCTTACAAAGATGGAAAATGGCTCGACTTAAATCGAGAGTTTGTTCTTTTAGAAAAAGGTTATCGAGCAAGTTCATTCATACCATTAAAATTTGACATATGATCAACAAGTGTAACTCAAGATCCAAAAAGTGAATACACAAATCAAATCAAAACTCTAACCCTTAGACCAATCCAAAGAGCAAAATTAACTCTACACTCAAAACAAATGCAATAATTGGACTTTGAATAAAATGGATGAAACTCAAACCATGTCATACACCTAGATGCAAATTTTAGTTATTTAAATTTTAATGGAGGAGAAAGTAAAATGCTTAAAAAAACTAATAATTTTATTTGATGGAAATATGTGCAAAACCTATTTTTATATTTTAAAACCAAGTATTATTTTTCTAGTTACACTAATCACCAAAAAAAAACAAAGGAGCATGCAAATGGGTCACACAAAAATTGTCTGGTGTTTACAAATCTCGGCCCAAACGATGCCTAACCGGGTTGGTTAGAAATAGTGATGGTTCACTTAGAACAGCCCAAACCCTAACATAAAATTAAACCTAGTTTGAAAAAACAATAAGTCCCTTGAAATATTCAGCCATTTTCCATACATACTCGGAAAAAAAATAAAAAAAGGAAACGAGAAAACAATAATAGCCGACAAAAGCAATGAATTGGAGTAAGATTGACACTTGAATTGGTCTTAGATTTAAAACAGGTGTTTTGAAGGATGAGCATGATTCGTCAGTTTCATCCATCAACTCAACTAGTGAATCTTCCCATGCATCTAGTTCCAAAGACAAAATTTTAGATATAAAGTTGTTTTCTCCAGTGTTTGAAGCAACCTTGTTATCAACATCTAAACCAGTGTCCTCGCTCTCCACAATATTCTCAAATCCTATCTGAATCCCGAGTGAAATATGAACCTTTAAGATTGATGATGATGCTGACAGATGATAACTCAGAACATAAGCCATGCACATCCTGTTTTGAAACTGCCTTGGTAGTGTTCAATTGGTGAGGTCTGCCAGTCTCCAGGAAGCTTGTACTCGTTGAGGGTGCAACCTTATCTTGATCAAGGCCTACAAAAGATGTTTGAGAATTTTCACCAATGTGATGTTTGTTTAATGCTGAAGGTACGCCTTCACTATTGGAATGAACGTTGTTTTAACCTTTTCCTGATTCTTTCGTATCAAGAATAGACCTTTTAGTGCAAGCAAATCCCAACATAAGGGCTTGGGGGAAAGATGTTGAAAGGTCTAGTCTGTGGAATTTCTCCACACAGCTTGCTTGTCCTGAAACTTGCATGCTTGAGATTATTGATCTATGAAAAGCTACCTGGTATTTGTCCTGTTATTCCATTTATAGATACATCAAGCCATTGTAGGTTTTGCAACTGAGCTAGACTTGAAGGGATGGTTCCCAATATGTGGTTTCTTGAAATGTCCAATCTTGTAAGTTCTATCAAATTTGAAATAGAAACTGGGATTTAACCTGAGAGATTGTTGCTTCCCAGGTTTAGCACCTTCAAACTTGACCCTTCTATGAAATCTGGAATGTGACCAGAAATGAAATTGTTTGAGACATCACTTACCTCCAAAGAGCTGCTTGTCATGTTATATTTTGAATGATGACAACAAACCGATCAAAAGATTTGCATGTAAATCTATTGAAGACAACCCAGATGGAAGTTTTATCTTAGAAATAACAAACCTGATCAACTGGTTGTTTGAGAGCTTGACATCTTGCAAACTGGATATATTTGTGAAGAAGCTTGAGATACCATCAACCAAAGAGTTATCTGATAGGTCTATAGAGATCAAAGTGTCGGGTCTGACAAAATGTGGAAGATCGCCCTTCAATTTACACCCGGCTAGGTGCACGTCTCTAAGTTCCTTGCTTCTAATCTAATTAGGAACACTTCCAAGGCTGAGGGTATTATAAGTCAGGTCTATGGACAAAAGGGAAAAATTACTGTTTATAGGAATTGCCGGTAAAGGGATTCGAGAGTCCATTTCTCGATACATTAAGGTACCAAAGTTTCTACAATTTCAATATGGAGAGTGGAAAATGTCCTGTTAGCTGAATACCACTAAGTTGAAGACTTGTCAGTGATTTCAAGTTTCCTACTTGATCTGGGATGTATCCCGTGAGCTTGTTAAAGCTCATAGACAAGTCTACAAGATTCACAAGGCTCTAAAAATGCAAATTACCAAATGCTGGAGAAAGAGTACCCTTCATAAAACTTATACTATCTCTACAACATATTAGCCCTACCAGTGGAAGCATCACATTGAACTCCTAACTTTTGTATCCCTGTAGGTTTCGCAACTCTTAACCAGCGCTCCTCAAAATTGCTCAAAATATCGTAAGCTGCCGGACCATCAATTTTAGAATGCAGGTCATGCCATGGTTCTCGCTTACAGCCACCAGTACTACCCGTGGAAGTAGGGTTGTGATAATCATCCTTGTGCAGTATGTGCAGTGCCCTAAAGATGGGATGGTGGCCTTTACACTTCAAACATTTCCGACTTAACATGGAACACTATGGAAGATCCAAAATGATCATGGGAATGTTGCTAGCTATTGAGATAACTATCTGCTTTTTGAATTTTCTTTTGATTGCAACTTCTTTTTCACATGGAACATACTTGTTATCTAAAGATATTGATTCTATATGCAAGCCTCGTCGTGACACGTTTCAATTGGATTTTTTTTATTCAAGCAGGCCCATTTATTTATTATCACCAATCAGGAACATGAAACCATCACATAAAAATTCCACTCAGCTAAAAAATCTTGAAAACATCACCAAGTGAAATCATGTGTGAAGGGTGATGGCCTTTTAGGTACTCAATGAAAATATATTTTTACTTGTAATTTTGAATGAACTTGGAACTTGAGAAAATTCACAAATTGAAATGAGAATGAATTTGAAAGATTATTTGGATTGAGATTTGGAAAGAATTTTGTATTTGCAACTTGGACATGAAATTAAAACCTGGAGTTTGACCTTGGATTTTAGTTTTTTTTTACTTGGACATGAAGAGTGAAATGTAACTTGAATCTTGAATAGAACTTAAATTTGGAATAAACTTGAAATGGGTATGAAATTGAAATATGGAAATGAATTTGAAAGGTGATCTTGAATTGAATTTTGAAATGAAACTTTGTCATAAATTTAAACTTGAATGAGATTGTAATTTAAATCTTGCAAGATGCTTGAAAACTTGACATTGAATTTGGTATTGGAATAACCTTGAAATTTTGGATTTCGCATGGAAATATGACTTGAAATTTTGAATTTTGAAATGGACTTGTAAAATGGAAATGAGATTGGATTTTGAAAAAAAATTGGCAATTTGAAATTTGAATGAATCATTGGATTTGAATTGAACTGGAAATTTGAAACCTCATAGCCCTTTGAATCTTTATCAAAATCTAGTTAAAATGAAGGAAAATTGCCTCATATTCAACAACCTCATCTTGATCTTGCAAGAAGATTTTGAACCAAGCATAGGTGATTTAAAGCTTCTTGTGTTGCCCCAATTGGTCAGAAGTAAGCCAAGACCGAGCCTTAGGCTTCTTGATTCCTAAGTAACTTATAGTAGCCCAAACCCTAATCTCCTGATGACCTCTAGATAACAACTGCTTTGAAGATAACAAGCCCCCTCTTTATCAAATCACACGCTTCATGTACACAGGTATGATAGTGCTGATGAATCCATGATATCAAATGCTGGGGTGGAAAATAAGGGTGTGACACAATTGAATCGAGGCTACAATTATCAAAGAGTGAGGATGAGAAAGATGTTGATTCAAATCAGTATACTGGGCTGATTGGATCCTTGTGTTACTTGTGCAATAAGCGACCGAACATGGCATTTAGTGTCGGTATCGTGACTAGATTCATGGAGAGACGGAAGATGTCTCACTTGGCAGCAGTCAATAAGATCCTAAGGCACACCAAAGGATCGATTGACTGCGGAATTCTATTTCCCGCAGCGGATACGGGAAAAAATGCATTTTGGTCAATTTTACCGATTTCAATTGGTGCGGAGATAAAGATGATCGAAAGTCTACAGCTGGATACATCTTTATATTCGATGGAACACCAGTCTCATGGTGTTCGAAGAAGAAAGCGATAATTGCACTCTTGTCTTGTGAAACCTAGTACATTATCGCTTCATTATGTGCACGCCAAACCGTGTGGCTAATGAATCTATTGAAAGAGCTGGGCAGCAATGAGGGTGGTGTTGTTACACTCCTGGTTGAAAACGTTTCCACAATTAATCTTTGCTAAGAACCCAGTTACACATGGGAGCAATAAGCATATTGAGATGGGGTTTCACTACTTGAATTGATCATTTGAACGAACCAGCGCATTGTCTAGCAATTAAGGACGAGTCTGACAACAATTCTTGGTTCTATGACATCAAACGGTACTTGGAAAAACAAGAATATCCCGAAGGTATCACTATCACTGACAAGAAATCTCTCAGAGGGCTCTGCACCAAATTCTTCTTGAGTGGTAGTGTGTTATACAAAACCAATTATGATTCTGTGTTGTTCAGATGCGTGGATAGACACGAAGCAAACACGACCATAAGAGAAATACATGAGGGTTGTGAATATGTACATGTTGTTTGAAAATGTGAAAATATATCGTTTATTTCGACTCGGTTCGCATGCAACTTAATTTTGCTTTACTTGTTTTTCGTGTTATTATGTTTTGTTATGTTTGTGTTTCAGGTATTTGTCGAATAAGAGCATCCGTGCGAGAAAATCAGGAATAGAGCAAGAAAATGAAGAAAAACAGCAAATTCTGCCATTTTACTGATATGGTGTTCGCCCTGAGCAAATGGCGTTCACCGTCCCCAGATGGCGTTCACCATTCAAATGGCATTCGCCATTCAAATGGCGTTCGCCATTACCCCACGGCGTTCGGCATTGGTTCGCAGCAGCAGTTTTCATTAGTTTGCAGCAGTTTTCAGGGATTTGAAATTCCCTCCCTTTTTTTAGCGTGGGAACAGTTATTCAGGGCCAGAATCCTCTATAAATAGGACCCTTTGCACCAGTTCCAAAGCATCCAAGTCGCGCGAAAGTGCTACCGACATTTGTTCATAGTTTTAGGCAAAAATCACAATTGTAATAGTGGTAGTTTCTCACATCGGGGAACTACCACACCATTAGTGTTAGGCCTATAATTTGTGTAACATTTGGATTATCAATCTTGCCGCCATTAATAAAAGTTATTTTAGTTCCTCATTTATTCCAAGTCCCGTAATTTATTTTCGGCTTTTATAGGTTTTTATCATATTATTTATTATTATCGTTTTTGTACTCTTTAATTAATTATCATATTGTTTTCAATTGTAATTATCATATTTAGTTTATTTACCTTTAATTCGATGTCTATCTAAACTGTTTTGAGTCCGGTATATGAGAACCGTCGTTCCGACGGGACTCGGTAATGAAATTGGCGTTAACTTGTAATAAATTCTGTTGTGGCTTTTGTTTCCAAGTTTAATTTAAATAGCTTTGTCACGAGAGTGAGAGGTTACTTAATATGATTTGTCACGAGAGTGAGAATTAATAAAGGTCTGAGTCGATAGCGCGAGAGTGTGAGAATTGGACCGGATAGTGGGAACTGAGCATTGATCCTAAATACAGCGAGAGCGCTTTAGGTATCAATTAGGATCTAATTAGTTTTCAAAATATGCTTTCTAATTAAAACGGGTGGGCGAGAGCAAAATCCTGTGGTTAGGGAGTGTGGATTTAGTCAATAGCGCGAGAGTGTGAGACAGAGTCTTTAAATTGATATTTTCTACAGAACGTAGTTTAATTATAATTAGTGCCTAAAATCTGCAAAGTCCCTTAGGAACACGGGATCCATATTTCGGCCTCTCTTTGTTGTTATATTTTCTAAGTTTCATTTTAGTTTTCGTTTTAATTCCGTTTAAACCAAGTAATCATTAGCCTTAGCTTTACATCGCAGCAATAGATAACGGTAGGTTGACATTGGTCTCTGTGGGTTCGACAATCTTTTATATTACTTCGATATTTTCGTGCACTTGCGGATGCATCAAGTTTTTGGCGCCGTTGCCGGGGACCAACAGTCAATATTGTTATTCCGTTGTTGCACCGTATAGACTAAGACATTCTTATATCAATAGCTATGTATCACCCAAATTTTATCTATGATTACCACTCCCAATATCTTGAGGAACCGCACCCAAATTTCCTCTACGATTACCATTCCCAAAATTTTAAGGAACCCCAAGAATCCCATAAATCCAATCTCGAAATACTAATGGAGGATTTCAACGCGACACTAACTCATTCTCACCCAAATCACCACTCCCAATATTTTGAGGAACCGCAAGAATCCCATAGTTCCAACCTCGAAACATTAATGGAGGATTTCATTGAAACAACAACTAATTCAAGGCTAGAATCTATGATGGAGTGCTTTGTGGAGACACAAACTCTCTAGAATGAAGAGTTTAGAAAACAACATCTCGATACTTATGAAACCTTTAGGCAGATGAACATTGTGGTCGAGTCCCTCACGACTCACACTAAGGCATTGGAGACTCAAATCTCTCTGCTTGCCCAGACACCTATAGGACCCTCCCTTGAGAGACATGTGGATGTTGTAACAACCAGTAGTGAAAAAAAATTGAAAATCACTGGTTGAGTCAATCAACCTTTTAACATCAACCTTGTGCTTTGATCAAGGCACACAAAATCAACAATTCCCTCAGAGGAAGTTCAATCCCTCTTTAGAGGTGACAAATTCTCTCTCAGCCAAACCCTTTCAGCTTCATATCTTGGGCTTTGAACAAGATACAAATCACTTTTAGCCTCCGTCTTGGGCTTCGAACGAGACACCAAAACATCTTCTTTCCTCCCTTAGAATAGGAGGGAACAACGATCGCTCTGATTTGCCTATTTCGTTAAACGGGAATACGTAGGCATGAGATTGAAAAATCTTAGCGAGCATACTAAATCAAAAACACCAAAGTCCAGTACTCCCACACATCAATAAAAAAGCATCAGATCTAACACCTTACCAAAAGCCTCGAAAATAGTCCAGACACCGTATTCTCAAGCAAAATAACCTAAGAGAGACCCCCCTTTTGATAGCATCTGTAAACTAACAGTCATTTGTTTCAGTTCAGTATGCAAGCAGGGTTAATTAGAGACATCTATTTCCCTTCCTTAATCAGCTTCACAGGATAAAAAATGAATCGAACTGTAGTACCAAAGCGATAGTGATTCGAAACCACAAAAATCGCGCTACAGATGATAACTTGATGGAAAAAATAATGTATGGGTCCTTTAAGTTATTTTATTATAACAAGTCAGTCCTTTGTGTTTTTTTTTGCTACAATTTGGTCTTTTATGTTAACTAACGTGTTCACCGTTGATCTTTTTCACAGACTTTGTTCCAAAAAACACTTATGTGGCACAAACGACACTAATGTGTCATTTAAAAAGATGATGAAAAACATGTTGAAGATGTTGAAGATGCTAGTCGATGTCATAATGTTGTTATTTTTTATTTTTATAGTGTTAATGTGTATTTTGGTTCGGAAGTGGTGATCATTGCTAATTTTGATGTTAGTGACGCAAGACATGACTTTTGGTACCTTCATGTAACACTTGTTGTAATACATGACTTTTAGTACCTTCATGTAACACTTGTTGCAATTCTATACCAGTTTTGTTACAGTAAGGTCGTAATTTGTACAACAGACAAAACTTGAAGGACCTGGTTGTTATAATTTAAAAACAAATAGGACCTATTTGTAGAAAAAAAACATAAAGGACTGACTTGTAATAATAAAATAACTTAAAGGACCCAGACAATATTTTTCCCTATCTTGATCATCACTTGGATCCAGTTTGGTTTTGTTATCTTGTTTGATCCTCTCTTCTTCATCCCTTTCTTTTGATCAATTGGAGGATGTGTAGGTCATCTTGCTCATGAGATCTTGAATGGTGCTTGGTGAACTTTCATCATTTCAAATCTACCATTTGATTGATCATTTAATCAATTGAGGTACTTAGGATTGATGCATAAGTTTCTCCTAAGTATCACGAAGGGTTGATTGTTGTAATGGATCCATCTTTTCTTGACTTAAGTCTTAATCCACCTTGTTTTGACTTGTGCTGCATGTTTTAGAAGTATGATCTTTATATCATATCTCTAACATGTATGATACATAAATTTTTATTGACCGGCCTCCAATAGTATGATCTTCCTTATACATTGTGCTACGATTGCTTAACATAGTGTTAAATTTTCCCTAATCGGAAAGTGATCATTTGGTCCAATTTTAGATATGAGTCATTTTTAGTTTAGATGTAATTCTCCTATCTCCATAGTGTGTTGATTCTTTTCCACCTAAGAGAGCTAGTGGCATACTTGTTTATCCAAGTTGAAGCCCTTCTCAAAGAATGATGCAAACTTCTCACACTTGTTGGATAGATTAGTTGAGTAATCTACTTTAAATGACAAAATATCTTCTTCATTAACTTTAACACTAACACTAACTTTAATTGTGATAACTTTTACTTTATGCCATTTATTTGTATGCACTTTTATCTTTATGCTCTTTATTTTATGCTTATTATTTCATATCATATTTTCATCTTGTTTATGTTTATGCGTTTTTATCTTTGTCCACTTGGACTTTCTTTTTCTTTTTAAGACATTAATAAAGGCTTAAACCATTAAAAGACTCTTAATGTTCCTTGGACTACTAGGTGACTATCCCTTGCATGGATTTGGAGTTTTGGACTTAGAATTAGGTTCTTTGCCCTATGCTTTGGAGTTTTAACTTGAGACCTTGGATCTTATCTGGTGCTTTGACCTTGAGTTGACCTCTCATGAAGACTTGGCTTGGTGTTGGCTAAGAGATTTCGACCAAGTAAAGAGAATGAAGAAATGGTGGAATATCCAAAACCAGTCGACGCCAAGAGGAAGTTAGAGCGTTGGACTGACACAGATGAGGGTCGTGTCGGAGGAAGACTTGAAGGCAGTGTTGTCGGAGGATGTTAAGTTGGTGGCATACAAAACCAGCACAAGAATAACACATCTTTGAGCGGGAAAAGTTGAAAACTCCAAGAACATGGGAAGTTAGAAAGATAGTGAGGTGACACGTGTCACAACCAAACCAATCTGGGGAGATGAATAATTATTTTGTTAGCCTATATAAGGCAATAGTTATTTCCATTTTAGGGGTCGCATTTGTAACATTGCAAAGGGAAACACTCTAAGTACCAAGCGTTAAGAGAAACGAGTCACTCCCGTAAAATGTATGACAGCGTCCACACTTTTTTAATGAAATTTACAATCAAAGTTTAAATTATTGTCATTTGCTTGTTTTTTCCCTTCTTTTAATTTGTTTTATTTATCAATCCGAAACCCTTTTTTATTCATTCAAGTTTCTTACAACTCCTCTAAGAGCAAAACTGTCACATCAAATGAACATACACTTTAGCCCAAATTATCTTGGGATACTGTGGCCGATCCCGCAAGTAAACCTGCGATAGGAGGCCAGCGGTTGCTTGCGCGAACGAAGCGTGCGAAAAAATTGGCACGCCCAGTGGGACCCGTGTGAATTGAGTGTATGCATTTGCACAGTGGTAAGATGCTGACACCACGTCCGAACGAAGAACCGTCTTCGACGGAAAGTACAGTTGTCATGCAAACAACTGATGTTGGCTCTGGGACCGTGTCAGTGGTTTCAACCACCCCTAGTGGGCCAACCGCGACGTCACGTCGACACGACCCGAGGCCGACAATGGCAGGGACTACAGGTCAGTATGTGCCTAGTATCACAATGCCCATCCCTTGATCCTTTGGGATGCCAACAGAATTCAGGTCGAGTCTACATTTTAGTGGTCCGGTGTTTGGGGAAAGTTCGTCCCCAGTTTTCTCACCATACCATGGCTTAGGGCCTTTGGTAAACCAAGTCACTCGACCCCCGGGTTGTAGTATATTATCCCAATCAATACCCACGTTCACGTCAACCTCTATTGCGGTCATGAGGCAGCAGATGGATGAGAGTAATCTTGAGATGGTTCATATGTTGACTCAACAAATGGGCACCATATTGAGACCATTAATACAAGATTCAACCCAAAGTTACCAACAATTGGCAACTCAAATGACACGGATAGGTGACTTCCTAGGCGCTCCGAGGGCACAGGGTCGACAGACCCCTCCGCCTCGACCGGAGATGCCCATTCGTCAAGATGAGGTCTTCGACAAAACAATTGAACAACCCCAGGAGTTTGAACAAATCCCTAGAATGACCCAAAGGCCTCCTGTGCTAATCCATAGGAACCAAGATCCTAACTATGTGGTCAGACAAGTTCGACATGATGCTTTGGCTGGCGAACCAAACTTGGAAGCCATGGTCGAACGCATCATGGTCCGTAATGGGGAAAATCTAGGCCTTCGACGGCCAACGTACACGTCCCCATTACCAGATTTTGTCTTACAGACGGAATTACCCAGGGGTTGGAAAGTGCCGAAGTTCACCAAGTTCGCCGGTGAGACTGAGGACTTGAAAATGAAGTATTTTCCAAGTTCCCTCACGAAGAATGTGTTTACATGGTTTACCATGTTGCCCCCTCAGTCTGTCCACACGTGGGCACAATTAGAAGGATTGTTTCATGAGCAGTTCTATATGGGACAGTCGAAAATTAGTTTGAAAGAGTTGGCCAGTGTCAAATGGAAGGCCACAAAATCGGTAGACCAATATCTAAACAGGTTTAGAATTTTGAAAGCGCGATGCTTCACTCAAGTCCCTGAACATGAGCTAGTCGAAATGGCAGCAGGCGGTTTAGACTATTCCATCGGGAAAAAGCTGGACACGCAATATCTCAGGGATATGGCGCAGCTGGCTGACCAAGTCCGACAAGTCGAACGGTTGAAAGCTGAGAAAGCTCAGACTAACAAATACCGTAAGAAAGAAAAAGTGTAGTATGTGACGGCTGACGAATATTCCTCCGACGATGAGGAAATCGTCGACGAAAGCGAGGTCAACGTGGCTGAACTCAAGCCGGGGCCCCCATACACATGCAAACTACTAAAACCATCAAACGAGAAAAATCCCGTCGAAACTGGAAAAATAGACAAATACGTTGCTAAAACTTATACTTTTGATGTTTCTAAATGTGACGAAATATTTGACTTGTTAGTTAAAGATGGTCAGATAATTGTTCCTCCTGGTTTAAAAGACCCCCCTTTAGAACAAAAGAAAAAAAAGGGATTTTGTAAATTTCATAATTTCCTTGGTCATAAAACAGCTCAACGTGTTCTTTTCAAGGATTTGGTGCAGAAGGCTTTGAAGGAGGGCCGACTTCAATTTGGTGAAAGGCCAAAGATGCAGGTTGATGCCGACCCGCTGAAGGTCAAAGAGGCTTTGTATTCAGAGCTGTATGAGTGCATGATGGTTGAGGCTACTAAGGGTCTTAGCAAACAACCAACAACTGAACTTGTGGAATGCATGATGGTCGAAGCCACTGAGGGTTCCGACAAAAGAGCTAAGGAGGAACTCGAGGCAGTTTACCCTTAGGTTGGCGAAAGCTTGGCGAATTTCCAAGAAAAATACAGGGTAAGTGGGTTGAAGGCGGCATTATGCCCTAGGTGTAATGTTGTTTTTAATGAGAAAGCTGCTGAGAGACACGAGGCGAGCAAGAAGGAAATGTCGCGATAAGATAATCCACCTGTCCCAAGGTTTGTGTTCGACCGGAGCGGACCCCCTCGTCGAAACAAGGAATACAGGAAGTTGTTCCAAGAGGCATGACCCAAGACCTTTGTGCCACCATCAGACACCCCACAGGAGAAATCGATGTCACCGGTAAGCCAGAAAGGGAGCAAAAGGCCAAAATGGAAGGTCTTAGACTTGGAAAAGGAGGCGAAAGTCTCTGACAAAAGAGTAGAACCTAGGGGCTATGTGGTGTCCCCCAACTATAAAGGGAAGAACCCTATGACCAGGACTCAGTGGAGACGCTATCAGCGAAATAAGGAAGCTGAGAAAGAGGCTTCTACTTCACATATGAAGCCTATCGGAACTTCTGGACAAAAGCGGAAACACCCAAGGGGAAGATGGGTAGAAAAGGACAAAGTTATGACAAATCAGACCATGGCAGTAACCGTGGAAGCGTCCAGAGAAAAGGGGGTGGTTTCGACCCAAAGATCAAAATGTACTTCACTGATTGACAGCAAGAAGGAACCAGAATACACCCCTCAATCGGAGGAGGAAGAGCCAAAGTATTCTCCTCAGTCGGACGATGAGTATACCCCTTCACCAGACGAGGACTTCGATGAAGACATGAACGATGACACCAATGATGAAACCTATGGTGAAGATTTCATCTTGAACTGTGGTATTGTGTCAATACTACCAGCTGAATACGATGTGGTGTCAGAAATCTCTGAAGCAGAAGAGGATTTCGTACCTGATGAAAATGCGGAGGACAAACCACTATGCTATTATGTAATGAACATTGGTGTGGTCGAGGAACAAACGGCCATGTTTGAGAGACCCAGTCCTGGGATGATGTACCATCTTAAACCGTTATTCATAAAGGTGAAGGTTGACAGAGTGGCAGTCAACAAGGTGTTTGTGGATGGTGGGGCAACTGTCAATCTAATGCCTCATAACTTATTCAAAAAGATTGGAAAAACGGAGGCTGGTCTCCGACAACACAACATGGTGTTGTCCAACTACGAAGGAAAGACCAGTAATATCCTTGGAGTTCTCCAAGTGGACTTGCCAGTAGGTACGACCAACAGAGCAACACTCTTCATGGTTATCAACTCAAAAGTAAATTTCAACTTGTTGTTGGGCCGAGAGTGGATTCATGGAATAGGGGCAGTGACGTCGACAATGCACCAGAGATTGACCATCTGGAGGAAAGATGGCATCGTCGAGAATATTGAGGCTGATTAGAGTTATTATAATATTGACGAAGCTAAGGGCAATAAGGCGTCCTTTGATCAGCACCTAGCAAATGTGGCTCCTTGTGATGACGAGTCAGGGTCATATACTTCCGTCGACACGGGTCGCGTCCTGAACTTAGATCCCGATTATGAGTTTATCTGGGATGCTGCCGACGAAACCATGGAGCCTACAGAAAATCCACCCACGGGGTGGCTAGTGGTCGGTGAGAATGACTGCTGAGTCAGAAAGCATGACTCGAATTTCGGCCTATCTGGCTGAAAACAAGAGAATTTTGGCATTAGAAGTGGAAGAACAACAGAATATAGCTAGCAAAGCCGACTGCGACACATGAACAAATGGCTCACAAGGCCAGACGGCAGTTTCATAAAGTAGGAGGCTTGATTGTATCTATGACAATGAGCCTTTGGAGTTCGAGAAAGATCCAAATAGTGAGCTGCAAAGAATGCAGGCGCAGGACCCACTCGAAGAGGTGGACTTAGGAGATGGGAGTACCAAAAGACCCACCTATGTGAGCACCAAAGTTGGGTCAGAAATGAAGGCTAAGCTAATTGAGGTGTTAAAGGAGTACAAGGATTGCTTCGCCTAGGATTATGGAGAAATGCCTGGTTTGAGTCGGAATGCGGTGGAGCATCGACTTCCAATTCAGCCAGGTAAAAGGCCAGTAAAGCAGTAGCCTCGACGATTTGCTCCAGAGGTCACGTCGAAGATCAAGTAGGAGATTGAGAGACTGCTCAAAAGCCGGTTCACCAGGACTGCAAGGTAGGTCGAATGGATAGCAAACATAGTGCCAGTTATTAAGAAAAATGGAACCCTTCGAGTCTGCATAGACCTTAGGGATCTAAACAACGCTACCCCTAAAGATGAATATTCGATGCCTATGGCAGAGATGCTTGTCAACTCAGCGGCAGGTTTCGAATATCTGAGTATGCTCGACGGCTACTCCGGCTATAACCAAATTCTCATAGCCGAAGAAGATGTTCCCAAAACCGCGTTTTGATGCCCTGGGGCTTTGGGAACATACGAATGTGTTGTAATTCCTTTTGGTTTAAAAAATGTTGGGGCAACCTATCAAAGAGCTATGAATGCTATATTCCATGACTTTATTGAGAATTTTATGCAGGTGTATATTGATGACATTGTGATAAAATCTTCATCGGAGAATGGTCACCTAGACCACCTTCGACGTTCATTCGAGAGAATAAGAAAATATGGATTAAAGATGAATCCACTAAAATGTGCCTTTGGTGTTCATGCAGGAGATTTCTTGGGATTCGTGGTCCACAAGAAAGGCATCAAGATAAACCAGAACAAGATGAAAGTGATCTTGGATCTCAAGCCTCCTTTGACAAAGAAGCAGCTCCAATCTTTGTTGGGGAAGATAAACTTCTTGATAAGGTTCATATCGCATCTAAGTGGCAAGACGAAGGTATTTTCGCCATTATCAAAGCCAAGAAGGAAAATGAGTTTCGTTGGGGACAAGAGCAGCAGGAGGCTTTCGATGCAATCAAGGAATATCTTACAAGGCCTCAAATCCTATTGCCACCTAGTATGAATAAAAACATGAAGTTGTACATTGCAGCGTCGGATACGACCATAGGAAGCATGTTAGCACAAGAAGATATTAGTGGCGTCGAAATACCCATTTATTACCTTAGTAGAATGTTAATAGATGTTGAAACTAGGTATACTATGATTGAAAAATTGTGCCTATGCCTGTACTTCTCATGTATGAAATTAAAGCAATATATTAAACCAGTTGATGTTTATGTTTCATCGCATTTTGATGTTATCAAACATATGTTGTCCAAACCTATTTTGCATAGTCAAATTGGGAAATGGGCACTAGCATTGACTGAGTTTTCCCTGACATACGTTCCTCTAAGGGGTATGAAAGGTCAAATAGTGGCAGACTTTATTGTCGACCATGTACTAGTCGAACTATCGATATGTAGTATCGACATTGCCCCGTGGAAGTTATACTTCGATGGGTCGAGCCATAGAAACGGGGCAGGTATTAGAATTCTGGTAGTATCCCCATAGGGCATTCCAACTAAGTTCAAGTGCAATGTCGACGAAAAATGTTCCAATAATGAGGCAGAGTATGAAGCCTTAATCACTGGCCTTAAAATACTCAAGGACTTAGGTGCCAAGGAAGTCGAAATAAGGGGAGACTCAGAACTGGTGATCAAACAAATCAAGAGAGAACACAAGTGCGTCAAAGAAAAGCTGAAGGAGCTAGCACAGATCGCCTCTGGTTATAAGGTGTTAGAAGGAAAGCTGAAGGACTTCATTGAAACTAGGGAGAAGATGGTGTCGAACATACACCCACCATCAGACTGGTCAATATCAAAGGCAGTGAGGGCCAATGCCTCGTCAGAAAGCTTGATCGATGGGTTGGAAAGTTACGAAGTTTTTGCTATCAACAATCTGTCATCGACAGATTAGAGAAGACCAATCATTGAGTATCTGGAGAATCCGGTGGGCAGCGCTGATAGGAGGACTAAATATAGAGCATTGAGTTACGTCTTGATGGGAAATGAGGTTCTAAAAAACACTCCAGAGGGGATATTGCTCAAATGTTAAGGGGACACAGACGCCTACTTGGAAATTTCTGAAGTTCATAGTGGGACGTGTGGAGCTCACCAAGTTGGCCACAAGTGGGACGTGTGGAGCTCATCCAAAAAATCATATTGAAAACATAAAAGCAAGAATCACAAGGGCTTTCAAGGTTGTAGCATGGTCGGGTAAACAAACAAGGGGAAATTTCTAAAGGTAATTGAAAGAAAAACTTGCCTAAACCTAAGGGATTAATCAACTCACAAAGACTCAAACACAAAATTCCAATCAACTTCTTCCAAAATCCCAAATGTTACACAACACACAATACTTATTTAGCACAATTATATGAACTCTTTTTGTTTCCTTTCTCAAGGATTTTCTTTTTCTTTCTTTTTTTTTCTTTTCTTTTTCATATTTTTCTCTTTTCTCTTTTCTTTTTCAACCTCATAGAAACCAACCAATAAGTAAACAATCATTCTCTCCCCAACTTGAATTCAACCACATCATCATGTGAATACTCCCTACATTCTAAGGCAAGGTAAAAATTCAAACAACAACACAAAGTTGAGGGTTAAAAAAAAACAATCAATCAAAATCCATACAAAAAGTGAATTCAATATTCATAGACAAGCATTAAGTTCAAACAACATGGATAATGATAGAAAGGCACAAAGGGGTTACGAATGATCACACGCTCACAAGGTGAATTGACTATTTGGCTAGGTACTCCGCGTATATATGAACAATGGAAAGCTACCTCACAAAAAGGGTGGGAACTAAAGTGATTCACATCAAGAACAAGTATACAAAAGAACGAATGACATGGAAGTTTGTAAAATGCCTAAGTATCATGAATATGCTAAAGTCTAGAAAGCGATAAACACATACCTTGGACGTGTACAAAACTTAACAATATCATTACCATACATCCGCAAGTTGAAATGATCAAACTTGGAACATCAACACAAATTTCCTCAAGCTACTCAAAGCAAGCTCTTAAACAAACACAAAAACTATTAATATAAACAAACTAAAAGACCGGATGAAAATGGATTAACCAAGTTGTAAAGTGAAGATTTGAGAATTTTACAAACAATCCGAGCACAACTTGTTTAATGAATGTTCACCACACTAACTAAGCTAGAATGAAAAAGTAATAACGAAACAAAAATGATAAAACATGCTTGTTTTATGTCGTAATCTCGACGCCTTTACTGTACTTAGCTAGTAACTTCCTTCATTCATGCCATGGTGATGCCTCACCGCGCAAACCAAAAGCAAGTGTCCTAACAAAACACTTGAACAAACATTACGGGAACAAAATATACAAGTATCAATATAAACAAGTGAAAATATACAATATGTACGATATCTACAAAACTCAAAAACAAAGAAACTATCGCAATGCGATCCAATAAAAACACCAATCCCCGACAACGGCGCCATTTTGTTAGAGCGGTAAAGCGGCAAGCAACAAAAGTTTTGGAAGTATTTTTCCAAGAATTTATCGTGTCCACAGAGATTGGTGCTATTGAACTGTCGTTCGACAAGTTAAATGTTATTGAGTTTGGGTTAAAACGGGTTTAAAGTAAATGCAGAAAAGTAAATATTAACACAAAACAAATTCATTCTTCAGAGAGAAGAAACTTGTCAGGCATGCACATAATTGACTCATCACAAACTTAAACCTATCGACCAGCTATACTCAACCTACAATACTCCTCAATATCATCCAGCATCACTCACAACAGTGTCCATCTCTGACACACTGAGCTGAGAGAACAACCGTGTTACCCTCGTCGATACTCTCGCACCGACTCAAGATACGGAGGCATTAAGCTTTGACACCCATAAAGATTGTTAGCTCTAAATCTATCTCTAGCATCCAGAAACTAACAGATAATCATCCCTAATCAAGGTTTATGAAGTTTATCTCTAACACAACCCAAACCCCGAGCATAAAGCGAAAAAAATCAAAGACAATCACCGATAAAGATTTGTAAAGTGGATTTTATACAACGCCATGGGCGCTAAATATACATGAGTTCAAAGTAAATACATATACAACAACCCAAAAAAGAAGAAATACACAAAGAAGAAAAGAAATAAACCAAACATCTAGCAGTTTCTCAACGTTGGTAGATGAGAAATCCATCTCGGATCATCCGTATGCAATCTTCAATGTTGTTTTCTAAGGTAATCCTACTGAAAAATGAGTTTGATGGAGTTAGGAGCAAAAATCCCCAAAACCATAACCTAAAAAATGACTGAAATAACTTAAATAGTATTTCAAAATCCATCAAGTTCGCAAAGCAAACTTTTATTCGCAAAGCGAACATCAAAATTTGGCAACTAAGTGCCTTAGAACAGTTAAACCGCCTCTGCGTTTCTGTAAAAGTTCACAAAGCGAACTTTTATTCGCAAAGCGAATATTCGCTGGAAAGTTCGCAAAGCAAAATTTGGTCCCTTTTTCTACTGCCTCAAGTCTGGGAGCATTCGTTGGGAAGTTCGCAAAGCGAACATTCGCTGGAAAGTTCGCAAAGCGAACTTGACAGCAAACCAACCCTTATTTTGATCATAACTTCTGAATCGTAACTCGGATTGACGCACGGTCGGAAGCGTTGGAAAGCTTATTCAATGCTCTATACAATAATGGCAAAATATCTTTGCTTGAATACCTACAAAAATGAGAGAAAATCAATTAAAATTAATGATATTTACACGATATGCAATATATACACTATAACGTAAAGTAAACGTATTTACAAACAAAGCGAGGTTTATTCGAACGATATTAACAAAAAGTATCGATAAGTACAACAAAACTTATATACAAAAATAGCTACAATTTGCACTTATCAACTTGAAATCCTCAAAGAGATTTTTCTCATGAACAACTTTTCTTTCAAGGAGAACCTTCCATTTCCGCATTCGACCAATGGCATTTTTTATTATGAGAGCCGCCTCGACATGAGCAATGCCTTGAGCGACTTCTTGATCGATGGTTTCTTGCGTAGGTAAGGGGTCGGCCGAATCTAAAGAGGCTTTTTGTTGTTCGACTTCAGCGATCTTTCTTGTAAGTTCTGCTATCTGAGCTTGGTAGTCAGATATCTGCTGGTCGAAAACAGGATGTTTGTCAGAGCGATCTTGTTTCTTAGCCTCGAAATCCCCAAGTTTCTTCTCACAAATCGAGCTGAGGTACCACTCGTGTTTCATCTCGTTGTTTTTTAACCTGATTTGAGCATCAGACTGAGTACAATTGGAAAGGTCCTTGGCCAGTTGCGTGAAGAAGGCCTCGAATTCAATAAGGTACGTGGCCATGGGGGCAGGAAGCTGAAATTCGGCAAGTTCATCCAAGATTTTGAACACGTCACAGGCTATAGCAGCTTCTTCGGCGACGGTTGCCAGAAATTCTTCCTCAAATAGGTATATCTTCAATTGTTGGAACTTGAGGGAGAAGGAACCATCCAGGTCTGGGGTTGGTATGGCTATTGAACTAGTGGGTTGAGCGTCCCCAGATTCTTGGTGAAGCTTGTGCAGTGCCTTTAGGGTCGCTTCTGGGTTTGTTTGTTTTGTTGCCAGGATCTCCTCTAGGGTGAGAACCTTGTCGACAATAGGTGGAGGTGTGTTGGAGCCACTTTCCGGAACAATAGGGTTCATGTCGATGTTAGCAGTGGTGGAAATAATTGATGGATTTGTATTATTGCCAGAGGTTGCACCGTCATCTCCAGTCTCAGTGTTGACATGTTGAGGAGGGGGTGTTTTTGCCACTAAGCTCTCCTCCGTCGAGGTCATCTGCAATTCGTCGACTGTCTGAGAACTAGGCATAATTGTGGTCTCAAGAGGTTTGGTGTTGGCAGCTGGTTCAGTATCATCTTTTTGCGCAGTGGTCGAAGCAAGCACGGTTTCCTGCAAGACAAGTTTCAGTGAGAAGATTGTCCAAATACCATCTGAAATAATAAAGCAAAGAGGATGAATACCTTTGCAGATTGTGGAGGAGGTGTTTTAGGAGGTGCTTCAGTTTGAATAGGCTTGAAGACTTCATCAAGGTTTTTAGGGACAATAGGGTCCACAGTCGAAGTAGCCGATTTTGAAGGCGTTTTCTTGGTTAAAGCTCTTTTCTTTCTCACCAATGGAGTGGCTGGAGGAGATGCTGGAGCTGTAGTAGGGAAGACTCAGGATTGTGTACTTTCGTCCGACGCGGACACCTCAGGAGATGGGGCTTTCTCAGAAGCCTATGCAGACAAAAGTCAGACGAATGGCAGAAGCAAATGCGAAAGAATAAGGAGACAAGAGATGCCTGTGGAATTATGGCCTTGGGTTTCTTGGTAGGCCTGGTAGAGGTCGACGCAGCAGCCGGTTCCCGTTTTCGACCCTAGAGATAAGCCGAAATGGTTAGTTAAAGATAATGGATGAAATAGAGTTGAAGAGTCCAGAGTTTACCTTCTTTGATGGGTCTTCTGAGGCGTCAGCCGCTTGGGGGTCCTCGACAAGAGCGAAAATTGGTGGATTAGGAGCTTCGCCAGCAAGGAAAGCAAAAGCGTCGACCACGTTCTCCGGGAAAAGGTTTGGCGTGAAAATTTGAGCTTGGTAGTCCGACCACCAGACGTCGAACTCTTGTGTAGAGAAAAAGGAAGGTTGGAACGCAAAGACGGCCAGTGTAAGATGTTGCATAGACTTGGCAAATTTTAGGCAGGCCTTATGACTCGCCTGGTTCAAGCGTCGACCAGACCGCACGATGTCGGCAGAATGTTTCACCAAGGATTTTGGCAACATTTGGCTCAAACCAAATTTTCGGGCCACTAAATTATGCTGATAGTTCATAAAACCATAGCCTGTGTTCCCCGTCTCGATCCGAAAGGATAGCATGGTAGGAGTTAGAAACGCCTGCCATATGGAGTTCGACTGCGCTACGGCTTTGGGGGAGACCCCAGGAAACAGGTTCTTAAACCATGTCGGACCAAATTTGCATTCCACAAAAGGCGTCATGCTGGGGACGAAGGAAATAGTCTCTATAAACATATTGAGATATCTCATAAAAAGGGTTTTCTTGGGGGTTTCTTGGGTGGTCATCAAGGCAAGTCGCATACCTTCTGAAATTCTGGCCTATGCAGACAGCAGATGTCCTAGCAGATGTCAAGACATTGTGCTGCATAATCTCTTAAACTTGGAGGTGCAACTGCAGACTGATACCTTGAATATCAGAACTGCACACTCACATGTCACGACATCTGATCCAACATATCAGTCAAGAACATTAACAAAACTGTAAATTGCAGAATGTTAAATAAGACAGTAATTGTTAACCCAGTTTGGTGCAATTCACCTACATCTGGGGGATACCAATCCAGGATGAAGACTTCACTATCTGTAGAACTGTTACAAAGCTAAACTCCCCCGTTTACAACTTTATACCTAACATCTACCCCATGAACATCTTTATCAAGGTTAAACTCAACCGTTTACAACCATGATATGAGATACACCACTCACATCCTAATCACCACCTGTGATATCTCTGTCTTCTGCCAATTCAGAACTGTCGCGGTTTCTTGACCTTCAAGTTATCTTGGACTTGCTTCAAAGCTTCATCCAAGAACAATACAACAACCATTACCTACAGGTTTCTGGTTGTGTCCCTGTTCCTATGCCTTCCACCTTGCATCCCATAATACAGAGTGGAGACTTACAACTCCTAAGAGAGCCAACGACTCTCAAACCCTAAACCCTTATTCAACACAAAGGAACTAGGTTACAAAGTTACAAGTGATACAAAACGTACAGTCTGTTTAAACGCTAGGTCTGAGTCTCCTTATATAGTCTTCTTTTTGTCTTGGGATTTCAATCTTTGATCCTATGTTTCCTTGATCCGTTCCTTAATTCTTGTAACTGATTAAAACCAGCTAATTTACCAAGTCAGTCAGGATGTCGAGACATTTCCTTCGACATCTTTTTCTTCTGCATATTCTTCAAGTTTATCATCAGAATGTTTTAGCAAAATTTAGTCAAACAACAAGTGCTTTCAATCTCCCCCTTTTGACAAATTTTGGCTAAAACAAACATTTTCTTCTGCATTCTGCAAACATCAAGGCTCCTTCATCAAGATTTCTTTATCTTCAGAATGGATTGGAGCTAAGGTCTGAGAAAGTCTCCCCCTCAAGAATTACCTTTTGAGAGCCAGAAGACTCCAGAAAAGAAACAGCAGTTGTAGGCTTCGTGACACTAAGAGCATAAATTGCATAACTCAGGTCACAAGACACAACCTGCTTCACAACTCGGATCACAAGACACAAGGAAAATGAAGATTGTTAAGATGTTAGAACATCTAAACCAATATTCTTGCAAAACAATTGCAGGAATGTACCCAAACCCAGACAACATCAGAAAACCAAAACCATTCTCCCCCTTTTTAGCCAAAACTTGGCAAAAGTGACCAAGACAACCCCAAACCCAGACACAACATACCCAGATTTTGAAGAATCCCATCTGCCACTAACCCAAAGAGAGAATTGAGACTGAAGATGATCAAGGAAATCCTATTTATAGCCGAGCCATTTCCTTAGGAAGTAATAAACCCAGGAAAATAACGCTGGTCAATTCAAAGGACCATTAATTGAAGGTAATAACTCCACTAACAGCGCTTTGACCAAGACTGCTTTGACAGTTTCTTCTTTTGAAAACGCCGACCAAAGAAACTATTACATGCAAACATGTTTTATAACAATGTCCTGACATCATGTCTGACATTGTCTGTTTTTCCCAGACTCTTCTTCTGATTTGACAATACAGAGACTTCTTCACAAATATATGATCCCAGTCTGCAAGAGAAAAATAAATTCTCCCAGACCCAGTCAATGATTCTTAAGCATCCAATAAGAACCATCCAAGTATACATTGCCAAGTTTCTCACAACTTGCAACAATACTCTAATGTCAAGACAACCACCTTGACACCTCAGTTTGCTTGACGCGCAAATACAAACTGGAATTTTAACAATAATGCCAAGCCATCCTCCTTGACATCTCAGTTTTCTTGACGTACAAATGCAAACTGGAACTTCATCTTAGATCAAGAGGCCTCTCCCCCTGACTAAGGTAACTGGTGCTCCTCCACTGAACACCCAGACTAATTACTGGAAAACATAAGACGCATCTTCATGTCTTCAAGAGCGCACTCTCTGTTCAACACACCTGTTGAACGCAACCATTAACTCTCTTATTGTTCCCTCTGACAAGAAACAATAATCACTCACACATGATCACTATCATGCTACCCGTGAGGAAGTGTATACCAACCATAACAAACTCTTGGCTTGAGATCAAAGTCCCATTGATCCCCCTCATCCTGCAACCATCTACACACCACACAAACTCCTCTTGAATTCTCATGTATAGACCTCCAGCTGCTTGAGGCTCAAACCAATTGAATCAGAATGCTTCACATTCCTCAAAGAGACGCACAGGGCCTCCTAGTTTGTTACAACGATGTCAGGTATCGTATACATGCTCCAGAACTTCACAGCTGCTAAACTGATCCACTACTAGCATGACTTGCTCCAAGGGCTCCAATGTCGTATGCAAGATTTTCCACTGACCTCACCCAGCCAGCAATAGAGATAAACCCCGTAATCCAAGACAGTCATTCCTATCATTCTCCTGTATGATAACCTCGAATACTTCTGATTTATGGTAAATCTCCACTTCTGAACGCATTCAGGAAATAGACTTCCATGCGATCAACACATGATCCACTTCAGTCTTCACAAATACTTACATCCTCCTTCCAAGGGACCCTTCTACTCCATCATTCTCCCGAATGATCCTGTAGATACTTCTTGGACATGATGCAAGTAACCAGTTCATCACAGAACCTGAAATCCTTCACCAAGGATAAATAACCCAAAGATGCTCTAACATCAGTTAGGACATCTTCCACACATCACAGACACCACACATCATGGTTCTTGATATGCTCCACTACTGGACTTACTATCAGCATAGTAATCCATACTGAAGATCTTCACACAACGCTGCACCATCAGCTTGAACAAAGAAGACTTCAGAAACCCAGAGATAAATAAACTCTCATCCACCAAGAAGGTATGCTTCCATTCTCAACCCAGAACTTTTGTCACAAGCTCCCAGAGAACCAGAACCTTCTTACAATTTCAACTAACTACTCTTCTACAAAAGAGCAATCAGTTTCAAGCATCATGCTTGAACGCACATTGTGAAACCAATCAAATGCCACCTTTTGATTGACCTCACTCATCTTCAGAACTCCCACAAGATACCCTGATCTACTAATGAAACCAGATCTTCAAGTCACCCGAACTACTTGCCCTATAGCAAGACATCTTGGATCCACCAAGCCTCTTAGTCATGTAACATCTTCTCATCCACAGCTCCCGCAAACTGCATGAGATAGACCTTTTTGAAGAATCCATCACTCCCATTATCCTGTAGATCACCTTATCTTAAGTTGATGTACCACATCATCAGCTGAGACTTCTGATGTTAAGCTAGATGTCAAAACATTATGACATCCAACTATTGAATTCAGCTCTTCCTTCTGCCACTTAGAAGAACCTCCTCCCTTTGCAGAAACAGATTTCCATGCTCTCACAGACTTGATTCAACAACCAAGTTTTGAGTAGACAACCTCCATTCTGCTTTGAAACTCCAAAGACTTCAAACCTGCCACGTCTGAATCTTCAGAAAATAAGTAGTCCAAGACTACCCCATAGCAATGCCAAAGAATGCCACTTCCCTTAGTAGAGCCGTCAATAGAAATCCAGAGATAACTTCCACTTATCCTCGACCTTCACAACTAGAGCAAACACTATGCTCCAAAGCACCTAGATCAGAAATAAACTTACCCAAGTTGTAACCATCAAGATTATGATGTCTTCATAGTCTTCCATCTCCATCTTTAACAGCATCACCATCTGGACAAGTCATTCACAATACTTTCCAGGAAACAGATGTTAAGCCAATAATCCCAGGTCAACACCTAGGAGACTTCTGAGCGAATGTTGAACCCCTCCCATGATTCTCCAAACCTCTGATGAAAAGATGTTAGAACATCTGACAGAACATCCTCAAATCTTGACTTTCAAGGATAATCAATTAAGTACTTGTGGATTTCACAAATAGCATTTGATCTTAATTCCTTGTACACTAACCCTTCATCACTGCTGTAGCTGAGCTCCACCAGATCATGTCATGAACACTTATAAAGTATTCAATCCTTTTTGCAATTATCTTCTTCAAAGGACGATGTTGAGATACCAAGGCTGCCACCCTTGACTCAAGTAACTATGACTTTTTCTGAACAAGTAGTATTTACCTCAACAACTCTTCAATCAGATTGGATCCACTCTTAGGTTCAAGAGAGATGAATCCTTCCTTGTTGTTTTTGGATGGTGAAAATAAATCACCTCCACTTTCTTCAGATCGTGTTTCAAAGAAACACCTTCTAGTCAGAAGAGTAACTAGAAGACTCCAAATACACGACATAGATGTCTTTTTGAGTGGACTTAAGAGAATTCTCAAGTATCTTTGATAACCTAGCCGACCAAACATTTATCAAACTCCTAGAGCAAGAACCTGATAAACTTTAACTCAACTCCTCTCATTTTCAACTGACTCCAAACTGCACTAAGAAACCAAGCTTCTAAGTACCAAGTCACCATACCAGATATCTACCCACAACTCCTTTTATTCCATTGCTCCCAACTCTGGAATAAAAGAACATAGATATCTTCAAATATAGAGGCCGAAGATTGAGACTTTCCACCAACTGTCTTCAGTAATAACTCCAGAATCCCATAATTCTAGAGCTCTTCCATCAGAAACACATGCAGCGGAACCACCAAGGAACAGATCCTGCTTGCCCTAATAAGATGTCACAACATCTTACAAGACACACCATCAAGAGAACTTGCCACTTCTCCTGTATTTGTTGTAGAATCTCCTCAGCAACATGAACAACCTCCGGGTTGCTCCCTTTGATCCAGAACATCCATCTTATCCATTAATACCCTTAGGTATGTCTGAGTTGATTGATCTGATCTCCAAAACTCCTCCTCGTTTAAGCGCCAGAAAGTATCTCTCAAAGATCTCATCCAGAACCAGACAGGATGCCTGCTCTGATACCAATTGAAATTCTGGCCTATGCAGACAGCAGATGTCAAGACATTGTGCTGCATAATCTCTTAAACTTGGAGGTGCAACTGCAAACTGATACCTTGAATATCAGAACTGCACACTCTCAGATGTCACGACACCTGATCCAACATGTCAGTCAAGAACATTAACAAAACTATAAATTGTAGAATGTTAAATAAGACAGTAATTGTTAACCCAGCTCGGTGCAATTCACCTACATCTGGGGGATACCAATCCAGGATGAAGACTTCACTATCTGTAGAACTGTTACAAAGCTAAACTCCCCCGTTTACAACTTTATACCTAACATCTACCCCATGAACATCTTTATTAAGGTTAAACTCAACCGTTTACAACCTTGATATGAGATACACCACTCACATCCTAATCACCACCTGTGATATCTCTGTCTTCTGCCAATTCAGAATTGTCGCAGTTTCTTGACCTTCAAGTTATCTTGGACTTGTTTCAAAGCTTCGTCCAAGAACAATACAACAACCATTACCTACAGGTTTCTGGTTGTGTCCCTGTACCTATGCCTTCCACCCTGCATCCCATAATACAGAGTGGAGACTTACAACTCCTAAGAGAGCCAAGACTCTCAAACCCTAAACCCTTATTCAACACAAAGGAACTAGGTTACAAAGTTACAAGTCATACAAAACGTACAGTCTGTTTAAACCCTAGGTCTGAGTCTCCTCATATAGTCTTTTTTTTTTGTCTTGGGCTTTCAATCTTTGATCCTATGTTTCCTTGATCCGTTCCTTAATTCTTGCAACTGATTAAAACCTGCTAACTTACCAAGTCAGTCAGGATATCGAGACATTTCCTTCGACATCTTTTTTTTCTGCAAATTCTTCAAGTTTATCATCAGAATGTTTTAGCAAAATTTAGTCAAACAACAGGTGCTTTCACCTTCGACGGAACGCTCTTTGTTCAAACGCTCCATTATAGCAGAGGCGGGGTATCCCAAGTTATGCTCGAAAGTGGCATTGAGCCAATGCTGCAACAACCACATGGGCCCTGAAATGTTTAAAGCCTTGGTAGTTTGATGGAGTTTCAACCGCATGGCTGACAAACCAAGGGAATGGTAAAGGGAGGCTAGTAGAAGCTTCCCCAGAGATATCTATCGACCCTCATGAATCTGGATAGCCAGGTTGATATAAATTTTGGCTATCTGCAGAGAACCAGGGCAGAACAAGTAATAAGACAGCCACAGTGTCAGGAACGCGATATGTTCTTCATCGGACACCTCTTTAGAACGTTTGTCGTGGTGATCTTCAATGTAGTTTTGGAAACTAGCACGCTCGAAGTCGAAGGTGTTGTTCGTTTCCAATGCCGGGTCGAATGTTTCTCCCAGTGGCGAAAGACCAGTGATGGCCACCACGTCAAAAAGTGTCGGTGTAAACATATCTTAGGGGAAGTGGAATGTGTTGGTCGACCCTTCCCAAAAATACATTGACGCAAGCAGCAAGCAAGGGTTGGCCCTGTGAGCATTTCTGGAAAGTTGAATGGCGTCGAAAATGTCAGCCGTCTTACATTGCTCTTTGTGCTGGCCTTCGACTCTGTTGAGCTAGGCAATGTAGTCTTTATTTCCAGGTGTAGGCATGGATCTGAAGACTCTAGACTTGGGAGCCATGTATTTTAGGTCCAAAGTGCCACCTTTCTTGAAAGCTAGTGGGATGGTCTGCGCGAAACAAGGAAAGAACTCTTGAAGTTCTTGGTGGTTCGGCTTTTTGTCCGGATATGGGCCGTGAAAAGCATGAAGCTTACCAGCTACTGCATAGGGGATGATCATCTGATGGCGCCAGTTGTCCATCACCGCTTCATCAGCAGACGACGGTTGAGGAAGAGGCCTGAGGGATTCTTGTTCAGAAAGAACCAAGGCAACAGGGTTATTTCCGGTGGTATGAGTGGTAGAAGTAGTAGTGTTTGTGGTTGAAGTCATTGGAAAAGAGAAAACAGAGGTTTTCAAGAACAAGAAAGAGTTTAAGAAGAAGAAGCTATGAAGAAAAGGTGAAAAAGAAAACCAGTTGGGCTTAGTGGTATTAATAGAAAAAACGCATGCAGATGAAAGATCACAAACTGTTCACATTCTGAAGTAAGTGGGGGTGGTTTCGATACCCATAAAGATATTTCGACCAAGAAAAGAGAATGAAGTAATGGTGGAATATCCAAAACCAGTCGACGTCAAGAGGAAGTTGGAGCGTTGAACCGACACAGATGATAAGTGCAAAGTGTACCTATTGTTGTATAAATGTTTTGTTGCACTTATCGATTCTTTTTGGTAAATATCGTGCGAATAATACCTGATTTGTTTATAAATACGTTTACTTTACATTTTCGTGTGTATATTACGTTTTCTTGTAAATATCGTTGAGTTTAATTGCTTTCTATTCATTTTTGTAGGTAACTAATAAAGGCCATTTTTCCATATTCTTGTAGAGCATCTAATAAGCTTTCCAGCGCTTCCGACCGTGTGTAAATCGGAGCTACGGTGCAGAAGTTGTGGTCAAATAAGGGGCTGTTTTTCTGTCATGTTCGCCTAGCGAGTTTGACAGCGAAGGCTGGCGAAGGTCCCAGCGAAGGAGGCCAGAAAGAGGCAGAGGAGAAAAAGACCAATGTTCGCTTCGCGAACACCCTAGCGATCATTCTCTAGGCGAATAAAACGTTCGCTTAGCGAACTTCTGAAGAAAGCAAGGGGCGGTTTAACTATTCAGAGGCACTTAAGTGCCATTTTCGTGCATTCGCCTAGCAAACAGTGCAGAATTTGAAATGTATATAATTCATTTTAGTCACTTTTTATGTTATGGTTTTGGGGATTCTTGTTCCTAATTCCATCAAACTTCATTTTTCATTGGAGAGCTTAGAAAACAACTGTGGAGCATGCATACAGATGAACCGGGGTGGATCTCTCGTCGATCGGCTTTGACAATCCGCGAGATGTTTGGTTCATTTCTCTTTTTCTTTGTGTTTTTCTTTATGGTTGGGTTATGTATATGTATTGACTATGATCTCATGTATATTTGTCGCCCATGGCGTTGTATAAAACTTGCTTTACAAATCTTTATTGGTGATTGTCTCTGATTTTTGCTTTATGCGCGGGGTTTGGGTTGCGTTAGACATAACCTTCGCGAACTTCGATTAGGGATGGTTGTCTGTTAGTTTCTGGACTCTAGAGATAGATTTAGGAGCTAACAATCTTCATAGGCGTCGAGTCTTAATGCCTTCCGTGTTTCGAGGCTTCGCTCGCGAGAGTGACGAAGAGAGTGACACGGTTGTTCTCTCAACTTTGCGTTAGACATAACCTGTGTTGTGAGCGATGCTGGGTGATATTGAGGAGTATTGTAGGTTGAGTATAACTGGTCGGTAAGTTTAAGTTTGTGAGGAGTCAATTATGTGCATGCCTGATAAGTTTCTTGTTGCTGAAGAATGAATTTCGTTTTATGTTTTAATATTTACTTTTCTGTTTTCTTGTTTGAAACCATTTAATCCAAACTCATAAACGCGAGAGATTGTCGAACGACATTCTTTCCCTCGAACCGATCTCTGTGGACACGATATAAATCCTGGAGGGAATTCTTTCCGAAAATAAATATTTTTGCTGCTTGCCCTATTCTGCATTCAACAAAATGGCGCCGTTGCCGGGGATTGGTTTTGATATTGAATCGCATTGCGATAGTTTCTTTGTTTTTGAGTTTTGTAGATATCGTATATTTTGTATATTTTCACTTGTCTATACTGATACTTGTACATTTTTGTTTCTTTTAACGTTTGTTCAAGTGTTTGGTTAGGACGCTTGCTTTTGGTTGCGCGGTGAGACATCACCATGGCATGAATGAAGGAAGTTACTAATTAAGCACCGTAAAGGCGTCGAGCTTACGACGTAAAACAAGCATGTTTTATAGTTTTTCTTTTCTAAAGTTTTGTTTGTTGTTTGGTTGCAAGTCTTGGTCGACTTATTTGAGGATGCTTTTGTGATTTTCCAAGTTGGTTCGTTTCAACTTGCGGATGTTTGGTAATGATCTTGTTAAGTTTTGTACACGTCTGAGGTATGTATTTATCGTTTTCTATACTTTAGCATATTCATGATACTTAGGCATTTTACAAACTTCCATGCCATCTATTCTTTTGTATACTTGTTCTATTGTGAATCACTTTAGTTCCCAACCTTTTTGTGAGGTGGCTTTCCGTTTGTTCATATACGCGCGGAGTACCAACATTCGTGTTCTAACTGGATTTTATTATGTTGAATCTGTTGTTTGTGTTGTTTATATGAATGCATGAAAAGGATCAAGGCAATTATTTCATTTTGAGCACAACCACCTTAGCCAAATAGACAATTCACCTTGTGAGTGTGTGAGAATTCGTAACCCCTTTGAGCTTTTTGATCCATGTTTCTATTTGAACTTAATGCTTGTCTATGAGTATTTAGTTAACTTATTTTTGAATGGATTTTGTTTTTTCTTGGACCTCAACTTTTTGTTGTTGTATGGATTTTTTTTCCTTGCCTTAGAAAGTAGGGAGTATTCACATAATGGTGCGGTTGAATTCAAGTTGGGGAGAGGATGATTGTATACTCATTGGTTGGATTCTATGAGGAATGAAAAAGAAAAGAAAAAAGAGAAAAATTTGTGATAGAGAAAAAGAAAGGAAAAAAGGAAGAAAAAGAAAAATCCTTGAAAAAGGAAACAAAAAGAGTTTCAATAATTGTGTTAAATAAGTATTGTGTGTTGTGTAGTACTTGGGATTTTGGAAGAAGTTGGTTGAAATTTTGTGTGTGAATCTTTGTGAGTTTTCACTCCCTTAGGTTTAGGCAAGTTTATTTCAATTACCTTTAGAAATTGGCCCTTGTTTGTTTACCCGACCACGTTACAACCTTGAAAGTCCTTGTGATTCTTGCCTTTGTATGTTCAATGTGAATTTGTGGATGTATGCATAATTTAGTCTTTTGTTTGCATGAGTGTTGTGTGAGTGTAACGTACCTTATTGTGTGTTTTTCATCTACCGATGATTATTTTTGCTAGGTGTGATTCACTTTGGAACTTGTGTTGTTTCAGAATTTTTAGCATGATTTTTGTATTTTGCGTTTGTTTCGTGACTATGTTGTCGTAGTAGCCTGTGGTAAGTATTTACTTTTTGTGTGTACCGTTTTCATTTGAACCATTCATTCATTTTCGTTTTTCAAAACCTGTTGATTCGGCATTCTTTGGATATCGCTGTTGTGTTTTCAAGTTTGTGTGATTTTTGCTTGTGGACAAACAAGTAGGTAAGTTGGGGAGAGTTTGATAAGTTCAAAGTGTACCTATTGTTGTATATATGTTTTGTTGCACTTATCGATTCTTTTTGGTAAATATCGTGCGAATAATACCCGATTTGTTTATAAATACGTTTACTTTACGTTTTCGTGTGTATATTGCGTTTTCTTGTAAATATCGTTGAGTTTAATTGCTTTCTATTCATTTTTGTAGGTAACTAATAAAGGCCATTTTGCCATATTCTTGTAGAGCATCTAATAAGCTTTCCAACGCTTCCGACCGTGTGTAAATCGGAGCTACGGTGCAGAAGTTGTGGTCAAATAAGGGGTTGTTTTTCTGTTATGTTCGCCTAGCGAGTGTAACAGCGAATGTTCGCTTAGCGAAGGCTGGCGAAGGTCCCAGCGAAGGAGGCCAGAAAGAGGCAGAGGAGAAAAAGACCAATGTTCGCTTCGCGAACGTCCTAGCGAGCATTCGCTAGGCGAATAAAACATTCGCTTAGAGAACTTCTGAAGAAAGCAAGGGGCGGTTTAACTATTCAGAGGCACTTAAGTGCCATTTTCGTGCATTTGCCTAGCGAATGATCTGTTCGCCTAGCGAACAGTGCAGAATTTGAAATGTATATAATTCATTTTAGTCACTTTTTATGTTATGGTTTTGGGGATTCTTGTTCCTAATTCCATCAAACTTCATTTTTCATTGGAGAGCTTAGAAAACAACTGTGGAGCATGCATACGGATGAACCGGGGTGGATCTCTCGTCGATCGGCTTTGACAATCCGCGAGATGTTTGGTTCATTTCTCTTTTTATTTGTGTTTTTCTTTATGGTTAGGTTATGTATATGTATTGACTATGATCTCATGTATATTTGTCGCCCATGGCGTTGTATAAAACTTGCTTTACAAATCTTTATTGGTGATTGTCTCTGATTTTTGCTTTATGCGCGGGGTTTGGGTTGCGTTAGACATAACCTTCGCGAACTTCGATTAGGGATGGTTGTCTGTTAGTTTCTGGACTCTAGAGATAGATTTAGGAGCTAACAATCTTCATAGGCGTCGAGTCTTAATGCCTTCCGTGTTTCGAGGCTTCGCTCGCGAGAGTGACGAAGAGAGTGACACGGTTGTTCTCTCAACTTTGCGTTAGACATAACCTGTGTTGTGAGCGATGCTGGGTGATATTGAGGAGTATTGTAGGTTGAGTATAACTGGTCGGTAAGTTTAAGTTTGTGAGGAGTCAATTATGTGCATGCCTGATAAGTTTCTTGTTGCTGAAGAATGAATTTCGTTTTATGTTTTAATATTTACTTTTCTGTTTTCTTGTTTGAAACCATTTAATCCAAACTCATAAACGCGAGAGATTGTCGAACGACATTCTTTCCCTCGAACCGATCTCTGTGGACACGATATAAATCCTGGAGGGAATTCTTTCCGAAAATAAATATTTTTGCTGCTTGCCCTATTCTGCATTCAACAAAATGGCGCCGTTGCCGGGGATTGGTTTTGATATTGAATCGCATTGCGATAGTTTCTTTGTTTTTGAGTTTTGTAGATATCGTATATTTTGTATATTTTCACTTGTCTATACTGATACTTGTACATTTTTGTTTCTTTTAACGTTTGTTCAAGTGTTTGGTTAGGACGCTTGTTTTTGGTTGCGCGGTGAGACATCACCATGGCATGAATGAAGGAAGTTACTAATTAAGCATCGTAAAGGCGTCGAGCTTACGACGTAAAACAAGAATGTTTTATAGTTTTTCTTTTCTAAAGTTTTGTTTGTTGTTTGGTTGCTAGTCTTGGTCGACTTATTTGAGGATGCTTTTGTGATTTTCCAAGTTGGTTCGTTTCAACTTGCGGATGTTTGGTAATGATCTTGTTAAGTTTTGTACACGTCTGAGGTATGTATTTATCGCTTTCTATACTTTAGCATATTCATGATACTTAGGCATTTTACAAACATCCATGCCATCTATTCTTTTGTATACTTGTTCTATTGTGAATCACTTTAGTTCCCAACCTTTTTGTGAGGTGGCTTTCCGTTTGTTCATATACGCGCGGAGTACCAACATTCGTGTTCTAACTGGATTTTATTATGTTGAATCTGTTGTTTGTGTTGTTTATATGAATGCATGAAAAGGATCAAGGCAATTGTTTCATTTTGAGCACAACCACCTTAGCCAAATAGTCAATTCACCTTGCGAGTGTGTGAGAATTCGTAACCCCTTTGAGCTTTTTGATCCATGTTTCTATTTGAACTTAATGCTTGTCTATGAGTATTTAGTTAACTTATTTTTGAATGGATTTTGTTTTTTCTTGGACCTCAACTTTTTGTTGTTGTATGGATTTTTTTTCCTTGCCTTAGAAAGTAGGGAGTATTCACATAATGGTGCGGTTGAATTCAAGTTGGGGAGAGGATGATTGTATACTCATTGGTTGGATTCTATGAGGAATGAAAAAGAAAAGAAAAAAGAGAAAAATTTGTGATAGAGAAAAAGAAAGGAAAAAAGGAAGAAAAAGAAAAATCCTTGAAAAAGGAAACAAAAAGAGTTTCAATAATTGTGTTAAATAAGTATTGTGTGTTGTGTAGTACTTGGGATTTTGGAAGAAGTTGGTTGAAATTTTGTGTGTGAATCTTTGTGAGTTTTCACTCCCTTAGGTTTAGGCAAGTTTATTTCAATTACCTTTAGAAATTGGCCCTTGTTTGTTTACCCGACCACGTTACAACCTTGAAAGTCCTTGTGATTCTTGCCTTTGTATGTTCAATGTGAATTTGTGGATGTGTGCATAATTTAGTCTTTTGTTTGCATGAGTGTTGTGTGAGTGTAACGTACCTTATTGTGTGTTTTTCATCTACCGATGATTATTTTTGCTAGGTGTGATTCACTTTGGAACTTGTGTTGTTTCAGAATTTTTGGCATGATTTTTGTATTTTGCGTTTGTTTCGTGACTATGTTGTCGTCGTAGCCTGTGGTAAGTATTTACTTTTTGTGTGTACCGTTTTCATTTGAACCATTCATTCGTTTTCGTTTTTCAAATCCTGTTGATTCGGCATTCTTTGGATATCGCTGTTGTGTTTTCAAGTTTGTGAGATTTTTGTTTGTGGACAAACAAGTAGGTAAGTTGGGGAGAGTTTGATAAGTTCAAAGTGTACCTATTGTTGTATATATGTTTTGTTGCACTTATCGATTCTTTTTGGTAAATATCGTGCGAATAATACCCGATTTGTTTATAAATACGTTTACTTTACGTTTTCGTGTGTATATTGTGTTTTCTTGTAAATATCGTTGAGTTTAATTGCTTTCTATTCATTTTTGTAGGTAACTAATAAAGGCCATTTTGCCATATTCTTGTAGAGCATCTAATAAGCTTTCCAACGCTTCCGACCGTGTGTACATCGGAGCTACGGTGCAGAAGTTGTGGTCAAATAAGGGGCTATTTTTCTGTCATGTTCGCCTAGCGAGTGTGACAGCGAATGTTCGCTTAGCGAAGGCTGGCGAAGGTCCCAGCGAAGGAGGCCAGAAAGAGACAGAGGAGAAAAAGACCAATGTTCGCTTCGCGAACGTCCTAGCGAGCATTCGCTAGGCGAATAAAACGTTCGCTTAGCGAACTTTTGAAGAAAGCAAGGGGCGGTTTAACTATTCAGAGGCACTTAAGTGCCATTTTCGTGCATTCGCCTAGCGAATGATCTGTTCGCCTACGAACAGTGCAGAATTTGAAATGTATATAATTCATTTTAGTCACTTTTTATGTTATGGTTTTGGGGATTCTTGTTCCTAATTCCATTAAACTTCATTTTTCATTGGAGAGCTTAGAAAACAACTGTGGAGCATGCATACGGATGAACTGGGGTGGATCTCCCGTCGATCGGCTTTGACAATCCGCGAGATGTTTGGTTCATTTCTCTTTTTCTTTGTTTTTTCTTTATGGTTGGGTTATGTATATGTATTGACTATGATATCATGTATATTTGCCGCCCATGACGTTGTATAAAACTTGCTTTACAAATCTTTATTGGTGATTGTCTCTGATTTTTACTTTATGCGCGGGGTTTGGGTTGCGTTAGACATAACCTTCGCGAACTTCGATTAGGGATGGTTGTTTGTTAGTTTCTAGACTCTAGAGATAGATTTAGGAGCTAACAATCTTCATAGGCGTCGAGTCTTAATGCCTTCCGTGTTTCGAGGCTTCACTCGCGAGAGTGACGAAGAGAGTGACACGGTTGTTCTCTCAACTTTGCGTTAGACATAACTGTGTTGTGAGCGATGCTGGGTGATATTGAGGAATATTGTAGGTTGAGTATAACTGGTCGGTAAGTTTAAGTTTGTGAGGAGTCAATTATGTGCATGCCTGATAAGTTTCTTGTTGCTGAAGAATGAATTTCGTTTTATGTTTTAATATTTACTTTTCTGTTTTCTTGTTTGAAACCATTTAATCCAAACTCATAAACGCGAGAGATTGTCGAACGACATTCTTTCCCTCGAACCGATCTCTGTGGAAACGATATAAATCCCGGAGGGAATTCTTTCCGAAAATAAATATTTTTGCTGCTTGCCCTATTCTGCATTCAACAAAATGGCGCCGTTGCCGGGGATTGGTTTTGATATTGAATCGCATTGCGATAGTTTCTTTGTTTTTGAGTTTTGTAGATATCGTATATTTTGTATATTTTCACTTGTCTATACTGATACTTGTACATTTTTGTTTCTTTTAACGTTTGTTCAAGTGTTTGGTTAGGACGCTTGCTTTTGGTTGCGCGGTGAGACATCACCATGGCATGAATGAAGGAAGTTACTAATTAAGCACCGTAAAGGCGTCGAGCTTACGACGTAAAACAAGCATGTTTTATAGTTTTTCTTTTCTAAAGTTTTGTTTGTTGTTTGGTTGCAAGTCTTGGTCGACTTATTTGAGGATGCTTTTGTGATTTTCCAAATTGGTTCGTTTCAACTTGCGGATGTTTGGTAATGATCTTGTTAAGTTTTGTACACGTCTGAGGTATGTATTTATCGCTTTCTATACTTTAGCATATTCATGATACTTAGGCATTTTACAAACTTCCATGCCATCTATTCTTTTGTATACTTGTTCTATTATGAATCACTTTAGTTCCCAACCTTTTTGTGAGGTGGCTTTCCGTTTGTTCATATACGCGCGGAGTACCAACATTCGTGTTCTAACTGGATTTTATTATGTTGAATCTGTTGTTTGTGTTGTTTATATGAATGCATGAAAAGGATCAAGGCAATTATTTCGTTTTGAGCACAACCACCTTAGCCAAATAGTCAATTCACCTTGTGAGTGTGTGAGAATTCGTAACCCCTTTGAGCTTTTTGATCCATGTTTCTATTTGAACTTAATGCTTGTCTATGAGTATTTAGTTCACTTATTTTTGAATGGATTTTGTTTTTTCTTGGACCTCAACTTTGTGTTGTTGTATGGATTTTTTTTCCTTGCCTTAGAAAGTAGGGAGTATTCACATGATGGTGCGGTTGAATTCAAGTTGGGGAGAGGATGATTGTATACTCATTGGTTGGATTCTATGAGGAATGAAAAAGAAAAGAAAAAAGAGAAAAATTTGTGATAGAGAAAAAGAAAGGAAAAAAGGAAGAAAAAGAAAAATCCTTGAAAAAGGAAACAAAAAGAGTTTCAATAATTGTGTTAAATAAGTATTGTGTGTTGTGTAGTACTTGGGATTTTGGAAGAAGTTGGTTGAAATTTTGTGTGTGAATCTTTGTGAGTTTTCACTCCCTTAGGTTTAGGCAAGTTTATTTCAATTACCTTTAGAAATTGGCCCTTGTTTGTTTACCCGACCACGTTACAACCTTGAAAATCCTTGTGATTCTTGCCTTTGTATGTTCAATGTGAATTTGTGGATGTATGCATAATTTAGTCTTTTGTTTGCATGAGTGTTGTGTGAGTGTAACGTACCTTATTGTGTGTTTTTCATCTACCGATGATTATTTTTGCTAGGTGTGATTCACTTTGGAACTTGTGTTGTTTCAGAATTTTTGGCATGATTTTTGTATTTTGCGTTTGTTTCGTGACTATGTTGTCGTCGTAGCCTGTGGTAAGTATTTACTTTTTGTGTGTACCGTTTTCATTTGAACCATTCATTCGTTTTCGTTTTTCAAAACCTGTTGATTCGGCATTCTTTGGATATCGCTGTTGTGTTTTCAAGTTTGTGTGATTTTTGTTTGTGGACAAACAAGTAGGTAAGTTGGGGAGAGTTTGATAAGTTCAAAGTGTACCTATTGTTGTATATATGTTTTGTTGCACTTATCGATTCTTTTTGGTAAATATCGTGCGAATAATACCCGATTTGTTTATAAATACGTTTACTTTACGTTTTCGTGTGTATATTGCGTTTTCTTGTAAATATTGTTGAGTTTAATTGCTTTCTATTCATTTTTGTAGGTAACTAATAAAGGCCATTTTGCCATATTCTTGTAGAGCATCTAATAAGCTTTCCAACGCTTCCGACCGTGTGTAAATCGGAGCTACGGTGCAGAAGTTGTGGTCAAATAAGGGGCTGTTTTTCTGTTATGTTCGCCTAGCGAGTGTAACAGTGAATGTTCGCTTAGCGAAGGCTGGCGAAGGTCCCAGCGAAGGAGGCCAGAAAGAGGCAGAGGAGAAAAAGACCAATGTTCGCTTCGCGAACGTCCTAGCGAGCATTCGCTAGGCGAATAAAACATTCGCTTAGCGAACTTCTGAAGAAAGCAAAGGGCGGTTTAACTATTCAGAGGCACTTAAGTGCCATTTTCGTGCATTCGCCTAGCGAATGATCTGTTCGCCTAGCGAACAGTGCTGAATTTGAAATGTATATAATTCATTTTAGTCACTTTTTATGTTATGGTTTTGGGGATTCTTGTTCCTAATTCCATCAAACTTCATTTTTCTTTGGAGAGCTTAGAAAACAACTGTGGAGCATGCATACGGATGAACCGGGGTGGATCTCTCGTCGATCGGCTTTGACAATCCGCGAGATGTTTGGTTCATTTCTCTTTTTCTTTGTGTTTTTCTTTATGGTTGGGTTATGTATATGTATTGACTATGATCTCATGTATATTTGTCGCCCATGGCGTTGTATAAAACTTGCTTTACCAATCTTTATTGGTGATTGTCTCTGATTTTTGCTTTATGCGCGGGGTTTGGGTTGCGTTAGACATAACCTTCGCGAACTTCGATTAGGGATGGTTGTCTGTTAGTTTCTGGACTCTAGAGATAGATTTAGGAGCTAACAATCTTCATAGGCGTCGAGTCTTAATGCCTTCCGTGTTTCGAGGCTTCGCTCGCGAGAGTGACGAAGAGAGTGACACGGTTGTTCTCTCAACTTTGCGTTAGACATAACCTGTGTTGTGAGCGATGTTGGGTGATATTGAGGAGTATTGTAGGTTGAGTATAACTGGTCGGTAAGTTTAAGTTTGTGAGGAGTCAATTATGTGCATGCCTGATAAGTTTCTTGTTGCTGAAGAATGAATTTCGTTTTATGTTTTAATATTTACTTTTCTGTTTTCTTGTTTGAAACCATTTAATCCAAACTCATAAACGCGAGAGATTGTCGAACGGCATTCTTTCCCTCGAACCGATCTCTGTGGACACGATATAAATCCTGGAGGGAATTCTTTCCGAAAATAAATATTTTTGCTGCTTGCCCTATTCTGCATTCAACAAAATGGTGTCGTTGCCGGGGATTGGTTTTGATATTGAATCGCATTGCGATAGTTTCTTTGTTTTTGAGTTTTGTAGATATCGTATATTTTGTATATTTTCACTTGTCTATACTGATACTTGTACATTTTTGTTTCTTTTAACGTTTGTTCAAGTGTTTGGTTAGGACGCTTGCTTTTGGTTGCGCGGTGAGACATCACCATGGCATGAATGAAGGAAGTTACTAATTAAGCACCGTAAAGGCGTCGAGCTTACGACGTAAAACAAGCATGTTTTATAGTTTTTCTTTTCTAAAGTTTTGTTTGTTGTTTGGTTGCAAGTCTTGGTCGACTTATTTGAGGATGCTTTTGTGATTTTCCAAGTTGGTTCGTTTCAACTTGCGGATGTTTGGTAATGATCTTGTTAAGTTTTGTACACGTCTGAGGTATGTATTTATCGCTTTCTATACTTTAGCATATTCATGATACTTAGGCATTTTACAAACTTCCATGCCATCTATTCTTTTGTATACTTGTTCTATTGTGAATCACTTTAGTTCCCAACCGTTTTGTGAGGTGGCTTTCCGTTTGTTCATATACGCGCGGAGTACCAACATTCGTGTTCTAACTGGATTTTATTATGTTGAATCTGTTGTTTGTGTTGTTTATATGAATGCATGAAAAGGATCAAGGCAATTGTTTCATTTTGAGCACAACCACCTTAGCCAAATAGTCAATTCACCTTGCGAGTGTGTGAGAATTCGTAACCCCTTTGAGCTTTTTGATCCATGTTTCTATTTGAACTTAATGCTTGTCTATGAGTATTTAGTTAACTTATTTTTGAATGGATTTTGTTTTTTCTTGGACCTCAACTTTTTGTTGTTGTATGGATTTTTTTTCCTTGCCTTAGAAAGTAGGGAGTATTCACATAATGGTGCGGTTGAATTCAAGTTGGGGAGAGGATGATTGTATACTCATTGGTTGGATTCTATGAGGAATGAAAAAGAAAAGAAAAAAGAGAAAAATTTGTGATAGAGAAAAAGAAAGGAAAAAAGGAAGAAAAAGAAAAATCCTTGAAAAAGGAAACAAAAAGAGTTTCAATAATTGTGTTAAATAAGTATTGTGTGTTGTGTAGTACTTGGGATTTTGGAAGAAGTTGGTTGAAATTTTGTGTGTGAATCTTTGTGAGTTTTCACTCCCTTAGGTTTAGGCAAGTTTATTTCAATTACCTTTAGAAATTGGCCCTTGTTTGTTTACCCGACCACGTTACCACCTTGAAAGTCCTTGTGATTCTTGCCTTTGTATGTTCAATGTGAATTTGTGGATGTATGCATAATTTAGTCTTTTGTTTGCATGAGTGTTGTGTGAGTGTAACGTACCTTATTGTGTGTTTTTCATCTACCGATGATTATTTTTGCTAGGTGTGATTCACTTTGGAACTTGTGTTATTTCAGAATTTTTGGCATGATTTTTGTATTTTGCGTTTGTTTCGTGACTATGTTGTCGTCGTAGCCTGTGGTAAGTATTTACTTTTTGTGTGTACCATTTTCATTTGAACCATTCATTCGTTTTCGTTTTTCAAAACCTGTTGATTCGACATTCTTTGGATATCGCTGTTGTGTTTTCAAGTTTGTGTGATTTTTGTTTGTGGACAAACAAGTAGGTAAGTTGGGGAGAGTTAGATAAGTTCAAAGTGTACCTATTGTTGTATATATGTTTCGTTGCACTTATCGTTCTTTTTGGTAAATATCGTGCGAATAATACCCGATTTGTTTATAAATACGTTTACTTTACGTTTTCGTGTGTATATTGCGTTTTCTTGTAAATATCGTTGAGTTTAATTGCTTTCTATTCATTTTTGTAGGTAACTAATAAAGGCCATTTTGCCATATTCTTGTAGAGCATCTAATAAGCTTTCCAACGCTTCCGACCGTGTGTAAATCGGAGCTACGGTGCAGAAGTTGTGGTCAAATAAGGGGCTGTTTTCCTGTTATGTTCGCCTAGCGAGTGTAACAGCGAATGTTCGCTTAGCGAAGGCTGGCGAAGGTCCCAGCGAAGGAGGCCAGAAAGAGGCAGAGGAGAAAAAGACAAATGTTCGCTTCGCGAACGTCCTAGCGAGCATTCGCTAGGCGAATAAAACATTCGCTTAGCGAACTTCTGAAGAAAGCAAGGGGCGGTTTAACTATTCAGAGGCACTTAAGTGCCATTTTCGTGCATTCGCCTAGCGAATGATCTGTTCGCCTAGCGAACAGTGCAGAATTTGAAATGTATATAATTCATTTTAGTCACTTTTTATGTTATGGTTTTGGGGATTCTTGTTCCTAATTCCATCAAACTTCATTTTTCATTGGAGAGCTTAGAAAACAACTGTGGAGCATGCATACGGATGAACCAGGGTGGATCTCTCGTCGATCGGCTTTGACAATCCGCGAGATGTTTGGTTCATTTCTCTTTTTCTTTGTGTTTTTCTTTATGGTTGGGTTATGTATATGTATTGACTATGATCTCATGTATATTTGTCGCCCATGGCGTTGTATAAAACTTGCTTTACAAATCTTTATTGGTGATTGTCTCTGATTTTTGCTTTATGCGCGGGGTTTGGGTTGCGTTAGACATAACCTTCGCGAACTTCGATTAGGGATGGTTGTCTGTTAGTTTCTGGACTCTAGAGATAGATTTAGGAGCTAACAATCTTCATAGGCGTCGAGTCTTAATGCCTTCCGTGTTTCGAGGCTTCGCTCGCGAGAGTGACGAAGAGAGTGACACGGTTGTTCTCTCAATTTTGCGTTAGACATAACCTGTGTTGTGAGCGATGCTGGGTGATATTGAGGAGTATTGTAGGTTGAGTATAACTGGTCGGTAAGTTTAAGTTTGTGAGGAGTCAATTATGTGCATGCCTGATAAGTTTCTTGTTGCTGAAGAATGAATTTCGTTTTATGTTTTAATATTTACTTTTCTGTTTTCTTGTTTGAAACCATTTAATCCAAACTCATAAACGCGAGAGATTGTCGAACGGCATTCTTTCCCTCGAACCGATCTCTGTGGACACGATATAAATCCTGGAGGGAATTCTTTCCGAAAATAAATATTTTTGCTGCTTGCCCTATTCTGCATTCAACAAAATGGCGCCGTTGCCGGGGATTGGTTTTGATATTGAATCGCATTGCGATAGTTTCTTTGTTTTTGAGTTTTGTAGATATCGTATATTTTGTATATTTTCACTTGTCTATACTGATACTTGTACATTTTTGTTTCTTTTAACGTTTGTTCAAGTGTTTGGTTAGGACGCTTGCTTTTGGTTGCGCGGTGAGACATCACCATGGCATGAATGAAGGAAGTTACTAATTAAGCACCGTAAAGGCGTCGAGCTTACGACGTAAAACAAGCATGTTTTATAGTTTTTCTTTTCTAAAGTTTTGTTTGTTGTTTGGTTGCAAGTCTTGGTCGACTTATTTGAGGATGCTTTTGTGATTTTCCAAGTTGGTTCGTTTCAACTTGCGGATGTTTGGTAATGATCTTGTTAAGTTTTGTACACGTCTGAGGTATGTATTTATCGCTTTCTATACTTTAGCATATTCATGATACTTAGGCATTTTACAAACTTCCATGCCATCTATTCTTTTGTATACTTGTTCTATTGTGAATCACTTTAGTTCCCAACCGTTTTGTGAGGTGGCTTTCCGTTTGTTCATATACGCGCGGAGTACCAACATTCGTGTTCTAACTGGATTTTATTATGTTGAATCTGTTGTTTGTGTTGTTTATATGAATGCATGAAAAGGATCAAGGCAATTGTTTCATTTTGAGCACAACCACCTTAGCCAAATAGTCAATTCACCTTGCGAGTGTGTGAGAATTCGTAACCCCTTTGAGCTTTTTAATCCATGTTTCTATTTGAACTTAATGCTTGTCTATGAGTATTTAGTTAACTTATTTTTGAATGGATTTTGTTTTTTCTTGGACCTCAACTTTTTGTTGTTGTATGGATTTTTTTTCCTTGCCTTAGAAAGTAGGGAGTATTCACATAATGGTGCGGTTGAATTCAAGTTGGGGAGAGGATGATTGTATACTCATTGGTTGGATTCTATGAGGAATGAAAAAGAAAAGAAAAAAGAGAAAAATTTGTGATAGAGAAAAAGAAAGGAAAAAAGGAAGAAAAAGAAAAATCCTTGAAAAAGGAAACAAAAAGAGTTTCAATAATTGTGTTAAATAAGTATTGTGTGTTGTGTAGTACTTGGGATTTTGGAAGAAGTTGGTTGAAATTTTGTGTGTGAATCTTTGTGAGTTTTCACTCCCTTAGGTTTAGGCAAGTTTATTTCAATTACCTTTAGAAATTGGCCCTTGTTTGTTTACCCGACCACGTTACAACCTTGAAAGTCCTTGTGATTCTTGCCTTTGTATGTTCAATGTGAATTTGTGGATGTATGCATAATTTAGTCTTTTGTTTGCATGAGTGTTGTGTGAGTGTAACGTACCTTATTGTGTGTTTTTCATCTACCGATGATTATTTTTGCTAGGTGTGATTCACTTTGGAACTTGTGTTGTTTCAGAATTTTTGGCATGATTTTTGTATTTTGCGTTTCTTTCGTGACTATGTTGTCGTCGTAGCCAGTGGTAAGTATTTACTTTTTGTGTGTACCGTTTTCATTTGAACCATTCATTCGTTTTCATGTTTCAAAACCTGTTGATTCGGCATTCTTTGGATATCGCTGTTGTGTTTTCAAGTTTGTGTGATTTTTGTTTGTGGACAAACAATTAGGTAAGTTGGGGAGAGTTTGATAAGTTCAAAGTGTACCTATTGTTGTATATATGTTTTGTTGCACTTATCGATTCTTTTTGGTAAATATCGTGCGAATAATACCCGATTTGTTTATAAATACGTTTACTTTACGTTTTCGTGTGTATATTGCGTTTTCTTGTAAATATTGTTGAGTTTAATTGCTTTCTATTCATTTTTGTAGGTAACTAATAAAGGCCATTTTGCCATATTCTTGTAGAGCATCTAATAAGTGTTCGAGTTGAATATCAGTGTGGGTTTTTGTTATCGTCTCCACAGGGATTGTCGGATATTTGATGCTAGCCGTTCAATAGTTGTGATATTCTAAGTTAAGGTTTTCAAAAGTTTCACTTGTTGTTATCATTCACTTGTAGCAAAAGATTAATTAGGTCACAAAGATTTTTATAAAAGCATGTTAAGGTTAGGTTTCATCAATCCTATTCATGTATAAACAATTAATCAAGCATATGAACTCGGTTTCTAACCAATATAACCGCGTATCCTCCCGACTACCTTTATGTCTAAAGCGGAATCGTGAGTACCGTTGTTTAGACCGTTAGATGATGTCTCACGCTAACAATCTAAGCAACGATCATTAAGATCAATACAATGCGAATAGCAAATCCCAAATCTATGTCTAGAGTTTGGTTTTTAAGAGATGAAATTGTTAGGTCAAGAGTTGTAAAGTCTATGTCTAGAGCAAAACAATTCACAAATGGATCATTAAGAGAAAACAACATCATCTATATTGATCAAAGACTTTGTTCATATACAAGAGATCAATATCAATACATAAAAACAGAATCAACTACCTCTAACCTCAACATTGAGTGATTAGCTACCACTTCTCATGGTAGCTTGGATGACAAGTAAAGAGAGGAGATGAATGAGCATCCACAACGAATAATCGAGAATGGATGCAAAATCAGCTTCTCCAATGAAAATACAAGCTTTTCTGAACAAAATACTGTAAACAATTAATTCTAATGTAAAAATGAGCAAGCTCCCCATTCCAAAAAGTAACAATTCTATTTATACACATTTCCAAACAGCACCATTCGCCCAGCGAAGCCTTTCATTCGCCCAGCGAATGCCCAAAAATATGGTACATTTAAGTGCCTCAGACTTAAACCGCCCCTCAAAATTATCGTGGGTTCGCTAGGCGAACCAAAACATTCGCTTCGCGAGCATTCGCTGCAACCTTCGCCCAGCGAAGCTTGGGTGTTTTCAAAAATGGAAAGTTTCTGCCACCCTTCGCTGGCACATTCGCCCCGCGAGCATATCAGCGAGCATTCGCTGGCCTACTCGCCCAGCGAATTTACCCAGTTTTCCTACTGTAAGTTTTGCACACTTTCTGCCACCCTTCGCTGGCATGCTCGCTGACGTTCGCTAGGCGAACCTTCGCTGGCACCTTCGCCAACACTCGCCTAGCGAACACTGTTGTTGATTTCAATTCTTTGGCAGCTTGCACTATTTCTTTGGGTCTTCCAACTTTGATCTTTTCACTCCTATTTCTGCACATTTAGCACACCAATTACAAGCACCACAAGTATATTTCAAATAATGCATAACAACATCAATTCACACTAAAATCAACCTATTCCACATGAAAAGTCATGAAAAATGCCAAATAACTCATACTCAAATATATCATGATTGACATCTAACAATAAGCTTTCCAACGCTTCTGACCGTGTGTACATCGGAGCTACGGTGCAGAAGTTGTGGTCAAATAAGGGACTGTTTTTCTGTCATGTTCGCCTAGCGAGTGTGACAGCGAATGTTCGCTTAGCGAAGGCTGGCGAAGGTCCCAGCGAAGGAGGCCAGAAAGAGGCAGAGGAGAAAAAGACCAATGTTCGCATCGCGAACGTCCTAGCGAATGCTCGCTAGGCGAATAAAACGTTCGCTTAGCGAACTTCTGAAGAAAGCAAGGGGCGGTTTAACTATTCAGAGGCACTTAAGTGCCATTTTCGTGCATTCGCCTAGCGAATGATCTGTTCGCCTAGCGAACAGTGCAGAATTTGAAATGTATATAATTCATTTTAGTCACTTTTTATGTTATGGTTTTGGGGATTCTTGTTCCTAATTCCATTAAACTTCATTTTTCATTGGAGAGCTTAGAAAACAACTGTGGAGCATGCATACGGATGAACCGGGGTGGATCTCTCGTCGATCGGCTTTGACAATCCGCGAGATGTTTGGTTCATTTCTCTTTTTCTATGTGTTTTTCTTTATGGTTGGGTTATGTATATGTATTGACTATGATCTCATGTATATTTGTCGCCCATGGCGTTGTATAAAACTTGCTTTACAAATCGTTATTGGTGATTGTCTCTGATTTTTACTTTATGCGCGGGGTTTGGGTTGCGTTAGACATAACCTTCGCGAACTTCGATTAGGGATGGTTGTCTGTTAGTTTCTGGACTCTAGAGATAGATTTAGGAGCTAACAATCTTCATAGGCGTCGAGTCTTAATGCCTTCCGTGTTTCGAGGCTTCGCTCGCGAGAGTGGCGAAGAGAGTGACACGGTTGTTCTCTCAACTTTGCGTTAGACATAACCTGTGTTGTGAGCGATGCTGGGTGATATTGAGGAGTATTGTAGGTTGAGTATAACTGGTCGGTAAGTTTAAGTTTGTGAGGAGTCAATTATGTGCATGCCTGATAAGTTTCTTGTTGCTGAAGAATGAATTTCATTTTATGTTTTAATATTTACTTTTCTGTTTTCTTGTTTGAAACCATTTAATAAAAACTCATAAACGCGAGAGATTGTCGAACGGCATTCTTTCCCTCGAACCGATCTCTGTGGACACGATATAAATCCCGGAGGGAATTCTTTCCGAAAATAAATATTTTTGCTGCTTGCCCTATTCTGCATTCAACAAAATGGCGCCGTTGCCAGGGATTGGTTTTGATATTGAATCGCATTGCGATAGTTTATTTGTTTTTGAGTTTTGTAGATATCGTATATTTTGTATATTTTCACTTGTCTATACTGATACTTGTACATTTTTGTTTCTTTTAATGTTTGTTCAAGTGTTTGGTTAGGACGCTTGCTTTTGGTTGCGCGGTGAAACATCACCATGGCATGAATGAAGGAAGTTACTAATTAAGCACCGTAAAGGCGTCGAGCTTACGACGTAAAACAAGCATGTTTTATAGTTTTTCTTTTCTAAAGTTTTGTTTGTTGTTTGGTTGCAAGTCTTGGTCGACTTATTTGAGGATGCTTTTGTGATTTTCCAAGTTGGTTCGTTTCAACTTGCGGATGTTTGGTAATGATCTTGTTAAGTTTTGTACACGTCTGAGGTATGTATTTATCGCTTTCTATACTTTAGCATATTCATGATACTTAGGCATTTTACAAACTTCCATGCCATCTATTCTTTTCTATACTTGTTCTATTATGAATCACTTTAGTTCCCAACCTTTTTGTGAGGTGGCTTTCCGTTTGTTCATATACGCGCGGAGTACCAACATTCGTGTTCTAACTGGACTTTATTATGTTGAATCTGTTGTTTGTGTTGTTTATATGAATGCATGAAAAGGATCAAGGCAATTGTTTCATTTTGAGCACAACCACCTTAGCCAAATAGTCAATTCACCTTGTGAGTGTGTGAGAATTCGTAACCCCTTTGAGCTTTTTGATCCATGTTTCTATTTGAACTTAATGCTTGTCTATGAGTATTTAGTTAACTTATTTTTGAATGGATTTTGTTTTTTCTTGGACCTCAACTTTGTGTTGTTGTATGGATTTTTTTTCCTTGCCTTAGAAAGTAGGGAGTATTCACATGATGGTGCGGTTGAATTCAAGTTGGGGAGAGGATGATTGTATACTCATTGGTTGGATTCTATGAGGAATGAAAAAGAAAAGAAAAAAGAGAAAAATTTGTGATAAAGAAAAAGAAAGGAAAAAAGGAAGAAAAAGAAAAATCCTTGAAAAAGGAAACAAAAAGAGTTTCAATAATTGTGTTAAATAAGTATTGTGTGTTGTGTAGTACTTGGGATTTTGGAAGAAGTTGGTTGAAATTTTGTGTGTGAATCTTTGTGAGTTTTCACTCCCTTAGGTTTAGGCAAGTTTATTTCAATTACCTTTAGAAATTGGCCCTTGTTTGTTTACCCGACCACGTTACAACCTTGAAAGTCCTTGTGATTCTTGCCTTTGTATGTTCAATGTGAATTTGTGGATGTATGCATAATTTAGTCTTTTGTTTGCATGAGTGTTGTGTGAGTGTAACGTACCTTATTGTGTGTTTTTCATCTACCGATGATTATTTTTGCTAGGTGTGATTCACTTTGGAACTTGTGTTGTTTCAGAATTTTTGGCATGATTTTTGTATTTTGCGTTTGTTTCGTGACTATGTTGTCGTCGTAGCCTGTGGTAAGTATTTACTTTTTGTGTGTACCGTTTTCATTTGAACCATTCATTCGTTTTCGTTTTTCAAAACCTGTTGATTCGGCATTCTTTGGATATCGCTGTTGTGTTTTCAAGTTTGTGTGATTTTTGTTTGTGGACAAACAAGTAGGTAAGTTGGGGAGAGTTTGATAAGTTCAAAGTGTACCTATTGTTGTATATATGTTTTATTACACTTATCGATTCTTTTTGGTAAATATCGTGCGAATAATACCCGATTTGTTTATAAATACGTTTACTTTACGTTTTCGTGTGTATATTGCTTTTTCTTGTAAATATCGTTGAGTTTAATTGCTTTCTATTCATTTTTGTAGGTAACTAATAAAGGCCATTTTGCCATATTCTTGTAGAGCATCTAATAAGCTTTCCAACGCTTCCGACCGTGTGTAAATCGGAGCTACGGTGCAGAAGTTGTGGTCAAATAAGGGGCTGTTTTTCTGTTATGTTCGCCTAGCGAGTGTGACAGCGAATGTTCGCTTAGCGAAGGTTGGCGAAGGTCCCAGCGAAGGAGGCCAGAAAGAGGCAGAGGAGAAAAAGACCAATGTTCGCTTCGCGAACGTCCTAGCGAGCATTCGCTAGGCGAATAAAACATTCGCTTAGCGAACTTCTGAAGAAAGCAAGGGGCGGTTTAACTATTCAGAGGCACTTAAGTGCCATTTTCGTGCATTCGCCTAGCGAACAGTGCAGAATTTGAAATGTATATAATTCATTTTAGTCACTTTTTATGTTATGGTTTTGGGGATTCTTGTTCCTAATTCCATCAAACTTCATTTTTCATTGGAGAGCTTAGAAAACAACTGTGGAGCATGCATACGGATGAACCGGGGTGGATCTCTCGTCGATCGGCTTTGACAATCCGCGAGATGTTTGGTTCATTTCTCTTTTTCTTTGTGTTTTTCTTTATGGTTGGGTTATGTATATGTATTGACTATGATCTCATGTATATTTGTCGCCCATGGCGTTGTATAAAACTTGCTTTACAAATCTTTATTGGTGATTGTCTCTGATTTTTGCTTTATGCGCGGGGTTTGGGTTGCGTTAGACATAACCTTCGCGAACTTCGATTAGGGATGGTTGTCTGTTAGTTTCTGGACTCTAGAGATAGATTTAGGAGCTAACAATCTTCATAGGCGTCGAGTCTTAATGCCTTCCGTGTTTCGAGGCTTCGCTCGCGAGAGTGACGAAGAGAGTGACACGGTTGTTCTCTCAACTTTGCGTTAGACATAACCTGTGTTGTGAGCGATGCTGGGTGATATTGAGGAGTATTGTAGGTTGAGTATAACTGGTCGGTAAGTTTAAGTTTGTGAGGAGTCAATTATGTGCATGCCTGATAAGTTTCTTGTTGCTGAAGAATGAATTTCGTTTTATGTTTTAATATTTACTTTTCTGTTTTCTTGTTTGAAACCATTTAATCCAAACTCATAAACGCGAGAGATTGTCGAACGACATTCTTTCCCTCGAACCGATCTCTGTGGACACGATATAAATCCCGGAGGGAATTCTTTCCTAAAATAAATATTTTTGCTACTTGCCCTATTCTGCATTCAACAAAATGGCGCCGTTGCCGGGGATTGGTTTTGATATTGAATCGCATTGCGATAGTTTCTTTGTTTTTGAGTTTTGTAGATATCGTATATTTTGTATATTTTCACTTGTCTATACTGATACTTGTACATTTTTGTTTCTTTTAACGTTTGTTCAAGTGTTTGGTTAGGACGCTTGCTTTTGGTTGCGCGGTGAGACATCACCATGGCATGAATGAAGGAAGTTACTAATTAAGCTCCGTAAAGGCGTCGAGCTTACGACGTAAAACAAGCATGTTTTATAGTTTTTCTTTTCTAAAGTTTTGTTTGTTGTTTGGTTGCAAACCTTGGTCGACTTATTTTAGGATGCTTTTGTGATTTTCCAAGTTGGTTCGTTTCAACTTGCGGATGTTTGGTAATGATCTTGTTAAGTTTTGTACACGTCTGAGGTATGTATTTATCGCTTTCTATACTTTAGCATATTCATGATAATTAGGCATTTTATAAACTTCCATGCCATCTATTCTTTTGTATACTTGTTCTATTGTGAATCACTTTAGTTCCCAACCTTTTTGTGAGGTGGCTTTCCGTTTGTTCATATACGCGCGGAGTACCAACATTCGTGTTCTAGCTGGATTTTATTATGTTGAATCTGTTGTTTGTGTTGTTTATATGAATGCATGAAAAGGATCAAGGCAATTGTTTCATTTTGAGCACAACCACCTTAGCCAAATAGTCAATTCACCTTGTGAGTGTGTGAGAATTCGTAACCCCTTTGAGCTTTTTGATCCATGTTTCTATTTGAACTTAATGCTTGTCTATGAGTATTTAGTTAACTTATTTTTGAATGGATTTTGTTTTTTCTTGGACCTCAACTTTTTGTTGTTGTATGGATTTTTTTTCCTTGCATTAGAAAGTAGGGAGTATTCACATAATGGTGCGGTTGAATTCAAGTTGGGGAGAGGATGATTGTATACTCATTGGTTGGATTCTATGAGGAATGAAAAAGAAAAGAAAAAATAGAAAAATTTGTGATAGAGAAAAAGAAAGGAAAAAAGGAAGAAAAAGAAAAATCCTTGAAAAAGGAAACAAAAAGAGTTTCAATAATTGTGTTAAATAAGTATTGTGTGTTGTGTAGTACTTGGGATTTTGGAAGAAGTTGGTTGAAATTTTGTGTGTGAATCTTTGTGAGTTTTCACTCCCTTAGGTTTAGGCAAGTTTGTTTCAATTACCTTTAGAAATTGGCCCTTGTTTGTTTACCCGACCACGTTACAACCTTGAAAGTCCTTGTGATTCTTGCCTTTGTATGTTCAATGTGAATTTGTGGATGTATGCATAATTTAGTCTTTTGTTTGCATGAGTGTTGTGTGAGTGTAACGTACCTTATTGTGTGTTTTTCATCTACCGATGATTATTTTTGCTAGGTGTGATTCACTTTGGAACTTGTGTTGTTTCAGAATTTTTGGCTTGATTTTTGTATTTTGCGTTTGTTTCGTGACTATGTTGTCGTCGTAGCCAGTGGTAAGTATTTACTTTTTGTGTGTACCGTTTTCATTTGAACCATTCATTCGTTTTCGTTTTTCAAAACCTGTTGATTCAGCATTCTTTGGATATCGCTGTTGTGTTTTCAAGTTTGTGTGATTTTTGTTTGCGGACAAACAAGTAGGTAAGTTGGGGAGAGTTTGATAAGTTCAAAGTGTACCTATTGTTGTATATATGTTTTGTTGCACTTATCGATTCTTTTTGGTAAATATCGTGCGAATAATACCCAATTTGATTATAAATACGTTTACTTTACGTTTTCGTGTGTATATTGCGTTTTCTTGTAAATATCATTGAGTTTAATTGCTTTCTATTCATTTTTGTAGGTAACTAATAAAGGCCATTTTGCCATATTCTTGTAGAGCATCTAATAAGCTTTCCAACGCTTCCGACCGTGTGTAAATCGGAGCTACGGTGCAGAAGTTGTGGTCAAATAAGGGGCTGTTTTTCTGTCATGTTCGCCTAGCGAGTGTGACAGCGAATGTTCGCTTAGCGAAGGCTGGCGAAGGTCCCATCGAAGGAGGCCAGAAAGAGGCATAGGAGAAAAAGACCAATGTTCACTTCGCGAACGTCCTAGCGAGCTTTCGCTAGGCGAATAAAACGTTCGCTTAGCGAACTTTTGAAGAAAGCATGGGGCGGTTTAACTATTCAGAGGCACTTAAGTGCCATTTTCGTGCATTCGCCTAGCGAATGATCTGTTCGCCTAGCGAACAGTGCAGAATTTGAAATGTATATAATTCATTTTAGTCACTTTTTATATTATGGTTTTGGGGATTCTTGTTCCTAATTCCATCAAACTTCATTTTTCATTGGAGAGCTTAGAAAACAACTGTGGAGCATGCATACGGATGAACCGGGGTGGATCTCTCGTCGTTCGGCTTTGACAATCCGCGAGATGTTTGGTTCATTTCTCTTTTTCTTTGTGTTTTTCTTTATGGTTGGGTTATGTATATGTATTGACTATGATCTCATGTATATTTGTCGCCCACGGCGTTGTATAAAACTTGCTTTACAAATCTTTATTGGTGATTGTCTCTGAATTTTGCTTTATGCGCGGGGTTTGGGTTGCGTTAGACATAACCTTCGCGAACTTCGATTAGGGATGGTTGTCTGTTAGTTTCTGGACTCTAGAGATAGATTTAGGAGCTAACAATCTTCATAGGCGTCGAGTCTTAATGCCTTCCGTGTTTCGAGGCTTCGCTCGCGAGAGTGACGAAGAGAGTGACACGGTTGTTCTCTCAACTTTGCGTTAGACATAACCTGTGTTGTGAGCGATGTTGGGTGATATTGAGGAGTATTGTAGGTTGAGTATAACTGGTCGGTAAGTTTAAGTTTGTGAGGAGTCAATTATGTGCATGCCTGATAAGTTTCTTGTTGCTGAAGAATGAATTTCGTTTTATGTTTTAATATTTACTTTTCTGTTTTCTTGTTTGAAACCATTTAATCCAAACTCATAAACGCGAGAGATTGTCGAACGACATTCTTTCCCTCGAACCGATCTCTGTGGACACGATATAAATCCTGGAGGGAATTCTTTTCGAAAATAAATATTTTTGCTGCTTGCCCTATTCTGCATTCAACAAAATGGCGCCGTTGCCGGGGATTGGTTTTGATATTGAATCGCATTGCGATAGTTTCTTTGTTTTTGATTTTTGTAGATATCGTATATTTTGTATATTTTCACTTGTCTATACTGATACTTGTACATTTTTGTTTATTTTAACGTTTGTTCAAGTGTTTGGTTAGGACGCTTGCTTTTGGTTGCACGGTGAGACATCACCATGGCATGAATGAAGGAAGTTACTAATTAAACACCGTAAAGGCGTCGAGCTTACGACGTAAAACAAGCATGTTTTATAGTTTTTCTTTTCTAAAGTTTTGTTTGTTGTTTGGTTGCAAGTCTTGGTCGACTTATTTGAGGATGCTTTTGTGATTTTCCAAGTTGGTTCGTTTCAACTTGCGGATGTTTGGTAATGATCTTGTTAAGTTTTGTACACGTCTGAGGTATGTATTTATCGCTTTCTATACTTTAGCATATTCATGATACTTAGGCATTTTACAAACTTCCATGCCATCTATTCTTTTGTATACTTGTTCTGTTGTGAATCACTTTAGTTCCCAACCTTTTTGTGAGGTGGCTTTCCGTTTGTTCATATACGCGCGGAGTACCAACATTCGTGTTCTAACTGGATTTTATTATGTTGAATCTGTTGTTTGTGTTGTTTATATGAATGCATGAAAAGGATCAAGGCAATTGTTTCATTTTGAGCACAACCACCTTAGCCAAATAGTCAATTCACCTTGTGAGTGTGTGAGAATTCGTAACCCCTTTGAGCTTTTTGATCCATGTTTCTATTTGAACTTAATGCTTGTCTATGAGTATTTAGTTAACTTATTTTTGAATGGATTTTGTTTTTTCTTGGACCTCAACTTTTTGTTGTTGTATGGATTTTTTTTTCCTTGCCTTAGAAAGTAGGGAGTATTCACATAATGGTGCGGTTGAATTCAAGTTGGGTAGAGGGTGATTGTATACTCATTGGTTGGATTCTATGAGGAATGAAAAAGAAAAGAAATAAGAGAAAAATTTGTGATAGAGAAAAAGAAAGGAAAAAAGGAAGAAAAAGAAAAATCCTTGAAAAAGGAAACAAAAAGAGTTTCAATAATTGTGTTAAATAAGTATTGTGTGTTTTGTAGTACTTGGGATTTTGGAAGAAGTTGGTTGAAATTTTGTGTGTGAATCTTTGTGAGTTTTCACTCCCTTAGGTTTAGGCAAGTTTGTTTCAATTACCTTTAGAAATTGGCCCTTGTTTGTTTATCCGACCACGTTACAACCTTGAAAGTCCTTGTGATTCTTGCCTTTGTATGTTCAATATGAATTTGTGGATGTATGCATAATTTAGTCTTTTGTTTGCATGAGTGTTGTGTGAGTGTAACGTACCTTATTGTGTGTTTTTCATCTACCGATGATTATTTTTGCTAGGTGTGATTCACTTTGGAACTTGTGTTGTTTCATAATTTTTGGCATGATTTTTTGTATTTTGCATTTGTTTCGTGACTATGTTGTCGTCGTAGCCAGTGGTAAGTATTTACTTTTTGTGTGTACCATTTTCATTTGAACCATTCATTCGTTTTCGTTTTTCAAAACCTGTTGATTCGGCATTCTTTGGATATCGCTGTTGTGTTTTCAAGTTTGTGTGATTTTTGTTTGTGGACAAACAAGTAGGTAAGTTGGGGAGAGTTTGATAAGTTCAAAGTGTACCTATTGTTGTATATATGTTTTGTTGCACTTATCGATTCTTTTTGGTAAATATCGTGCGAATAATACCCGATTTGTTTATAAATACGTTTACTTTACGTTTTCGTGTGTATATTGCATTTTCTTGTAAATATCGTTGAGTTTAATTGCTTTCTATTCATTTTTGTAGGTAACTAATAAAGGCCATTTTGCCATATTCTTGTAGAGCATCTAATAAGCTTTCCAACGCTTCCGACCGTGTGTAAATCGGAGCTACGGTGCAGAAGTTGTGGTCAAATAAGGGGCTGTTTTTCTGTCATGTTCGCCTAGCGAGTGTGACAGCGAATGTTCGCTTAGCGAAGGCTGGCGAAGGTCCCAGCGAAGGAGGCCAGAAAGAGGCAGAGGAGAAAAAGACCAATGTTCGCTTCGCGAATGTCCTAGCGAGCATTCGCTAGGCGAATAAAACGTTCGCTTAGCGAACTTCTGAAGAAAGCAAGGGGCGGTTTAACTATTCAGAGGCACTTAAGTGCCATTTTCGTGCATTCGCCTAGCGAATGATCTGTTCGCCTAGCGAACAGTGCAGAATTTGAAATGTATATAATTCATTTTAGTCACTTTTTATGTTATGGTTTTGGGGATTCTTGTTCCTAATTCCATTAAACTTCATTTTTCATTGGAGAGCTTAGAAAACAACTGTGGAGCATGCATACGGATGAACCGGGGTAGATCTCTCGTCGATCGGCTTTGACAATCCGCGAGATGTTTGGTTCATTTCTCTTTTTCTTTGTGTTTTTCTTTATGGTTGGGTTATGTATATGTATTGACTATGATCTCATGTATATTTGTCGCCCATGGCGTTGTATAAAACTTGCTTTACAAATCTTTATTGGTGATTGTCTCTGATTTTTACTTTATGCGCGGGGTTTGGGTTGCGTTAGACATAACCTTCGCGAACTTCGATTAGGGATGGTTGTCTGTTAGTTTCTGGACTCTAGAGATAGATTTAGGAGCTAACAATCTTCATAGGCGTCGAGTCTTAATGCCTTCCGTGTTTCGAGGCTTCGCTGGCGAGAGTGACGAAGAGAGTGACACGGTTGTTCTCTCAACTTTACGTTAGACATAACCTGTGTTGTGAGCGATGCTGGGTGATATTGAGGAGTATTGTAGGTTGAGTATAACTGGTCGGTAAGTTTAAGTTTGCGAGGAGTCAATTATGTGCATGCCTGATAAGTTTCTTGTTGCTGAAGAATGAATTTCGTTTTATGTTTTAATATTTACTTTTCTGTTTTCTTGTTTGAAACCATTTAATCCAAACTCATAAATGCGAGAGATTGTCGAACGGCATTCTTTCCCTCGAACTGATCTCTGTGGACACGATATAAATCCCGGAGGGAATTCTTTCCGAAAATAAATATTTTTGCTGCTTGCCCTATTATGCATTCAACAAAATGGCGTCGCTGCCGGGGATTGGTTTTGATATTGAATCGCATTGCGATAGTTTCTTTGTGTTTGAGTTTTGTAGATATCGTATATTTTGTATATTTTCACTTGTCTATACTGATACTTGTACATTTTTGTTTCTTTTAACGTTTGTTCAAGTGTTTGGTTAGGACGCTTGCTTTTGGTTGCGCAGTGAGACATCACCATGGCATGAATGAAGGAAGTTACTAATTAAGCACCGTAAAGGCGTCGAGCTTACGACGTAAAACAAGCATGTTTTATAGTTTTTCTTTTCTAAAGTTTTGTTTGTTGTTTAGTTGCAAGTCTTGGTCGACTTATTTGAGGATGCTTTTGTGATTTTCCAAGTTGGTTCGTTTCAACTTGCGGATGTTTGGTAATGATCTTGTTAAGTTTTGTACACGTCTGAGGTATGTATTTATCGCTTTCTATACTTTAGCATATTCATGATACTTAGGCATTTTACAAACTTCCATGCCATCTATTCTTTTGTATACTTGTTCTATTGTGAATCACTTTAGTTCCCAACCTTTTTGTGAGGTGGCTTTCCGTTTGTTCATATACGCGCGGAGTACCATCGTTCGTGTTCTAACTGGATTTTATTATGTTGAATCTGTTGTTTGTGTTGTTTATATGAATGCATGAAAAGGATCAAGGCAATTGTTTCATTTTGAGCACAACCACCTTAGCCAAATAGTCAATTCACCTTGTGAGTGTGTGAGAATTCGTAACCCCTTTGAGCTTTTTGATCCATGTTTCTATTCGAACTTAATGCTTGTCTATGAGTATTTAGTTCACTTATTTTTGAATGGATTTTGTTTTTTCTTGGACCTCAACTTTGTGTTGTTGTATGGATTTTTTTTCCTTGCCTTAGAAAGTAGGGAGTATTCACATGATGGTGCGGTTGAATTCAAGTTGGGGAGAGGATGATTGTATACTCATTGGTTGGATTCTATGAGGAATGAAAAAGAAAAGAAAAAAGAGAAAAATTTGTGATAGAGAAAAAGAAAGGAAAAAAGGAAGAAAAAGAAAATTCCTTGAAAAAGGAAACAAAAAGAGTTTCAATAATTGTGTTAAATAAGTATTGTGTGTTGTGTAGTACTTGGGATTTTGGAAGAAGTTGGTTGAAATTTTGTGTGTGAATCTTTGTGAGTTTTCACTCCCTTAGGTTTAGGCAAGTTTGTTTCAATTACCTTTAGAAATTGGCCCTTGTTTGTTTACCCGACCAAGTTACAACCTTGAAAGTCCTTGTGATTCTTGCCTTTGTATGTTCAATGTGAATTTGTGGATGTATGCATAATTTAGTCTTTTGTTTGCATGAGTGTTGTGTGAGTGTAACGTACCTTATTGTGTGTTTTTCATCTACCGATGATTATTTTTGCTAGGTGTGATTCACTTTGGAACTTGTGTTGTTTCAGAATTTTTGGCATGATTTTTGTATTTTGCGTTTGTTTCGTGACTATGTTGTCGTCGTAGCCAGTGGTAAGTATTTACTTTTTGTGTGTACCGTTTTCATTTGAACCATTCATTCGTTTTCGTTTTTCAAAACCTGTTGATTCGGCATTCTTTGGATATCGTTGTTGTGTTTTCAAGTTTGTGTGATTTTTGTTTGTGGACAATCAAGTAGGTAAGTTGGGGAGAGTTTGATAAGTTCAAAGTGTACCTATTGTTGTATATATGTTTTGTTGCACTTATCGATTCTTTTTGGTAAATATCGTGCGAATAATACCCGATTTGTTTATAAATACGTTTACTTTACGTTTTCGTGTGTATATTGCGTTTTCTTGTAAATATCGTTGAGTTTAATTGCTTTCTATTCATTTTTGTAGGTAACTAATAAAGGCCATTTTGCCATATTCTTGTAGAGCATCTAATAAGCTTTCCAACGCTTCCGACCGTGTGTAAATCGGAGCTACAGTGCAGAAGTTGTGGTCAAATAAGGGGCTGTTTTTCTGTCATATTCGCCTAGCGAGTGTGACAGCGAATGTTCGCTTAGCGAAGGCTGGCGAAGGTCCCAGCGAAGGAGGCCAGAAAGAGGCAGAGGAGAAAAAGACCAATGTTCGCTTCGCGAACGTCCTAGCGAGCATTCGCTAGGCGAATAAAACATTCGCTTAGCGAACTTCTGAAGAAAGCAAGGGGCGGTTTAACTATTCAGAGGCACTTAAGTGCCATTTTCGTGCATTCGCCTAGCGAATGATCTGTTCGCCTAGCGAACAGTGCAGAATTTGAAATGTATATAATTCATTTTAGTCACTTTTTATGTTATGGTTTTGGGGATTCTTGTTCCTAATTCCATCAAACTTCATTTTTCATTGGAGAGCTTAGAAAACAACTGTGGAGCATGCATACGGATGAACTGGGGTGGATCTCTCGTCGATCGGGTTTGACAATCCGCGAGATGTTTGGTTCATTTCTCTTTTTCTTTGTGTTTTTCTTTATGGTTGGGTTATGTATATGTATTGACTATGATCTCATGTATATTTGTCGCCCATGGCGTTGTATAAAACTTGCTTTACAAATCTTTATTGGTGATTGTCTCTGATTTTTGCTTTATGCGTGGGGTTTGGGTTGCATTAGACATAACCTTCGCGAACTTCGATTAGGGATGGTTGTCTGTTAGTTTCTGGACTCTAGAGATAGATTTAGGAGCTAACAATCTTCATAGGCGTCGAGTCTTAATGCCTTCCGTGTTTCGAGGCTTCGCTCGCGAGAGTGACGAAGAGAGTGACACGGTTGTTCTCTCAACTTTGCGTTAGACATAACCTGTATTGTGAGCGATGCTGGGTGATATTGAGGAGTATTGTAGGTTGAGTATAACTGGTCGGTAAGTTTAAGTTTGTGAGGAGTCAATTATGTGCATGCCTGATAAGTTTCTTGTTGCTGAAGAATGAATTTCGTTTTATGTTTTAATATTTACTTTTCTGTTTTCTTGTTTGAAACCATTTATTCCAAACTCATAAACGCGAGAGATTGTTGAACGGCATTGTTTCCCTCGAACCGATCTCTGTGGACACAATATAAATCCTGGAGGGAATTCTTTCCGAAAATAAATATTTTTGCTGCTTGCCCTATTCTGGATCCAACAACAGATGAGGGTCGTGTTGGAGGAAGACTTGAAGGCAGTGTTGTCGGAGGATGTTAAGTTGGTGGCATACGAAACCGGCACAAGAATAACACATCTTTGAGCGGGAAAAGTTGAAAACTCCAAGAACATGGGAAGTTAGAAAGATAGTGGGGTGACACATGTCACAACCAAAACAAATCTGGGGAGATGAATAGTTATTTTGTTAGCCTATATAAGGCAATAGTTATTTCCATTTTAGGGGTCGCATTTGTAACATTGCAAAGGGAAACACTCTAAGTACCAAGCGTTAAGAGAAACGAGTCAATCTCGCAAAATGTATGACAGCGTCCACACTTTTTTAATGCAATTTACAATTAAAGTTTAAATTATTATCATTTGCTTGTTTTTTTTTCTTCTTTTACTTTGTTTTATTTATTAATCCGAAACCCTTTTTTATTCATTCAAGTTTCTTACAACTCCTCTAAGAGCAAGACTGTCACATCAAACGAACATACACTTCAGCCCAAATTGTCCTGGGATTCTGTGGCTGATCCCGCAAGCAAACCTGCGATAGGAGGCCAGCGGTTGCTCGCGCGGACGAAGCGTGCGAACACTTGGACACTTAGTTTTCATCTGATGCTTGGTTATTATTTCTTATCTTGTTGCTTGAGTCCAAAGGATAGGAGTTTTAGCTTGTTTATGTCAAAGGTTTGCTATCTTGGTTAGAACTTTCCTTTCTTAGCTTTTATTTTATGCTTTAAGATAGCCTCTTCATCTCCTCGCCTCCTTAAATTTTCAAAATCTTCTCCCTTTTTCAAAACCTTCTTTTTTTCAAACTAGAATCACTTTCTTAATAAACCTTGAATTTGTCAAGTGCATTTCCAAACTCATTTTCTTAATAAACGCTAATTAATCTTAAGCATATCAAGACCATTTTCAAAAGACTTAAACAAGATAAAACTCATTCAAACCATTTTGTGTCTTTTTTGCACTTTTTGCTTTTAAAATTTTTAATAAAGTTTAGGCATGAGTCATTTCCATAGTTGATATGTGATTCTCCTATCCCTGTAGTATTGTTTGAAATGAGTTGATTCTTTTCCACCTTAGAGAGTTAGTGGCATACTTGTTGATTTTATCCAAGTTAAAGTCCTTCTCATGGTGATGCAAAGGTCCATTTTCACATACTTGTGGGTGATTAGTTGAAGTTTTCTCCTTAAAATGATAATTTGTCTCTTCATTTAAAATGAATCATCACAAACCAATTGTTTATTTGTACCACAAACTACGAGGTTTTGATCCTCCATTGCACTTTAATGGTACGTAGGCACAATGCTCAGGAAGTTTTGTCAAACACAAAATTATTAAAATATACTTCGCTTCTCACCTCACCAATTTTTTGCAAACAATGCCTTTTTAAGTCAAACACTAGATTTTTAAGAGGTTCCTATAGAGTACAATAGACTTTTTGGGTGCTAACACATTTCCTTTGCATAACCAACCCCCTTACCCTTGTCTCTGTTTTTTTATTAGTTTTTGTTTTAAAACTTCTTTATGTTTTGTTCGCTCTTTTCCCTTTCCTTTGGAAAAATAAAAGTGCGGTGGCGACTCTTGTTTTTGCGAGTTAAGTTAATCAATAGCTTAATCTCAAATTTTCCCGCTACAGAAAAAGTGGCGACTCTGCTGGGGAGTAGTCCATAGTGGGTTTAGCCTACTTGTTTATCTGTGTTTGTATTATTATTATGTTGTTTGGTGTTTGTTTGTCCTGTTTTGGTGCTTGGTGATCTCTAAGTGGTGAGATAAGTCCTATACCCGGACTTGAGAGCACTTATGATAAGAGGGTGGTATAGTCTTTTTCAGTTTACGTGGAGTAGTCCTTACTAAGCCGACTTGAGATACCCCGCTCAGTGGAGACCCCTTTGGAATTACTGATGTCATACGAGTAGTCAAACATGGCATTACTTTTTCCGACATGGGAGTCCAAGAAGCTACCTTAGAACCCTTTAACCCATATTGGCCATTTTAGGGCGTGGTGTGGTGGCTATTCAGGTGTAGACTTGAATTAGTTGTTACGCGATACCATACTCAGACGAGTTTCTCTTGAGAATATTGTTGGGTGCGAGTAGTCGTTTAAGCCGATAATATCCAAAAGATGGAATCACAACTCTGGGAACCTTTTAGAAACTTGTTGTACAGGTGGATATAAACCCTAGTACATACCATTGTGGGTGGTTCTTATCCTTGGCTTCATGCCCGTGACTCAGAACCCTTGACCTTGTTTGTGATCTTGTTTGTGCTTGTTGCATCATGCCATCATGCATTCATGAACATTTTGTTTCAATCAGTTTTCAAGGATCTCAGAGATTTTCCTTTGCAAACATCGCAGATATTGAGATTATGGACATTGGAAGGAGAACTACTCAGAAGTACAGTTTCCGAGCTCCTGAGATTTGAAAAAGCTAGTATCCTTTGTGACCGATCCAGAGGATTTCGGATCTCGTCATGCAAGACTCTTGTCTATTCTTTCTACCAACATTGAAGACGAAATTCTGAATACTCTTGTGCAATTCTACGATCCTGTCTACCGATGCGTTAGATTTCCTGATTATCAGCTCTTGCTGACTTTGAAGGAGTACGCTTATCTCTTGGGTATACCAGTTTCTGATGAGGTTTCTGTCACACCCTAATTTTTGACCCTAAGATCCCCGCTTTGCTCTTTGCATAATATATTAGGTCAATCATGCGTGTAACTAACCTTTTTACCATGCTTTGCTTGCTTGTTGTCGTTTTTGAAACCAAGGCTGTAATTTAAAGATCATGGAGGTTGTGTGTGTGCGCTCATGGTTATTCTGGTATTAACACTCGTTTGAATTCTTGTGGAGATGGAGGAAAGGTTGTATCCCAAGTTGTGTCCTTATTCCCAAAGACTCCTTAAGGCATGGTTCACGTGAAAGATTAAGGCTAGTGGGTTTATGGGCTCCAAGCTTGTTTGAACGGCACCAAATTCAAGAGTGATTCTCATTCAATTTCAAAAGGTTCAAAGTATTTGGAAAAAGTGAAATAATACATTCGGTACAAATTCAATTAAAATCTAAGTGCAAAGATAAGCTACAAGATTGCAAAGATTTTTTGATTTACAAAGATGGTTGAATTTAATTCAATTTCATTCCAAAACTAAGATGACATTCCAAAATTCAAGTTCAAAGCACGCTAAGACTAGAAACAAGTTATGGGGGATGAGTTTGAGGTCATTCAAGTGAATTGTTTGAAGCATATCATCTAAATTTTCTAAGTGTTCCTGATAATTTAAGTTTGCTTCCGTATAGCTACCATCCTAATCTGAGCCTAGCGGAAGTACTATTATTTCATTCGTTCAAGCTGCGAATGGTAAAGGGTCAAGCGGAAGTTCCCACCCAAGATAACGACATTTTCATTAGTACTATCTCAAAATCCTTGGAAATGAAAGACTTATTTTGCTACAATAAACTTTGACTATGTTTGTTAATAAGTCATTATCATGAGAATCTGTCTCAAATACCGTTTCATTGATGTTGTGAATAATGAACGACATTTTGTTTAAGACATATGGCGATGATTAAACCTACACCGTTAGGACTTGTAATATAATAGTATGATGATGTCCATGACTGCCACGACATATACAGTGCCCCAAATAAGACTTTACAGTGTAAAAATTCACATCCACTTTTCCATATACCAAAACCGTCACCTAAGAAATAAGAGCCTATGTAATTTACATCCATGTCTCAGAACACCTCACAAAAAAATGAAAACCGAAACAGTGTTGATGTAGCAAAAGCATTTTGTCTAAAGCCCAGACAATCCATCACCTCTATCAGTACGCGGCTCTTGCGTCGACTCATAAACTCGAGCACAACCAGCTCCTACGCAAGATGTTGTTCCGACACTGTTTCTCGCGTGCAAATCCTTTGTTGGCTTATCACTCAAAGATACATCTGCAATAATGCCAAGTTCCCACAGTACAAGATCAAAGCAGAACACAAGTAATCATCATCATTTACCAAACTCACCAAGCCGAAACAATACAAAAAAACCATTTGCCAATGTCGAATTCAATTGATTCATAATTAGAAAAGATAAGGAAAAGAGATGATTCGGGCTCAAAGATTCACAAGAATCATTCAAAAGTTAAGGATACAATTTCTAACATATTCTACATCCAAACTTACGTCTTAAAACTCTACCATCCCGCCTGGACCACCGGTTGAGAACTTAAACAAATCTGACAGCGGAGTGACATTGGAATTAATAACAAAATCGATGGTCATCAAGCAGGTTTATCACAAAGAATAGCAAGAAATGTGACAAAACCGGAAATTCATCAATAAACAACATACCTTTGGAGTCGTATCTACACCTAAGGATATTGCAGACTTTGTTTCTATCAATATAACTCTGCTTGCTTCATTGCATTTGTTAAGGTGAATTCGGAGAGCACGTGCTTTGAAAGCAATATCTGAATCAGAATATTCTCACTGCAGTAAAACATGTTAGCAAGCAATAAGTCTTTCTACCTTCCACATGTATGTTACAACCGAAAATGAATCAAGAATTCGGACACAGTAGTCTACTGCTAAATCCACAACCGTAAAGCATCAATTCCAAAAATAATGGCAGTGTTACCTCCACCAAGGGAGAGAATTCACCAACGCTGTCTTGAAAGTCGGGAAACTCAATAAGCTTGATCTCGTGACCTTTTTGGTTATGTGTTTGGCATTAACACGTGGATACAGCCTTCAAACCTGTTACAAACAATTGACAGCATTAAAACCAAATATTCAAGAAGAAATCAATTGGAATTAGAACACGCTCAAACATGTTTCAATCGAAACGGAAATAATATCACAATCAAGACAATTCCTATCTTCTTTCCAAAACCGGATCCAACATGTCACGGACCAATTTCAAAAAACCTTCCTAAACTAGCAAAACATGTTCCAACACAATTCAAGAGCATTTAGTACAAAGTTTTTTTAAAGCCTATAAAAGGCACATGAATCATACGCATCAGGGGAGAACAATACAGAAAAACAAATACATACATTCATAACCAGAGCACTCTTATATCAGTTCACCACAACACAAGATTCCCACAACAATTCACAATCATACAGTTTTCACAAAATTCACCATACAACCTTCGCCAAGAGCAGTTCACAAACATTGCCATAGCGAGAACAACATCAGCATACGATCTGCAGCAGTTTATACAAAAACCAAAGGATACATGATTTCAGAAAATCAGCAGCAATTCCCTAATTGAAACATACACACGTTCACAGTATTGTTATCACAATATACACACAAGGAGCAGGGATCGAACAACACCAGCATTCCCACCAGAAGGATTTTCAAAAAAGGTTTCAGAACACTCAAAGAAAGAAGAAGGAGGCTTATCTGGGACAGCAATCTTGACGTCGCGATCACTCTTCATCGCCTACAACCGTCGGCGGCCGGTTTCTTTCTTTGTTCTTTGCTCTAAATTATTGTAACGTTTGTAATCTATGGGGTTGTGATATGAGGGTCGGACCCTCTCCCTTGCGTGGCATTTAATCCCTCCGTTTTTTTTTTATATAACCAAAATCTTTTTTAAAAAGATTAATTTAATTTATCTTTTTTAATCTTCTTAATAAAACAAATCCAAATTTTATAATATTTAAAAAATAATATTGTCATTAAATTTGTTTTTTAATATAAAACATAACCAATCTCTTTTAAGAATAAAACTTTTTATTTTTAATTGATATAACTTTTTGTAAAATTTTAGAAAACCTTTTAATTTAAAAATAAAATCTACTTCTTTTCTAGAAATAGGGATCAAAGTTAACACTTTTTCTCAATCATAAGTTTTGTTAAAATTAGTATAATATATTACTTTTTTTCATAAGAAATCTTTTAATTAGATATAAACTTTTTTTTAAAATATTAGAAAATAGGGTCTTTTGATTTTAAAAATAATTTAAGGATTTGTTTGATAACTAAGTAATTTAAAAATCATTTTAGTATATCTATGAATATTATTTTTTCCCAACACCTTTGTTTAAGTTAGATCAATTCAAACTGTCAGTTATCTTTTCTTACTTGATGTATGCATTCTATTGTGTTCTAAAACTTTTCAAAAATATAAAATTCTCGATCCAACGTCGAGCCATTTTCCCACCCATGTAAGTAATTGCTTTTAAGCATCGCAATCAACCCTTTGGTCACTATACTCAAGGCTAGCCCACTTTGCTAGTATGCACGATTAACAACTCAATTCATTGTTTGATTATTCGATGACATCCATCTTAACTGTATGCTTTATTACTTTATGTGTTATATGCCTTTATGCTTTACTCTCTAATATTATATAATTGCTTGCATTATATCCAAGGGAAAACCCCATGTATGATAATCATTTGTCGTACATGGTGCATTTCATTTGCATTTCATCCTCCCCTTAGCGGTTGTAGGTACCCTTTTAAGATAAGTATTTCTTAGACAACTTTAGGATAGATTCTCCTAAGTTAGTCCCCCTTTAATCTGATTAGACAATCAAACATCTTTAGCTCACCTAGTTCTCCACACAAGAGAATTAGATGTGAATCATCTCAAAGAAGAGACATACAATCTCACACCCTATAATACAAACAAGATGTGGATTTCTTTTCCACTTAGGAGAGGTATGTGGCATACTCGTCGATTATATATCCGAATTGGAGCCCTTCTCCTAAGATGAAGCAAAGGTCCATTCAAAAAACTGTGGTGGTTTCTTAAGATGACGACTCATCTTTTCTCCTAGACCATTTTCAAACAAACTTTAGTATCCCTCAGAGAGGAACTACAAGTGCTCTGATTCCACTCCCGACAGGATATGTAGGCACAAGATGTGATATCTTGTCGAGCACATTTAGGAATAGAATTTTAGGTCTTCCTACCCCATTACCCTTAAAAGCAGATAACAGATAGTAAATAACATAAGTAAAACAAGAGGTTCTTGTAGAGTACTACAAATATCTAGGATGCTAACACCTTCCCTAGGTATAATCAACCCTCGAACCTTAGACTCTTAGCTTTGCATTGCATACCGTGGGACATTCGATCTTTCTCCCTTCCCTTGGATAAATCAAAGACCGGTGGTGAATAATGATTTGCAATTCAAGTTAATCAATAGCTTGATATCCAATTCTCACCGCGACAGAAATGGCGACTTCACTAGGGGGGACTTTTCTTTATGAGGGTTCCCCCTAACTTGTTTATTTATGTTATTTGTTGTATACTTGTATATTTGTATCTGTTGCTATATTTGCTTGCTTGGGTTTTCTGTATGCAGGGTTGTCACTTTGTATGGTGAGATAAGTCCTACACCCGAACTTGAGTGCAAATTATGATAGGACAGTGATGCATTCAAGGAGGCTTTTAGAAGGTCGATTCCAGAAGAAGTTGAATTGAGACATCATCACTCAGTTGAGGCCCTCTCGAACTTAATATTGTTTAACAAGTCTATTCGTGAAGACAATATCATTTTCGACCTAGGAGCCCGTGAAACTGAGAACTGTAGTTACCTTTAACTCAACTTGGCCTATTAGGATGTAGTGCGGTGGCTATAAGGGAGTCGATTCCCGAAATAGTTGATACGCGATACTACACTCAGACGAGATTCTCTTGAGAATATTATTGACCACCAAGTTATTTGGGAAATCGATAATATCCGAAAATGGGTTGTTGACTCTAGGAACTTTGTAGAACCCGTTCGGCAGGTACATTTGAAACCATAGTACACACCTATTGGGATGGTTAGAGCTTGGCTCCATGTTGTGACCTTTCAAACCTAGGACTCTTTGTCTGTTTTGTGTTTTGTGTTTGTCTGTGTGTTTGCATCCATGCATTCATAAGCATCATATCATAAAGTTTCATGAAACTTAGCTTTGTTTGTAGACATCAGAGGGATATCATGGACTCTGAAAAAAAGAAAACATTAAAGTACACTTACAAGAGTCATGATCTGGACGATCTAAGGAGACTGGAAACCTTGCTGACAGATAAAGAAGGGTTCAAGACCAGATTTGGGAATTTGTTATCTCTGCTGAATGTAAAGACTGATAAGGGACATTTATCTACTCTACTGCAATTTTATGACCCGATCTACCACTATTTCACATTTCCTGATTACTAGTTGGTACCTACCCTTGAAGAATATTCTCAGCTGATGGAGTTACCTATTCAAGACAAGTATCCATTTCCTATCTTCGGGTAATATTCGAGCAAATATGACTACAAAAAGGGGAATTTTTGAAAAAAGTTCATTCTTGCAAGAATAGAAAAGCACCAGAAGACTTAACCGACTTGTAGTGTGCGATTTTTGTCGGTGACGCGATCACCTTATCGTAGATTTGGTTCCTCACCACAATGGTAGGAAGGGGTGTTACTTTCTGATTTCTTATTTATCCTGTGAAGCTTGAAGGGAAAGGGAAGATATCTAAAACTAACCTTGCACGCGATTGTTTAACTGAACAAACACTAAGAGAGATTCGGGGAGTTCGGGGTCAGGTTATACAATGGGGAATTGTCAGTTACCCATCCTATATGTGGTTATCCACAGGTTGTTAGCATTAGGTTACGCTTTGTACTTGATGGTGTTTATCTGTAAATGGGAAAGTTTCTGCTTTGAGGGATGTCTGTGGGAGAGAGTGTTTTTGATGATTTTGGTGAGGTACTGGACCTAAGTTTTGATTGATATGAAGGTACTAGACCTAAAGTTTTTTATTGGTATGAAGGTACTGGACCTAAGTTTTTTGTTTGGTATGTTCGCTAAGATTTCGCAATCTTATGCCTACGTATTCCCGTTTAAAAGAAACGGGGAAATCAAAGCAATCGTAGTTCCTCCCATTAAAGATGTTTTGGTGTCTTGTTCAAAGCCCAAGATTGAAGCTAAAAGGTTTATTTGTGTCTTGTTCAAAGTCCAAGATTGAAGCTAAAAGGCTTGACTGGGAGAGTTTCTCATCTCTAAAGGGAGACATCTTTGTCTGTTTATCACAACTGTTGGGTGATTAATTATAAAGGAGGATTACTTTAACTGGGATATGTGAATCCAGCAATGCCATAATTTACTTTATTGGAATTTGGAGGAGAAAACTTTAACTCAGTGTTGAGCAATGTCATTTTTCCTTAGGAGTCTTTCATGCTAAGAGAGGGACAGTGGCGTGGATGCAAATAATCCAGAGCCTTGCCGCTTACAGCTGTTAGATGAAAGAGGGGTTTTACCAGGATAAGAGATGGACTACAGCTTGGATGTTTGAATCAACAAGTGTGCCACTTACAACAATTATCTGGGATTAGGGTTTGTTTGATTTTTGTTTTGATGTGTGATAACACAGTGAAATGTCTTCCTACAGAGAGATTTGGATTTCCTCTGGGGGGATTTTGGTTTTTGTATGTGCCTTGATCAAAGCCCAAAATTGAAGCTAAAAGATTGTTTGACTCCACTAGGGAAGTCCTTATACAAAGCCTAAGAGGAGGCTGGAAAAGGCTGACTCAACAAGAGAGTGTTTATGTGTCTTGTACAAAGCCCAAGATTGAGGCTAAAAAAAGAGACTTACTTTTTGGGGGATATCGTTATACAAAGCCTAAGAGGAGGCTAAAAGTTGACTTTCCGGGGAAATATTTTGTCTGTCTTGTACAAAGCCCAAGACGGAGGCTAAAAGAGGTTTTGACTCTGCTTAAGAGATTAATCCATAAAGCCTAAAAGAAGGCTGGGAGGAATTAACTCCGATGGGGAGGTATTTACACAGAGTTTAAGAGGAACTTGACTTTGCTGGAGAAAGAAAGTTTATATGTGTCTTGTACAAAGCCCAAGATTGAGGCTAAAAAGGGGAAACTAACTCTATGGGTGAAAGGTTTTATCTGTCCTCTACAAAGCCCAAGATTGAGGCGGGAAAGAGATTTAACTCTGTTTTAGGGAAATTTATATGGTGTCTTGTACAAAGCCCAAGATTGAGGCTAAAAGGTAACTGACTCTGTGGAAAAATCTTTATATGTTTTGTACAAAGCCCAAGATTGAGGCTAGAAAGGGTGGACTCAACAAGAGAGTGCTTTTATATGTCTTGTACAAAGCCCAAGATTGAGGCTGAAAAAGGTTGACTCAACAAGAGAGTGCTTTTATTGTATACCATTGACTCAACAAGGGAGTGTGGAAAGGTGATTGACTCAACAAAAGAGTCTGAAAAGGTTAGCTCAGCTGGGGGAAATCATTGTACAACGCCCAAGAGGAGGGTGGCTTCCGCTAGGGGAAATCATTATACAAAGCCTAAGAGGAGGCTGACTTCTGCTGAGGATTATTGAGATCCAGAGGTAGGTCCAAAGTGGGGAATCAACTCTTGCTGAGGGTTTACAGAAGAGTTGAGGTATCAGAGGCCTTGAGGTTCTGATGATAAGTTGACCCTGGCTGGGAAAATTTAGGATAAAGATTGAGTTTTAGATCCTATGAGGATTTTAAACTCTACTGGAGATTGATTAAATGACCAGTTGTTTTTCCTATGTTTGTGGGGAACTTGAGAATGTCTTTGAGACTCAAGAGAAAATTAGATTGTCCGAGTCTACTGGTATGGAAGATGGATCTTTGTATAATGCCCAAGAGGAGGTAGAAAGACTTAAGGGATGAGTATCAACCCTAAATTGTCCAAGGTTTTGACTCTTTTACAAAGACAGCTCTAACGAAGGATGACTAAGTTTTTTCCTATACCTTTAAGAGGTTTTCAGGGTCCTTGTACTAAGCCCAAGAGAAGGCATAAGAACTTCTAAGAAGCCGAAGGGTCCTTGTACAAAGCCCAAGAGGAGGCGAAGATGCTTTTAGGAAGCCCGTGGGTCCCAAACCTAAGGAAAGTTCAAGAAAGGTTTCACCGAGTTGTCGGGGAAAACTCTAAGCAGATATACTAGTATATATACGGTTGATATATGATAAGTATTTAAAAGGATATGAAAGAATGACTTATACGTGAGCAAGCTTTCAGCAATACAATTATATATATGAAAGCAAGTAAATGAAAGTTGATAAAACTTACAGGCGAGCAAGCTTCCATTGTAACAGCTGCATGGTTAGTTGTTCAAGAAATTAAAGAAAGTTTTGATATCAACTACGGATTTGAACCTAAATCAAGAGGGAGGTTTTTTTGAAAAGATTGTTGGGGCTTATACTCAAGGAGAGGCCCAGATGAAAAACAGTAATCATACCGTTGTTTTGTAAACTGTATTAGGACTTATACAACGACTGAGGCCCAAATTAGGTTTTATTTACAAAGATATGGGTCTTACAACTCAAGGAGAGGCCCAGAGGTTTGAAAAAAAAAGAAGAGAAATGGGACTTACAACACAAGGGTAGGCGCAGATAATTTTGTAATGAAATGGCGATCGCGCCGAGATTTTTGAAATCACAATGGGACTTATACAATGACTGAGGCCCAAAAAGGTTTTGGTTAAAAAGGGATTGGGTCTTACACTCTAATAGAGGCCCAGAGTGATTTGAAAAGATTTGTTAGGGTGATAGTGATCAAAACCCTAATTTTTTGTTTTAAAATGTATTTTAACTGAATAAAAATTCAATTAAAATAATCAAATATGTGAAAAAAGGTTGTGATCTTGGATTTATATTTGGAAAATCATATTTCATTCATGGGATGATTTAAAAATCATTTGAATTTTGCAAAACCAAGATAAAGAAATATTTTTAATGTTTAAAAACAAATAAAAATATAATTCTTTACAAAAATACCAAATATATGAAATAAATAATATTTTTGAGAAATTTTCATGGAATAAAATATTTTAACATTTTTGGGAATTTACAAAAAAAGAACCAATAAAAAATAATTAAAATTGAGAGAGAAATTAATTTTTGAATTAATTAATAAAAACATGAAAATATTGAAAAATAGCAAAAATGTGAAAAAAAGCAAAATGGTCTGGGTGGGGTTTGAACCCACGACCTTGACAACAAACACACATGCGCGCTACCACTGGGGTGGTGATACATCCGTGTATCAAAACCACCCCATGTGCATATATGGGGTGCCTTGTTTTCAGGTCTGGGCAAGGCAATGCAAGGCAAGTTTTGGCAATTTACGTGAAGCCTCTAACTTTCTCATTTCTCCATGGATTGGGACAAAATTTAGGTGCATCTGACCCAGAATTTCATGAGGAATCCAATGGTGCCCTTGGAATTTTCAGAAAATGTCTCCTCCTCAAAATCCGATAGTGGTTTCAAAATAGGCATATTTTTGCATGTTCTATGCTATCTCATGGTATAGGCAAGAATAGCTTGATAAATTGGTTTAAACACAACATATACAACATGTATAAGATGTTTATGATCAGTGGACAACAAAGGAATGCATAATTAAAAAAGTTCAAGTTGTCATGCACTTACCTCTTGGAGCTCCTTGTGCTATCTGCCAAGCTTCTTGTGCCAGAAGTGATCCAATGCTTTGAACACTCTCAATTGATCCCTTAGAAGCTTTTAGAATGATTGGAACCAGCTGGAATCCTCAAGAACAAGTTGTGGCTCTTTCTTCCAAAAGTGGTAAAAGTGACCAATATGGCAACTCTCTCAAATGGTGTTCCAGATGAGGGGAACCATTTGGGACAGTTTGAGGATGATATTTGGAGTGTGTTTCAGGCCTGGTTTGGTTTTGGAAGTGACTAAATCAAGACATGGCTTAAAAAATGCATAAAAGTCAATTTTTGAGGTTTTGGAGGTTAACCTTTTGATTTTTGTGCTACAGGTCACAAGTGAGTGTTTGCACAGCTTAGATATGATATATTAGAGGTTTTTAGATCATGAGTTGTGGTGGAATTGCTCTCTAACTCAAAAACTCAGAGATACCTTGCAAAAGAAGGCATTTTGGCCTAAAGAAAGAGATTTTGAGGAAAGCAAGTGTTGTAGTGCTTTGCTGTACTCAAACTGAGTACAAATGAGCTCTATTTATAGTAGAGTAAGTTTTCTTTGCAAGCAATAGTGAATGGCAGCTGCAGCAGGCCTTTGGCCAATGTTGAGCAAAAGGAATCTCAAATCTCCTCTAGCCATTGACTTGTGGTTAGGGCACAGGCCTATGGTTCTTTGATTCAGTGCTGATTCTTGACTCATTCAGTTAGGAATGTGTCAGTCCATGCCACCTTGGTGTATAGATTAAATGAATTGCAACAAAATTGGAGTTTTGGCATCTTTTTAGCCTTTTTAGGTTTGGCATGGTTACTTGTAGAATCTTAGACTTGGGAGGCTTGAAGATCAGATTATTCCCTTCTTGTTTTATCCTTAGATATGTCCAAATTAACGACAAGGCTTGGAGTTATCATATTTGGACAAATCGAGCAAAATGCATAAATTATGCCTTGTAAAAACCAGTCCATGATGCCATGTTCCAAGGGTTGTATCTCCCTGCTTAAATTGAATTTGGAGATGATCTGGTACTTGTTGGAAAGCCTTCGTGGCATACTTCAACTTTGATGTTCACCCCTAGACCTGGTTTAACTTGGATCAAGGTGAAAAATGTCCCTACATTTTGGAAAAAGTAAGGCAGATTCTGACTTTTGTTGAAAATTTCACTAAGTGTTGGAAAAGTGTCATTGTCATGTTTTTAGCCACTTTGATCACTCCATAACTAAAAATCCATAAGGAATTAGAGTTGGAGGTATTTGAAGCTTTTGTAGAGTTTAGCAAGACCTACAAATCCAACTTTGGATCACCCAAAATGGTTGCTTGGATTTCAAGATATGGTCCTTGGAAGTTGGTACCAAAACCATTTTTATTCCATAACTTAGAAAAATTTTGGTTTCTCAAGGTTGCCCCTTTTGCAAGAAACCTCGCTTTTCTTGATTTTTCTTGATGAATGATGATCAATATCGCACATTAACATTATCTTTGACTTAGGGGAACCACATTTGTGAAAAAATCCAAAAAGTCAAACTTGATTTTGTGCACAGTTGACTTTTTATCGGATGAAATTCAAACTATGCGATCCTTTATGAAATCAAGTCCTTGACCTAAATCAAACCTAATGGATGGATTCCATAGGTGTTATAGGGTATATTGAATCATGTCCCAAGGTTTGGGAGCATGTCCTGGTCAAAAGTCAAAGATACAATTGACTTTTTCCTCAAAACCCTAATTGTGGTCCAGTTGAATTTTAAACTTGTAAATCAAACTTCTTGGATCAATCCATTGTTGTAAATGGATCAATGTGATGTATTTAAGGCCCTCAAATCATGTCTTGAGGTCTTGGCTCATGCTTTGTCCCAAAAGTCAACTTAGGGGTGAATTAGGTCAAGAAACCCTAATTCTTGATTTTTGATAAATGCATTCCCTGAGGTTAAATTGACTTGATGATTGGGTCCATGAGGTCCCTTAGAGTATCTTGGGTGGCAAGGAAACCAGCATCAATCTGTTTTTGCACTTTCTCTTTGATTTTGATAGCTATGTCCGGTTGAGTTCTTCTCAACCTCTGTTTTACTGGCGGACATTTTGATCTTAACGGTAGATGATGTTCCACGATGGTGGTATTCAACCCTGGCATGTCCTGGTAGGACCAAGCAAACACATCGGGAAATTCTTTGAGAAGTCTTATCAAATCTTTTTTGACAGTCGGACTGAGCAATGCCCCAATCTTGACTTTTTTCCTCTCTTCTTCTGAACCCAAGTTTATCGTCTCCAACGGCTCTTTGTGAGGCTCAATGGACCTTTCCTCTTGTCTGAGTAATTGGAAGATCTCTTCTGGAATTTCAGCGTCCTCTTCTTCTTCAGCTTCAAATACCGGGAATTCAAAGTTGGGAGAAGGCATTGGATCGTATGTTTTATTGGGGTTTAAAACAAGCAATCTGCATGACGTGATGATTTATTTTTAGAAGAGATAGAGAGAAATGCAAGAGTGTGTGCAACGTATTTTCTGAAAAAATGCTTGTTTTTATTGTGGAGTTTGTTTTTTAGGATTACCATTTTCTTGAAAAAGAAAAAAGTGAAAACAACAATAAATGCGGAAATTACAGAACGACGTTTATTTATGATTTAGTCGATTCTTGAAATTACAGCCCTATAAAACAAAACTCTGTCACTTTGGGCTAAGCAAGAGGAATATTTACAGAAAGTGAGCCCTATAAAGACACCCGTTTCACCTGGGCAGGGTGAAAGGTTAAAACAAATACCGCAATTACTTAGACTTATGGATGACTTTCGGGACATCAACAGCAACCCATTGGCGGCGAACTCCTCGGTGAATCACAAAGTCTGGTACCTTCTTTCTTGGTTTGTCCCCAGAAATGACGCTGATTTCTGGCGGAGCAGGATCATTGGAGTCTTCCTCCCAAGCAGAGTTGTCGTAGACGAACTCTTTTATTATATCTTGCACAGTGTTTTCATTCTTAGGTGGATCTCTCCATCCAATTAGTTGGATGTCTTCGAGCATGATGCAAGAACTTTCAGGAGTGGTGTACTTGACCAAGTAGTCGTACTTGCCACTCGGTTGTCCTATACTTCTGTGGAACTGGAGGAGTCATCCCTTTCGATGACGTTGACCTCGGGAAAAACATAGTTGATGAACTCTAGTCCTGCAATCTTTACATATTCATCGTTGTGCTGGATATTTTCTGAATGTCATGAGTAATGATCCCATGATGTGGTGGGGATGCAGGTATTCTTTTCAATGATGCTTAGTTGATAAGCATCATTCGGCTGACTCTTTTGCCCCAAGTCTTCTGGGTACAGCTGCCAGATAGGCAAGTCATCCATTGGGTCATAATAGTCATAGTCGAAGTTGTCTTTCATCAGAGTGTCCTCCTCTAATGAGTTTGATGGAGCACGACATCCCTCAGGATCACAATCTCTGTACATCATCTTGACGTCTGATCTTGGTATATATCTAGGACTTTGCGTAGGAAAGCAAAATGGCATAGGCATTTTGTCCTGAGACATATAACTGTCCATGTTGAGATAGGACTTCCACTCTTCATTTGTATCGGAGGTGTCACCCTCGTTGATGGTATGTACTTCTTGAGACACTGGGTGAAGGAAACCTCCACTGTGGAAGAAGTCCTTAATGGGATGAAAACTTTCATCGTTAGTAGCAGTCTGAGTACAGGTTGAAGAGAAACCAAGACCTTTCTTTGTTTTGTTATCAGTATGAATAACAAGCTTTCCCCATCCTTTTGCGTTGTTACTGTTGAATACTTCGAGAGCATCTTTGTACGAGGAAATCGATGTTCCTTTCTCTGATCGATTCTCATTGTTTACCGACATTGCTTGAAACTGGGTTCCAATAACCTCCTCGGGTTCTAAACAGGATGATGATGATACGTTGCTTACGATCAAGGCCCGCTCTCTGCATACTGTGACTAGTTAGTCATTCTTGACGAACTTTAGCTTCTGGTGAAGTGTCGAAGTGACTGACCCAGCCTCGTGTATCCAAGGTCTTCCTAATAAACAGCTGTATGTTGCCCGGATGTCCATGACCTGGAAAGTGTGAGGACCGATAGTTATGGGAAGATTGACTTTGCCGATAACTGTTTTTAGGGATCCGTCAAAGGCCTTGACGATGACCTCGCTGCCTCTCATCCGAGATACTTGAAATGATAGTCGCATCAGGGTTAATTTTGGCATAACATTCAGAGTTGATCCCGTGTCTACTAGTACGCTGGCTAAAGCATCGTTCTGGAAGTTGACTGTAATGTTAAGTGCCATGTTATGATTTTTGCCTTCTTCTGGCAGTTCTTCATCACTGAATCCTAAGTTGTTGCAGGAAGTGATGTTGGAGATGATGCTGTCAAACTGTCTTATTGTTACATCTTGTTCCACAAAGGTCTGCTCTAAGACTTTCTGTAGAGCTTCTCTGTGAGCTTCGAAACTGAGCAAAAGAGATAACACAGAGATTCTTGAAGGAGTTTGCAATAGTTGGTCCACAATGTTGTACTCGCTTTTCTGGATGAGCTTCAGCATCTCATCGTTGTTCTTTGAGAGGTCGGGATCACTGGATTTTCTGATTGGTTGATTAGGAACTTCTGTTTGAGGTTCCTTTTCCTTAGTGGGTTCTCCAAATCCTCTGTTGAAGATCCGTCCGCTCTGTGTTACTCGACTGATGTCGAGAATATTTACGATGGAGGGTAATGGAGTTTCCTTTCCATTCTCGATTGTTGTTGCACCGTACTTGTAAGGGATAGCCTTATCTGATTTGTACGGTATTGGTCCTGGCAGATCGATAACCACATGAGCCTTCTGATTTCTCAGACCAACGTAGGCAGCCTCAATTGGTTCGAGGTTGAGAATCCTTCCACTATCAAGAGGAACTCTTGATTCATGGAGTAAAGGGATTATAGCGCATACGTCCTTGGTCATTTCATGATTAGAGATTATAACAATGTCTTTGCTTTGATCAGGAAGATAGTCTCGCATTACATTGATCGAACCAAAACTTGAACATGGTCGAATCTCCTTTTGGTCCAACTGTTTTTGAAGAGCTGACCGTACAAGGTAACATCCTTGGTTATTTTCTGAGCAAACTCTACAACGCTCATAGTTGTGTGGTGGCACCTGGCCACGCCCGCTTTGCATGCAGTGCAACCTTACTAGATCTATTTCCATCGATTGGACATCCTGACTTTAATTCCTACCAGGATTCCCGTCAGTCATACTGATCTGTTGTGTGGCTTTATCCAAGTAAATTGGAAGCCATCAGTGGTCCAATAAGTGTTGAAGTGTTCTTTGTACGAGTGCACATCCTTGGTCGTCTTCACGACACACTTTACAGTCCTGATAATCATGTGAAGCTAGAAAACCAAGCCTGACTTGCTTAGCGTGTAATTCTACCAGACTGGTATTCATCAAGCAAATATCAAAGATTTGAATCATATTAACTTGATGGCTACATCTATCACGGTAATCCTGGATACATCCGAGATCCATCTGACGCTGGAGGGCCTCTTGTACAAAAGAGCATCCCTGATTGTTTATCGAGTAGATAGGACAGGAATTGTAATCGTGTCGTGGTAAATCATGATGTTGGCTTTGCCTTTAGTGCATCGCCACCAAGTTGACATTCATCGCCAGAATGTTGTGGTTCTGGACGATGTTGGGATTTGTGTAAGCCATATTGACCTCACGGATTCTGTGATCCTGGGTCCATCCAAGATCCATTTGTTCTTGTAGAGCTGATTGCACTACGGAACATCCTTGATTATTCTTTGAGCAGATATCGCACTGGTGATAATTGTGAGATGGTACATGACCGTACCTGCTCTGTCTGCAATGCATCTTGACCAGATTGGTTCCTAATAGGAGTACATCGCGAATTTGATAATTGCGGTTAAATCATTCCTCTACCAAATTTACTGTCGTTTTCTCATGTTGAGGCAACGAGTTTGTCTGAACATTTGGATTTGTATCCTTGAAGGATAGGACCCCGTTCCTGACAAGCTTCTGTCATCAGATTTAAAGCTGAGACAGTTCTCTATGTTGTGCCCCGGTCCTCCTTGATGGTAAGGGCAAGTTTGATCTACTTTGAACCAAAAAGGCAGATTTTCTGGTACTGTAAGAGGAGACCTGGTTTAGACATACCCCTTGACCAGTAGTAGAGGAAACAATTATGCGTACAACATTGGTATAGGGTCAAACCCTGGTGGTCGTGTCGTATAATTGTTATTGTTGTGTTGAGGACGGGCCTGCTGAAGAGGTTGTTATGTCCTTTGCTGATATTGTTGTTGATTCGGTTGGCTTTGAGCAACCTGAGGTTGATACGTTGGAATAGGCACAGGGTTGATAGCGAGAGTTACCGCTGCTACTGGTTGATACCTTTGCCTTTGCTTTTCGAGAGAGATATTACCAATATCTTGCTCTTTTTTCTTAGGGAAATCACTACCGTATCTTTTGGTACCATTTGATGGTCCTGCATCTTTGACCAATCGTCCTTCTCGGACTGCTTCTTCAAGGCGTACCCCCATGTTCACCATTTCAATGAAGTCACTAGGCGCACTAGCGACCATTCAGTCGTATTAGAATGAGCTCAAGGTTTTCAAAAAGATCTTGGTCATCTCTTTTTCCTCAAGAGGGGGACAAATCTGGGCGGAAATTTCACGTCATCTCTGAGCATATTCCTTAAAGGTTTCCTTGTCTTTCTGCGACATTGCTCTGAGCTGATCTCTATCTGGTGCCATGTCCAGGTTATATTTATACTGCTGAATGAAGGCAGCGCCAAGATCTCTGAAAGTAATTTTCTTGGTGCGGTTTAAACCCATGTACCATTTGAGTGCGGCACCGGTTAAACTGTCTTGGAAATAATGGATCAGTAGCTATTGATTCTCTGTCTGAGTTGAAATTTTTCGAGCGTACATCACCAAATGACTTTGAGGGCAAGAGTTACCCTTGTATATTTCAAAGTCAGGCACCTTGAATTTGTGCGGTATTTTCACATTAAGGACCAGACTAAGGTCTGCGGCGTCCTTTCTGAATAAATCCTGACCGCAAATGGCATGCAGTTCCTTCTGCATTTCTAGGAATTGTTCCTGGAACTCATTCATCCTTTCGTACATGTTTTCGTTTCCACCAGAGATTACTTGTGGAATCTGTCCTTCCGGGACAGTGTGTACCACGGGCTGTGGTATGGACATTACAGCGGTGACTCTTGGTGCTTCCATGTCCCGAAGTTTGTAACCTTCAGGGGTTGATACCATCACTCTTGCATCTTCGCTTTCCCGAAGTTTGTAACCTTCAGGCCCAGTGGTTCCTGCTGCAGTTCCCGGGTATTTCGTGACCGGCGAAATGTATCCTTCAGGGATAAAGTTGATAGGCATGCCCCAGGGGCGATCTTTAGGCATGTTGTACCGAGGATCATACGTCTCTATTATGGGCGTAGATGTGATCTCCGAGATCATAGTCCTTTATTATTGCCTCTGAGCTGTTGCCAGAGATTGCATGTCACTGTGAAGTTTCCTCAAACCCTCATTTAGAGCGTCGATTTCTTCTCTCAGCTCTCTGTTCTCTTCCTCGAGATCGTCCATTTTCTTTTGTCGATTGGCCCGAGTATTATACAAATGAGACAATTTGACTCTAGAATCGTGACACATACGTGAGATTCGAATGTAAGAAGAATGCATTATGTGAGAATGATGAATGCAATGATATATTTATATATATATATATATATATATATATATATATATATATATATATTTGTTTTAATCAAAAAGAAACTTCAACAAATGGATTGAAAATATCATACAGTAAAGGGTGAAGACCCTGTTTTATTGAATTTGAAAGATTGCAGAAATGAAAATACAGTATTTTACAACGTGCTGTAAAAGGAAATGTTTAAGCTTATGGATCCTGAGTCCTCTCTGAGGAGAGCTCAGGTGCTAGTTCTGGTATTTTCCTTTTCTTTGAACGGGGCTCTTGGGCCGTTGTCGAGTTGTCAGACCTTTGCCAAGTGAAAGGAGCGAGCAAATTTCTTCGATCTTCTTGATTTTCTACAACATGTTGCTCTAATATCTTAATCAGAGCGTCCTTTTCTTTTAACAGTTGCTGAATTTTGGTACACTCTACATTGAGAATACGGTACTTGTTCTTCCAAGATTTCTTTTCCCATTGTACTTTGTTAAGGGTGACCTGGAGTTTTTCCGCATCAGACATAAAATAAAAGATAGATTCCTTTAGCGGAAGAACTTCTTGATGAGGGTAAGGCATCCTCAGCTTGAGGGCTCTAGTTTGTACCCAGTGGAGATAAGGTTTCACAGAGACACAGTCTGGTTTTCCTAGAGACTCTCTTCCTTTCCTGTGAACATGTTTCTAGGCATGCACTATTTCTGTCTTTAGTGCCCTGTCATTTTCTCCTTCCTTGAAGAAAAGACCTTCTAGATGGACATTACGTGGGACATGCCTCATCGGGTATCCAAGTTGACGGCAAACTAAAACTGGATGATAATAGATTCCTCCTTTAGTTCCTATGAGGGGTAAATTAGGGAAATTTCCACATTTGTCAATGATCCTTATCCTGTCATAAATGCGATTGTACCAATCTATGTCAGATTTGGTAAGAGACATGATTCTCTGTGACCAACGTAAAGTACTCTTATGATCCCAAAATGCAGCAGACTTAGGTAAATGAGAAGTGAACTACTTATAAAGCAAGGGTACACAGCATGTGATCATTCCTCCGCTGTACAAATTCCTTAAGTGTACATAATGATAAACATCTGCGAGCAGGGTTGGTACAGGGTTTCCAATCAGAAATATCTTAATGGTATTGATATCAACGAAGTTATCAATGTTGGGAAAAAGGAAAAGCCCGTATGTGAGTAGAACAAAGATATCTTCGAAAGTAGTAACGTTTCCTATACTGGCAAAGTACAGGGCTTTCTCTACCAAAAACTTGGCCGGTAAACCTTGGATTCCATCCTGAATGGTCATGTGAGTCCTAACTTCTGACTCATCTAAATAGATTGCTCTTGCAATAGTTTGATCCTTTGGAATTTCTTCCAGTCCAAAAAACAGAGCTTGATCAGTGATGGGTAAGTCAGTCAGGTGAGAGTACTCTTTTAGAGTCGGTGCTAGTTGATAATCCGGGAATGTGAAACAGTGATAAACCGGATCATAAAACTGAATTAGTGTGGATAGGATTCCTTCAACTACATGGACCCTTAACAGAGACAACACTCCTCTATATTTAGCTTTGAAAGCATCAGGGTTGGTAATCATCCTTGCCAGCCCTTTCAAATCCTCTAGTCTCGGAGTCTTGAAGGTGTACTAATGCGTCTTCCTTCTACCGAAATCCATAACGCAGTCCTTTTCTCTGATATTTGCAATTATTGTTTTAGTTTATTTTGAAAAAGAGAGAATAGAAAAGAATATTTTTCATTGTTAAGTTTTTTAAATGAATGCATAAATGCAGCACACAAAAACAAAGAAAAAACATGGGTTCAAAGGTTCAGCGTCACGAGCATGGAGTCATGGCTCTACCCATCCCCAAAGGTTGTACTATGGTGAGTTTTTGTACCTATACTAAAATTCATTGATCCCCCTTGGGATAACAACAACAAGTTGGTTCATCCGAGCGAGTTGTAGCATCTTAGGGTAACCTCAATTTAGTGTAGTATCGCGTGACAACTATTTCCAATAGCTACCACACTACTAAATGGCCACATGGTTATTGTCTACTAAATCCTCAGTTTCATGGATACCACAATCAAACAATCTGCTTTCACAACCGAAGTCGTTAGACATTGAATCCGCAAAGGGTATCTCCATTGATTTGATGGTCTACCGCGACAGCTTATTCGGGATTCACTCCCTGTAAGACCGCCCGTCTATGCCATCACCTATCTTAGGTATCACTCAAACTTTCCACGTGCGACATCACTCGCATTCCCATTAGCAAAAAAAAAAACACGGATATCAAGTAGAAAAAGCAATATATATATATATATATATATATATATATATATATATATATATATATATATATATATTCATTCCTAAGACTAACATCCTAGACCTCTTAGGAATACTAGTCTATATCCTACACATAAAAAATGATTTCACCAGTGTCGCGGTGAGAATTGGATACAAAGCTATTATGTTAACTTGAATCACATTTCTTTTATTTCACCACTGTCTTTGATTTATCCAAGGGAAGGGAGAAAGATCGAATTACCCACAATGCAATGCAAATGCAAACTAGATTCTAAAGTTCGGGGGTTTGGTTATACCTAGGGAAGGTGTTAGCACCCTAGATATCTGTAGTATTCTACAGGAACCTCTTATTTTATTATGTTATTTGTTTTTTTGTTTGCTAAGGGTTAAGGGTAGGTGACCTAGAATTCTATTCCTAAGTGTGCTCGACAAGATATCGCATCTTATGCCTACATATCCTGTCGGAAAGGAATCAGAGCACATGTAGTCCCTCTTGAAGGATACTAAAGGTTTAAAAAAGGTCTAGGAGAAGAGATGAGTCATCATCTTAAGAAACCACCACAGTTTTTGAAAAGTTTGTATTTTTGTGGGGTATGGGATTGTATGTCCCTTCTTTGAGATGATTCACATCTAATTCTCTTGTGTGGAGAATTAGGTGAGCTAAAGATGTTGATTGTAGAAATCAAAATCAGGGAAGGACTAACCTAGGAAGTCTATCCTAAAGTTGTCTAAATGTTCTTATCTTAAAGGTATAGGAATTATAGGGAAGTATGATGCAAATGAAATGCACCATGCACAATAATTTGATTATCATGCATGGGATTTTCCCTTGGATATTAATGCAATCGATTATTAGATTTAAGCAAGAGTGCTAGCAAAGTGGTGCTAGTCTTGTGTCTAGTGACCAAAAGGTTGAATGCGACGCCTAAAGGCAATCGACTTACATGGGTAAAAAATGGGCTCGACGTTGGATCGAGGATTTTTCAATTTTGAAAAGGTTTGAATAACAACAATAGCCAGTAAACATTCAAATAGAGCTAAGCATACCAGGGCATGATATCAAGCAGAGACAAGATAAACATACATGCATATGATTCACTCGGGCTCGAGGGATCTAAAAGGGAACGGTTTGTTAAGAGAAGTTGATTTTCTTAAGGGAAATTAATAAAAGGTTTATTTTTTTATTTATAAAGGTATTAGGTTGAAGATTATTTTTAATTAAAAGGTTAAAGATATCTTATTAAAAGGATTTTAATTATTTTGAAGAAAATTCTATTATTTAGCCTTAAGGTTATTTAGGAAAAAGAGTTTTGATAATTTGAGGGAAATTAATAAAAGATTGTTTTTATTTAGTTTTCTTTTTGCTAAAAGGTTTTAATTATTTTTTTAGTGTTTTATTTTCTTAAAGTTATATTAACAAAATTAATAAATAAGAAGGGCTTTCTTATTAAAAAAGGTTTAATTATTAACTGTTTTTATTGTTAGTTTTAAAGTTATGTTAAAAAGAGTTTTCATATTAATTAGAAAAAGGTTTTAATGTTAATATTTTAATAAAGAAAATGTTTTTATTATTATCTTAAAAAAAATTAATTTAGTATTTTAATGAAAGTTTTTATTATTTTAAAAAAAAAGTTTTACTAAAAAAAAAAACGTCTCAAAAGTTTAGACCTGATTTTTTAAAAAAAAAGTGATATTTTAAAAAGGAAGTTATTATTTATTTATTTTTTTACAAAAGTTTCTACATATTTATATTAGTTATTAAAAAGAACAAATTTGATTGTTTAGAAAAGATGAAATTATTTAGTTTAAAAAGTTAGATTAATTATAAAAAGGTTTTGATTAGTTAAAATGGAGGAATCTGGCGTACGCGCAGGGAGGAGGGTCCATCGCGGACCCTCAACTCATGACCATGTGATGTGTGATAGTTGTGATCAAGTGCGTGAAAGTGAGGGTGCACCGTGATGCTATGTGTGCGTGAGTACTGGATTATAACGTCAAACAAAAGAAAAAAAGAAAAAAAGATCCAAACGGACCTCTCACTCTCTCGGTTCTTCTCTCTCGAGACCTCTCTCAAAAAAGGGTTTGAGAAACCCTAAATCGCCGCCGCTACCTCTCGTCTCTCCCAATCTCTCGTCTCACTCGATCAAACAAAAATCAAACAAATAAACCCCACCCCCAGCAAACCCTAACCCCAATTTCATTATTGATGGTGATTACATTTACAGTGAAGATCAGAGAATGCGGAAAAAAAAAAGAAGTAAAGGAAAGGGGGTCGTCCGTCGCTGCATCAATTGAGTCAGGTACTCACTCTTTCGCGAATTCTTCTCATTCTTTTGATGTGCATATGTGTGTATTGCTGAGGTGTATGCGTTGACACCTCTATCCTCGTTTTGATTCGCTTATAATTGATTAACGTTGTTGACTACAACGACAGGTGCATAATGTTCTTCTAGCCGGGTCTGCTGAGAAGTTGGAATCGAAGGTGATCACGTAATCCTCCTGCAGCTAAGTTCCCTCTTCCAATATTCTCCTAATCTCCTCTATTTTTGCGAATGTGCGTGATTGAAATCTCTGGCAATTTTGTGAATTGATGAATGGTTTGGGTGTGTTCGATATAATGAATGTTTGTGTAAGGTTTTCTTTTGTAGCTTCTGGTGTATGACTTTGATGTTGGTTGTATGATTGAATTTGGATTTTTTGGTATGTAGGATTTGAGGAATTTGTGTAAGGTCTTTGGTTTTGAATTTCTGGTTGTTTTGATGAGGGAATGAGTGTTTAGTGTAAGAATTTTATGCTTGACCGTGTAATGATCTCGTGGCCGTTTTCAAGTGTATGATTGAATGAACTGTTTGTGAGTTTCTGGTTGTGATTTGTGAAATTGGTTGATGTACTGCATGTGATTGAGGTTTCTGGTGTTAGATTGTTTTGAAGTGTATGGTGTGATTTGAATGTTAGTTTTGAACTTTAACTGATATGTATTAGTGAATCGTTTTCTTCTGATCCCCCCTTCTTGTGCGTATCTGCTGGTTTTATATGTTAAGATGATAGAAACACAAAAGGCCCTCTTGAAATCTCCTTAATTGCTTGCCTGAAAAATGTTTTGTTTATTTAGGAAAGTATTTGAAAAGTGTATGAGACATGTTTTGGATCTTTTTAGAATCCACTTGAAATCGGTCTGATACTTTTTGGGAAGAGCAATAAACCAAAGATTTCTTGCTATCATATAATTACAGTCATAAATATATGGTTTTAAACTTCCTTTCTCAACTTATTATGTTTGAGATGTATTTGGACCGTTTGACTTTGTGTGTTCTTGCTAATGAGTTTCTATCTAATTTGGGACAAGTTCAAAAAACATAATTTGAATGATTGTTGATACGCTGCTCTCCTGTTCTCAATCGTACTTTGCTTTTGGAAAGATAGAAATTATGACATTTAAGACTTCTTGATTCAATTAACTTGGCCTTTAATGTACTTGACAGGCTAGCTTTGGATGGGTCCCTGCTGTATTAAACGTTGGCTTCCAAGTGGGGTCTCCAAGTACTTACAGTAATCAAAGGAAATGACATTCTCTAGGCTGTACGACCAAAGACAACTAGGGTCTCTTCCATATGTCATGTTGTTTTTTTGCAAAGGATATGTAACTTGACTCCTTAATTGAAAATGTAATCCCTCGTTATTCATGAGGTCTTGATTTGGATTTATATATTTATCAAGTATATCGCGCACTGTAACATGTTGTATACATATCGGATTTTGGTTGCATCATCACAAGACAAACTAATCCTCCAATTTCCTTTGGCTAATTTCAAATGTATTTTGAATTAAAACTTGTGAAGATCTTTACTTTCATTTAACAATCTTGGCATGGATTAGAGGTAAACTTGGATTGCAAATAATTCTTAAACCTTGTGACCTTGATTTTTTAAATGGCATGGTCTGAAGCTAGCCTTGCACAAAAGAAAATGTCTTTGCAAATCTCTAAAGTTCTCACCCTTTGATTTAATTTGTAGTGAATTACACATTATGAGATTGAGCTTAAAACCCACATTTGAACCTTCTTGCACTTGTATTGGCATGAACTTTGCTAATTTGTCAAAAATATTTAGAAAATGGCAGCCTAACGTTTTGGATTTAGTTTTAGGTAAATGAACTTTGAATTTTCATGATAATTGGAATAGTGCCTCGTATTCAAATTGTGAGTCTTGAACTTATGGAACTAAAACATGATAAGGACTTTTTTGGACTAATTCAAAGAAAACTCGTCATGAATCTTGTATGTCTTCAAGTTAATTCCTTGAAGAATGGCCTTTGAACTTTTTATGCCAAAATGGCATTCCTTGAAAATAATCTTAAGAACTAATGACAATGGTAAAGGACCCTTGGATTTAAATTTGAAACCAAATGTCATAAATTGATTCAAGAAAACCCGGTATTTCAAAACAATGTTGATCATACTCATTCCCTATTGAGACCGCGAATTCTTGCCTTGGAATTTGAAGCTTGATTAATCCATTGGACACTCAGTGAACTTAAGCTGAGCATCTTCCATATTTGAGCTTTCTTGGAGTGTATTTCTTATTGAATTCATTATTTAAAACATCCATATCATAAAACACACACATCTCTTAAATAAGGAGCTTACAGAGAGGGGGGATGCTATCTTGCAGTATAATTTTACACATCAGAAGTAACCAGTCTTAGGGTACCGGATTCCATATCAGAGGGTATAAGGACCTAGTATTCTATGGGGATTCTTCTGAGAAATCTGAGGGAATAATAGGCTTTATGGTGGTTTAGGGATCAAAAGCGAAGGCACAATCTCACAGGAATCCAACACATCTCGCAAAGGCCAGAGAACCTCCACAAACACACATACAGCACCGCCTTCAAGATCTTGAATCTTCTGCAACAGTACCTATCTTCACAAATGAAACAAACTGCCGCAAGCTAGATATAACGGTTAGTTATGAACGGATGATTGACCTAATATGTTATGCAAAGAACAAGGTGGGGATCTTAGGGTCAAAAATTAGGGTGCGAAACCTAGCAGAGTTGCCATTTTTCTGTGGAAAATAGGGACGATGATGACTAAGGTAAAACAGATCCTAATGAGACTCCCCAGCAGAGTCGCCATTTATCTGTAGCGTGCGATTTTTGTCGGTGACGCGACCACCTTATCGCAGATTGGGTTCCTCACCGCACTGGTAAGAGGGGGTGCTACTTTCTGATTTCATATTTATCCCGTGAAGCTGGAAGGGAAAGGGAAGATATCTTAAACTAACCTTGCACGCGATTGTTTAACTGAACAAATGCTAAGATAGATTCGGGGAGTTCGGGGTCGGGTTATACAATGGGGAATTGTCAGTTACCCATCTTATATGTAGTTATCCACAAGTTGTTAGCATTAGGTTACACTTTGTACTTGATGGTGTTTATCTGTAAATGGGAAAGTTTCTGCTTTGAGGGATGTCTGTGGGAGAGAGTGTTTTTGATGATTTTGGTGAGGTACTGGACCTAAGTTTTGATTGATATGAAGGTACTGGACCTAAAGTTTTTGATTGGTATGAAGGTACTGGACCTAAGTTTTTGTTTGGTATGCTCGCTAAGATTTCGCAATCTTATGCCTACGTATTCCCGTTTAAAATCAGAGCAATCGTAGTTCCTCCTATTCTATGGGAGGAAAAGATGTTTTGGTATCTTGTTCAAAGCCCAAGATTGAAGCTAAAAGGTTTATTTGTGTCTTGTTCAAAGCCCAAGATTCAAGCTAAAAGGTTTGACTGAGAGAGTTTGTCATCTCTAAAGGGAGACATCTTTGTCTGTTTATCACAACTGTTGGGTGATTGATTATAAAGGAGGATTACTTTAACTGGGATATGTGAATCCAGCAATGCCATAATTTCCTTTATTGGAATTTGGAGGAGAAAACTTTAACTCAGTGTTGAACAATACCATTTTTCCTTAGGAGTCTTTCATGCTAAGAGAGGGACAGTGACGTGGATGTAAATAATCCAGAGGCTTGCCGCTTACAGCTGTTATATGAAAGAGGAGTTTTACCAGGATAAGAGATTGACTACAGCTTGGATGTTTGAATTAACAAGTGTGCCACTTACAGCAATTATCTGGGATTATGGTTTGTTTGATTTTTGTTTTGATGTGTGATAACACAGTGAAATATCTTCCTACATAGAGATTTGGATTTCCTCTGAGGGGATTTTGGTTTTTGTATGTGCCTTGATCAAAGCCCAAGCTTGAAGCTAAAAGATTATTTGACTCCACTGGGGAAGTCCTTATACAAATCCTAAGAGGAGGCTGGAAAAGGCTGACTCAACAAGAGAGTGTTTATGTGTCTTGTACAAAGTCCAAGATTGAGGCTAAAAAAATAGACTTACTCTTTGGGGGATATCGTTATACAAAGCCTAAGAGGAGGCTAAAAGTTGACTTTCCGGGGAAATATTTTGTCTGTCTTGTACAAAGCCCAAGATGGAGGCTAAAAGAGGTTTTAACTCTGCTTAAGAGATTACCCATAAAGCCTAAAAGAAGGCTGGGAGGAATTAACTCCGCTGGGGAGGTATTTACACAGAGTTTAAGAGGAACTTGACTTTACTAGAGAAAGAAAGTTTATATGTGTCTTGTACAAAGCCCAAGTTTGAGGCTAAAAAGGGGAAACTGACTCTATGGGTGAGAGGTTTTATCTGTCCTGTACAAAGCCCAAGATTGAGACGGAAAAGAGATTTGACTCTGTTTTGGGGAAATTTATATGGTGTCTTGTACAAAGCCCAAGATTGAGGCTAAAAGGTAACTGAATCTGTGGAAAAATATTTATCTGTCTTGTACAAAGCCCCCAAGATTAAGGCTAGAAAGGGTGGACTCAATAAGAGAGTGCTTTTATCTGTCTTGTACAAAGCCTAAGATAGAGGCTGAAAGAGGTTGACTCAACAAGAGAGTGCTTTTGTTTTATACCATTGACTCAACAAGAAAGTATGGAAAGGTGATTGACTCAACAAAAGAGTCTGAAAAGGTTAGCTCAGCTGGGGGAAATCATTGTACAACGCCCAAGAAGAGGGTGGCTTCCACTAGGGGAAATCATTATACAAAGCCTAAGAGGAGGCTGACTTCTGCTGAGGATTATTGAGATCTAGAGGCAGGTCCAAAGTGGGGAATCAACTCTTGCTGAGGGTTTATAGAAGAGTTGAGGTATCAAAGGCCTTGAGGTTCTGATGATAAGCTGACCCTGGCTGGGGAAATTCAGGATAAAGATTGAGTTTTAGATCCTATGAGGATTTTAAACTCTACTGGAGATTGATTAAATGACCAGTTATTTTTCCTATGTTTGTGGGGAACTTGAGAATGTCTTTAAGATTATGATGTCTACAAATACACTTTCGAATTCCTTGAAGTTCATGTTGCATCATACGCATCATTTGCATTTGCATTTGCATTCCTTTGCATTCCAGGTTCTCATTTGTGTTTCTCTTCTCAGTCAAGCTGAATCATCGATACGATACTCAGGCCAATCAAAGAGGAAGAAGATGGATAATATTGAGCAAGAAAACCATGAACTCCGTAAGGAGGTGACTGCTTTGAGGGCTGGTATAGAAAGGCTCTATGCCTTGGTTGAAACTCTCATTGCTACTCAAAATCAACCTTCTCCTCATATTTCTCAGACTTCGTTTCAAGGGACCTAGACTTCTGAAGTCATGCCAATGCCCATTTCTATGGTTCCCATTAACATTCCTAACATCTCTAAGGATCTTAGAGAGGGTTTGATCAAGAAGAAGGAACAGGAAGTAAGTTTTGTGCACCAAGGACGACCAAAAAGAAGAAGGTATCAGCAGCCTCAACATACCGCTGCTATATCTCTTATCTCCAACACTACTACTCATCAACCACAGGCTCGTCTATCATTCAATAATCAAAACCGTGTTCAAAGACAGTTTGATCTAATCCTGATGACCTATGCGAAATTGTATCCCTATTTGATACAAAGGAATATGGTAAATACACGAGCACCGCCGGCCATCCCAAAGGATCTCCCATGGTGGTATAAGCCTGAGGCTCATTGTGTTTTCCATCAAGGTGCACCCGGACACGACATCGAAGACTGTTTTCCTTTGAAACATGAAGTACAAAGGCTAATGCGACGTGGTGTCTTGTCTTTTGGAGACTATAAACCTAATGTGAAAACTATAAGCTCAGACTGAGACAGTCTCCTCAAAGCTTTAGTTAATTTACTGTTTTTCGCATGTAATGCTCCTTGTTTGTTAATGCATTTGTTATTTGTGTGTAAGAAATTGTTATTTTGAATGATGGATGCAATAAATAATGTTTGTCTTGAAGAAATCCATTCGTTTCACTCATTTTAAAGGATCTTTTTATTTTATAATGCCAATACTACCCCAATCTCTTGTTTTGGCAGAGAATTGAAAGGAGGATGATGAAAATCAAACGCAAGATCTCTTGTTGTACGCTTTTGAATAAAACTCTGCTGATGATATAAGGTATTGTTTCAAATCCCAAAACACTAGAGATATAACAGAGATAGACCCTCGTTAACCCCTTTGAGTCTTTGAAGTAGGAGTTTTCTTCTCCAAATCAAAAACCCTCATTTTTAACCTGGGGCAGGGTAGTTTAAAAAAAATGGAGTGAACATTACGAAGATTGGGTGGGTACAAATAACTTTGAGCCTTACATCCTTTGTTTCTTAAACCATGAACCAAGCCATTACAACCCTCAAAAGTCCTAATTGAAGCAAGGTTTATTTGAAAAATATACTCATTGAGATCACGTTTCTTGACTCCTATGAGCCATGCTCAAAATTTGTGTTGGCTTTATAAAATAAATTAATTCATATCCTAACTAGTGATTCGGTCACAAGTTATTGCGATATTCTTTTCAAAATAAAAACATCAAGACAAACATATGTTGCTAATGTTGCTCGACATCATAGAGGCTTGCATATGAGCATCAGTGATGCGCTCAATCTTTCAAGACTTGAAACTCGGAGTAAATGGCGGATTATTTCAAAAGGATGATCGTGTACAGGGGCATGTTGCCTGAAGACTCAGCTGAGCAGGGGCAAGTGGTTTCCCAGTTGTTTCTTTTACAGTCTGACCCCAAGGGGCAAGTTTGAAGACTCAGAACACCGTCAATCTGGGACAGTTGTAGTGGCAAAATCGTGAGTGTAAGCTATTGATTAACTTAACTCAAAAAGCAAGAGTCGCCACACACTTTTATTTTATCCAAAAAGGAAAGGAAAAAAAGCGAACAAAACCTACACAAGCTCTAAAACAAGAACAAGTGCACAGAGTCTGGGTAAGGGGGGTTGGTTACGTTAAGGAAAGGTATTAGCACCCAAAACGTCTATAGTACTCTATAAGAACCCTTTGAAATATCTATCACTTTTTGGTTTGAAAATGGTTTGCTTGAAAGAAATTGGGGAGGTGAGAAAAGAAATATGTTTTTAATATTTTTGTGTTTGGAGAGACTTGTCGCCTCATGCCTACGTACCCATAAAGTGCAATATAGGATCAAAACCCCGTAGTTTGTGGTACAAAGAATGAAATTTGTTTGTTATGGTTTATTTTTTTATGTAAAGACAAGTCGTCATTTCCAAGTGAATAATTATGCTTAAATAAATGAATCATGTCTAAACTTATGAAAAAGTTTTAAAGGAAAAGTGCATAAGGCACAAAAAGAGTTTGATGAGTTTGGTGTTTTTTTAAAGTCTTTTGAAAAAGGTGTCAATATGCTTATGTAGTTTAGCATTTATTAAGAAATGAAAAGAAAAGAGTAAAATCACTTGACAAAGTCAAGGTTTGATTATGAAAGAGGTGATAGTTTGAAAACAAGAAGGTTTTTGAAAAAGAGAGAAAGTTTTGAAAATTGGAGAATGGGTGGAGAAGAAGTAACTATCCTAAAGCATAAAGTAAAAGCTAAGGATAAGAATAGCCAAACCACACAAGCAAGCTCCAAAGTCTTTGAACCATAATTCCAAAGCAAAGGGAGAAGGTCCTAGTTCTAAGTCCGAGGATCCAAGAATAGCATTGAAGTCCAAGGTCTAGGTGCAAAACTCTATGTCTATTGCAAAGGATAGTAACCATAGTCCAAGATTACAAGCACAAGTTTTTTTTAGAGGTTTTGGCCTTTATTAATGTTTTCGGTCCAAGTGGACAAAGAGAAAAAGGCATAAGCATAAACATATGTCCAACAGACAAAGGAAAAATTGCGGAAGCATAAACATGATATGAGATGATAATAATGGAGCATAAAAGTAAAAGAAAGATAGGGAGCGAGAAAGAATCGTAAACAAAATTAGTACAATAATATTGTTAGCAAGTTAGTGATTAGTTGTTAGAGTAAATGATCAATAATGCTTGAATAATGTACTTAGATCAAGGTTAATGAGAACTCATTAGAGGATTGATAAGACCAAAGCCTTCTAACAACAAGTCTCATAAGTATTGAACCAAAAGACAAATAATCAACCATCCTTGGGCTTGCAAACATAAGTTTAGGACACCAATGATCGTTTTCCGATACGAGACACATGTAGCGCTATGTTCAACAATCGCCAAGTGACTTATAAAGAAGTCACCCTACTCGAGGTCGGCCAATAGTGATATATGTGTTAATGCATGCTAGATGAACGATATGTAGATCGTCATCCGAAAGCAATACCGTACGAAAAGAAAATAGATAACGATCTCATCTTGATCATGAATTTAACAAAGAAATTCTAAGATCCATAAGACTTTCATCGATCAAAAGAAAAGGGAGAATAGATGAAGAGAAAAGCCGAATTGAATTACACTTTCAAGATCCTTTCATCTTCAAGTTCAATCCACTTACATTGATAGATTTAAGTGTGACAATATATCACTAATTCAAAGCACCTAAAATGAATTTAACAATTCATTTAGAGATAGATTTGAACTAATGAATGTTAATCTACTTTAATCATATCCAAAATTCATTGAAATTAAAGAGAAATTAGTCTCAATAATGTTCTTCAAGGCCACAATAAGAAAGAAAGGGAAGACAAAGGAAGAAAACACCAAAACAGCCCCAAAACAAGCCAAAAAACACAATTCTGCCTCTGTGCAATCGATTGCACAAAAGGTGCAATCGATTGCACCTGTTCAAAATCAGCAAATCAGCACAAATTTTACACTGCGCAATCCATTGCGCAAAAGGTGCAATCGATTGCACATGTTCAAAAAATAGAAAATCATCATTTTAAGAGGCAAATCCTTGATCAAACATTTCATCAAACATCAATTGATCATGGATTCAATTGTGAACGAATTTAAAGTAAAACAACAGTAAAAACTTGCAATCAAACACAATTACAAGATCCAAAGGATCAAGTAACACAAACCAACCAAAGATCTACATGACGAATGATGAAGATGAAGCTTTAACAATGGTGTGAGATGAATTACCACTCCAAATCTGAAAATTCCTTTAAATTGCTTCAAGATCTACACTCCAAAGCCTTGATCTACCATAATTGATGAACAAAAACAAGAATGGATGAAGGTTTAGTTCAAATTTGAACAAAATTCAATGTGAATTCTTGCTAACTTTCAAAGGAAGAAATGCGAGCTTTGGTGAATTTTGTGGTTGGGGAGAGAATTTGCAAGAGGTTTTTTGGCTCTCAAAAGCTTGAATGAATGAATGAAATGAATGCTCTATTTAAAGAGTTTAGGCTTGGAAATTTGGTGGTTTGGAATTTGGTTTGGAAGATCAAAATTAGGCTTGGAATTTGATTTTGGAGGGAAATTAACAAAAGAGTGGTGATTAGTGAAGGTGTATGGTGGGAATTAATTGTGATGAGGTAGAGGAATTATTTTTGGGTGATCTAGAATATTCTTAAATGATGAAATTGGTGCCAAATGCTTCAAAATTTGAAAATTGCTGAATTTGGCCAATTTTGCCTCTGTGCAATTGATTGTAGTGCTGACGTAATCCATTACGCCTGTACAAAAATTCAAAAATTGGCATGAAATGTGAGGGGTGCAATCGATTTTTGTTTTAGTGCAATCGATTGCATCAGTGAAAATGGAAAAAATTGCTTTGTTTGATTGGATTGCTCCGGCTTTGGCTCGATTCTTTTGCTTGTCGAAGAAGGCATGGAAATAAACACATGAACCTTGGAATTCCTTGGATAATAATCAATTAAAACTTGAGGAATCCTTAATCAGATAAAATTTGACATGATTACGGATCAACTTCGACGTTGTACAGATGAAATTCATTCGAGCTACGGGGCTGTTGTTTTGGTATTTTTATATGTTCTTCCCCTAAAAATGTTAGTGAAAGAAATAAAATATTTTTGGATTTTGATTAAAGGTTATTAAACATAAACAAATTAAGCAATAAAACAACTAACAAACACACACATACTCAAAGATCCCTGCAAGTCACAATCCTATAAAAGAGGAAACCAATGTGTGATCTTGCTTGTGGTATGAAATGCGAATGAGATGCGAATGATATGTGGAATCTTAGGGGTCAAAAATTAGGGTCTTACAGCTGCCCCTATTTAAGTTTCTTCCATCAGGAGATATGAAGGTTGAAAACTTCGTCTCGACAAGATTAAAGATACTTAAATACAGAAAACCAAATTTTTAGCCCTAAGATGCCATAAGATGATATGAATGCAAAGGATGAAACACTATGCGAGGAAGCTTAAAATAAGGGATTACGGTAAATTGAGAGAGAGAATACGCGAAAAGACATGCTAGGGAACACAAGCTATTTCTGGAGATCTGTCGAGGTGACAAGAAGTATCCATCAATAGTTGGAAAGAGAGGGACAAGACCCTGGGAAGACGAGTAATGACATCCAAGAATGGCATTGGATGGAAGCTACAAACGAGACAAAGGTATGCCAAAAGATGTCCAAGAATGGCATTGGACAATAACAAGAAAGTTTCTCGTAAAAACAACAGCGCCATCCAAGAATAGCATTGAATGGAGGTGAAAAACAATCTATTAGGGGTAAGATATCCAAGAATGGCATTGGATGAAAGGAACTTCAACATTCAAGAATGGTATTGAATGGGGCAACAACAAACATCAGAGTCATCCAAGAATAGCATTGGATATAAACAAAATTCCATTTGAAAACTTCACTAAGGACATCCAAGAATGGAATTGGATGACAAGGGTAATCATCAGAGATATCCAAGAATAGCATTAGACTTGGCTGGGGAAAAGGTGTCCAAGAATGGCATTGGACAGAAGAAATCACAACATACAAGAATGGCATTGAATGAAGTGAGAAAAGTTCTGGAAAATACATCAGAATTATCCAAGAATGGCATTGGATAAAAAGGTTCACGATATCCAAGAATGGCATTGAATAAAGTGAGAAAGAACTTTCAGGAATGGCACTGAATGGTAAAGGTAAATCACTATATTCATGAATGGCACTGGATGGTAATGGTAAATCACTACATTCAGGAATGGCACTGAATGGTAATGAGAAAGACATCCAGGAATGGAACTGAATGGTAATGAGAAAGACATTCAGGAATGGTACTGAATGAACAGATAAAACTTTCAGGAATGGCACTGAAAGATATCCAAGAATCTGTTGGGGATTAAATAAGAGAGGCAAAACTTCAAGGAATGGCACTGGGAGAAACAAAAGGAACAAGATATCCAGGAATGGCACTAGAGATCAAAAGAGACAGACATCCAGGAATAGCACTGGAGTGAGAGAATATAAACATCTAACAACAACATTAGATGCACAGGGAAACGACAAAATTCAGGAATGACATTGAATGAAAAGACATGTAATTATTTTGGTAAGCGCCAAGTAAGTTGGTCTTTGATCACAAGGTAAGATGTTGATAACAACAAGACCTCAGGAAATGAATATGAGCGTGAAGCACACTTCGAGCTATGAAAATATTTCTATGTATGATATATGAATGATTTATGTATGCAATGCAAATGATAAGGACAACTGAGATAGACTCTCTTGTGAGGGAAGAATGGAACTCTGATTCCTCAACACAGGGAACACTGCTCACTCTGCTTGGAGAGAAGATGTTGAACACATATCTGTCACACTTATGAATTGTATCAGGATTATGGTCTTTTAAGGAAAGACATCTTGAGGATTCTTGAAGAAGACTGCCCCAGATTGATTGACTGATGAGGATAAACAGATCATGGCTTCAGTTTGACTGCTGCAGGGGAAGAATGAACTGATCATGGCTTCAATTCTTGAAATGATTATTGAGAAGGCTAAATCCAGTATGAGTCCTGAAAGAGATCTTATGGCTGACCAATTTTGAGAATAATTTATACTGAGCAACAAATCATGAATTAATTCACAACAGGGTCTGGAAGTAATGTGCCCCTGATAGGATCACTGACCAAGTTTCTCAACTGTTTGAAATTTATTGATGAGGAAAGTTTGTCTGCAAATAAAATCATTCAAACATGGTAATTTTAATGCAATGCTCAGGCAAATCAAAAATCATTTTTGGAATGATATTATTGATGTAAAGCACATAAATCACTTGTCAAAACACGACGGTTTAGACATACAAAGTGAAAGAGAAAGCAAAACAAATGATTGGCAACAAACTTAGGAGTCAATTTACGCAACCTTGTTGTAGTATGCTTTAAAAAGAAACCTGGCTTCAATTAGGTCTTTTGAAGGTTATAACGTGGTATGGTTCACGGTTTTTGAAAAAAAGGATATAGGCTCAAAGTTTACTTGTACCCAACCTATTCTTCGTGATGATCTTCAGTCATATGCTCAGTTAATTCAAACTATGCATTCAAGTTCCAAGAGATTTTAGAATTGCAACACAGTTATGATGATGACTCAAGAGCCAAGGGATTTTTGAGACGACATTCACTTTTTCTTACAACATTTTGTTGTTTTTGATGAGGACCTCAGTCAACTTGTTTTGTTTTTGAGAATTTTGGTAACCTCTTGATTGCTTTTTTATTTTTTTTATTTTTTTTTGTTATCCCTAACTTTTGCCTGAATTGTGTCATTTGAGCTAACAGTCAGCGGGATGCCCCAATTCTTGCCTAAGTCTCCTTCGTAGGTTTTGACTTAGCGGGCTTTTATTTTGATTTCTTTCATTCTCTTTTTTTAGTGATTGTCTGGCTTAATGATTACAGTGAACCATCACTGGCTTTTGATTTGAAAGACATCTTCGACACCTATTTGATGTGTGCAAAGGAAAGCTTGTGATTGCAATGATTCTCTTGTGTTTAAATGCACAGTCAAATTAACTGAGAACTACCCATCCCCAGGTTAAGATTGCGGGTTTTTTCATACAGAAAGAAACTCCAACTTCTAGGCTCAAAGGGTTGACAAGGGATTAAATTCCTTATTTCTCCAGTGTTTGGGAGTTGAAACAATGCATGTACATCGTCAGCCAATTTTTAAATTAAAAGCATACAGTTTAGCAATTTCAGGTATTTCGTTTTCATCATCCTCCCTCCAATCTTTGCATAAACAAAAGTTTTATAAAGAAAGTGACAGGAGATATATTTTTTTGTGTAAAAAAGAAAGCATAAAGATGCACACAGTGGACATGAATTTGAATCAAAATATTGCAATGCTCATTTTATTGAAATTACCATGAAAGTACAAATAAAGTTCGAAAGCAAACAAACAATGCAATCAAAGAAAAGTGCAAACAGAAATAAACAAGGCCTAGTGACTAATCAGCAACAAGCATGAGTTGTCATGTCTGAAACACTGGATTTAGGAGATGATCCATCTGAACTGACTCAAACTTCACTTGGCATGCTCTGGCAAAGGATTGTTAACAACATTGGGATTATCATCAAGAAAAGTCAGAATCTTTGAGTTCACCAATTCTTGTACTCTAGCTTTTAATGCATAGCAACCTTCCAAGTTACGGCCTGCCCCACCTCGATGGAACTCACAGTGAAGATCAGTCCTATAGCCGGCTGGGAGAGGATTTGGAGGAGGAGGTAGATTCCTCGTTGTAATCAAACCTTTCTGAGCAAGACCTGGATACAACTCAGTGTAGGACATTGGGATATGATCAAAGTTAACCATATTGCGATTCTGATTTTGTCTAACAGTCTGACGAGGAGCTTGAACTAGTTGAGCATTAACAACAGGAGCAACTGCAACTACATATTGTTGTTGCCTGCGACGAGGTTTCCCTTCAACTGAAACAACATGGGTATCACCATCCTTTTTCTTTTGAAAATTCCCAGCGTACTTTTTAGCACCATTAAAGGCTTCAGCATTGGTAATCTTTCCTTTCTTGATACCCTCTTCTAGTCTTTCTCCAATAGTGACTAGGTTAGCAAAACTAGATGATACACTACCTATCATCTTTTCCTAAAATAGTGGCTGAAGAGTGTCCATGAATAAGCCAGTCAATTCTTTTTCAGCTAATGATGGCTCCACCTGAGCAACTAGCTCTCTTCAGCGCTGAGCGTACTCCTTAAAGGATTCTTTTTCTTTCTGAGACATATTTTGCAATTATCGGCGATCATGTGCCATGTCCAGATTATACTTATATTGCTTTAAGAAAGCATCAGCCAAGTCCTTCCAGCTTTAGATACGGTTCTTCTCAAGTCCCATATACCATTTCAGTGAAGCCCCACTCAGGCTGTCTTGGAAACAATGAATGAGCAATTTGTCGTTTTTGGTATAGGCAGCCATCTTACGGCAGTACATCACCAAGTGGCTTCTAGGATAGGTATGCCCCTTGTATTTCTCAAAATCAGGAGTTTTAAATTTGGCAGGCATAACCAAGTCTGAAACCAAGCACATGTCCATTGCTGCAGCACCTAAGACGTCATTTCCTTCCATGGCTCTTACCCTTTTGTCCAGAGTTTACCATTGATCTCTGACCTCTTCAATGTATCCAGGTTCTCCTTGACTTTCAGATTGTGAACCAGCAGCATGGTACACGAAAGTAGGATTTTCAGGAATAGCTTGAGCAACATAATGCACAACAGGATGAGGTTCAGTGAACAATGGAGCTGAAGATACTGGCAGTACAGATGGGATAAATATAGGAGTAGTTGCAAAGGGTGGCGAGTAATTCAGAGGTAACCCAAATTCTGGCCAAGTAGAAGCTGGTTGCTGAGTCAGTGGAGGGTCCACAACAATAGTTGAGATTTCAGAGATCACAGTCCTCTGAGGTGGTTCACCTCTAGCAATCAGAACTTGCATCATTTCTGTGTGCCTGGTCATGCTGGCCTTCAACTCATCAATTTCCATTCTGACTTCGGCATTATGTTGTTCTTGATTTTCCATTCTCAATCTGACGACAACTCTAGTTCTGTAGTTGTGTTAAGAAAACAGCTTGACGGTGAACAGATAACCGGAGAAGGAGATAATTGAAATGAGTTTCTGAGACAACTTGGATAAATGCAAATGTATGCTCATGGATGCAAGAGTGCATGGATGCAGCAACCACAAACAAGATCACTCAAAGCACACGGGTTCAACGGTTCAAGTCAAGAGCATGAAGTCAAGGTTAAGAACCTCCTACAATGGTATGTACTAAGGTTTTGTCTTCATTGTACCTGCAGAAAATAGCGGTTCTAACACAGAGTGCCCAGGGTCCACAATCCACTATCAGACACACTAGCGCACCTATTACTCGGAGGTTGGTAGTTATCCTCAAGAGAATCTAACCTGAGTGTGGCATCACGTAACAGCTAAATCGGATTTGCATCCTCATAGCTTCTGCGTCACGATCCTAAAAAGGCTAAGATGGGTTAAGGGTTACTACGGTCCTCAGTGTTATAGGCTTCTATGGAAAAAGTAATGCCTTCAACGATCACTCGATCGGCATCAGTAATTCCAAAGAGGCAACCACTGAGTGGATAGATTCTCAAGTTATGTTTTTTTGGGATTCGACTCCCTCAAAGCTCCTTTGACTATACCATCCTCCTATCTCAAAGTACACTCTGGTCCGGGTATAGGACCTATCTCACACACAGAGGAACTCCCAAACAGAACAATCAAGTCACAAGCAAATCAAACGAAAAGCAGTAAATAAATCAAAGTAGGCTAAACCCCTCAAGGGAGTTACAATCCCCAGCAGAGTCGCCACTTTTTTCTAGAAGCAAAATCGTGAGTGTAAGCTATTGATTAACTTAACTCAAAAAACAAGAGTCGCCAGCGCACTTTTTTTTATCCAAAAAGGAAAGGAAAAAGAGCGAACAAAACCTACACAAGCTCTAAAACAAGAACAAGTGCACAGAGTCTGGGTAAGGGGGGTTGGTTACGTTAAGGGAAGGTATTAGCACCCAAAACTTCTATAGTATTCTATAGGAACCCTTTGAAATATCTATCGCTTTTTGGTTTGAAAATGGTTTGTTTGAAAGAGATTGGGGAGGTGAGAAAAGAAATATATTTTTAATATTTTTGTGTTTGGAGAGACTTGTCACCTCATGCCTACGTACCCACAAAGTACAATATAGGATCAAAACCCTGTAGTTCGTGGTACAAAGAATACAATTTGTTTGTTATGGTTTTTTTTTATGTAAAGACAAGTCGTCATTTCCAAGCGAATAATTCCGCTTAAAGAAATGAATCATGTCTAAACTTATGAAAAAGTTTTAAAGGAAAAGTGCATAAGGCACAAAAAGAGTTTGATGAGTGTGGTGTTTTTTTAAAGTCTTTTGAAAAAGGGGTCAATATGCTTATGTAGTTTAGAATTTATTAAGAAATGAAAAGAAAAGAGTAAAATCACTTGACAAAGTCAAGGTTTGATTATGAAAGAGGTGATAGTTTGAAAACAAGAAGGTTTTTGAAAAAGAGAAAAAGTTTTGAAAATTGAAGAATTGGTGGAGAAGAAGTGACTATCCTAAAGCATAAAGTAAAAGTTAAGGATAAGAATAGCCTAACCACACAAGCAAGCTCCAAAGTCTTCGAACTATAATTCTAAAGCAAAGGGAGAAGGTCCTAGTTCTAAGTCTGAGGATCCAAGAATAGCGTTGAAGTCCAAGGTCTAGGTGCAAAACTCTATGTCTATTGCAAAGGATAGTAACCATAGTCCAAGATTAAAAGCACAAGTTTTTTTTAGAGGTTTTGGCCTTTATTAATGTTTTTGGTCCAAGTGGACAAAGAGAAAAAGGCATAAACCTCAACATATGTCCAACGGACAAAGGAAAAATTGCGGAAGCATAAACATGATATGAGATGATAATAATGGAGCATAAAAGTAAAAGAGAGATAGGGAGCGAGAAAGAATCGTAAACAAAATTAGTACAATAATATTGTTAGTAAGTTAGTGATTAGTTGTTAGAGTAAATGATCAATAATGATCGAATAATGTACTTAGGTCAAGGTTAATGAGAACTCATTAGAGGATTGATAAGACCAAAGCCTCATAACAACAAGTCTCATAAGTATTGAACCAAAAGACAAATAATCAACCATCCTTGGGCTGGCAAACATAAGTTTGGGACACCAATGATCGTTTTCCGATACGGGACACATGTAGCGCTATGTTAAGCAATCTCCAAGTGACTTATAAAGAAGTCACCCTACTCGAGGCCGGTCAATAGTGATATATGTGCTAATGCATGCTAGATGAACGATATATAGATCGTCATCCGAAAGCAATACCGTACGAAAAGAAAATAGGTAACGATCTCGTCTTGATCAAGAATTTAACAAAGAAATTCTAAGATCCATAAGACTTTCATCGATCAAAAGAAAAAGGAGAATAGATGAAGAGAAAAGCCGAATTGAATTACACTTTCAAGATCATTTCATCTTCAAGTTCAATCAACTTACATTGATAGATTTAAGTGTGACAACATATCACTAATTCAAAGCACCTAAAATGAATTTAACAATTCATTTAGAGATCGATTTAAACTAATGAATGTTAATATACTTTAATCATATCCAAAGTTCATTGAAATTAAAGAGAAATTAGTCTCAATAATGTTCTCCAAGGCCACAATAAGAAAGAAAGGGGAGAAAAAGGAAGAAAACACCAAAACAGCCCCAAAACAAGCCAAAAAACACAATTCCGCCTCTGTACAATCGATTGCATAAAAGGTGCAATCGATTGCACCTATTCTAAATCAGCAAATCAGCACAAATTTTACACTGCGCAATCCATTGCGCAAAAGGTGCAATCGATTGCACCTGTTCAAAAAATAGAAAATCAGCATTTTAAGAGACAAATCCTTGATCAATCATTTCATCAAACATCTATTGATCATGGATTTAATTTTGCACGAATTTTAAAGTAAAACAACAGTAAAAACCTGCAATCAAACACAATTACAAGATACAAAGGATCAAGTAACACAAAGCAACCAAAGATCTACATGATGAATGATGGAGATGAAGCTTTAACAATGATGTGACATGAATTACCACTCCAAATCTGAAAATTCCTTCAAATTGATTCAAAATCAACACTCCAAAGCCTTGATCTACTATAATTGATGAACAAAAACAAGAATGGATAAAGGTTTAGCTCAAAGTTGAACAAAATTCAATGTGAATTCTTGTAACTTTCAAACGAAGAAATGTGAGCTTTGGTGAATTTTGTGGTTGGGGAGAGAATTTGCCAGAGGTTTTTTGGCTCTCAAAAGCTTGAATGAATGAATAAAATTAAGGCTCTATTTAAAGAGTTTAGGCTTGGGAATTTCGTGGTTTGGAATTTGGTTTGGAATATCAAAATTAGGCTTGGAATTTGATTTTGGAGGGAAATTAACAAAAGAGTGGTGATTAGTGAAGGTGTATGGTGAGAATTAATTGTGACGAGGTAGGGGAATTATTGTTGGGTGATCTAGAATATTCTCAAATGATGAAATTGGTGCCAAATGCTTCAAAATTTGAAAATTGCTGAATTTGGTCAATTTTGCCTCTGTACAATCGATTGTAGTGCTGACGCAATACATTGTACCAGTATAAAAATTCAAAAATTGGCACGAAATGTGAGGGGTGCAATCGATTGCTGTTTTAGTGCAATCGATTGCATCAGTGAAAAATGGCAAAAATTGCTTTGTTTGATTGGATTGCTCTGGCTTTGACTCGATTCTTTTGCTTGTCGAAGAAGGCATGGAAATAAACACATGAACCTTGGAATTGCTTAGATAATAATCAATTAAAACTTGAGGAATACTTGATCGGATAAAATTTGACATGATTACGGATCAATTTCGACGTTGTACAAATGAAATTCATTCGAGCTGCGGGGCTGTTGTTTTGGTATTTTTAATATGTTCTTCCCCTGAAAATGTTAGTGAAAGAAAACAAAATATTTTTGGATTTTGTTTAAAGGTTATTAAACATAAACAAATTAAGCAATAAAACAACTAACAAACACACACATACTTAAAGATCCCTGCAAGGCACAATCCTATAAAAGAGGAAACCAATGTGTGACCTTGCTTGTGGTATGAAATGCGAATGAGATGCGAATGATATGTGAAATCTTAGGGGTCAAAAATTAGGGTCTTACAGCAGTTACGTCGAGATTCAACAAATCTCTCAAAGAGTTGAAAAACATTGGAACCGTTGGATGCCAAGTTTTCTGTAAAATCCTCTTGGAATGACTTCTCCTCATAAACCAAGTGATTTGGGGCATTTGAGAATTGAAGATTATTTATCCATTCACAATAATTGTTATTCAAAATAGCGACTACCATGCAGTTTAGCAATACAGAGCTACATTGCTCTCACAACATTCTTTACCCATGCCCCAAAGAGTTTTTGTCTCAAGTGGTGCGATGACTCCCCAGTAAGTCTTTACTTCAAGCGGTCATGACGATTCCCCGGTGAATCTCCACTTCAAGCAGTTATGGCGTGTTTGATGCAAGATTTCCCTAGTTGCCAGCCTAAGAATACCTAGTGAGTTTCTTTGGTTTCAACCCTCCCCAGCGGAGTGAATGTTTATTTCATTCCTCAGTGGATTTTCTCACTACCTCAATCTTCTCCAGTGAAGGCGGATGTTTATTTCATCCCCATGAAGTTTCAACTCTGACATCTTCAACTGCTACATTGATCCGAGCTTCCACAATGAAGTGGATATTTATTTTATCCCCGTGAGGTCTCAGCTTTGATATTTACAACTTTCATTCAGACTACTTCAGTTCACAATGGATATTTATTTTATCCTCCATAAAGTCTCTCTAATCATGAGTTTGATCTTTTCCCAGTGGATCTTTCTCATCCCTAACAAAGTAACCGAATTCATCTTGACAATCCCATCAATGAAGTCATGATGTTTATCCCCAAGTGGAGTGCTCTCTTTTCCCTAGAGAAGTTTGAAACTTTGAAGCAGGATTTAGATTCCATATATAGCTCTCCATCCCCAGTGATGCTTCTATTATATTGTGAAGTTTGGCTGAGTATCTGTGTTGAGATGTTTTCTTTATCTCCAGTTTACCTCTTTTTGTTTGTTTTGTCAGCATAAGCATAACATAACATACATTCATTCATATAGATACATGGCATTTGTGCATTTTGAATTTTTGTGTTGTTTGTTTGTTCTTTCACTTTGGTTGTGTTCATCCCCAAGTGATTGGGTTAGTCTTCTCCCTCCAAGTAGAGTAGTCAGCCCTAAACAAAAAAAGCGCATCCTTTCTAATTCCCCACTGAGTTCGATCCTCGTGGAAGATGGTTGCTTTAGTTTTCTTGTCCATTTATGGATAAAGATAAAACCCCAGTTGAGTTCATTCCTCACTGGATGGAGTCTTGCTTGACCGTTTCTTTTTAGTTATTTCCTGAATTGAACTTTGGCCCCTGACAATCACAATTTTGAATATCTCTAGGCTTTTGAACCTAGACTGAGCGTGCATTTATTTTGCACTTTGCCTCCCCAGGAAAAGTTTATCTGCTTCAAAGATCTCTATGGAAGACAGAAGTTATTTCTCCAGCAGTATTATTTCAACATTTCTTGAGATTTAAACCCAGACAACAAGTGGTAGCTCTTTATTTGAGCTCAGTTTTCTATCTGGATGACAAATGGCAGTCTCCTCAAGATATTTTGTCTATCCCCGGTGAAGTTATCAAGGTTATCAACCATTCTCCATCAAATGTTATCTCGCCGAAAATCCGTCAGAAAGGTTCATTGAAGATTTTCCAAGTATTCTCTTTATTTGAGAATCCCTATTACAAGAATTTTATTACTTCAACCGTCGGCGGCCCGTTTCTTTCTTTGTTCTTTACTCTAAATTATTGTAACTTTTGTAATCTATGAGATATAATGGATTGTGGTTTAGGGTTTCCACTGGGGATGGGGTTTTATTTCTTGCTGTTCGTGATGTTTTGTTCATGACGAGAGGGGGTTTGAGGAAGTGTCGACGGTGATTTAGGGTTCTTTTGAAACCCTTTGAGAGAGTAGCGAGAGAGAGGGCGGAGCATAACGAGAGAGAGATTTGAATGAGACGGCGGATCGTTTTGATTTACAATTTGGGTTTAGGGTTTGGATATGTTGGAGAAGATGAAATTTGGGAGGAGAGAGGAAGGAACGTTTGGGGGGGGGGGGGGAGGAGAAGAGTGATAGTGTTTTCTTGTTTTTCTCCGATTGTTATTTCCCTAATGATCACATGCACACGCACACCCATCACACTTCCATGCACCCTCTATGTCGTCCGTTGGATTTGCCACGCCTCACATCATGGGTTGTGATATGAGGGTCCATGATGGACCCTCTCTCTTGCGTGGCATTTAATCTCTCAGTTTTTTTTATATAACCAAAATCTTTTTTAAAAAAATTAATTTAATTTATCTTTTTTAATCTTCTTAATAAAACAAATCCATATTTTATAATATTTAAAAAATAATATTGTCATTAAATTTGTTTTTTAATATAAAACATAACCAATCTCTTTTAAGAATAAAACTTTTTATTTTTAATTGATATAACTTTTTGTAAAATTTTAGAAAACCTTTTAATTTAAAAATAAAATCTACTTCTTTTCTAGAAATAGGGATCAAAGTTAAAACTTTTTCTCAATCACAAGTTTTTTAAAAATTAGTATAATATATTACTTTTTTTCATAATAAATTTTTTAATTAGATATACATTTTTTTTTAAATATTAGAAAATAGTGTCTTTTGATTTTAAAAACAATTTAAGAATTTGTTTGATAACTAAATAATATAAAAATCATTTCAGTATATCTAAGGATATTATTTTTTCCCAACACCTTTGTTTAAGTTAGATCAATTCAAACTGTCAGTTATCTTTTCTTACTTGATGTATGCATTCTATTGTGTTCTAAAACTTTTCAAAAATATAAAATTCTCAATCCAACGTCGAGCCATTATCCCACCCATGTAAGTCGATTGCTTTTAAGCATCGCCATCAACCCTTTGGTCACTATACACAAGGCTAGCCCACTTTGCTAGTATGCACGATTAACAACTCAATTCATTGTTTGATTATTTGATGACGTCCATCTTAACTGTATGCTTTATGCCTTTATGCTTTACTCTCTAATATTATATAAATGCTTGCATTATATCCAAGGGAAAATCCCATGTATGATAATCATTTGTCGTGCATGGTGCATTTCATTTGCATTTCATCCTCCCCTTAGCGGTTGTAGGTACCCTTTTAAGATAAGTATTTCTTAGACAACTTTAGGATATATTCTCCTAAGTTAGTCCCCCTTTAATCTGATTAGACAATCAAACATCTTTAGCTCACCTAATTCTCCACACAAGAGAATTAGATGTGAATCATCTCAAAGAAGAGACATACAATCTCATACCCCATATTACAAACAAGATGTTGATTCCTTTTTCACTTAGGAGAGGTATGTGGCATACTCGTCGATTATATATCCGAGTTGGAGTCATTCTCCTAAGATGAAGCAAAGGTCCATTCAAAAAACTGTGGTGGTTTCTTAAGATGACGACTCATCTTTTCTCCTAGACCATTTTCAAACAAACTTTAGTATCCCTCAGAGAGGAACTACAAGTGCTCTGATTCCACTCCCGACAGGATATGTAGGCACAAGATGCGATATCTTGTCGAGCACACTTAGGAATAGAATTTTAGGTCTTCCTACCCCATTACCCTTAGACGCAGATAACAGATAGCAAATAACATAAGTAAAATAAGAGGTTCCTTTAGAGTACTATAGATATCTAGGATGCTAACACCTTTCCTAGGTATAACCAACCCCCGAACCTTAGACTCTTAGCTTTGCATTTGCATTGCATACTGTGGGACATTCGATCTTTCTCCCTTCCCTTGGATAAATCAAAGGCCGGTGGTGAATAATGATTTACGATTCAAGTTAATCAATAGCTTGATATCTAATTCTCACCGTGATAGTTCCTTATACTGGTTTGGAGGAAGTTCCCAAGTCCCAAGTTATTGCGCAGCCGTCCATTTGAAGAAATCTGATATAGATGCCAACCTTGTTGTTAAGGGAGGCATTAAAGGGTTGACTTCTAAGTTCTTGGTTGAGAAAGCTACTTCATTTGCTAATGAGCCTCAAGAGAGCTTTGCAACTCCTTTTTGCTCATCTTCACAAGATCCTTCGATTCCTTAATCGATACAACCACGTTGTCAAATCTTAGCATTAAAGAACGCAAGATTTTTGCGACAACATACTGCTCTATGATTGTTTCTCCACATGCCTTCACTTGATTCACTAATCGACTGATTCTTGTTGTGAAATCATTAATTATCTCCTTTTCCTCCATTTGAATCAATTTAAGTTGACGTTTGTGAGTTTGTAACCTCACCACCTTTTCCTTGTCAACCCTTGCGTATGATTTCTCTAAGATTTCCCACGCCTACTTTGACGATTCATAATTACCAACTTTCTCAAAATTGTCACCATTCACACATATATGGATCAAAAATAACGCCTTGAAATCTTTCTTCTTCTCTTCCTTATGTGTTGCTTGTTGTGCATATGTTGTACCTTGGACGAGGGGATTCACCCCGTTCTTGGTCACTTCAAGAACATCTTGGTATCCAAACAACACTTCCATTTTTTTTCACCATTTGTCCTAATTATTCGCATCAACGATGGTTAGGTTTGCTGGGATTCTTTCATTGGAGACAGAATTCTTGTTGCACACTATGTTTTTGTGGATCAGAACCAAGCTTCGATACCAAATGTTAGAACTTGGAACCATAATATTGGTGAATAATGGAGGAAATTATAGTGTAGAGGGAAAGAGGAAATTAAGAGAGAGAGAGAGAGAGAGAGAGAGAGAGAGAGAGAGAGAGAGAGAGAGAGAGAGAATTGAGGGTGAGAGTATTTCATTAACATTGATTAGAATGCCTCCAAGGTATTTATACTAACATTACATAATGATTGGGATACATGTCACATAAGCAAACAACTAAAAAAATAGGAAACTTAGCCCTCGTCATACCCCAAAATTTGTCCTATCCTTTCATCTTTCATCCGACTTTTGGTTTATGGTCCATCTGCATACTCATCGACATTTGAGACAATCATTTACAATTGCATTTTTCCAAATAACGTCTTTGATTCAAAGGTTCTTTCTAATTTAAGATGCAAGGCATAGATTTATTGGTTGCTTCATTCTGACTTTTAGCTATGAGCATAACAAACTAGGGTTGATCATTCTCTTGGTTTTAGTCCTTTGGGAAACCCTAATTGTGGGCTATGAATTTTGGGTCATGTTGAGTGAATCATGACATTTAAATTTGAAGATCACTAACAAGTTTGACTTTAGTCAAAGTCAACCTTGAAAGGTAAACCTTTTTGTATTGACCAGTTTCCTAAGAAGACTTATCATTGGATTTAGTTCTATTTGGCTTAAGACATAGTATTTCATTCAAGAATTCATGCACGATTCAAGGACTCCATTCATACACATTCAAGATTCAAATAAATCAACTCACAGGAAAAATGAATAGCTTGGAATACAAGTTATTCAAAGGACCTTTTCATTCAAAAGAATACGAAAATCACATTAGAAGTCGCATTCTCCAATTTCCAAGTCACGAAATCTACTTTCATTTCCAAGTGTCAAAGATCCATTACACAATTCCGAAATCACAAAGTTGTTATATCATTTCCATGTTACAAAAATTCACAAGTTCTAAACCATGCCATGCTTGTAATCTAATCCATGGTATTTCTTCAAGTCCTCTTGCTATGTGCAAATAGTCATACCAAGACCTACATGAGCAAACCAAAAATCAGCTGCAACACACCTCATAAAACCATGTAATTATTCACCAAACTATCACACAATTCAATGATTTCAACAAGAACTCATGACAATCTCATATTCATTGCAAAGCCACCACCAATTCACCTTTCTTGTAACAGAACCTGACAAGAGCCTATCCAGTTAGCATACAGCCTTTGATTCAAAGCACTTTTAATATATCACATATTCACATTCATTTTATTGAAGTGATAGCATTCATAATTAATTAATTCTATTCATTCACAAAACTAATAATTAACAAATCATTTTCTTACAGCCTGCACAAAATGCCTAAATAACAGGATGATTCTACTTTCATTCATAGCATTCTAAATAACAATTATCCTACTTCCACTTCATTTGGGAAATTAAGTTTTCTAATCAACTGCACCAAGTTCAAACAGACAGAGTTTCAACACCACAGTCAAAAACAAGCTAACAAATCAATGTCCATTTCACTAACAATTAAACCACAAACAATTGCTAACAGCTTGGGAAACTAGCAGAATCAGTCCCTAAAACAAATTCACACATTTTTATCCAATTCAATAATTAACATGACTAGTGTTCCATCAAGCAATTCATAGCATTAACTAATTTCACTATCCCTTTCTAACAATTTAAACACGATTTGATAACTAACTTCCACTCATTAATTTTCAGTTTCACTAACCAAGCTTTAATAGTAATTAATTTCACCATTATAATAACTTAGCTTCACTACAGCTCACAATTGACTTAACTGAATTTTTAACCACATTACACCTAGTTGGACTTGGCATAATTAACATTTTTCAACAAAGTTAACCCTAACATAACACCAACCAATACAGTCTAAAGGTGTGTTTGGTTTAGCTTCTGCCCCACTCTAAACGCACGTTTGAAGTCCATTTGCCGTGAAAGCCAGAAGCTACAAAGTGTAGCTTCTGCCTCTAGACGCACGTTTGTGGGTTCCCACCGCAGAACCAAACAAGCACTAACTCACTTCAAAAACCAATTTCAACAGAGCAAACTAACTGCCAGATTGTAACACTTAACTAACATAACAGTTTTCTAACTAACAACTAATTACAGCTGGCAATAGTAACTAAATCCTAACTAACTCATTGTGAATTCCCTAATCTATCCCTCACACCATCTCCTATAAGTACAGCAATCACAGTTCATTTTAGGGGGCAGAGTTATTAAAAGCGGATAGCGGAGTGGTCGACCTTAAAAATGAGATAACGGAATAGCGAATAACGGGATAAGTTTTGTTGATTTTTTAGAATTGACTGTTTTTAAATTAAATATATAAATAATCTATACAAATAAATTATTTTAGGTGAACATTAAAAAGAATATTAAATTAGTAGCACAAAAATTTTATAAAAATTAAATTAATAAAATAAAAATGAATTAAAAATTTAATTTTTTATTCTAATATGTTATTATTATTTTTATTATTAAATGTTATTATATTTATTAAATTTAATGTTATTATATTTATTAAGTTTTATAACAAATAATAAACTAATGGATTAATATGATTTTTTTTAATAATAATTGAGATTCCAAACATAGGCACAGCCCATTTCAATATATATATATATATATATATATATATATTCATCTAAAAACCCTAACTACTAACTTTCTACTCTCTTCTCCGCTGCATTTTTTCTCTCTTCCACTTTTTTTCTCCTTCACCTTTCTTCTCTGCCGCCACCCGCATCTGAGGGCAAAAACTAATTTGGCTTAAAATTTTTTTTTTTAAAAAGCAAAACCGGTTAACTCGCTCTGCCCAGGGGGCGGAGCGCTACCCGCGAGCCGCTATTGCGCTGGAATCAACCGCTTTTTGCAACCTGGGATTCGCTCCTCACATCGCACGCGGAGGAGGGCCGCTCCGGCCGGACAGCCCGAGATCGCACTGGGAGCGGCTGCGATTAACAACTCTAGGGGCTTCTGATTCTTCTCTCTCACACTTCATCAAACCCTTTCTCTCTCTGCTTCACTCTGCATCACTCTTTCCCTCACTCATAGCTCTTTCAAGATACTTCATTGGAGCTTCACATTGAAGCTCCAAATGGTGTAGAGCTCTAACTTCATCACACACGAACAACGAGAATCACATCGCATACACTACATCAACCAATTGCAACCGAGAAGAGGGAACGAAATTGAAGAAGAAGATTGAGCATAAGTAGATTGAGCGAGAAGAAGAAGCGAGGAAAAGAAGTATGAAACGATACTTATGAAGCTGCGGACAATGCCGATTTCGGAGAGCTATCCGTCAAAATTCCACTTCGGTACGTATTCTTCGATTTCTCGCTTAAATTATTAATGTATGACGCTTCTGAACTTGTTCCGCCCCATTCCTCGTCCGAATTGCACGCCAAAACATTCCAGAATTTTGAACTGAACCTGCAGATCGAATCATCGTCTTCATTGCGAATTATAACCCTGAACCAAATTTCTGAGCCTAATTCAAAACAGAACCACAGTTGAATCAAGTAGGAGTCAATTTGCAAACCTTAACCATGAATTGCGTTTGATACTTTGCCTTAATCGTCAATCGTGTCTAATACCACATCTGAACCATGAATGAGTTCGAAGAACTGCCTCTCTTTTTCGGTGCAAGAATTTGTTCATCTGAAGAATCGCGTTTGGACATAATCGCGTTTGCAGGTTGGAATTGTTGAAGGACATTTTTCTAGGGATTTCGGAAGCGATGATAGTAATTAAGATTTGGCCGTGCATTTTGTTTGAACCAAATACAAATTTAGGTAGTTGTTAATTTTTCATTTTTTTTAAATATTTCAAGATATTAAGTAGAAATTATCCTTGTTTTTGTAGAAATTAAGTGGATTTTAAATGATTATTTGTTAGAATTTTAACCATTTTTAGGACTAATTTTGTGATCAATTTGATAACCTTAACATTACCATGATCTCTTAGATTCTAGGCCATTTTTGAATTAGGAGCTTTATGTTTTGTTGACTTTCTTTAGGGTTTTAGAACTTTGATTTTTCATACCTAACGATTACCTCACTGATGTTCATCCTCTCCGATTCAGTTGATCAAAAGTTTCTGATTAACTTAATCATTTGACTGTGTTTATTCCCTCTGTCTAAGTCGAGTGATCAAAAGTCTCTTGATCACTTGAGAAGACTTGTTCCCTGTACTAGAGCCCCTCTGGACTTCAAGACTTCACGCTTCAAGCAATTCAAGCTAGACAGACCTTGCAGACTGGACGACTGAGCAACAAGCCAGAGCACTGTACAAATTGAAAATCTTGTCAATCTCAATTTCTGCACTGCACTTTGGGAGCTAGAGAAGGAATGAGGATGAAGTCTTTCCTACCCTCATTCTGACTACTTTTGGGTAGGGGTGTTTTGTCCCTGAACCTAGAATAGTCACATTTATTTCCAAACTGTGGTGTCTCTTGAGTCGATCGTTATCAGTCACTCATTTCTATCCCAAGTATCTTCTCTCCTTTTGGGTTAGAAACTTTCTCTTAGTTCAACATTCTTTCTTTCGGTTAACCACTGCTTATCAGTTAACATACCGAGTCTGTTTGGGTTAACACCTTCGCTTGGTTCAACACACTTTCCTTCGGTTAACCATTGCTTGTCAGTTAACATACCGAGTCCCTTTGGGTTAACACCTTCGCTTGGTTCAACACCATTTCTTTCGGTTAACCACTGTCTGTCTGTTAAAATACTGATCCCTGTTGGGTTAGCAACCTTCTCTTGGTTCAACACCTTTTCCTTCGGTTAACCACTGCCTGTCAGTTAACATACTGAATCCTTTTGGGTTAAACACCTTCTCTTTGTTCAACACCTTTTCCTTCGATTAACCACTGTCTGTTAGTTAACATACCGAATATGTTTAGGTTAACACTTTCTCTTGGTTCAACACTCTTTCCTTCGGTTAACCACTGCTTGTCAGTTAACATACTGAATCCTTTTGGGTTAAACACCTTCTCTTGGTTCAACACCATTTCCTTTGGTTAACCACTACCTTTCAGTTAACATATTGAATCCCTTTGGGTTAAACCTTCTCTTGGTTCAACATCATTTCCTTCGGTTAACCACTGCCTGCTAGTTAAAATATTTAATCCTTTTGAGTTAAACACCTTCTCTTGGTTTAACACCTTTGCCTTTGTTTAACCACTGCTTGTTAGTTAAAATATCGAGTCCCTTTTGGGTTAGGAACCTTTTCTTGGTTCAACATCCTTTCCTTTAGTTAACCAATGTCTGTCAGTTAACATACCGAGTCCCTTTGGGTTGGCAACCTTCTCTTGGTTCAACACCCTGTTTTTCAGCTAATCATTATTTATCAGTTAAAATACTGAGTTCCGTTGGGTTAATCACCTTTTGGTTAAAACACCCATTTCCTTGGTTAATCATCGTTTCTTGGTTAAAAGACCATTGTTTTCCTGTTGGGTTAAACACCTTTTGGTTAAAATACCCATTTTCTTGGTTAATCATCGTTCCTCGATTAAAAGACCATTCTTTTCCTATTGGGTTAATCATGAAATTATGGCACTCTAACACATGTTAATACTGATGTCCTCACATCCGAACATAATGTCAAGACAGATGTTACAGCATCTTCTGTCTGACAGAACAAATAAACCAGACTGAAAAATAAATTGCAGAAATATAAATAACACAATTAATTGGTAACCCAGATCGGTGCAACATCACCTACATCTGGGGGCATCCAGATTAACCTCTACGGAGGCATACCCCCACAACCCCCCGTAGAGGTTAATCTGGAATGAAATTTTTTGACTTGTGTTTTGAAGTTTGGAGTTGAAAATGAAGGAAAACCTTATTAAAGGTTGACCATGAATAGTAAAAAAGTCAAATTTTAAATAGTAACTTTTTGAATAGTAACTTACCATGTGGAAATTTAGGAATAAAGATAATGTGATAATAAAATAATTATGCCCTTGACTTAGTAGAGAGATCATCTTTTATTATGAGAATCAAGGTATAAACTTCAGAATATTCTCTTAAAATTACTTGTTTGTGGTAATTTAATAAAGAATGATTTGCAGGATCACTATTCATGATTTGCAAGTTTAAATTCTTAAACTCTTGTTCTAATTTTTTAAGAATCTGCCTGAGATTTTTTAAACAATTTCTGTTTATGACTTCTGTCATTAATGATTTGGCTGAGTTCTTATCCTCTGGATAGGGTATAAAGATCTTCTTTAATTATTGTAATCATGGTATTAAATATATTAATATGTCTAATAATTTCAAATCTTCTTACTATTAAATCCATATAATCATGATTATTTAATCTGTATTCAATTCTTTTAAGTTCTTATTTTAAGTTCTTAATATAATTTCTATAATCTTTTAATTCTATTTTTTCTTTGGCTAGATCCATTTTTTCAGAGTATAAAATTATACTGAAATATAATTTTAGGCGGAATTTAAAATAATAATACTACGTGGGAGCAAATAAATGAATGAGCAAAAGTATGAGGAGGCTCGATCTTCCAATGTTATGATGCAATAAATAATGAAGAAATATCCTGAAAGAATAATTAATCAGTTTCATATGCATCTTCTTCATAATTTATTTCATTGTCAAAATCATCGGGATTATAATTTCTAAAACTCATTGTGACTAATGGGTTAATTTGTCTAGGGTTTCTCATCCTATAATTTATCCTTGAGGAATATCCATAGAAATGAGCGTCAAAATATCCTAGATAATATGAATTAGTTGTGAATTCATTTAATTCTCTAATTTTGCATCTTAATTCATGTTCTTCAAAATCTTGTTCAATTGTTACTTTAATTTTTTGTAAGAATATTTTCTCTTGAAAATAAGCAAATTTTAATTTTTTGATAATGATTTTCATTAAATCTGGGTATGGAAATTTTTTAAATAAACATAATATTTTTTCATCAAAATCTTGGATACAAATGATCTCAGATATTTTGCTGTTTGAATTTGGTTCAGAATAGTCTATTCCAAAATTATTAGTGAAAAATTTTTGTGTTGTAAAATTTGAATCTGGGTAATAAATTTCTCGTTCCATAAAATTTAATTTATTTCTTTAAAAATTTTCCTTCAAAATTATTTGTCAAATTATTCCTTCTTCTTAATGTTCTTTTGAGGTATATGATCTAAAAATAACTTATACATGATAAACTAAGTTTAGTTTTTAGTTTACTGAAAATCTTTTTAGGATAATGATCTAATATTAACTTAGACGTGATAATCTAAGATTAATTTTAAGGTTATTGAAAAACTTACGCTAAACTTCTAGTACCTCACCTTGTCATCCCTCACCTACTACCACAGAGTTCTTCCAGAGACATCTCTGCGTCAAAAACCTAAGATCTAAGAATCTTCATCCTAAGCGGTAGTCTCTTTTCGATTTCCCTAATCGGATTATCTTCTTAGATTATAACGGTCTCATTCGGCTTAAACAGGACTTACGTCTTTTGATAGTAAAAGAGCGAAGATAAACAATAATCATAGAATTAAACTAAGATTATAAAGCTAAGTATTTAAAAGATCATGCCTATTAGATTAACAATAAATCTCTAAACTAAACTGAGATTATAGAGCTAAGTCATAATTAGATCATACCTCTTAGAAACAATTAAGAAGTCTGAATATGGTTTAGTGTGAAGGCATAATTTTGTAAAGAAAATAATTTAAATGCAAAATTACTTCCATATATTTGAGTAAAAGGTTAGGTGGTTCTTCTTGCTGGTGTGTTTGTTCATATTTTTACAAATGAGAGAACTTCCTTATATACAAGAGAGGAAGACTCTAGACACTACTGCGGGTAAAGCAAGAGAATCTGACTACATCTTTTGAGCACTATTTGCTTTAGGACTAAGTAGTTAATGGACAAACTACTTTACAAAAAGTAAACAAAAAGAAAAACAAAGTAAGGCATTATTTGCCTTTACAGCTAAAAAGGAAAAGAAAAAGCTATAAGTTCATAAGATTCCTTATCTGTCAGGAATCCAATAATTCACTAATGTCGCCTTTCTTGATGTCGGCAATAATGTCATGTTTGATAGTGATCACATGACTCACATGGTTATGGGTCAATCATGATCGTTGATCTATCTTGAGATGATCCAGAGGAACTAGGTCTCTTAGAATGACTAGTATTCCTTCGTTTGTAGGCTTCCACCAATTTGGGTCTTGAATGTTTGACTTCAAAGGTGAAAAAGCAATGTCTTGCTATTTCAAAATTGGTGTAAATCTTGCCGGACTTATCTTCCCTAAGCAAATTTCTTTCTTCCATTTTGTCTTTGGACCAACCAAAGTCTTCAGATATCAATTTTGCTCTTGCGAGTTCAATCTGTTGGGACATGTCTTCTAATTTAATGGTTTTGGGACCTGAATTTTGTACTTGAAATTCTTCATACTCCAAGTCAAATTCATTAAAATGCATTCAAATCATGTGCACACAAGGATAATTTTTCTGAAAATCTGGATATAAAGACGTAATTTCTAATTTGGCCTTTTGTGGAAATTCTGATGTGACTACCTCCATAGTGTCTGCCAGGAATGGTGGTAGGTATGGTGTGAAGTCATATAATGGAGGAATATTAATGGTGCTTAATAATCCATGTTTGAGTAAATTGGTAAGAGTTACGTTGTAGTTTCTTACTTTGAATGGTTTAAAGGTAGGTAGAGAAATTCTGGCCTTCCTTATTGCTGAATCAAGTTGACAAAAACATTCACCATCTTGATTTTCTGGGCAATTTTCAAACATATTTTGGCATGATTTGTAGTTGTTGAATACAAAGCTCCATTATGTTGAAATTCCGTTGTGAATTATCTGATTGTTGCAAATTTGGGCTAATGTGTCTTGTAGTAAAATGAATGTTGACAAAGTTATTTCTTCTTCAGAAATTTTCGGTTGAGCTGGAATCACTGGTTTTCCCAAAAGTAAAAATTTTGTATCTGTCTTTTGGACCTTTGTGTTAATCAATGTGTCACTAAAGGACTTTTGGTCCTTTGGTGGAATTTGGGGTCTTAGAGAAATTTCTTTCCCTTTACCTTTAAAATTTGTGCTCTGAATTTCATGTAAAAAATCTTGATCATCAAAATTTTTCATGTGTTTCAGATAATGTTGGTACTTAAGAACTTTGGGCGAGATAATAATATCACTCCCACAAGCCTTAGTAACAGAGTCTATGGCCTCCTGAATGTCAAAAAATCCTTTAAAAAGAGGTTGACCATACCTCGGAAATAATTTAATTTCTTCAATCAAAATAGCCATTTCATCCCAATCCAAATAAACACCAGCTTTTAAGCCTGTGTATAAAGCATATCAGATGAAAGGTTTTTTGTTAAAATGTCTACCAGTTGAGAGATAAAATGCTAAAGCATTTATCACCGCAACCTTCTTACTAGTACCTTGAATGGTAGTTTGTAAGTTCCAAATGTTGTCAAGAAGACATGTTTCTTCTTCTTTGAGTTGATTCCTCAAAGGTGTCTTAAATTGATCCCTTTTGGAAAATGTCTTTAATTTTGCGTTGTCAAAATTTATGACTTTTTCTGCCATTTGTAATGTACAAATTTGTAATGTGAGAAATGTTTTACCCTCCTGGTAATGTATGTAATGTCTGAAATTCCTGTAATTTTTTGGAAAACACAAATGATAATGTTAGTTATATAACAATTTCCTAGATAATAAGTCTGGTATTTTATTATCCTTTCCTTTAATGTGTTCCCATTTTATCTTAAATCCTCTGTTTAAGACAAATTCTCGAAATTTCAGCCATCTATTGGCAGTTAATTTTTTCTCACTTTTTGTATCTGAAAATTTTACAATGGCTTCACAGTCAGTCCTAATAGTAATTTGTTTTTTTTGGACAAAATGAACAAGGCAAATTTTTCTAAGACATAAATAATAGATAAAATTTCATAATCCAATGATGTTAAATATCCTTTTTCTTTAAATGTTCCTGAAGTGTATCTACAAATTTTTTCTAATGATTTTAAAGAAAACTCATTAGGTTTTTTAATTAAAATTCCTCCTCATCCTAGCTCACATCCATCAGTTTCTATAATTAAGTAATCTGATTCTAATGGTAAAGCTAAGGGTTCTAGTTTAGTAACTTCTGCTTTTAATTGTTGGACTATTTTAATGTCTTGATCATTAAATTTCCTAACTCCTTTTTGTTGTGCCTTATTGTATAAGGGAGAAGTTAATTTTGATAAATTTTTGAAATAAGGTCTAACGTAATTCACTAACCCTAAGAAGGATTGTAATTGTTTTAATTCTTCCAGTTTATCTGGAAATTCTAAAATTTTTCTGGCTATATGCGGCTGTGATTTTATAGTTCCATTTCCTATTTCAGCCCCCAAAAAAGAAATATAATTTTTTCCAATTTCAATCTTCTTTTTAGAAATAATTAAACCATGTTTTTCGAATAAAGAAAAAATTATATATAAATGTTGTATATGTTCTTTTTCTGATTTAGAAAAAACCAGAACATCATCAATGTATATACACGTAAAATTATAGCAATTCTTAAAAATATCATCCATCATTCTTTGAAATATCCGCGGAGCATTTTTAAGTCCAAAAGGCATTACTAGCCATTCGAAATGTCCTAATGGACAAGAGAAAGTTGTTCATTCAATGCTAGCTTCATGCATTTTTACTTGCCAAAAGCCTGATTTTAAATCAAATTTGGAAAACCAATTCTTTCCTTGAATTTTATTAATTAATGTATCCTTATCTGGGATACAATATCCGTCTTCAAAAGTATTGTCATTTAATCTTCTGTAATCAAAAACCATTCTAGATTGGCCTATTTTCTTTTCTGCTTCTTTCTGGACAATGAAAGCAGGGGTCATATATATATATATATATATAGTTCCCGTAAAGTTTGTTCAAGTGCTTGGTTAGGACACTTTCTTTAGGTTGGCGCTTTGACGGAAGCATCGACATATCTGTGAGGAAGTTACTAGACAATCACAATAAAGGCGTCGAGCTAACGACGTGAAACAAGCATTTGTTGGGAGGCAACCCAACGGTTTTTGAGTTTGTATAGCTTTATGTTTATTTAGTTGGGTTCAATTTTGTTAGGTTGTTAGAAAACTTTTGTGTTTTGTCTCAAGCTTTGTTTTTTATTAGCTTGAATATGCATGTTGTGATTGTTCAAGTTTGATTGTTTCAAAAAGAAAATGTTATGGTAGTGTGAAAAATGTAAAGAGAGTTGCATTGCTAAGGTTTGTGTTTATTACTTTTCTAGAACATAAGATGTTATGAACTTTAAACTTTGTACAAATAGCATACCATTCATTCTCTTGCAATTTTTGTTCATTTGTGAATCATTTTAGTTCATAACCCAATGTGAGGAACCTTTCCATTGTTTACTAAATTTTATGGATACCAACTTTCTTGTTTAACTCGTTTGAATTATGTTTAATCTTGTATTTGTGTTTATTTGTATGATAGCACTAAAATGATCAAGACATTTTATTTAATTTTGAGCATAACCACTTGATCAAATAGTCAATCTACCTTGAGAGTGAGTGAGAATTTGCTTAACCCCTTTGAGCCTTTGTTAGAATTCATGTGATGTTAAGTTCATTTTTGTATGGATTCTAATGTTTTTTCTTGAACCATAACCATGACTTGTTATTTGAGTTTTTACTTTTGCCTAATAAGTTTGGGAGCATTCATGTCACCATGTGTGGTTATATTCAAGTTGGGGAGAAGAGGTTGGTTGCTAAAAGGTTGAGAAAAAGAAAAAGTTTGAAAAAGAAAAAAAAAAAGAAAAAAAATACTTGAAAAAAAATATATAATAAAGTTGTGTGGATTGGTGTGACAAATGTGCGATGAGAAAAAGGTGATTGAAGTTGTGAATGCTTGAGTATTTGAGTTGTGATAGCTCTCATTTGATAGGCATTATTTTTGTTTCAATGACCTCGAGATATGACATTTCCTTGTTAGCTAAGCCATATTACAACCCTTAAAGCCCTTCTGATTTTTTCTTTTATACTTTCAATATGAGTTTATTTTATGAACGCCTAATTTGAATTATTGTTAGCAATATTGTTGTGTGTGACTTGTCCCTCATGTTTGTTTTTCATCCCTTTATGATGTTGTGTGTTAGGTGTGATTCATTGTTGAATAGTTGTATTGCTTTAGAATTTTTTTTACATGTGTTTTGTGCTTGGACTTTGCTTCATTGTCATGTTGTCGTTGTAGTTTAGTGGTAAGCATTGCTTTGCATGTACTTTTGATTTATTGATAATTGCTTTTGTTTCTTCGAGTTGATTGATTCTTGTTTGAGGACAAACAAGTTTAAGTTGGGGAGAGTTTGATAAATGCTAAATTGTAGTGATTTTGAGTGTAAATAATTGGCACTTATCAGCTTAATTATACCAATAAACCTCAACTTTAGTGTATGTTTTGTGTAGTTTATATTATAGTGTGTAATATGCATAATCATGTACATATATTTGAGTGTGATAGTTTTTCTCTCGTTTTTGTAGGTATACAACTAATGATATTTTGTTGTTGTCTTATAGATCATTGAATAAGCTTTCCAACGCTTCTGACCGCGCGTAAAACGGAGTTACGATTCTCAAGTTATGGTCGAAACAAGTTATGAGTTTGTTGTCATGTTTGTTGTGCGAACTGGAGGCAACCGAGCGAGCCAAGAGTTCGCCCAACGAACCCAAGGCGAACAAAAATTTCCCAGAAGCATGGAAAAACACTGTTTTGGCAGTAGTTATGTTTGGTATGTTCGTAGTGCGAAGCGGTGTTCGCCCAGCGAGCACGTGAACCCATTTTTGCCTATAAAGTCACATTTTTCAGATTTTTTTTAGGTTATCTTTTGGGAGCATTTGGACCCAATTGATCAGAACCATATTCTTTAGTAGTTTTAGCTTAGAAAAAACACATGGATGATACATCTAGATGATTCGGAGCCAAATCATACTTCAATCGGAGATGACAAACCATGAGAAATTTGTTCTTCTTCCTTCTTCTCTTTGTATTTTTCATTGTGTTAGGGTTGTTGTATGTTGTTTACTTAGATTGTATGTTCATCTATGAATCTTTGTATAAAATCCCTTTTACAAATCTTAATCGATGTTATCTTTGATTTAATATCTATCTTAATGGGTTTGGGTCGCTGTAGACATATACTTTTCAAACTCGACCTAAGGTGACGATCTATTGGCTATGAGATATTGTCTAAATATTCACGTGTGTGTGTCTGAGCTTAATTCTCCGTGTTGTTTTGTCGTATGAGATATCACATTCGAAAGAACACGGTTGATCTCTCGAACTTTGCGTTAGACATAACCTCCGTTTGTGAGCGATACATGGGGGTTTTGACGAGTATTAGGATGAGTGCATTTGATCGATAGGTTTTTTCTCGTACATGATGGGTATAAGGAAATGCAACTCCTGATGAGTTTCTCCTTTCTAAAGAATGTGTTTATTTATTTGCTTTTATGCTTTCAATTTCTGCATGTTACCCTTGGAGAACCATTTCAAACCCAAGCTTAGATTGTTGGTGTAAGCCCTAAAGGTCAATACTTTTGGTAATTGTATTGAATTACTTATTATTAATAAAAGGCATTTCTTTATTATTGTTGTTTTTCCAGAATAATAAAATCCTTAGAATAGCTAGTTTGTTTAATGAAATATTAAGTGTGACTTAATCATGAGATCCATTAAACATAAGGACATTATTCTTAAAGTATCTGTAGTCGAGCTTTACAGTAAAGTGGGATAACCTTAAAGCATTAATACTATTATGTAGATAGACTGATGATCACATCTCATGGATCATGGATAAGGAGTTATCAAGTCTTAACATAGGTATGAATATTATGAGTAATATTTATACTGGATTGACCCACTATGAGAGTACTACATAGAATGTTATGCAAAGTGTCATAAATTACTCTCATGGTGATAGTGGTGTATACCACCCTTCGACCTAAAACTACTATGGACCCTAGATGTAGAGTTTGGTACTTTATTACTGATCTAACATTGTCCGTAACTAGATGACCATAAAGACAGTTAATGGGTACTCCACAAAGCATGTTGAGGGACATGAATGACCTAGATGGAATTTGCTCATCCCGCATAACAGGATAAATGACTAAGGGCCCAATATTGAACTGGACAAGGATGACATGGTATACGTCTTGTGTTCAATATAGACATAAGGGCAAAAGGGTAATTGTACACACAAGTACTATCACAAAAGGTTTTGTCATATCACATGACATTTTCGTGACTTGGGTAGCAGTGATGTGTTGCTAGATACCGCTCACTATTTATTATATTAAATATATGATTTAATATAATTGTCAACGTCAAGAGAATCTACAGGGTCACACACATAAGGACAAATTGATGAGAGATAGAATAAATAAGGAACATTGTAAGGTATAATGTATTTGAGAGAATTATAGAACGCCGTAAGGTACGGTGTATTTAAGTGAAATATGCAACATCGTATAATATAATAAGAGTTAATATTATTATTATTATTATTATTATTATTATTATAGTTATTAAATACAACAATAATAAAATTAGTTTATTGTAATAATGGTTATTATATTATTATTATTTTTATTATATGGTGCACTTAAGTTGGGCTTTTTAGCTTGCAGCCCACACAAGTGGTTCTATAAATACAACCCTTGTGTAGAAGCTTTATGAACTTGATGAAATTCAGTTGGTGAAACCCTAACCGTATTTCTCTCTTTCTCTCTCTCACTCAAAGTTTTCATTCGTAGCAGCTAGCACTGAGATTGAAGACACTCTGTTCGTGTGGACTGAGTAGAGGCGTTGTTCTTTATTCAGCGCTCGTGATCATTCATCCAGATCTGCATCAAAATCGTTAATCACCACAAGAGGTGACTGTTTCTATCACTGATCATGCTAATTCGTAAGGTTCACTAAAGGGAAAATTTTAATTTCCGCTGCGTTTTGGATCGCAATTTCCCTTCATAGATACGTGGAGATTGTCGAACGGCATTCTTTCCCTCGAATGATCCTTGTGGAGACGACATAAATTCCGAAAGGGATTTTTCCGAAAATAATATTTTTTTGCTTGCTGCTATACTGCTCCAACACCTGTTAGTTAAAAGACCAACATTTCCTTTGTTGAGTTAATCACCGAGTCTCGGTTAAAACACTTTTGCTCTTACTCCTTACTCCTCTCTCTTGGTTTTGACACCACTTCCTTACTTCTCTCTCTTAATTTTGACACCACTTCCTTACTTCTCTCTCTTGGATTTGACACTACTTCCTCACTTCCTTCTCTTGGTTTTGACATCACTCCTTTGCTCCTTTTTTCCTTAGTTCCATGAACTACGGAGCTCTGATTTCTTCATTGCACCATGAGGATACGTAGGCACTAGATCGCGAAATCTTGGCGAGCACCCTTCCTTCACAATCTTCTACCTTCTCCTTTTCTTCCCTGGTTCCATGAACTACGGAGCTCTGAATTCCTCATTGCACTGCGAGGATACATAGGCACGAGGGGCCCAATCCTCCGCGATCACTTTCTTTGTCCATTTTCCTTCCCTCTTTCGCGAGTAACCTTTAGATAGAACACCCATCCAAGCCTAGAAGCATTCAGAATAGTTCCCGTCGAGTACGACGTATGCGTGGGGTGATAATACCTTCCTCTCGCATAACCGACTCCCTGAACCGTTTCTCTTTTTCTGGGGTTTATCGATATTTTCCCTTTCCTTTTGGAATAAATAAAGTTCGGTGGCGACTCTGTTGTACCGCCGAGCGTGCAATGTGCTTAGGTATATTTTCGCTAGCATCAGACCTGTAATCGATTACACTAAACCTGTAATCAATTACAGCTGATACAAAATTAATTCCCTTTCGGTGGTAACCGGTTACGTGATTACGTTAATCGGTTACACTCACGATGCTTTCTCTGTTTCTTCAGTTCATAAGTGTCTTTTGCCTTGCTCTAAGTGGTTACTCCCCCATGTTAATCGGTTACAGCACTTGAAGTATCAAAAATTAGTTTTAACAAGCTAAAGCAAACCATCACAATTCTAACAGCCAATAGGTCAGAACTTCTCATGGCCATCATCACCGACTTTAAAACAAATCCTGATTGGAAGATTTGTGTAAATTCCCATATAAACTACTATCCTCCTACGTGACTCCTAACAGATATGCTAATTCAACTTAAATAGTTCAATGAATAAACAATAAACATTCTTCATTTTTCTTTTTATTTTTTCTTGTGTGAATAAACAATAAACATTTTTCAATCTACTTTAAGCCTTCGTGTGTAGCAATCAACCTCTGATCCTATTAATTTCTTTAGTGATGAATTGTCTGATGATTTGAGAAGAACTTCGCCTTATCCGTAACTTTCCACACAGTCACTACCAAGAAAATCTAGAGAGAATAACCTCCTTCTTTTTACTGGAATTTGTCAGCACCAATGACAACTTCAATCATGCAAGCTACTTGAAAAATCTCAATCAAATTTTCAATTACGATTAGTTTCAAAAGCGTGTCTCCTTGAATCAATTATAAATCTCTCGTTATCAAAATCTAGAATCAAACTAAAGTTGAAGATGTAAGAATTTCGTTGCAAGAACTTTGAACTTTCAAAAACAAAGGGTGTTGATTTTTCACAGAATCACACAAAAAATGATTATGAATTTGTTGATTCGTTATGATTCGTTATATGAAAGATGGTGACAAAAAGGTTTTATATGTGATTGAGATTAAGCATAAAGTATGGTTGAAAAGGTTAGTTAGATTTGAAACAAGAACATTTTGTGATTTGAATCAACTGAACAAGTGAAGTGGAATAAAAGAAAAACACAATTTTGACCCATTTTTCTGTTGATTCGAATCAAGAACAAAGTTTGATTTGAATCAAAGACCTCGTGATTCGAATCAAGTCTTAATTCTGATTCGAATCAATCAAGTTGAGCCAATTGAAAAATGTGGAAAAATTGTCTGATTCGATTCAAGTGAAAGTCTGATTCGAATCAATTCTAACATGGTGACCCAGAATTGGCTTATTCGAATTATGTGTAAAATTTGATTCGAATCAAATTATTTTAAAATTTCTGGTTTTCCTCTGTCCAAAATCTCACAAAATCTCAATTTGTCACTGGCTCATGACTCTTATTCCACCTAACTTTGAGATTTTTCTTTCCACCTAACTTGAACCAATAGCATATATGGCTCTTATTTCACTGACTCGTGCAATTGATTAAAAACATCATGATTAAGTTCAAACCTAACCAATGGTTTATCCATGCTAAAAACAAATCATTTCAAAACTTGATCCAGAGAGTTGCAATCATGAAGGAGACTCAATAATCGAAAATAAATCAAAATAAAAGTGATAAGACAAGCAACAAAATAAACGGATTGGTAGTGCTCCCCCTTTTTTACTCTAACTTTACTCTGGACACTTTTATTCTACCACCATGATTCTTTACCCCTATGGTCATCTTATTCCACATATCATTTGCACTTCCTTGTGGTTATCCAAACCCTCCCTCCAAGATCTTATGTTGCAAAATTCTTAGGTTTTCACCCTTCAAATACCATCACTTTATCCTTGGCTATTCCATATAACTTATTCTCTTTCTTCTCCCCTTAATTTTAACATCCACAACCAAAAATCTATGTTACCCCCAACTTTTATTTGTGATAAGATGTTCTTTCTTTTTTCTAAGCCATGTATTTGTTATAGTAAGATCCAAAACTGACAAAAATTCTGACGAATTTACCCTCCGCGCATTCACGAACTAACTTCTTTACCCACACGCATTCACGGAAATCTTGCTTATTTTTCACTATATTTGGGCTGCGATGCAGCAGCTCTTTCTCTTTTGACACTATATTCGAGTCATAGAATGTGTTGCTTACGAGCAACGATCTAGCATTTACATATTAATCACTTTACAAGAATAGGCATTGCACGGTTGAAACTATTTTCCTATTAAAACATGACACCTGAATTATTTTTAGGTAAGTTTATTTTTATTAATTAAAAGCTACTTTCTCCGTCTCATAAAAAGTGTCATATTTGAACAATACGCTGTTCTTAACAAAATGATTAGATGTGTTGGTTTTAATGAAAAAAAATTAATGTCATTTACTAGAATACCCCTATTAAATATAGTTAATAAAGTAGTTGAATAAAGTGAAAGTTAATGAATAGGAGCAAGTAGTGGAAAAATAATAATAAATGCTACATTGATAATGTAAATGGACAATTATTTTGAGACAAAAAAAGTGCAAATAAGACACTTTTTATGAGACGGAAGGAGTATAATTATTACTCCCTCCGTCTCATAAAAAGTGTCTGAAATGGAATATGCGCGGTTCTTAAGAAAATGATTGGAAATGTTAACTTTAAAGATAAAATTATATGTTTGTACTAAAATACCCTTACTTTATAATTAGTGGAGTAGTTGAAAAGCGTGAAAGTTAATAAATAGGGGTATAGTAGTGGAAAAAAATAATAAATGTTGTATTGGTATTCTAAAGAGACATTTATTTTGAGACATGAAAAAAGTGCAAATGAGACACTTTTTATGAGACGGATGGAGTAATAGTTTTCCGTTTCATTTTCTATACATTCTTCCAATTGCTAATAAACCGTGAGCATTTACTATACATTGTTCCAAATGCTAATAAACGTGAGCACAAGTGTTATTCATCTATTGGAAAATGGTACCAACCTGATTTAAGCCATTGTATCTAAATTATAAAAAAAAAAAATTCCAACCTCATGTGCACAAAAGATCCTACAAACTTTTTAAGAATAAAAAATAAATAAATAAATAAAAATAAAATAGAATAAAATATCAACAAGCAAAATCAGTCTGGGAAGCATGAAGAGTAGTGTTTTTCACTACAAACAACCCTTCTGAAACTTTGCATGAGAGTCAAGTTACTAAAACGATTGCATAATTCTATACCAAGTATTTCTTATAAATACACATTTCAGAAGTGCACCTAAACCACAGCATCCACACAGAAAACCAACATTTTGATAACATCACCAATTGATTGACACATCAAAAGAACAAGATGGCCTCAACTCAACCCATAGTCCTAGTAGTTGTGGTTGTCTGTGCTGGAGGCCTTGTCTTTCTTTCTTTGCTTGCTTTTGCACTATTCTGCTTCTTTAAGAAGAGGAATGAGAAGACACAAGAAACCGACATCATACATTTCAATGAGCATAAAAAGGGTAAGGAAACCATTACTCCTGGTCCTTATGGAAAAAATGCAGTAGCTATATCAGTTGAAGATGATGTGCATGTAGATGAAACAAGGAAGAAAGAGAAACTCGGCCATGGTTTGCAAGCCAAATCATCCTCAGATGTCATTCGTATCGATGAGCATAAAAAGGGCAACGAAACCATTGTTCCTGGTCCTTTTGGACAACAAGCAGTAGTTATATCAGTTGAAGATGATTTGCATGTAGATGATGCAATGAAGAGTGAGAAACATGGTCATGGTTTACATGCCATACCATCCTCAGCCGAAGCAAACATTCACAATTCTAACAGCCAATAGGTCGGAACTTCTCATGGCCATCATCACCAGCTTGAGAACAATTCTAACAGCCAATAGGTCGGAACTTCTCATGGCCATCATCACCAGCTTGAGAACAAATCCTGATTGGAAGATTTGTGTAAATTCCCATAGAAACTACTATCCTCTTACATGGACTCCTAATAAATATGCCAATTCAATTTAAATAGTTCAATGAATATACAATAAACATTCTTCATTTTTCTTTTTCTTTTGTGTGATAAACTCATCATTTGTTGAATCTCCTTCTACCAAGTTGTGGAAAATAAGCTTGAATCTCCTTCTACACAGCATTTGAAGCTCTGCGTATACAATCAATCTGACACAAATAAACAATCCTCAATTTATCCTCAATTTATATACTAATTACAAGCTTTCACTAGGTTTACCATAAATATATTCAAAGCTTGACCTGCATCATACGTAATCTTGCCATGTGTCCTTGACACAGATCCAAAACTCATATCATTCAATTTGAAACTAAAAAGTATATACCATCAATCTGAATTTAGTTGATACACAAAAGCTATCACCATGAAAGTATTGAAACTCCTAAGTGCTAACCATGACAAACAATCACAGAGCTGTAAAAAATGGAAATTGATGCCCTGAAATTGCAAATTAACACAGTTGCAGATCAATTAAAAGCCAATTTGTTGCATTTAAAAGCTGATTTGTTGAGTTTAAATCCAAGTTATCCAATCTTCTTCATCCAAAGTACAAAATCAAAGGACCGTGAGACTGCATGATCTACACGAGTGCAGGGAATTTGGGCACGCAAAACACACTATATTTGAGTCCCACACAAAGCCATCCATAATTTAATAGGTTCTAACCAAGCAGGAACCAAATGACAGTATAGAAATAGCATCAATTTGTGACATAAATCCTCAATTATTTGCTAATAGCACATTTTCATTTAAAAACAACCAAAGCATGACCTAACATCATAAATAATCATGCATTTGAAGCCATGTATATCATCAATCTGACATAAATAAAAAGTCCTCAAATTATTGGCTAATGAACTATTTTTCAGCTCTTGTTTTTATTTTAAATATAACCAATGTTTGACCTACAATATAAATAACTGTATCATTATTGTCCTTGAAGGCTTGAAAGCAAATCAAAAGCTCATAATCCTTGGATGAAGGGGAATGTGTTTACGTCATTAAATAACACGGTGAAAGATAAGTTCTCACCAAATCAAGCTAAGGGCTAAATAATGCAGTTGCCTATATTGTATTTCCATAGAAGCCATGTCCACTTATATTGCGAGATTTATTAGGCAGGGAAACAATATCCAGAGAAACAGATAACAGCACAATGCTTGACCACATTAGTTAAGAAAAAACAGTTCTAGAGAAACATAACATATAGGAAGTTATGAGTTCACCAAACAACTCAATCTCTACTTAAATAATAGCGACAATGATAGTAAGTGAACTTAGTACTAAACGCATCAGGCAGTGAAACTACATTAATGCAAAGGCACCAAATTTCAAAATTAAATACCACAAAAACCAAATTTATATACCCGCCTGAGAAACTTCCTTGGCGATACAAAAAATGATTGAACCTCCAAGATTTTTTCTTCAAAGTAAGTTTTTCATACATAGTTTATTTATTACTCCAAGTAAATTAACATCCCCTTTCTATAACTAATATATCAAATATTTGTTGGCTACCACCACCAACTCCTTTCTTGTATAAATAATATTTTACAGCAGCAACAAGCTTTTTGACTATGCCATTTTGTTAAATAGGTTTTTAACTGCAACAATTTGAGAAAAAAACAAACCATAAGATTTTCAACAAATCAAAGAAAAGAAGTGACTGCTGACAAGTCCGACATACTCAAACACATAAGCGAGTATCAGTCCTGCATACCTTCAACTCCGAGAATCTTTTCATCTATCTCCTCCACTACTTTACGCTTCCCAACATCAAAGTAGCGATAAAACACAAAGTCAGCATTCTGTACTGCTTCCTCTGATGGTTGTGGATTCCTAGCGTCCTTAGAAATGCAAACAAGATTGCATTTCCCTGCAATAGACTCCTAATACACCATACAAAAATACCCAATTCAATTAGGGTTACAAATTGATGTTCTGCTCCAATCAAAACCAAGCAAAATTGAATAACTTACTTAAAATAAAGAATAAATTTTTAGTTACAAAAGCAACACACAGGTTAGAGACTAGAGAGATCAACATAACCACACAAGCAGCAGCTTTTACCAGGCTAACAAAGAGTTCTACCAACACACTCTAACAATCTCTTTCCAACACTCACCATATAATTGATTAAAATCCACATGAATTCCACTGTGTGTATATTTGGTTTATCTTTTAGAAGAGCCAAAAGCAATTCTAGAGGTGTCGAATTTATTTTTGAACGATTTTGAGGTGTTTGGTTTTCTAAAGTCGAATTGATTCTACTTGAACCTAGAATTTGTAGCTTTAGAGTTTAAACGTGTTTTTTACATTGAAATTTACAGTTCAACTCACTTCTACGTAAAGTTATCCAAACATAAATCAATTTACTTTTAACTCACTTTTACCTAAAACAATTAATTCAAAATCAATTTTTTTCCCGCAACTAAAATTTGTAATTTTTAAGTTTAAACATTACTTTTAACTCACGTGTACATGAATTTAATCAAACATAAATCACTTTCCATTCAACTCACTTTTAACTAGAATCAATTTTACAAAATCAAATCTTTTCCCCACAGAACTGCGCTAAATCCCCCTAAACGGCATAAATCTAACACATATCTAGCTGTACTCATTTAGCCCACATAAAATTTACTAACCCTAACAAGGAACACTAACAACAAACTTCAACAATCTCTAAAATTCACAACTTTTCAACTAATCTCCTCGCTATATAAAATTCACAAACATCAATTCAACTAAATTGCATTAATCTACCACCTATCTAATAGTAAAAAAAGTTGAAAGTAAGAATTGAATTACCAGAGGATTGATATTGCAAAGACCCGTGCCATTACCAGAAGCTAAGAACAATTCATTGTAATAAATCTGAACCCCAATCAAAAACTTGGAGATCTCGCGGGGACGAAAGAACCAGTGAACCTTAACCTTCCTAGCCTTTTCACGAGTAGGAGTTTCCCATATCTTGATGATTTTACCAATGTGAGGTTCGGGGTGCGCGTCGTTTTGAAGATAAACGGTGTCGAAGAGAGAGTAATCATCGCCGTCTAAGGTGAATGATTCGTAGAACTGTGTGTCTCTTTTTTTGCCACCTTTTGATCGCTTTTTTCCCCATTTGAATTCTAGGGTCTCGGTGGGGGTGGACTCGAGATTCGCCATGGAAGAGTGAGAGTGAGTGTGAGAGTGAGAATGAAATGAAGTGAAGCCCTAGGACCTATGCTAACAATTCATATATGCGGCACCGGGTGCATGTTTTGCGCGATAATATTAGATATGATGCCTGCGAACGGGTACGGTTCGCTGTTCGAGTAGTAATACCGGTACGGAATAGTTTTTTTTTTTTTAATTAAAAATAAATAAAAATTAAGATAGTAGTATTTTAATAAAAATTAAAAAATAAATTGTATGAGTATAAAATTAAATTGTTAGGTTTATAATAGAATATCACTATATAAAAGTTTAAGAAAATAAAAAATAATATTAAAATGTAATATCAAAGAAATTAAAACACATCAATATTTTATATTGATATTTGAGAAAATTAGAAATTTCACTTAAAATTTAGTAATGAAAAAAAATAGAGTATCACGAGTACGGTACAAGTATTCGATACGGGTCTGTATTGTGAAGTACCCATGCTTTAGACGGTATTAGTTTAGTTATGGTTTTGATAACAAGTGTGATAAGGCATTTAACTTGCATTTTGGCAACCGAAAGTGAAAAGTGAGGTGTGGATTACAGTCAGACGTCAGATTAATTTTGGACGGCCAATAGGGTTTACGTATGCATAATAGGTTGTTGAGAACGGGAAAGAAAATTTGTATGTTTTTCGCTTCGTTCCTCTGTTGTAGTATTAGGCCTTTATCTTTGGGCCTTATGGACGGTCTAAAAAATTGTCCTCTAAACCCTAATTTCTACTTTGCTGGACGAGGGTTTGTAACGTGTGCTCCAACTAGGCCACCAAATATGGGGATGAAGAAGATTTTGATGGGGTGTCGTCGTCCTTGGGAATAGGTATTTTAAATGCATTTCTTGTAATGAATAACGTTTTTCTAGGAGTGACTAACGATGTCCCTACGCTAGTTATTGAATATGTTTCCTCCTCCTTATAGAACTTGAGTGCTTTCAAAGAATTTTTTAGGGAATATCATTCGTTGGTGATGCGTAGTAGATCATACAATCAATGGATGAATGATGTATAAATGGCTTCTAGAGTGTCATTTTGACCTTTTCTACCATTAGCAACTTGCAAAAATGTTCTTTCTGCTTCTTTTGTCTTTTTTCTTCACGAGCTTTCATGTTCTAGTATTTGGTCGAGTTTGTATGACCTTGATCGTTGGTACTTGTCGTGCATGTTTGATCCATCCACCTTCTCCAAGTTAAATTTCAATGTTTTCTTTTTCTTTTGCTCCCTTTTTTGGGTTTCAGTAAACACTCGATTTTTCACCTTTCTTTTTGACAGATTTCTTCTATTGTTGGCCTTTTCTACACCTTATTTATATTTGTGGCATTATTAGTCATGGAGATTGTATCAACTTCGACTAAGAAGACAAGTAGGGACATCTCGGGTAATATGATGACATAAGAGGACATCTCGTAGCATTATTAGACCAGGCTTAAATTGACATGGGTCCTTCATATTATTGGATAGTGTATACCTTATGTACACATAAGAGGATATGCAGCCAATATGATGAGTATTTTATCTCTTTTCACGAATGTTTATTCTTTCTCATTAGCTTTTATCTTCCTTTTAATGAGCTTGAAGTCAGTGTTATGAACCACTTGATGATCGTCTCGTGACAGTTGCATTTGGTGAGTTATTCGTTTGTCAAGGTTTTCCAACATTGGTGTGAGTACAAGGGGGTAAGTCGATCATGATGATGTTCTTCCATCTCTTCAAGACTCAAAATATTCTAAGTTATGTGCACGAATCAAGCTTGCTTTTTTAGCAGAACACGAGATTCTTCGAGAGTTACTCTAACAACGTGAAGAATTTCAAGGATTTCTTTTTGCTGGGTACCCTTTTTATCGAATAAGCTCATGCAAATATCTACAAACTAGATCTCGGTCCACCTCCTATGTGCACAGATTTATTCCATAAGTACTGAAGTTATAGTCACTTCTTGACGAGGGCGGGACCATATGTCTACATGGAGGAGGACTTGTCTCAAGAACGAGTATACTTGAATAATCATCGGTGGCCTTTTATAAGGACTATGTTGGTGGTATTGTTCCCCCCGATGCAGCGTCAAGAAATCGTTCAAAATAGCTCATTTAGACACACTGGCTAGTGGACATAAAATCATAGAAAGAGAGAAAACCCATTTTTGGTAAGTGATATAGAAATATTTCTTTCTGTGATTGTTTGCTTGAACTACCTTTCCTCTAGCGTTTATCTTTGGTTGTTGTGTAGATGCGATGAATAGTAAAGAGGAAATGTGGCGGATGATAAGAGGCCTTCGAGCTACTTTTCTTCTTACAAGTATTATGAGCACTTTGTCATTCATGGAAGTTTCTACATTGGATACACTTGGGTGTATGCCTGTCGATCTAGCTTTCAGTTCATCTGCTCTAATTACTCCTCCCCCTTACAAATGGAAGCTTGGGATTCGCCTAACCGGACCAAGGTGGATGATGTCTTACTCTTGTCGCGGATGAAGAGGGAAGAAGGATTGGCTTCCATCTCTAAACTTGAATAACACATGCTCGACTCAGATTCGTTGGAAAATGAGTGTCGATTCGAGAAGGGTTGTCTTATATGTCACTAGCTCATCCTGGCCCAAGGACGACCAGGGAATTTTGGTCCTCCATCTATGATAAAGATTTCTCCTTATTCCCCAATCTTTATGACAAAGCTCGGCATAGTTAGCTAATCACACCCATTGGGAAGCAGCTGTCTTGGCTTTTGGGATTGTCAGACAGGGTGAAATTACTACCACAAATTATACATTTCGTAACATATCCTTATAGTAGTTATTTATTCCATTAAAGTAATGTATATTCATTAGGCACCTTTTTTTATACATTTTTTCCACGGTCAAAACTTACAACTGTGGTGAAAGTTGTAAGAGTGATACACTTTGAATCCCAACACCAGCAATTTTGTGTTTTTTCATTACAAAAAGGATGTATTTACTTAATTTTTATTTTAAAATTAAAAGTAAACAAATTTTTACCACGTTACAAAGTAACAATTGTGGTTAAATGTAGAGACATTTCAACACGGTTGCTTCTTTCAACTGTGGTTAAAAGTGTTACCTATATAAGTTATATTGTTTTCACTTCTGAATAGAACTGCGCCCTATCTCCATAAGTGAAACTCTAACCTCTCATGCCTTATCCAAATCTCAATAAACATTCGCACACCATTTCTTCACAAAACTCCAACATATCTTCTCCAACTCTTATGAAATAAGGAAAGGTGACACAAAACTTGCAAGACGGAAACATGAAACTCATTTCTTTGTCTTCTTTTTCACATATTTGGTACGTGAAACATTTCCACCATTCATGTTATGAGTTATGTTGTTGTTGTCGTTAAAACTATTTATCGATTAGGGTTTATTATTTTTCTTGTTGTTGAGATATTAAACCCTATAGGTTGTATGTTGTTGTTTTTGTTTTGTTGTTTTGTTGTTTTGTTGTTTTATTGTTTTTGTTGAGGTAATAAAAATTTTAGAGTTATTTTTATTGTTGTTAAGATGTGATTAAAGGTTTTATGTTATTGTTTTTGTTGAGTTAAGTAAAAAGATTATGTTATTGTTCTGGTTTTTGTTAGTTATGTTGTTTTTTTATGTTAAGTTATGTTGTTGTTTTTGGTGATACAAGTAAAAGGTTTTGTAGCGTGATTTTTGTGGTTTCGAATCACTATCACTTTGGTACTACAGTTCGATTCATTTGTTATCCTATGAAGCTGATTAAGGAAGGGAAATAGATGTCTCCAATTAACCCTGCTTGCATACTAAGCTTAAACAGTCAAAACAGTTGGTTTACAGATGCTATCAAAAAGGGGGGTCTGTCTTAGGTTATTTTGTTTAAGAATACAGTGTCTGGACTATTTGCGAGGCTTTTGGTAAGGTGTTAGGTCTGATGCTTTTTTATTGATGTATGGAGGTACTGGACTTTGAGTTTTTGATTAGTATGCTCGCTAAGATTTCGCAATCTTATGCCTACGTATTCCCGTGAAACAGGGAAATCAGAGCGATCGTAGTTCCTCCTATTCTATGGGAGGAAAAAGGTGTTTTGGTGTCTTGTTCAAAGCCCAAGATTGAAGCTAAAGGTGATTTATATCTTGTTCAAAGCCCAAGATGTGAAGCTAAAGGGTTTTGACTGAGAGAGAATTTATCATTGTTAGGTGCTAAAAAGTGTTAATATTTAGATTAGTTTTTAGCACCTTTTTGTGAGCTTTATTTGTAAATCCAAGCCTTTTCCCATTGTTTCCGTTTTATAACCGTTTTCTATCTAATTTCGTTATTTGACTTACCTATTTAACTTTTGTATTTTTATTGCAGATTTTTGCATGGAAGTGTGAAGAATGGTGCTATGAAGTCCCCACAAAAGCAGTTTTGGGAAATAATCATATTTGGAGCATGCTTGAAGCGCGCTGGTAGGAGTAGTTACAGAAGGTTGCACGCTCAGCGGGGTCCTTAGCCCGCTCAGCGCGCTCTTAGGCGGTTTATTTTGTAAGTGGAGCCCGCTCAGCGGGCGGCTGCGCGCTCAGCGCGCTCCGTGAATCTCAGCCCCTTTTTAAGTTGTTTTGTTCAGAATTCTAGAGGATCCTTTTTACACTTTGAGATCAAAATACATTATACACTGTAGCACTTCATCTTTGGAAGATTGAAAGCATCATTTTGTCAAGAAATCATCCTTGATGCTCGATTCTCTTCTCCCGATTCTTGTTGATCAAGCTACCATGAATATGTGTAGCTAATTTCTCTTTTGTGTCAAGGTTAAATGGTAGGTAAACCTTTCCTTTGTATGTATATGGATTGATTCTAGTTTGTGAACTCTTGGATGATGAATGTATGATGAAAAACCTTGTTTATATGGTTTATTCTTTGTGTTGGTTCATGATTGAGAAATGTGTTCCTACTCTTTACCTAGGTTTTTCATCCATCAATGTCCATTGGCTAGAGATAGTAATGTGTGTTGATGTTCACCAAATATTGAACTTTAATGTTGTCATTTTGATAGTTTGTGTGAGAAATCAACAAAGGATCAAAATGGCAAAACTCACAATATGTGTTAGAGATAAACATATTGGGAGGATATGTGATTGTATTTATCATTTAACCGAGTTCATTAGCTTATCGATTATATATGTGCAAAGTGGTTTGTCGAACCCTAATCTTGACATGCTTTTATAAACCGTTAAAACAATCTCTTTACCGCTTTTAATTAAATTTGAATGTGAATGCTACGAAACCAACCTAAAACACCTTGTTACTTTAAAGTTTGAAACGTTACGATTGTAGAACGGTTGCGATATCACCGAACAATCCCTGTGGATCGATAATAAAACCCTAACTCTATTTGTATTTCAACAATCATCTCTAAAGAGGAACTGTTGATGTTTGTATGCTGTGAGCAAAACACAAATTTGATGCTAAAAGGTTGATTGGCTCAACCGTGGATTTCTCTATACAAAGCCTAAGAGGAGGCTGGAAGTTTGACTTTTCTAAGGAAAATGTTTTTTCTGTCTTGTACAAAGCCCAAGATTGAGGCTAAAAGGGATTTGTGACTCCGTTGGGGAGGTTTATATGTATCTTGTACAAAGCCCAAGATGGAGGCTAAAATGAGTTTGACTCAACAAGAGATTGCTTTTGTGTGTCTTGTACAAAGCCTAAGACGGAGGCTAAAAGGGTTGACTCAACAAGAGAGTACTGAACAAGTGATTGACTCAACAAGAGAGTCTGAAGGTTGATTGACTCAACAAGAGAGTCTTTTATACTCAACAAGAGAGTGATTTGTTGTCTCGTACGAAGCCCGAGATTGAGGCTAAAAGGAGATTGACTCAACAAGAGGGTCTTTTATACTCAACAAGAGAGTGTTTTTTACATGTCTTGTACAAAGCCCAAGACGGAGGCTAAAAGTGGTTGACTCAACAAGAGAGTCTGAAAAGGTTATCTCCGCTGGGGAGAATCATTTGTACAAAGCCCAAGAGGAGGTTGACTTACTGCTGAGGATTATTGAGATCCTGAAGCGGGTCCAAGTATGGGGAACTCTCATGAGAGAGACTGGGCTTCTGCTTATGTGTAGAAGGAACTTGAGAATGTCTTTGAGACTCCAGAGGCTTAGACTGTCCAAGTCTAGAGTTTTATCTTTTGTATGATGCCCAAGAGTAGACACGGGCATTAAGGGATGAGTATCAACCCTAAAATAGCCGGAGTTCTGACGTTGGAAAGACTGCTCTAGCAAAGGATGACTAAGTTCTGTCTTATACCTTTAAGAGCTCGTCAGGGTCCTCGTATTAAGCTCAAGAGAAGGCATGAGAACTTCTAAGAAGCCGAAGGGTCCTTGTACAACGCCCAAGAGGAGGCGGGGATGCTTTTAGGAAACCTATGGGTCCCTAAACCAAGAGAAGTTCAAGAAATGCAATTCACAGAGAAGAGATCATTCCAGGAAAGTTTGAGGATTTGGAAGAAACTCAAGAGATGCCATTCACGGAGAAAAGATCATCTCTGGGGAGTTAGAGTTTCTTTGACAATTTCTAAGGGTGACAGTCTGAGAAAAGGTTCATCGAGAATACTACATTTCTCTTTGTTCCATATTATTTAACCCCAAGAGGAGGGAAAACTGTATCTGGAATCCTACGGGGGATCTAGTTTTGTTTGTATTTAAGAGTGACCAACAGGGCTTTACCTAGTTCTAGACGTAGTTGCCAGGGAAAACTCTAAGTAACTATACTAGTATTACACAGTGGATATGTGACAAGTATATAAAAGGATGTGAAAGAATACTTACAGCGAAACAGCCCCACAATACAGTTATATACATATGAAAGCGGATAAACACTTACCCGTTGTAGAGCTTCCATGTTGTTTTGTTAGTTGTTAAACAAAGAAATTAAAGAAAATTTTCATAACAACATATATTTGAACTCAAAATCAAAGGAGAAAGTGCTTTGAAAAGATTGTTGGGGCTTACAGCTCAAGGAGAGGCCCAAGTTTTAACGATGATCGCATCGTTGTTTTGAGAACTCTATAGAGGGACTTATACAATATGTGAGGTCCAAAAAGGTTTTATGGACAAGGAATGGGTCTTACACTCTATTAGAGGCCCATGGAGTTTGAAAATGAATAAAGATGGGTCTTATAGTTCAAGGAGAAGCCCAGTTGATTTTCTTAAAAAGGTGATGATCGTGCCGAACTTTTGAAAATATACAGAGGGACTTATACAATGTGTGAGGCCAAAAATTGTTTTATTTACATAAAGGGGTTGGGTCTTACACTCTATTAGAGGCCCAAAGTTTATTTTTGTACAAGAGATGGGGCTTACAACTCAAGGAGAGGCCCAATTGTTTTTGTTTTAACTGGCGATCGAGCCGAGATTTTTCTTTTAACGCAGAGGGACTTATACAATATCTGAGGCCCAAAAAGGTTTTGGTTAAAAGGGGATTGGGTCTTACACTCTATTAGAGGCCCATGAGTGTTTGAAAAAGATTGATGAGGGTTGAATTAATCAAAACCCTAATTTTGTTTAAAAAGGAATTAATTTTGTATAAAAATTAATAAAAATTATTGAAAACATGTGAAAAATGAGTGGTGATCTTGGATCAATGTTTCAAAAATCATGTTTATATCCCCAAAATGATTGGAAACTAATTAAATTTGGAAAATCAAGGAGGAAAAAATATTTTAAATGTTAAAAAACAAATAAAAGATTAATTCTTTGCAAAAATATCAAGTATATGAAGTAAATAATATTTTTGGGAATTTTTGGTAAAATAAAATATTTTAACATTTTTGTAAATTATTAAAAAAAGAATCAACTCAAAATCATTAAAACTCAGAGAGAAATTAATTTTTGAATCAATTAAATAAAATCACAAAATTCAAATATTCAAATTTGTGAAAAAGGCGCCAAGAACATGGGCCAAGAACACGCGCGAAGGGAGTTTTGCTCAGATTTGTGTTTCCTATCCAATCTCACTGAATACTTTATGAAATCACACAATCCACATACCAATCTGCTCGTTTTCACCTCACGATCATGTCTATGGTCTTTAATTTCATTTATTTTAAGCATGGAATAAGAAATCAAGACAAAACCTCAAGAACCCTAAAATTTACATGAAGGCTGAGAATTTTGATACACGAATCAAACAAAGCAATTAATTGAGGGGAAACATTCTATGCATGATTATGAACATTTGGCAAAAGTATTGTGCGAGGAAATATGCATAGATTAAGAGATGACCAAGTCTAGGCTTACTTGAAGGTCGTGACAGCAAGAGCAATGTGATTTTTGAGTTGGAGGTGTTACAAATGAGTTGCGATGATCTGAACAGCTTCCCTACACCATATGTAGTGTGTTTGAATGCTTGGACTTGATTGGAAATGGCTGGATCACTTCATGGCATCTCAACTGCAACTTGGTTGAAAACATGAGCAACTGGCTGGTGATTCTGAGAAATCAGTGTTACAGTTGTGTGTTTAATGTTTGATCAGCTCACATATGATGTTTATGAGGTGTTAGAGCAATTGGTTTGAGTGGAATTGCTCTCTACTGAAAAATTCGATAGTGACTTGCTAAGAAAGGAATTTTTGAGAGTGAGAAGATGATTTTGAGAAAGGAAAGTGTTGTAGGCCTTTGGTGTACTTAAACTGAGCACAAATGAGCTCAATTTATAGTAGAGCAAGTTTGTTTTGCAAGCAATAGTGAATGGCAACTGGTACAGGTCTGTGGCCAATTGCATCACTTTGGAATCTTAATTCTCCTTTAGCCATTGACTAGAGGTTAGAGCACAGGCCTATTGTCCCTTGGTTCAGAGATCATCCTTGACTCATTCAGTTGGAAAAGGCTCAGTTCATGCTACCTTGGTGCATCCATTGAATGCTCCAAAACAAAATTGGAGTCTTGTCCCCCTTTTAGGGTTTTTAGGTTTGGCATGCTATTTTTAGTTCCAAAGACTTGGGAGGCTTATGGATCAGTGTTTGTTCCTCCTTGGTCTTCCCCTGAGGTGTTCAGATGGATAAACTTGTTTGTCATTTGCACAATTTGATCAAATCGAGCAAAATGCATAAATCTGCCTTGCCATGACAATTGCAGCAAGGCATATTGCCATTGTCATAACTCTTAGCTCAAATGGAATTTGGTGGAGTTCTTGGCCATTTTGGAAAGCTCTCATGTGATACAACATATGGGTGATCATAGTTTGTCTTGACACTTTTTGGATCCAAGTGAAAAATGCCCCTACATTTTGAAAAAAGTGAAACAGATTCTGACTTAGTGAAAATTTCACTAAGTGTTGGAAAAAGTGGCATTTTCATGTTTTTGTCATTTTGGTCACTCCATAACTAAAAATCCATGAAGATTTGGAATGAGGTGTAGTTGACATTTTTAAAGTATGCCATGAGAGCTACAAATCCATCTTGGATCAGCCAAAATGGTTGCTTGGATCACAAGTTATGATCCTTGGAAGTTGGTACCCTAGCCACTTTGTTCCATAACTTAGAAAATTTCTAAGTTTTTATGGTTACCCCTTTTACAAGTTATCCCACTTTTCTTGATTTTTCTTGATGAATGATGATCCAAATCACAAATTAACATCATTTTAGGGTTAAAGAACCATAATTATGAAAAATCTCAAAAAGTCAAACTTTGACTTTTGTGCACAGTTGACTTTTTATCAGATGAATTCCAAACTATGCGATCCTTTATGAAATCAAGTCCTTGACCTAAATCAAACTTGATGGATTGATTTCATAGGTGTTATAGGGTGTATTGAATCATGTCCCAAGGTTTGGGAGCATGTCCTGGTCAAAGGTCAAAGGTACAGTTGACTTTTTCCTCGAAACCCTAATTGTGTTCCTGATGAAATTGAAACTTGTGAATCAAGCTTCTTGGATCAATCCATTGTTGCAAATGGATCAATGTAGCGTATTGGAAACCCTCAAATCATGTCTTGAGGTTTTGGCTCATGCTTTGTCCCAAAAGTCAACTTAGGGGTGAATTAGGTCAAGAAACCCTAATTCCTGGTTTTTTGATGTATGTCTCCCCTGAGGCTAAATTGACTTACTGATGGGGTCCATGAGGTCCCTTGGAGTATCTTGGGTTATGCTTTGAAGTATTGGCTTATGCCCAGAGGAAAATTTCCATCTGGAGGCCCTGGTCGACCAAAACCCTAATTTGGTGACACTGGCGATCTTGAGGCTTGATCCACTTGGAATGTTGCTGCCTTGTGCTTGATCCTTGATGTGGGAGTCCTCTTGATCCATTGTGGGTGTTTGAGAGGTTTAGACAAGTTGAATATCATGTCATTCCTTGATTGATCCTTTGTCTAAGAGCTCTGAGAGGGTTTGAAACCCTAATTCTTGATTGTAGTGAATGCTCAACAATCCTTGAGGAGATTGATGAGGCATGATGGTACATCCATATTGTGATGATAATTTGCACAATGATGGAAAATCTTAGTGGTCAAAATTTGGGATATGACAGATGCCCCTATTTAATCTTCTTGGACCCGAAGGTGCGAATGGCGAAGGTATTCGGGCATTCGGGGTGCAAGATGATTAAATATCGGAATACCCGAAATTTTGACAGTGGTTAGGAATGGTAGCTTACGCATTCATCTTCTTTTGCTAAGCGTTGATACTTAGAAAAGGTAAAACTTCCCCTTGATCCTGGTCTTCTGCCAGGGAACTGGTCTCAGTTTCTGATGTAAACTTCCCCTCGATCCTGGTTTCCTACCAAGGAACTGGTCTCAGTTTCTGATATAAACTTCCCCTCGATCCTGGTTTCCTACCAAGGAACTGGTCTAAGTTTCTGAAATAAACTTCCCCTCGATCCTGGTTTCCTACCAAGGAACTGGTCTAAGTTTCTTTTGTCAATAAACGTTACTGACAAGGGACACTATTAGCAGCGGTTTTCCTCAAACTTCTCACTGAATTTTCCTGGGGAGATGTCATTTTATGGAAAAAGTTTTGATGTCAGACTTGCTGGGGAACCCATCTGTCTGAGCTATAGAGGTGCACAAACTTCTTTGTTGGAGACGCCATTTGCTGACTATACTGGGGAAAACGAGTCTCTTGAAAGACGGCATTCGCTTGGGGATATTACATCATACTTTTCTTCGAAATCTTCTCGGAGAAATGCCATGTGACGCAATCCAATTTTGAGGTGCTGATGACTTCAGTGATATTGATTTTCTAGAGAGAAGAACCACTATGTAGCTGAGAGTCTTTAGTTGCGAGGCTCTCTCCGGGATTTTCCTTAATCCGGGAAAGCAAAGATGTCATCTTCAATGGAGAAGAGTGACGTTCGTCGAGAGTTTTCTTGTTTTTCAGAGGTCCAAGTTATCAAAGTGGTCAAGGACCATCTCTAATCCAGAAATAAACGGGAGGAGAGATTGTTCAGACGCAACATTTCCTGATGAGGCATGAACTGATAACTTGATTGAAAAGAGGACTTTTATCACTAGGGAACAAGACCGACTAGAGTGATAGTGATGCAATATGAATATGAATGTAAATCAATAATGCATGATGTATGTATGTATGTATATGCTGACAAAACTGACACGACATACAGACTAACAGATGAACACGACTGGATACTTGGCCATTGCGGGGGACGAAGAGGTATCCTTGGTTCAAGATAGCAATCCTGCCTTGCTTAGAAGAGATAGTCCCTGTGGGGAACAACCTTGGTCGGGCTTAGGAGATAAGAACTCTGTCGGGGGGTGTCAGATGAAACATGGTCTCTGACACAGCTGATCCTTCATTCAGGTGCACTGGTTTAGAAGGAGTATTTTGATTCTGCACTTTGAAGCTCAATTGCTTATGGAGAAGCGATCGACGCTCTTTCGATGTTCAACAGTCAAAAGAAATTGCCATCTTTATTTTAAAAGCAGAAAAGTTTGACAAGTAAATTCATTTTTGTTTTATTTCAAGAATCGTTGATCATATTAAAATGTCGTTCTGTAAAGCTAAAACAAATAAGAATTGCAAACAAAAGCACTAAAGCTCAAATTTTTTTGATTGGATGGAAATCAGCCAAGCACGTGATTCCATGGAGTATTTACAAAGTTAGAAAATGGTAATTTAAGGGAAAAGGGCTACATTGAAACATAACGACCGCTATCCTTCTACCAACTTTGAATTCTGGGCATCCTGAGCTTTTGTCGAAGATGACCTTGACTGGAGTTTCTGATGAACGGTATGACGTTGCTGAGGATTTACCTGTGTCAGACGTAGTTACTTGCCATGAATCCCTAACTTTTGCTTGGATTGTACTTTGAGATTTCCAATCCATCGGGATGATTTTTTATCATGTCTCTAATTTTTGCCTGGACTCCCTTTCGGGTTTTCAATCCACCGAGACGTTTTTTTTTATTTAGGTGAAGTATTTCTTGCCTACGTCAACATTTGTGGGGTAGGCAAATTCTTCTCCATCCATGGTTGCAAGTCTTAAGGCGCCGCCTGAGAAAGCTTTCTTGACCACATAAGGACCGTCATAATTCGGAGTCCATTTGCCCCGAGAATCAGTGAGAAAAGATTGTATCTTCTTGTGCACGAGGTCTCCTTTCCTGAAGACGCGAGGTCGGACCTTTTTGTCAAACGCCTTCTTCATCCTTTGCTGATACAACTGACCGTGGCATAGTGTCGTTACTCATTTTTCTTCGATCAGGTTTAGTTCTTCGTGTCGACTTTGACACCATTCAGCCTCTATTAGCTTGGCTTCCATCAATACCCTGATTGATGGTATCTCTACTTCTATGGGGAGTACTGCTTCCATGCCATATACTAGAGAGAAAGGGGTTTCCCCTGTTGAAGTGCGGACAGTTGTGCGATAACCGTGAAGAGCAAAGGGTAGCATCTCGTGCCAGTCTTTGTAGGTTACAGCCATCTTTTGAAAGATCTTCTTGATGTTCTTGTTAGCCGCTTCTACCGCTCCGTTCATCTTGGGTCGGTAGGGAGACGAGTTATGGTGTTCGATCTTGAACTCAACATACAACTCTTTCATCATCTTATTATTCAAGTTAGATCCATTATCAGTAATGATCTGGTTTGGAACACCATAACGGCAAATGATATTGTTTTTGATAAAGCGGACCACGACTTGTCGGGTTACATTGGCGTATGACACTGCTTCGACCCACTTGGTGAAGTAGTCAATTGCTACCAGGATGAACCGGTGTCTGTTCGAAGCTTTGGGTTCAATCATGCCAATCATGTCGATTCCCCATATGGATAAAGGCCATGGGGAAGAGAGAACTTTGAGATGTGTAGGTGGTACATGGATTTTGTCAGCGTATATTTGACGCTTGTGACACTTCCTCATGTACTTGTAGCAGTCGGATTCCATTGTCAACCAGTAGTACCCTGCTCTCAGAATTTTTCTCGCCATTGTGTGTCCGTTGGCATGAGTGCCAAAGGATCCTTTATGAATTTCTTTTATCAGTATGTCTGCCTCTGGTCTGTCTACGCATCGGAGCAAGACCATGTCAAAGTTTCTCTTATAGAGTGTATCACCGCTCAGAAAGAAACTGCCAGCCAGCCTTTTGAGGGTCTTTCTGTCCTTTCTGGATGCCCCAGGTGGGTACTCTTGTTTTTGAAGGAAGCACTTGATATCGTGATACCAAGGTTTATCGTCTATGACTTTTCAATCGTGAAGATGTAAGCGGGCCGTTCAAGGCGCATTATGTCAATCTTAGGTAGGTCATTCCATTGACCTACACTAATCATGGAAGAGAGAGTGGCTAATGCATCAGCCATGTGATTCTCCTCACGAGGGATGTGATGAAACTCGATTCTGTTGAAGAATGATAACAACCTTCTCGTATAGTCTTTGTAAGGAATCAGTCCTGATTAGTATGTGTTCCAATCTCCTTTGATCTGATTGACAACCAGGGCTGAGTCGCCATATACATCCAAGTCTTTTATCCTTAAGTCGATCGCTTCTTCGAGCCCTATGATACAAGCTTCGTATTTGGCCTCGTTGTTTGTGCATTTGAACGTAAGTCTGGCGGTGAAAGGAATGTGGGTACCCTGAGGTGTTATGATGATTGCCCAAATTCTGTTTCCATAATGATTAACAGCTCCGTCAAAAGATTAGTCCCCATTGGGAACCTAGTTCTGGCCCTTCAGTGGGTAGCGGTTCATCGCGATCTTTTATTTTTAGATACATGATATCTTCGTCTGGGAAGTCAAATCCGACTGATTCTTGATCGTCAATCGGTTGAAGAACCAAATGATCGGCTAATATACTCCCTTTGACGGCTTTCTGAGCGTGGTACTCGATGTTATATTCTGACAACAACATTTGCCAACGGGCTATCCTTCCCGTGAGAGCAGGCTTTTCAAAGACATACTTGATTGGATCCATTTCAGAGATTAACCAAGTAGTGTGACGAATCATATATTGGCGAAGACGTTTGGCTGCCCAAGCCAGAGCACAGCAAGTTTTCTCAAGCATAGTGTACCGAGATTCACAGTCGGTGAATTTCTTGCTCAAATAGTAGATGGCATACTATTTCCTTTTGGTTTTGTCTTGTTGGCCATGTACACAACCCATGGAGTCTTCCAAGACTGTTAAGTAGATGATTAGTGGTCTTCCTTCCACTGGAGGTGATAGAATCGGTGGGTTTGGCAGGTATTCCTTGATACTGTCGAAGGCGGTTTGACAGTCTTCTGTCCAAACGCAATCCTGATTCTTTTTTAGCAATTTGAAGATTGGCGCGCACGTCGCGGTCATAAGGAATATAAATATGGAAATGTAGTTCAGCCATCCTAGGAATCCCCTGACTTGCTTTTTAGCCCTCGGAGAAGGCATTTCTTGAATGGCCTTGACCTTGTCAAGATCAACCTCAATTCCTTTTTGGCTGACGATGAACCCTAAGAGTTTCCCTGAACGGACACCGAAGGTGCACTTATTGGGATTCAAGCGGAGTTTATACTTCCTTAATCGCTCAATAGTTTTGACAGGTGGGTCACATGCTCCTCTTCTATTTTAGATTTGGCAATCATGTCATCGACATATACCTCGATTTCCTTGTGTATCATGTCATGAAACAGAGTAGTCATGGCCCTTTGATAGGTTGCCCCGACATTCTTCAAACCGAACGACATTACCTTGTAACAAAAGGTGCCACATGGGGTGATGAACGATTTTTCTCCATATCTTCTGGCGCCATTTTGATTTGATTATAGCCCAAGAATCCATCCATGAAGGAGAAGACTTTGAACTTCGCTATACTGTCTACCAGCATGTCAATGTGTGGTAAGGGAAAGTCATTCTTTGGACTTGCTTTGTTTAGATCCCTGTAGTCTACACACATTCTGACCTTTCCATCCTTTTTCGGAACGGGTACTATGTTGGCTAACCATTGAGGATATTCTGATGTGGCGAGGAAACCTGCGTCAATCTGTTTCTGTACTTCCTCTTTGATTTTGATGGCCATGTCTGGATGAGTCCATCTCAACCTTTGTTTTACTGGCGGACATTCTGATCTTAACGGTAGATGATGTTCCACGATGCTGGTATCCAACCCTGGCATATCTTGATATGTCCAAGCAAATACATCTGGAAACTCTTTGAGAAGCTTTATCAAATTTTCTTTGATAGTCGGATTGAGCAGTGCCCCAATCTTGACTTCTCTTCTTTCCTCTTCTGAGCCCAAGTTGACCGTTTCTAATGGCTCTTTGTGAGGTTTAATGGACTTTTCCTCTTGTCTGAGTAATCGGGAGATCTCCTCTGGAATTCCTTCGTCATCTTCTTCTTCAGCCTCAAATACCGGGAATTCAAAGTTGGGAGAAGGCATTGGATCGTATGTTTCAATGGGGTTTAAAACAAGCAATCTGCATGACGTGATGATTGTTTTTAGAAGAGATAGAGAAAATGCAAGAGTGTGTGCAGTGCAGTGTAAATTTTTGAAAAACTGCTTGTTTTTATTATTTGAGTTGTTTTTAGGATTACCATTTTCTGAAAAAGCGAAAAGAGAAAACAACAATAAATGTGGAAATTACAAAACGACGTTATTTTATTTATGAACTTGTCGATTCTTGAAACTACAACCCTATAAAACAAAACTCTGTCGCTTTGGGCGAAGCGAAGAGGGATATTTACAGAAAGTGAGCCCTATCAAAACATCTGTTTCACCTGGGCAGGGTGAAAGGTTAAAACAAATACGGCAATTACTTTGACTTATGGACGACTTTCGGGACATCGACAGTGACCCATTAGCGGCGAACTCCTCAGTGAATCACAAAGTCTGGTACCTTCCTTGATTTGTCTTCAGAAATAACGCTGATTTCTGGTGAAGCAGGATCATTGGAATCTGTTTCCTAGACAGAGTTGTCGTAGGAAGATTCCTCTGTTGTATTTTGCATAGTATTTGTGTTATCAGGTAAATCTCCCTATCCAGTTGGCTGGATGTCCTCGAGCCTGATACGAGAGCTTTTAGGAGCAGTGTACTTGACCATAAAGTCGTATTTTACACTTGGTTGTCCTAAGGTGTCCCACATTTCTTTGGAACTGGATGAGTCATCCCTTTCAATGACGTTGACCTCAGGAAAAGCATAGTTAATGAATTCTAGTCCTGCAAACTTTACGAATTCATCGTCGCACTGGATATTTTCTGAATACCCTGAGTGTTGATCCCATGACATGGTGGGGACGCAGGTATTCTTTTCAATGATGCTCAGCTGATTTTCATTGTTCGGCTGATTTTCTTGCCCCGAGTCTCCTGGGTACGGCTGCCAGATAGGCAGGCCATCCGTCGGGCCATAATAGTTATGGTCAAAGTAGTCTTTCATCAGAGTGTCTTCCTCTAATGAGATTGGTGGAGCACGGCATCCTTCTGGATCATAATCTCCGTATATCATTTCGACATCTGACCTTGGTATAAATCTCGGACTCTGTGCGGGATAGCAAAAGGGCGTAGGCACTTCTTCCTGAGATATATAACCGTCCTCGTTAAGATAGGACTTCCACTCTTCATCTGTGTCGGAGGGGTCACCCTCGTTGATGGTATGGACTTCTTGAGACACTGGGTGAAGGAAACCTCCACTATGGAAAATGTTCTGAATGGGATGAAAACTTTCATCGTTAGTAGCAGTCTGGGTACAGGTTGAAGAAAAGCTAAGACCCTTCTTTGTTTTATTGTCAGGAGGAATGACAAGTTGTCCCCAACCCTTTGCATCGTTACTTTTGACCACCTCGAGAGCATCTTTATACGAGGAGATCGATGTTCCTTTCTCTAATTGATTCTCGTTGCTCACCGAAAGTGCCTGGAACCGAGTTCCAACAACCTCCTTTGGTTCTACACAAGTGGACAATGAAAGGTTACTCACGATCAAGGCTTGTTCTCCACAGACCGTGACGAGTTGGTCATTCTTGACGAACTTCAGCTTCTGGTGAAGTGTCAAAGTGACTGCCCCATCCTGGTGTATCCAAGGTCTTCCCAACAAATAGTTGTATGTTGCTCGGATGTCCATGACCTGGAAAGTGACTTGGAAAGTGTGAGGACTGATAGTTATGGGAAGGTCGACTTCGCCGATAACTATTTTTCGAGATCCGTCAAATGCTTTGACGACGACCTCACTGCCTCTCATCGAAGATCCTTTGAATGATAATCGCATTAGAGTGCACTTCGGAATGACGTTGAGAGTCGATCCGGTATCTACCAGTACACTGGCTAAGGCATCGTCCTGGCAGTTGACTGTAATATTGAGCGCCATGTTGTGACTTTTGGCTTCTTCTGGCAATTCCTCATCACTAAACCCCAAGTTGTTGCAGGAAGTGATGTTAGAGATGATGTTGTCGAATTGTCTTATTGACACATCCTGTTCTACAAAGGCCTGTTCTAAGACTTTTTGTAGAGCCTCTCTGTGGGCTTCGGAACTGAGTAAAAGTGACAACACAGAGATTTTTGAAGGAGTTTGTAACAGCTGATCAACAATGTTGTATTCACTATTCTGTATGAGCTTCAGCATCTCATCATCGTTCTTTGAAAGGTCGGGATCACTGGATTGACCGACTGGTTGATCGGGAGCTTCTGTCTGAAGTTCTTTTTCTCTGTTAGATTCTCCAACTCCTCTGTTGAAGATTCGAACGCTCCGTGTTACTCGACTGATGTTTGCAATATTCACGACGGAAGGTAATGGAATTTCCTTTCCATTCTCAATTATTGTGGCACCGTATTTGTAAGGGATAACCTTATCATACTTGTACGACACTGGTCCCGACAGATAGATAACTACAGGGGCCTTCTAATTTCTCTGACTGTCGTAAGTAACTTCAATCAGTTCTTGGTTAAGAACTTTTGATTCGTCAAGTAGAGGGATGATGGCACAAACATCCTTGGTCCTCTCAGGATCAGAGATTACAACAACATCTTTGATCTGGTCAGCGAAATAGTCGGGCATCAAGTTGATGGACCCCGAAACTGGACACGGTTGAATCTCTTCGCGATCCAACCGACTCTGAAGGGCTGCTCGCACGAGGTAGCATCCTTGGTTATTCTCCGAGCAGACTCTACAGCGCTCGTAATTATATGGTGGCACCTGGCCACACCCGCTTTGAATGCAGTGTAACCTTACTAAGTCTGTTTCCATTGATCGAACATCCTGACTTTGATGCCTAGTAGGGTTCCCATCAATCATACTGACTTGTTGTGTGTCTTCGTCTAAATAGATCGGAAGCCACCAGTGGTTTAATAAGTGTTGCAAAGTTCTTTGAACGAGAGCACATCCTTGGTCGCTCTCACGATATCCCTTACAGTTCTGATAACTATACGAAGTCAGAAAAGCGAGCTGGACTTGTGTAGCATGTAACTCCACCAAGCTGGTTTTCATCAAGCGAATATCAAAGATTTAAATCATATTCACTTGATACTGATTTCTATCGCGGTAATCCTAAATCCATCCAAGATCCATCTGACGCTGGAGGGCCTCTTGTACAAAAGAGCATCCCTGATTGTTTACCGAGCAGATCAGACAGGAATCGTAATCGTGTCGTGGCAGATTATGATGTTGGCTTTGCCTTGAGTGCATTACCACCAAGTTTACATTCATCGCACGGATGTCGTGGTTCTGAATGATGTTGGAATTTGTTAAAGTTATGTTAACTCCACGAACTCGATGCTATTGGATCCACCCGAGATCCAATTGTTCTTGCATAGCTGATTGCACCACAAAGTATCCTTAATTGTCTTTAGAGCAGATATCACACTGGTGATAATTGTGAGGTGGTATATAGTCATACTCGCTCTGTCTGTGATGCATCTTGACCAGATTGGTCCTCAATAAGAGTACATCATGAATTTGATAGCTGTTGTTAGACTCCCCTTCTATCAAATTTACTGCAGCTTTCTCGTGTTGAGGTAACGGGTTCGTGAGAACATTCGGATTCGTATCTTTGAAAGATAAGACCCCGCTCCTAACAAGCTTTTGTACGTCGGATTTGAAACTAAGAGAGTTTTCTATGTTATGCTCTGGTCCTCCTTGATGGTAAGGGCAAGTTTGATCCGCCTTAAACCAAAAAGGTGGATTCTCCGGTACTGTAAGAGGAGACCTGGTTTGGACGTTCCCCTTGACCAGTAAGAGTGGAAACAATTCTGCGTACAACATTGGTATAGGGTCAAACCCTGGTGGTCGCGTTGTACGGTTGTTGTTATATGGAGGACGAGCCTGTTGAAGAGGCTGTTGTGTCCTTTGCTGATATTGCTGTTGATTCGGTTAGCTCTGCGCAACCTGAGGTTGATACGTTGGAATAGGCGCAGGGTTGATAGCAGAAGTTACAGCTGCTACTGGTTGGTACTGCCGCCTTTGCTTTCCGAGAGAGATATTCCCAATATCCTGCTCTTTTTTCTTAGGGAGAGCACTACCGTATCTTTTTGTACTACTTGATGATCCAACATCTTTAACTAAACGTCCTTCTTGGACTGCTTCTTCAAGACAAACTCCCATGCCCACCATTTCGGTGAAGTCACTAGGCGCACTGGCGACCATTCTGTCGTAGTAAAATGAGCTCAAGGCCTTTAAGAAGATCTTTGTCATCTCTTTTTCCTCAAGAGGTGGACAAATCTGGGCAGCAATTTCACGCTATCTCTGAGCGTATTCCTTAAAGGTTTCCTTGTCCTTCTGCGACATGGCTTTGAGTTGATCTCTGCCCGGTGCCATGTCCAGGTTATACTTATATTGTTGAACGAAGGCAACACCGAGATCTCTGAAAGTAGCGATCTTAGTACGGTTTAAACCCATGTACCATTTGAGTACGGCACCGGTTAGACTATCTTGGAAATAGTGAATCAGTAGCTTTTGGTTCTTTGTATGAGTTGACATTCGCCGAGTGTACATCACCAAATGGCTTTGAGGGCAAGAGTTACCCTTGTACTTTTCAAATTTGGGAACTTTGAACTTGTGCGGAACTTTCACATTGGGGACCAAACAAAGGTCTGCGGCGTCCTTTCCAAATAGATCCTGACTGCGAATGGCTTGCAGTTCCCTTTGCATTTCCAGAAACTTTTCCTGGAACTCATTCATTCTGTCGAACATACTTCCGTTCCCACCAGAAGGTATCTGTGGAATCTGTCCTTCCGGGACAGTGTGTACCACGGGTGGTGGTATAGTCATTACGGCAGAGACTCTTAGTGCTTCCTGAAGTTTTTAACCTTCAGGAGTTGTTGTCATCCCCCTGGCATCTTCGCTTTCCCAAAGTTTGTAACCTTCAGGCCCAGCGGGTCCTGCTGCAGTTTCCGAATCTTCAGTGATCGGTGCAATATATCCTTCCGGGATATAGTTGAGTGGCATGCCCCAGGGACGATCTTTCGGCATTTTATACCTAGGATCATACTTCTTCACTATGGGCGTTGATGTGATCTCTGAGATCACAGTCCTTTGTTGTTGGGCTGCTGCCAAAACTTGCATGTCATTGTGAAGCTTTCTCAAATCCTCTTTTAGAGCGTCGAGTTCTTCTCTCAACTCTCTGTTCTCTTCCTCGAGATCATTCATTTTCTTTTGTTGACTGGCCCGAGTATTGTACGAATGAGACAGTTTGACTCTAGAATCGAGACACAAACGTGAGATTCGCAGAGAAGAAGAATGCACTTATGCGAGAATGATGAATGATGATTATATTAATTATTTTTTGTTTAATCAAAATAAACATCAACAATTGGATTGCAAATATCAAATAGTGGGGAGACCCCATTTTATTGAATTCAAAGATTGCGGAAATGGAAATACAGTAATTTACTAAGTGCTGTTAAAAGGAAATGTCTAAACTAATGGACCCTGAGTCCTCTCTGAGGGGAGCTCAGGTGCTGGTTCTGGTACTTTCCTCTTCTTTGACCGGGGCTCTTGGGTCGTTGTCGGGTTGTCATTCCTTTGCCAAGTGAAAGGAGCGAGTAAATTCCTCTGGTCATCCTGATTTTCTACAGCATGTTGCTCTAAAATCTCAATCAGAGCAACTTTTTCTTTTAACAGTTGTTGTACTTTCTTGCACTCCACATTGAGAATACGGTACTTGTTCTTCCAAGACCTCGTCTCCTGTTGAACTTTGTTGAGAGTCACCTGAAGTTTTTTCGCATCAGACATAAAGTAAAGGACAGGGTCCCTTAATGGAAGAACTTCCTGACTAGGGTAAGGCATCCTCAACTTGAGAGCTCTAGTTTGTACCCAGTGGAGATAAGGTTCCACCGAGACACAGTCTGGTTTTCCTAGAGACTCTCTTGCTTTCCTATGAACGTGTTTCCAAGCATGCATTATTTTTGTCATTAGTGCTCTGTCATTTTCTCCTTCCTTGAAGAAAAGACCTTCCAGGTGAGCATTACGCGGGACATGCCTCATTGGGTATCCAAATTGACGACGAACCAAAATTGGATGATAATTGATTCCTCCTTTAATTCCTATGAGGGGTACATTTGGGAAGTTTCCACAACGGTCAATGATTCTGATCCACTCATAGATTCGATTATACTAATCGATGTCAGAGTTGGTAAGAGACATGATTCTCTGCGACCAACGTAAAGAACTCTTAGGATCCCAAAATGTAGCAGACTTGGGCAAATGAGAAATGAACCATTTGTAAAGCAGGGGTACACAGCATGTGATCATTCCTCCGCTATACAAATTCCTTAAGTGTACCGAATGATAAGCATCTGAGAGCAGGGTCGGTACAGGGTTTCCAATTAGAAAAATCTTAATGGCATTGACATCAACGAAGTTATCAATGTTGGGAAACAGAAATAACCCGTAGGTGAGCAAAACAAAGATGCTTTCGAAAGCAGCCATGTTCCCTATACTAGCAAAGTATAGAGTTTTCTTTATCAAGAATTGGGCTGGCAAACCCTGGATACCACCCTTAATGATCATGTGAGTCCTGACTTCTGACTCGTCCAAATAGATTGCTCTTGCAATGGTTTGATCCTTTAGAATTTCTTCCAGTCCAGAGAAGGGAGCTTGGTTAGTGATGGGTAAATCAGTTAAATGAGAGTACTCCTCCAGTGTTGGTGCTAGCTGATAATCCGGGAATGTGAAACAGTGATAGACTGGATCATAGAACTGAATGAGCGTGGACAGGATTCCTTCAATTACATGAACCCTTAACAGAGATAGCAGTCCTCCGTACTTAGCTCTGAAAGCCTCAGGGTTGGTTATTATCCTCGCCAACCCTCTCAAATCCTCTAATTTTGGAACCTTGAAGGTGTACTTGTGAGTTTTCCTTCTACTAAAATCCATTAGCAATCTCTTTATCTGACATTTGCAATCATTGTCTTAGTTTAATTTGAAAAAGAGAGACTAGAAGAGAAGATTTTTTTTTGTTTTAATGTTTTTTAATGAAATGAATGCATGAATGCAGCACACAAAAACATAGAAAAAACATGGGGTCAAAGGTTCGGTGTCACGAAGTCAAGGCTCTACCCATCCCCAAAGGTTTATACTGGTGATTTTTTGTACCTGTCCTCAAAATCACTGACCCCTCTTGGGATAACGACAACAAGCGGATCGCCAGTGAGCTGTAGTATCTTAGAGTAGTCTCAAATGAGGGTAGTATCGCATGACAACTATTTGATAGCTTCCGCACTACAAAATGGTTTCAGTCTACTAAAATCCTCAGCTTCTCAGATAACCCAATCGAACAATCTGCTTTCAACAACCGAAGTCGTATAGGCATTGAATCCGCAAAGGGCATCTCCACTGATTCGATGGTCGACCGGGGCCTCTTATCTGGGATTCACTCCCGGTAAGATTACTCGTCTAGTGCCATCACTTATCTTAGGTGTATACTCAATCTTTCCAGATGCGGCATCACACGCATTCCCATTAGTAGAAAAATAAACACAAATATCAATTAGGAAAAGCAGTATATATTTTTGTCCTAACATCCTAGACCTCTAGTCTTATGATCCTAACAGACAATGACTCCCCAGCAGAATCGCCATTTCTATGGCACTTTGTGAATTTAAAGTTTTCTACCTAGGACTGTAAGAGAGAAATGTCTCCCACTGTAAGACTGCAAGAGATAAATACCTCCTACTGTGGTCGACATTCTTATGTAGTGCGATTTTTGTGGTTTCGAATCACTATCGCTTTGGTACTACAGTTCGATTCATTTTTTATCCTATGAAGCTGATTAAGGAAGGGAAATAGATGTCTCCAATTAACCCTGCTTGCATACTGAGGTTAAACAGTCAAAACTGTTGGTTTACAGATGCTATCAAAAAGGGGGGTCTATCTTAGGTTATTTTGTTTAAGAATACAGTGTCAGGACTATTTGCGAGGCTTTTGGTAAGGTGTTAGGTCTGATGCTTTTTTATTGATCTATGGAGGTACTAGACTTTGAGTTTTTGATTAGTATGCTCGCTAAGATTTCGTAATCTTATGCCTACGTATACCCGTGAAACAGGGAAATCAGAGCGATCGTAGTTCCTCCTATTCTATGGGAGGAAAAAGGTGTTTTGGTGTCTTGTTCAAAGCCCAAGATTGAAGTTAAAGGTGATTTATATCTTGTTCAAAGCCCAAGATGTAAAGCTAAAGGGTTTTGACTGAGAGAGAATTTGTCATCTCTAAAGAGGAACTGTTGATGTTTGTATGCTGTGAGAAAAGCACAAACTTGATGCTAAAAGGTTAATTGGCTCAACCGTGGATTTCTCTATACAAAGCCTAAGAGGAGGCTAGAAGTTTGACTTTTCCTAGGAAAATGTTCTTTTTGTCTTGTACAAAGCCCAAGATTGAGGCTAAAAGGGATTTGTGACTCCGTTGGGGAGGTTTATATGTATCTTGTACAAAGCCCAAGATGGAGGCTAAAATGAGTTTAACTCAATAAGAGATTGCTTTTGTGTGTCTTGTACAAAGCCCAAGACGAAGGCTAAAAGGGCTGACTCAACAAGAGAGTACTGAACAAGTGATTGACTCAACAAGAGAGTCTGAAGGTTGATTGACTCAACAAGAGAGTCTTTTATACTCAATAGAGAGTGATTTGTTGTCTCGTACGAAGCCCGAGATTGAGGCTAAAAGGAGATTGACTCAACAAGAGAGTCTTTTATACTCAACAAGAGAGTGTTTTTTACATGCCTTGTACAAAACCCTAGACGGAGGCTAAAAGTGGTTGACTCAACAAAAGAGTCTGAAAAGGTTATCTCCGTTGGGGAGAATCATTTGTACAAAGCCCAAGAGGAGGCTGACTTACTGTTGAGGATTATTGGGATCCTGAAGCGGGTCCAAGTATGGGGAACTCTCATGAGAGAGACCGGGCTTCTGCTTATGTGTAGAAGGAACTTGAGAATGTCTTTGAGACTCAAGAGGCTTAGACTGTCCAAGTCTAGAGTTTTATCTTTTGTATGATGCCCAAGTGTAGGCAAGGGCATTAAGGGATAAGTATCAACCCTAAAATTGTCGGAGTTTTGACGCTGGAAAGACTGCTCTAGCAAAGGATGACTAAGTTCTGTCTTATACATTTAAGAGGTCGTCAGGGTCCTTGTATTAAGCCCAAGAGAAGGCATGAGAACTTCTAAGAAGTCGAAGGGTCCTTGTACAACGCCCAAGAGGAGGCGGGGATGCTTTTTGGAAGCCTGTGGGTCCCCAAACCAATAAAAGTTCAAGAAATGTAATTCACAGAGAAGAGATCATTCCAGGAAAGTTCGAGGATTTGGAAGAAACTCAAGAGATGCCATTCACAGAGAAAATATCTTCTCTGTAGAGTTAGAGTTTCTTTGACAATTTCTAAGGGTGACAGTCTGAGAAAAGGTTCACCGAGAATACTGTCTTTCTCTTTGTTCCATAATGTTTAACCCCAAGAGGAGGGAAGACTGTATCTGGAATCCTACGGGGGATCTAGTTTTGTTTGTATTTAAGAGTGACCAACAGGGCTTTACCTAGTTCTAGACGGTATAAAAGGATGTGACAAGTATACTTACAGTGAAACAGCCCCACAATACAGTTATATACATACGAAAGCGGATAAACACTTATCCGTTGTAAAGCTTCCATGCTGTTTTGTTAGTTGTTCAACAAAGAAATTAAAGAAAGTTTTGATAACAACATATATTTGAACTCAAAATCAAAGGAGAAAGTGCTTTGAAAATATTGTTGCGGCTTACAGCTCAAGGAGAGGCTCAAGTTTTAACGATGATCGCATCGTTGTTTTAAAAACTGTACAGAGGGACTTATACAATATGTGAGGTCCAAAAAGGTTTTATGGACAAGGAATGGGTCTTACACTCTATTAGAGGCCCATAGAGTTTTAAAATGAATAAAGATGGGTCTTATAGCTCAAGGAGAAGCCCAGTTGATTTTGTTAAAAAGGCGACGATCGCGCTGAACTTTTGAAAATATACAAAGGGACTTATACAATGTGTGAGGCCAAAAATTGTTTTATTTACAAAAATGGGTTGGGTCTTACACTCTATTAGAGGCCCAAAGTTTATTTTTGTACAAGAGATGGGGCTTACAACTTAAGGAGAGGCCCAGTTGTTTTTGTTTTAAACTGGCAATCGCGCCGAGATTTTTTTTTTTAACGCAGAGGGACTTATACAATATCTGAGGCCCAAAAAAGGTTTTGGTTAAAAGGGGATTGGGTCTTACACTCTATTAGAGGCCCATGAGTGTTTGAAAAAGATTGATGAGGGTTGAATTAATCAAAACCCTAATTTTGTTTAGAAAGGAATTAATTTTGTTTAAAAATTAATAAAAATTATTGAAAACATGTGAAAAATGAGTGGTGATCTTGGATCAATGTTTCAAAAATCATGTTTATATCCCCAAAATGATTGGAAACCAATTAAATTTAGAAAATCAAGGAGGACAAAATATTTTAAATGTTAAAAAACAAATAAAAGATTAATTCTTTGCAAAAATATCAAGTATATGAAGTAAATAATATTATTGGGAATTTTTGGCAAAATAAATTATTTTAACATTTTTGTGAATTATTAAAAAAAGAATCAACTCAAAATCATTAAAACTCAAAGAGAAATTAATTTTTGAATCAATTAAATAAAATCACAAAATTCAAATATTCAAATTTGTGAAAAAGGCGCCAAGAACATGGGTCAAGAACACGCGCGAAGGGAGTTTTGCTCAGATTTGTGTTTTCTATCCAATCTTACTGAATACTTGATGAAATCACACAATCCACATATCAATCTGCTCTTTTTCACCTCACGGTCATGTCTATGGTCTTTAATTTCATTTATTTTAAGCATGGAATAAGAAATCAAGACAAAACCTCAAGAACCCTAAAATTTGCATGAAGGCTGAGAATTTTGATACACGATTCAAACAAAGCAATTAATTGAGGGGAAACATTCTATGCATGATTATGAACATTTGGCAAAAGTATTGTGCGATGAAATATGCATAGATTAAGAGATGGCCAAGTTTAGGCATACTTGAAGGTCGTGACAGCAAGAGCAATGTGATTTTGAGTTGGAGGTGTTACAGATGAGTTGTGATGATCTGAACAGCTTCCCTATACCATATGGAGTATGTTTGAATGCTTGGACTTGATTGGAAATGGCTGGATCACTTCATGGCATCTCAACTGCAACTTGGTTGAAAACATGAGCAACTGGCTGGTGATTCTGAGAAATCAGTGTTACAGTTGTGTGTTTATTGTTTGATCAGCTCACATATGATGTTTATGAGGTGTTAGAGCAATTGGTTTGAGTGGAATTGCTCTCTACTGAAAAATTCGATAGTGGCTTGCTAATAAAGGCATTTTTTAGAGTGAGAAGATGATTTTGAGAAAGGCAAGTGTTGTAGGCCTTTGGTGTACTTAAACTGAGCACAAATGAGCTATATTTATAGTAGAGCAAGTTTGTTTTGCAAGCAATAGTGAATGGCAACTGGTACAGGTCTGTGGCCAATTGCATCACTTTGGAATCTTAAGTCTCCTCTAGCCATTGACTAGAGGTTAGAGCACAGGCCTATTGTCCCTTGGTTCAGAGATCATCCTTGACTCATTCAGTTGGAAAAGGCTCAGTTCATGCCACCTTGGTGCATCCATTGAATGCTCCAAAACAAAATTGGAGTCTTGTCCCCCTTTTAGGGTTTCTAGGTTTGGCATGCTATTTTTAGTTCTAAAGACTTGGGAGGCTTATGGATCAGTGTTTGTTCCTCCTTGGTCTTCCCCTGAGGTGTTCAGATGGATAAACTTGTTTGTCATTTGCACAATTTGATCAAATCGAGCAAAATGCACAAATTTGTCTTGCCATGACAGTTGCAGCAAGGCATATTGCCATTGTCATAACTCTTAGCTCAAATGGAATTTGGTGGAGTTCTTGGCCATTTTGGAAAGCTCTCATGTGATACAACATATGGGTGATCATAGTTTGTCTTGACACTTTTTGGATCCAAGTGAAAAATGCCCCTACATTTTGAAAAAAGTGAAACAGATTCTGACTTAGTAAAAATTTCACTAAGTGTTGGAAAAAGTGGCATTTTCATGTTTTTGTCATTTTGGTCACTCCATAACTAAAAATCCATGAAGAATTGGAATGAGGTGTAGTGGACATTTTTAAAGTATTCCATGAGAGCTAGAAAACCATCTTTGGATCAGCCAAAATGGTTGTTTGGATCACAAGTTATGATCCTTGGAAGTTGGTACCCTAGCCACTTTGTTCCATAACTTAGAAAATTTCTAAGTTTTTATGGTTACCCCTTTTACAAGTTATCCCACTTTTCTTGATTTTTCTTGATGAATGATGATCCAAATCACATATTAACATCATTTTAGGGTTAAAGAACCATAATTATGAAAAATCTCAAAAAGTCAAACTTTGACTTTTGTGTACAGTTGACTTTTTATCAGATGAATTCCAAACTGTGCGATCCTTTATGAAATCAAGTCCTTGACCTATATCAAACTTGATGGATTGATTTCATAGGTGTTATAGGGTGTATTGAATCATGTCCCAAGGTTTGGGGGCATGTCCTGGTCAAAGGTCAAAGGTACAGTTGACTTTTTCCTCGAAACCCTAATTGTGGTCCTGATGAAATTGAAACTTGTGAATCAAGCTTCTTGGATCAATCCATTGTTGCAAATGGATAAATGTAGTGTATTGGAGACCCTCAAATCATGTCTTGAGGTTTTGGCTCATGCTTTGTCCCAAAAGTCAACTTAGGGGTGAATTAGGTCAAGAAACCCTAATTCCTGGTTTTTTGATGTATGTCTCCCCTGAGGCTAAATTGACTTGCTGATGGGGTCCATGAGGTCTCTTGGAGTATCTTGGATTATGCTTTGAATTATTGGCTCATGCCCAGAGGAAAATTTCCATCTGGAGGCCCTGGTCGACCAAAACCCTAATTTGGTGACACTGACGATCTTGAGGCTTGATCCACTTTGAATGTTGCAACCTTGTGCTTGATCCTTGATGTGGGAGTCCTCTTAATCCATTATGGATGTTTTAGAGGTTTAGACAAGTTGAATATCATGTCATTCCTTGATTGATCCTTTGTCTAAGAGCTCTGAGAGGGTTTGAAACCCTAATTCTTGATTGTAGTGAATGCTCAATAATCCTTGAGGAGATTAATGAGGCATGATGGTACATCCAAATTGTGATGATAATTTGCACAATGATGGGAAATCTTAGTGGTCAAAATTTGGGGTATGACAGATTTGTGTGATTTTTTATGTTTTTGTTGAGTTATGTTATTCTTTTTTGTGAGATAAGTAAAAAAAATTGTGTTATGGTTGTGGATTTTGTTAATTTTATTGTTGCTTTTGTTGAGTTGTGTTGTTGTTTATGTTGATATAAGTAAAAGTTTGTGTTAATGTTGATGTATCTGTTGAGTTATGATGTTGTTTTTGTTGTAATAAGTAAAAGGTTTGTGTTATTGTTGTGGTTTTTGTTAGTTATGTTATTATTTTTGTTGAGTTATCTTATTGTTTTTGTTGTTACAAGCAAAAGTTTTATGTTAATGTTGATGTTTTTGTTGAGTTCTGTGGTTGTTTTTTATGAGAAAAATAAAAGGTTTGTGTTAATGTTTATGTTTTTCTTCATAGTTGCTGTAAGGTTGTGCCCTACTCAATAAAAATTTCAGGTTATGGGCCTCTTTGAGCCCTAGCTTCTCTTTGAACATATAGTCACGTCTAAAATCCTCTTTCTAAGATCCACACTTTAATCCCTCATTTGTGCCCCCACAGGTACTGCCACTTTAGTAAAGCGGTCAATTTTCCTTCTTAGGGTCTCATTTTTTCCTTAAGTAATCCCGCTGAGGACAACCATAGTCATGGGGTGGCGCTTGCGGGAAGTAAATTGGACAGTAAAAGCTTCACATAGATTGGTCAAAGAATCTATGTTTCCATTGATAAGGGACTTGAACTAAGTAATTACTCATCTAGTCAAATATAACACAAAGAACTTGCACTTTATAGAAATTTTGGTGTAGTAGTAGTCTAGACAGTCATCCACATGCTCAACGGGTTCTTTTGGATCCCCAATATCATCATAGCTTTGGAGCTTCGGCGGATTCTTTAGTCATCTCTGAATCCTATAGAGGATACAAATGGGCAACGTATTTCATTTTAGCTTTGGGATCATAATGTCTTTTTCATATTTTCCTTCTTTCAGGAAGGGTGGACTTTTGGAGGAGTGTGGCCTCTTCTTCCCCTTTTGGGATCAAGGGAAATGGTATGGTGTCTAATGTCTCATTGATAGCTCGGCAACCTCTAGGCCTCTTCTTGGTGTGTTGCCTCCTTGATGGGAACCAGTTAAGGGATGGTGACTTAGGTCTTTGGGGAATTTGCCTCTTGCACTATATTGTTCTTCGGATTATCGTGACGCAAGCTCTCTTCAATTCTCAACACTCTTTCCACTTAATCTTGAGATTTTTGTTGTTGCATCATGTTGTAAACATTTTTCAACATATCATTGGCTCCTTGCACGCCTAGGTAATCTTGTAGCAACTGAAAGTCAAAAAGAATTTCCTATCCAAGTATTAGAAGCAGCACTGGAGGTGTAAATGAAGGTTCACTTTGGTGAAATTTTTGTGCAGATCAAGGGAATAAGAGAGGTTACAATATTCCTTGTTCTGATCTAGGTTGGACGTGATCTTTCCATGAAGGAACAGACAAAGATGTTACTAGAACTTGATCATGTACTCTTTGAGGAAGAGGTGATGGATCTTTGGCTACTTCAGCAACGACGACGATATCTTTTCGTTGAACAGATAAGTGAGTGGCTTTGGAAGCCACCATTGTTAATGAATCCAAAAGAGATCTGATCAATGGGAGGTTGAATTTTGAGGAGGAAAATTGAAAAATTGAGATCTGTAGTTATGAAAGAAAAGATCAGGATTTATAGATCGAAGGAAATTTGATCAAGGAGATCGATAAATTGATATATAAACGTGAAAATTCGCAGGAATCAGATTTCAATTCCCACGGACGCCATCATTGTTGCGTTAGAGGAACCAAAATTTATGGGTGTACAGAGGAACATGGCTTGTTATAGTGGTCTTGAGCTTCCGATATAGTGGAGAGAAGGCTAACCTGCAAGGTTAGCACTCCAAAGCTCAAGTCATTATTAGAGTGAAAAGTGATGTATGAATGATAATGGATTTGAATACTTGAGAAATTGTATTTTCCTTCTTAAATAGAGGGCAGCGGTTTGCAAGTGAAAGCGAGAAGTGAGGTTGAATCACTATGAGTCGTCAGATTAATATGGATGGCCAGTATGGTTCCTCGGGAAGAATAACCTGTTTAAAAGGAGAAAGAGAGTCTTTGGGTTATGCGCTTTGTTGCTTTGATGTACTATTGAACATTTATCCTTAAGCCTTATATGCACCCCAAAACAATATTTAAATCAATTTTACATTGTCACTTTTAAGCTATTAAAATAGAGAAGAAGGTAAAAGTAGTTAATAAAATTAAAAATAATTTTAATTTTTTTTTAATTTCAGATGTGGATGTGGATGCCCTTGCCCCCTTTTCTCTTTTATAATGTTGGTGGTTAAATTGTGTGAGGTCTGTGCAAAAGCTTCATGATTATATTAATTGTGATTTCTGAATTGTATTGTTAATGCTGATTTTGTTATTATTGAGGTGAAATTCATGTAAATATGTGCTAAAAAATATATTGTTGATGTTCATATGTTATGTGATGATTTGATGAAGAAAACATGAACATTTGGAGTTATACGTGTCATACTTGCATTCTTTGATGTGAAGTTTTTTGTATAATCTTATGTGTTGATTTTTGAGATTTTGGAACCGTTACATTGAGAAATAAGTTGAAATAAGTCGAAATAAGTTAAATAAGTCAAAATAAGTCAAATAAGTCACAGTAAGTCGAAATAAGACAAATAAATCACATAAAATACAAGAGAGTATTGGTCATCTTGTTTCACGCATAACTTGAGTTTCGTAAGTTCGTTTGAGGTGCGGTCAGTTGCGTTGAAAGTCTAAAGCGGTAACTTTTTGTTGAAATAAGGAAATTGGGGTCTGGAGCGCTACAGCAGTAACAGTCTCTTGTTCTTGTACCAGGAGCGTAGTCAAGTCTCAACCAGTATTGGTTGTCATGTTTCACGTGTGGCTTGGGTTTTGTAAGTCCATCTAGAGTGTGGCCAGTTATTTGGAAAGCTAAGACATAGATATTTCTTAGTGTAATGAATTTATGATGTTTAAATGTGTAGACAATGTCATGATTATGGTAATGCCTCATAATGTTTATACGAGTGAATGATGTTGTAAATATGGTATATTCTTACGATGTTAATATGAATAGTGTTGTGTAAAGTAGTAATTGTGTACATGACGTGAGTTTAGCGTTGAAATTGAACATAAGTGTACTTAATTTTAGAAATTAGATGTCTAACCAATGGTATAGCATGATTAGTCGTGATAATAAATGTTTAACTAATGTTGTTATCATATGTCAATTAATTTCTGCAACTTGTGGTTAGTATACCCTGTTTGTCATTCCCCTATAACTTTCGTTGCCTAGATCTTTTAAGAATCAAACTAAGACTGTTAAAAACTAGACAAGATTTAGCACGAGATAGACTTTGATCTGGAATAATTATGTTGTGGCAAAGGCTAGAAAACTGAATTGCAAGTTTAGTTAATGTTTTGAAAACTTTGTAGCACAACTATTTGACATGTTGTTAGTAATTTGGGCACAACTCAATCTACACAAGTCATTTAAGAGTAAACCTTATATCATAAGAAAATAGACAAAATTTCCTACATATTAGATTTAAGGGTTAAATATGTTTGTGATCCTCCTAAATATCTCAAATTTCGTTTTTAGTCCCTCAAAATATTTCCTTTAAAAAATGGTCCTCCTAAAATTTTTCATTCACAATTTTGCTCCCTCATGTAACTTAGCGACGATTTTTACAACTCAACAACTGAATTAGCGACTGTTTTAGCGAAGATTTTAGTATTAGATCATTCTTTGAAGAAAATATTTTGAAGGACTAAAATAGAAATTTGAGATATTTAGTAGGACCACAAACATATTTAACCTTAGATTTGATAAGCATCGCATTCCATTAAGTTCAGTACAAGAAATACTGTTTATAAGTCCGACAAAACATTCTACCTGGTGCCTTTACCAGTTCCTATTACTTGATTAAACTGTATCTATTGGGTCGTAAGTCCTAAAATCAAAATCATAGTCTTCAAATAGACTCTAAGTTTTCTGAATCATATTCATTTGCTAGATTTTGACTTTGTTTGATATTTTAAATAATTATTTGAATTTGAGGTATGACTAGTAGGAAACATGATTTTAAGGTTGTTTTGATAAAATGTTATGTGAATTTAGTTTTTAATGTTTTAGGACACAAGTTTAATGTTTGATGATATGTTTAAGGGAAATATGGTATGGATATTTTAGGACATTGTCACAATGTTTTGATGATATATTTGTGTGAAATAAGATGTGGATATGTTTATGACTTTGGTTCAATATCTTCATAATATGTATACAAGTTAAGTTTTTAAGGTTATGATGCAAGTCCGGAAAACACAACTTAACCCCCCCCCCCCCAGTCTTCTCATAATTTGCTTGAAAGATCAGATGAAGTGTAACTAGACAGGCTTCAAAACTGACTCCCACAAATCTGAGAACAAGGATTCAAATATAGTCAAAGCATCAGACATATCAATGATGTTGACATACTCAGAAGTGAGATAGAGCATCTAACAAAACGGAACTACCTCTGAAGATATTCAATAAGCTTCTTCTGAGCTAGTGATATAGACTTTCAAATAGATTATTTATACACCATTAACTTCTATAGTAATACCTTTTTCAAGGAAATTCTATAGACCTTCAGAACCCCTTTTATCAAGACTAATGAGTTAAAAATATGTTTTACTTTTCCATCATTTAAATTCCGTGGAATCGCCCTTTGAATATGGTAGGAAAAGCAGTATAATATTTTTCATGTGGTACTTGATTCCTTCTTGAAGGAAAGTCTTTGACACACATACTTTTCTTATTGGATCATTATCTGCATCATTGTTAAGTGTTATGCACAGACCAAGCTCTAATACCAACTGAAGGTGAGAAAAGTACACAAGAAGGGGGGTTGAATTGTGTTTTTCGTTTTCTTAGTTTGCATCTGATCAGAGTTCAGAATCTGAACTGTTGTTCAAATTCTGGTTAATTTTTAGCAGTGTAATGTTAACAGAAGCAAATAAATAATAGCAGAAGACACAAAGATTTATATTGGTTCCTCCCCTAACTTAGAGTAGTCTAGTCCCCTTGCTTCACAAGAGATTTTCACTATAATCAAAACATGATTACAATCCTTATGTATTCTGCATAAGACTTTACAAATTCTCAGACCCAAGGTCCAAGACTTCTACTCAAGCTCCTCACTCGAGACTTCCTGCTCAGGTTCCACGAACCCAATACTTTGTTGCTCAGGCTCTCAGCCCAAGACTTCTGCTCCAAGTCCCATGAAACGAGTCTCTCTGCTTGCACCTCCCAAGTCAAGATTTATTGTTCCTATTCCATGTACCGAGCATTCCTGCTCAAGCCCCTCAAGTTTAAGACTTAAGCTCCAGGTTCCAAGAAATGAGTCTCCGCTTACACCTTGTCGTACCTCGAAAAATGAGAACGACCTCGCGAAGCACAATCGTACACTCGCAGGATGAACTTAACAGAGTCACCACTGATCTTTATTTATTCCTATAGAGGGAGAGGGAAAGGGATCGAATAAAACCCTTAAAAGAAAGATAAGGATATGGTCATCGCAACCAATATCTGAGTTCGGGAGTCGGTTACGCAAGGGGAAGGTATTAGCACCCTTCACGTCTGTTGTACACAACTGGAACCATTTAGTTAGGGTTGAAGGAATGTTAGCTTATGTTAGTTTTTAATCTTCGACTTATTGAGTGGGAAAATAGAGAGAAGAGAAATGTTTTTTCAGATTTTTATTGAAGAGAAAAGGGACCTAAGGGTTTTTATTACTAGGGGGCTCGACAAGACTTCGCAATCTCGTGCCTACGTATCCTCATAGTGCAATGAGGAACTCAAAGCCTTCGTAGTTCGGGGACTACAGTGAAAAAAGAAAAAGGTTGCTCGCCAAGGATTAGGGACAAAAAAGAAAAAGGTGTTCACCAAAGATTAGGGCGAAAAAAGAAAAAGGTGCTCGCCAAGGATTAGGGCAAAAAAAGAAAAAGGTTGCTCGCCAAGGATTAGGGCCCTTGTGCCTACATATCCTCATTGTGAAATGAGAAATCAGAGCGTCCGTAGTTCTGGACTACGGGGAAAAAAGGAAAAAGGTTGCTCGCTGAGGATTAGGGCGAAAAAAGAAAAAGGTGATCGCCAAGGATTAGGGCAAAAAATGTAAAAGGTTGCTTGCCAAGGATTAGGGCCCTTGTGCCTACGTATCCTCATTGTGAAATGAGAAATCAGAGCGTCTGTAGTTCTGGGTAAAAAGGTTTGTTTGATGGAACATTGTGGTAATGCTAAAGTGTTTGTGGAATATCTGCTTAAAGTCTGATAATTTGTGGGTCAAACGGATCCATATTCATTATATTAAAGGCAATGATGTGATGGTTGCTAACATAAAGAATAATAGTTCGTGGATCATGAAAAATATCTTGAAAGGAAGAAACTGATCAGTCATATGCAGTAGGTTTGGGATGATTTTCTGTTGAAAAAGAAGTTTTCTATGATGGAAGTGTACAAAGCTCTTATTGATGACCAAGCTAGAGTCAACTGGAGTCACTTGATGAGGCACAATGGTGCTCGACCTAGAGTTATCCTCACCCTTTGGCTAGCTTGCCATGGTCGTCTGGCTACCAAAGCTAGGCTGCTGAAGATGGGAATGTTACAATCGAGCCAGTGTCAGTTGTGTAGTGATAAAGAGGAAATAATTGATCACCTCCTTTTTTAATGTAGTAGCACTAATAGTATTTGGTCTGATGTTTTGCAATGGATGGACTTTGATCATAGACCTCAGTTGTGGTTTAATGAGTTAAACTGGATCTTGAGACACACCAAAGGCAAGGGCTGGAAGGGTAGATTACTGAAGATTGCTACTGCGGAGACGGTTTATGGTATTTGGCAGCATATGAATAATGTCTGCTTTGCTAAGAATATTGATAGTACACATGTAACTAGAAACATAATAGACAATATAGTTTATAGAGGATGGATGCAACCAAAGCTTAGAAGCCACATAGCTCATATGTTAATGTAGGCTTAGGTGTTGCTTTGTTTTTTGTTTTGTCTTTGTTGTTGGGCTGGATCTGTGCGATCGTCGTGTACTTTGTTTAGTTTTTTGAATATATCTATTTTTTTATTCAAAAAAAAGTAATTAAAATAAATAAAATAAAAAGATTTCTTAATATTTAATAAGAATAGAAAAGAAAAGAATAAAAGAGAAAGAAAAGAAATGAAAATAATAAAATAAAATTTAAAAAAAAAAGAAAATGAAAAAGGAAAAGGAAGAGAAATAAAAGAAGAAAAAACAAGGCATTAAAAAGAGAGAGGGGGGTCGCTGGGTGTTGAACCCGCGCCCCCAAAGTCACCAGCAAAATCAACAAACCACTGCGCCAAGCCCTTAGGCCTTGTTAACTTTTCCCACCAGAAAATCATATATTAAAATTAAATTTAAAAAATGAAATGGCGCGCAGGCTAGACCTTCTTCCTCACGACCTCCATATTTTCAAAATGGAGTTTTTTGAAATTGGAACCAAATGGGACATGTGAATATAGCATTTTGCTCGGAATTTCAAGAGGATTCTAACTATGGCCATGGTTTTCATTTATTTTTACTCTATCATGAGAATTTAAGCAAAAACCAGTAAAACCTTAGGGCTTTCAATTAACACATCAAAGCAAACATATTGGTAACAAGAATGGATTAAAAAGACGCTCTTAAGTGTGAGAACGGGAAAACAAGAAAGTACCTCAAATGGTGAACTCGTGGACCTCCCAAACGTGCTTCCAGCAATGGAATAATGATCCTATTAGCTTCCTTGAGTTTCCAAGAGTGTGAGGATGTGCTTATAATGGCTTGAGACTCTCTCAAATGCTCTACCCGAATCCACTTGCAAATGGAAAAAGTGAGTTATGGTTATGGAGTTTGAGGAGCTACAACATGGTTATTGCATACAGAAGGTTTGTGGTGGTGTATGGAGTGTATTTGTGAAGGAAAAGTGGATGAAAGTGGAGAAAATGAAGAATTCGAAATTTGAGTTTTAATGGAGTTTTGAGTTTTTGCTCTAATGCTCTTTCTCTCTCTCTCTCTCTCTCTCCCTCTCTCCCTCTCTCTGTTCTTGCTTGTGTACTCATATATTGAGGTTTTCTCTACATTTATAGAGGTCTTTGAAGTAGGTTAGGACTTGGTTTGGATCAGATCATGGTTTGGTTTCTTGTCTTGTATGATCTTGTTTCACAAAAATGGCAATTATGGTACATATGCCAAGGCTTTTGATTTTTGGCTTCATGGTCACTTTGAGCATTCATATTAGGCTTGGACAAGTTGGTTTGGCCTTAGAAAGTCAGTTTCATCAGAGCTCAACCTTGTTCCACAAGTTTTGACCAACTTTCAAATTTCACAATAAGCCAAAATGCTAATCCCCAAGTGGTCAGTTTGTAGTAGTTTTTGTCTTTATTGTAGGGGCCTATTTTGCACAAAATTGGTATCAATGTGAAGCTAACATGGAAAGGAACAATGTCTGTGCTGATAGCAAGCTGAGGAAATACTTGGAAGATGCTCCAAATTGGCTCGTTCGTGTGGATAAAACTGAATTTAACACTTAGAAAAAATCCGGTTCATCATGCATTTCATTTCATTGTGAAACCCTAACTTTGATCATTCATATCTCTCAATTGGAAAAAGATTTTTGGACAAAATTTTCCACCATGATGAAGTAGGAAGTATGATATTCAAATTCAACCCTCAAGTGTTTCAATTAGATTCCTAGATTGATCACAAATTGTCCATAAAGTAATGCACTTGAAAAGGTAAAAAACTTAGAAAAATTTGTAAGTGTTTTGAATTTTGCAACAACTTGAATTCTCAACTTTGGCCATCAATTTCTTCCACTTCAAGAAAGCTTTTGTCTTCAAATTTTTATCAAATTTTAGTATCAAATTCCATCTTTAAATGCAGCCCTCAAGTGTTTCAAGTGGATGCTTAAGGAAGAAGTTACAAACTTGAAAAGTTGGTCATTTGATCATGGATTTTTGTACTTAGTGAAATTTCAAGAAACCCTAATTTGGTCAATTCTTGATCTTTTCTTGATTTTATTGATTTAGCTTGATCAAACTTAATTATTTTCCTTATTTTCATTATTCTTGACTTGATAAGTCCAGGGTTGACCAAAAATGTCAAAAGTCAAACTTTGACTTTGACCATCTATTGACTTTTTATCAGTTGAATCAAATTTCTTCAACCATCAATGAATCCAACTTCTTGAGCCAATCTAAACACATGAATGGACCACAATGATGCATTTGAATCCTTTGAGTAACCTTCTAAGCCATGGGATCATGTTTTGGTCAAAAAGCCAACATCAAGCTGACTTTGACCAAAACCCTAATTTGTAGCACATGATGGATTGAAACTTGATCAGCTTGAATTGATGCCAACTTTAACTTGATTATTGATAGAGGGAATCTCTTGATCATTAATCATGAGTTGAGGAGCTTGAAATGTTTAGGATCACACTAATCTTCTGATTGATCAAACACTTGAATTCCTTGATGCAACACCCTAACTTGTAATCAAAGCAAGCAAGATGCGCACAAGAAATGATTGGTGTTATGCAAATGATGAAAATAAAGGAACTAAAGTGGGGTAAAATTTAGTGTATGACACACCTCCCTGGTCAAGACTTACTGCTCCAAATTTCATGAACTGAGCTATCCTACTCAAGTTACACTGGCTCAAGACTTTATTGCTCAATCAATCAACTTGATTAATACTTTCACTACTCAAGCACATAGCAAGAGACTTACGTGGCTCAAACATCCTGTCTTGAGACTTCCTTACTTGTATCCCTATGATACAAGACTTCTACTCAATCAATCCACTTGGTTAATACTTTCACAAGTCAAGCACATAGTAAGAGACTTATGTGGCTCAAGCATCTTGGCTCGAGACTTCATTGCTTGTATCCCAGTGACACAAGACTTTTATCTAAACTGCTGAACAAGCTCAGCAGCATAGAGAACAAGGTGTACATGATACAAGTATCAGAGGTATGGGAAATCACCATAACAAAGACCTAAAGCTCTTAAGATTTCTAAGATATACAATATGTAAAAAATCTTAAGGCTTTTACAATTACAACCAACATCAGAAAAATATGCATATACATTGAGCTGATAATTGCTGATCATGTTATTTCTTCTTCTGGTTGATCCTTGTTAAATATTCGGTTTGAACCTTCATCCATATTTATAGCCTTTTCAAAAAATAGTTGTTGAGGAGGTAAATTGATCAAGAGTCTTTGTTGTTACTCCATAGTACAAGAGTCGTTGAAGATAGATACACCAGAAGATCTTAATCCAATGTGTAACATGTTTAACCTTTGAGTCTTCAAGAGATTTTGTACTATTAGAGACGTTGAGAGTAGATATCCATAAATTATCTCATCTTTTCTTGAGCCTTGCAATTTGTAGACTCTAGGTGACAAACTGATTTGACAATATAGCTTGCTTTCTACAATACAGACAACTTCAGCTTTATCACCAACTCTGAATGGTACCATAAGCCAATTTGCATTCACTAAGTGTAGAGACAATAATGTTGCTTCTTCTGATGCTGAGACCTTCAACTTCAGAGTTTTTTCCAGACATCACTTAGCAAGTATTTTTCAAATTCTGTCACCAGAAGCTAGCAATTCAGCAACTCTCAAAGTGTGCTTAATGTGGAACAGATTATGACAATAATATTTAGAAGTATAAGAACCTGCACACATGTAACACACATCAAAATAAACCATTGTTCTTTTAATACTTTGTTATCATCAAAACCCAAGGAAAATATGTCATTAACAAATCATGTTCTAACAATCTCCCCCTTTTTGATGATGACAAACACAAGTATTTAAAGGACAATATTGGGCAGTTATAATTTTCTTTGCAACATTAGGGTATAAGGTTTTTAAGCTCCCCTAAAATCTAATAGTCCAAAGAAGAGTTTTGTAGACACCATACTAGGTACTACTCTCAAGAAAAAGTAATTGAGTTTTCTTAGTAACATTAGAGTCTGAGGTTTGTAAGCTCCCCCTGAGTCAAATAGTTCCAAGGTTGAGGTTTGTAAGCTCTCCTTTAGTTCCATATTAAAGAAAACCAAAAATAATATTTTAAATTCCTTTAGAAGCATCAAAATATGAGGTTTGTAATCTCCTTCTGAGTCTGATAGGCTAAGGCTGAGGTTTGTAAGCTCCTCCTTAGTTCTATGTACAAGAAAGTTAAAATGTGTCGCTCGGGCAAGATAACCATAAAAATCGAAATATAAATAACAAAATTATAAATGACTAAAATGTACAACTGAATAGGTACTTAATGGGTTCAGTTTTTAATTAAATACTTACCATTATTCCCCCCCCCCCCCTTTTTGTCACATCAAAATGAAAATAAAAACAGAAGAAGAAAAGAATTACAGTCATAAATGCATCACAAATCATCATTAGTGGATCAATTTCCAAGGAATTCAAAAATGATCAAGTAACCTGGGGTCATTAAGGATTGTATAGTGCATGCTGAATACTTATTGGTGATAACAATTTCAAGAATCAAGCAAAGGATTTTATTTAAATGTTTAGATTACCCAAAAGCTATTATAAAAGCAACTAAAATCTAGTTCATTTTCATTAACATTCACCACAGTTATGGAGGCCTCAGCTGAGAGTCATAAGACTTCTGTAGGATCATAAATTTCTAAGAGCTCTACAAGACAGAGTATATAAAACCATCAAAATCCAGCAGCTTCAGAAGCTTCTGTAACTGGTCCAATGCCTTCTTCACTGAATACTTCAGATGAAACCTCGTCAGTAGTACCTCAGAGACCTACATAAGCAGGTCCATCAATAGCTGTTTTAAAGACACGGAAGATACCCATGAAAATGACAAAGAAGAGAGGCTCAACGAGATGTTTCACCGCTTTATCCCCGAAGCAGAGGAGGGGAACATGGGTGTAGATGAGCCAGATTATGATTATGGCAATAGCTTCTGTTATAAGGGGTTGGATGACATAGATAGAGCTTAGTCTAAGATCGAACCAGATTCTTATGTTTTTATGTAATCCTTTTGAGCTTGATTAATGAAAATAAGTTATTTTGACCAGTAAATATTAAGAAATCATACAAACACCCAATCTACCTAATAGATAATCTGATAAACATTAATGAAGTAAAACTGACACCAGATACAACAATTAAATGAGTCAAGTATAAAATTTATAATTGTTAAAGAATATTTAATAGGTTACACTGTTAGATAACATTTTCAAGATATATCATTTAAGATATTGATAAGACTTAATCAATATTAAAATAACAAACACTTGGAACAATGTAGGTAACACGTCTATATAAGAACTCATAGCATGCTTACTTTCATAATCACTTAATCCTCAAAACACCAAGATATACAAACATAAGCAAATATGAGTTCCAAAGAGAGATTTCAGAAAGACAGTCATACTGAATGCAGTAACTCAGGCAAGTGACAGTAAAGCAGCAACTGAAGGATCTACTAACAAGCAGATAACTTCATAAGCTCTCACCTCTTCAGCATCCTTTGTCAAAACACACAGAAGAAGAAGATCTTCTGGGTCCAGACGCAGAAATCAGCTGAGAAATGAGGCTTTGGAGTTTGCCTAGGAAGAATGGCAAGATTTCCTAGATAATTTGGACATGTTAGATGATCCTAGGGAATACCTTAGGGCCAATCCAACAGACTAGAATGTCTAAATAATTTATAATCCCTTCCTTTTTATTAATGATAAAAGTTACAAACATTAAGTTCTTACTCCCATTACTTTTGATTCTATTGAACAACCATAAATAAATATAATCAACAGTTAACTGAACAACAACATGAACAAATTTTGAATTAATAATAAGATAACTTAATGCAAAGGTTCTAACAATTACAAAGCATAACTATGCAGAAATCTAACATCGGAATATTTTAGAGATAGCTTCAAACTTGTATCTCCAGATTTTAGACAAATCAGCCTCTGAACTTATGATAACCCCCTGCTGAACAAGTAATTCTGAAAGAACACGTCTAAAAGGAATGAAGAAAATATTTCTCTTGTGAAAGAAAGAAAGAGTCTTATTCAAATAGTCAAACATAACTTGAGGAAGATCAATCTGTAAGTCTGAATTGAGAAGTAGAAGCAGATATTTTTCAATTGGATCCACAAGGTCTAAATCCTTATCCTTAGGAAGTAAGTTTAAATTCAGAATCTGATTCCAAACAACAGCATCAGGACGAAGATTTGAGACCACTGATGTATTAGATAGATCTACAAAGATACGCCAAGTAGGAAGATAGTGTTCCCAAACCAGAGTTCCTGGGATTTCTCCAATTTTCTCACAATTGATCACATTAACAATTGCTTTAGAGGTTACTGTTATAGAAACACCAGTTACTTTAAAAATAATAGTACACTCAGAATCCAGCTCAACAATGGAAGCATTAATCCAAAACTCTTTGACAAGATCTGGATAAGTGAAACCACGGAGCATCTCAAAGTATCCATTACATCCTTGTTCACACACAGTCTTCCAGAAGTTAAAGCCTAACTTAAGCAACTCATCAACATCCACAAACTTTTCATTGATGACTACCATTTGATTCAAAGAAGAATTGACTAGGAAACTCATCCCATGTTTGGCTTGATCAGTACACACAACCACAGAGAAAATAAAAAGAATTTAACAAGATTCCTAAAAGAATAAGAATCTTTACAGAAGAAGGACAAAATGATGTTTCATAAGATAGGGGATAATGATAATAGGTATCCAAAAGAAAACATCATTACCCATAGGTTCTTATCCAGCAGATTTCTTGAATCCACTAGATGAATTTCACCTTTATGAAAATTTAAGTATTATAAAATTCATTAAAAAAACTTTTACTTAAACTGCTTTATCAGAAGTAAAGGATCCTCTTCTGAATCTCAGAAACTGACAACTTTCAGAAGCTATCATCCATCAGAGTCTAGTAGAACTAGACTGAGAAAGAGAGATATCTTCTGTCAGTCATAAGTCTCTAAGATTATATTCAGAGCCAGCACTTCCTCTTGAAACAAGAGACATGAGTGATAGATGAATATTGAATTATTTCCTTTGACATCTAACAAACAGCATTAACATCATAAAAAGTGAGGAAACTGTTTCCATAAATATGATCATCATCTAGCTTAAAGAAATATTCGGTATAGATAAATACAACAGAGTTTCTTCTTAAAGATTTCTGAAGATCCTTTTACAAAAGAGCTTCTCTAGAAATATAATAGAAACTTTGTATTTACACCGACACACATATCTCATTGAATCAAAAGGTAAGCCAGAAAAGAATAAGCATACCCTTTTTTTGTTATTTTCTCGGTCAGACATGTATCAGTATTCATACTTGACCATAGAGTCTGAACACCGCTTTGAGTGGATTTTGATTCAATGGTTGTTAAACCAATGACTCTAGTACTCTCACCAAACTCAATACCTTTAGCACTTGAGTCTGGTTTATGGGTTATTCTTCCATCAAATGTTGTAAACAACCTTTGATAAATGCCATGGAAGATGCATCTGCTCCTTTCTTTGATATCTACAGCAAATACATTTAAATCATGACACTTATATTTCTATGAGACCATACATAAATGTTCAGACAGTCTTTCGTTTGCCTTATGCCACATTATAATAGAAGTACCATGATTCATTCCAGAGTATCAGTCTCAAATAAACCATAATATGAACAAGATCTTGTTCTCAGCAGAATCATTAATTTCATTGTCTTGACTCAAGACTTTGAGATCTTTGATAAGAAAAGAACCAGATGATGTTAGCTATCAGAGAATGGCATAAAACAAATTAAAGCACCATCATCAAATTTCCTGCAGAACACAGAGAAAAATTAAAGGTTTCTCATTGACTTGTTCTTTAAAACAAATTTCATGATGACCCTCAATCAAGTAGCAATGGAGTCTCTTAAGATATCACCTTAAAGAGCAGACTCTTTATTATCAAATATTGAACCAAGATAGATTTCGAATAATCTATTTCTCTTCAATACTTGATTTTTATTTCAGGACTCAGATACTTCTTCAGAAGCAGTAATAACTGGCAGAGCCAGATTACTCCTTTATCTGAATCCTGCACTAATGTTATCTTCAAAAGAATATGCGGGGAAGATTAACTAACATTAGGTTCTGGTAGTATTTCTCCTTGCTTTCAGATCTAGGAAATCAGTTGAAATACAAGTATTTTAGAAGCTTCTAAAGTTACTCTTCTATCAACAAATATTACAACCTATCCAGATGGTTAAGAAGTACTTCTGACAAGAAATATAAGTTCCTTATCATCCGACATTCCAAAGAACCAAGCTTAGGAAAGGTGATCTGTAAGATAACTTTTCATCATCTAATTTCATTTCTTTTCTTTGAAGGGGGGTTAAATTGTGTTTTCCGTTTTCTTAGTTTGCATATGATCAGAGTTCAGAATCTGAACTGGTGTTCAGATTCTGGTTAATTCTTAGCAGCGAAATGTTAACAGAAGCAAATAAATAATAGCAGAAGTCACAAAGATTTAAACTGGTTCCTCCCCTAACTGAAAGTAGTCCAGTCCCCTTGCTTCACAATAGATTTTCACTATAATCAAAACATGTTTACAATCGCTAATGCATTATACATAAGACTTTATAAATGCTCAGACCCAAGGTCCAAGACTTCTGCTCAAGCTCCTCACTCGAGACTTCCTGCTCAAGTTCCATGAACCCAAGACTTCCTTGTTTAGACTCTCAGCCCAAGACTTCTGCTCCAAGTCCCACGAAAGGAGCCTCTATGCTTGCACCTCCCAGGTCAAGACTTACTGCTCATATTCCTTGTACCGAGAATTCCTGCTCAAGTCCCTCAAGCTTAAGACTTCTGCTCCAAGTTCCATGAAATGAGCCTCCGCTTGCACCTCCCTGGTCAAGACTTACTGCTCCAAATTTCATGAAACGAGTTATCCTGCTCAAGCCACACTGGATCAAGACTTTCCTGCTCAATTAATCTACTTGATAAAGACTTTTAGTGCTCAAGCACATAGCAAGAGACTTACGTGGCTCAAGCATCTTGGCTTGAGACTTCCTTGCTTGTATCCCAATGATACAAGACTTCTACTCAATGAGTCCACTTGATTAAGACTTTCACAGCTCAAGCACATATCAAGAGACTTACATGGCTCAAGCATCTTGGCTCGAGACTTCCTTGGCATCTTGGCTCGAGACTTCCTTGCTTGTATCCCAATGACACAAGACTTTTATCTAAATTGCTGAACAAGCTCAGCAGAACAGAGAACAAGGTGGACATGATACAAGTATCAGAGGTACGGGAAATCACCATAACAGGGACCTAAAGCTCTTAAGATTTCTAAGATATACAATGTTTAAGAAATCTTAAGGCTTTTACAATTACAACCTACATAAAAGAAATATGCATATGCATTGAGTTGATAATTGTTGATTTTGTTACTCCTTCTTCTGATTAATCCTTGTTGAAGATTCATTTTGAACCTTCTGCCATATTTATAGCCTTTTCAGAAACTAGTCGTTGAGGAGGTAACTTGATCAAGATTCTTTGTCGTTATTCCATAGTACAAGAGTCGTTGAAAATAGATACACCAAAAGATCTTAATCCAATGTGTAACATGTTTAACCTTTGAATCTTCAAGAGATTTTGTACTATTAGATCCGTTGAGAGTAGATATCCATAAATTATCTTAGCTTTTCTTGAGCCTTGCAATCTATAGACTCTAGCTGACAAACTGATTTCACAATACAAATTGCTTTCTGCATTACGGACAACTTCAGCTTTATCACCAACTCTTAATGGTACCAGAAGCCAATTTGCATTCACTAAGTGTAGAGACAATAATGTTGCTTCTTCTGATGCTGAGACCTTTAGCTTCAAAGTATTCGCCATACATCACTTAGCAAATGTTCTTTAGATTCTGCCACCAGAAGCTAGCAATGCAGGAACTCTCATAGTGTGCTTAATGTAGAATAGATTCTAACAATAATATTTACATGTATAAGTACCTGCACACATGTAACACGCGTCAAAATAAACTGTTGTTCTTTTAATACTTTGTTATCATAAAAACCCAAGGAAAATATGTCATGAACAAATCATGTTCTAACACAATGTTGATATGTTTAGGTTCGGGAGAACCTGTGTTGATATGTTTAGGTTCAGGAGAACCATTGTTGATATGTTTTAGATTCGAAAGGACCAGTGTTAGCCTTAACCGACAGTATTGTAGATTACTTGGTGACATAACTTTGATATCCATGACTTTGGTCTAGTGTTGTAGGACTTCGATCAAGTGTTGTAGGACTTCGATCAAGTGTTGTAGCACTTCGGCCAAGTATTGTGATTGGTACTTGATAATGGGAGTAGGAGGTTCGGATGAAGATGGTTTCCATTTGTTTGATCATGCATCAAGTATATCAGAGATTAGCTTAGGACTTCGGTCCAGTGTTGTAGGACTTTGGTATATTGTTGAGGATCATTCAGTAAAATAACTCTGGTATCCAGTGTTGCAGGACTTCGGTCTGGTGTTGTACGATTGAACTAATGCATGGGAGAAAAGGAAATACGCATTGCACAATGACTTTGTATATTTTACATATATGTTGACTAAATATGTTTGATATGTTTTATCCTAGTTGTTTATACACCATTTAAATTGTGGAATGTAATCTCACCCCTTTCTTGTTTGTGTTTCTACTGTTGTACTTTATACGGGTAATCCCCAAGTTAAGACTGAGGAGTGATAGCCTTGGTTACTAGGGATGACGTAGTTGGCCTCTTCAATAGTTTTTTTTTGCTTATGTTTTGTCGTATCTTTTATCAATTGTCTAGTTTTGTATTTGGTGTCGCTCTAACATTATAACATGGGTTAGGGATTTCGCTATGTCAGTAAGTTGGTTTGAATATATCACCTTGCTATGTTTTATGGTATTATGCTTAGACTTAAATTCCGCATTTTAAATATCAATTGAAAGGTTTTTATCAATGTGACCCCTTACTTTTGTCTTAATATTTCCCGTAGTGTTTTATAAATTATACTTGGGATTTAGGGTGTTACACCAGCCGCCCTAGTTCTGACCATCGAAGTGTCATACTGTTCCCTAACCTTCATAATCTTGTCCTTTCAATCAGAGTAAGGGTTAGAGTAGGGTGTCAGTCTCAAAAGACTAAACAAAGTAACCCAACCACTTGTGGGAATTAGTCTGACACAATAGAAAAAATAACACCCCAACAGTAGGGGGAACCTCCACCCGATGACACAGAATCATGAAGTCCCAGATAATACCCCAAACATTGGGCATAATCTTAGAAGGGGAGACATTGGCATTCATCAAGAATTTGGTCTTGAACGATTTAATGGGGATCAAGACCCCCAAATCATAAATAATGGGAAGATCAAAGTAGTAATAAGGAATGTTAAAATCATCTACGACGACCATATTAGCTCTCTCCCTTTAAGAACAAAGCTCCAAGATCACATCTTCTTCGTTCCTAGTACTGGAAAGCCCAACATGCCGCTGAAAGAACATTATCCTTTCCTTATCATAATACATAGACGCAAAGTCCTGCACACCAATGAGTTTATCACTCATTCATATTAATTCCTGATAAAAATAAGAAGAACAAGAAATTTACTATCAAAGACATTTGGATCTTCATCTCCCCAGAATACTAGTTTATGATATTAAAAGCAAAATCGCCTCTTGTGAGCATCCCAAAGAAAAATCAAGAACGTAACGAGTAGGAAAGAATGGATTCGTACTTGTAATTACAATTAAAAACTTAAGGGAAATGCGATTTGCACTCGTACGAACTCCTAACCTTCTGAAAGAAAGATTGAGTGGGAAAAATATTAGAGAAAAAACATGTAGGCCTTTTATATGGAGGGAAATCCAGCTGTAGGGGAAACCTATCGTCGTCTAAGCATCTCAAGAGTTGCAAGAAATAAAAAATATCCCTTACATATGCCACATGTGTAGGGAGTAAGGCCAAATTTGGCTTCCTAAGAAATATCATCATCAATTGTAGTGAATACAATACTCGTTTTTCCCAATTGATGATTCAGTCTCTCTTAGTTTATTGACGTTTGATTTCTTTTATTTGTTTGACGTTAAAATTCACACAGTTGGTGTGTGGATTGCATCACATATGTAACTCCCCAAGCTGATTTAAGGATTACCAATTGACCCCATAAACCAACATGGGTATTTTCAGCGTGTTTTGTCCACATTCACACGTTTTGCAGGAAACTCCCCAAAAGGTCACCCATCAAAATACTACTCTAACTCAAACACGCTTAACTATGGAGTTTATATTTGTTAGTCTACCCAAAAGAAGATGCATCTTATTGGTATAGATAGTATCAATCAACTCGTATAAGCCTTCCTTCAACCATGCGGTCCTATACCTGCACAGCCTCAGGATCCTCTCATTCCGATGTGAATTTGGGTGACCACTTTCCGCCATCTTTGGCCTCGGGTGTTACAACCACCCTACCCTCTTCGGCCTCGGATGTTACATGTCCACCAGCTTCCACTTGGTTCATCCTCGAACCACATTGTATTGGGAAATATCTGCTCTAATACCATTTGTAACATCTCATACTACTTTCAGGATTACCAACTAAGCCCACAAATCAACACGGGTCATTTCAACATGTTTTGTCCTTACTCACATGCTTTCCATGAAACTTCCCAGAAGGTCACCCATCCAAATACTACTCCAAGTCAAGCACGCTTAAATATTCAGTTCTTATTTGTTAGGCTACCTTAAAGAAGATGCATATTGTTGGTATAAGTAGTACCAATCAATCCTTATAAGCATTCCTTCTACCATGCAGTCTCATACTTGCACAGCCTCAGGAACCCCTCATTCCGATGTGAATTCGGGCGACCATTCCTCGCCCTCTTCAGCCTCGGGTGTTACAACCACACCCCCCATCCCCGTCCTTTTCGACCTTGGGTGTTACAACTGACACCTAGAAGCATATCCTAGAACCACCTTCACAAAGGTGACACCTTACATGGAAGGGAGGTTCACACATTAGGGACTCATCCCACATGGAAGAAAGTCACCTCAAGCTTGATGGACTTATACATATGAGAGAAATGAGACTAAATCACTTCGTCCTTCCAAGCCATCTTGCTTGAAGGACTGTGTACCAGTATATTCATAAAGGAGGCATTAAGAATTAACATATAAATCATCAACCTTTTGTATATTTGGTTAACCTCCCTTTATTAAATCTATTACCTTTCGTGGGAATAAGTGACCTATACCCCTCCTGTAATGGAATATAGGAAGTTGTGAAATAAGTGCACCACGTTCCCATGAATATTAGAAGGTAAATTGTTCACTCCTTTAGAGGTTTTTATTTCTAAGAAGGCCTAAGATTCAGGCTCGGGAGGGATATAAATATCCCATCGTCATGATTAAGGGAGAACTAACCTAACTACAACACAAAAATACACACATGCATGAGCTTCTCACCCACACGAGATAGCTCTCAACCTCACAACAACCTTAAAAGCCTCTTACAACCCTAAATCACTAAGGTTTGTCGTGCATTTGTACATTTAGCGAGTACAACTTTCATCCAGAGTCCTCCCATGCTGATGTCATGTTAGAATTATTCATTTTACCTGATGAGGCTTAACATCCATATCTCTTAATTGCATGATGAGGGAGGTTATGTTGTTTTCCGCCTTCTTTATTATGTCTTATATTTAATCATGTTGTAAAGTCTTGTATATCCTTCATGACCTAGATAGATCAGAGCATGTTTTCATTGGTTCGTTGTGGTCATTGTGATACTTCAACTTGAGATGGAATGGGAAAGCCACTTTATCTAGGGTTGATAATAATGGTGTGTCCAAAATATAGTTATAGACGCTTTTGAAGGGAACCACCAGAACTTGTAAGTTAACCTTCATGGTGTCTTTCTCTTCTCCCAAGTGTCGCGGTGAAAATTGGATACCATAGTTATTTGTTAACTAGGATCACATTTTTAATGTCACCACCGGTCTTTGATTTTATCCAAGGGAAGGGAGAAAAACCGAATTCCCACAATGCAATGCAAATGCACTAAGATTCTAAGTTCGGGGGTTGGTTATACCTAGGGAAGGTGTTAGCATCCTAGATATCTGTAGTACTCTACAGGAACCTCTTGATTCATTATGTTATTGTTATCTGTTTTGCTAAGGGTTTAAGGGTAGATGATTTATTATTTTTAATCCTAGGTGTGCTCGGCAAGATATCGCATCTTGTGCCTACATATCCTGTCAGGAGGGAATCAGAGCTCTTGTAGTTCCTTATTAAGGATACTAAACGTTTAAAGGTTTTAGGAGAGAAGATGAGTCATCATCTTAAGAAAGACCACCACAGTTTTGAAAATGTTTGTATGTTGTGGGGTATGGGATTGTATGTCTCTTTCTTTGAGATGATTAACATCTAGTTCTCTTGTGTGGAGAATTAGGTGGGCTAAAGTTTGATTAAATAATCAAAATTGTGGGGGACTAACCTAGGAAATCTATCCTAAGTTGTCTAATTGACTTATCTTAAGGGTGTCGATTATGAATACAAATTATATGCACCATGCACAATAACATGGTTATCATGCATGGGATTTTTCCTTGGATATTTATGCGATTAATTATTGTTATTTAGGCGAGGGTGCTAGCAAAGTGATGCTAGACTTGTGTCCAGTGATCGGTAGGTCGAATGCGATGCCCTAAGGCGATCGACTTACATGGGTAGAAAATTGGCTCGACGTTGGATCGAGGATTTTTATTGTTTTTTTGAAAGGTTTAGAGAATATAAGCAATAAATCAAATAAAAAACAAACAAGCAAGCAAAACAAACGGTTCACTCACGAGCGTACGATCTAGCACAAAGAGAGATTGTAAAATGAGGACGATTTACCGAGGAAAGAGTTTTGAGTTTAAGGTTTGAGAATTTTATGTTAAAGTTATTTAGCTGAAAGGTTTATCAAGAAAGGGATTCTTATTACTATTTAATTTTAGAGTTTTAACAAAAGAAAAGGATTATTAAAAGGGTTTTAATTAGAAAAAAGGGTTTTAGTGTTAATATATTTTTTATGAAAGTTTTGTTATTTTTAAGGTTATAAAAGATTAGCAAAATTCCTTATTAATAAAAGATTTTTATTTTTATTTTTTTCTTGAGTTTTATTAAAAGGGTTTTATTAATTTAAAAGGGATTTATCAAAAGTTAATTAATGGTTTTTTTTAGTTATATTTTAATAAAAAAAGGATGATATTTTAAATATAAGAAAAGTTATTCTTATAAAGGTAAAAAAAACTATACATTTTAGGATTAATTATTTTAATTATTAAAAAAAGAAATTTGTATTAAAAAGGTTAAATTAATTATAAAACAGGATTTGATAAATTAAAACGGAGAGATCCGGTGTGCACGGGAGGGAAGGTCTACCATAGACCCTCAAACCTCAACCGTTAGATGCGCACGCATGGGATCTGACAGATTAAAAGCAAAGGTGCATGTGTGTGTGGTGTACAATGATCTGTCGCCTAAAACAAAAAGAAACAAAACGCTCCCTCACCAAATCCAAATCCTCTCTCGTCTCTCACTCTCGCTCTGAAAAAAAAAAAGAGGGTTAGGGCAAACCCTAGCCGCCGTCGCTCAAATCTCATCCTCTCATCTTCTCTCTCGATCCGCAAGAAATACAACAAACAACAAGAAACCCCACCCCAGACGGCCCCTATTTCCCCGATTTCACTATATTCTGGTGCGATTACAAATTACAATGTATAAAATGCGATAAAATAAAAAGCGAGTAGGCGGCGGATGATGGCGGCTCCGATCAGGGAAGTGTTGTTCTCTTTCTTTTTTACCTTCGTTAAGCTTTGTGTTGTGACTTTCTCCTCCGTTGCTTTCTGGTTGTTGATTGTGAGCTCGCGTGATGGTTTCTGATGAGCTTCTTTTGGTTTGGTGTGTGTTGGCTTTTTGATTTTGGTATGAGATCGTGAACGAAGTTTTTTTGGACGATTTTTCTTGTGTATCTCTGTTAGGGTTTCCTTCTCCTCTCCTCTGATGCACATGGACCGAGTACTTATAAGGCCAATGATGAGTTTAAAATTGGGAATTTTTCAATGTTGAATGATTTTGTTTAATGCTGATTTGATTCTGGTTTTAATTTGGAGGGTTTTTGAAAAGTTTTGAATTTGGTTGATACGCTCTAATTTGGGACAGAAAGCTGACTGTTGCCCTATTTGAATCTGGTCCTTTTTGTGTGATTTGTCCATTTCATTTTTGGAAAGGGATGATGTTGGTGATATCCTTTCTGATTTAGGAGGGAACTCTGTAATTATTGTGATATTGCCATTTAATTTATTTTTGAAAATGACGAAAAAGGATTTTTCTGATTCTCTGACTCTGAGGCCTAATCTTAATTCCCTTTGCAACACGTAAAACTTCTTTTCTTGACAAAGTTTGATTATATCGGTTCACTTTTCTCTTGGATAGCTGAAGAAATATTATGAAAATATTTTGGAATTTTCACATTAATGATCCATTTTGAATCGTGCAGGTTTCAGAGCTACTATCTTGTCTTATATCGCACCACCATGAAAATGATGAATAGGGATCGAACAAATGGGAGCGGAGTTGTCAAGGTGCACATCACATGGGTTGCGAATTCCTACTTGGTTAGTGATATCCATTCATCTTTGATTGATATTTTGAAAGTTGTCTTCAAACATCATAGAATTAATCTCATTGATTTCTTCCTTCAATCTTATACAGTGCGTAATCACCTTTGGTCGATGGATCGTTAGGGACTTGATGACCAAACAGAAATGCCAAGATTTGAATTTGTCCAACCTGTGCAGAAGCAGTAAGATCCTGAACTGGTTATCTCTGGTGATCCAAATGAAAATACATTTTGACCTGCTATTTGGATATCATGTTTGACATGTTGTCCTTTAATTCACGGACTTTTTATGAATAATGAATGTGTCGGTAACGTTTTGAAAGCATATCTTGTATCTGTTTTGATTTTGTTTTGGAGAGTATGGACTATGACTTTGATGATTCACAATTTGTCGGTAACGTTTTGAAAGCATATCTCGTATCTGTTTTGATTTTCCGTCGGCCCATGTGAGAAAGTAGGATCTGAATCAACTTGTTTTCAACTCTTTTCAGCTTTAAGGAACTCCTGAGTAGTTCAAATGCTTGGTTGGCTGAGTTACCTGTAGCAAGGACAGGGTCGAGGACCAGGACGTGCCATTCTAGGTCATCTCTGGGAAGTTTCTCATAGGTAAACTGTTTTCATTTGTCTCCATCAGAAATGCCCTTATCAATACATTCACGCGAACACTATTTTTCTTTGTCTATCTTTCAGCTGCTTGCTCCATTTTACAAATTGGTCATGACAATACAAGATTGCAGCCTGTGAAGAATGAGATAGATTGTCCAAGCAAGACACACCATTATGCGCAGCATGGCAAATGTGACTGGTATTCCGAGTCCCCTTTGTATTTGATAGAACAACTTCAACTTCTTTAGTCGAATTTGTGATGCAAGGAACTTTGAAGGTTTTGATGACAGAGCCGTGTGCATCACTCCTTGTTGTCCATTTCTTTGTAAAACTGTCGTGGCCTATTCGATTTCCTGCTATTAAAGATGACGATTCGATGCCTCCACATCTAAATGATGATTTGACGGCGGGACGGATGCGACTAGCAACTTATTCTCAAGAAAGTCTGGAAATACTTGTAGCGACTACAATTTCCCCTTGTTGAATCAGATGATTCAACGGAGTCATTTTTTATGTTATTATTTGGCAAGTTTGTAAATATGTCGCAAACTTCTGATGCTAGTTTGACATACTGTACTATGTTTACCAGCTTTTGAGAATATGTATCCTTTGTTTGTGGATCATCTATCAATATGTTTGTTATCTTCAAACAGCACATGAGTTTTCATAATCCTAAAGGCATTTCCACCGATGCATCCAATTCTAATTACCAATCTTCCATCACTCTAATGTATTCTATCAGTCATTCATAATCCCTTGGCCATGGTCATGACTTCACGCAACACGTTTACAGCGTTAGCCATAGTGGCAATCACTGGAACTAAATTATGAATGGCTTTTAGGACTTGGATAGCTTCAAACTATTAGAAGGGAAATTATAGTACGAATCCTGAAATTTGAATGTGGAAGAAATGTGTTGTAAATTTGAATGAGTTTGAACTTAATTTTTGAATTGGAAAGGTCTCGAACGTCTTGATGAAGCTTAAGTTTCTTAAACATGCGTAACTCTTGAATTTGTAATCTGAATACTTGGTGGTGAAACAAAATTAACTTGAATTCTATGCTTGAGATTAATTTAATGGATCTTTGTATCTCTTGGAAACTTGAATCTTGACTTTAGTCTTGAAACTCGAATAAATAAATTGAAGTTTTTTTTTTGACTTGTTCTTTTGTAAAGAATGCAACTTGCACTGCGCCTTTAAGAAACATTTGCCTAACTCAAATCCAAGTTCTTTCATCCATATTTACTATCTCAGATTCAAAATGGTTTATAAGCTTTCGAAATTCCATACTCTCCCTCTTGACGAATGAGGGCTCAACTTCGTGAACGAATCAAACTATGCCATGAGAACACCTTGAGGGTGGGGATACCACATTTAATGCAACTCAACACCAATCTCAAATAGTCATGCTCAAACAAAAGATAGAAAACTGTAACCCTCCTTGGGGAATTTTTCTAGAAATCTTGAGGAAAAAAAAGGCTTGGTAGTGGTTTAGGGATCAAAAAGGGTGAGGGCACAATCTAACAGGACCAGAGAACTTCCACGATCACACACACAACACAACCTTCAAGACCTTGAACCTTCCGCGGCAGTACCTGTGTTCACAAATGAAACAAACAAGCAAAATCTAGATAAAGTGATTAGCTATGCATAAATGATCGCCCTAATATGTTATGCAAAGAAACAAGGCGGGGATCTTAGGGTCAAAAATTAGGGTGTGACAGATGCCCCTATTTAAGTTTCTCCTATTCGAAGATATGGAGATTGAAATCTTCGTCTCGACGAGATATGAGAGACTTAAATACAAACATGCACAAAATTTTTGGCCCTAAGATGCCGCCAAATGCACATGATATGGTATGAAAATGCTATGATATGCAAGGAAAGCAAGACAAAGATCTTGTGAGGAATAATGTCACAGGGGATAACCGGCTGAAACGCTGAAACACAGCTAAAGAAAGGGAGACCCGACAAGGAACGACCTAGCAAAACAAGACTCCACGGGGAAAGATCTAACTCCACTGGGGAAGAGACTACCAGCTGACAATCGCAAGGTAGCTTAAACATAAGGCAAGAAACTTGAAGGGAAGGATAACTTACTACCAAATAGCTGGTAGCCTATGTGAAGGTATCCAGTTGAAATAAAAAGGCATATATTACCTACTATCCCACACGATAGCCTAAGCAGAGGTAATAAACTGGGGAGGAAAGATCACCTACTACCAAACACAGTAGCCTAAGCATAGGTGTCCGGCCCAAAAGAAATGTGTGTTACCTATTATCAAGCACATGATAGCCTAAGCGAGGTAAACACAATGAGAAAAGATGACCTACTACCACCACGGTAGCCTAAGCGAGGCATCTGATCAAAATACAGACCTATTACCTACTATCCCACGATAGCCTAAGCAGAGGTAATAGACTGAAGAAGAAGGATCACCTACTATCAACTTGTGGCAGCCTGAGCAAAGGCGTCCGACCAAAAGGTGTGTTGCCTACTATCAAGCATATGATAGCCTAAGCGAGGTAAACACATGAGGAAAGATGACCTACTACCACCACGGTAGCCTAAGCGAGGCATCTGACCAAAAAGGGGTGTGTTACCTACTATCAAGCATGTGATAGCCTAAGCCAGGTAAACACAAGAAAGAAAGATGACCTACTACCACCACGGTATCCTAAGCGAGGCATCTGACCCAAAAAGGGTGTGTTACCTACTATCAAGCACATGATAGCCTAAGCCAGGTAAACACAAGAAGGAAAGATGACCTACTACCACCACGGTAGCCTAAGTGAGGCATCTGACCAAAAAGGGGTGTGTTACCTACTATCAAGCATGTGATAGCCTAAGCCAGGTAAACACAAGAAGGAAAGATGACCTACTACCATCACGGTAGCCTAAGCGAGGCATTTGACCCAAAATATAGACGTGTTACCTACTATCCCACGATAGCCTAAGCAGAGGTAATAGACTGGAGTAAGCTTCAATGATCTAGATGATGATTCAGCTTCCTTAAATGTCGCTTAGGAAGAGTAAATACTTTCCCATGCCCCAAGGTTGCATGCCACAGGCAAGTCTTGAAAATAAGTGTTGTGAGGTTGTTTGCCTCAAACAAAGTCTTGAATTTCCCACCCTCTTCAAAGAGATATCATCTGGTGGGAGTAACTTGAATAGTGGATTCACTGGAGATAGCCATTGTAGGGCGATGTTGCTGTAGTTGAAATTTCAGTGAAGTAAATAGAATTCTTGCAACGGGAGTTCTCAAATAAAGAGAATGCCTGTAAAGTCTTCAATAAGTTTCTATGACGGATTTCTAGGGAGATAACACCCGACGGAGAATAAATGGAAAATCTCGATACCTTGCTGGGGATAGACAAACTGCCATTTGTTGTAGAAATCTTGATAACCAAACTCCTCAAATAAAGAGCTGCTACTTGTTGTCTGGGTGTAAATCCCTTGAAAATGTAGTAATCATTGTTGGAGAAACATCTTCTGTCTTCCATAGAGATCTTCAAGTAAACTCTTCTTGGGGAGACACAGTGCAAAATAAATGCACGCTTAGTTCGGGTTCAACGTCTCAGAGATATCCAAAATTGTGATTGTCAGGGACCAAGGTTCAATCCAGGAAATAACTAGAGAGAAACGGTCAAACAAGGACTCCATCCATTGAGAATTGAACTCAACGGGTTTATCTTTATCCAAAAATGGAAAAGAAAACTAAAGCAACCATCTTCCACGAGGATCAAGCTCAGTGGGGAATTATAAAATATGTGTTCTTTCTGCCTAGGGATGACGACTCTACTTGGAGGGAGTAGACAAAACCCAGTCACTTGGGGATAAACACGACCAAAGTGATAGAACAAAACAAACAACACAAAACGCAAGATGCAAAATGCGCAAATTCCATGAATCTACATGCAAGGATGCTATGCTATGCTTTTGCTTATGCTGACAAAACAACAAAGAGAAAGAAAACGGGAGATGAAAACAAGCATCTTGATACGAATACTCGGCCAATCTTTGCAATATAAGAAGCATCACTGGGATAAAAGGAAATCCATATACGGAAACATGTCCCACTTCAAAGCTTCAAACTTTCTCTGGGGAAAAGAGAGCACTCCACTTGGGGATGAACATCATGATTTCACTTAGGATTGTCAAGATGAACCTTGTGATTCTGTTGGGGATGAGAAAGATTCACTGGGAACGAATCAAACTCATGATCGAAAAGACTACATGGGGATAAAATAAATATCCACTGCGAACTGACGTAGTCTGATTGAAAGTTGTAGATGGATAAAATAAATATCCACTTCATCGGGGAAACTTGGATTAATAGTAGTTGGAAATGTCAGAGATAAAACTTCGAGAGGATAAAATAAACATCCGCCTTCGCTGGAGAAGATTGATATAGTCTAATGAGGAGTGAAATAAACACTCGCTTCGCTGAGGAAGGTCGAAACCGAAGAAGTTCACCGGGGATTCTTAGGCTGCCAGTCGGAGGAGTCTTGCATCAAAGGTGTCATAACTTCTTGTAGTAGAGATTTACCGGGGAATAGTCGCGACCACCTTAAGTGAAACTCACTGGGGAGTTGCCACATTACCTGGGATATAAGCTCTTTGAGACATGTGAATAAAGTCGTGAGACTGATGTAACTCTGTATTGATAACCTGCATGGTAGTCGTCATTTTGAACAACAATTATTGTGGATGGGAAGCAATCTTCACTTCTCAAATGCCCTAGATCACTTGGTTTATAAGAAGAAGTTATCCCAAGAGGATTTTACAGAAAACTTGGCGTCCAACTGTTCCATTGTTTTCAAACTCTTGGAGAGATTTCCCAAATCTCTACATAACTGCCCCAGATTGACGGTATTCTGTACAACTAAATCTTCAAGTTTGGAGAGATTTATCAAATCTCGACGTAACTGCCCCTGATTAATGGTGTTCTGAGTCTTTAAACTTGCCCCTTGAGGTTCGACGGCGAGAGAAACCGCTGGGAAACAACTTGACCCTGCTCAGCAAGGTCTTCAGGTGACGTGCCCCTGGATACTATCATCTCCTTGAAACAGTACTAAATTTTAGCTCATCAATGCCACACGTATGTTAATTTCTACGATGTCAAGCAATGTTAGCAAGTAGAAAATGTTAATTCTGAAACAGATAATGCAACATATGTTTGTCTTGAAGTTTTTATTTAAAAATATTTTGGTGGTTGAACTACCGATTTTATAATGCCAAGACAAATTTGAGCATAGCTTATAGGAGTCAGGAAACGATATCTCAATGAGTATGCTTTTGAAGTAAACCTTGCTTCAATTAGGACTTTTAAGGGTTGTATTATGGATTGGTTCACGGTTTAAGAAACAAAAGATATAAGGCTCAAAGTTTGTTTGTGCCCACCCAATCTTCGTGATATTTTCTCCTTTTTTTGAAAATTACCTTGCCCCAGGTTAAGAATGAGGTTTTTTTTTATTTGGAAGAAGAAAACTCCAACTTCAAAGGCTCAAAAAGGTTAACAAGGGTTTATCACCTTATATCTCCGGTGTTTAGGATTTTGAAACAATGCCTTATATCACTAGCAGAGTTTTATTCAAAAGCATACAACAAGAGATCTTGCGTTTGATTTCGTCATCCTCCATTCAATTCTCTGCCGAGGCAAGAGATTGGGCAGCATTGGCATTATAAAATAGAAAAAGTGTTTTAAGATGAGTGAAACGAATGGATTTCTTCATGACAAACATGGTTCATTGCATAAATCATTCAAAATAACAAGTTCTTACACGCAAATAACAAATGCGTTAACAAATAAAAGCATCACATGCGAAAAGCAGTAAATTAACTAAAGCTTTGAGGAGTCTGTCTCAATCTAAGCTTATGGCTTTCACATTAGTAGGTCTAGAGTCTCAAAAAACAAAACACCACTTCGCATTAGCCTTTGTACTTCATGTTTCAAAGGAAAACAGTCTTCGATGTCGTGTCCGGGTGCACCTTGATGGAAAGCACAACGAGCTTCAAGCTTATACCACCACGGGAGGTTCTCCGGGATGGGTGGTGGAGCTCGTGTCTGCACCAGATTCCTTTGTATCAAGTGCGGATACAATTTCGCATAGGTCATCGGAATCGGATCAAATTACCTTTGAACGCGGTTTTGATTATTGAATGATAGACGAGCCTGTGGTTGATAAGCAGAAGCGTTGGTGACATGAGATGTAGCAGCAATATGCAGAGGTCGCTGATACCTTCTTCTAGATCGGCCATGATGCACAACACTTATTTCTTGCTCCTTTCTTTTGAGCAAACCCTCTCTAGAATTCTTAGAGCTGTTAGGAATGTCATTGGGAACCATAAAAATGGGTATTGACGTGACTTCAGAAATCTCGGTCCTTTGAAACGGAGTCTGAGAAATATGAGGAAAAGGTTGACTTTGGGCAGCAATTAGAGTTTCAACCAAAGTAGAGAGCCTCTCCACACCAGTCCTCAAAGTAGTCACTTCCTTGCGGAGTTCATGATTTTCTTGCTCAATGTTATCCATCCTTCCTGCGACTGGCTCGAGTATTGTATCGATGACTCAGCTTGTCTAAGAAGAGAAACACGGATGAGAACCTATAATGCAAAGGAATGCAAATGCAAATGATGCGTATGATGCAACAAGATTCATGGAACTCAGCTATTTATAATCATTTAGGAATATCAACAGGCTCACTTATTAAAAAAGCAGTTACAATCATTATTATCGGAATATTAAAAATTGATTTAATACAAAATTAAAACGCGTCTGTACGCCTTACAACAGTCATAACGTAAAGCTAAATAAAAGTTAATAATGATGGATCTAAGGAGACTCTTCCAACGGTCTTCTTGAATCCTTTGACTTCTTTCTTCCAACTGAGCTTCTTCTAGAATAAGCCTGTCGACGATCAATTTCCAGAGTGTTGACTGATGACTTAGAATGGAATAGGACGTCTTAAGCTTTCCGTTTATTGCAAAAAAAAATAGCTCATTTCTAATAAACCTTCTTTTGTAGTCATCTTAGCTTGAATATTAACCGGAGATAGGAAATGAGTTTTTGTCTTAAATTAGTAACTCCATCAGCTGAGGAAATTCTTCATGAGTTGACAGCAGCTAGTAATCAGGAATAGTGATAGGCTGCAGTAGAACGGAGATGATAACTTCCCAATTTGGTTTTGAACCTTTCTTCATCTGTCAGTAAGGTCTCCGGTCCCCTTAGATCGTCCAGGTTATGACTCTTATAAAGGTACTTCAACGTTTTTTTTTAGAGTCCATGATATTCTTATGATGTTTATAAACAAGACTAAGTTCCATGAATCTTTATGATATGATGCTAATGAATGCAGGGATGCAAACACACAAAGCACAAAGCACACACAAGCAATCAAACAGACAAAAAGTCCTAGGTTTGAAAGGTTATAGCATGGATCCAAGGTCTACCCACCCCAATAGGTGTGTACTACGGTTTCAAATGTACCTGCCGAACGGGTTCTACAAAGTTCCCAGAGTCTACAACCCATCTTTCGGATATTATCGATTTCCCAAATCACTTGGTAGTCAATAATATTCTCAAGAGAATCTCGTTTGAGTGTAGTATCGCGTAGCGGCTATTCCAAGAATAAATTCCTGCATAGTCCCTGCACTACATCCTAATAGGCCAAGTTGGGTTAAAGGTAACTACGGTCCCCAGTCTCAATGGCCTTTAGTCCGAAATAATAGCGTCTTCACGAATAGACTCGTTGGACAAAATTAAATTCGAGAGGGCCTAGACTGAGTGGTGAAGTCTCAATTCAACTTCTTTAGGAATCGACTCCCTTAAAGTATCCTTGAATTCTCACCGTTCCTATCATAATTTTCACTCTAGTCTGGGTGTAGGACTTTGTCTCGCCACACAAGTAATAACCCAAGCAAACATAACAAATAACAAATATATAACAAAAACAATAATTAATCAAGTTAGGGGGAACCCTCTTATGAGAGTCCCCAGTCAAGTCGCCATTTCTGTCGCGGTGAAAATTGGATACCATAGTTATTTGTTAACTAGGATCACATTTTTAATGTCACCACCGGTCTTTGATTTTATCCAAGGGAAGGGAGAAAAACCGAATTCCCACAATGCAATGCAAATGCACTAAGATTCTAAGCTCGGGGGTTGGTTATACCTAGGGAAGGTGTTAGCATCCTAGATATTTGTAGTACTCTACAGGAACCTCTTGATTCATTATGTTATTGTTATCTGTTTTGCTAAGGGTTTAAGGGTAGGTGATTTATTATTTTTAATCCTAGGTGTGCTCGACAAGATATCGCATCTTGTGCCTACATATCCTGTCAGGAGGGAATCAGAGCACTTGTAGTTCCTTATTAAGGATACTAAACATTTAAAGGTTTTAGGAGAGAAGATGAGTCATCATCTTAAGAAAGACCACCACAGTTTTGAAAATGTTTGTATGTTGTGGGGTATGGGATTGTATGTCTCTTTCTTTGAGATGATTAACATCTAATTCTCTTGTGTGGAGAATTAGGTGGGCTGAAGTTTGATTAAATAATCAAAATTGTGGGGGACTAACCTAGGAAATCTATCCTAAGTTGTCTAATTGACTTATCTTAAGGGTGTCGATTATGAATGCAAATGATATGCACCATGCACAATAACATGGTTATCATGCATGAGATTTTCCCTTGGATATTTATGCGATTAATTATTGTTATTTAGGCGAGGGTGCTAGCAAAGTGATGCTAGACTTGTGTCCAGTGATCGGTAGGTCGAATGCGATGCCCTAAGGCGATCGACTTACATGGGTAGAAAATTGGCTCGACGTTGGATCGAGGATTTTTATTGTTTTTTTGAAAGGTTTAGAGAATATAAGCAATAAATCAAATAAAAAACAAACAAGCAAGCAAAACAAACGGTTCACTCACGAGCGTACGATCTAGCACAAAGAGAGATTGTAAAATGAGGACGATTTACCGAGGAAAGAGTTTTGAGTTTAAGGTTTGAGAATTTTATGTTAAAGTTATTTAGCTGAAAGGTTTATCAAGAAAGGGATTCTTATTACTATTTAATTTTAGAGTTTTAACAAAAGAAAAGGATTATTAAAAGGGTTTTAATTAGAAAAAAGGGTTTTAGTGTTAATATATTTTTTATGAAAATTTTGTTATTTTTAAGGTTATAAAAGATTAGCAAAATTCCTTATTAATAAAAGATTTTTATTTTTATTTTTTTTTAGTTTTATTAATAGGGTTTTATTAATTTAAAAGGGATTTATCAAAAGTTAAGTAATGGTTTTTTTTAGTTATATTTTAATAAAAAAAGGATGATATTTTAAATATAAGAAAAGTTATTCTTATAAAGGTAAAAAAACTATACATTTTAGGATTAATTATTTTAATTATTAAAAAAAGAAATTTGTATTAAAAAGGTTAAATTAATTATAAAAGAGGATTTGATAAATTAAAACGGAGAGATCCGGTGTGCACGGGAGGGAAGGTCTACCATAGACCCTCAAACCTCAACCGTTCAATGAGCACGCATGGGATCTGACGGATTAAAAGCAAAGGTGCATGTGTGTGTGGTGTATAATGATCTGTCGCCTAAAACAAAAAGAAACAAAACGCTCCCTCACCAAATCCAAATCCTCTCTCGTATCTCACTCTCGCTCTGTAAAAAAAAAAAGGGTTAGGGCAAACCCTAGCCGCCGTCGCTCAAATCTCATCCTCTCATCTTCTCTCTCGATCTGCAAGAAATACAACAAACAACAAGAAACCTCATCCCAGACGGCCCCTATTTCCCCGATTTCACTATATTCTGGTGCGATTACAAATTACAAAGTATAAAATGCAATAAAATAAAAAGCGAGTAGGCGGCGGATGATGGCGGCTCCGATCAGGGAAGTATCGTTCTCTTTCTTTTTTACCTTCGTTAAGCTTTGTGTTGTGACTTTCTCCTCCATTGCTTTCTGGCTGTTGATTGTGAGCTCGCGCGATGGTTTCTGATGAGCTTCTTTTGGTTTGATGTGTGTTGGCTTTTTGATTTTGGTATGAGATCGTGAACGGTGTTTTTTTGGACGATTTTTCTTATGTATCTCTGTTAGGGTTTCCTTCTCCTCTCCTCTGATGCACATGGACCGAGTACTTATAAGGCCAATGATGAGTTTAAAATTGGGAATTTTTCAATGTTGAATGATTTTGTTTAATGCTGATTTGATTCTAGTTTTAATTTGGAAGGTTTTTGAAAAGTTTTGAATTTGGTTGATACGCTCTGATTTGGGACAGAAAGCTGACTGTTGCCCTATTTGAATCTGGTCCTTTTTGTGTGATTTGTCCATTTCATTTTTGGAAAGGGATGATGCTGGTGATATCCTTTCTGATATAGGAGGGAACTCTGTAATTATTGTGATATTGCCATTTAATTTATTTTTGAAAATGACGAAAAAGGATTTTTCTTATTCTCTGACTCTGAGGCCTAATCTTAATTCCCTTTGCAACACGTAAAACTACTCTTCTTGACAAAGTTTGATTGTATCGGTTCACTTTTCTCTTGGATAGCTGAAGAAATATTATGAGGATATTCCGTAATTTTCACATTAAAGATCCATTTTGAATCGTGCAGGTTTCAGAGCTACTATCTTGTCTTATGCCGCACCACCATGAAAATGATGAATAGGGATCGAACAAATGGGAGCGGAGTTGTCAAGGTGCACATCAAATGGGTTGCGAATTCCTACTTGGTTAGTGATATCCATTCATCTTTGATTGATATTTTGAAAGTTGTCTTCAAACATCACAGAATTAATCTCATTGATTTCTTCCTTCAATCATATACAGGGCGTAATCACCTTTGGTCGATGGATCGTTAGGAACTTGATGACCAAACAGAAATGCCAAGATTTGAATTTGTCCAACCTGTGCAGAAGCAGTAAGATCCTGAACTAGTTATCTCTGGTGATCCAAATGAAAATACATTTTGACCTGCTATTTGGATATCATGTTTGACATGTTGTCCTTTAATCCACAGACTTTTTATGAACAATGAATGTGCCGGTAACATTTTGAAAGCATATCTCATATCTGTTTTGATTTTGTTTTGGAGAGTATGGACTATGACTTTGATGATTCACGATTTGTTGAGTTTTCCTCTTGCCTTTGTCCGTCGGCCCGTGTGAGAAAGTAGGATCTGAATCAACTTGTTTTCAACTCTTTTCAGCTTTAAGGAACTCCTGAGTAGTTCAAATGCTTGGTTGGCTGAGTTACCTGTAGCAAGGACAGGGTCGAGGACCAGGACGTGCCATTCTAGGTCATCTCTGGGAAGTTTCTCAAAGGTAAACTGTTTTCATTTGTCTCCATCAGAAATGCCCTTATCAATACATTCACGCGAACACTGTTTTTCTTTGTCTATCTTTCAGCTGCTTGCTCCATTTTACAAATTAGTCATGACAATACAAGATTGCAGCCTGTGAAGAATGAGATAGATTGTCCAAGCAATACACACCATTATGCGCATCATGGCAAATGTGACTGGTATTCCGAGTCCCCTTTGTATTTGATAGAACAACTTCAACTTCTTTAGTCGAATTTTTGATTCAAGGAACTTTGAAGGTTTTGATGACAGAGTCGTGTGCATCACTCCTTGTTGCCCATTTCTTTGTAAAACTGCCATGGCCTGTTCGATTTCCTGCTATTAAAGATGACGATTCGATGCCTCCACATTTAAATGATGATTTGACGGTGGGACGGATGCGACTAGCAACTTATTCTCAAGAAAGTCTGGAAATACTTGTAGCGACTACAATTTCCCCTTGTTGAATCAGATGATTCAACGGAGTCGTTTTTTATGTTATTATTTGGCAAGTTTGTAAATCTGTCGCAAACTTCCGATGCTAGTTCGATATACTGTACTATGTTTACCAGCTTTTGAGAATATGTATCCTTTGTTTGTGGATCATCTATCAATATCTTTGTTATCTTCAAACAGCACATGAGTTTTCATAATCCTAAAGGTATTTCCACCGATGCATCCAATTCTAATTACCAATCTTCCATCACTCTAATGTATTCTATCAGTCATTCATAATCCCTTGGCCATGGTCATGACTTCACGCAACACGTTTACAGCGTTAGCCATAGTGGCAATCACTGAAACTAAATTATGAATGGCTTTTAGGACTTGGATAGCTTCAAACTATTAGAAGGGAAATTATAGTACGAATCCTGAAATTTGAATGTGGAAGAAATGTGTTGTAAATTTGAATAAGTTTGAACTTAATTTTCGAATTGGAAAGGTCTCGAACGTCTTGATGAAGCTTAAGTTTCTTAAACATGCGTAACTCTTGAACTTGTAATCTGAATACTTGGTGGTGAAACAAAATTAACTTGAATTCTATGCTTGAGATTAATTTAATGGATCTTTGTATCTCTTGGAAACTTGAATCTTGACTTTAGTCTTGAAACTCGAATAAATAAATTGAAGTTTTTTTTTTACTTGTTCGTTTGTAAAGAATGCAACTTGCACTGTGCTTTTAAGAAACATTTGCCTAACTCAAATCCAAGTTCTTTCATCCATATTTACTATCTCAGATTCAAAATGGTTTATAAGCTTTCAAAATTCCATACTCTCCCTCTTGACGAATGAGGGCTCAACTTCGTGAACGAATCAAACTATGCCATGAGAACACCTTGAGGGTGGGGATACCACATTTAATGCAACTCAACACCAATCTCAAATAGTCATGCTCAAACAAAAGATAGAAAACTGTAACCCTCCTTGGGGAAATTTTCTAGAAATCTTGAGGAAAAAAAAAGCTTGGTAGTGGTTTAGGGATAAAAAAGGGTGAGGGCACAATCTCACAGGACCAGAGAACTTCCACGATCACACACACAACACAACCTTCAAAACCTTGAACCTTCCGCAGCAGTACCTGTGTTCACAAATGAAACAAATAAGCAAAATCTAGATAAAGTGGTTAGCTATGCACAAATGATCGCCCTAATATGTTATGCAAAGAAACAAGGAGGGGATCTTAGGGTCAAAAATTAGGGTGTGACACCAAGGAGATCATTAGCTCAATGTATCCCTAAAGGTGGGTGATAATGTTGTTGAAAACGTACAAATTGGATCCTTCATAGGGCCATAACTTCTCCTTTTTCAGCCCTAACTTTTCAAAAAGCTCCATGTACATGATGTCACAGGAACTTATGTCGTTAATAAGGATCTTGGACACGTGAAAATTGGCTACAATAGCTATTATGACAAAATGAACGACCTCATTCAGGATTTCACCTACTTTTTATCTATCTCATAATTCGAGGATATAAGTCTTTATTGTAACACCCCAAATTTATTAGAATATTTATTTAAATTATTTAAATATAATATTTGTAAATTTTCGGTGAATTGTAGTGGTTTGTGTTGACGTTGGCATTTTCGTAGAGTTTCGGTTATTTAATTAAATAATAGTATATAATATGAATATATTGGTATTATTATTAATTTAAATAATATTAGAGGAATTAAGGGCAAAATGGACTTTTGAGGAGGATTAGTGAGGGTAAATTGGGGAAAGCCCATTTTGGAAGCCCAAGGGTTTAACAAAAAGGAATTGGGAGGAATAGGATTCTTTTGGTTAGATCGTGAAAATAAGGAGAAAGTGCAGAGCTCTGAGGAAAGAGGAAAAGGTGAGGATTCGTGAAGGTTTCCAAAGGCTCAATAGAGAAAAGCTCCGGATCGACAATCTAAGGTATGAGGAGTATTTCCTTTCATTGTTTTCAATATAGGAAGTGATGTGTTTAAAGTGGATTTTTGAGGTTTTTGGGGTTTTTTGAAGGGTTTATGAGTTATTGATGAATTAGAGGTATTTCTGAGGATCGATGATGGATTATTAAGGGTTGAATTGATTCGGGTAAAAATAAGCCTTCGAGGCAAAACCTTCTTTGATGATATGTGGGATCTTGTATGAGAAAGAGATTTATGGGGTTTATGGGAATCTTGAGAATTTGTGAAGGTTTAGGTATTTCGAGTTAGAATAGTGAAATTAACTGACCTAATAGTCGTAGGTTTTATGCCTTTGATTGCCTTGATGTTTCAGGACTGTTTTGGGAGTGTTTTGGGGTGAATTGAGGTTGGAATCGTAAAGGTTTTTGGGGCTGGGATGCTACTGGTGCGTAGCAGCGATTACAGAAATCGTAGGTTCGCAAAGCGAACCATTCCTTCGCAAGGCGAACATTCGCCCAGGCTCGCAAACCGAGCAGCGTAGCGAATGCACGATGATTTTGTTGGTGAATACTGGGATGAATTCTGAGATGTGATTTTGTGGGCTCACGCAACGAATATCCCAACGAAGGGCTTCGTACACTAAATAGAGGAGCAAGGAGAGGCAGACTGGGGAACTCTCTGGTTTTTGAATGGGATTGGGGCTTTGCTGCCAGCTTCGCAAAGCGAAGGTCCCAGTAAATGTGTTCGCACAGCGAACTCAGTAGCGAACTCCTGATGTTCACAAAATTTGTTTTATGATGCTGTACTGTTTTGATGTTTGACGCTGTGATTTTTCTGATGGTTTACTGTGATGTTACTAATGATTATGAGATGATGATTTGTGATGTTTTGACGAATATATGATGACATGACTAACATGATGTTTTGGTGAATAATGATGCACATAATGATTTTATTGACGATGATGATTATTGACGTTGTGTATCATGCATTCATAGCATATTTTGATAATGATGTTAGGACTTCGGTCCAGTGATGATGATGTTAGACTTCGGTCTATTTGTGGCTTCCATCCCATTGTGTGGATGTGAAGTGGTTTATGACGTGCTCCGGTTCTTGTGTGGAATCGGTCCTATTGACGTGTTTTATGATGTCCATCGATTGTGACGATTGGTACCACATGCATGAGTCCTGTTGTGCATTGCATTTAGGTGGCATTTGTTGTGATTTATGATGACGTGTTTTGATGTTTTCTTTGTGATGACTCTGATGATGTTGTATATGATGATGACGCCATTTTTATGCATATCTTATTTTATATTGATTATAATGAATTGTATTACTCACCCTGCCTGTTTGAATGTTGTCTCCACGTGGGTAACGTGTAGGTGATCAGGATTAGCTGTGGATGCTTCGAGGAACTTTTGAAGTATTATTTGCTTTTGGTCGATGTAGAGGGTCTTGCTCTGATAGTGTAACATCGAGTTAGGTCGTTGAGTCGAACCATGTTGAGTTTTATTTGGCTGTTATTTTATTGATTATTTGATGACTATGGTTTACTTTAATAAACCCTTTTGTGGGATTTTTGTGGTTATGGTGGTTCTGCTGCCCTTTGAAGGCATTTTGAGTTATTTTGAGAAAAACCCGTTGTTTACGGAGCAATTTTGTTGATTTGAATTTATTGAGAAATGTTCACCCTTTGAGGTGATTCTGATTTTACTATGATTTTATGTTTAATCCGCTGCGATATTTGTGGGGTAGAAAAGGGTATTACATTTATGGCTCCTCAGTTGAAGTCGTTCCCTCTTCTTTGATCATAGCCATAAGTTTTGCGATTCTTCCCTTTATGGTTTCCTTGGAGAAGTTATTTTCTCTTGGGAGACCACCAGTATGGATGTGATGTACTGACATTTTCCTTTTCAGTCTTCCTCTTCTTCGCTGCTACTATTTTTTTCCTCTGGTTGTAGTCACAACCCCAATAGCTTTTTCAGGGGTCGATTTCTCCCGGATACGGGAGCGTTTCTTCTTTACCGAATATTATCGCCCCTTACGCTCTCTTTTATGGCCTTGACCACTTCTTCGGTCACAGTCCTGAGTTTACTCGGTAAGTCTCCTCTTTTTAATGAGCTCTTTAATTGCATTCTTCATATGGATGTCGTCTTTAGTGTTGTGTGTAACACCCTAACCCAGATACTTATATAAAAGAGTCATACGACAATTAAGTTGCTACCTCAATGAACCACTTAAATATTTATTCAAATAGCAGCACAAATAATTATAAAAATACTCTTCAAAACAGCATAGAATTACATTTTCTGCTACGAAATTCACATCAGAACTCTAATTTTCCATTCCAAGTACTCAGATCGATCAGAAAATAATAGAGAATCAACATATTAACATCACATAACCTATATCTATCGAGTAGCAAGCATAATCATTAATTATTCCCCATTTTTATCATGATCCCAAAACCCTCTAAATCCAATAATGGTGAAAACATATTAACACATCAAAAGAGAAAACCTCATACACACATGTACACGAATTTCATCATGGAAAATAGACTACAACACCAATTCATTATCAAATTTCAGATTCACATACAAACACAACCAAACATGCACAATTATACAAACATATTATAAGTTAAGGACTCCTCAACTATAACCCTTAAGCATATACCCATTATTGAATCCATTATCCCCCTTACCTCAATTATTAGCAAGCAATTTGAATCCAAACTAGTTTGAATGTTCTCCACTCACCCAAAGTTCCAAGTTCTCCCTTTGCCTCAAGGCTCTTTTTCTCTTTTCCAAAGTATCTACGTATTGATAAAAAAAAAAAACTCCTAAACTTATGTTATGTTTCTAATTTATATCATTAGGGTTAATCGAGTTGAAATTAGAAACTCACCTCTCACTTACCAACATCCTCTCTCCTTCCTCCCCTCTATTTTTCCTAATTCACACTTTGGCCCCAAACCTTCTATTTTCCCATCTTAATTAAATAATTCAATTAAAATACTATTATTTAATCATTAAAAATAGGCTATAACTATTCTAGCTCACCTCTACCAATCTCTAATCACTCACCACACTCTCACCTCAAGGTCACACACCCTTAACACCCATATTAATTAAATTATCGCACACAATAATTAAATTAAAATTAAATTAACTTATGAATAAACACATAAAATAAGCATTAAAAACTAGGGTGTCACATTATGGTCATGACTATTATGGAAATAGAAATATTTAAATTTAGGGTTCATACACATTTTGCCCCCTGCCATTTGAGGCGAATTCGAAAAAGGACCCTGTAAAAAAACACAGATTCTGTCTCTGCCATTTGAAGATTCTTTCATTTTGCTCCCTCAATGGATTTGGTCCACAGAATTTGTGACGTGTCACTGCTTTGCTGTTTTTTTTATATGACATGTAATTCTTTGCTGGATTTTTATATTTATTTTCTTTTATTTTAATTACATTTGTGATTTTTTTATTATTATTTTATTGTTTACATGTTGAACTGTTAAAATAACAAAACTTAAAAATTTTGCTTCCACTAGTGTTGAACCTATGACCTTTTGCCCCTTTAATAATTTAGTATATATATATATGGTTTTGTTAGGATACACTCACTTATTTTTATGAAGGTGTGTTTTAGCAAGCTTTAATTAAAAAAATAGTTAAATGCACCCTAACGTGCATGTTACTAAAACACTCCTTCTAATAAATATTTTAATTAGCATTAACATTTTAATTACTATAAGTATTTGATGCATACTATAAAGTATGTTAAATTAAAATAAGTATTTGATGTTTACTATAAGTATGCTAAAAATTAAAATAAATAGTAAGTTGAAAGTATAATATAACTATTTGATACAAACAACTAAACAAAATAAATAACTAGCTTAGTGGAAGAGAGTCTCACTTGCAAGTATTGTGTTATTGGTTCAACACTTGTTGAGGACAAAGTTTTTAAGTTTTGATATTTAACATTTTAAACCCAAAAAATAAAATAATAATAAAAAAGCCACGCATGTAATTAAAATAAAAAAAAATCAACAAAGCAGACACGTAACATTAAAAAAATAAAAAAATAATGAAAAATGCAACAAAGCAGCGTCACGTCACATATTCTACTGTGTCCACTGGGGGCCAAAATGAAAGAATCTACAAATGGCAGTGGGCAAAATGTGTATTAATCCTTAAATTTATCTATCATGGACAATTCTTTTACCGGGTAAGAATTCCAAATCTAGGATTCCTTAAACTCGATGTCAGTACATTATTTCCAAAAAAAAAATCGTTGAAGTGTTTAGAGGAGTTTAGGCAGAGAACCTGGATTGGGGCCTGTGATCCTCGTCTTCTCTATGGAGATTGTTGTCTTTTTCAGTTGCCCAACCTTTTATGGAGTTCCCTACTCCTCGACCTCCCTCCCCCTCTTCATCCAGGAGCTTTTCTTCGTAATTGATATAGGGTTATTTCATATTCAACAAATCAATTAAATGACATGCTCCCTCAAGCCCCAAATTTTCTTGGAACACGCAATTTGGACTAAAACCCTTCTTGAACATCCATCATTTTAGTTTGTCATTCAAACCCCCTACTGTTAATGCCGCTTTCATGAAATGATCAATGTACTCACAGAGGTTTTCCTTCTTTTATAAGTGACACTGCTGAGTACAACCATGGTTGTAGGTTGTCGTTTTCGATGGTAAATTGGGTAGTGGAGGCGTCTAATAGGTTCTTCCACAGATTTATACTCCCGTCTATGAGGATTTTGAACCAAGTCATTCTGGCTCCTGTTAGGATTAGTGCAAAGAGCTTGCACGTCACTGCCCCTTGGGCGTGGTACTAACCGAGCCTCTTATCTACATGTTTAACATGTTCGTCTAGATCTTCACTTCTGTTGTAACTTTGTAGCTTTTGAGGCTTCACTAGAGACTTTAGAATTTTGTTTTTAAAGATACAGACAAACACAAGGCTCTTCTTTCGCTCTGGGGTTGGAGCGTCAGTTCCATGTTTTCCCTTCTTCCCAAATGATGTGTAGGTGAACAATGAGGATGGTAAACCTTATGAGAAGTATGGCTACCACTCCTTTCTTCAAGATCATGTGAGGGAGTTTTATATCCCCTCTGTCGACTATAAGTTGGTGATCTCGAGACCTCACTCTATGGCGTAGTTGTGCTAACAGGGACTAGATATGGTGTAACGGTCTGATTCCCCAAAGAGGTTATCTTCCGTATGGTGTTCTCCATTGGTGGAGCGCATTGAAGGTTCTCATTGTAACACCCTAAAACCCCACATATTTTTTATACATAAGCATGCATAAAATATGATGATAAAAAAAACAGAGTGTCACACATATCTCTTAACATTCTAACGCACCCCGAAATTTGACCACCCTATTTCCAGTCATCTCGGCTTAGAATATAGGACATTAACTTATTAGAATCCCATACAAGTCATCTGGTCAACTCCAATGACCTTAAAAAAGTCAAAGATGGACCATTTTGACTTTTTTAAGAGTTTGATCTTATCAGGAGGTTTAGTTGTTATTTTTGGACTTTTTAGGGCATAATTAACTAATTAGGATAACATATAATTTGCATTAGGAAATTTGGACTAGAAAGATATTTTTAAGTGAAAATTAATTAGAATATGTCATCTAATATTGGTTACTATTATAAATATTATAGAGATATAAATTTTTTTTTTTTTTAATGGCTATTATTAATACTATTATTATTAGTTAGAAATTAATTAGGATTAATCATTAAAGTTAAATAATTCACTAAATATTTAAATATTTTGTTTTTAGGGTAAGATCAGCCGCAGCATCATTTAAATTATATTATTTTTTAGATTAAAATTATTATTATTAATGTTATGGTATTTCATCTAGTTTGTTATATATGATTATTAATTAAGATTAGTCATATTATATTATTTTTATTAGAGAATATGGTGAACCTGGTCAACTTTAGGACCAGGTTAAGTCAACCAAGCCCAAACAATTCTTAGAAACCCTAAAAGAGCGCAGAATCAGAAATTAAAATGGATCAATCGCATTGAATTGAAATTCCAATCAAATCTTTCTAATTTTATTGTACAGATACATCGAAAAGCAAACTTACACATCAAATCAGACACAATGCATAGATCAAAACTGTTACAATTTGAAATCCTAAAATACAACAAATCAAATAGCAATCAGATGGAAACTTTCCTAATCCAATCAAGCTAATTAAAGACCAAACCCTAAAACTAACCTATAAATAACCTAAAGGAAACTAAAAAAAAGGAAGAGAATCCTAAGACTATTGTCGTTGCAATTCCAACCAAGCACCCAAAGCTCCGATTACAAAGTGTTTATGATTTCACATTGAAACCCTAATTCACTTGAGCTTAGCCTCACATAGCACTTCCAGTAGTACCTCGCACACACAAGAGTAAGAAGGAGTCAGGGGAGGAAAAAAAAGGAATCAAAAGAAAAGAGAGGAAAAAGGAAGTTGTCGGAGGAAATTTAGAAGAGGACTTACAAAAGACTTTACCTTTTGACCGAAGAACCCCTTCTCTCTGTATGTTGGTTGCTTGCATTATTTGTGGCCTGATTATTGTTGCATTCCTTGCATGTATTATGTTTGTTGTTTTGATTTGAGATGGATATTGTTTGAGGCCAAACTATAAATTTAGGGTTTGGAGGGTTTGTTGTTGATTGGTATGTGTTAAGGGTTTGAAGAGTCAATTTGTTTCATGCAAGGCCGAATTTGAGGTTTAGTGTTAGTTAGGTGTTGATCTGGATAGATTTATGAGGTTTCTTGGAAATTAGGGTTATGGTTCTTGAGGTCAGGGATGAATATAGTTAGGTTTCATCCCTAGGGTTTGTCTGGGTAGTATAATAGGGTTAGGGTTCTAAGGGTTTAGGGTAGGGTTCATCTGGGAAGCCCAAGGTTCTAAGGGTTTGGAGTTAGGGTTCATAGAGGATGAAGATTTCTGAAAGAATGGATGAAGGTTGAAGTTTTCGGTTGAATATCAACCAGAAACCTGGGGAAAATGGTGGTTGTGGTGGTGGTGGTCTTGGGTTTGAAGGTGGTCGGAGGGAAGGCTCGGTGAGAGAGTAGAGAGAGGGGGAAGGGGAGAGAGAAGAGGGGGGAAGAGAGAGAAAGAAAGAAAGGAAATAAAGCGATTTTGAGGGATTTCCCCTCATATACCCCCCCCCCCCCCCCCGGTGTCCATGTCACTCACATGTGGCTCAGGGAGACCCAATGAAATTGCATAGTCTGGCCTGCCATCATGTGCACACGTTTACCATGAGCCTTTATTGACTTTTAATCTCAACTCTTCATCCTGCTTACTATGACCGGTATACTAAATCAATGGTTGTGATGTGGAATCCTTTGGATCCATCTAATCATCATCAGACGCCCCAGAGAGAGTCAACCGTTAACTCTCTCTCCATGGAGTCTCTGGCCAAGCGTTGGGACTAAAAAACTAATGGGCTTAATGCCCTTGCTTTCCACACCCTCCTATTTTACCAGCCCATATGTTCTAGCTAAATGTGCACCCCAACTTAGTTTTATTTATTTATTTAAAGTTTTATTTTGATAATTATATTAATTAGGATTAATTTTAGGGTTATTTAGGATAATTAGGATAATTAGAAATTAGTTAACCTAATTAATATAATTAGGTTAGTTTATAATTAAATAATTTATAATAGAAAACCTTCCTTTTATATTTAATATCAAAAATCTCAACAAAAAAATAGATACTTAATATTTTATATTTTATGATTAATTAGGATAATGTTAGGATAATTTAAGGATTATTGGGACAAATAGGGACTAATTACTTAATTAGGGTAATTTTATTAGTGTAGTACCCTAAATTTTGACCAGTGATTTTTTTACCCTTCTTGGGAATACATGCTATCAGGGGTGTTGTTTAGATGAGGGAGTCTCTAACACAGATCAATAGGGGCCTCTTAGTACCTTTAGGCCCATTTCTGATTTAATCTTGTATAAGGGTTTTATTTTGGAGTTTGGATCTTTTTAGGATATTATTCATTTTTTTTACATTAGCAAATTTAATCATTCTCTAATTATTTACTGTTTTATTAGTCTATCAATTTATAAAGGGTAGATAAAATTTTTTAGATATGGTTTAATTAGTCTCTTTAGAAATATAGGTTTATATTAAAAGTTTTTATTGGTAAGTGGGGGTTGAATTTTGTTGAAGTCTATTAAAAATAATTATTTAACATTTTGGTTTTTAATTTAATTTGATTATTAAGTTTAAGAATAATTTAAGGGGTCATTAGAATTAATTGAATTTTATTTCAATAGGTTTAAGTTTTAGAATTAAGTATATTATCTTAACTTAATTATTAATTAGGGATAATTTTTATTTGAATTAAGTTTGGTTTTTGGGTGATATTTAGATTTATTAATTAAAAGAGACTGGTAGTTTACTTTATTTTATTCATTATATTTTGTTTTATTTTATTTATTTATTTATTTATATGGTTGTTATTATATTGTTTATAATTATTATTTATTTTATTTTTATTATTATTATTTTACGATTATTATTATTTTATTTTCATTAATATGGTTAAAAATATATTATTAATAATTATTATTTATTTTATTTTATCTTTGGTCAAAATTGTTGACCCAAAGTGTCATCTTCTTCCCCATCACACAAACCCTAATCGTGCGTACAGAATCAGGAAGCAAAATCAGAGGATTTGGATTTTTCTAACAAAATAGAATCATTTCTCATTAATTTTTCAATCAAATTACAACAAAATCAAATCAAATCAGAAATTACATTTAATCAAACCCATAACTTCCTAAAATACAGATCTAATTTAATTAATACTAAAACCTAATTTCAACATTATATAAACAAAAGAAAACTCAGAAAATAAGGACCCCTAGACACGAGATTGAATTTGCTGCGCTAACTGTCCAAACCCCTTTCACCAGAGCTCTTGATTTTAGAGAGTTAGGGTTCAAAATTCGGACCCTAATCCCTCCGAGCTTAGCCTTCATCCATTGATACCTGCAAATAAAAAAAAAAGAAATTAGAGGCGAGGAATTATAAAGAGGAAGGGGAAAGCAGCGTAATAAGGTCACGACAGGAAAAGGTAGATTCTTAGCTTTTTTAATGGTTTTTGGATCACTGTGATTTATGTGGTGGATGTTTAAATTGCACGTTTAGGGTTATTTATGGGTTTCTGGGTAGGTTAGGGTTCTTGGGTAAGGGTTAGGGTTCATGCGAGGAACCCTAGGGTTCATCACTTAGGGTTAGGGTTCGTCAAACCCAAACTAAGTTTCTTGGGGTCGTTGGGTTTCTGGGTTTGTTTGGGTTGAAGGGAGGGTTAGGGTTCCTCATTTTGGGGTTAGGGTTCTTAGGGTTTGTTGCAAACCCTGAAGAACTGGGAATTTTCTGGGGAAATTGGGTTAGGGTTCATGAGATTTGAATTTTCCGGTTGAACATCAACCGGAATCTGGGAAGGACGGTGGTTTAGGGGGTTGCGCGCGGTGGCTGGAAGCCAGACCGACGACGGAAAAGAAGAGATAAGGGTTAGAGAGATGAGAGAGCGTTGAGAGGTAGTGAGAGAAGGAGAGGATTAGAGAGAGAAAGAAAGTGAGAAATGAGAGAAGGGCTGAATAGAAGTGGGGTCTTATACCCCCTCTGCATGCCTTTGGATTCATGCCAAGTGGCGTCACTTGTTTCCTTTGGATGGATTGACTTTCCAGTCAACAAGAGGATCTAACGCTCGTGTACTTACCATGAGTCTTCATTGACTCTCAATCTTAGCCATCTATCCAGTGTACTTTGAGATCAACAGCTGATGTCAATTTCAAAAGGATCCACACGATCTTCATCCAACGTCCAGGAGAGAGTCAAAGTCAGACTCTCTCCACCATGGACCTTTTTTTTCTTTCTTTTTTCTCAAACCTGGGTTTAGTAATTGGGCCTTGCGCCCAGATTACTTTTAACACCCCACTTCAATAGCCCAGTACTTTCCCAGTGTAAAACGCACCCCCTTGGGTGTCAATTTAACTAATTAAATTAATTACTTAATTTAATTATTCAATTAGGTTTTAAATAGTTAATTAGGATTTAAAAATAGGATTTTGGGATTATTATTATTAGGGTAAATAATTAGGATGTTTTGGGGATAATTATGGGTTTGTTTTATTTTAAATAAAAAGTTTTATATGTTTAAAACAATTGGTTTATTTTTTAAAATAAGGAATTTTTATAAAATGGGATTTTGTTCCTGGGTTTTGGGATAAGGTATTTTGGGAATTTTGAATTTTTATTAAAAATTAGGTTTAGGATGTATTTTAAGAAATTAGTATTTTTAGATTTTTATTTAAATTGAATAAATATGGGTTTGGAATAAAAATAAATTAAAGTAAATTTAATTTAAGTTGTGGGATTTAAATTATGTTATTTTTGGGATTATATTAATTTAATTTTTGGGATTAAAATTCTTTTATTTTTGGGATTATCTTGAGTGTGGAAATTATATTTCTTAAATTGGAATAATTTGGGGGTCAATTTTGCTATTTTTAGCATAAGGGCATTTTGGATTTTATTATCTTAAATTCTATGGGATTTTTAGGGATTTGTTCTTTTAAATATAAGGGATATAAAAGGTTTTTTTAGGATTTAAAACTTGGGATAAAACTCTTTGTCCGAGAGTCTAAATAAGGGATGGGATTTAGGGATAAAACTCTCCATCCGAGAGTATAAACAATGGATAGGGGATTTAAGGGATAAAATTCTCCATCCGAGAGTATAAACAATGGATAAAGGATTTTGGGATAAAACTCTCCATCCGAGAGTATAAACAATGGACAAGGATTTTGGGATAAAACTCTTCCTCCGAGAGCATAAATAAATGGATCGGGATTTAAGGGATAGAACTCCATATCTAGGAGTATAAATAATAGATTAAGGGATATGACTCCTTATCTAGGAGTATAAATAATAAAATAAGGGATAGAACTCCTTATCTAGGAGTATAAATAATAGATTAAGGGATAGAACTCCTTATCTAGGAGTATAAATAATAGATTAAGGGATAGAACTCCTTATCTAGGAGTATAAACAATAGATTTGGGGATAGAACTCTTTATCCAAGAGTATAAATAGTGGATTAGGATTGGGATTAGGATTAGTGGTGGGAATAGGGGAGGTGAACTACGGTTACTCTGATCCTTCAAAATTGAGGGTACGTAGGCATAGAGTTGTAAACCCTAGCGAGTACAATAATAAAAAACTTAGAATTTTGTAGATAAATAAATTCAAACGACAAATAAACATACCATAGAACTTAAGGAGGATCCCATTGAGTACAATTGAAGTGAGGGGTGCCTAACACCTTCCCCTCACTTAACCGACTCCAGAACCTTAGGAATCTCTGCCCTTGGGATTAGGATTTTAGGTTTATCATTTATTTTTCTTAAAAAAATATGATGGCAACTCGAATATTTTTGTCAGCCGCGACAATTAGGATAATTAGGGATTAATTAGTTAGGATTAATAATTAAATAAGTCTTAAGCAAAAGTATAATAATAATAATAATAATAATAATAATAATAATAATAATAATAATAATAATAAGAATAATAATAATAATAATAATATAATTGATAACCTTTCATTTTATATTTTGTCAAGTTTATTGTTTTAAATATTCAAATTGTATATCTATATAGCACAATCTATTTTCCTAAATCAAGTAAAGAATACATTTTCGCAAAATCAAGTTGACTGGCTGGTGTTACACCTTACCAATCAACAAATCAATTTAAAACCAAATTCAACTGATTCAAACTTCATGTTCTCTACCCTCGTGCATTGAGAAATTTTCAAATCAAACTTTTCTTCGTCCCTGATGCGTTGAGAACTTTTTTCAAAACTAAAAAACAACAAACACACAAATATTTTCTAGACAAACTGCAATACTCTGATCCTTCATATTACTTGAGGGTACGTAGGCACAACGTTGTAACACTCTGGCGAGTACAATAACAAAAAAAAATATTTTTCCTCCTTTCCTTGATTAAATACTTTTCTCTTAATAATGAAATAATTCCTTATAAATAAGTATATTAAGCAATAATAGATAATTGAGCATAAACCCCTTAGGTAATCACATTAACCCTAGAATTAGAGAAGGATCACATTGAGTACAATGGAGGTGAGGGGTGCCTAACACGTAACACCTTCCCCTTGCTTAACTGACTCCCGAATCCTAGTGTCTCACCCTTAAATTTAGGTTTTATCATTGTTTCCATGTTCCTTATGAACAAATAAAGGATGGTGGCGACCCAGCAATTTCTCCATCTGCGAAACATTCAATCTTAATTAAAAATGCGGAATTAACTTCGAAACAACATAACATCATTATTCAAATAAGTGACTTAGAAAACAACCTCATTCATAACATAAAGTATTCAATGAAACAACTCAGAAAACAAAATAAGGTATTCACAACCCAGTGTTACACTATCAGCGCGACACCAAAGAAAACTAAATAGTTAATAAGGTAAGACAAATAAAACAGGAAACTAAAGCAGCGAGTAGGTCAACTATGGCATCCTCCAAAATAAGTAATGTCTAACATTCCTTAGTCTCTACCTGAGTATTTGATTAATATCCATAAGAAACAACATGGAAACAGAAAGGGGTGAGAAATACATTCCATATATAAACGGTGCATAAAACAACAAGGATGGTTTAATCAATATAATTAATCAATCACAATCACAACTCGAATAACAACAACACTCGTTTAACATATGTAATTATGTATGCAATGTATAATCTCTTCTACTACAATGCATGTGGTACCAATCTCTAGGATATTAAGATGTATGTTTTTGAGGTATCCTAACTCATCACTTGAACCGAAGTCCTACTTGTCATTGGACTGAAGTCTTACTCATCATTGGACCAAAGTCCTACTCGTCATTAGACCGAAGTCCCACCTAACTCTAACATACATGATGCACAAATGCCACAAAATTATGCAATACTTCCAACCTCTATACTCGTCACTGGTTCTTTTTGAACCTAAAATACACCATCAACAAGTATCGTCATTTTAGGGTCACGTCATTGGTTTCATCGAACTCAATTATCTCACATCAACAATTCCTTCTCATGAGGTACTCATCAATTAAATTTACTGACTCTACATAATAACTCAATAACATTTTTTTCATCAATCAACATCAAACAGCAAAGAACAAAGAACAAATTAAAAAAATCAGAAACTACTAAAAAATCGAGTCAAACATCTCAATACGGTCAAACGACAAGGCTGACGGTCGGACCGTCTCGACTATGACGATCGTCGCCTTTTAGATGAGTCACTCGTCAACCGCTGATGGTTTGAGGGCCGTGCGCTCATTCTAGGACGCTGGCGGTTGGACCCTCACTCGGTTGATGCCCGTCATCACTGACGATTTGGCGTCTTCTTCCCCGACTCATTGACGGTTGGCCCGCCACGCTGGTGATGCCTATCACAACTGTGCAGAATGCGATTTCTACGTTTTTCACCATTGAATCACTCCAGATTTCAATTTCCTCAACCAATCTCATACCATTCAAACACCCAGCATTCAATTTACACATTATAATAACCGATTTCACAACAAAATATCAATTTAACATTTATCACATCAATTAATCCATAAATCATCATCATATTCATCAAACCCATCATATATACTCATGAACATCAAGAATCTGAATTAAATATATATATATATATATATATATATATATATATAATCACAAAATTAGCAACATTAACAGAGTATAATTAAGAATTAGACAAATAATAATCTAGATAGGTTTTGCACAAACCATCTCAAGATTCAAGTTCCACATCAATGGAAGAAAAAGAAAAAGATAGGGGTTAAGGAATCCTCATTATCCCCCATGCGTAGACACCAATATATTGAACAATTCTCCCTACCTCGATTATTCAAAAAAGTTTGAAGCTTTATTGACTTTAGCTATGAAGGCTCTCCTCTTTGACTCTCTATGCTAGAGTTTGCTATTTTATTCTCTTAGCCTATTTTCCACCAAATCCTACGTAGAATTACTCTTCCCTTCTATTTAAATAAAAATCTAATTTATTTTATTTTAATAACTTATACTAATTCCCTCAATTCTCACTAACTATACTCACCTCCCTATATTTAATTAAATTCTAGTTTCTTGTCAAAAACCATAATTTTTTCGCATTCACCAATAATTTGAATATCAAATTGTAACGAAATTCTCCTAATCCTCATTAACTTAAATGATACTAATTAATTAAATCAAATTCACCCCAAAAGCTCAAATGAAAATTAAAAATACTTGAATAAAAATCGGGGCGTTACATTCGTCAATCCTGAGTATTCTATCGGCCAGGAATTGTTAGTTCTATTAATGTACTATGTTGCAAATGTTGTTCAAAAAGTTGGTGGCTCCATGTACACCAAGATTTGCTTGCAAAAATTGTAGGCTTTGGAGCATTTCCTATTTAGGTACTACAGATTGTGAAGGAGGTTGGTGTAAAGGTTCACTCTGGCGAGGTTGTTGTGTAGATTTGAAGAACACATTTTGACCAACTCTTGGATGAGAGGAATCTTGTTGCGTAAGGTCGGATGGAGATGCCACCAGAACTGAATTGTCTTCCAACAAAGGAGAGGGAGGAAGAGGCGACATTTTGGGAGATTCGACGACTATAATAGCAATTTTTAATTGAATAGTAGATCAAGTGACTTTAGTTGTCTGAGAAGGAGATTGAAGCTTCAAAAAATAAGATCGGTGATCTGGATCTTTGGCGGATAAATAGTGGTTTTGCGTAGAAATTAACGGAAATTAGAAGTTGATTATTATAGACGGCACAACTAATCATTTGGGATCTAGAAATGAAAGATGAGGTGGTGGAGTTGCGTCTCGCTGCGATGGATCGATACTTCAGCTGTGATGGAGCGGGGCGTACATGCAAGGTTAACACTCCAACGCCTAAGTCAATGAGAGAAATGAGGAGTAGTATGTGATCTATAATGGATTTGAATACTTGAAATAACACGTTTTACCCTTAATATCAAGAGTGGTTGAAATTGTTCGTATATGATGTGACGTGCTATGTGGACAACTGTCTAATTTGATCGGACTGTGATTTATGAGTTAAAGAGCAAAGTTGTTGCTTTTGACTAAGCAAAGATCTACCTGTGCGACTTTTAACTTGGAATTCGCTCTTGGATCTTTTGCCGTGAGTCGTTTGCATTATATATATTTACACAGTTGTCATACTTTAAACTTCAGGCCTTTGAGTTTCTCTAATCATTAATTCAACTAGTTCAAGTCAGTCGATCTACTCATCCCATACATTTCAAAATACAATTGTTTGATATAGTGTTGATAGAATAGCACTTAAAGCATGTATTTAGTCTCTTCTCGAAATTAAATTACCACCATATTGATTCCATTAAATCAACTTCATATTTTCCTAATTTCCTAAATATGGCTCTTAAAACTAAATTTACCGACACACCGCCATCAATGAGTACTCTCCTTATAATCTTACCTTAATAAAAAAATTACATGCAAATATTTTAGGAGTAATAATTTCCTTTTTATTTATCAATTTAAGGTTTATTTGAGGTTTGATAATGAAGACCAGGCACATATACCTAAATTATTGTCTACTATAATACTTTAAGTAATGATGTTACATACTTCGATCTACTCCATATATCTTGCCAATTTTTCAAACAAAAACAGATCAACAAGCAAAATAAACCAAGAAGCATGAAGACAAGTGTTTTTCACTACAAACAACCCTTCTGAAACTTGGCATGAGATTCAAGTTAATATAACAATTGCATAATTCCACACCAAGTATTTCCTATAAATCCACATTTCAAAGAGACACCTAAACCACATCATATTCCACAGAAAACCTATATTTTCAGAACATCGTCAATTGATTAACACAAATATGGCCTCAACTCAACCAAACAGCTCTCCCATTGTCATAGTAGTTGTGGTCGTCTGCGCCGGAGGCTTAGTCTTGCTTTCTCTGTTTGCTTTTGCATTATACTGCTTCTTTCAAAAGAGGAATGAGAGGACACAAGAAACCGATATCATCCACTTCGATGAGCATAAAGAGGGCAAGGAAACCATTACTCCTGGTCCTTTAGGAAAACAAGCGGTCGCTATATCAGTTGAAGATGATGTGCATGTAGATGAAACAAGGAAGAATGAGAAACTCGGACATGGTTCGCAAGCCAAATCATCCTCAGATATCATACGTATCGATGAGCATAAAAAGGGCAACGAAACCATTGTTCCTGGTCCTTTTGGACAACAAGCAGTAGTTATATCAGTTGAAGATGATGTGCATGTAGATGAAGCAAGGAAGAGTGAGAAACATGCCAAATCATCTTTAGCTGAAGCAAATCATCACAAGTCTAACAGCCAATAGGTCTTGAACTTCACCTGGTCATCACCATGTTGATAACAAGTCCTGATTGGAAGAATTTGTGAAAAAATACATAGAAACTATTAACCTAGTACAAGGACTCCCAATAAATATGCCACTTCACCTTAAGTACTACAAACATTCTTCATTTGCTTTTCTGATTTATTTACTTTTTCCTTTTGGCTGATAAACTCATCATTTGTTGAATCTCCTTAAAAGCTCTGTGTATACAATCAATCTGACATAAATAAACAATGCTCAATTTATATGCTAATAACTAGTATCTTTCACTTCTTGATTTTATTTAAATGTATTCAAAGCTTGCTCTATATCATAAATAATCATGTCATGTGTCCTTGACAAGGATTCAAACTCATCATCATTCATATGAAGCTAAATGTATGTATGCCGCCAATCTGACTTAAGCCGATGTGCAAAAGTTTATCGACATGAAAGTCATAAAGGTGCATAACATGGCATCCTAAGAACACGACAGCAAATAACAGCCACAAATGGACAAACTTTAAAACCCATAAGCCAACCATCAATCAATCTCAAATGGAAATATATTGAAACACAATAAAACAGACACTGATAAATATAGAGCAGATCAACCCAGCTGCAGATCTCAGCCGTTTGGATAAAGAATCAATGGCTCACATTTAAAAAACCCGATTTGTTGAAGTTTATATACGAACATTCAATCTTCATCAAGGGGCTGATAACAGATGACAGCATGGCTGCATGGTTTGCCTGAGTGCACTAAATCAAAGTATGGAAAATACACTATATTTGAGTCCCACAATGCTATCCGTGATTTTATGTGTAAACCTAGCAGGAACTAAATGACAATATAGAACCATTAATCTGACATAAATAAACAGTCCTCGATTATTTGCTAATAACTAGTTTTCATTTCTTGCAAAGCATGACCTACATTCGCAAGTACCCGTGCCATTATTTATCATGAATTTGAAACCATGTATATCATCAATCTGACATAAACAGACAATCCTCAACTTATCCTCTAATAACTAGTTCTTGCTTTCATTTTAAATATAGCCAAAGCTTGAACAACATAAATAATAGTGTCATTCTAGTCTTCGAAAGCTTGATGCAAATCAAAAGCTCATAATCCCTAAATGAAAAGGGAATGTGTTTACGCCATTAAACATCTTATGGAAAAACATGATGAAAGATTAGTTCTCATCACGACAGGCTAAGGGATAATTAATACAGTTGCATGTATTGTATTTGCAGAGAAGCCGCCTTATCCAGTTATATCAATGTGATCTATCAGACAAGAAAATAATCTCTAGAGAGACAAATACCAGCACAATGCTTGACCACATTAGTTAAGAAAGACAAATCTAAAAACCCAAACTACTCAACCTCTGCTTAAATAATAATGATGATAGTAAGTGAACTAGTAAAAAATGCATCAGGCCATAAACCAGCATTAATTCAAAGGTACCAAATTTCTTTATTGAACATCCGAACAACAAACTTCTATACCCATCTAAAAAAATTCTTTTACATCACAAAAAATTGAACCACCAAAAACAATTCTTCTAAGAATGATTTTCATCCATAGGTTTTATTAATTCCAAGTGAATTTAACATCCCCTTTCTGTAACTAATGTATCGACATACTTGCCATCTAACATTTAACTACAGATTGACTATGTTTATTACTCGGAAAAGAGACTTCACTACTTTTCAAGGCATTCCCCACCAACTCTTTTCTTGTATAAACAATGTTTTACAGCAGCAGCAGCAGGCTTTTGACTATGCCATTTTGTTAAAAAAGTTTTTAACTGCAACAATTTCAGAAAGAAAGAAAAACAAACCATAAGATTTTCAACAATTTAAAGAAAAGTGACTACTGACTATTCCGACATATTCAAACAAATTAGCTGGGATCAGTCCCACATACCTTCAATTCCAGCAATCTTGTCATCTACTTCCTCTACTATTTTACGCTGCCCAAAATCAAAGTAACGATAGAACACAAAGCCAGCTTTCCGAAACGCTTCATCTGATGGTTGTGGATTCCTAGAGTCCTTAGAAATGCAAACAACATTGCATTTCCCAGCAATAGATTCCTGATACGCCATACAAAAATAACGAATTCAATTAGGGTTACAAACTGATGGTCTGCTCCAATCCAAACCTAGCAATATTAAATAACTTGCTCTAATTTATGAGATCAATATGAGCAAGCAGTGCTAGCAATAATCTTTCTAAAAATCTCTTTTCAACACCATCGCCGTATAATTGAGTAAAATTCACATGGATTCGAACTAGATCCCACTAAATGACAGTGATCTAATTCCCTGTTTAGCTACTCATTTCTAAGTGATGAGGCCCACATAAATTTTACTTACCCTACAAAGGAACACTAGCAACAAACTATCTAAAAATATCTTTTCAACACTCCTCGCCATATAATAGAGTTAAATTCATATAGATTCCGACTAAATTCTACTAAATGATGGTGCCCTGATTCCCTGTTTAGTAGAACTCATTTCAAAGTGGTGGACCCCACATAAATTTTGCTTACGTTATAGAGGAATGCTAGCAACACTCTCCTGGTACAACTAAGCCAAATTCAACTGTATTCAAAATAAATTCCACTAAACAACAATTACTTAATTCCTTGTTTAGTGGCCTTCAATTCCAAGTGGTGGAGGCTATATAATTGAGTAAAATTCATATGAATTTCCACTAGGTACCACTAAATTGCATGGATCTAACCTACCAAGTGGTACTCTTTTTAAAAGTTGTGAAATTCACATAAATTTAACTTGTCAAGAGAATGTATTGCTATCATTGTTCTACTCGAATCAAAGAGAAACAAACAAAAATCAAATATTGAATTTAAAAACTGAATTACCACAGGATTGAAAATGGCAGGTCCAGTGCAATCAGTATCACCACAAGCCAAGAACAATTCATTATAATAAATCTTAATCCCGGTCAAAAGCTTTGAGATCTCACACGGACGAACGAACCGCTGAATCTTAATTTTCCTAGCCTTTTCACCAGCAGTTTCCCATATCTTGATGATTTTTCCAATGGGTGGTTCAGGTTGCCCTCCATTTTTAAGATAAACAGTATCAAAGAGCGTGTAATCAACACCATTCAAAGTGAATGATTCGTAAAACTGTATGTCTCTCTTTTTGCCTCCTTTTCCACGCTTTTTCCCCCATTTGAACTCTATCGCCTTCGGTTCTTCTAAGGGATTGTTTTGCCATGGATGAGCGAGATGTTAGAATTTCACAGTTATAACAAAATCATACAAATATGTGGCCATATTATAATATCAACAATGTTCAGTTGTACCTTTGATTGTCATCCTGAGAGTTCTGCCCTCTTGACTGTTGAAGTTGATGGCAGTGGACCCGAGTCAGGCTGCAAAGTGAAAACTATTTAACTTCAACTATATATATTCATATAAAACATGAATCTTCTATACATATAATCTGATAAGATAAATGCACATTAGATTAAGAATTTTGATACTTAAAAACAACTTGATACACAGTGAGATTGCATTCTCATTATCAGGGTTGTAAAAAACGGTCCGCCGGCCGCAACAAAACGGTAACGGCAGATGCCGATACCGTTATCACCGTCTTTATATTAAAAAACAAATTATGGTCAATTCACACTGCGATCAGTGTCACGCACCTGTACCGACCGAAATCGCGAAAGCCTTAACGCGACGGCAACCGTTTTTTAAAACCCTGTTCATTATACTAGAAAATAAAACAGAAAATCCCTAATGTAAAAACACATAATCACCAAATTCACATAAAAATGTGTTTGATTATAAGTCAATTAGCCAATAAAATATATCCACAGTATAGAACAATAAACGCCGTGGTCAGTTTCCAAGCATACTGAACCAACAAATTGTAAATAACAGTGAAAAATTACAATGATTTAACAAAATTTGAAACCCTAAAAAACAAAACAAATCAGAAAACCCTAGCAATGGAAAATAGGTCATACAGTTATGTAACTTGTGTTGGATTGGAGGTCGAACTGGGAGAGTGAGAGAACAGAGGGGACTGAACGCACGGTGGCGAACGGCGGAAAACGGTGGTCGGCGTCGTCTGACAGTGAGGACCCAGAGAAGGATTCAATGAAATAAATAGGGTTAAATGTGTTTTGCTCTTATAAATATGTTTTCTAAAATCTTTGAGATGAGTTTCTGTGAAGTTTTCTGGTCGGGAGAGTAGGTAAGCTGACGTGGCAATATCATCTCATGTCATGTTTTTCCGTTATATTTCAATTGCCCTTTAAAGTTTTAATGACGTAGAGAAAAACTTGCCTAGGAACCAACTTAAATCTTGAGTGTTACAAACAATCAATAAGAAAGAGAAAAAATATTAAATTTATTTAAAATTTAATTTATTTTTAATTTGGATTCATGGGTGATTATGATTATGGAGGAGAGAGAATATTATTTTTTTATTTTTTAATTAATTAAAAAAATATAATTGGTTGTTTCTAAAACCAAGTATTAGGTTTGTGTCTACCTAAGTTTTTTTCCAATGATGTAATACTGCTCATTTTATTCCTTTAGTATTTTTTAGGCAAAAAAAAAAAATTCTTTTATTTTATTTTGGATCTATTTTGATCTCTTAATTTTTAAAGAGATCAATTTGATCTTTTAATTTTTTAAATAGTGTTATTGAAATCCTTTTCGTCTATTTTACTCAAACGATATTTATTTCAGTATTTGTGAGAATTGAGTTGGCAATTAACACTCGTCTTCTTTCTATCGTGAGTTTCGTCTCCTTCAAGTTCGTGTTCACCTCAAATCAAATTAGGAATTACGAATTAGTTGATTCTGATCTAAAATTGCTCATTGAAATTGAAGGTTATATCAACCATGAATTATGAGCGTTGTTCATATATATCGAAATATAAGAGCTCTGGATGTTTTGATTCCAATGTATACACAAGCTTCAATCTGCAATGGAAACTCAATTGTCGTTGTGGAAACATGGTTGTTTTTTGTAAGGCGTCAACCTTTATGAATTTTGGAAAATATTTTTGGGGTTGTCCACGATTTAAGGTAATAAAGATTTTGAAATTTATGTTATTCGCAGTGTCAACTGATATAAACCATTTGCTTAATTTACACATGGTTCTACGCAAGCTAAGTGTGGATTTTTCGTTGGTTCTATGAGGATGTGGTAGATGAAAAGGAGAAATTTATGATGAAGCAAAAATGAAAAGAAATTGATGCAGCAAAAGTGGAGGTTGAAAATCTTAGGGTTACAAATGAGAAACAAACACAAGAGTTAAGGGAACTTCAAATTCAAATGAAGAAGATGGTGAACTGAAATTTTTTTTTTTGGAAGATTATGTTTGTATTGTTTTCTCTGTGTTGGTATTTAGGATGTTCTAAGAACATGTAATTGTACCAGTTAATCATTTTGTGTTAAGTTACATTTGTTTGTATCAGCTTGTAACATTTGAACCAGTTGATGTTTGTATCAATGGTTATCAATTTGAATGGGATTAATGTATCAATTAATTTTTACAAATTAAATTGTTTGTATCAGTTTGAATGGTTTACAAATTCAGTTGAATAAACAAACACATTATACAAGTTTTCACAAATTTGTGGTTTATAACACATTATACCAGTTGACACTAACTGTTTGGTTTATAACACATTATATCAGTTGAAACAATTTGTTTGGTTTACATTAGTTGACACATTATACCAAACGCGCGAAGGCAGTCATCTTCAACCTTGAGTTTATTTTGTAATCTCCACGAACTCGTATTTTTAGCATGAATCAAGTATGGATTTAGCTTCTAAACACTTCATCGTCCATGTCTCTCTGCATCAAAGTCATTGATTGACTTTGAGAAGAGAGAATTTGCTTAAGAACACGAAGAACCCTAGTTCTTCAAAGTAAAATTAAATGCCTAATACGAAATATAAATTCAAGGTAGGTGGGGGCTTTTGACCAGTGAATCAAGACGAACACACTGGTAACTTGTTTGCTCATAAATTTTACTCGTAGCTACCTTTTCAGTTGAAGCTTCAGATGTCAACAATGGTGGATTTGAGTTGAGTGTTACAGGAGGTTTTAAGCCACAAAATTGCTTCAATTGGCATCAGAGAAGGCCAGCGAGTGATTCTGGGCGAAGATTCGAAGCTAAAAGAGCTTGAATCAAGGAAATGGTTGACTGGTTTTTTGGTGGTTTCGAGCTCAAGTGTAACAGAGGTTTTTTGGCTTCCAAAGCTTGCCAATGAAGGCAAATCCACCCTCTATTTATAGGAAATGGAATGAGGTCATGATACATGTGAATTGGAGGCAAACTCATGTCAGTTAGGGTTAGAATTTTTACTTTTGCGATTTGTGTGAAATGAAACATGGAATGCGTAAGTTTGTGATGAAACCAAATCGTTTTGCATTTGTTCAGATGTGTTTCAATATAAAAAACAAGTTTTCACATGTGCTTGTGATCCCAAGTGAAGATTGGCATGAAAATCATGACCTAAAACTAACCAAGAAGCAGAGCTCAAGGCACCATGTTTGAAGCTAGGCCAGATGAAATTCTCTAGTGCGTTTTGAGATTTTCTTTGTCTGAAATGTTCTCCTCATTTCAAAGAATCTGATGTAAAAAGAATCACATCAAAAAGATGCTTGGATTGAAAATGGCATTGATTCAAAGTTAGGGTCATGGCCTAAAATTTCAGATCAGGCATTAGGTCGTCCATGTCTTGGGCCTACTTTTGTGCACATATGGGCAGTTGAGCAAATCCAAAATTAATGGACTTAGAGGTTGAATGGGTGTTTGACCCTTGAAGCAAAGTTTTAGAGGAGTTCAAATGTGACATTTGGCTAAAAGTAAATTCCAAAAATGTTGAGAAATGAGAAAGTTATGGTGTTTGGACCAATTGACATGCCATACTTGATTTTAGGTCAACCAAACATGTGCCAACTTGAGATTTCTTGCTATTTTCTTGAATCCAAAGGCCCAATAATGAACACTTAAATACCAAATGAAGGAAACTTAATTGTCCCTTGAATAATCTTGATGATTGCTTGGGGATTGGATGAAGATGACATGGAAATAAACACATGAACCATACTTGAGTTAACTTGGAAGTCATGCACCAAACTTGAACTCCTCTTTATCAAATGATGTTGGATGAAGCTTGACATGATTGTGACCTAAGATTTTAGGCTGTGTCTTGAAGTGAAAACTCATGTGAATCATTTGTTGACCAAACTTTGACTTTGAGAATCCAAACCCTAATTTATAAACCAAGTTTGATCCATTGATTGTAAGTCCCTACCTTGTACAATAAGAAAGAGAAAATAACACATATTTTATATTTTGAATAAGGTTAGAAATTTTAGAATGTAAATAAACATAGAAGCAAAATGAAACACAAAGGGTGCTTGGTGATCTCCCACAAAGGCAAGCTCAAATAAGTGAAGGTTAGGAGGATATCATGCTTGTGATCTTAGTTGACATGCAAATGATATGATAGGTGGAATCTTAGGGGTAAAAATTAGGGTATGAATTATCTATTCTAAATGATTCTTAAATCGAAATACACAATTAGTATACTTGTTATATCACTTGATTTTTCTTGATCTATCAGTTACGAGAATGTTATGTGACCACCCATATCTTATCTTTGAACAATAACATTTGTTCAACATTCAAACGTCTCCCAGTCACAGCACTTGAAAAATTAAAATATTGACTTAATTGCAACTTTGCTCCCCTTATTTTTATTTTTTTTCTTCGGTTTTGGTCCCCCTATTTTAAAATTTGACTTTTAATTCCTTTTTTGAGTTTTTTTAGGATTTCAATCTCTCTACCAATTTGAGATCAATTTTTAGTGACAAGACACTATTAGTGATGACGTGTCACTGTCAAATTGGCCCAATTTTTAATGATGTGTCAAGCTTAAATTACATGTAATTATTTATTAAACTTTATTACACTACAAATTATTTAGATTAGTTTAATATTATTAAATCATAAAAACAAACATTGAATATATTCATTCTAATCTCTAAATCAAAACCAAATAAAACCCAAAAAAGTCATGAAGAAAACCCAAAAAGAAATTAACACGACCCAGAAAACACCATTTAACCTTCTTTAAAAGCATCAACATTACTAGTTACTAGCATTCTTTCAAATTGAAAATTTCAATTGTTGAACCACACTTTGAATATATTCAGATGATGTTAATTGCAAATATTTCATAATTTCAAAATCACCCGTACTCTTACAATTGGTTGAGATGGTAGGGGTTTCTTGTAGCTTAACCAGAGGTTCTGAGTTCAAATCTAGCCCTGGGCAAGCAACAATGTTAAATCTCTTGACGTTGTGGTTTGTTAGGGTTCCTGATTTAAGTGAGAACTATTTCACCTCTCTATGTGCTTTTATATTCTTAGGTTAAATATGTTTATGGTATCTATAAATAATTTAAATTTTGTTTTTAGTTCATATAAAAGATTCCTTAAAAGAATGGTCCTCCAAACGTTTTCCATCCACACTCTTGATTCCTGTCGTCTATTTGGTCTAACGAAAGCTGACATGGCACGCCACATTGTACGTCACATTACTTAAAGTCAGCGTCATAATTGACTGTAGAAAAACATGTTAGATTGATGAGGTTTTTAAAACTCTTTAAATTCCAAAATTATATAATAATAAAGACGAAACTATGTGATAGTCATCCAAATAAATCAAGCAAGTTGAACAAACTTCTGTTAGCTGGGTTCACCAATCAAAAAGCTACATGATTCCATCCTTATCCATGACCTTCCCCTCGACACCAATCTCATGTGTCTTTACGCCACATTCGGCTCTCTCTGCCATACCTTAAACCTTTTCCACCATTTACCCTTTGCAAACATTCACTCCTTCTAACTCATCATTCGTTGGCATTTCCTCAACGACGACCACTCTCATGTCATTTTATTCTACCACATGGCTATACTCACTGTTAGCTTCTTCAAAGATCTCATAATTTTTTTTCCATTCTCTTCAAAACTTCTTCTCAATTACGCGACCTCATTCTCACCACACGAATTCACTGCCAAATCCTCAAAGCAAAACCTCATGATAGCTTCGTCCTCGCTAGTCTAGTTGATGCTTATTCTAAATGTGGAAAACTTCACCATGCACTTAAGATGTTTGATGATATACTTGACCAGAACATTGTGTCGTGAACTTTAATGATTGTTTCTTATGTACCAAATGATTTTAGTAGTGATGATCTTGTTTTCTGGACTACTATGATTGTTGGATATACTCAGATGGGTTATCCTTAAGTTATGTTAGAATTGTTTCCTTACGAGTTTTCTTTATGTCATCTTCATTATTTACACCATTTTATAGAATAATCATTGTTAGTTAATTTAATGAGCCTTTTCCTCTGTACAATATTGTAAGGTTTGGTTGAGTGCTGCAATCAACCCAACTAGTAGAAGTTTGTTCAGCTTGCTTGATTTACTTGGATGACTATCAGGTAGTTCCTTCTTTATTAATATACAATTTTAGAATTTATGGAGGTTTAACACCACCCCCCCCCCCGGCGTGCAATCTAGCGTTTTTTTCTACAGTCAATTATAATATTGACTTTAAGTGACATGGCGTGTAATGTGACACGCCACATCAGCTTCTGTTAGACCAAATAGACGACAAAGACCAAAAGTATGAATATAAAACTTTAGGAGGACCATTCTTTAAAGAAATTTTATAGGGACTTGTCATACCCTAAATTTTGACCACTAAGATTTCCCATCATTGTGAAAATTATCATCACAATATGGATGAACCATCATACCTCATTAGTCTCCCCAAAGATGGGTGATCATTCACTACAATCAAGCTTAGGGTTTCAAGCCCGCCCATAGCACTTAGACAAAAGGTCAATCAAGGAATGACATGATCTTCAACTTGTCTAACCTCTCAAACACCCACAAAGGATCAAGAGGACTCCCACATCAAGAATCAAGCACAAGGTTGCAACATTCCAAGTGGATTAAGCCTCGAGGTCGCCAGTGTTACCAAATTAGAGTTTTGGTCGACCAGGGCCTCCGGATGGAAATTTTCCTCTGGACGTGAGCCAATGCTTCAAAGTATAACCCAAGATACTCAAAGGGACCTCATGGACCCAATCATCAAGTCAATTTAGCCTCAGGGGATGCATTTACCAGAAATCAGGAATTAGGGTTTCTTGACCTAATTCACCCCTAAGTTGACTTTTGGGACAAAACATGAGCCAAGACCTCAAGACATGATTTGAGGGTCTCCAATAAACCACATTAATCCATTTGCAACAATGGATTGATCCAACAATCTTGATCAACAAGTCTCAATTTTATTTGGCCCACAGTTAGGGTTTTGAGGAAAAAGTCAACTGTATCTTTGACTTTTGACCCAGGCATGCTCCCAAACCTTGGGACATGATTCAATGCACCCTATAACACCCATGGAACATGTCCACCAAGTTTGATTTAGGTCAAGGACTTGATTTCATAGAGGATCGTACAGTTTGGAATTCATCTGATAAAAAGTCAACTGTGCACAAAAGTCAAAGTTTGACTTTTTGAGATTTTTCACAATTATGGTTCCTTGACCCTAAAATGATGTTAATGTGTGATTTAAATCATCATTCATCAAGAAAAATCAAAGAAAGTGGGATAATTTGTAAAAGGGGTAACCATAAAAACTTAGAATTTTTCTAAGTTATGAAATAAAGTGGCTAGGCTACCAACTTTCAAGGATCATAACTTGAGATCCAAGCAACCATTTTGGCTGATCCAAAGATGGATTTGTAGCTCTTATGGCATACTTTAAAAGTGTCAACTACACCTCATTCCAATTCATCATGGATTTTGAGTTATGGTTGGATCAAATGGCTGAAAACCTAAAATTGACATTTTTCAACACTTAGCCAAAATCTGCCTTGTAATTTCAGCAAGAATGTCCCAACTTCAAGGATACTTTTCTCCACGATCCAAGTTGAACCAGGTCTAGGGTCAAACATCAAAGTTGAAGTATGTCATCTCACCTTTCCAGAAAGTCATAGAACGTCCATTTATCATACTCGAGCAGGGAGTTATGGATTTTACAATAAGGCTTGCTGCAGCTGAATTTTTTAGGACAGATTTGCACATTTCTTGTGCCACACAAATTTTCAAGCCTTGTCATCATTTTGGACACATCTGAGGATCAAATCCAAGAGGGGTGATCTGATACATGAGCCTCTCAACTCCAAGATTCGACAAATAGCATGCCAAACCTAGAAAACCCTAAAAGAGGGACAAGACTCCAATTTTGGTTTGGAGCATTTAATGGATGCTTAGAGGTGGCATGAACTGAGCTTCCTCCAACTGAATTCAGTCAAGATTCATCCAACAACAAGGGAACCAGTAGCCTGTGCCCTAACCTCTAGTCAATGGCTAGAGGAGACTTGAGATTCCAAAATGCAACCATTGGACAAACCTCTGCTGCAGCCACCATTCACTATTGCTTGCAAAACAAACTTGCTCTACTATAAATAGAGCTCATTTTTGCTTAGTTTGAGTACACCAAAGCCATCAAACAGATGATTTCCTCAAATTCTCTCTTTCACTCCAAAATGCCTTCTTTAGCAAGGTAATTCTGAGTTTTTGAGTTAGAGAGCATTTCCATCATAACTCATGATCCAAACACATCCAATATGTCATATCTAAGCTGTCCAAACTCTCACAAGTGACCTATAACACCAAAATCACAAAGTCACCTCTCAAAACCTCAAAATTTGACTTTTTTGCATTTTTCAAGCCATGTCTTGATTCAGTCACTTTCCAAACCAGATAAAATCTCAAACACACTCCAAATATCATCCTTGAACTGTCCCAAATGGTTCCCCCCATCTGGAACACCATTTGAGAGAGTTGGCATTTTGGCCACTTTTGCCCATTTTGCAAGAAAGTGCTCAAACTTGCTCCAGAGGTTTCCAGCTGATTCTAACCATCCTAAAAGCTTCTAAGAGGTCATTTGAGGGTGTCCAAAGCATCAAATCATTTCTGGAACAAAACACTTGGTAGGTTGCACAAAATCTCCAAAAAAGAGGTAAGCATCACAACTTGAATTCTTTGAATCATGCTTTCCTTTGATGTCCACATACATGCATCATATTGAACAATTCTTGAAGCAAAAATGTAGTCCTTAATTTGTATGTTGTGATCCTCCTACTGTTTGCACTTTAACATGTTTATATGTGGAGTTTATGTTGTTTTAAATTAACAGTCCAGTTCTAGTTTTTCAATTCGTGTGTTTTGTATGTTGAGTTTCAGTGTGTATGAGTAATACCATTGGATTTCTTGCGAAAAATCGGTCAAGATAGGTTCTTACGGATTTTAATTCCGTTAAAAATTATGAGAGTTACGCGTGTTGGAAATTTGACGAGAAACGACGTCGAAAACTCAATAGCAGTTCTGGTTTTTTGCATCGTGCGTTCTGTACGTTGAGTTTCAGTGTGTATGTGTGGTACCATTAGATTCCTTGCGAAAAATCGGTCAAGATAGGTTCTTACGGATTTTAATTCCGTTAAAAATTGAGAGAGTTACGCGTGTTGGAAATTTGACGAGAAACGATGTCAATTAACAGTGCAGTTCTGGTTTTTCAATTCGTGTGTTTTGTACGTTGAGTTTCAGTGTGTATGTGTGGTACCATTTGTTTCCTTGCGAAAAATCGGTCAAGATAGGTTCTTCCGGATTTTAATTCCGTTAAAAATCGAGAGAGTTACGCGTGTTGGAAATTTGACGAGAAACGACGTCGAAAATTAATAGCAGTTCTGGTTTTTCGATTCGTGCATTTTGTACGTTGAGTTTCAGTGTGTATGTGTGGTACCATTGGATTCCTTGCGAAAAATTGGTCAAGATAGGTTCTTACGGATTTTAATTTCGTTAAAAATTGAGAGAGTTATGAGTGTTTGAAGTTTGATAAAAAAGGTGTTGAAAACTAAGTTTCAGTACTGGTTTTTGCCCCATAAGAGATGTCGAAGATGATGTTGTGACATCTTTCCTCTTTTTCTTATTTTATTTTCAAAACTCAACCAATTCTTTTACATAGCAAAAATCATCATTTTTCAATTTAGTTTTACACACTTCTTATTCATACTCCATAATATTTTAATCCACAAAAAATCACAAAAAATATTATTTTTAGATTATTTTTAATATATTTAAAAATATTGTTTTAAATGTTTTTAAAATGATTTCTTTTTCTTGATTTTTAAAACCAAAATGATTTTAAATATTCATGTGGATAAAATACTTTTTCATAAACCTTAATCATTGTTTATAACATGATTAATGATTTTATTTGATATTTTTATCATTTTTTACTTGATTTTTCTTTGAAAAATACCTTTAAAAAATGAAATTAGGGTTTCTTTGATTTTCACCCTAACAAATCTTTTTCAAATATATTGGGCCTCTAATAGAGTGTAAGTCTCATCCCTTTTGTAAATAAAAATATTTTTGGGCCTCACACATTGTATAAGTCCCTCTGTACATTTTCAAAGTTCGGCGCGATCGTCGCTTTTTAACAAAAAAGACTATTGGGCTTCTCTTTGAGCTATAAGTCCCATTTCTTTTCATTTTAAAACCTTTGGGCCTCTAATAGAGTGTAAGACCCAACCCTTTTTGTACATAAAAAATATTTGAGGACTCAGTTATTGTATAAGTCCCGATACGTTAAAAATCTCGGCGCGATCGCCAATTTTCAAACAAAAAAAACCCATTGGGCCTCTCCCTGAGTTGTAAGCCTCATCTTTTGTACAAAAATAAACTTTGGGCCCCTAATATAGTGTAAGACTCAATCCCCTTTTAACCAAAACCTTTTTGGGCCTCAGATATTGTATAAGTCCCTCTGCGTTAAAAGAAAAAATCTCGGCGCGATCGCCAATTCAAAATAAAATCATTTTTGGGCCTCTCCTTAAGCACTAAGCCTCATCTTGTTGTATAAAAATACTTTTGGGCCTCTAATAGAGTGTAAGACCCAACCCCTATTTTTTAAACCAAATCATTTTTGGGCCTCAGATATTGTATAAGTCCCGATACGAAAAATCTCGGCGCGATCGCCATTTTCAAACTGAAAATCATCTGGGTATCCCCTCATGTTGTAAGCCCCATTTCTTTTTCTCAAATACACTTTGGGCCTCTAAATAGAGTGTAAGACCCATCCCTTTGTACAGAAAACCTTTTTTGGGCCTCAGTCACTTGTATAAGTCCCTGTACAAATTCAAAACCACAGTACAATCACTGTTGAAACTTGGGCCTCTCCTTGAGCTGTAAGCTCCAACCTCTTTTCAAAATATTTTCTCCTTTGATTTTGAATATACTGTTGTTTTCAATTTTTCTTTGTTGAACAACTAACCAAACAGCATGGAAGCTCTACAACCGAGTAAGTGTTTATATGCTTTCTTTACCCGCTTTCACATATATAACTGTATTGTGGGGTTGTTTCACTGTAAGTCTTCTTTCATAAACTCATATCCACTGTGTATATACTAGTATAGTTATTTAGAGTTTCCCCGGCAATTACGTCTAGAACCAGACAAGACCCCGTTGATCACTCTTGATAACAAATAAACTAGATCCCCATAGGATTACCAGATACAGTATTCCCTCCTCTTGGGGTTAAACAATATGGAACAGAGAAAGGCAGTATTCTCGATGAACCTTTTCTCAGACTGTAACCCTAGAAATTGTCAAAGGAATTCTACTCCCCGGAGTTGATTTATTCTCTGTGAATGGCATCTCTTGAATTCCTCAAACCCGGAACTCTCACTAAATGATCTATTCTCTGTGAATAGCATTTCTTGAACTTTCCCGGCTTGGGACCCACGGGCTTTTTAAAAGCATCCCCGCTTCCTCTTGGGCGTTGTACAAGGACCCTTCGACTTCTTAGAAGTTTTTACAGCCTCCTCTTAGGCTTCGTATAATGATTCTTCCTCAACGAAGATAGCCTCCTCTTGGGCTTCGTACAAATTGTCCCTTCGGCTTCTTAAAAGTTTTTCTCGCCTTCTCTTGGGCTTTGTACAAATTGTCCCGACGACCTCTTAAAGGTATAGGAACAGAAATTAGTCATCTTACTAGAGTCGTCTTTCAAAGGAGTCTAGTTCTTCAAACCGAAAGTGTACTTCCTCTCAGGCAGAGTACAAAAGATGAAACTCTAGACTTGGACAGTCTAATTCCCTTGAGTCTAAAAGACATTCTCAAGTTCCCTACAAACCTAGGAAGAAACCCAAGCTTCTCTCATGAGAGCTCTTTACTTGGACTTGCCTAGGGATCTCAAAAATCCTTAGCAGTAAGATAGCCTGCTCTTGGGCTTTGTACAAATGATTCTCCCCAGCGGAGTTAACCTTTTCAGATTCTCTTGTTGAGTCAACCTTTAGCCTCCGTCTTGGGCTTTGTACAAGACACAAATAAAACACTCTCTTGTTGAGTATAAAAGATTCTCTTGTTGAGTCAACCTTTAGCCTCCGTCTTGGGCTTTGTACAAGACACACATAAAACACTCTCTTGTTGAGTATAAAAGATTCTCTTGTTGAGTCAAACCTATCGCCTCTGTCTTGGGCTTTGTACAAGACACATATAAAAACACTCTCTTGTTGAGTATAAAAGATTCTCTTGTTGATCCAGCTTTTAGCCTCCGTCTTGGGCTTTGTACAAGACACAAATAATCACTCTCTTGTTGAGTATAAAAGACTCTCTTATTGAGTCAATCTCCCTTTAGCCTCAATCTTGGGCTTCGTACGAGATAGAAAAACACTCTCTTGTTGAGTATAAAAGACTCTCTTGTTAAGTCAAACCCTTTTAGCCTCCGTCTTGGGTTTTGTACAAGACACATATAAAAACACTCTCTTGTTGAGTATAAAAGGTTCTCTTGTTGAATCAACCTTCAGCCTCCATCTTGGGCTTCATACAAGATACATAAAAATTCTCCCCAGCGGAGTCAAAAATCATTTTCAGCCTCCTCTTAGGCTTTGTATAAAGAAATCTCCTGTTGAGTCAATCAACCTTTTATCATCAAATCATGCTTTGCTCACAACATACAAACATCAACAACTCCTCTTTAGAGATGACAAATTCTCTCTGTCAGGACCCTTATAGCTTCACATCTTGGGCTTTGAACAAGATACAAATCACCTTTAGCTTCATCTCTTGGGCTTTGAACAAGACACCAAAATACCTTTTTCCTCCCATAGAATAGGAGGAACTACGATCGCTCTGATTTCCCTGTTTCGTTAAACGGGAATACGTAGGCATAAGATTGCAAAATCTTAGCGAGCACACCACATCAAAAACCTCAGGTCCTAAATCCTCACATATCGATCAAAACATCCAAATCCGTATTCCCCACCAGAAGTCTAAACTCAATCAAAATAACCTAAGAGAGGCCCCCCACATTGATCGCATCTGTAAATTAACAGTCAGCTGTTTAAACTCAGTATGCAAGCAGGGTTAATTGGAGACATCTATTTCCCTTCCTTAATCAGCTCACAATAGGAAAAAAATGAATCGAACTGTAGTACCAAACGATAGTGACTCAGGACCACAAAAATCGAGCTACAGGACTAAAAACGAAATTTGGATTATTTATAGGGACCACAAACATATTTAACCCTAGATTCTTCCATCTTTACCATGCTTATGTGGTATTTTTTTTAATAGAAATATTGCATTAACAGGAGAAAGAGGCCAAACTGGCTACAGATAAAGAGTCACTCAAACCTGGGAGGTGGTTAGACCAAATCTGCGATCCAACAACCTTGCCAAGACCCACCAAGGAGTGAGCATCAATATTCAAGCTCCTACTAATGAAAAACAAAGAAGAATTACACAAATCATTCAGCATAAACCTATAATCTATTACAATGTGATCAATCTCCGCACAAATCGCACTCATTAACACAGTCCACTACTATCTTCGCATCAGATTGGAAGATTACATCAGTCAAGCCCAGGCCTCTAGCTAATTGCAGGCCCCAACGGATACCCAAAGTCTCTGCCACAGCAGGGTTAGCAATTATCTGCTCTCGGTGAGTAGCAGAAAGAAAAACAGCATTGTTTGGATCACGAATGATGCAACCAAAAACAATCGTTCCATTGTCGAAATAACCTGCGTCAGTTTGGATTTTCCAGCCACCAAACTTCTCCAAACACCTACTATCCAGTCCATCTTTTGAAAACTCAGACATGTTTCGAGAATCCTCTTCAACATGCCTCCAAATCGCACTGGAAATCTTGCAAGGATCAGTTGGGGAAGAGTTAAAAAGGGCCTCATTCCGAGCCATCCAGGTAAGCCACAGACTAGTGAACACCGTCTTAGCCAGAAACTTATCTTTACAGTAAAAAATTGCATCCAACCAATCCAGAATATCACCCGTTGGGGGAATACGCAAACAAGATGGTAGCGCAAAGAGGGTCCTCTTGACCACATCGCATCTAAGAAAGAGATGAAGGGAAGTTTTCGGACAAGAATGGCATAAAGGACAAAAGTCATCGAGAATCATACCTTTCCCACGCAAGTTGGATTTAGTAGGAAGAATGTCTTTCGCGAGACGCCACGTGAAATTCTTGATTCGAGGGTTAACATCCACTTTCCAGAATTCCTTCCAATTAACAGAGCCAGCACCCTTTGAAGAATCGGCCAGCTTGGAACGTCTATTGTCATCGAGCCAGTGGTAAGCTGACTTCATAGAGAATTCACCATTCTTCTCAAAACTCCACTTTAGCTTATCAAGTGGAAGCCTCACAAAGATAGGGATACTTATGATATGAGTCACCACATCAGGTGCAAATAAATCATTCAAGATCTGTATGTTCCAGCATCTAGCATCCTGGTTGATAAGCTCAGACACTTTGGACATTCCATTCAGCCCCAAACTAACTGCCGTGGGTCTAAAACCTGCAATGGTAGAAATCCAATTATCTTCAGGAATTCGCACAGATTCTCCATTACCTATCCTCCAACAAACCCCTCCCAATATCACCTCTTTCGCACCCATGATGCTACGCCAACCATGGCTGGGCAAGAATTCAACAGAGGCGTCCAAGACACTGCAACAGGGATAATATCTACCTTTAAAAAACCTCTCAAACAAAGATATATCACCCTGTAAAAGTCTCCAAAGTTATTTGTCGAGTAAGCTAAGATTGAAATCTTGAATGTTACGAAATCCCAAACCACCTTTCCCCTTCCTCTGAGACAATTTCTCCCAACTCAACCAATGGATTTTCCTATCCCCCCCTTTAACACCCCACCAGAATCTAGCCAGGATTCTCTCAACCTCCTTACAGCATTGATCCGGAAGCCTATAGCAGCTCATAATATAGGTAGGAATTGCTTGCGCAACCGCCTTTATCAGAACTTCTTTCCCGGCTCCTTCTTTCCAGCCTTTAACCTTTTTCCACACATGTCGCTCCCGGGATTTTCATCCAAGTACAAACGCGAAAGTGGCACCGAAACAGAGTCACCAGCAATGTGTATTTATCCCAAGAGAGGGAAAGGAAACACCGCATAAACCTGAGGGAAAGGAAAGAGCATGGTTTTGCGACCAAGAGAACTGGGTTCGGGAGTCGGTTACGCGAGGGGAAGGTATTAGCACCCCCACGCGTCCATCATACCCGATGGGATCCACGCTTGCTGTCTCGATCAAAGGGTGTCATCCACTGGAGCTCCACTGCTAGAGAACTGAAAAAGAAAGGTAGAAAGGAAGAGGGAAAAAAGAAAGGAGAGAGAACAAGAAGCAAATGTAGGGAAAATAAAAGAAGTGCTCGAATAGGCCCTACCCCACTGCCTACGTATCTCATCGGGAACATGAGAATCAGAGCGACGTAGTTCCCCTCAGCTAAGGGAAAGTTGTTTGTGTTTTTTAGTGGCATCGTCAGAGTACGCGTTCCAGCAGTTAGGTGTTGCAGCTCGTTGTAGGGAGACTTAGCGTTACCTGTATGCGGTAGAATGGACATGACGAGTCCTTAAGAAATAGAATGAAGGAGATGAGAAGAGAATTGTTTGTTTGTTGTTGTCTTTTAAGAAAGAAGTGTTTTGATTATTTTATGTTTTGTAACATGTATTGTATTTAAGTCCTTCATGTAGGATCGAATGCCTCGCATATCGACCCAAGACGGGACGTACGCTAAACATTCTAAGAAAATGAGAGAAGACCCCTCACCTCCTTATTCTCACATGAAAGGCTCAAATACAAGACATGATATGCCTTTTATTAAGTGTTTTTTTATTTTGTTTTAAGGTGAGAAGAATAGAGACTCAAATGGTTGAGAAAGGTAAAATCTAATGAGGGAGACTAAGACTCAAACCTTAAAATTATCATACATGGATGTTCCTATGGTTCCTATGGATGTTCCTATGGCATACAAAAATGCACACATAAAACATGTAGAGCTTAAGAAAAGATAGGATGCAAGTTTAATTCAATCAAGTTCATGTAATGGAACAAATGGAAACAAGCATATTTAAGTGGCAAGAAGTGAAAGCAAATGCCCTATAATCATGGTTCAAGATGACCTATAATATCATACAAATGAGCTATAATATCATACAAATGAGCACAAAAGGTGGCACAAGTGCCTCATCAAAATCATATGAGAATGAAGTAGAAGAATGTGCATACATGTTACTTCAAATGCAAGGCATCAAACAAATATCAAAGCACATGATAAAATTGTAAAAAAAGATCCTAAACAATCCAAGTCAGAATCAAAAACATGTATAAAAAACTCATGGCAAAACTCAAAAGAAAAGTGCCTCAAAAGGCCTCATGAAAACACATTGAAACACACCACAAAAATGCTCAAATAAGAACTCCTAAAAACATGATAAAATGACTTTAAAAATCAAAAGAAAATTTATTTAGATACCTTAATGTGTTATCTAACCAATACAAAAAGAATGAGTGAAAAATGTTGTATGAGATGAGAGAAATAAAATGCACAAGTTCAAGTGTCAAAGAAAAGTTCAAATGAAAAAAATTGAAAAGTAATTGTGGAATTATGCTCAAAAATTAATAAAACCAGAATTAAAAATTATAGAAAAGTAACCAAATGTGTCAAGAACACACATGAATTAATTTGGGATTTTTAGAGTCTATTTGGTATTTTTAAAATAAGAAAATGAAACAATCTGGAAAAAGAAAATTAAAATGCAACTAAAAGAGTGCAGGGGGTGCAGCGTGAGTAATTTTCAGTTGAAAAGTGGCATTGGACTTAACAAGTGGGGTGCAAATAAAAAATATCAACCCAGTCCAAATATGCACGTATTCGTGTGTGGAATGGTGTACATGCAGTCAAATGTAGATGCAATCAGAGCCACACAATCATGTTAATCACGATCAATCAACAAAGTCACCCCATCCAATGGTCCACAAGGCAAGCACGTGATAACTAATATGCACACACTCACATGCTAACAATCAAAGTCAACAATCTGAGAGAGAGAAGATCACGTGAGGGAGAGTGGGTTCATTAATGTGGTGGCGCATTATTAAGTGTTGGATTAATTTCATGATGATCAAGCATGCAAGATGAGTGAATCAGATGTGAGGCACATAATAGCAAGCATGATGCACATGTACACAAGCATTCAGATCACAAAATAAAGCACGTGAGATGCACATGATCATTAATGTGCTGGCATGTTTATAACCACACGATACAAACAATCCAACGGCTATGATGTAAAACCAGAAACCCTAGCTGATAAATGTCACCGGCCGGAGAAGGACCTTCGGTCATCTTCTCCGGCGAAACGCCACCATCTGCAACTTTCAAATCTTCCAGAAATTAACAAATCATGTACCATTCGAAAGAGGAAGTTGAGGAGATCATGAATCCACAATTGAAATCATCAAACCATGCACACGCAGCAAGGAACATCCACAAACATTTTTCCCTTAAAACACCACTACACTCCTAATGAGCCTATCACTAGCCAGAACTCACACTGCTTCTAGTAAGCCTCAAATCAAGATGAAACAAGCAATAATAAACGGAAATCATGCAAGCAAAGTTTGAGAAATTTGGAACCTGAAGCTTGAAGATCTTGGAATTGTTGAGAAAACCAGAGATATCAACTTGATCTTGAACTTCTAGAGCTTCAATTTGAGCAAAATAAATGTTGTTTGGTCTTGAGAATGAGAAGAAATGATGACTGCAGTGAGGTGGTGCTTGAAGAGGTGAGGTTCTTCTTGCTTGCTCTTGCTCAATAATGAACAAATGATGAAGATGATGATGAAATGTAGAAGAGAAGTAGAGAATTCGTGAGAGAGAGAGAGAGAGTTCAGAGAAAAATCTTGAAATGTTTTGGAGGGAGAGTGAAAAAATGAAGTCCCGTTCAATTCTTAGTGAGTTTTAATATATATGTTGAGGTTAGAAGCTTAACTCATGGTTAAGTAAGTTGGTTAGATGAGTTGGAGTTGGGTTAAGTGAGTCCAACCTAAGTAACTGAGTTAAGTTAGTTAGGGGCGAGTTGGTGAGGTTTTGATGTGGTGTGGGTGAGTTCATGGCCAATGGTGAGGATCATGGAGAAAGAATGGTGATGATAGTGTCCTTGCTGCAGCAGAAAATTGCAAGACAAGTTTTATTCTTTTCCTTTTTTATGTATGGCAAAGTATGGCATGTGTCTAATGTAAGGGAATGTTGGACTTAAAGAGGAAAAAGGTGACTGGTGTAATGTATGCGCATGACTTGACATAATCCAACAACAACAATGTAGCTTTCTTCTGATTTAGTAGCAGCCAAAGCATGATGAAAAAGATGAGGTTTGGCAAGATAATTCTCCATGCATAGTAGATGAAATGACATGGTTTTGGTGTCATTATAAAGAGAATACATGAGAGAACAAGTTTGATGTTAAAATTAAGATGAATTGAAACCTTTAAGATGATGGAAAATGGCTTAAAACATCAAGTGATCAAAACTGGTGCATGGGCGTGGCAAGTAGTTGGTAGACATGGCAGCATGACCTATGAATTTTTAGTGTAGAGCAACCATCTTTGAACCCTAATATCTCCTTCAAAACTTGCTCAAATGGAAAAATGTCCAACATCAAAGTTGAAGAGGACATTGGGATGAACAACTTTGATGTTCAACATTTTTTCATTTGGAGCATACATAACTGAGAAATGTAGCTTGACATTTTGCCCACCAAGTGTTTGATGAAATTATGGCCTATGGGCCTGAACTTGCCTTGCCATGACTTGAAAATTGCCTTGATTTTACCAAACTTTGATTGATCATAACTCCCTCAATTTTGATCCAATGGAAGAGTTCTTTATATGGATTTGAAGCTTAGAATGTGAACTTTAATTGGCTCAGCTTGGGCCTGAGGTTTGGAGCCTTTATCTTGAAGAAAGGAAGCCTCAAAGTGTAGTGCAAAATGGTTCAAACTTGCCATTTTTGGTAACCCTAAGTTTCTAAAAATGGAAATTTTGTACCTTTCTCGATTTTTCATGATTCCTCCATCATTCCTTGATCAAATCTTGTCCAATGACCATATGTAACTTGAATTTCATGAATTTGACCTTAAAGAGTCAGGAGTTGACTTTTTTCTCTGCACAGTTGACTTTTACCCCAATTTCTTGATTCTCAAGCAACTGATCAATTGAACCTCTTCTGAAATGAACCAATGGCCAATATTCCATCCTTAGATACTTGACATCATGTAGAAAACATTGAGATCAAGTTTGAATCAAAATTTCATCAGGAGAATGCTTGAACCCAAAACCCTAATTTGGATTGTTTTGTTAGGAGGTGATGCACTGCCTCATCTTCTTGATGAATTCCCATCTTCCAATGACTCGTGGGATCAATTGGGATGACATGTGATGTAAGAGACCCTTGAGGCTTGCTTAGAGACCCTTGGCTCTTGTTCTCTTGCTTTGGATGATCAACACCTACAAATCACTGATCATATGCCCTTATGAAAGATGCAATGCAATGCTTTATGTTTTATTTTTCTATGCTTGAATACAATGCAATGAAATGAAGGCACATGCTAAATGATATGAAAAATGAGAGGACAAATTTTGGGGTATTACAGCTGCCTCTATTCAATCACTGTAGACCTGAATGGATGATAGCGATTGCTGTCAAACTTTCAAGGTATGGAGGGATTGAATACCGAAAATAACCAGAAAATTTGCACTATGTGGAGAAGAAGAAAAGGGATATTTATCCGACCAAATGAACTCTGCTTGGATAAAATTCGGATGGGAAGAAAAGCACTGGAAATATGTCTTTTAGAACGACGTCAGCCGACTACTGGCTTGCCACACTGCGGGTGGACTTTAAGAATGTCTTTTAGCACGACGCCAGACGACTACTGGCTTGCCACACTGCGGGTGGACTTTAACAATGTCTTTTAGCACGACGCCAGATGACTACTGACTTGCCACACTGCGGGTAGACTTTAACAATGTCTTTTGTACGACGCCAGACGACTACTGGCTTGCCACACTGCGGGTGGACTTTAAGAATGTCTTTTAGCACGACGCAGATGACTACTGGCTTGCCACACTGCGGGTGGACTTTAAGAATGTCTTTTAGCACGACGCCAAATGACTACTGACTTGCCACACTGCGGGTGGACTTTAACAACGTCTTTTAGCACGACGCCAGACGACTACTGGCTTGCCACACTGCGGGTGGACTTTTGCCAATCTGCGGTTGGTCTTGAAATCTGATTTGCCACCCTAAGATGGACTTTTGCCAATCTGCGGTTGGACTTTTGCTGATTTGCCACCCTTAGATGGACTTTTGCCAATCTGCGGTTGGACTTTGATGATTTGCCACCCTTAGATGGACTTTTGTTAATCTGTGGTTGGACTTTGATGATTTGCCACCCTTAGATGGACTTTTGCCAATCTGCGGTTGGACTTTGCTGATTTGCCACCCTTAGATGGACTTTTGCCAATCTGCGGTTGGACTTTGATGATTTTCCACCCTTAAATGGACTTTTTCCAATCTGCGGTTGGACTTTGCTGATTTGCCACCCTTAGATGGACTTTTACCAATCCGCGGTTGGACTTAGCTTTGTCTTTTGGATGAAATCAGTTGACTATTGACTGGCCACACTGCGGGTGGACTCTTGTAAAATTCCAATACTGGATTACGCTCTGCATACATATTAGACATCTCTGCTGACTCTGCTGAGGAACAGTGGTCAATGATGTGACCTTAGAGACTCATGAAAGGATGATATCTCTGTTGGAGAAGGAATGAATAATCTGTCTGCTTCGAATTGTCACGCTTGCCAAAAATAAATTGGACTTTGAGATATAAAGGAGTGATGATTCTGCCACGAATTATTTCATCTGCCTGGGGATGAGTTCTGATCACGACAACTCCACTGGAGGAATGACAACTTTCCGACTTGGTTGGGGAAATAATGTACTAACACTCTGCTAAGAAGGAGATTCTGTTGATCTGCTAAACTTCTGCGGGGAGAAAAAATAACTCAGATGGGGAGCATTACTGACAAGATTCATGTTGAACTCTGTGGGGAGTATAACTACCAGAGATACGATCCTGCTTGGGATCGGAACTACTCCGTCGGGGGTACGCAAATCCTGGCTAGAATACGTTCCGTCGCGACTTGCTGGGAAAGAGTCCTTAGAGATCTGCTGGGAAGACACAAAGCAAATCCACAGTAGTCTGTTGAGGAACCAAGTTGTCGAGCTTAGAATAAGTGCCACAATGCCCCATGTTGGGCGAACCTTCCACTTGACGACTCCACTAGGGATAATGAGTTGACAACTAACTCTGATGGGGAGAACCACTTCAAAGCGTCTCATGCTGGGGATGCCCCTTGAGAGGATTTTACAGAAGACCAAGCATCTTTAAACTCTTAGGCAGATGCTGAGACTTGAGCTAGTCGTATTAACCGGGATGTCACTCTACTGGAGACAATAGATCTGGAACACATCTTACCGGAGGGATTTCGAGACGCCCCATGCTTGGGAAGGATCACAAACTTGCTTTTGCCCTAGATTATGTGGCTGACCTGAAGAAATCGTCCCAAGAGGATTTTACAGAAGACGTGGCATCTTCAAACTCCTGGACACTCACTGAGTCTTGAACATTTACTGCGAGGTCTGCGAAGGGGAATTTGCAACCGTTATCGACACAGAAAAGCTTGTAGCTGTTGGAAGTACTGAATAGGAGAATCGACTTAATAAGATGCAACACTATCCAGTTGAAATTGACTTGTCAATATCAAATCGTCGTGAGCGACCGTCAGCCGAATGATGGACTCAATCAGTAAACATTGTGACAAAAGGATGACATGTGAACCTCTTCCTGAACATGATTGCCCCAGTATTCTGCATGGGAATGAGTGATTACTCATCTAGGAGGAATGATTCTTGTGCTTGAAATCACTTGGACCTATTACCTGCAACAAAAAAATACACACACGTGCCCCGAAATATTGCGTGGTTTGAATCCACGATCCAGGATTACTTAACATTCAAAGTAACTTTAAATGTTTTTCTGCGCATATTATTGTAAAGCCACAATGTTTTCAAATGCAATGTTTTATCAAAAATTCGGACGTTTTTGCAAACAAAGCAGTAAAACAAAATAAGAAGCTTTTGACTGAAATTCAATTTATTGATTGAAATGCCCAGAATAGGCAAGTACATCAGGAAGCAATCCCTGGAAAGAGGTGATTGCTAAAAATTGAGAAAAGAAACTATCCTAATGGCAATGTGAAAACGGAATTCCACTGAGTTTCAATTCCGCTATGGCCAGTATGTCTTCAAAACTCTCCGACCTTGCCTTCTGAGGAGTGATCAGACCGATTCCTACCCTTTGGAATGTCAGTTGCTGAAACGGTAATGGAGTACAGATAACTCAGACCGCAATCATTCGCTTAAATCCCTCTTTTGCGTGGACCGCCCTTTCGGGTTTTCAATCCACCGGGATACCCTTTTTTGCCTGAGTTGTCCTTGCGGATTTTCAACTCACCGGGTGTACAAATTTTTTTATTTTATCCCTAACTTTTGCCCGAACCTTTTATTCTGTTTTTATGGTTCGCCGGGATGCCCTTTTTTGCCTGGACTTTTCTCTTTTTTTGTCCAGCGGGTCTATTTATGCGAAGTATTTTTTGACTACGTCTGAGTTGACAAGGGATGAAAAATCTTCGCCATCCATGGTTGTAAGTAATAAGGCTCCGCCCGAGAAGACCTTTTTAACCACGAATGAACCCTCATAGTTAGGAGTCCATTTTCCCCTGTGATCTATACTAGGAGGAAGGATCCATTTGAGTACCACATCTCCAACTTTGTAAACCCGAGGACGCACCTTTTGGTCGAATGCCTGCTTCATCCTCCGTTGGTATAACTGCCCATGACACACAGCTGCCAGTCGTTTCTCTTCAATAAGGCTCAACTGATTAAATCTGGCATGAACCCACTCAGCTGCGTCTAACTTGACATCTATCATGACCCTGAGGGACGGAATCTCCACTTCAACCGGTAAGACCGCCTCCATACCGTATACAAGTGAGAATGGTGTTGCCCCAGTGGACGTGCATACTGACGTTCGGTACCCATGCAAGGCGAACGGTAGCATCTCATGTCAATCTTTATATGTGGCAACCATTTTCTGCACAATCTTCTTAATATTCTTGTTGGCCGCCTCCACAGCGCCATTCATCTTCGGGCGATACAGAGAAGAATTGTGATGTTCAATTTTGAAGTCCCGACACAGCTCAACCATCATTTTGTTATTCAAATTAGAACCATTATCAGTAATGATTCTCTCGGGCACTCCGTAGCGACAAATGATATCCCGTTTCAAGAAACGAGCTACCACTTGCTTAGTGACGTTGGCATAAGATGCTGCTTCAACCCATTTAGTGAAATAATCAATGGAGACCAAGATGAAACGATGGTCGTTTGAAGTAGTAGGCTCAATTTTCCCAATCATATCAATGCCCCACATTGCAAAGGGCCAAGGCGAGGATATGACACTCAATGGATTTGGAGGCACATGCACTTTGTCTGCATAAATCTGGCACTTGTGACATTTGCGGGCGTACTTGCAACAATCTGTCTCCATTGTCAACTAATAATACCCCAACCTCAATAGTTTCTTTGCCATTGCATGCCCTCTGGCATGGGTACCGAAAAAGCCTTCATGCACTTCCTGCATTAACAGGTCTGCTTCATGTCTATCCACGCATCTGAGCAGAACCATGTCAAAATTCCGTTTGTACAGTACATCATCTTGGTTCAGGAAGAAGCTACCAGATAACTTTCTCAAAGTCTTCTTATCTTTGGTAGATGCCCCTGGCGGGTACTCTTGACTTTTCAAGAAACACTTGATATCATGAAACCACGGCTTGTCATCAGACGTTGCATCGACAGCAAACACAAATGCAGGTCTGTCAAGACGAGACACTTCAATCTTGGGTACATGATTCCACCTTTGCACTTTGATCATAGAAGACAATGTGGCCAAGGCATCAGCAAACTTATTCTCATATCGAGGAATATGGTACAGCTTCACTGTTGTGAAAAATGTCAATAATCTTCTCGTATAATCTCTATACGGAACCAGATGCGCCTGGTGTATGTACCAACTCCCTTTCACTTTATTAATTACCAAAGCTGAATCATCGAAAATATCGAGGGTCATAATTCGCAAATTAATCGCCTCCTTAATCCCCATTATACAAGCTTCATACTCTGCTTCATTGTTGGTGCATCCGAAAGTTACTCGAGCAGTGAAAGGCATGTGAACACCTTCCGACGTGATAAGAACTGCTCCAACTCTGCACCTATTCATGTTGACAGCCCCATCAAACATCAAACTCCATTTGGATTCAGGGTCTGGCCCCTCCTCCGGGAGTGGTTCCTCGCAATCTTTAGCTTTGAGAAACATGATGTCCTCATCAGGGAAATCAAATTTCATGGGTTGGTAATCATCAATCGACTGTTGCGCAAGATAGTCTGACAAGATACTTCATTTGATGGCTTTCTGAGAAGTATATTGAATATCATATTCTGTCAAAACCATTTGCCACCGTGCAACTCTGCCTGTTAGTGCTGGTTTCTCGAAGATATATTTGACAGGATCCATTTTTGAAATCAACAAAGTTGTGTGCCTGAGCATATACTATCTCAATCGCTTAGCAGCCCATACAAGTGCACAACATGTCTTTTCAAGCATTGAGTACCGGGACTCGCAGTCATTGAACTTTTTGCTCAGGTAGTAGATAACATGCTCCTTTCTACCTGTCTCGTCGTGTTGACCAAGAACACAACCCATAGAAACTTCAAGCACTGTCAAATACATTATTAAAGGTCTCCCTGAAACTAGAGGCATGAGAATTGGAGGTTCCTGCAAGTATTCTTTTATTTTATCGAATGCCACTTGGCAATCGTCATTCCACCTGACCGTTTGATCTTTTCTTAGCAGTTTGAATATTGGTTCACATGTGGCTGTTAGGTGAGATATGAACCTTGCAATATAGTTCAATCTTCCTAAGAAACCACGAACCTCTTTTTTTGTTCTTGGTTCAAGAATCTCTTGTATTACTTTAACCTTGGCAGGATCAACCTCAATTCCTTTTTCACTTACGATGAAACCCAGCAGCTTTCCAGAACGTACCCCGAAAGTGCACTTGTTCAGATTCAACCTCAAGCGGAACTTTCTCAACCTTTAAAACAACTTTTTCAAATTAATCAAATGTTCTTCCTCCGTTCGCGACTTAGCAATCATGTCATCCACATAACATTCAATCTCTTTGTGAATCAATTCGTGAAATAATGTTACCATTGCCCGCTGATACGTTGCCCCTGCGTTTTTCAACCCAAAAGGCATCACTTTATAACAATATGTACCCCATGGGGTAATGAACATGGTCTTCTCCATATCCTCAGGTGCCATCTTAATCTGGTTGTACCCAGAGAAACCGTCCATAAACGAGAACACTGAAAACTGAGTTGTATTATCAACCAGCACGTCGATGTGAGGTAGTGGGAAATCATCTTTCGAACTCGCTCTGTTAAGATCTCGATAATCCACACACATTCTAACCTTTCCGTCTTTCTTTGGTATCGGCACGATGTTGGCAACCCAGGGAGGATAATTGGTCACAACAAGAAACCCTGCATCCCACTGCTTCTGAACTTCTTCTTTAATTTTTATGGCCATATCGGGATGAGTCTGACGAAGTTTCTGCTTGACTGGCGGGCATTCTTCTCTCAATGGCAGCCTGTGCACAACAATATCAATATCCAATCCCGACATGTCCTGATACGACCAGGCGAAGATATCAACATATTCACACAACATTTCAGTCAAAGCTTTCTTTACATCTGCTTGCAGGCTGGTGCCAATCTTGATCTCTTTCTTAACATCCTTGGTGCCAATATTGATGATCTCTATGGTCTCTTGATGAGGTTGGATGGCCCTTTCCTCTTGTTTTAACAATCTGGTCAGTTCCTCAGGGAGTTCACAACCCTTCTCATCCCCTTCTTCGGCTTGATAAATCGGTTTGTCAAAGTCATACATAGCCATAGCAGAACCGTTATCAATGGAATCCGGAGGATCAAGTCTGCACGAACGGATTCATGCTTTATTTTAGAATTTATTTTAGAACAAAAAGAAGCAAAACATTGCCATTTTTAATTTTTTTTGTGCAAAAATAAAAAAATGAAAGACAAGGAACAAAATTTGAGTGCAAAATGTCCTTTACTAATGATTAAACTTGCAAATGAAAATGGGTGGCCCTACAAATGAATCTGAACGCCTTGGACAGAGCGCCAGATTTTAACATGCATTATGATTAAAGAAAAACAAAGAAAATTACTCTGTTTGAAGAGTAACTTGGACGATTTCTTCAATGGACCAGTTTTGCAATTGTTGTCCCGAGGCACGTGGGCGTACCCAATTGTCCAAGTCACAGTCACTATCAATGCCATCTTCTGTAGCTGCACAAGACTGGTCTGGGTAAATGATTCCCCCACTGCTGAAAGTGATGGGTCCACTGTACTTTGCAACCGAATCCATAGAGGGTTGATAGCTAATACCAAACTTGTCCTCCTTCATTGATGTCTCTATCAACTTGCCCCAGCCTTGGGCATTACCTGCTCTAACAACCTCAACAACTTGCTTATAAGATAAAATGGACGTGCCGGCTCTATCTGGTGTAGGGGAAGATTCAGGCACTTTATCAATGTTCACTGCCTCGAGCGACTGGCAAAGCATTTCGTGGATTTTCCCATCCATCTCAACATACTTGAATGTGGACAAATGACTGACAAAAATGTCCTCTTCACCACACACAGTCACTATTTGTCCCTCAAACTCGTATTTCAGCTTCTGATGTAATGTGGATGTAACAGCCCCGGCCGCATGAATCCATGGGCGACCTAATAAACAACTGTACGCAGGCTGTATATCCATCACGTGGAATGTAGAATTGAACACTTGAGGTCCAATTTACACAGGTAATTCCACTTCACCAAACACAGATCTTTCGTCCCATCGAACGCTCTGACAACCAAATCACTTGGCCTTAAAATCAATCCATCGACTTCCAGCTTCATCAGCGCCTTCTTAGGCAAGACATTGAGCGAGGAACCAGTGTCTACCAACACGTGGGACAACACCGCGCCCTTACACTCCATTGTAATATGCAGAGCTTTGTTGTGGTTTCTACCTTCAGACGTCAAATCTCGGCTCGTGAAACCCAATCCATGACTGACATTGACATTAGAAATCACACTCTCGAGCTGATTGATGGTAATTTCCTATGGAACATAGGCTCTCTTCAACACTTTCGGCAAAGCCTCTCGGTGTGCATCAGAGCACATCAACAATGACAAAATTGAGATCTTCGAGGGCATCTGATTCAATTGATCGACGATTTTGTAATCACTTTTCTTTATTATTCTCATAAACTCTTCTACCTCGTTGTCAAAGGTAATCTTGGGCTCTGTTTCAGGTACGGGCACACTCTCAGCCACCTGTTTTCCTTTAGCTTTTGCCGCAGCCTCAACTTCTTTATCACTTCAAAGCGTTTGGGGAGCAAACAACCTTCCACTCCTGGTAAAGCCACCTACACCACCCACGTTATCAATATTTGAACTAGCCGATGTTCCGACTTCCTGCTTTTTCCCCTCATAGTACACATCTGCCCCATAGTGCCATGGGATCGCTTTCTTAGAGGTAAACAGAACTGGTCCTGGCACCGTGATGGTAACAGGACTGGGTTTTTCCGGCACAATGCTTGCTACAGGAGCTGCCCTTGTAGGTGCCTAAATTTCAGCGGGAGTATAATAAATGGTCATGGTTGACACCTCATCAATATCTTTCACAACCCGGTCAAACTGTAGACGACCTTCATTGATCAGATTCTGCAAACCAACTCTCAATTTATCACAGCCATTCTCTTGACCCATACACTCAGAACAATCTTGGTCACAACCCAGGAACACCTGTCCCTTCAACAGACGATCTTTCACAACCAGCAATGAAGTCTTCACCTGATTGATATCTGCCACCAAGTTCAATCTCTTTCCATCCTCAATGGCGTGCACATCTGCCACACCGTGATTAGGCACGGGGTTCTGAAGAACATTAGGAGGTAGAGAAAAATTGATTACTTTAGCATCTATAAGATCTTGCACCTTATTTTGAAATGCCCAGCACTTTTCGGTGGTGTGCCCCGGAGCACCTGAATGGAAATCGCAGCGAGCATTAGCATCATAATTAGGTGGCAAGTTACCAGCAGCATGAGGTCTCATGGTACGAAGCTCAACCAACTTCAATTGGAGTAACTGGGGTAACAATGCTGAGTAGGTCATAGGGAGAGGGTCAATCTTGCGGTCCCTCTGCCTAGACCTTTGTTGGAAAGGAGGTTGTTGTTGTTGCTGCTGAGCCTGCTGTTGTGGCTGTTGTTGTTGAACAGATGGTGTTGGGATCGTCACTGCACCTACTTGGTGATAAGCCTGAGAACGTCCTCTTCCCCGTCCTCTATACACAGCGTTTGTCTCGCCTTCTCTCCTTTTCTGACCATTAGCAAAAGGTTTTTTCGTTCCGGAAGAACCAGCACCACTTACTTACATCTTGAATCTTCCCGAGTTTCAACAGACTCTCGATCCTTTCACCAGCAATCACGATATCAGAAAATCCTGTCGATAGACAAGCAGCCAATCTGTCAAGAAATGCCCCTTGCAGGGTGCCCATGAACATATCTGCCATTTCTCGCTCAAGCAAAGGGGGTTAAACCTGGGCGGCCATTTCTCTCCTCCTCTGAGCATATTCTTTGAAACTTTCCTTAGCATTCTGTGACAACCCTTGCAATTGAGTGCGGTTGGGAGCCATGTCGATATTATACTGATATTACTTCATAAATGCTTCTGCCAGATCTTTCCAGCTTCTCACAGCAGCTCTATTCAATTTCATGTACCAGGTCAATGAAGCTCCAGCCAAACTATCTTGAAAGTAATGCATCCACAACTTCTCGTCATCAGTGTGGGCTGAGATCCTCCCAAAATAAGCCTGAATATATGTCTGGGGACACGTATTGCCATGATATTTGTCAAAAGTGGGTGGCTTGAACTTTGGAGGAATTCTGACCCCTGGTACCAGACCCAAATTAGTAACATTAATACCCAGAGAATTCTTGCACTCCATAGCCCTTATTTTCTCAGCCATCTCATCATACCTTCTGTCATTGGGATTACCCATATCAGCATCCAGCAGGGTGAATTGATCTTCCTGAACATCTTCCTGAACAACACCAGCATTTCTGACATTTCCATTACCCAGATTGCCAACAGGAGGAGGATTGCCAACAAGAGGAGGAGTGCCATGTGTCTGTGAATTGTCAACCTGATTACCTCCCAGCGTGGTCTCTGGACGCTCAACCAGAAGTCTCAATCTCTCTTGAGTTTGTGCCATACCAGTCATGAGAGTCATGAACTGGTCCATGCGTGCCCTCATCTCAGCCAAATCACTCTGCACTTGATCCATGACCTTAGCTTGATTTCTACGAGTTGCGTATCGGTGGACGTGATTCTCAGCTATAATGCCTGAAACCAAATAAAGGTTAGAGACCCTGCAACGAGTACCTGAAAAGCAAGCAACAAAATGCAAAATGATATATGCCATGCAATGCCATGTTTATTCATTTTGAAGCATTCCTTCCTTCGATTCCAGTTTGACCGAAAGGGAACCACGCATACTCCTGCAATTGCTAATATTGATAGAACATCAGAGGTGCATATTAATAATTCAGTATATCCATCATATACGGCCCAGTGAGTGTGTGAACCATTGTATAATTTGGTGAAGAATCCACCTCAATAATACCAAACAAAGCCGATAACATAAATGAAAACCCACAATCAGGTGTGGAACAGTCAAATACAACTTAGTTCTGAACAAATACACCTGAATAGCATGAATACAAACAAAAGAAAACCCATCAACAAGCTTGATGGTGAGTTCTCATAACAATAACGAAAACTCTTCAGACACTGAGCCCATACAAGTCTTCCCGGACCTCCTTGAGAAGTGCTTCGGTAACTGGATCATTAGGGCGCTCGGTAAGACTCCTGATCAACTGACTTCTTATCCTGACAGCTTCCTCCAGCTTTTTGATTTGATCTTTAACAGCTAACTCTTTGGCTTTCTTCACTCCAGCACGGACTTTCAGATCTTCAATCTCTCGGTTGGCTGAACTAAGTTGCTTGAGAAATTCACTTTCTTTACTCTTCAAATTCTTTCTCAACTCCTCGTTTTCAACCCTGATTCTTACTTCGATCTCCCTTCGGCACTCGGAGAACTCATCCCATCTCTGCTACCCTTTGGAAAGTGCATTTTCAAACTTTGTCAACTGCTCGTTGATACTCTTGCACGCCTCTTTTAATGCCATCTCATTTTGTTTGACCTTGCGAATATAGACAGTGTCCTCAGTAATTCTTGTCTCATTTGCCTCATGATGCTCAGTCAACTTTTGAAGTTCATACTCAACATTACGCTTCTCATAAAGCGTCTTTCAGAGTCCTTCGCTTAGCTTCTCATTCATCTTGACTGCCTTGTCTTTTTCCGCCTTAAGCTTGTTATATTCAACAACACTTATCATGGTCACAGGTTGAACAACAACTGGATTTGACGGACTTTCCTTAGAGAACGGCAAAAGAGTGATCTGAACTCTTCTTTTTAACCATGCATCATACTGAGGAGAAGACACGTTATTGCACTTGCCAAAGACAACTTTACCTTTCGTTTGAAAATTTCCCCAAGCTTCGGCCGCTTGCCTTACCAACAAAAGATTATCTTTCACAGAGAAAAAGAAAGATTCTTCCAATTCACTATCCTTCGGAGGATCTATTAAAGCAAATCCCAACTGTCTCCTTAGAATAATAGGATTGTAATTGATGCAACCGTTTATTCCCAAGAGTGGCACATTTGGATGTCTTCCACAGCTACTGATAAAATCCCCACCCATCGTTCTTTGATTGAACCAACGAATATTTTTTGCCGTCAACTGAATCATCCTTTTAGCCGAATTCTTTGCCGGATGAGGATCCATGAAAGCCTCGGAATTTGGTAAGTGACTCATGAGCCATTTATGGAACAGAGGTGCACAACATCTAACCAAACCCCCTCGTTTCTTCTCATTCCTATAATGCACAGAATAATACAAATCCCCCAAGAGCATAGGTATAGGATTCTTCAGCACAAAGATGTGGATTGCCCTCATGTCTACAAACTTGGGCTCATCAGCAAACAACATAATCCCATAAATGCTCAAGGCTAGAATAACACAAACTGTTTCCCATTGAGCTTTAGCAGTGCACTCTTCAGCTTTGGCAACCAAGAAATCCAGATGAAAACCGGATAAACCTCCTTTGGTGGCGAGGTTATCTATTATCACAGGTATACCTATATGGAGAGCCTTAGCTATTTCCTCAGGCTTTGGAGGGCGCATGTCATAGTTGAAAGGAAGCTGGTACTTGAGAGGCACACCTAGAAGCAAGGCATACTCTTCTAGCATCGGAGCCAATTGAAAGTCCGAAAAAGTGAAGCACCTTAACTGTGGGTCATAAAACTGCAAGCAAGTATGAATGACACTCCTTTCTGAAGCATTCAAATCATCAACCATAGTCAGAATCTCCCCATGAGCCTTTCGGAATATACCCACATGATCTGGAGTAATAAGGGATACCATCTTCTGCAACTGTCCCACCTTGGTGTCAAAGAACGTGTAATGCACATTATTCTTCCTCAGGGCATCCATAGTTGCAAAGGGAACTGTCAACCGGAATCGAAAGAAAGTATACCCTGAAAATGAATAAACATGAAGATTAAATGTAAGAATGCTAATGATATGTATGCAAGGGCATGTGATCAATATTGAACACATATTACTGAACCCACTGTATTGTTTTCTGAATTTGGTGAGATATACAAAACTAGAACCAAAGGCCCAGTAACAAACCCAGAACAATAAGAAACCAGTCAAGATCAAAGATTCAGTAACAAATCAAGAACAATAAGAAAACCAGGTATGATGGTGGTCAATGGTTCCTGCACACCTGTAAACAATCCCCCCAAATCTCACATGTATGTACTAGAAATTGAGGATTCTCAAACTCGAATCTCGGAATGAGAGGCAATAGCATATTTAGCCCGAAGGATACAATGCTAGCGACAAACAAAAAGATCGTCCTCTGATTCACCTCAAAATAAAGAGGGGTCATCCTAAAAGGTCATCCAGACTTAACAGCTCTTCCAGATAGCTCTTCCACTGTGGAAGACCCACAACGCAGAATTCTCTAGAGAGAACCACATCCAGATTGTGTTTCATATTCCCTCCCCGCACCAAAATGGAACGTGAGAGGATATGAAACACACTAAACATAAGTGCACTCAGGCCTGTGTATTGGGCCTATCTCTCAGAATACCCCATCCCGCCAAATAGAAAACCAGCACAGCACAGCATAATACAATATATGAAATGAAAATGCTAAAATGTGGTAAATACAGTAATACAGTAATACAGTAGATAACAATACAGTGAAACAGTAAATACAACACAACAGTAAACACCCAATGAAAAAACAAACAAGGGCTAGGATTGACTCGCTAAGGGGACCAGAGATTCTGGGTTTGATCCCTAGCAGAGTCGCCAGCTGAGTAATTTGCCAGTTAAAAAATGTATTGGGCTTGGGATAGGGGGTGTGAAAAGCAAAATGATGTTCAGTCCACAAAGCATGTGTTTGTTTGTGATGGTGTGCACATACAGTTAGCATGATTAATCAATCACAGCCATACGATCAAGCAGTCAACAACCATCAAAGAAATTATGACAATCACACGGATGAGAATGCATGTACAGGTTAACCACCAAACACACACACACACATGCAAACGTCTGAGATAACAAATGAGATCACGCGAGAGGCCACACATTCATTAATGTGTTGGCAGAATAGGGAGCGTTGGATCAATTTCATGATGATCAATCACATAAAGCACACAAGATAAGTGGATCAGATTTGAGGCATACGATAATAATCATGAGGCACATGTACATAAGCATTCAAGTACAAACGCGAAAGTGGCACCAAAACAGAGTCGCCAGCAACGTGTATTTATCCCAAGAGAGGGAAAGGAAACACCGCATAAACCTGAGGGAAAGAAAAGAGCATGGTTTTGCGACCAAGAGAACTGGGTTCGGGAGTCGGTTACGCGAGGGGAAGGCATTAGCACCCCCACGCGTCCATCGTACCCGATGGGATCCACGCTTGCTATCTCGATCAAAGGGTGTCATCCACTGGAGCTCCACTGCTAGAGAACTGAAAAAGAAAGGTAGAAAGGAAGGGGGAAAAAAGAAAGGAGAGAGAACAAGAAGCAAATGTAGGGAAAATAAAAGAAGTGCTCAAATGGGCCCTACCCCACTGCCTACATATCTCACCGGGAACATGAGAATCAGAGCGACGTAGTTCCCCTCAGCTAAGGGAAAGTTGTTTGTGTTTTTTAGTGGCATCGTCAGAGTACGCGTTCCCGCAGTTAGGTGTTGCAGCTCGCTGTAGGGAGACTTAGGCGTTACCTGTATGCGGTAGAACGGACATGACGAGTCCTTAAGAAATAGAATGAAGGAGATGAGAAGAGAATTGTTTGTTTGTTGTTGTCTTTTAAGAAAGAGGTGTTTTGATTATTTTATGTTTTGTAACATGTATTGTATTTAAGTCCTTCATGTAGGATCGAATGCCTCGCATATCGACCCAAGACGGGACGTACGCTAAACATTCTAAGAAAATGAGAGAAGACCCTTCACCTCCTTATTCTCACATGAAAGGCTCAAATACAAGACATGCTATGCCTTTTATTAAATGTTTTTTTGATTTTGTTTTAAGGTGAGAAGAAGAGAGACTCAAATGGTTGAGAAAGGTAAAATCTAATGAGGGAGACTAAGACTCAAACCCTAAAATTATCATACATGGATGTTCCTATGGTTAGTGTGGTTTAAGAGACCTAATCATAAGAGAAAGGAGAAGAAGAATGATTTGAACAACTCACTTCTAAAGTAGAAGATGAGTTATAACTCAAAAGAGGGGAGAAAGAAGTTATTCAAGGAAAGCACATAAATGCTTATCATGATTACAAGTAGAATGATTAAAGGAGATAAGAGAAAATGAAATAAAGGAGTGTATGTAGAAGCATATCCACACACTTACTTACCATTAGCACCTACATGAAAAGGTTAGTTCAAAAACTATTTACAAGTAGTGAAGTAAGGAAATACTAACAAGTAATGATTAAACAAATTAAGAACCAATGAATAAGGATCCTAAGAGATGAAAATCAATCAAGGTCAAAACCTATGCTCTAAGGATGTTCCCTAAGATTAAGATATCTAACACACACAAACTATGCACAAGCAAAGTCTTAAACATCAAATAAAAGCAACTATGAAAGGAATAGATGAAAGATGAGTGGACATGCAAAGTGAACATGCAATAATGCTTCACAAAAGATCAAGGTCAGAACCATATACCATTTATAAATGTCTCACAATGCATATGAATCATCATACAAATCATGGATGCAATGATACAAATAGAGAAATAAGATGAAGAAAAGATAAGAAAGAAACAAACAAATTCCAATTAGATGCTCAAAGTGACATAACAAAAGTGCATAACATGTGAAATGATTAATGAATGCATATGGGAAGTGGCATACTATTAATGAGATGCAAATGTAATGTATGAAATGGCATACAAAAATGCACACATAAAACATGTAGAGCTTAAGAAAAGATAGGATGCAAGTTTAATTCAATCAAGTTCATGTAATGGAACAAATGGAAACAAGCATATTTAAGTGGCAAGAAGTGAAACCAAATGACCTATAATCATGGTTCAAGATGACCTATAATATCATACAAATGAGCTATAATATCATACAAATGAGCACAAAAGGTGGCACCAGTGCCTCATCAAAATCATATGAGAATGAAGTAGAAGAATGTGCATACATGTTACTTCAAATGCAAGGCATCAAACAAATATCAAAGCACATGAGAAAATTATAAAAAAAAGGTCCTAAACAATCCAAGTCAGAATCAAAAACATGTATAAAAAACTCATGACAAAACTCAAAAGAAAAGTGCCTCAAAAGGCCTCGTGAAAACACATTGAAACACACCACAAAAATGCTCAAATAAGAACTCCTAAACACATGATAAAATGACTTTAAAAATCAAAATAAAATTTATTTAGATACCTTAATGTGTTATCTAACCAATTCAAAAAGAATGAGTCAAAAATGTTGTATGAGATGGGAGAAATAAAATGCACAAGTTCAAGTGTCAAAGAAAAGTTCAAATGAAAAAGAAATTGAAAAGTAATTGTGGAATTATGCTCAAAAATTTATAAAAACAGAATTAAAAATTATAGAAAATTAACCAAATGTGTCAAGAACACACATGAATTAATTTGGGATTTTTAGAGTCTATTTGGTATTTTTAAAATAAGAAAATGAAACAATATGGAAAAAGAAAATTAAAATGCAACTAAAAGAGTGCAGGGGGTGCAGCGTGAGTAATTTTCAGTTGAAAAGTGGCATTGGGCTTAACAAGTGGGGTGCAAATAAAAAATATCAACCCAGTCCAAATATGCACGTATTCGTGTGTGGAATGGTGTACATGTAGTCAAATGTAGATGCAATCAGAGCCACACAATCATGTTAATCACGATCAATCAACAAAGTCACCCCATCCAATGGTCCACAAGGCAAGCACATGATAACTAATATGCACACACTCACATGCTAATAATCAATGTCAACAATCTGAGAGAGAGATGATCACGTGAGGAAGAGTGGGTTCATTAATGTGGTGGCGCATTATTAAGCGTTGGATTAATTTCATGATGATCAAGCATGCAAGATGAGTGAATCAGAAGTGAGGCACACAATAGCAAGCATGATGCACATGTACACAAGAATTCAGATCACAAAATAAAGCACGTGAGATGCACATGATCATTAATGTGTTGGCATGTTTATAACCACACAATACAAACAATCCAACGGCTATGATGTAAAACTAGAAACCCTAGCTGATAAATGTCACCGGCCGGAGAAGGACCTTCGGTCATCTTCTCCGGCGAAACGCCACCATCTGCAACTTTCAAATATTCCAGAAATTAAAAAACCATGTACCATTCGAAAGAGGAAGTTGAGGAGATCATGAATCCACAATTGAAATCATCAAACCATGCACACGTAGCAAGGAACATCCACAATCATTTTGCCCTAAAAACACCACTACGCTCCTAATGGCCTATCACTAGCCAGAACTCACACTGCTTCTAGTAAGCCTCAAATCAAGATGAAACAAGCAATAATAAACGTAAATCGTGCAAGCAAAGTTTGAGAAATTTGGAACCTGAAGCTTGAAGATCTTGGAATTGTTGAGAAAACCAGATGTTGCGGTGAGAATTGGATACCATAGTTATTAATGAACTAGGATCACATTTCTTTAAATGTTCACCACCGTCTTTGATTTATCCAAAGGAAAGGTTCAAAAGCGAAAAAAAACCTAAAGATCTAAGGTTCGGGGGTTGGTTACGCCTAGGGAAGGTATTAGCATCCTAAACGTCCGTAGTACTCTACGGGAACCTCTCGTTAGTATTTATGTTATCTCTCATTCGCTTGCTAAGGGTGTTATGCTAAAGGTTGAACCCTAGGGGTTAGTATCTAAGTATACTCGATAAGGTATCGCACCTTACGCCTACGTATCCTCGGGAGTAGAATCAGAGTATGCGTAGTTCTGAAAAGAGGAACTTCTTGACGGGGTCAAGGTTCCAAGGGGAGGTAAAGTCTTGGGCAAGACCTTACACAGAGTGCGGCGACTCTAAAGTTGTAGGTTGGTTTTAAGAGGGGTAGGATTGTAAATGTTCGCGGCGGAGCATTTACTTGGAGTGCGGCGACTCCGATCCTAAGGCTAAGATTCTAAGTGTCTACGGCGAGACGTGGAGTACGGCGACTCCGAATCCTAAGGCCAAGGGTTCTAAAAGGGTTAGTCCTATGACAGTTTAGTCAATTTTAAGGAACCTTCCTTTGGAATGTCGAGGGACCCAACTAACTGATTTATTAGTGCGTACTAGCAAAGTGGGCTAGTTTAAGTGTATAGTGACCGAGAAGGTTGAATGCGAGGCCCGAAGGCACTCGGCTTACATAGGCAGAAAAGTGGCTCGACGTTGGATCGAGAGTTTTTTAGTATTTTGAAAAAGGTTTAGACAGTAAACATAATGCATATAGATATATAAGCATATAACAAGCAAAAATATCAATCATAAAATAGCACACATCATGCGATTCACTCACGCTGGGTCTAGCGAAACGATTTAATTTTAAGATTTATTGAGAAAAAAGATTAATTTTAAGGTATATCATGTTTAAAGATTATTTCTGAGAAAGTTAAGTATTTCTTAATAATAAAAGGGAATTTTAATTTTTAACAGGAAGTTGATTATTATAGTCTTATAAAAGAGTTGATTTTTTAAATTTATTATTGTGAGAAATTGTTAAGGATTATCTTAATTAGAGTTATATGTTAAGTTAAAAAAAAACTTAAAATTGTGTTTTTAGCTTCGAGTTTATTAAGAGTTGTTAAAAAAAAAGGGGAATTAAATTAAAAGAAAAAAACTAACTGATTTTTACTAAAGGTTAATTTTAAGGTTATTGCAAAAAAGATTTATTTTAAGGTTATTATCTTAAATTGAAATAACTAGAGATATAATCAAATTAAGAAAATGTTAATAATGAATAAAGGTTAAAAAAAAGGGTTGTTAATATTATTATAAAAAGGTTTAGGATTAAAAACGAAAACAAATGTGATTAACAAGATTAAGTTAAATTTTAATTAAGAAAAAAAGAAAAGGTTAATTAAATGAAAAGAGGAACACGGAAGGTTGTGTGGAATTCTCACGTGATCATTTCCCTCTTCTCTCTCGCAAACGTTCCTTTCTTATCTTCTCTCGGCGAATTAGGGTTCAGCGGCGTCGCCGCTCACTCCGTCTCTCCCTCACCTCTCTCTCTCTCGATTCTCTCTCGGCCTCTCACGCGACCTGTAACAAAACACAAGCAACAAAAACCCCACCCCAATCGGCCCCTATTTCCCCAATTTCACTACATGTGGGTGTTTTACAGATTACAAATAATAGAATGCAAACGAAATGAAAACGATGGCGGAACGGCGACGGCTCCGATCAGGGAAGTTCTCTTTCTCTCTACCTTCTTGTTTGTGAGTTTGCGATTGCTTCGTTCCTCTTCTGATTTCTGATCCTTGCGGCAATGATGAGGCAACGCGCTCCTGAGCCTGTGTCTTTGGTGGGTTTGGAAACTTTTTGGTGATTGTTGATTTGGGATCTTTGCGATTTTTCTCTCTTAGGTTTTTTTGATTTTTCCGTCTCCTCTTTCTTCGATGGCGTGAACACCTTTTTATAGCCTAGGCCAGTGATGAGGTTTGGGAAACTTTTTAATGCCGTATTAATGGTATAAGATCGTGATAATGTTGCTGACTTGATTTGGTACGATTTGGACTTGCTATCTGATACGATTTGATTCTCAAATTGGGAAGTTTTGGAACTCGTATGACTTGATTTGGCGATTTAATGGCTCTGATTTATTGTGCTTGATTGTGTGTTGGAACTTTTTGAAAACTTCCCTCTTTGTACTTTCTGATATCGCGTTATTTGAATCTTGTCCCAATCCGTTTTTAGGAAGTTTATGCTGGCGGTGTCCTTTTTGGGATATTACTCATAATTTCCGATTTTGGAAAAGATGAAAAGATTTCTGATTCCCACACACTCTGAGGCCAAAAATAGGAAGTTTGGAAAGTTTGATATCGTTTGGATATGATTTGAACGACTTCTGATTCTTATTAATTCTCACTGCTTGCCAAAACCGTGCATACTGTGATTTTAAATCTTAATTACTCTGGATTCTGATTTGACTTGATTCAAAATTTATGCAGGGGAATCATTTTTTTGACAAACGATACTTTTGAATGCGGGGCTTAGGATCTGCTCGTTTCTCATCCTCCAATGAACATTTCAAATTACAAGATAAGTCCTGTATATCTCTCAAAGAATTGCCCGATATTTCTCTCGATTCTGATTTCTCCTTCATATCCTATTTTTATTGCCTTGCAGCATGGTTATGTAACGCTCGGTGGTGTTGTCATGCATCCGGGAATCACCTTGGAGAGCAATGGAATAGGTTTGAAATGATTTATGATATTTGATCATGCGCTTGGTTTGTTGAGATGTTCCTCTGACTCTATCCCTTCTTTGCAGTTCCTTGAATATCCATCCTTGTGAGGGACCTTAATGCAAGCGAAATGACGTATTGCTATCGGAAGTCTTCTCTATGCCAGAACAGGTGAAGTATAATGTCATGAGCCAAATAAACCTCTAGGTTCTCTTAGATACGCTTGGTTTGAGCATAACCTTAAGGAATTTATTTGTACAAGGTCGCAACATTCGTTAAGCGCCAAAGTCTGGTACCAAAGTAACCATGGAGTTCTGGTCAATGAAGTTCAAACCGTAATGATACTTGTAGTTAGCAAATACTTGAGAAGCCTCGAGCACGTTGCAAAGCTTGTCTTGTGTTGGACCTTCCAAAAGTCTTCATTCCTGTGAGTAATAATCATGCTTTCTTTCCAGACTATTTCCTTAATACTTACCAGCATTATGTCTTGATTATTATTAATAACTGAAGCATTTGTAATGGTTTGAGAAAATCCCCCAGTTTTAGTCTCTGCAAGTTAATGCCTTCTTTCTGATTTTTGCGTGTTGGTGATTGATTCTTTGGACTATCATGACAGGTTTGTGGCAGGTCGTGAGGATTCAAAGCTCAAGACTTCTTTAAGATTTGGACAGTAGGCATTTTAGCTCATATCATTGGAGCACAAATGTGAGAGAATCAAACTACAAGTGAGCCTGAACAGAATGTTGAGAACACCTTTGAGGGCTTACTTCCTTTCTCAACATGTTGTATTGCGTCTGATATATTTCCACAATGACTCAATGCCGACAGTACTAAACACTAAAATGCAAGCACCGGTGTACAACACAGTCACAACAATCGTTGCAAATTAGAGTCAGGTTGAATCCATAGAGTTGCTTTGGTTACGTAGGCCTAAGCCTTGTAGTTCTTTTTAATTCCGGTAGCTTGTAATATGGTCCTCCTTGATTCTCTTCCGTGCAGGTTTAGTAATGGTCTTCTTAGCCCAAAGTTAGAGGAGACAGTTATGGCCAGTAGCAGTTGACTACTTTGTGGACTTCAACGTCGATGATATTGCGCGGGTGCTTTTCTAATGATTTGAATGGAATGTTTCTTATTCTCTTTCTCCAAATTTCTGAACAGCACTGACTGATGGAAACCGTCTATTGTAGCTACGCACAACCAGTAAGAGGCATACAGAAGTTCTAAGGTCATCCTGAGTTCCCTTGGGCTATCCCTCTGCGGTATCGCCAAGGTTCAAGACAATATGAGAGCAATCCATTCTAGACATCATGAGGTTTGTAACTCTAAGCTCTCCTCAACAAAATTCAATTGATACATTTTGAAAATTCGTGTGATACGTACCGCGGACTTACGACCAATTTCGCTTGCAATTCTCATTGAATTTCTTTTGCAACTTGCTGCTTATTGAATTTCTCATGCGCCGGCCTTGTTTGATAGCTGCATCTCGTTTAGCGATGTGGTTGTGATTGCCGGCTTTTGAAAAGTCTGTTAGCACATTGTGGGCTTGAGGTAGTAGAGCTGAAACGTGAAAGGGTTGTACAGAGATGCCGGAGAATAGTCACCATCATCTGGAGAAGAGTTGGAGGATTTTGTCGTCGCCCTTGCCAGTTAAATTGGTTTGCAAAGATTGAGAACTGAGATGTTACTCCATATAATCACTCAGAACTCAACGTCTCTTACTGAGATTTATTACAAAGGCCATGCTTCCTCATTTCATGCGTAAACCCTTTTTAGAGATTCGGTTACTATATCTCCATGGACTCATATGTTTGATGACTGTTGGTACTTTCCAACTTTAATCATGGCTTATCAATAAACTTCTGAACCTCGAACTAAATGATGTATCTCCAATTCTTCCAATTATGCTTTGAACCTTTTGAAATCGAATGAAACTTACTCTTGAATCTTGCAGAATAAAATTGAACCTTTGAACTCGTAATCTTGAATCTTATGGTTTAAATTCGATGCACATCACGTAAACTCTCTTTGTAACCTGACCTTTGACTGGTGAATTTAAAATTGAGTATGAAATCACAATGAACCTTATGAACACTTTAAGGACCTTTGAAGAATATTTGAATCCGACTTTGCACTTTGTAATTTCAATGAATCTTGTTGTCTTAAAAGACTTGAAATGGTTGAACATGACGAACTTCATTATACGCCTCCTATTTCTTTACTTGTGCTCATAAGTCTCAAAAATTAAAACGTGGACTGAAATGTTGCCTTGAATTTCTTGAGCTTGAGTTCGCACCGAAGTTTGAAATTGGGACTTGAAATCTTGAAAAGACATGAGTCTAAATTCCTTTATTTGGACTTGGACACTTGAATATTGAACTTTGAATTATCTCTTGCATCCAAAGCTCTTGATTTTTGCATCCTTGGACGAACTCTAACATAATTTGAATTTAAGCCTAGTAACACAATGAACCAACTCGAGGCTTGAATCTCACGTTGAGCTTCTTGCCTAAACTCAATCAAATCCTTTTCCACCTTCACGACTTCAGAGTATCAGCAGGGAAAATCCAAGCCTTTTCTTAAAAAGAAACATGACCTAGGCTCTAAAATTTTGCTCAGTCTTTATTACCCGCATAGTTGCAAATGAACTGGGTACAAGAAACACGCCTTGGAGAATCCTCAAATACAACTCATAACACGGATTGTCACGCCACCATGACTAACCAAAATAATAGATAATCCTGAATTCCCTAGGGAAACCTCGGAGAAATCTTAAGGACGAATTGATCTTGTATTGGCTAAAGGACCATAAGAATGAGGGCACATCTCCACAGGAATTCCACATAACTTACAAGGACTACAATCTTCATGAGCCCGCACACAGCCTCCATGACCTTCGAACCTTCTTCATCAACCCTAGCTTCACAAATGAAACAAAACAAACAAAGTCTAAAATAAAAAAGGGTAATTATGCACGAATGGTTGACCTAGGATGTTATGCAGACGAATCAATGAATCTAAGGGAAAAATTTGGGGTACAACACCAGAGATATCAACTTGATCTTGAACTTCTAGAGCTTCAACTTGAGCAAAATAAATGTTGTTTGGTCTTGAGAATGAGAAGAAATGATGACTGCAGTGAGGTTGTGCTTGAAGAGGTGAGGTTGTTCTTGCTTGCTCTTGCTCAATAATGAATAAATGATGAAGATGATGATGAAATGTAGAAGAGAAGTAGAGATTTCGTGAGAGAGAGAGAGAGAGAGAGAGAGAGAGTTCAGAGAAAAATCTTGAAATGTTTTGGAGGGAGAGTGAAAAAATGAAGTCCCGTTTAATTCTGAGTGAGTTTCAATATATATGTTGAGGTTAGAAGCTTAACTCATGGTTAAGTGAATTGGTTAGATGAGTTGGAGCTGGGTTAAGTGAGTTCAACCTAACTAACTGAGTTAAGTTAGTTAGGGGCGAGTTGGTGAGGTTTTGATGTGGTGCGGGTGAGTTCATGGCCAATGGTGAGGATCATGGAGAAAGAATGGTGATGATAGTGTCCTTGCTGCAGCAAAAACTTGCAAGACAAGTTTTATTCTTTTCCTTTTTATGTATGGCAAAGCATGGCATGTGTCTAATGTAAGGGAATGTTGGACTTAAAGAGGAAAAAGGTGATTGGTGTAATGTATGTGCTTGACTTGACATAATCCAACAACAACAATGTAGCTTTCTTCTGATTTAGTAGCAGCCAAGTATGATGAAAAAGATAATGTTTGGCAAGATAATTCTCCACGCATAGTAGATGAAATGACATGGTTTTGGTGTCATTATAAAGAGAAGACATGAGATAACAAGTTTGATGTTAAAATTAAGATGAATTGAAACCTTTAAGATGATGGAAAATGGCTTAAAACATCAAGTGATCAAAACTGGTGCATGGGCGTGGCAAGTAGTTGGTAGACATGGCAGCATGACCTATGAATTTTCAGTGTAGAGCAACCATCTTTGAACCCTAATATCTCCTTCATAACTTGCTCAAATGGAAAAATGTCCAACATCAAAGTTGAAGAGGACATTGAGATGAACAACTTTAATGTTCAATATTTTTTCATTTGGAGCCTCCATCACTGAGAAAAGTAGCTTGACATTTTGTCCACCAAGTGTTTGATGAAATTATGGCCTATGGGCCTGAAATTGCCTTGCCATGACTTGAAAATTGCCTTGATTTTACCAAACTTTGATTGATCATAACTCCCTCAAATTTGATCCAATAGAAGAGTTCTTTATATGGATTTGAAGCTTAGAATGTGAACTTTAATTGGCTCAGATTGGGCCTAAGGTTTGGAGCCTTTATCTTGAAGAAAGGAAGCCTCAAAGTGTAGTGCAAAATGGTCCAAACTTGCCATTTTTGGAAACCCTAAGTTTCTAAAACTGGAAACTTTATACCTTTCTCGATTTTTCATGATTCCTCCATCATTCCTTGATCAAATCTTGTCCAATGACCATATGTAACTTGAATTTCATGAATTTGACCTTAAAGAGTTAGGAGTTGACTTTTTTCTCTGCACAGTTGACTTTTCCCCAATTTCTTGATTCTCAAGCAACTGATCAATTGAACCTCTTCTAAAATGAACCAATGGCCAATCTTCCATCCTTAGATACTTGACATCATGTAGAAAACATTGAGATCAAGTTTGAATCAAAATTTCATCAGGAGACTGCTTGAACCCAAAACCCTAATTTGGACTGTTTTGTTAGGAGGTGATGCACTGCCTCATCTTCTTGATGAATTCCCATCTTCCAATGACTTGTGGGATCAATTGGGATGACATGTGATGTAAGAGACCCTTGAGGCTTGCTTAGAGACCCTTGGCTCTTGTTCTCTTGCTTTGGATGATCAACACCTACAAATCACTGATCACATGCCCTTATGCAAGATGCAATGCAATGCTTTATGTTTTATTTTTCTATGCTTGAATGCAATGCAATGAAATGAAAGCACATGCTAAATGATATGAAAAATGAGAGGGAAAATTTTGGGGTATTACAACACACAATTAATTACCAACTGAAACACCTCTTTCTTCGACCTCCCTATCACCACCGGCAGGCCCAGATACCTCGCATGAGAGTCGACTCCTTTGAACCCCAATCTACTATGAATCTTGTCATTGACTTCATATTCCATATTCCTACTAAACGAGATCTCTGATTTTTCAATATTCACCAATTGACCCGATGCCTCTTGATAATTGCCAAGGATAGTTTGGATCCGGTCAGCCTCGATCTCGTTAGCTCTAGCAAACAGTAAACTATCGTCCGCGAAGAAAAGGTGGGAAATTGTGGGAGCCTTCCTTGCCACCTTGATTCCATGAATCTTCTTTTCTTCAGACGCCACCTTCAGCATTCCTGACAGAACATCTGCATAAATAACAAACAAATAAGGTGAGAGAGGGTCCCCTTGACGGAGACCCCTGGAAGGAATGATTTCTGTACTGGGCTGGCCATTGATGATAATCTTGTAGGAGACCGAGGAAATGCACTTCTTGATAAGCTGAATGAATTGTTCCGGAAAATCCAAAGCTTTAAGAGTCTCCAACACAAAATTCCACTCCATTCTATCATACGCCTTAGACATATCCAACTTAAGGGCCATGATTCCTTTCTTCCCCTTCTTCTTGTTTTTCATCCAATGGAATCACTCCATCGCAATCAGAGCGTTATCGGTTATTAAACGACCTTTCACAAAGGCACTTTGCTCCTCACTGACCACCCTTAGAAGAACCTCCTTAAGTCTGTTAGCTATTGTTTTTGTGACAATCTTCATCGTGACATTGCAGAGGCTGATAGGTCGAAAGCTAGAAGGATAGGCAGGGTTTTTTTGCTTTGGAATAAGGGTTATAAAGGTGGAGTTGATATCAGCAGGGTCCCGATTATTGTTCAGGATATCCAGGGCCAGCCTTGTAACGTCAGCACCCACCAGATTCCAATATTTTTTATAAAATAAAGTCGGCAACCCATCCGGACCTGGGGCTTTTGAGGGATTCATTTGCCAAACAGCTTGATATACTTCTCCTACAGAATACGGTTCAGATAACACAAACTTTTGAGAGGCGACAAGACGGCCTTGAACCTGGCTGCACACATGCGAAATATTGGTGGATTGGGAAGAAGTGAAAATATCAAAAAAATAGCGCACCAGGATCTTCTCACAATTGTCCCTACCATACTTCCAAGCCCCATCCACATCCTTAATCCTTTTGATGGTGTTGGTTCTGCGTCACTGATCAGCCTTACCATGAAAGAACCTTGTGTTCTTATCTCCATCTTTAAGCCAAATTGCTCTGCTGCATTGACGCCACATCGTTTCTTCCGCCTTTAACAACTTATCCTTTTGATTCTCGAGGGCTCTATAATACTTTATCTCCACAAGGTCACTGGACCATCTTTTATCCTTCTTGAGTAAATCATCCAACCTGTTAATCTCCTTTGCAATGCTACTGGTTTGATATTCTTTGAAATAATGTTGCAGAGCTTGAATGCTCACAGATTTTTGGATAACTGAGCCAGGTTTACTATTCTACAATGTCTTCACCAACTCTTCACATCTGCTATTTTTAGCCCACACTTCTTCGAATCTAAACATATGGATTCTTTTAGGTTCCACTACCTCCTTTTGAATCATAATCTTAATTGCTGCGTGGTCTGAACCAAATCTACCTAGGTGAGTGACTTTGGACATGGAAAAGTGGCTTTTGAAAGATTGGGAGCAAAGAGCCTTGTCAAGACGACATTGAATATTTGCCTCTCCCCGACGCCCATTAGACCAAGTGAACGGGTATCCTTCAAACTTGAGTTCCTCTAAACTCAACAAATTTATAGTGTTCCTACTCCAATTCAACTGAGACGAAGATCTACTTAAGCCTCCTTTCTTGTCAGCTTCACTCGACACATCATTAAAATCACCAAACAGAATCATTTTCTCTCCACCATTAGCAACCAAGGTCTTAACCAATTCCCAGGTCTCCCACTTCCTGTTTTCATCCGGATAACCGTAAACTCCACCAAAATCCCAAGTTACATCCTCGTCTTCTTGATGACAAACACCTGCAATATGATTAAGAGATTGGGAAGAAATGATAATATCCACCATATCAGACCACATCAAGCACAACCCACCAGCCCTATCTTTGCCTGAACCTCTGCAATCCACCACCACTGAATTCTTGAATTTGAACTTCTGGTTTAATTTTGAAAATTCCTCAGACTTTAATCTGGTTTCCATCAGAAAAACCAGATGGGGATTCTCTTGACGGAGAAGCCTCGCAAGGCCTTGAACTGCACAACGGCTCCTCAGGCCCCTGCAGTTCCAGCTTAGGGTTTTCATTATTCTAGGCGGTGTTGGTTGACCAACACCACCTCTGGTAGAAAGTTTGAATCTTAGTCTCTCCCTCCTCTTGTTTCCTCTTCTTGTCCCCTTCACTATATTCCTCTACATAACCCCCCGTAATCATCACATCCACCAACTGTCGCTTCGCCTTTGTCACCTTTAGAGTTTTCCTTTGGGGCGTCCCTCCTACTTTCGGGCCTTTTTTCCTGGACCATTTCCTCTTTTGTAATGTAGGTCCTTCACCTTCAGCAGTTGAAACCAAGTTTTCTAGTGAGATCACCACAGCTCCTAGGGATTCCGCAACAGTCTCAATGTCAACTTGTTTATTCTTCTTGGCATTCTCTATTTCAAGATTTTCATCCTTCTTTTCTTTCACCCCTGTATCTTGTTGAACTTCCGCCTCCTCGACCCTACTTTTTCGTTTTGATTCACATCGACTATGGCTGGAGTAGATGTTGAAAAGCTCCTTGCTACAAGTACTCGATCCAGAATCGCATTTATTGGTTTTTTCTCCGATCTTTGGCAGCGGGGATGCTCTCAGCCATTGACCAAAAGACAAATCATTTTCTTCTATTTCTTCAAATCCTCCCTCGTTTAAATCCTCTATCGTCTCGCAATCCTTAATTTGGTGACCAATCTTTCCACACATGAAACAAAACGTCGGAAGCCTCACGTATTTGAAGTGAACTCGCAGATTCTTTTTTTTGAATTTCACCACTGTTCCTCTCTTCAGTTGGTTTCTAAGGTTGATGCTTACTCTGATTCGCAAAAACCTCTCATTGCGATGAGCCTCCTTGGTGTCTATCTCTTCATATTCTCCAATGATATTTCCTATTTTCCTCGCCATACCTTTCGTTCTCAGCTTCAAAGGAAGCTCATATATTCTAACCCAGAATTATGCAAAATGCATGTTTATGTCTGAAGGTTGTTCTTCACCAGAAATACGATTCAACACAAGTAAAGATATATCAAAACTCCATGGGCCACTTTTCAAAACATACTCTAGATCTCTTTTTGACGAGAATTTGAAGATGAAGAGATTCTTACTCAGATCTTGGATCTCAACCAGATTCTTCAATCTCCAGGCGTTTTGCATCGTGGATTTGAAAGCTCTTGAGTTAAATCCACTCTCTGTCCATACCTTGCCAGCAAGAGTTCTCTGAAAGGAATCGTCTTCTTGAATCTCATTCTCCACCGCTATAACTCCTTCTTCTTCCTCTTTGGACAATGTAATAGATCTCCATTTTTCCATGATGGAAGTTGGGGCGAGAACTAAAAACCATAATAAACTGGGGAGAAAGACGGTGCGCCGTCAGGAGCCTTAAAACAAATGGGGAAAGGAAACCCTAAAGAAAGGATCGGGAAACCCTAATTTGTGTAACAAAAAGGGAAAAATCACGTTAAGCATTCTAGAGAGAACCTGGACTTTCTCTCACTAGAAGGCACGAGGAACCATGCTTATGTGGTATATAATTTGGGGGGAAAGTAAGATTTTTGAGTGAGATGAAAAATTGGTATAGAAACTATTATTTCCTTACAAAAAACAAATGTGATTTCATAAAAGAAGGTTATAGCCACAGAGTACGAAAAAATGCACAGGAAAGGTTTTCTTTTATTAGGCAAGGTGATGTTGAGGGGGTTGTAGTGGCAGTTTTTATTATTATTTCAAAGGATAAGATTCTCATGAGTTGTATGAGTTTTTTATGATTAAAATTAAAAGATACTGGTGTCACACCATTATTTTCACCTTATCCCTACATTTCACGCATTTATCATTATCATCACATTTTGCTGCATATCAAGCATAGTTGGTGCGGAAGAGTTGCAAGTGAAGGTGATTGCTTCAAGAAAAGTGTTTGGATTTGGATTAGTTGGTGCTCCATACACGACCAGGAGGAAGTTTGACCAGATCTTGGTCAAACCTGAGCAAGAGGGGCAGTCATCATTTACAAGCTATCTTCATCATGGGCCATTTTGAAGACAAGTGCTATTTGGAAACCGTCAAGTATTTAAATTAGGATTTTTGGTCAACCACAAGATCCTAATTACCTAAGTGGCCTAATGCTCAAGATTGGCTTACTTTTGTTATTGTTTCATATCTTAAATGAGGACCTTCAGTCTTAAGGCATGAATGTCTTGACTCATATTTGAACACTTTTGGCCATTTGAGATAACGAAACTTCAAGAAAGGTTCCAATTTGCTTAAGAAACAAGAAATACACAAATCATCTGCTCATGGTTAAGATAGGTTTGTTTGATATGAAGTAATAGTTCTTCTTTGTAACTTGGTTCTAATAAGGGTCTAAAGGCCATGCAAGAGGTCTCACGTGTACGTGTCGCATCGGTGGTTGAATCCAATTAACATGTTGTACCTTGATTGAAAATCAAGTGAGGCATATTCCGAGCACAAGCAAGGTGTTGAAGTGTGGATATTTTATTTTCCTTTTCAAAATGATGTGAAAAGTATAACATGAAAGCAAAAAATCACACGTCATATGTCTTAGCTCATAATTCAAGATGTTTCAACAAATTGGTCAATTTTGTACCAATTTGGTCTTTGTTTATATTTAAAGGTGGAACACTTTTTTTGTGACAATTTCCAATTCATGATCATATCAGCACATTCCATTAGCCTTAAAACTGCAAAGCGAGTGTCATAAAGAAGAAGATGCACAAGAGAAATTTGTCCCATTCTCTTGTCCATAGTAAACAAGGTAGCTACATATCAATATCACAAAATATAAACCATTTTAATTAGAAGTGTACGCTACAACAACAACCATAAGGTTACATGGTTCAAAAAGAGACGCATTCCAAGATTTCAACCAAGATATCTTTATTAATAAAGATCCAAGTGTGACATATGTTTGATCACTAAAAGGTAAAGACAATCACTTGGATTTAAAGGTGTACGTTGAACATAAGAAGATACTTTACAAATGCTACAAAGTTTAGCTTACAATGTTCAAATTTCAAGTACCAAAATCATTACAAAATGTCAAATCAAGGTTACATGATTAAGGAGGCTAAATACTCATTTTGAATTCAAAGTTCAATATCTACATCCAAGTCCTAATTCTATTAGCAAGCCTAAGCCTAAAAGAGAGGACTTCATGCTTCATTCCTACCAAGATCTTACTCCAAGGATATTTTCATTTCCACGCCTAGTTCTTGCCTCCACGTAGCATCTTCTTCACGACCTTGCATAGCCTATAAATGAGTCAAGAATGATTGATGAATATATTCAAGTGATAGAAGAATTTCACATAAAGATAAGGATGTTACAAGCTACCCTTTACCTTCATACCAAAGAAGCCACGAATGCCATCACTTTGAGACGAGTTTTTTTTGCCCGATTCTCTAAACCTCTTCCAACATCTTCACGTTGCTCCTAAATAAAATCAAACAAGTTCACATTTCAATCAAGTTCTTACAAATTCATAACCAAAACCAAAGATAAAACAATTTCAAGCAATCCATGTTATCAAGCTCAAAACCAATCCATGCCAAATTTCCTAAACAATCCCAAAACCATTCATGTCATATTTCAAATTCATAAATCCAATTCATACCAAAAGTGTCGAGTTCGATTTCAAGTCGTGTTACGGCAATGCTCCTAAGCAAGTAAATTTCAAAGCAAGCCAAAACTCTTACATATCATACTCCACTCCATACCAATTTTCAAGTCATGTAAAAAACAGGTTTTCAAAGTCATTGCCAAAACAACACTCCAAGTTCAATTCATGTCTCATATCACAAACTAAGTTTCAAGTCACACAAAAAACAACTCATACCACATTTTAATTTCAATGACTACAACATTCCTAAGCAGCAAAATTCAAATGGTCACATATTTCTAAACCTTCACTCAAATCGTGCCTTCAATCAATTCATCAAAGGTTATCACAACACATAAATATTTTCAAACTCAATCCACATTGCAATCCATATTCTTTTTCACAAAAAATTCTTGAAAAAACTCAGAAAAAACAACAAGGCTGGTTCAGTAGGGACCACATAGAGGCAGAACTCAGAATTCACAAAAATAGCAAGGCAAGAAAAGCAGCAAGCAATCACAGTACAACAGTCCTAACACTAAAATAGGAACAAGACAATTCGTAGCAGACAAGACCTAGACCATAGAATGCAAAGGATTTCAGGACTCTACCAAGCATTGTCTGAAAAACCTAATTTGATTCAGTATAAAGGAAGCCATATTTCATAGTGAAAAAGCTAAGTTCGATATACACCAAGAAACCATAGAACGGCTACCTTAAAACCCTAAGTCTCTACACACCCAAAAAACTCTAAACGGTCGTGAAAGAAGAAAGACAGAAGAGGAACGACATAGGAAGCTCGTATATGAGATTCTGAAGCTTCAAGGGTGAGTCTTCTACTTCAAGGTTTGTTTTCGTTAACCTTTGCTTAACTTAATGTATTTCCTCTTCTGTTGTCATTTTTGCCACGATCTGTTTAAATTTTTAGGATTAGCTTTTTGGGAAAAGGGTGTTTCGATTTGGCTTTTTCATAAGGTTTTCGGAGAAATTGAGAATGGATTCGAGTTTAGGAGATATTTTTAGGCGGGGTTAGTGTTTGGTTTAAGGAGAGACAAGCCACCTTCACCGGAGAAGATGGCAATTTCTGCCGCGAACCACCGTGGGTTCACCTTCTCCGGCGAGCTCTTCCAATTTTCCAGCGTGTGAGTTTTCAAAGAGAAAGAAGATGAGCGTGAGGGAAAGGTTGAGTGATGAAAGACTTGGCTTTTCTGAGTCTTTAATATTCCAGGCTTTTTTATTTTTCCTTTTCCCCACGTGCCTGCATGTCTGCCCGTTTTGGTTGGCATTAATGGACGGTGACACTTGTCACCGTCATTTTGAGAAGCATCCTCATCAGCCTGGTTCAGTGCGCGTCATCACCATAGCCTTACCACGCACCCTCGGTCACAAACCCTTGGATCTAGTCAAGATCTTAGACCATCAGATCCAATGATCCTGATCTGTCCATGGAGGTCAACACTGGTTGATCAAAACCACTAGATCCAGCGCCTTGGCCATTCTTGGGCCCAAGACTTTCTGAATGCACCCCCTTTCTGTTTTTTAAGAAAAAAGCCCATAAGTTTTTTTGTTTTATTATTTATTTTTCTTTTTATTATTATTTTTGTTTAATTTATAAAAAATATATAAAAAATGTGTATTGTTAATTATATTAAATATATTTATTTAATATTAATTAATTAAATTATTAATTAATTTTATTAAATACTCATATTTAATTTAATTAATGATTTTGTGTGTTGTTTATTTTGGTTTCATTGAGTAATTCCCAATTTATTTATTTTGGTTGTGCAATTTTCTCATATGATATGTTTATACCGTGATAATATTTGATTAATCTCTTACATACACATTCAAAACCATTTTCAAAAATAAATTTTCGATTCAATATCGAGCCATCTTTTACACCTTGTAAGTCGACTGCCTCGTGCGTCGCCATCGACCTTACCCTAATCAATTAGGTCCTCCATCCCATTTAGCTCACACACTTAATCGTTTCAAACGCCAATAGAAACCTCGATCCATACCGAGTATCTTTTTCAAATCAAACTAAAACACTTAATAACTATGAAACATTTTCTTTCAATAAAAGATGAAAAGAGAGTTGGACTGGTATCTTCGAGTTCTCCCTTTGATTGTTTAAGTGTGAGGAGTCTTCTTCACACTCGAATAATTGTCTTCTCTAAAAGATTAATAATCCGCTTCACATCAAACTTTTTATAATAAAGTAAATCAACACTATTTTCTCGATCACTTAGGTGAAAAAGAGAGAGAGTCGAGTCTTCGATTCACTCTCCCGATTACTTGGGCCCGAGGAGCATTTCTTAAGCTTCAAGTAATTGTCATCCGCTTAAAATACTTTAACTATATCAAAATCCTTTCACAACTAAGGTTGAAAAAGAGAGAGAGTCGAGTCTTTGATTCTCTCTGCCGATTATTTGTGCTCGAGGAGTCTTTCTTAAGCATTCAAATAATTGTCATCCAAATAAAATGTCAACATATTAATTCAATTTCTCGCCTCAGTGCGACCAAAACTTTTTCTTAAAAGGACATGTTACGTCTATTCTACTGCAAACAGGTAACGCCTAAGACTCCACGAGCGAGCTGCAATACACCTAACTGCTAGAACGCGAACGTTGGCATTGTCCATAAAAAACACCAATAAACCGTAGGCCGAACTACGGCTGCTCTGATTTCTCATACCTGTTGAGAATACGTAGGCATAGGATTGCAAGATCCTAGCGAACAACCTACCCATTTTCCACCGTAGTCCCATGAACTACGGACGTTCTGATTCTTCACTTCCCTTAGAAAATAATACTCTTTTCCCTACCTTTTTGTACTTTATTCCCTTTGAAGAAAACAAACAATCCTAGCTAACTTTATCAGGAATTGAATTAAGAGGTTCCCGTTGAGTACAATGGACGTGAGAGGGTGCTAATACCTTCCCCTCACGTAACCGACTCCCGAACCCAGAATATGGTTGCGACGACCATGTTCTTTCCCTAAGGTTCTCTCGATATTTAAAGTCCGGTGGCGACTATGTGTTTTCCGCGTCCATTCGCGAAGGTCGTATCGTATCATTTTTCGAGGTGCGACAACTGGTATTTGAATTATAATTATAGGATGACTAATTGAGTTTTCTTCATACCTTTTTTTACTTTTGTTTGAATTTGATTTAGAGTTAGAATGAATATATTTGATGATTTTTTGTTATATTTTAATAATATTAAATTAAGATAAATATTTTTTAGTGTAATGAAAATTAATAAATGATGACATGTGATTTAAGTTTTGACACATCATTAAAATTTGGTCAATTTAACTATGACACATCATCACCATTAATGTCATGTCATTAAAAATTGATCTCAATTTGGCAAGAGTCTAAAATTCAAAAAAAAAAAAAACTTTGAAAATTTTTTAAATATCCAAACTTTAAAATAGGGGGATTAAAATTGGAAAAAAAATTAAAAATAGGGGGATCAAAATCGCAATTAAGGCTAAAATTTTTATTAAGAAGGAGAAAATGAAGATCATGTTTTTTGTTTTGGTTTTAAGTTTTTATTTATAGGTTTTTAAATATAATAATAGTTAATTAGCTAAATTATTATTATTTTATTGAGTTTGACTAAATTTGTTTTTAAAAGACTTAAAAGATTAATTTATAACAAAATTCAAATTTAAAGTAGTAGATATTTTTTGGGTTAAATATTAGTCCCTATAAGCATTTGTTATTTCACTTTTAGTATCTAAAAAAAAATCTTCAAAGAATAGTAGTCCCAATATTTACCATTCTCACTTTGGTCCTTGACGTTATATCTGTCTAACGGAATGTGATGTGGCAGTACATGTGGCCTACATTTGAAAATTAACAATTAAAATGCATGCTACTTGAGATTTTACTGGGTTAACTACTTCATTACTACATTGTAACCTTCAGTTAAATATTAAAATGATTTCCAATTTGTCTCTTTAAGAAACCCTAGTTTTTTCAAAATGCATTTGATAGTCATGACATCTCCTGCTCCTTATTGATGCAAGTTCGCACCTTTCATTGCCAACACCATTACTAAGTTAATTGTTTGGAGGGTAACATATTCTCTTTTCCATTGTAGCTGTGAACAAATATTTTTGGTGTGGTCCTTTAAGTAGGTAGGCCATTGAAAATTGTGGTCCTTGAAGTTTCATCTGATGTGTTTCGGATAGGTTTGTCTCACACGTCTCTATCTATTTTTGCTTTTTTTTTTAATTTGTTTCTTTTTGCTCTGTTCCATAGTTTTAGGGTTTTTATATCAAAATATCAAAACAATGAAATATAATAACATAACATTGATTGTAGTTTGCATTTGACCGAAATTGCGTTATGGTTATTACACATTGATGTTATACTAACTAAATATTCAATGCCCAATTGATATTTTCTTGAGTGAATTGTTTTAGTTATGTGAAATCATTGCCAAATTTACCCCTTATTATACGTGTAATGTATATGATATAAGCTTATTTAAGGGAGTATGTTACACTAAGGGTTGTATTGTAAAAGACCCCAAGCTAAGATATGAAGGTGGGGATATTTATGCGTACAATGGACAAGAAAATGATTATTGGTCCTTTTTTGAAGCTCGTGACCTAATTAAGGGGATGGATTCAGAGTTTAACGTGGATGGTGTGAAAATATGGTAGAAATGTGAAAGTGGTAGTTTGGAAAAAGATTTTAAATCCTTTATAAATGATGAGGTTACATCATTTTTATCTTTGTTTGTTGAATAGGATCAGTGTGAAGTAGAAATTTATACTAAGGTCAAACCATCTACATGTGATTTCACATATATGGAGAGGTTAAAAGAGAAAGATAAGGGGCAACAAAGTGTTGAGAATGATGAGGATGATGGTCAGTGTAGTGAACTAATTGATGAAAATATCTATGGTATACACTTTGAAGATAATGAAGAAGAGAATATCCATGATTTTGATGAAGACTTTGACGAAGGGTTTAGTTTTGGGTTGGATGAAAGTGATCATAGGAGGGGGTGTTGATGGTGTTGTCACCAGTGAACCACCCAACCTTATTTTTGCCACATAAGAGATAGAAAAGGAACATGTCATAGAAGAAGATTACATGACTAATGAACTTGATTGTGGGGCAGATGAAGATAGTTGTGAGGAAAAGCCTGTAGTGATTAAGTTTAATGAAGAATAAGCAACAATAAAGGAATTCACATTAAAGGTTGGAATAAAGTTTTCCTCTCTGAAGCAAATCAAGAAGGCTATATTAGAGTACAATGTTTTGAATTTCAATGAGATTAGATTTTCCAAAAATGATGCCAAGAGGTGTAAGGTTGTATGTAAGCACAAGATGCATTGTAATTGCATTGTTCTATGCATCATGGTTTTAAGAAGCACAACATATAAGGTTAAAACTTTGTTTCACAAACACAAATGTGACAAACAATTCTTTAATAAAAGTGTCAAGGTTAATTCCGTTGCTGAAATGATTGTATGCAAGTTGAAGAACAATAATAAGATGAAGTTAAATGAAGTAGTGGTAGATGTAAGGTTGAGGTTTGCAACTGGCATCACTAGTTGTAGGGCTTTTAAAGCTAGGCAGCTTTCTAGAAAAATTGTATAAGGGGACTAAAGTAAGCAATATAGCATGTTATGGTCATATAGAGCTGAATCGAGGAGAGTTTCACCACATTTGAGTTAAACAGTAGTAGACCTGGACCAGGCTTGCAACCAAGGTTCCAGAGGTGCTACATGTGTTTTGATGGGACAAAAAAAGCATTGACACTAGCTTGTAAACCCTTTATAAGTTTAGATAGATGCCACTTAAAGAACAAATATGGTGGAATATTATTGATTGTTGTTGGAAGGGATCCTAATGATCAATATTTGCCTATTGCTTTTGGGGTTGTAGAGAATGAAACCAAGGACTCTTGGAGCTGGTTTATTAAGCTAATTCTTTAAGATATTGGTGATAGTAAATGATGTTTCATTTGTGATCAACAAAGGGTATGCCTACTACTTCATGCTTATTGTTTCATTTTTCATTTAGGTTTGCTGAAAATGTGTTGTTTTTGTAGGGACTTATGCAAGTTTTTGAAGAGGAATACCCTGGATATGAACACAAGTTTTGTCTTAGGCATTTGTATGCTAACTTCAAGAAGAAATTTAGAGGTAATACATTATTCAGAGGTCTCATGATGGCTGCAACAAATGCAACCTAACATGAAGCACATGAAGCTAAGATGATGCAAATTAAAAAGGTGAGTTTAGAGGCTTTTAAATGGTTAAATGCTTGTACCAAACACAAATGGTGTAAGCATGCATTTTTATTTTACTCTAAGTGTGATGTTCTAATGAACAATCTTAGTGAATCATTTAATGCCACTTTATACAAAGAGGCAAACCTATCATCACCATGTTTTAGTGGATGAGGAATTACTTTATAGTTAGGTTTGCCACACTTAGGGAAAAAGTATAAAAGTACAAAGGGGAGATAATTTCTAAGCCACTTATGGGATTAAATAGAAAGATATAAAAAAATGCAACTTGGTATGCAACATATGCAGGGATATTAACATTTCAAATAACACATGTTTTGTTCATTGATAGCTTTATTGTATACTTGGCAAAACACACTTGTTCATGTAACTCTTGGGACTTGGTTAGGATCCCATGTAGACATGATGTTGCTGCAATACATAGGAAGGTTGATGATCCAATTAAGTATTTAAATAAGTGTCATCATAGGCCTACTTACATGAAATGATATAATGAAGTTTCCAGTCCCATAAACGGGAAAAACAAATGGCCCAAAACCACTGATCATAAAATATTGCCACCAATGTTCAAACATGGTCTATGAAGGCCAAAGAAAATACATAGAAGGGAACCATATGTAGAAAACCAAACAAAATGGCAAAGAACTAATACAAGCCACAGGTGCAAGAAGTGCTTAGAATAGGGGCACAATAGTAGAACATGCAAGAAAGATAGATAACTTGTAATTATTCTAGGGGAAAATGCAACAATTGTTACTGAGCCACCTACACAGGCAAGCCAAACTCCATCTGTCCAAAAAGAACCAGAGAAAAGGGTTAGTGATCCTATTAAAGCCATCTATTTTTCCTAAAACTTATTTACTAAAAAATGTATCTGTTTGTTGACTGTCGTGTATTTGCAATAGGGGAAGCCCAAAATTTGTGTGACTATTAACAAGGGAGGACCATAAAAGCAATCTTCTACATTGACAAATAAAAATAGCTTCAAATCTGCAACTCAGGCATCTGCGATTCAGGCACCTGCAACTCAAGCACCTACAACTCAGGCCCCTGACCCACATGCAACTAAAGCCCCTAACCCACCAGTAATTCATGTACCTGAACCATCTGTAATTCATGTACCTGAACTTGCAATTCATGACCTTGAACCTCATGTAAATGATCCTGAAATTTATGTACTTGAACCACATACACATGTACCTAAACTTGAACCTCATGTAACTAGTCTTGAAACTCAGATATCAGAACCTGAAACTCGGGCATATGTTGAACAAAATATTGGCTTGAGAAAGTTTTCTGATATAGGCTCTAAAACCTTAGCTTTATTGTTGAATGATGAAGAATTTAGAGAGAATGTGATACTAGACATTCAACCACTTTGTATTGACACAAGTCCTGCTAAACTACATACTCCTACCTGTCATACCCCAAATTTTGACCACTAAGATTTCCCATCATTGTGAAATTCATCATCACAATATGGATGTACCTATATGTCTCCTCAATCTCCTCAGGAATTGTTATACATTCTCTACCATCAAAGATTAGGGTTTTGAGCCCTCTCAGAGCACTTAGACAAAGAATCAATCAAGGAATAGCATGATCTTCAACTTTTCTAGCCTTTCAAACACCCACAAAGGATCAAGAGGACTCCCACATCAAGAATCAAGCACAAGTTTGCAACATTCCAAGTGGATTAAGCCTCAAGATCGCCAGTGTCACCAAATTAGGGTTTTAGTCGACTAAGGCCTCCAGATGGAAATTTTCATCTGGGCATGATCCCATGCTTCAAAGCATAAACTCAAGATACTCCAAGCGACCTCATGGACCCAATCATCAAGTCAATTTAACCTCAGGGGATGCATTTACTAAAAATCAAGAATTAGGGTTTCTTGACCTAATTCACCCCTAAGTGGACTTTTGGGACAAAATATGAGCCAAGACCTCAAGACATGGTTTAAGGGTCTCTAATACACTATATTGATCCATTTGCAACAATGGATTGATCCAAGAAGCTTGATCCACAAGTTTCAATTTCATCAGGACCACAATTAGGGTTTCGAGAGAAAAGTCAACTGTACCTTTGACTTTTGACCAAGACATGCTCCCAAACCTTGGGACATAATTCAATACACCCTATAATACCTATGGAACATATCCATTAGGTTTGATTTAGGTCAAGGACTTGATTTCACAAAGGATCGCACAGTTTGGATTTCGTCCGATAAAAAGTCAACTGTGCACAAAAATCAAGTTTGACTTTTTGTAATTTTTCACAATTATGGTTACTTGACACTAAAACAATGTTAATATGTGATTTGAATCATCATTCATCAATAAAAATCAAAGAAAGTGAGTTAACTTGTAAAAGGGGTAACCATAAAAAACTTATAATTTTTCTATGTTATGGAGCAAGGTGGCAAGGGTACCAACTTTGCAAGGCCATATCTCCCAAACCCTAAAGCCTTTTTCTCCCATTCAAAGCTCAGATTGTAGCCCATGTTACATACTTCAAATATGCCAACTAGGCCTCATTCCAATTCATCATGGATTTTGAATTATTGATTGAGTACAATCACAAAAAACTTGGATTTAACTTTTTTCCAACACTTAGAAAATTTTAGACAGAATCTGTCTAAGTTTTTTACCAACTTCCAAGGCATTTTTCACCTTGATCCAAGTTGAACCAGGTCTAGGGTCAAACATCAAAGTTAAAGTACATCATTCAAGCTTTCCAAAGAGTACTAGAACTCCCTCTAATTCAAATTGAGCTGAGAGTTATGATCATTGAAAGTTGGCTCCAAAACCTGATTTTTTACAAGTCAGTTTGAGGTTTTTTCTCGAATTTGGATTTTGTACATAACCACAAGCATGGTTATCCATCACACCTTAAGGGGGAACAACCAAGGGACAAGCACTGATCTACCAGCCTCCCAAGTCCATGGATCTATGCTTAGGCATGACACTCCTAAATTCAAAGATGCTTCAAATATTCAATTTTGTTTCAAAGCATTTAACTGATGCATAGAGGTGGCATTCATCAAGACAATGTTATCCAAGTTCAGTCAAGACTTATCCTTGAACCAAAGAACCTTAGGCCTGCGCTCTAATCTCAAGTCAATGGCTAGAGGAGACTTGAGATTCCATTTGATCACAATTGGCCAAAGACCTGTACCAGTTGCCATTCACTATTGATGCCAAAACAAACTTGACACACTATAAATAGACATCAATTGTGATCAGTTTGAGTATACCAAAGTGTAGCGAGCGGTTTTGGACGTGGTTCTTAAGCACTGTCACTCTGGGAGGGTACTACAGGTCGATTCATTTTTTATCCTATTGGAGCTGATGAAGGAAGGGAAATAGATGTCTCCAACTAAGCCTGCTTTGCAAACTGAGGTTAAACAGTCAAAATTATTGGTTTACAGATGCGATCAATGTGGAGGGGCCTCTCTTGGGTTATTTTGATCGAGTTTAGACTTTTGGTGGGGAATATGGACTTGGATGTTTTGATTGATATATGAGGGTTTGTGACCTGAGGTTTTCGATGTGGTGTGCTCGCTAAGATTTCTCTTTTAATCTTATGCCTACATATTCCCGTTTACCGAAACAGGGAAATCAGAGCGATCATAGTTCCTCCTATTCTATGGGAGGAAATGGTGTTTTGGTGTCTTGTTCAAAGCCCAAGACGTGAAGCTAAAGGTGGTTTGTATCTTGTTCAAAGCCTAAGATGTGAAACTGAAGGGTCTATTTGTATCTTGTTTGAAGCCCAAGATGTGAAGCTAAAGGGTTTTGACTTTAGAGAGAATTTGTTATCTCTAAAGGGGTTCTGTTTGTCACAACTGTTGGGTGACTGATTATAAAGGAGAATCACTTTAACTGGGATATGTGAATCCAGCAATGCCATAATTTCTTTTATAGGGGATTTTCAACCTGAAGGAGAAGTCTTTAACTCAGTTTAGAGCAATGTTATCTTTCTTTAGGAATTCCTTTTGCTAAAAGAGGGACAGTGGCGTGGATGTGAATAATCCAGAGGCTTGCCGCTTACAGCAATTAGATGAAGGGAGAGGAGTTGTTGTTGTTTATATACTGTGAACGAGGCATAACTTTTGATGCTAAAAGGTTGATTGGCTCAACCGGGGTTTTCTTATACAAAGCCTAAGAGGAGGCTATTGGCCCAACAAGAGGGTGTTTTTAAGTGTCTCGTACGAAGCCCGAGATAGAGGCTAAAATGGTTGACTCAACAAGAGAGTGTTTTTATATGTGTCTTGTACGAGGCCCAAGACGGAGGCTAAAGGGGTCGACTCAATAAGAGAGTCTTTTGTACTCAACAAGAGAGTGATTTTGTATCTCGTACGAAGCCCGAGATGGAGGCCAAAGGTGATCGACTCAACAAGAGAGTCTTTTTATACTCAACAAGAGAGTGATTTTGTATCTCGTACGAAGCCCGAGATGGAGGCTAAAGGTGACCGACTTAACAAGAGAGTCTTTTTATACTCAACAAGAGAACGATTTTGTATCTCGTACGAAGCCCGAGATGGAGGCTAAAGGTGATCGACTCAACAAGAGAGTCTTTTTATACTCAACGAGAGAGCGATTTTGTATCTCGTACGAAGTCCGAGATGGAGGCTAAAAGGGTAGTGACTCAACAAGAGAGTCTTTTTATACTCAACAAGAGAGTGATTTTGTATCTCGTACGAAGCCCGAGATGGAGGCTAAAGTTAGCTCCGCTGGGGAGAATCATTGTACAAAGCCCAAGAGGAGGCTATGGTAACTGTTTCAGTTGAGTGACAGGTCCAGTATGTTGGTTAAAAGAGAAAATCATTTCTTATGAACATTAAAGGTAAGGTTGTGCTTTGGCATTGATCGGAGGATCAGAGTTATTTCCTGTTCTTTAAGGAAATAGGAAATCCAAAGGGTATTGAGACTGTCCGAGTCTGCGGGTGTTCTTCCCATTCTTGAAAGGGGCTTGAGAATATCTTTGAGACTCAAGGGTCTTAGACTATCCAAGTCTAGAGTTTTATCTTTTGTACTATACTTAACAGAAATTAAGGGACAATACTATTGCGGTGGCAAGATCTAGACTCTTTGAAAGACTGTTCTATTAAGATGACTAATTTCTGTTCCTATACCTCTAGGAGGTCGTCGGAACAATTTGTACGAAGCCCAAGAGGAGGCTAGAAACTTTTAAGAAGCCGAGGGACAATTTGTACGAAGCCCAAGAGGAGGCTATCTTCCCGGAGGAAGAATCATTATACAAAGCCTAAGAGGAGGCTGTGAAAACTTCTAAGAAGCCGACGGGTCCTTGTACAACGCCCAAGAGGAGGCGGGGGATGCTTTTAGGAAGCCTGTGGGTCCTTGCACTAAGCCCAAGAGGAGGCTGATGAACAGTTCCAAAAGGGGTTTCACTTGGAACATTGGCCTTCTGTATATGAAATGTTCAAAAGGGGGGAAGATCTTAGATCTAGTTCTCTAAAATTGTTGTAAGGAGACGAGGTTTTGTCTAGTTCTAGACGTAGTTGCCGGGGAAACTCTAAATATATATACTATTATTACACAGTTGATATGAGTTTATGAAAGAAAACTTACAGTGAAACAGCCCCACAGTACAGTTATATACATATGAAAGCAGGTAAACACTTACTCGGTTGTAGAGCTTCCATGTTGTATGGTTAGTTGTTCAACAAAGAAAAGTTGAAAACAGTATATTACAAAATCAAAGGAGAAAGTGCTTTTAAAAGGAAAATTGGGGCTTACAGCTCAAGGAGAGGCCCAGGGTTTTGTACAAAGGGATGGGTCTTACACTCTCTCAAGAGGCCCAAAGTTGTTTCAAGAAGAGGAATGAGGCTTATAACACGAGGGTATGCCCAGATGATTTGATTTTTGAACTAGCGATCGCGCCGGTTTTTTTGAAAATACAGTGGGACTTATACAATATCTGAGGCCCAAAATAGGTTTGTATTTACAAAGGATTGGGTCTTACACTCTATTAGAGGCCCAATAACTTATTTTTGTACAAGTGATGGGGCTTACAGCTCAAGGAGAGGCCCAGATGTTTTTTTTTTAAAACGGCGATCGCGCCGGGATTTTTGAAAATACAGTGGGACTTATACAATATCTGAGGCCCAAAATAGGTTTTTACTTACAAAGGATTGGGCCTTACACTCTATTAGAGGCCCAAAGTTTGAAAAGTTTGTTAGGGTGAAAATCAACAAAAACCCTAATTTCACCATTTTTAAAGTAATTATTCAAAGAAAATTAATTAAAATGATACAAATTCCAAATAAGTTTGAATAAACAACTTGTGATTTTGGTTTTAGGTTTGAAAAATGAGGTTTTAATCACAAGCTGAATTAAAACCTATTTTGTGTTGATTTTCCAACATGAATATTTATTTTTAAAAGGGTTTAAAAACAAATAAAAAGGTATTTATTCACAAAAATACTAATTATATTAAATAATTCATATAAATCTAATTTTTTTATGGAATAAAATATTTCAACATTTTTGTGATTTTTTTTGCAAAAAGAACCAATAAAAAATAATTAAAATTGAGTGAGTTATTAATTTTTCAAATCATTTAAAATAAATATGGAAAATAACAAAAACAAGAAAAAGTGGTAAAAAAGAGATCTGGGGCGAGGGGAATTCGAACCCCGGACCTTTCGCTTGCCAACACATACAAAACCAGCTGATCAACCACTAGGGCACAATGCCAATTCAAATATAGTATGGCAAATGATAAATATATAGAGAACTTGGTTGGAAAACCCGAAGAATGGCGCCATGGCCATCTTCTTCCTCCAGCTCGTGCATGAAGCCCTCTATCTCTCTCATTTCTCAACCATTTGACTTGATTCAAACACCAAACTCATGTGTTTTTTCACAAGGAATAAGATGGCAATACTCAATTTTATTTATTTTCAGTGTATAGCAAGTTATATCTTTGTGGTCGTATGAACCCTAATTTTGCAAAAGCAATCGAGTAGACATAATTATGAGTGCTATGATCAAATTTTTTGAGGGGAAATACTTAGCATATGATGGCAATCAATTGGCAAAAATATCATGCGAGGAAATATGCATGGATCATGAAGTTGAAGTTTTGAGGCTTACCTTGATGCAAGCTGAAATGGAACTCTGCACAGATGGTGTTCCAGAAGAAATTTGATGATCCCTACAGCTTCAATGGATGTAGTGGAGTGTGTTGCAAGCTTTGGAACACTCTAAAAACCTTTGGATCAAGTTGGAGAACTCCAACTGCATAATTGAGGCATAATGGCTTGATTGAAGGGTGATTTTGAGCTAGGGGTGTTACAATTGGTGTTTAAGTGTTTGGACACCTCAAATACATCATATGTGATGTGTCTAAGCAATTGGAATGGATTGCTTAGGGCTGCAACTCAAAACCCGATGGTGGTTGCTCAAAAACAAGGAAATTTGGCACTTAAGAGAGAATGAGAGAAAGCAGTGCTATAAGGGGCTTTGGTGTGCCTTGAATGATCCATTGGAACCTCTATTTATAGGTTATCAACTCTTGTCTTGGAGGAATAGTGAATGGCTGCTGGATCAGATCACCTTCAAAGGGATTGGTTGGACATAAATGCCTCTTGCATTAGGTGTAACAGCTGCTCCAAATATATCAGCTATGCCATGACTGAAATCACATTCCTTAGTCATTTTAATTGTTGTTTAATCAGAGAACTTGACTGAGGAGAGTGAGAATCTTGACAATGCACTATTCCACATTAATGCCCTTTGAATTCAAGGCAAAATGTGCCAAAAATGCATGAACTTCAAGTTGGAAGATTCCTTGGCTTTGTGACTCAGCTTTGTAGGTTGGATCAGATGCATTGTGATTGGTTTGAGTACATGTGGCATGATGATCCTCAGTTTTTATTCAGAAATCGTGTGTAGCAAGCAAACATGCAAACTGATTTTTCCAAAACAGCTTGTAGCAGCATGACTTTGGGCATGGATTTCTCTCGGCTCAAGTTGAATTAATTCATGCTGATAAGCTCTTTGGATTCTTGGCAACATTTGCAACAACATTGATGTTTACCTTTGGACTTGATTCAGCTTGCAACTATGTGAAAAGATCTCACAAGTTTTGGTGTTTCCAACAAAATCTGCCTTGGCCAGAATTTTTCTAAGTGTTGGAAAATGATGTATTTTCATGTTTTAGTCATTTTGGCCCAATCATAACTCAGAATCCACAATGAATTGGAATGAGGTGTAGTTGGAGCTTTTGTAGAGGGTAATGAGAGCTACAAATCCAGCTTTGGATAGGGAAGAATGACCTTGTGGTTTAGGAGTTATGATCCTCAAAAGTTGGTACCCTTGCCACTTTGTTCATAACTTAGAAAATTTTCTAAGTTTTTATGGTTACCCCTTTTATAAGTTATCCCACTTTTCTTGATTTTTCTTGATGAATGATGGTTCAAATCATACCTTAACATCATTTTAGGGTTAAAAAACCATTTTTGTGAAAAATCTCAAAAAGTCAAAGTTTGACTTTTGGTGCACAGTTGACTTTTTATCAGATGAATTCCAAACTGTGCAATCCTTTAGGAAGTCATGTCCTTGACCTAAATCAAACTTGATGGACATGTTACATGGGTGTTATAAGGTATATTGATTCATGTCCTAGGGTTTGAGAGTCAAAGCTACAATTGACTTTTCTCGCGAAACCCTAACTATGGTTCAGATGAAATTGAAACTTGTTGCTCAAGCTTCTTGGATTAATCCATTATTGCAAATGGATCAATGTAGTGTGTTAGAGACCCTCAAATCCTCCCTTGAGGTCTTGGCTCATGATTTGTCCCAAAAGTCAACTTAGGGGTGAATTAGGTCAAGAAACCCTAATTCCTGAGTTTTTATGTATGCATCTCCTGAGGCTAAATTGACTTGGTGATTGGGTTTATGATGTCCCTTGGAGCATCATAGGTTATGCCTTGAAGCATTGGCTCATGCCCAGAGGAGAATTTCCATTTGGAGGCCCTGGTCGACCAAAACCCTAATTTGGTGACACTGGCGATCTTGGGGCTTGATCCACTTAGAAGGGAGCAACCTTGTGCTTAATCTTTGAAGTGGGAGTCCTCTTGATCCATTGTAGATGTTGGAGAGGTTTAAACAAGTTGAAGATCATGTCATTCCTTGATTGATCCTTTGTCTAAGAGCTCTGAGAGGGCTTGAACCCTAATTTTTTATTGTAGTGGATGCTCACCCATCTTTGGGGAGACTAATGGTTCATCCATATTGTGATGATGATTTTCACAATGATGGGAATCTTAGTGGTCAAAATTTGGGGTATGACATAAAGCACCCAAACTGATGCTTTCCTCAAAATCACCTATTTCACTCCAAATTTACCTTCTAACTCAAGTCACCATCGGGTTTTGAGTTTGAGAGCAATTCCAACCAAGCCAATCACTCAAACACTTCCCACATAACATATTTGAGTTGATCAAACACTCAAAAACTTTCTGGAAGTCCAAAATCATAGACCTCAAAATCTACTTGAGGCCTATAATCAGTTAACACACCATGAAGTGATCCAGCCATCTCCAAGCAGGTCCAAGGGTCCAGACACACTCCATATGGTGTAGGGAAGCTGTTCATATCATCACAACTCATCTGTAACACCTCTAACTCAAAAATCAAATTGCTCTTGTTGCCATGACATTCAAGTAAGCCTAAACTTGGTCATCTCATGATTCATGCATATTTCCTCGCACAATAATTTTGCCATATGTTCATAAACATGTATGGAGTGTTTCCCCTCAATTGATTGTTATGTATGAATCGTGTATGGAATTTCATAGCCTTCATGCAGAAATTAGGGTTCTTGAGGTTTCTCTTTGATTTCTCATTCCATACTTTAAATAAATGAAATTAAAGACTATAGACATGATCGTGAGTTGAAAACGAGCAGATTTATATGTGGATTGTGTGATTTCATCAAGTATTCAGTGAGATTGATGAGAAAATGCAAATCAGACAAAAACAGGGCACACGGGCAAGAACAAGGTGTTCTTGGCGCCCTTTTTCAAACTTTTGAATTTTTGAATTTTTATTATTTTATTTAATTGATTCAAAAGTTAATTTCTCTCTGAATTTTAATGATTTTGAGTTGATTCTTTTTTTCAAAATTCATAAAAATGTTTAAACATTTTATTTTACAAAAATTTCCCAAAAATATTATTTATTTCATATTTTTGCAAAGAATAAATTTTTATTTGTTTTTAACATTTTAAAAATTTTCTTTCTCTTGATTTTCTAAACTTGAATGGTTTTCAATTATTTTGTGGATAAAAACATGATTTTTGAGACATTGACCCAAAATCACAACTCATTTCTCACATGTTTTCAATGATTTTATTAATTTTTAATCAAAATTAATTCCATTTTTAACAAAATTAGGGTTTTGATTGATTTCACCCTCATCAATCTTTTTCAAAACATTCTATGGGCCTCTTGACAGAGTGTAAGTCCCACCTCTTTGTTAATAAAATAATTTGGGCCTTAGTGTATTGTATAAGTCCCGATACAGTTTCAGAAATTTCGACGCGATCGTCGTTTTCAAACTATTTTTAACTGGGCTTACCCTCGTGTTGTAAGTCTCATTTCTTTTCTTTAAATAATTTTTGGGCCTCTAATAGAGTGTAAGTCTCATCCCTTTTGTACATAAACAATTTTTGGGCCTCACACATTGTATAAGTCCTGATCCGATGTTCAAAAACAATGGTGCAATCACTGTTAAAACCTTGGGCCTCTCCTTGAGTATAAGCCCCAACAATCTCTTCAAAACAATTTCCCTTTTGATTTAGATTCAAATATACAGTTGTTATCAAAACTTTCTTTAATTTCTTTGAACAACTAAGAATACAGCATGGAAGGTTGCTCGTTTGTAAGCTTTAAACCACTTTCATTTACTCGTTTTCATATATATAACTGTATTGTGGGAAGCTGTGCACGGTTAGTCTTCTTTCATACCCTTTTAAATACTTGTCATATATCAACTGTATATATACTAGTATAGTTATTTAGAGTTTTCCCCGGCAACTAGGTCTAGAACTAGGTAAAGCCATGTTGGTCACTCTTAAATACAGACAAAACTAGATCCCCATAGGATTTTCAGATACAGTCTTGCCTTCTCTTGGGCTTAAACAATATGGAACAAATAAAAAGGCAGTATTCCCTGTGAACCTTTTCTCAGGCTGTCACCCCTAGAAATTGTCAAAGAAATTCTACTCCCCAGAGTTGATCTATTCTCGGTGAATAGCATCTCTTGAATTTCTTCAAACCTCAGAACTTTCACTAAATGATCTATTCTCGGTGAATAGCATTTCTTGAACTTTTCTTGGTTTGGGACCGACAGGCTTCCTAAAAGCATCCCCGCCTCCTCTTGGGCTTTGTACAAGGACCCTCCAACGTCTTATAAGTTCTTATGCCTTCTCTTGGGCTTAATACAAGGACCCTAATGACCTCTTAAAGGTATAAGACATAACTTAGTCATCCTTTACTAGAGCAGTCTTTCCAGTGTCAGAACTCAGACCAATTTAGGGTTGATTCTCATCCCTTAAAACCCGTGCCTCCTCTTGGCCATCATACAAAAGATAAAACTCTTCCACGCCAGTAGACTTGGACAGTCTAATCCCCTTGAGTCTCAAAGACATTCTCAAGTTCCCTATAAACATAGAAGAAACCCCGGTCACTCTGGATCAATCTCCATCATGAGCTGAAACCCAGTCTCTCTCCTAAAAAGCACAAAACCAAGGTCAGTTTATCGTCAGGATAACATTATCCCAAATCAAAACCTCAAGGCATCTGATATTTCAACTCTTCTGTAATCCTCAGCAAGAGTTGATTCCCCATTTGGACCTGCCTCGGGATCCCAACAATCCCCGACAAAAGTTAGCCTCCTCTTAGGCTTTGTATAATGACCTTTCCTCAGCAATCATAGCCTCCTCTTGGGCTTTGTACAATGATTCTCCCCAGCATAGTTAACCTTTTCAGACTCTCTTGTTGAGTCACTCACTTTTCAGACTCTCTTGTTGAGTCAATCACCTTTTTAGACTCTCTTGTTGAGTCAATCACCTTTTCAGACTCTCTTGTTGAGTCAATCTTTTTTAGCCTCAATCTTGGGCTTTGTACAAGACAGATAAAAATACTCTCTTGTTGAGTCCATCTTTGTCCAGCCTCATCTCAGGCTTGGTATAAAGATTTCCCCTAGGAGGAGCTAGCCTCCTTTCAAGGTGTGTAGAATAATTTCTCCAGCTCGTTCAGCCACAATCCTGGGCTTTGTACAAGACAGATAAAATCACTCTCTTGTTGAGTCAAACCATTTTAGCCTCAATCTTGGACTTTGTACAAGACATAAATCTTTATCTCTTAAGCTTGGGACAGATATCTTCCCCAGCGAAGTCATTTCCTCCCAGCCTTCTTTTGGGCTTTGAGGAATTATTTCCCAAAGCATAGTCAAACTCTTTTTAGCCCCCATCTTGGGCTTTGTACAAGATAGATAATACTCTCCAACAGAGTCAAATCCTTTTAGCCTACGTCTTAGGCTTTGTACAAGGCACCTAAAATGTCCTCGGTCGAGTCAATAAAGTCTATTTTAGCCTCAATCTTAGGTTTTGTACAAGACAGATAAAGATTTCTTTCCCACAGAGTCAGTCTTCTTTTCAGCCTCAATCTTGGGCTTTGTACAAGACACATACAAACCCTCCCCAACGGAGTCAAAACCATTTTTAGTCTCAATCTTGGACTTTGTACAAGACAGACATAACATTTTCCCCGGAAAAGTCAAACTTTTAGCCTCCTCTTATGCTTTGTATAACGATATCCCCAAAACAAGTACAAAGCGAAACCTAAAGCTAATATCCTGTGGATAACCACATATAGGATGGGTAATTGACAACTCCGCATTGTATAACCTGACCCCGGACCCCCCAATCTCTTTAAAGCGTTTGTTTAGTTAAACATTCGCGTGCAAGGTTAGTTTGAGATAGTTTCCCTTTCCCTTCCAGCTTCACGGGATAAATAAGAAAACAGAAAGTAGCACCCCCTCATCCTCATTGCGGTGAGGAAAACCCAGTGATAAGGTGGCTGCGTCACCGACAAAAATTGCTCGCTACAGTAAAATGACGACTCTGCTGGGGAGTCATTGTCTATTTAGGACAAGGATTATAGCTCTTAAGAGGTCTAGGATGTTAGTTTTAGGAATAAATGTATATATCGCTTTTCCTAATTGATATCCGTGTTTATTTTTCTGCTAATGGGACTGCGGGTGATGCCGCATCTGGAAAGTTTGAGTGACACCTAAGATAAGTGATGGCATGAGACGGGTAATCTTACAGGGAGTGACTCCCAAATAAGAGGCCCCGGTAGACCATCGAATTAGTGGAGATACCCTTTGCGGATTCAATGCCTATACGACTTCGGTTGTTGAAAGCAGATTGTTCGATTATGGTATCTGAGAAACTGAGGATTTTAGTAGACTGAGACCATGTTACTATTTTGTAGTGCGGAAGCTATTGGAAATAGTTGTCACGCGATACTACCCTCATTTGAGATTACTCTAAGATACTGCAACTCGCTCGGGTGAACCAGCCTGCTGTTATTATCCCAAGAAGGGTCAATGATTCTGAGGACAGGTACAAAAATCACCAGTACAACATTTGGGGATGGGTAGAGGCATGACTTCATGACACCGAACCTTTGACCCCATGTTTTTTCTATGTTTTTGTGTGCTGCATTCATGCATTCATTTCATTAAAAAACGTTAAACAAAAGAAAAGTCTTCTCTTCTAGTATCTCTTTTTCAAATTAAACTAAGACAATGATTGCAAATATCAGAGAGAAAGATTGTGTTATGGATTTCGGTAGAAGGAAGAATCACAAGTACACCTTCAAGGTTCCAAAATTAGAGGATTTGAGAGGGTTGGCAAGGATGATCACCAACCCTGATGCTTTCAGAGCTAAGTACGGAGGACTGATGTCTCTGTTAAGGGTCCATATAATTGAAGGAATCCAGGCTACGCTGATCCAGTTCTACGATCTGATCTATCACTGTTTCACATTCTCGGATTATCAACTAGCACCAACACTGGAGGAGTACTCTCACCTGACTAATTTACCCATTACTGACCAAGCTCCCTTTTCTGGACGGGAAGAAATTCCAAAGGATCAAACCATTGCAAGAGCAATCTATTTGGATGAGTCAGAAGTCAGGACTCACATGACCATTAAGGGTGGAATCCAAGGTTTACCAACCAAGTTTTTGGTAAAGAAGGCTTTGTACTTTGCTAGTATAGGGAACGTGACTGCTTTCGAAAGCGTCTTTGTTTTGCTCACCTACGGGTTATTTCTGTTTCCCAACATTGATAACTTCATTGATATCAATGCCATTAAGGTTTTTCTGATTGGAAACCCTGTACCAACCTTGCTTGCAGATGCTTATTATTCTGTACACTTAAGGGATTTGTACAGCGGAGTAATGATCACATGCTGTGTACCTCTGCTATACAAATGGTTCACTTCCCATTTACCTAAGTCTGCTGCTTTTTGGGATCATAAGAGTACTCTACGTTGGTCACAGAGAATCATGTCTCTTGTAACACCCTGATTCTACCCAACGTAATTATATGATATCAGAGTATAAAATTTACAACATACAGGATGTCACATTCATTTCAACTTTAACATATCATACGATCACCTGTAAATCATACATAACTAATATAATTCTCCGAATAACTTATTCGAACCTGCTTAATCTTTAAAATATAATAACTTTAACTTTCATGCAGTGGATTAATAAGTTAAACATAAAATTTTTCTTGATTTAAAATTCAACAAAATGATAACTCCCAATCAACAAGTCTTTAACTTCAAATAGTTAAAGCATCTTCATCCAACATAAAGCAACTTCAAAATTCAAGTCTTTAACGAAATCAATGTAAAATTCAGCAACTTAAACATAATCAAAGCAATAAGAAAAACACGCGATTATCCCCCCGAGTGCTACGTATCAGAGCGACAACCACCGACTCGAACTAATGAAGATAGACTTCCTTCATTCCGGATTACCTGCACATTACCAATATAAAGGCAACGGCGAAACAAAGAAAGGGTGAGATATCCAATAATATAATCAAAAGTATGATAATTAATATATTAAAATTAGAAATCATACAAGTTTCACCACTTCACAACTAACAACCATATCACGACCAATCAACATTCATCATAACAACAAATCCATTAAATACGACTCCATGCGACTCAACTTATGCATATGCATGTGGTACCATTTCGGAGTAAAACTCCCAACTTAAACATATGCCAGATTATCGAGGCAATTTTCAACTTAAACGGGTGCCATCAAGGGCCAACTTAATCAATGCCATCAAGGCCAACTTAAACAATGCAATGTATGCGACATATGAACGACATACAATCAACAACATCAACACAACAAATACAACTCAGCACAACATAAACAACTTTCAATTCCAGCTATTTAGGCCTCCAACAAAACATGTCCATATATGGGACCAAAAACCAACTCAATCGACTGTATCGGCAATTCCACGCATTCAACTTAATTTAACAAAAATAAATACCATTCACGTATCTACTCGTATATACGAACTTCCCCAAAAAATTTCATTCGATTTCGGGCAACTAATTATACCGCTTAATTTTTACCGGGCGACTAAAGTCCCTACTATTTTCAACTTCCAGCAGCTTTTCAACAAAAATAAATTAACCACACTACCTACTAATTATTACGAACTTCGCCAAAAATTTTCATTCGATTCCGGACAACTAAATATACCGCTTAATTTTACTCCCGACACTGTTTTCTGTCCAATTCTGCTACTAATTTATTTTTCTGCTACCATATATTATGCTGCTAATTTTTTTTTTCTGCTGTCATCAAATCAACTATGCTATTATAACTATTCTGCTATTTTAATAGCTCTACTAAACATATATACTATAATTCAATTGGACTAATTAACTAAATTGGACTCTACTATTTATTAATAGTAATGAACTAAAAAAACTAACCAAAAGGCTATACTGCTACACACCTCGCGAGACAGTAATATATACATATGTTGCTACTGCAGCGAAATGAAAAAGAAGGAAACATGGGTGAGTCCGCCCCCCCCCCCCCTACACTTGGCCGCCCCCATGACCACAAACATAACACAGTGCAAGTTTTTCTTCCATGTACAAACACATATATATACTATATAATCAACTAATATATCAACAATTCATTTTCCATTCACATACTCCTACCCCACTTCAATTATTATATATTAATTAACTAAACCAAAAATAACCAAAAGTATGCCACTAGTTTCCACTGTAACGCATGGAGTAAGGAAAAGTAAGTGAATTTCTACTATCAGATTTCATATTACTCTATCAATTGATAATGAGTCTCTATAATATACCAATTTCAATCCAATAAATACCGCATAGTGAAAAATTATATAAATCCCAATTTCTACATACCAAATATCATTCTCCCGATTATAAAATTCGAACCCCACCCTTACCTGTTTGGATCGAAGGTAGCTCGAATTTCTGAAACTGTTGAACACCGGTGGCAAATTTTTCCTCTTCTCCTTAATCCACTGTTCGCCGTGTTTCTTCTCCTTTTCCCAAATGCTCTCGTCTCAGCTTTTCCTCTAACTGTTATACACTCACTACTAACTTCTATTTCTTTTGTTTAATTTGTTTTATTAAAATAATGATATTCACTTATAATATCTAATGGGCCTAAAACATACACCCCTAAATTGCTACTAAGAACTCCAATGTAGGCCCAATAGTACTATTTCTCACAAAATCAATTTAATAAAAATACAATATTAATTCTAGTGTTAATTTCTCGGCTAATTTTACCCGACTATCAATTTACCGACTTAACCACATAATCGACATATTCATAAATTATTCGGAAATTACTTAATAATATTTTAATTATATTATTTCTAATATAATTCTACGACCAAACCAACTTACATACCAACTTATCGATTAAATCTCCTCAACACACAATTAACCGAATAATCACAAATAATTAATTAAATATTTAATTAAATAAATAATTAAATATTCGGGGCGTTACAACTCTCCCCTACTTAGAATATTTTCGTCCTCGAAAATTTACCTGATTCAAACAACTCGGGATAAGAGTCTCGCATCTTGCTCTCCAATTCCCATGTCATGCTTTCTCCAGCCGCTCCCAACCAGACAACTTTCACCAATGCAATTTCCTTTCCTCTTAGAGTCTTCATCTCACGTTCCTCGATACGTATAGGCATCGTTTCCACGGTAAGATTATCCCGTACTTGCACGTCATCCATACTAACCACATGAGACGGATCTGAAATGTACTTCCGGAGTTGTGACACATGAAGCACATCGTGCAAATTAGAAAGATTTGGCGGTAACGCCACCCGATAAGCAACTTTTCCAACTCTGTTCAAAATCTGATATGGACCAATAAAACGAGGAGTGAGCTTCTTAGACTTCAAAGCTCGTCCGACACCAGTCACAGGCGTGACTCTCAAAAATACATGGTCACCAGCTTGAAATTCTAAATCCTTCCTTCGCTTATCATGATAACTCTTCTGTCTACTTTGGGAAGCTTTCATCTTTTCTCGGATTAACTTCACCTTTTCAGTAGTCTCTCGAACAACTTCCGGTCCAAGTACTACACTCTCACCAGATTCATGCCAACACAACGGAGTTCTACACCTCCGACCGTACAGCGCTTCAAAAGGTGTCATTCCGATACTAGAATAGTGACTATTATTATAAGTGAACTCGATCAATGGAAGATAAGTATCCCACGAACCTCCCTGCTCAAGAACACAAGCTCTCAACAGATCCTCCAACGACTGAATAGTTCTCTCAGTTTGACCATCTGTTTGAGGATGATACGCCGAACTCAACCTCAGCTTAGAACCCAACGCCTCCTGTAGGCTCTTCCAAAACTCCGACGTAAACCTCGGATCTCTATCTGACACAATACACAAAGGAACACCATGCAACTTCACAATTACTCGGATATAAATCTCTGCCAACTTCGCAATCGGATAGGTGATGTTAATAGGTATAAAATGAGCCGACTTCGTAAGCCTATCAACAATCACCCAAATTGAATCATGTCCTCTTGAAGTCATAGGCAGCCCTGTCACAAAGTCCATAGAAATGCTATCCCATTTCCATTCTGGAATTTCTAACGGTTGCATCAACCCAGCAGGCTTCTGATGCTCAACTTTCGACTTCTGACAAGTCAAACATGCATACACAAATCGTGCCACATCTTCTTTCATTCCGGACCACCAAAATATCTTCTTCAAGTCTTGATACATTTTAGTAGCTCCCGGATGAATACTCAGATTACTCCTATGACCCTCTTCAAGAATATTCTTTTTCATATCTGCATCATCTGGTATACAAATTCGATCATGCATTCTCAACACACCTCGTGCATCAATCTTAAAGTCACTCTCATCCGATTGACCACAACTATTCATGATGTCCACTAGTTTCACATCCCGCTTCTGAGCCTCTCGAATACTGTCCAGAAAATCATTGTTAATTTTCAACATACCCAGCATAACACTCTGCGGTGTCACTTCGCAAACCAAACTCATATCTCGAAACTGCTCAATTAATTCTAATTCCTTAATCATCATCGCTGACATATGCAAGGTCTTTCGGCTTAAAGCATCAGCCACAACATTAGCTTTGCCCGGATGATAATTTAAACCGAAATCATAATCTTTCAGCAATTCTAACCACCGTCGCTGTCTCATATTCAACTCCCTCTGGTCAAACAAATACTTTAAGCTCTTATGATCACTATAAACTTCAAATCTAGAGCCATAGAGATAGTGCCTCCAAATTTTCAGCACCAAAACCACTGCAGCAAGCTCCAAATCATGCGTAGGATAATTCCTTTCATGAGTTCTCAATTGTCGAGACGCATAAGCAATTACTTTATTATTCTGCATAAGCACACCTCCTAAGCCCATCAACGAAGCATCGCAATAAACCACAAACGGTTCTCCTGGATTCGGTAATGTCAAACCCGGGGCCGACGTCAACCTCTTCTTCAATTCTGTAAAACTCTCTTCGCACTGAACATCCCACACAAAAGCTTTACTTTTACAAGTTAATCTAGTTAACGGAAGTGCCAACTTAGAGAAACCTTCAATAAACCTCCTATAATAACCAGCTAGTCCCAGAAAACTTCTAATCTCAGTAGCCGACCTTGAAGTTTCCCATTCTAAAACAGCCTCTACTTTAGATGGATCCACAGCAATACCACTACCAGATATGACATGACCAAGAAAACTGACTTCTTTTAACCAAAATTCACACTTGGACAGCTTCGCATACAACTTCTTGTCTTTGAAAACTTCCAATACTGTTCTCAAATGTTCTTTATGTTCTTCTTCTGACTTAGAATAAATCAGAATGTCATCAATGAATACAACCACAAAACGATCCAGATAAGTATGAAAAATACGGTTCATGTATTCCATGAATACTCCCGGCGCATTTGTAACACCGAAGGGCATCACCGAATACTCATAATGTCCATACCGTGTTCTGAACGCCGTCTTCTGAATATCCTCATCTTTCACTTTAATCTGATGATAACCCGATCTCAGATCGATTTTGCTAAACACGCGAGCACCTACCAATTGATCCATCAAATCATCTATTCTTGGAAGTGGGTACTTGTTCTTGATTGTTACTTTATTCAGTTGTCTATAATCAACACAAAGTCTCATACTTCCATCTTTCTTCTTTACTAACAACACTGGGGCTCCCCACGACGATACACTTGGTCTTATAAACTTCTTCTCAAGTAACTCTTCCAACTGCTTCTTTAATTCAGATAATTCGGATGCCGACATTCTGTATGGTGCCATCGAAACAGGTCTAGTACCAGGTACAAGATCAATTCCGAATTCAACTTCTCTCTCAAGCGGCACATCAGGAATTTCATCAGGGAAAACTTCAGGAAATTCATTCACCACTTGCAATTCATCCATCTTTGCTTTACTCTCAATAGACAGCGTTGCCATCAATGAAAACATCTGAGCTTCCTCCTTCATCAATTTCTGCAACTCTCTGGAAGACAACAATCCAACTTCTTCCTCTTCTGGAGTAGAAACCTCACCGACTTACGATAACAATTTATATGAACATAGTTATACTCTAACCAGTTCATACCTAGGATTACATCCATTCCGGTCAACGGCAAACAAACCAAATCAACATAAAAGTCTTTATCGAAGATCGATAAAGGACACCTTAAACACACAAGAGAAGTAGTCACCGATCCCTTAGCCGGAGTCTCGACGATCATTTCTCCATTCATAGCAGATAACTTAAGACCCAATCTTTGAACACAATCAGCAGAAACAAAACAATGTGTAGCACCAGTATCAATAATAGTAATTAAAGGAGTACTATTAATGAAACATGTACCTCTGATAAGTCTGTCCTCATTAGCTGTCTGAGTTCCTGCTAACGCGAACACTTTTTCGGTCTGAGCTTTCTTTGGCTTCTGACACTGATTACCAATATGTCCCTCTTCACCACAATTAAAACAGACCATCTCCTTATGCTTACATTCAGACATAGTAAGTCCCATCTTACCACAACGAAAACATTTCTTCACCTCTTGATTGCACGCATTACTCTTATGGCCAGGTTTCCCGCAATTGAAACAAGTTATGCCAGCAGGAGCATCTCCCCTACTAGTCTTCTTGCCCTCAGTCGCTCTCTGTTTACCTTTTCCAGCTGGAGCATCATAAGGCTTACCACGATTCTGCTATTGCTTGCCTCTTCTATCACTAACAATCTTGTAGTGAGCATTATTGTCCTCTTCATAAATTCTGCAACTATCAACCAAATCAGAAAAGACACGAATCTTCTGATACCCAATAGCCTTCTTGATTTCAGAGCGCAACCCGCTTTCAAATTTGATGCATTTAGAAAACTCAACATCATCACCGGTATAGTACGGATAAAACTTAGCCAGCTCAACAAACTTCGCAACATAATCAGTAACCGACATAGTTCCTTGCTTCAGCTCAAGAAACTCAATCTGCTTCTTACCACGAACATCCTCTGGATAATACTTTCTCAGAAACTCTCTTCGGAACACATCCCAAGTGATAACTTCACCTGTAGTCTCCAATCTCTGACGAGTCTCTAGCCACCAGTCATCAGCTTCGACTGCTAGCATATGAGTCCCATAACGAACCTTCTGCGCTGGGGTGCAGTCCATCACACGGAAGATCCTCTCAATCTCTTTCAACCAGTCCAATGCTCCATCAGGATCATACTTGCCCTTGAAGGTAGGCGGATTCTCCCTCTGAAATGTTGCCAGACTACGAGATCCATCATTCTCGCCAGCATTCGGTAAATTCTGTACAGCTTGAGCCATTGCTTGCATTGCAGCAGCCATTGCAGCATCGTTCCTTCCAGCCATCTCAACTTATCACTGCAACATAAACAAAAGTTATAACCAAATAACAATACTCGATTGTTAGACAACTACAACTCGACACTTGGCCGGACGGACCGACCTGCTCTGATACCACTAATGTAACACCCTGATTCTACCCAACGTAATTATATGATATCAGAGTATAAAATTTACAACATACAGGATGTCACATTCATTTCAACTTTAACATATCATACGATCACCTGTAAATCATACATAACTAATATAATTCTCCGAATAACTGATTCGAACCTGCTTAATCTTTAAAATATAATAACTTTAACTTTCATGCAGCGGATTAATAAGTTAAACATAAAATTTTTCTTGATTTAAAATTCAACAAAATGATAACTCCCAATCAACAAGTCTTTAACTTCAAATAGTTAAAGCATCTTCATCCAACATAAAGCAACTTCAAAATTCAAGTCTTTAACGAAATCAATGTAAAATTCAGCAACTTAAACATAATCAAAGCAATAAGAAAAACACGCGATTATCCCCCCGAGTGCTACGTATCAGAGCGACAACCACCGACTCGAACTAATGAAGATAGACTTCCTTCATTCCGGATTACCTGCACGTTACCAATATAAAGGCAACGGCGAAACAAAGAAAGGGTGAGATATCCAATAATATAATCAAAAGTATGATAATTAATATATTAAAATTAGAAATCATACAAGTTTCACCACTTCACAACTAACAACCATATCACGACCAATCAACATTCATCATAACAACAAATCCATTAAATACGACTCCATGCGACTCAACTTATGCATATGCATGTGGTACCATTTCGGAGTAAAACTCCCAACTTAAACATATGCCAGATTATCGAGGCAATTTTCAACTTAAACGGGTGCCATCAAGGGCCAACTTAATCAATGCCATCAAGGCCAACTTAAACAATGCAATGTATGCGACATATGAACGACATACAATCAACAACATCAACACAACAAATACAACTCAGCACAACATAAACAACTTTCAATTCCAGCTATTTAGGCCTCCAACAAAACATGTCCATATATGGGACCAAAAACCAACTCAATCGACTGTATCGGCAATTCCACGCATTCAACTTAATTTAACAAAAATAAATACCATTCACGTATCTACTCGTATATACGAACTTCCCCAAAAAATTTCATTCGATTATGGGCAACTAATTATACCGCTTAATTTTTACCGGGCGACTAAAGTCCCTACTATTTTCAACTTCCAGCAGCTTTTCAACAAAAATAAATTAAGCACACTACCTGCTAATTATTACGAACTTCCCCAAAAATTTTCATTCGATTCCGGACAACTAAATATACCGCTTAATTTTACTCCCGACACTGTTTTCTGTCCAATTCTGCTACTAATTTATTTTTCTGCTACCATATATTATGCTGCTAATTTTTTTTTTCTGCTGTCATCAAATCAACTCTGCTATTATAACTATTCTGCTATTTTAATAGCTCTACTAAACATATATACTATAATTCAATTGGACTAATTAACTAAATTGGACTCTGCTATTTATTAATTGTAATGAACTAAAAAAAACTAACCAAAAGGCTATACTGCTACATACCTCGCGAGACAGTAATATATACATATGCTGCTACTGCAGCGAAATGAAAAAGAAGGAAACATGGGTGAGTCCGCCCCCCCTACACTTGGCCGCCCCCATGACCACAAACATAACACAATGCAAGTTTTTCTTCCATGTACAAACACATATATATACTATATAATCAACTAATTAATCAACAATTCATTTTCCATTCACATACTCCTACCCCACTTCAATTATTATATATTAATTAACTAAACCAAAAATAACCAAAAGTATGCCACTAGTTTCCACTGTAACGCATGGAGTAAGGAAAAGTAAGTGAATTTCTACTATCAGATTTCATGTTACTCTATCAATTGATAATGGGTCTCTATAATATACCAATTTCAATCCAATAAATACCACATAGTGAAAAATTATATAAATCCCAATTTCTACATACTAAATATCATTCTCCCGATTATAAAATTCGAACCCCACCCTTACCTGTTTGGATCGAAGGTAGCTCGAATTTCTGAAACTGTTGAACACCGGTGGCAAATTTTTCCTCTTCTCCTTAATCCACTGTTCGCCGTGTTTCTTCTCCTTTTCCCAAATGCTCTCGTCTCAGCTTTTCCTCTAACTGTTATACACTCACTACTAACTTCTATTTCTTTTGTTTATTTTGTTTTATTAAAATAATGATATTCACTTATAATATCTAATGGGCCTAAAACATACACCCCTAAATTGCTACTAAAAACCCCAATGTAGGCCCAATAGTACTATTTCTCACAAAATCAATTTAATAAAAATACAATATTAATTCTAGTGTTAATTTCTCGACTAATTTTACCCGACTATCAATTTACCGACTTAACCACATAATCGACATATTCATAAATTATTCAGAAATTACTTAATAATATCTTAATTATATTATTTCTAATATAATTCTACGACCAAACCAACTTACATACCAACTTATCGATTAAATCTCCTCAACACACAATTAACCGAATAATCACAAATAATTAATTAAATATTTAATTAAATAAATAATTAAATATTCGGGGCGTTACATCTCTTACCAACTCTGACATAGATTGGTACAATCGAATCTATGACGGGATCAGAATCATTGACCGTTGTGGAAACTTCCCTAATGTACCCCTCATAGGAACTAAATGAGGAATCAACCATCATCCAGTTTTAGTCCGTCGTCAATTCGGATACCCGATGAGACATGTCCCGCGTAATGTTCATCTGGAAGGTCTTTTCTTCAAGGAAGGAGAAAATGACAGGGCACTAAAGACAGAAATAGTGCATGTCTGGAAACATGTTCACAAGAAAGGAAGAGAGTCTCTAGGAAAACCGAATTGTGTCTCTGTGGAACCTTATCTCCACTGGGTACAAACTAGAGCTCTCAAGCTGAGGATACCTTACCCTCGTCAAGAAGTTCTTCCGTTAAAGGAATTTATCCTTTATTTTATGTCTGATACGGAAAAACTTCAAGTTACTCTCAACAAAGTTCAACAGGAGAAGAAATCTTGGAAGAACAAGTACCGCATTCTCAATGTGGACTGTACCAAAATACAACAATTGTTAAAAGAAAAAGATGCTCTGATCGAGATTTTAGAGCAACATGCTGTAGAAAATCCAGAAGACCGAAGGAACTTGCTCGCTCCTTTCACATGGCAAAGGAATGACAACCCGACAACGGCTCAAGAGCCCTGGTCAAAGAAAAGAAAGATACCAGAATCAACACCTGAGCCCTCCTCAGAGAGGACTCCGGATTCATAAGTTTAGACATTTTCTTTTTCAGCACTTTGTAAATTACTGTATTTCCATTTCCGCAATCTTTAAATTCAATAAAACGGGGTTCCCCCCATTGTATGATATTTGCAATCAAATTGTCGAAGTTTCTTTTGATTAAACAAAAAATAATTAATATAATTATTGCATATCATTCATCATTCTCGCATAACGTATTCTTTTTACCTATGAATCTCACGTCTGTGTCTCGATTCTTGCGTCAAATTGTCTTATTCGTACAATACTCGGGCCAGTCGACAAAAGAAAATGGATAATCTCGAGGAAGAGAACAGAGAGTTGAGAGAAGAACTCGATGCTCTGAAAGAAGATTTGAGGAAACTTCACAATGACATGCAAGCTCTGGCAGCAGCTCAGATACAATGGACTATGATCTCAGAGATCACTTCGACGCCCATAGTGGAGAAGTATGATCCTCGGTATAACATGCCTAAAGATCGTCCCTGGGGCATGCCTATTAACTATATCCCAGAAGGATATATTCCGCCGATCACGGAAGATCCGAAAACTGCAGCAGGAACCGTTGGGCCTGAAGGTTACAAACTTCGGGAGAGGGAAGCACCAAGAGTCACTTCCGTAAAGACTATACCACCACCTGTGGTACACACTATCCCGGAAGGAGAGATTCCACAGATACCTTTTGGTGGAAACGAAACTATGAACGACAGAATGAAGGAGTTCCAGGAATAGTTCCTAGAGATGCAGAAGGAACTGCATGCTATTCGCGGTCAGGATCTATTTGGAAAGGACGCCGCCGACCTTTTTTTGGTCCCTAATGTGAAAATTCCACACAAATTCAAGGTGCCCGAATTTGAAAAGTACAAGGGTAACTCTTGCCCTCAAAGTCATTTGGTGATGTACGCTCGGAGGATGTCAACTCAGATAAAGAACCAACAATTACTGATCCACTATTTCCAAGATAGTTTAACTGGTGCCGCACTCAAATGGTACATGGGATTGAACCGCACTAAGATCGTCACTTTCAGAGATCTTGGCGCTGCCTTCGTTCAGCAGTATAAGTATAACCTGGACATGGCACCAAACAGAGATCAACTTAGAGCCATGTTGCAGAAGGACAAGGAAACCTTTAAGGAATATGCTCAGAGATGGCGTGAAATCGCCGCCCAGATTTGTCCACCTCTTGAAGAAAAAGAGATGACAAAGATCTTCTTGAAAACCTTGAGCTCATTTACTATGACAGAATGGTCGCTAGTGCGCCCAGCGACTTCACTGAGATGGTAGGCATGGGAGTTCGTCTTGAGGAAGCCGTTCGAGAAGGACGTCTAGTCAAAGATGTCGGATCATCAAGCAGTACCAAAAGATACGGTAGTGCTCTCCCTAAGAAAAAAGAGCAAGATATTGGCAATATCTCTCTCGGAAAGCTAAGGCGACGATACCAACCAGTAGCAGCTGTAACTCCTGCTATTAACCCTGCGCCTGTTCCTACGTATCAACCTCAGGTCGCTCAGAGCCAACCGAATCAACAACAATATCAGCAAAGGATACAACAGCCTCTTCAGCAGGCTCATCCTCAGTACAACAACAATCGTACAACGCGACCACCAGGGTTCAATCCTATACCAATGTTGTACGCAGAGCTGTTTCCATTACTACTAGTCAAGAGGCACGTCCAAACCAGGGCTCCTCTTGCAATACTGGAGAATCTGCCTTTTTGGTTCAAAGCGGATCAGACTTGCCCTTACCATTAAGGAGAACCAGGGCATAACATAGAAAACTGTCTCAGTTTCAAATCCGATATGCAGAAGCATGTTAGGAGTGGGGTCTTATCCTTCAAAGATACGAATCCAAATGTTCAGACAAACCCACTGCCTCAACACGAGAAAGCTGCAGTAAATTTGATAGAGAAAGAGTCTAAACACAGCTATTAAATTCATGATGTACTCTTATTGGGAACCAACCTGGTCAAGATGCATTGTAGACAGAGGGGATATGGTCATGTACCATCTCATAATTATCACCTGTGTGATATCTGCTCTAAAAGCAATCAAGGATGTTCTGTGGTGCAATCCGCTCTACAGGAACAGATGGATCTCTGATGGATCCAAGATCACCGAATTCGTGAAGTCAACATGACTTATTCAAAATCCAACATCATTCAGAACCACTACATCCTGGGGATGAATGTTAACTTGGTGGCAATGCACTCAAGAGGCCCTCCAGCGTCAGATGGATCTTGGATGGATTCAGGATTACCGTGATAGAAGTCAGTATCAAGTTAATGGGATTCAAATCTTCGATATTCGTTTGATAAATACCAGCTTGGTGGAGTTACACGCTAAGCAAGTCCAGCTCGGTTTTCTGACTTTGCATGAGTATCAGAACTGTAGAGTATGTCGTGAGAGTGACCAAGGAAGTGCTATCGTTCAAAGAACGCTTCAACACTTGTTGAACCACTGGTGGCTTCCGATCTATCTAGATGAAGACACACAACAAGTCAGCATGACTAACGGAAACCCTACTAGGGATCAAAGTCAGGATGTTCGATCAATGGAAATGAATCTAGTGAGGTTACATTGCATACAAAGCGGACGTGACCGGGTGCCACCACACAACTATGAGCATTGTAGAGTTTGCTCAGAGGATATTCAAGGATGCTACCTCATGCGAGCAACCCTTCAAAGTCAGTTGGACCACAAAGAGATTCACCCGTGTTCAGACTCTGGTTCAATTAATATAATGCCAGACTATCATCTTAATCGAGGCAAAGATGTTGTCTTGATCGCTAAACGAGAAGTGGCCAAAGATGTATATGCAATAATCTCTCTACTCCATGGATCAAGAGTTCCTATTGATAGTGGAAGGGTTCTCAACCTCGAACCAATTGAGGCCGCCTATGATGGTCAGAAAAATCAAAAGGCTCCTGTAGTTATCTATCTGCCGGGACCTCTACCGAATGAATCGACTAAGGTTATCCCTTACAAATACGGTGCAACAACAATTGAGAATGGAAAGGAAACTCCATTATCCTCCGTCGTGAATATTGCAGACATCAGTCGAGTAACACGGAGCGGTCAAATCTTTAACCGAGGAGTTGGAGAACCCACCAGGGAAAAGGAACCCCAAACAGAAGTTCCTAATCAACCAGTCGGTCGATTCAGTGATCCCGACCTTTCAAAGAACAATGATGAGATGCTGAAGCTCATCCAAAAGAGTGAATACAACATTGTTGATCAGCTGTTGCAAACTCCTTCAAGAATCTCAGTGCTATCTCTTTTACTCGATTCAGAAGCTTACAGGGAAGCTCTACAGAAAGTCTTAGAGCAAGCCTTTGTGGAACAAGATGTGACAATAAGACAATTCGACAACATCATCTCCAGCATCACTTCATGCAATAACTTAGGATTCAGTGGTGAAGAACTGCCGGAAGAGGGCCAAAGTCACAACATGACACTCAATATTACAATCAACTGCCAGGACGATGCATTAGCCAGCATACTGGTAGACACCGGATCAGCTCTAAATGTTATGCCAAAGTCTACTCTGATGCGATTATCATACCAAGGACCTCCGATGAGAGGCAGTGAGGTCATCGTCAAAGCATTTGACGGATCCTGAAAAACGGTTATCGGCGAAGTTGACCTTCCCATAACTATCAGTTCTCACACTTTCCAAGTCACTTTCCAGGTCATGGACATCCGGGCAGCATACAACTATTTGTTAGGAAGACCTTGGATACACGAGGCTGGGGTAGTCACTTCAACACTTCACCAAAAGCTGAAGTTTGTTAAGAACGACCAACTAGTTACAGTCTGCGGAGAGCAAGCCTTGATCGTGAGTAACTTATCGTCATCCACTTGTGTAGAACCAGGGGAGGTTATAGGAACCTAGTTCCAGGCAATTTCGGTGAGTAATGAATACCAATCAGAAAGAGGAACTTCGATTTCCTCGTACAAAGATGCTCTCGAAGTAATCAAAAGTAACAATGCAAAAGAATGGAGACAACTTGTCATTCCTACTGACAACAAGACAAAGAAGGGTCTTGGGTTTTCTTCAAACTGTACCCAGACCGCTACTAACAATGAAAGTCTTCATCCCATTCAGAACTTCTTCCATAGTGGAGGCTTCCTTCACCCAGTGTCTCAAGAAGTACATACCATCAACGAGGGTGACTCCTCCGATACGGATGAAGAGTGGAAGTCCTATCTTAACGAAGACGGTTATATGTCTCAAGAAGAGGTGCCTACTCCACTTTGCTATCTCGCACAGAGTCCGAGATATATACCGAGGTCAGATGTCAAGATGATATATGGAGATTGTGATCCGGAAGGATGTCGTGCTCCACCAAACTCATTAGAGGAAGACACTATAATGAAAGATAACTTTGACCATGACTATTATGGCCCAATGGATAGTCTGCCTATCTGGCAGCCGTACCCAGGAGACTCGGGGCAAAAGAATCAGCCGAACGATGAATATCAACTGAGCATCATTGAAAAGAATGCATGCGTCCCCACCAAATCATGGGATCATTACTCAGGGCATTTAGAAAATATCCAACATGACGATGAATTTGCAAAGATTGCAGGACTAGAGTTCATCAACTATGCTTTTCCCGAGGTCAACGTCATCGAGAGGGATGACTCCTCCAGTTCCAAAGAAGTGTGGGACACCTTAGGATAACCAAGTGGCAAATTCGACTTCTTGGTCAAGTACACCGCTCCTGAAAACTCTCGTATCAGGCTCGAAGACGTCCAGCCCACTGGATAGGAAGATCTACCTGAGAATACAAACACTGTGCAAGATACAACTGAAGAATCCTCCTACGACAACTCTGCCTGGGAGACAGATTCCAATGATCATGCTCTGCCAGAAATCAGTGTTATTTCTTAAGACAAGCCAAGAAAGAAGGTACCAGACTTTGTGATTCACCGAGGAGTTCGCCGCCAATGGGTTGCAGTCAACGTTCTGAAAGTTATTCATAAGTTTAAGTAATTGTCGTCTTTATCTTAACCTTTCACCTTGCCCAGGTGAAACGGATGTTTTAATAGGGCTCACTTTCTCTAAATGTACCTCTTCGCTTCGCCCAAAGCAACAGAGTTTTGTTTTATAGGGCTGTAGTTTCAAGAATCAACAAGATCATAAATAAAATAACGTCGTTCTATAATTTTCGCATTTATTACTGTTTTCTCTTTTCGCTTTTTCAAAAAATGGTAATCCTGAAAAAACAACTCAAATAATAAAAACAAGCGTTTTTCAGAAATTACACTGCACACACTCTTGCATTCTCCCTATCTCTTCTAAAAATAAATCATCACGTCATGCAGATTGCTTATTTTAAACCCCGTTGAAACATACGATCCAATACCTTCTCCCAACTTTCAATTCCCGGTATTTGAAGCTGAAGAAGAAAATGACAAAGAAATTCTAGAAGAGATCTCCCGATTACAAATTCAAGAGGAAAGGTTCATTGAACATCACAAAGAGCCGTTGTAAATGGTCAACTTAGGTTCAGAAGAAGAGAGAAAAGAAGTCAAGATTTGGGCACTGCTCAGTCCGACTGTCAAAGAAAGTTTGATAAAGCTTCTCAAAGAGTTTCCCGATGTATTTGCTTGGTCCTATCAGGATATGCCAGGGTTGGATACCAGTATCGTGGAGCATCATCTACCGTTAAGATCAGAATGTCCACCGATAAAACAAAGACTAAGACGGACTCATCCAGACATGGCCATCAAAATCAAAGAGGAAGTGCAAAAACAGATTGACGCAGGTTTCCTCGCCACATCAGAATATCCTCAATGGTTAGCCAACATAGTACCAGTTCCGAAAAAGGACGGAAAAGTCAGAATGTGTGTAGACTACAGGGATCTGAACAATGCCAATCCAAAGGATGACTTTCCCTTGCCACACATTGACATGTTGGTGGACAGTACAACAAAGTTTAAAGTATTCTCCTTCATGGATGGATTCTCGGGCTATAATCAAATCAAAATGGCACCAAAAGATATGGAGAAAACTTCATTCATCACCCCATGGGGCACTTTTTGTTACAAGGTAATGTCGTTCGGTTTGAAGAACGTCGGGGCAACCTATCAAAGGCCATGACTACTCTGTTTCACGACATGATACACAAAGAAATATAAGGATATGTCGATGATATGATTGCCAAATCTAAAATAGAAAATGAGCATGTGACTCACCTGTCAAAGCTATTTGAGCGGTTGAGAAAGTACAAACTCTGCTTGAATCCCAACAAGTACACATTCGGTGTCCGTTCAGGGAAAATTTTAGGGTTCATCGTCAGCCAGAAAGGAATTGAGGTTGATCCCGACAAAGTCAAGGCCATTCAAGAAATGCCTTCTCCAAAGACTGAAAAACAAGTCAGAGGATTCCTGGGACGTTTGAACTACATTTCCCGATTTATATTCCTCATGACCGCGACATGTGCGCCAATCTTCAAATTACTCAAGAAGAATCAGGACTGCGTTTGGACGGAAGACTGCCAAACCGCCTTCGACAGTATCAAGGAATACCTATTGAACCCACCGATTATATCACCTCTAGTGGAAGGAAGACCACTGATCATCTACCTAACAGTATTGGAAGACTCGATGGGTTGTGTACTTGGCCAACAAGACGAAACCAAAAGAAAAGAGTCTGCCATTTACTATTTGAGTAAGAAATTCACCGACTGTGAGACTCGGTACACTATGCTTGAGAAAACTTGTTGTGTTCTGGCTTGGACAGCTAAATGTCTTTGCCAGTATATGATTCATCACACTACTTGGTTAATCTCCGAAATGGATCCAATCGAGTATGTCTTTGAAAAGTCTGCTCTCACGGGAAGGATTGCCCGTTGGCAGATGTTGTTATCAGAATACAACATCGAGTACCATGCTCAAAAAGCCGTAAAAGGAAGTATTTTAGCCGATCATTTGGCTCATCAACCGATTGACGATCAAGAATCAGTCAGATTTGACTTCCCAAACGAAGATGTCATGTATCTAAAAATGAAAGATTGCGATGAACCACTACCCAATGAAGGGCCAGAGCCAGGTTCCCAATGGGGACTTATCTTTGACGGAGCTGTCAACCATTACGGAAACGGAATTGGGGAAATCATCATAACAGCTCAGGGTACCTATATTCCTTTCACCAGCCGACTAACATTCAAGTGCACAAACAACGAGGCCGAATAGGAAGCTTGTATCATGGGTCTCGAAGAAGCGATCGACTTAAGGATCAAGAACGTTGATGTATATGGCGACTCAGCCCAAGTTGTCAATCGAATCAAAGAAGATTGGAACACATACCAATCAGGACTGATTCCTTACAAAGACTATGCGAGAAGGTTGTTACCATTCTTCAACAAAATCGAGTTTCACCATATCCCTCGTGAAGAGAATCACATGGCTGATGCATTAGCCACTCTCTCTTCCATGATTAGTGTAGGTCAATGGAACGACGTACCTAAGATCGACATAATGCGCCTTGAACGGCCCGCCTACATTTTTACGATTGAAGCAGTCATGGATGACAAACCTTGGTATCACGATATTAAATGCTTCCTTCAGAAACAAGAATACCCGCCTGGGGCATCCATAAAAGACAGAAAGACTCTCAGAAGACTGACAGGCAGCTTCTTCTTGAGTGGTGATACACTCTACAAGAGAAATTTCAACATGGTCTTGCTTTGATGTGTAGACAGGCCAAAAGCAAACATGCTGATAAAAGAAATTCATGAAGGATCCTTTGGCACTCATGCCAACGGAACCACAATGGCGAGAAAAATTCTAAGAGCAGGGTACTATTGGTTGACCATGGAATCTGATTGCTACAAGTACATGAGGAGATGTCATAAGTGTCAGATATATTCAGAAAAAATCCATGTACTGCCAACGCATCTCAAAGTTCTCTCTTCCTCGTGGCCTTTTTCCATATGGGGAATCGACATGAATGGCATGACTAAACCCAAGGCTTCGAACGGACATCGGTTCTTCCTGGTAGCCATTGACTACTTCACCAAATGGGTCAAAGCAGCATCATACACCAATGTAACCCGACAAGTCGTGGTCTGATTTATAAAAAATAATCTCATCTGTCGTTATGGTATTTCAAGCCAGATCATTACTGATAATGGATCCAACTTGAACAACAAGATGATGAAAGAGTTATGCGTTGAGTTCAAGATCGAACACCATAACTCATCTCCCTACCGACCTAAGATGAACGAAGCGGTAGAAGCGGCTAACAAGAACATCAAGAAGATGGTTCAAAATATGGTTGTAACCTACAAAGACCGGCACAAGATGCTACCCTATGCTCTTCACGGTTATCGCGCATCTGTCCGTACTTCAACAGGGGCAACCCCTTTCTCTCTAGTATATGGCATGGAAGCAATCCTTCCCGTAGAAGTAGAGATCCCATCAATCCAGGTATTGATGGAACCTAAGCTAACAAAAGCTGAATGGTGTCAAAGTCGACACAACAAACTGAATCTGATCAAAGAGAAGCGAATAACGACACTATGCCATGGTCAGTTGTATCAGTAAAGGATGAAGAAGGCGTTTGACAAAAAGGTCCGACCTCGCGTCTTCAGAAAAGGAGACTTTGTGCTCAAGAAGATACAATCATTTCTCGCTGATTCCCGGGGCAAATGGACTCCGAATTATGACGGCCCCTATGTGGTCAAGAAAGCTTTCTCAGGCGGTGCTTTGAGACTCGCAACCATGGATAGAGAATAATTTGCCTACCCCACAAATATTGATGTAGTCAAGAAATACTTCGCCTAAATAAACAAAACAAAAATGTGTCTCGATGGATTGAAAACCCGAAAGGGCGGTCCAGGCAAAAATTAGAGACATAATAAAAAATCATCCGGGTGGATTGGAAATCTCAAAGCACAATCCAGGAAAAAATTAGGGATTCATGGCAAGTAACTACGTCCAACAAAGGAGCAAGTCCTCCAGCAGCAGTCATGCCATCCATCAGAAAAACTTCAAATCGAGGTCATCTTCGACAGAAGCTCAGGATGCCCAGAATTCAAAGATGGTAGAAGGATAGCGGTCGTTATGTTTCAATGTAGCACTTTTCCCTTAAAATTACCATTCTCTAACTTTGTAAATACTCTCTGGAATCACGCGCTTGGCTGATTTCCATCCTATCAATAAAATTTGAGCCCTTGTGCTTTTGTTTGCAATTCTTATTTGTTTTAGCTTTACAGGACGACATTTTAATATGATTAACGATTCTTGAAATAAAACAACAAAGAATTTAATTGTCAAACTTTTTCTGCTTTTAAAATAAAGATGGCAATTCTTTTGAATGTTGAACATCGAAAGAACATTGATCGCTTATCCAGAAGTAATCGAACCTCAAAGTGCATAATCAAAGTACTCCTTCTAAACCAGTACGCTCGAATGAAGGATCAACTATGTCAGATGCGAATATTCTATCTGACATCCCCGACAGAGTTCTTATCTCCTAAGCCCGACCAACGGTTTTCCTCGCCGGAACCATCTCTCCTAAGCAAGGCATAATTACTATCTTGAACCAGTGATACTTTTCATCCCCTGCGGTGGCCAAGTATCCAGTCATGTTCATCCACTAGTCTGTATGTCGTGTCAGTTTCGTCAGCATAAACATACATACATCATACATTATTGATTTACGTTCATATTCATATTGCATCACTATCACCCTAGACGGTCTTATCCCCAGTGATAAAAGTCCTCTTGTTAATTGAGTTGTCAGTTCTTTCCTCGTCAGGAAGTGAATCATCTATGCAATCTCTCTTTAGTTTATCTTTGGATTAGAGACGGTCCTCGACCACTTTGATAACTTGAACCTCTGAAAGACAAGAAGACCTTCGACAAATGTCACTTTTCTTTCCCGGATTAAGGAAAATCCCCAGAGAAAGCCTCTTAATCAAAGATTCGGCAGTACAACAGTTTTCTCCGGAGAATTCGCTGACAAAAAGGTTATCAGCAGCTCAAAATTGGATTGCATCACATGGCATTCCTCCGAGAAGATCTCGAGGAAAAGTATGATGTAATATCCCCAAGCAGGAAGCGGTCTCTCAAGAGACTCATTTTCCCCAGTAGAGTCCACAAATGGCGTCTCCAAAACAGAGAAGTTTGTACACCTCTACAGTTCAGACAGATGGGTTCCCCAGCAAGTCTGACATCAAAATTTTTTCCATCAAATGACATCTCCCCAGGAAAAACACGGCGAGAAGTTTAAGGAAAACCGCTACAAATAGCGTCTCTTGTCAAGAAAGTTTATTGACAAAAGAAACTGAGACCAGTTCCTTGGTAGGAAAACAGGATCGAGGGGAAGTTTATATCAGAAACTGAGACCAATTCCTTGGTAGGAAACCAGGATCGAGGGGAAGTTTATATTAGAAACTGAGACTAGTTCCTTGGTAGGAAACCAGGATCGAGGGGAAGTTTATATCAGAAACTGAGACCAGTTCCTTGGTAGGAAACTAAGATCGAGGGGAAGTTTATATCAGAAACTAAGACCAGTTCCTTGGTAGGAAACCAAGATCGAGGGGAAGTTTATTTCAGAAACTGAGACCAGTTCCATGGCTGAAGACCAGGATCGAGGGGAAGTTTTTACCTTTTCTAAGCATCATTGCTTAGTAAAAGAAGATGGATGGGCAAGCAGTCATTCATAACCACCATCAAAATTTTGGGTATTCCGATATTTAATCTTTTTGCACCCCGAATGCCCGAATACCTTCGCCATTCACACCTTCAGGTCCAAGAAGATTAAATAGGGGCATCTGTCATACTCCAAATTTTGACCACTAAGATTTCCCATCATTGTGAAAATCATCATCACAATATGGATGTACCTATATGTCTCCTCAATCTCCTCAGGAATTGTTAGGCATTCTCTACCATCAAAGATTAGGGTTTTGAGCCCTCTCAGAGCACTTAGACAAAGGATCAATCAAGGAATGACATGATCTTTAACTTGTCTAGCCTTTCAAACACCCACAAAGGATTAATAGGGCTCCCACATCAAGAATCAAGCACAAAGTTGCAACATTCTGAGTGGATTAAGCCTCAAGATCGCCAGTGTCACCAAATTAGGGTTTTGGTCAACTGAGACCTCCAGATGGAAATTTTCATCTGGGCATGAGCCCATGCTTCAAAGCATTAACTCAAGATACTCCAAGGGATCTCATGGACCCAATCATCAAGTCAATTTAACCTCAGGGGATGCATTTACCCAAAATCAGGAATTAGGGTTTCTTGATCTAATTCACCCCTAAGTGGACTTTTGGGACAAAACATGAGACAAGACCTCAAGACATGATTTGAGGGTCTCTAAAACACTATATTAATCCATTTGAAACAATGGATTGATCCAAGAAGCTTGATCCACAAGTTTCAATTTCATCAGGACCACAATTAGGGTTTCGAGGGAAAAGTCAACTGTACCTTTTGACATTTGACCAAGACATGCTCCCAAACCTTGGGACATGATTCAATACACCCTATAACACCTATGGAACTTATCCATTAGGTTTGATTTAGGTCAAGGACTTGATTTCACAAAGGATCGCACAGTTTGGATTTCATCCGATAAAAAGTCAATTGTGCACAAAAATCAAGTTTGACTTTTTGAAATTTTTCACAATTATGGTTCCTTGACCCTAAAATAATGTTAATATGTGATTTGAATCATCATTCATCAAGAAAAATCAATGAAAGTGAGTTAACTTGTAAAAGGGGTAACCATAAAAAACTTAGAATTTTTCTAAGTTATGGAACAAGGTGGCAAGGGTACCAACTTTGCAAGGCCATATCTCCCAAACCTTAAAGCCTTTTTCTCCCATTCAAAGCTCAGATTGTAGTTCATATTACATAATTCAAATATGCCAACTAGGCCCCATGCCAATTCATCATGGATTTTGAGTTATTGATTGAGCAAAATCACAAAAAACTTGGATTTAACTTTTTTCCAACACTTAGAAAATTTTAGACATAATCTGTCTAAGTTTTTAACCAACTTCCGAGGCATTTTTCACCTTGATCCAAGTTGAACCAGGTAAAGGGTCAAACATCAAAGTTAAAGTACATCATTCAAGCTTTTCAAAGAGTACTAGAACTCCCTCTAATTCAAATTGAGCTGAGAGTTATGATCATTGAAAGTTGGCTCCAAAACCTGATTTTTTACAAGTCAGTTTGAGGTTTTTGCTCGAATTTGGATTTTGTGCATAACCACAAGCATGGTTATCCATCTGCACACCTCAAGGAGGAACAACCAAGGGACAAGCACTGATCTACCAGCCTCCCAAGTCCATGGATCTATGCTTAGGCACGACACTCCTAAATTCAAAGATGCTTCAAATATTCAATTTTGTTTCAAAGCATTTAACTGATGCATAGAGGTGGCATTCATCAAGACAATGTTATCCAAGTTCAGTAAAGACTTATCCTTGAACCAAATAACCTTAGGCCTGTGCTCTAACCTCAAGTCAATGGCTAGAGGAGACTTGAGATTCCATTTGATCACAATTGGCCACAGACCTGTACCAGTTGCCATTCACTATTGATTCCAAAACAAACTTGACACACTATAAACAGACATCAATTGTGATTAGTTTGAGTACACCAAAGCACCCAAACTGATGCTTTCCTCAAAATCACCTCTTTCACTCCAAATTTACCTTCTAACTCAAGTCACCATCGGGTTTTGAGTTTGAGAGTAATTCCAACCAAACCAATCACTCAAACACTTCCCACATAACATATTTGAGTTGATCAAACACTCAAAAACTTTCTAGAAGTCCAAAATCATAGACCTCAAAATCCACTTGAGGCCTATAATCAGTTAACACACCATGAAGTGATCCAGCCATCTCCAAGCAGGTCCAAGGGTCCAGACACACTCCATATGGTGTAGGGATGCTATTTAGATCATCACAACTCATCTGTAACACCTCCAACTCAAAAATCAAATTGCTCTTGCTGCCACGACATTCAAATAAGCCTAAACTTGGTCATCTCATGATTCATGCATATTTCCTCGCACAATAATTTTGCCATATGTTCATAATCATGTATGGAGTGTTTCCCCTCAATTGATTGTTTTGTATGAATCGTGTATGGAATTTTTTAGCCTTCATGTAGAAATTAGGGTTCTTGAGGTTTTTCTTTGATTTCTCATTCCATACTTAAAATAAATTAAATTAAAGACCATAGACATGATCGTGAGTTGAAAACGAGCAGATTGATATGTGGATTGTGTGATTTCATCAAGTATTTAGTGAGATTGATGAGAAAATGCAAATCAGACAAAAACAGGGCACGCGGGCAAGAACAAGGTGTTCTTGGCGCCCTTTTTCAAACTTTTGAATTTTTGAATTTTTATTATTTTATTTAATTGATTCAAAAATTAATTTCTCTCTGAATTTTAATGATTTTGAGTTGATTCTTTTTTTCAAAATTCACAAAAATGTTAAAATATTTTATTTTACAAAAATTTCCCAAAAATATTATTTATTTCATATATTTGATATTTTTGTAAAGAATTAATTTTTATTTGTTTTTTAACATTTTAAAAATTTTCTTTCTCTTGATTTTCCAAACTTGAATGGTTTTCAATCATTTTGTGGATAAAAACATGATTTTTGAGACATTGACCCAAAATCACAACTCATTTCTCACATGTTTTCAATGATTTTATTAATTTTTAATCAAAATTAATTCCATTTTTAACAAAATTAGGGTTTTAATTTATTTCACCCTCATCAATCTTTTTCAAAACATTCTATGGGACTCTTAACAGAGTGTATTGTATAAGTCCCACCTCTTTGTAAATAAAATAATTTGGACCTTTGATAAAAAAAAAAATTTTTGGACCTCTTTTAACTGGGCCTACCCTCGTGTTGTAAGTCTCATTTCTTTTCTTTAAATAATCTTTGGGCCTCTAATAGAGTGTAAGTCTCATCCCTTTTGTACATAAACAATTTTTGGGCTTCACACATTGTATAAGTCCCGATCCGATGTTCAAAAACAACGGTGCGATCACTGTCAAAACCTTGGGCCTCTCCTTGAGTATAAGCCCCAATAATCTCTTTAAAACAATTTCCCTTTTGATTTAGATTCAAATATACAATTGTTATCAAAACTTTCTTTAATTTCTTTGAACAACTAACAATACAGCATGGAAGCTTGCTCGCTTGTAAGTTTTAAACCGCTTTTATTTACTCGCTTTCATATATATATAACTGTATTGTGGGAAGCTGCGCACAGTTAGTCTTCTTTCATACCCTTTTAAATACTTGTCATATATCAACAATATATATACTAGTATAGTTATTTAGAGTTTTCCCCAGCAACTAGGTCTAGAACTAGGTAAAGCCAAGTTGGTCACTCTTAAATACATACAAAACTAGATCCCCATAGGATTTCCAGATACAGTTTTGCCTTCTCTTGGGCTTAAACAATATAGAACAAAGAGAAAGGCAGTATTCCCTGTGAACCTTTTCTCAGGATGTCACCCCTAGAAATTGTCAAAGAAATTCTACTCCCCAGAGTTGATCTATTCTCGGTGAATAGCATCTCTTGAATTTCTTGAAACCTCAGAACTTTCACTAAATGATCTATTCTCGGTGAATAGCATTTCTTGAACTTTTCTTGGTTTAGGACCCACAGGCTTCCTAAAAGCATCCCCGCCTCCTCTTGGGCTTTGTACAAGGACCCTCCGACTTCTTATAAGTTCTTATGCCTTCTCTTGGGCTTAATACAAGGACCCTAACGACCTCTTAAAGGTATAAGACAGAACTTACTCATCCTTTTCTAGAGCAGTCTTTCCAGTGTCAGAACTCAGACCAATTTAGGGTTGATTCTCATCCCTTAAAACCCGTGCCTCCTCTTGGGCATCATATAAAAGATAAAACTCTTCCACGCTAGTAGACGTGGATAATCTAATCCCCTTGAGTCTCAAAGACATTCTCAAGTTCCCTACAAACATAGGAGAAACACCGGTCACTCTAGATCAATCTCCAACATGAGCTGAAACTCAGTCTCTCTCCTAAAAAGCACCAAACCAGGGTCAGTTTATCGTCAGGATAACACTTTCCCAAATCAGAACCTCAAGGAATCTGATATTTCAACTCTTCTGTAATCCTCAATAAGAGTTGATTCCCCATTTGGACCTGCCTCGGGATCCCAACAATCCCCGGCAAAAGTTAGTCTCCTCTTAGGCTTTGTATAATGACCTTTCCTCAGCAAAGATAGCCTCCTCTTGGGCTTTATACAATGATTCTCCCCAGCGGAGTTAACCTTTGCAGACTCTCTTGTTGAGTCACTCACTTTTCAGACTCTCTTGTTGAGTCAATCACCTTTTTAGACTCTCTTATCGAGTCAATCACCTTTTCAGACTCTCTTGTTGAGTCAATTTTTTTTAGCCTCAATCTTGGGCTTTGTACAAGACAGATAAAAATACTCTCTTGTTGAGTCCATCTTTGTCCAGCCTCATCTCAGGTCTGGTATAAAGATTTCCCCTGGGAGGAGCTAACCTCCTTTTAAGGTGTGTAGAATAATTTCTCCAGCTCGTTCAGCCACAATTTTGGGTTTTGTACAGGACAGATAAAAGCACTCTCTTGTTGAGTCAAACCATTTTAGCCTCAATCTTGGGCTTTGTACAAGACATAAATCTTCATCTCTTAAGCTTGGGACACATATCTTCCCCAGCGAAGTCATTTCCTCCCAGTCTTCTTTTGGGCTTTGAGGAATGATTTCCCAAGCAGAGTCAAACTCTTTTCAGCCTCCATCTTGGGCTTTGTACAAGACAGATAATACTCTCCAGCAGAGTCAAATCTTTTTAGCCTCCGTCTTGGGCTTTGTACAAAACACCTAAAATATCCTCAGTCGAGTCAATAAAGTCTATTTTAGCCTCAATCTTGGGTTTTGTACAAGACAGATAAAGATTTCTTTCCCACAGAGTCAGTCTTCTTTTCAGCCTCAATCTTGGGATTGGTACAAGACACATACAAACCCTCCTCAACGGAGTCAAAACCACTTTTAACCTCAATCTTGGGCTTTGTACAAGACAGACAGAACATTTTCCCCGGAAAAGTCAAACTTTTAGCCTCCTCTTAGACTTTGTATAACGATATCCCCAAAAGAGTCAGCCTCTTCCCAGCCTCCTCTTAGGCTTTGCATAAGGACTTTCCCAGTGGAGTCAATCAATCTCTTAGCTTCAACCTTGGGCTTTGATCAAGGCACACAAAAATCAACAATCCCTCTTTAGAGATGACAAATTCTCTCTCAAACAAAACCCTTTAGCTTCAATCTTGGGCTTTGAACAAGACACCAAAATATCTTCTTCCTCCCATAGAATAGGAGGAACTACGATTGCTCTGATTTCCCTGTTTCATTTAAACGGGAATTTGTAGGCATACGATTGCGAAATCTTAGCGAGCATACCAATAAAAAACTCTAGGTCCAGTATCTTCACACATCAATCAAAACTTAGGTCTAGTACCTTACCAAAAACACCGGGAACACCCGAACATCAACATCAACTCACTCACTCACTCATATTTCCCAAGAAACTTTCCCAACCCATTAACGGATAAACACTATCAAGTACAAAGCGAAACCTAAAGCTAATATCCTGTGGATAACCACATGTAGGATAGGTCTTTGACCACTCCCCATTTTATAACCTGACCTCGGACCCCCCAATCTCTTTAAAGTGTTTGTTCAGTTAAACATTCGCGTGCAAGGTTAGTTTGAGATAGCTTTCCTTTCCCTTCCAGCTTCACGGGATAAATAAGAAATCAGAAAGTAGCACCTCCTCCTCCTCATTGCGGTGAGGAAAACCCAGCGATAAGGTGGTCGCGTCACCGACAAAAATCGCTCGCTACACTACCAAATAAACTACTCCTATCAAACCAACATCAAGTGGTGTCAGAACATTCATTAGTGTAAGACCCAAAATATCTAAGTCTACTAAGTCTATTGCATTCCAACAACCAAAAGTTGTCAAGGAATCTACTTATGAGCTAAGTATAGTTGATCCTGTAAGTTATGTTATGGTAATTATTGTGTTATACTTTGTTTCATTCATTTTTCCATTATGCTAAAACTATGTTATCATTATAGGTTAAAAGCACGACATCAAAGAGGAAAAGATCAATTGTGTTCCACTTCAAAAAAGAAATAGTGGTAGACTTATAATGATGAAGACAGAGGACATTGTGGGACCTGAAAAGAATGTTGAAAATCCACTAGTGATTCCTAAAGAAGAAGAACCAGTTGGTGGTAGTACTAAGAGAATGAAGAGTTGAAATGAAATTTAAAAGGGCGTGTCTCAATGATTTAGAAGGATATGAAGTTCTTTCATGAGTTATCTACTTATTTTTTGGGATTTTCTGACATTTGTTTGTACTCTAAGTATCATGTACCATCATTAGGAATTTTGTGTACTCTAAGTATTTTGTGTACTATAAGCATTTTATTGTTGATGATATTTTGGGTTTTATTTGTTTTGGTACTATAAGTATTTCGTGTACTATCAGAATTCTACAACTCTAAGAATGAAATTCACCATCAATGTAAGATTCAGTTTTTACAAAAATTGTGTTATTGAGTGGTTGTATATATGTTTTGTAATATCATAACAGGTTTTAAATTATTAAGCCAGGTTAAGGCTAAAGCATACCCAAAATTAAACTATTGTTATGCCAGAATTTTATTCCAACATTAACCAATTTTGTTAATTCTTGTAGTTGGCTAGAATTTTGGTAAAACAATGTTGATGTCATGGTTGATGTTTCAACATGAGTTTTTAACAGCCTTGTTATGTTAAGTTAACATTCTGGTTATGTTAAGTTGTTAAGGGTTGCAGTTTTGTGCTGATGTCAAACCCGATGTCATAACATCAGATGACAGAACATCAAAAAACCATCTGTGTGGTTTGTGGATTGCAGAATGTTAAGGTGTTGAAGAGTTATAGTGCTGAAGAGTGATGTCACATGCGATGTCTTGACATCACTATACCAGAGCATCAGTCTGCTGTGTTTTTAGGACTGCGCGTGTTTCTGTTATTGGAGAGATATTCTACTGAAGAGAGTGAGAGATTGTAGGCGAATATCTTGGTAAAGATATATTCTGGTGCAATCATAAGTGGAGAAGATCTTGTAGCTGAATAGTGAAGATTTAAAAGATACATAATATCCTGGAAATATTATGTGGAGCTGAATTTAATGCATAAAGATATGGAGAATATTTAGAGTTAATGATTGAAGATTTAATTGAAGATTTGATTGAGGATTTAATTGAAGATCTATTTAGTAGCAGAATCTTTTGGAGATTTGGAACAGAAGATTTGATATGATTTGAAGGCCCAAATCCAGTTGGGAAATAGGTTATAAATAGAAGCATTGTAACCTAGTTTTAGTAAGCCAGCCATCATGTAGATTATAAGGGCTGTGTTGGTTGATGAACCACCCGGTTTGTGGGATGGTCATCGTGTTTATCTCGAAGCCTGTAGGTAAGAGATGTATTGTTCTTGGAGGAAGCTGTTAAGCAACTCTAAGTATTGTTCTTAGTCATGAGGGTCATGTCTAGGTATTGTCATGGAAGTGTGTCTTCCAAAGTCTATGTGATAGAAAAGATTAGGAAATTAAGTTGTTGATGCAGTAACGGTGTAGTTGACTGCTAGACATCATCGAGATGATTGGAAGTGAGATGGAGTCTCTTACCTAGGGAGGACTTAGGTAGAAGGGTCATTGGGTAGGGATTAAATTAGGTAGATTGTCAACTGGTCTGTTGAGTCTGTAATTTGATACTACTAATAGTGTACCTCCTTCATGGCTTGGTATGCCCCCAGATGTAGGTTGGTTGAACCGAACTGGGTGAACAATTGATTGTGTTCATATTCTGTTTTTATTGTCTTGTTCATGCAACAGAGTTTGATGTTGTGACATTGCACCTTAACATCACACATCTGTACCAGAATTTCAATTGGTATCAAAGCAGGCATCCTGTCTGTTTCTGGATGAGATCTAGGGAAGATACTTTCTGGTCCGTGAGCAAGGAAGATAGTTATGGACTTGGTCAGCTCATAGAAGTGGAGATTGGAGTTATCAGGCGTGTAGCTTTGGTGATAAGCTGCCTTGTAGGTTGAATCCTATGTTGATCTAGTGCACATGAAGTGTTGTGTTTGTGCAAGGTTTATTATGTTGTGCCTGAAGGATATAGAGGAGTTTTCGGGTATGTGTTCCGCTGCGTATATATATATATATATATATCTGATGGAAAATTCCTGATGGTTATGTGTTCTCCTCTGAAGATGTATCACATGGTGTGGTGATACTTGAGGATATCTTCAACTAGAGTTGCCTAAGATACTTGTGGTTTATCCCAAGTCCACTCATAAAGGAACTCTTGTATGAGCTTGTTGAAAAGAGATCTGAAGAAAGTTAGAAGCCATCTATTCTTGCCTTCAACCCTACATGGTCATTCCCTGGGCTGTGTTAAAGGATCTTTTGGTGTGTTTCTGTGAAGAGAACTTATGTCCTACCTGATGTTAGAACATAAAACCAGCAGATTATGCAGTATCCTGTCAGCATAACAGATGCTTGGGGGCTAAACATATGTGTATTGATCACATCTGTTTGGAACCTACTCCTGGCTTGGAAGAGGAGGCATCTGGGTTGTGTGTCTAAGAAGGTTCCTTCAAGAACATGTCTTAGATATGTACATTGGTCAAGAGATGATCAATATAGTGTCACTCATTGGATAAGTGAGTAGGTGTTTAAAGACTGTATGACATGGAAGGCTTTGAAGACTAATCTGAATAGTGATTCCTTCCTTATCTAGTTTCTTGATGGTAAAATAAGAGGGTGGAGACAAAGCAAAAGAGTATCACTGTCAAATATTTCATGCGGGAGTGAAGATCTTGATCAGTCATCTCTTAAGCTTATTGGTGGAAGTTGAGCTGAATATGTCAATTCGGATGTCTCGACGTCGTGCTTCACATTAGCAGTTTATGGTAAATGCTAAGTCAAGACCTATTAGAATATAGCTACTTAGAAGGATCACGGAAGCTGTGAAGTTGAACAATTGTTGAGATGCTGTTCAGCAGGAGCTGGTTGAAGTGAAGGGAAAAGGCATCCAAGAGTTGGTGTGCAGTAGCAGGGTAATTCAGCCAGTGGTCAATTGGTGTTTGCTTGAGCTCTTTCTGTTTCTGCCTTAAAGGATTCAAAGTAGCCTACTGTCTATGGTATGTTTCTGCAGAAGGATGGCAGTTATTACTCTTTGGTTAGAAGGTCTGAACCTTGTGCTTATTAGAAGAAGCCTCTGGAAGAGTGTGTTATGCAAGTTACTACAGTTTTGTTGGTCTAATCTTGAAAGATGCTGATATGCTCTCTTGTGTCCCCTGCAAGAGATATGTGTGGATTACTATGGTTGTTATCTCCAAAGCCATAATTGCTGATGTCAGAACAGATGTTGACACACATTCCAACCAAAGAAAGATAGTGATCAGTGGTGTGGATTAGCAGAAGAGGGATCAGCTAGTACCTCAAGTGTGCAGGAAAAGGGTGTCAGACCAGATCAAATGTTGAGTATTTGTCTGCCTTCAACTAATGACAATATACATTGACGGGAGACTATGTATATGTCTGAGGTAAAAGTGCAGGACTGCAGAAGTATTGAGAATTTATTTTTCTCTATGTGGCTGGTTATTTCTCTTTGTGGGGTTGATTGGTGACTGTGTACTTGGAGCATCATCCAAATTATCTGGGATAAGTTTGGATTAGAAGAGGCAGGGTGTTGAGGAATGTTGACAAGCTGATGTGTTTAAGGCTAAAAGATATGAAGACATCATAGTCTTGTGGGTTTCAACTTAGATCAGTTTATTTCTGATCTAAGTGGTTTGGAGCAGGGTGGTTGCTCTGGTTGTGAAGGTCTAGGATAAGTGGCAGTTATCTCTGGCTTTCTACTGACGGCTCTACTAAGGGAAGTGGCATTCTTTGGTATAGCTATGGGGTAGTCTTGGACTACTTATTTTCTGAAGATTCAGATGTGGTAGGTTTGAAGTCTTTGGAGTTTCTAAGCAGGATGGAGGTTGTCTACTCAAACTTGATTATTGAATCAAGCCTATGAGAGCATGGAAATCTGTTTCTGCAAAGGGAGGAGGTTCTTCTGAGTGGCAGAAGGTTGAGCTGAATTCATCAGTTAGATGTTCTGACATCTTGCTCAACATCAGGAGTCTCAGCTGGTGATGTGGCACATCAGCTAATGATAGGATGATCTACAGGAATGATAGGGGGCTTTAAAAAGATCGTTCTCATGGCAGTTTGCAGGAGCTGCAGGAAGGAGAAGATGGTACATGACCATGGCTTAGGGAGTCTAAGTGGGTTTGCTTTTGAGCAAGTGGATCATGTGACTTGAAGATCAAGTTTCCTTGGTAGATACCTTTGTGAGAGTTTTGACAAACGTGAAAAAGGTCAAAATGTGGCATTTGACTGGTTTCATATGAGGATTCGTGAATAAGGTGACCAAACTGTGGCATGTGGTTGATCTCAGAAGTGGAGTCGAGGAATCAAAATAATCAGAGAGTGGCAGCTGGTTAGTATTGAGGTTTGTCTTGGAACAAGTTACTCTTGGGCAGAAGGGTGATGAGTTGAAGACTCAAGGAGATTATTCTTCTTGAAGGTGGATGAGAGGTTACTCTCTAGTTCTTTGGATTACTTTGCTAGAGTAAGTCCAGTTGGTGGAGCATATCAAGAATCATGGTGATGATGTCTTGGTGTGTGGGAGATGTTCTAACTTGGTGTTGGGACATTATCTGGGTTGGATATCCTTGGTGAAGGATGTTTATGCTCTGGTTCAGGAGCTTGGTGCCTACATTATGCCTAAGGAGCGTCTACATAGTCATACGGGAGAATGATGAAGTAGAAGGTCTACCTTGGATGGAGAATGTAGAGAAGACTGTAGTAGATCAGATATTGATTGATTGGAAGCTTGATGAGGTGTTTCTGACGTTGTGGATTAGAATGTGGAGATTCTAATCTTGGTTTGTTGTAGTATGTTCTGGCAAAGCATGTCTACTATTTTTGAAGACCTCACTAGTGGATGTAATGGCAGAGGAACTGTGTCAGATGAGGTGATTGGATCAGAAAATTTTGAAGAGATTGGATCTCAGTAAAGCTTTTAAGTAATCTGAGATTTCGTGGAGTTTGTGAGCAGTGTCATACCAGTCAGGATAATTGAATGTGTTCTCCAAGAGTGAAAGTACAATATGTGAAAGTGCTCAGCAAGTGTGATAAAATGTTCATCTCCATCTAGAGCTTTAGTTAACCATGACAGGGGGAGTAATTGTCTATGGATTCTGCAGCAAAGGTGCATATATTGTGAAGCTTGCATGCTGATCAAGCTTGTGGAGATTGGTTGCCTCTTGTGAGGAGATAATGTCAGATAACATGTTATGACATCAGACTATTGGATGACGTGTTGGTGTGGACATGAATGGTTTTAGCCATGTGGAGCCAATTGTTTGAATCATACGCGCACATGCTTCTGTGGAGGAGTCTGAAGGACGATTTTATTTGTGTAGATGTTGGAATTACTTTGTGAGGGTCTTTGTTGATGGGAGATGTCACACTTGTCTAGGTGTGTGGTTTTAATTCAAAGTAAGAATACTTGACTTAAAGTGTAGTGGAAGGCAGTGTATTTGTGGATGTATGAAGACTATGATCAAGAAATTCATTCCTGAGAGAAGTTGATCAGCTTGGCAAGATGTGAGTTTTGGAGCATGAGAAGATAACCACTTAAGAGGGAATTATGTGATTAAGCACTAAGTGAATGCGTTCAGCAGGTGAGTTGAACAGAGAGTGCGCTCTTGAAGACATGAAGATGAGTCTTATATTTTCCATTCATTTAAGGTGTTCTTTTTGCAAAGGTGCACTGGTTATCTTAGATAGGGGGAATTGATCTTTTCTCTGCTGATCATTGAAAGTAGTAGCTGATGAGTCTGGGTTTTGTTCTGAGTATATTGGTTGGATGATTCAGAGTTTGCCTTTGGAATTTTTTTGTGCTTGCTGCTATGTTCAGAGTTTGTCCAATTATGGCTAAAAAGGGGGAGAGTTAGCCTAGTGGTTGCCAAGTTAAGTGGTTGTGAAGCCTTTTCTGATATGGTGCAGCAGTTGAGGGGGAAAGTGTTTGAACAACTGTGATCTGGTTATGCTGATGTGAAAGTGTTCGTTCCTGCTGCAAGTTGTTCTGATGTAGGCTGAAATTGTTTTAGCCAAAATTAGCCAAAGGGGGAGATTGTTAATTCTTGTAGTTGGCTAGAATTTTGGTAAAACAATGTTGATGTCATGGTTGATGTTTCAACATGAGTTTTTAACAGCCTTGTTATGTTAAGTTAACATTCTGGTTATGTTAAGGGTTGCAGTTTTGTGTTAATGTCAAACCCGATGTCATAACATCAGATGACAGAACATCAGAAAACCATCTGTGTGGTTTGTGGATTGCAGAATGTTAAGGTGTTGAAGAGTTATAGTGCTGAAGAGTGATGTCACATGCGATGTCTTGACATCACTATACCAGAGCATCAGTCTGCTGTGTTTTTAGGACTGCGCGTGTTTCTGTTATTGGAGAGATATTCTACTGAAGAGAGTGAGAGATTGTAGGCGAATATCTTGGTAAAGATATATTCTGGTGCAATCATAAGTGGAGAAGATCTTGCAGCTGAATAGTGAAGATTTAAAAGATACATAATATCCTGGAAATATTATGTGGAGCTGAATTTAATGCATAAAGATATGGAGAATATTTAGAGTTAATGATTGAAGATTTAATTGAAGATTTAATTGAAGATTTGATTGAGGATTTAATTGAAGATCTATTTAGTAGCAGAATCTTTTGGAGATTTGGAACAGAAGATTTGATATGATTTGAAGGCCCAAATCCAGTTAGGAAATAGGTTATAAATAGAAGCATTGTAACCTAGTTTTAGTAAGCCAGCCATCATGTAGATTATAAGGGCTGTGTTGGTTGATGAACCACCCGGTTTGTGGGATGGTCATCGTGTTTATCTCGAAGCCTGTAGGTAAGAGATGTATTGTTCTTGGAGGAAGCTGTTAAGCAACTCTAAGTAGTGTTCTTAGTCATGAGGGTCATGTCTAGGTATTGTCATGGAAGTGTGTCTTCCAAAGTCTATGTGATAGAAAAGATTAGGAAATCAAGTTGTTGATGCAGTAACGGTGTAGTTGACTGCTAGACATCATCGAGATGATTGGAAGTGAGATGGAGTCTCTTACCTAGGGAGGACTTAGGTAGAAGGGTCATTGGGTAGGGATTAAATTAGGTAGATTGTCAACTGGTCTGTTGAGTCTGTAATTTGATACTACTAATAGTGGACCTCCTTCCTGGCTTGGTATGCCCCCAGATGTAGGTTGGTTGAACCGAACTGGGTGAACAATTGATTGTGTTCATATTCTGTTTTTATTGTCTTGTTCATGCAACAGAGTTTGATGTTGTGACATTGCACCTTAACATCACACATCTGTACCAGAATTTCAAATTTCAATCTAACATTTAAGTGTTATTATGCTTAATTTGTGCCAATCATAACAGTACTTTAACCAAAACCAACATTTCACTATCAAACATTGTCGATAAATAGAGTTAAATATATTCAATAAAACAACAATGTCTCTCAATCATTAACAAACTTCTTCAACATTTACATTTCAACACAAAGTACACATTAAACATATAAGAGATTACAATACATAACATTTTCATTTTTCTGGAAAATTTCTATGAATTAAGTTTGTTATTCAAATTCTTGTTTTTATTCTTCGAATCTTCATACAACTCCTTCAAATAGCCCACAACTTCCAACTTATTCATATTGCTCCCATCTCTGTTTCCATCATTTTCTCCCATATCTTCATCTCATATGAACAAATCACATGTGTCATCACCCCTCTAAAATAGATATTTCCAAAAAAAGCTTTCATTTGTTGGGCCCATACTTGCATTGATACAAAATCATACGACCTTGACAACCATACAAATGTCCAACTTGGATTTTTACATATGAAGATAACATGGATGGTATATTGGTTGAGTTTGTCTTCGAAGACAACATTGAAATGAAGTCACAGGGTTGGATTCTGTGTTTTCAGCCAAAAGAAATTTGGGGAATAAAGAATTAATGAAAGAGTTAAGGCAAACACAATTGGGGAAGATGACTTTTTATTAAGCATTAAAAAAATATAATAAATAAACAGTTCATCAAATTAAATCCACCATAGCAAGTAGTTAAACTGTCAACATAGAAAAAACATCCACATGTCCTGTCACGTCACATTTCGTTAGACATATTTAAGATCAGAGACCAAAAATATGAATGGTAAATATTAAGAAGACGATTCTTTAAAGAATTCTTTTTTAAAACTAAACGTGAAATAAACAATATTTATAGGGATTAAAACATATTTAACTTTTGATCTTACCGGATCAGAAAAGGATCAGCAGCCAGCAGGCGTCGCGAGCTCCTTAATTCGCCGGTGGTTGAGAAGAGGAGGGGGTGTACCTGCAAGATACTCCGACGCTAAAGTCAGTTTTAGTATGAGTGAGAAGGCAAGTATAGAAAGGTGTAGAAAATAGAATACCTGACCCTCTAGTGAAAGAGAGTATTTATAGTGAGCCCCCAGCGTTGGGCCAATAGTTACTTTGCATTGGGTTGGATCGCTAGGCCTAATACGAGTAATTGACAGGTCTACATGGCGTAGGGACGATCAACACATGGTCTTCGCCTTGGGTCAACTGGTCTATGATCTTCGAAAGGTGGGCGACCTATTTTTTTGGATACGAGTAGCTGCCTGATGACGTGTTCCCGCGTGAAGGGCACGTAGAGACCGTGGGGGAGACGCGTGAGCACTCCCTGAGTGACTTGATGGTTTGGGTCCTCCCCGACGGGGGAGATGGGTTGGGTCGTGGCCGAAGTGGGGCAGCATCTGGGCCAGTCCAAAACAGGAGCCCCCAAGTCGTTGCTCTGAAGTAGAGGAGTAATGACTTAAGAGTCTGCTCTGGTGTCGAAGCTCTTTATTGTTCTGGGAACAACGCGCGTGCCCAGGAGCAAGCGTCGCCCGACATGGTCGACATAACGTTCATGTGGTGGGCAGGTGTTCGCGGGGAGGCCTGTTCGTGAGACACAGCCATGGCTCTTTTTTCTACTTCTCCCTGGGAAATGTTACCGGTGACGTAGGGGTCGGGCATTATGGGCGACGATGTGATGAAAACCGAAGGGAATGGGCACGCATGGCCTCGGGCAGGAGAGGTACTTGAAAGCACGTGCATGGCGTCATCTAGGGTCACGTGTCAGAAGCAATAAATGCCTAGGGTGGCTAGGCGTATGGGTACTTGAGTGCCTAGTGACGCTTCACTTCCCGTGCTAGGGTTTATAAATAGGGGGAGTTCGCTCCATCTGCACTCTCCCCTCCACTCTCCTCAGAATTTCTCTCAAGTCTCTCAAAGCGTCTTCTGCCTTCAAAGCATGTCCGCCGTCGCATCCGCCGTTAACCTTCCCCCGCTGTCCAGAGTTCTTCCCCATTCAAGTAAGTTCTTTCTCCCTTTCTCCAGATTCTATGCATTTTATGAGTTTTCCAGGGATTTCTTGAATCTGAGATGAGTTTTCCGGGGACTTATGTGGTTTCTGTGGCTTTTCTGGGGAACCCATGAATTTTTCGGTGACTTCATGAGGTTTTCGGTAGGACTATGAAGTTTCCGATGAGGATTTTGGGAATGTCATGAAGGTTATGGGAAAAGGGTGAGGGTTTCTGATGAAGGCCGCGAGCACCCCACGAGGCCCCAACGCCGTGGACACGTCTCCCCGTGGCACGAGCGTTCTGAGAAGACCTCTTTCGTCGAAGAGGGCTCGCGTCAAGGGGGCTCTTCACTGCAGAGGGGTTTTACGCCCCATGCTAATGTAGGTTTACTCGTGACCATGCGCCTATCAGCAAGGGACCCGGTCGAGGACGTGTGTCAAACATATCCTCACCCTTTCACTTGATTTGTGGTGGAAGAGTGGATTTGATCTTATCGTTGAATTCACTGTTCCTTTCTGCTTTTCAGGTCAAATGGATCCCAAGTCTGAAGACGTTGTCATACTCGACGAAGAGGTCATCAACGTAGCAGTCGTTGGCGAGGAGGTTGAAAACAACCCCGGGAACGTGAACGATGAGTATCCCTATGCCTGGGTCAGGTTGGAACCCTTGTACGTGGTTTCGCGGTTTGTCCATGATGACTCAGAAGTTTTTCCTACCGTCGAGAATCGGGCTGAGGGGACCCCGACCAATTGGAAAGTTTATCGTCCTAAAGAAACCGACCGGATATGCTCGAGATACATTGGGAAGCGCTTTCCCATGTATGAGTTTGTCTTCCGGGGGGCGGTTCTCCACCTGCCCTTCACCGACTTTCAAGTTGCGGTGTTCTAGTGGTTGGACTAGGCGCCTTCGTAGCTTCACCCCAATGCAATTGCATTTATGCGTGCATTTGAGCTCGTCTGTCAATACCTCAGCATCGAGGCCACACTCCCGTTGTTCTCCAGCCTCTTCCATCTACAACAGAAAACTCAACATGGCCGACACAGTTGGGTGTCCCTGAAGCAACCGAGGAGGTTGTTCAAAGTGTACTTGGACTCTGTCTGTTCCTTTAAGGACAAATTTTTTGTTGTGAAGCCGGTGACTCACGTCGCCCTCGACTTCTTGTTCGACCGCGTGGAGACGGTCGTTGTTGGGCAGCCAGAAGTAAATTTAGAGTCCAAATTTCCTTTGGAATAACAGAACGCCCGCTTCAAAAAGGGGACTGAGAGTTATATCGCGAAGCCCCGAGACTTAGACGAGGATGATAGGCTCGCCTACGACAGGATTGTGGGCTTCGTCGATAGCTTTGCCCTTACCAAGTGTGTGAATAAAGACGAGAGTTTCGTACGGGAGGCCAACAGGGAGATCACCGTCGATGCCCGTTTAATAAATACTAAAACGTTCCTCGAGTGTGGTTCCGACGAGGAGGCTTTGAGGCTCTTAGGTAGTGAACGTTTTTATCCGCCTGACTGCTTGCTTATCATTGTTATTTTGACTTGATTTTTCATTGTCGCAGGCCAGATGTCCAACCTTCAAGAGCGCTTGCTGAAGCTTGCTGCGACTAAAGTCGGGAAGAAGGTTCCCCCCAAGGGTGGTGTCTCTCAGATTCAATAGGCAGTGAAGGTCGACCAACAACCAGGTGGTTCTTCTTCCTCTCCTCGCGGGAGTCACTCTTTGGGCTCTCAATAACATTCGTCGAAAAGGACGCGGTCAGAGGAGTTCGGTCCTGTTGACCTCAAGAAGGGCATTCTCGGGGAGAGGTTTGTGCTGCCTCCATGGAATCGTAATCGGGAGCTCTTTGCCATGGAGAATTCTTTGATTGTGCCCGAGGCAGAGGCCAAAGGCATTTTGGAGGTTGACTAGGCGTCCAAGAGAAAAGCGCTATCCGAGGATGCAATAGTAGTGATGAGGGTCCTCGAGACGACCTTGGATCTCAACAATGGGACCCGCCCTTGCCGAGGTGAGGAAGCTGAAGGCAGAGATCGAGAACCTCTCTGTGGAGAAGGTCAAGATGGAGAATGACCTTGTTGACTACAAGGAAAGGTACAAGATTTAAGTCAGTCTCTACCGTGACCTCGAGGAAATGCGACAGAAGATGCTCAAAGCCGATGAGGAGAGGGAATGGCTCCAGGCGAGGGTCTCCAAGTTTGAGGCCGCGACCAAGCCCGCTGAAGATGAAAATGCCGAGGAAAGGCTCCAGGAGACCCGATGAGACTTGGTTTCTCAGATAAGGGTGCTCGAGCAGAACTGCTTAGGGACTCTCGAGCTTGGTTTCAATATGGTTATGAAATAACTTCAAATTGTTAACCTTGGGGTCAAGCTCGTTACCGACGGGGTCAGTGTTTTCCATCAGGTGGTCGACGGCCAAATAGTTACCTCCCCGACGCCTGACAGTGGAGCTGGACAAAGCGACGGAGAGCCCCGTCCCTAGGAGGAAGCCATTATTTAGTTTCTTTTTGCTATTTGGCCTGTGCGCCATATTTTGATTATAGTTTTGTTCGGCCTGCATGCCTTGGTCTTGTAACTTGACTTTTTCTGGCCTGCGTGCCATGGGTTTTGTAATGTTTGGACAACAGGTTTTGCCCATCTTAATGCATAGTTTCTTTTGTTTAATATGTTGGCATTTTGTGTGTGTTGTTGTATGTCGAGTATTTTTCTTTCCTCATGGATATGCAATATCGTGTTGCTTGTTTTTATGAAGTAATTAGGGCATTTGCTCGACGTGATTGCTCCTCGACAGTGCAAAGACTTGGTCGAGCGGTTGGAGTCAGATTCCAACCTTCTACGAAGCTAAGAGCTCGATCGAGGTCTTTGCTTCGGGGTGTGAACTTCCCATCGCGAGCTGGACATTCTGCCCAATTGGTACGACAACAGTGTAGCTCGGTTGGGGCATTCCCATCGGATCAAGAGTCCGCTCGCACACACACATAAGAGCGGATTTTTGTCTTCTTGACTCAAGCTTAGGAGTCGTGCTTGTATCTTAACGCGCTCCTGTGGTCGGGATGCTCTTCGTCGTGGTTGAACTAGGTGCATCTCGAGCAGTGTTTAACTGCAGTATTGTTTAAGCTTCTCAGTGTTCCATGGTCGAGAAAGTTCCTCCCAGTGCAGGTTTTCGAGGTAGTAGGCTCCGGTTCTCGTTCTCGCGCGGATGTGATAAAGGCCCTCCCAGTTCGCGACGAGTTTGCCTTCGCACGAATCTTTTTGGTTTCTTCGTAGGACTAGGCTGGCCATTTGGAATTCACATTTGATAACCTTGTTGTCATGTTGCAAGGTTATCTTCTGCTTGAGTGAGGCTTCACGGAGGGACGCCCCCGACCATATCTCTTTGACTAGGTCGAACTCCTCCCTTAGGGCCTCATCGTCCGTCTCTTCATCGCGGGGGGACTCGGTCCTCATAGAGGGTTCCCTTATTTCTATTGGAATCACTGCCTCGGTTTTGTAGGTTAGTCAGAACGGGGTCTCCCTGATGGTCTAGTGTGAGGTCGTTTTGTAGGCCCAGAGCACGTCGTGTAGCTCCTCGACCCACCTATTCTTGGCTTCGGCCAATCTCCGTTTTAGGCCTAGCAGGATCACTTTGTTCGCAGCCTTGGCTTACCCATTGGTTTACGAATGCTCGACAGATGTGAAGTGTTGCTTCATGCCCAATTTAGTGACGAAGTCCTGGAAGTTCTTGTTGATGAACTGCGTCCCGTTGTCGGTGACAATTGCCTGGGGTACGCCGAACCAAGCAAGTATGTTCCTTTTGTAGAAACAAAGTATGTTGTGGGTCGTGATTTTGGCAGGGCTTCAGCCTTTATCCACTTGGTAAAGTAGCCGACACCAACTATCAAATGTTTGTTCTGGTACGACCCTATGGTGAAAGGCCCGAGGATGTCCATCCCCCGCCAAGCGAATGGCCACAAGGACGAGAGCATTTAGAGCTCATTGGGCGGGGTCAGGTGCATGTCCCCGTGCTGCTGGCACTTGTCGCACTTCTTAACATGCTCCTTTACATCCTGCTGCATGGTGGGCTAGTAATATCCTTCCCGCAACGCCTTACGGGCGAGGGACCGTCCGCCGAGGTGTTGCGCGTTGATCTCTTTGTGGATTTCCTAGAGAATGCTAGGGACCTTAGACTCCTCGACGCATTTGAGGAGGGGAATGGAGAATTCCCGTTCATATAATTTATCCTCGATCAAGACGTACGAACAGGCTCGTCGCCTGACCATGTTGGCCTCCTTGAAGTCGTCGGGCAGTTTCCCCGTGCCGGGGTACACGTATACTGAGGTTATCCAACAATTTTTGTCGCCGATAGCGTTTACGTCGACGGGCGAAGTGGGTTTCTTAATACTTGGTCGAGAAAGTACCTCTTGGATGACGAACTTATTCCCGCCTTTCTTCTTCGTGCTCGCCAGCTTAGATATAATGTCCGCCCTGGTATTCTATTCGTGTGGGATGTGAGTCACTTCTGTCGAGTCAAATTTTTTCATCTTCTCTTTCACCAGGGCCAAATACTCGATGAGGTTGTCATTCTTGGCTTGGTACTCTCCCCGTACCTGAGAGGCAACGAGCTAGGAGTCGATAAATATTTTTACCTCCTTCGCGCCGAGGTCCTCTGCCAGGCGTAGCCCGACGAGGAAGGCCTCGTACTCGGCCTGGTTATTTGATGTCGGGAAGGATAAGGCGAGGGAGACCTCGATCAAGATGCCTTCTTCGTTTTCTAGAATGATGCCCGCCCCACTACCCGTCGAGATAGATGCCCCGTTGACGTAGATTATCCATTTCTGGGATCCGTCGGTCAAGGAGATCGGAAGAGTCACTTTCGCGACGAAGTCGGCTAACACATGAGACTTCAGGGTCTTCCTACCCTTATTCTGGACGTCAAACTCTGAGAGCTCGAGCGACCACTTGAGCATCCTGCCCGCCATGTCGGGACGACCGAGCAGCTGCTTCACGGGTTAGTCCGTCCTTACCATGACCGCGTGGCCATAAAGTAATGCTGCGGCCTTCTGGCCGCAGTGACAAAGGCCAGGGAGACCTTCTCGATCTGCTGTTACCTAAGCCCGGGGCCCTAGAGGGCTTTGCTGGTGAAGTATATCGGCCTCTGTCCCTCAGGGGTTTCCCAAATTAGGGCCGCACTGACCACCTCGGTTGCGACGACGAGGTACAAATTCAAAGTCCCCCTGACCTCTAGCCATGAGAGGACCAGGGGTTGCGAGAGGACTTGTTTGAGGTAGAGGAGAGCTCTTTCGCACTCCTCGGTCCACTCAAATGTGGCCTCTTTGCGCAGGAGCTTGAAAAATAAGAGTGCGTGCTGGGCAAATTTGGCCACGAAGCGGGACAACGAGGCAAGCATCCCGTTTAGAGATTGGATCAATTTCTTTGAGTTTGGCATTGGGAACTCGAAGAATGCCCTGCACTTGTTGGGGTTCGCCTCGATTCCCCGTTCTATTAGATAGAAGCTGAGGAACTTTCCTGCTCAGACACCGAAGGTGCACTTCTCTGGGTTGAACCTCATCCTGTATCTCCTCGCCGTATCGAAGACCCTTTTGAGGTGGGCGGTGTGGTCGATCTCTTCTCGTGACTTCACGATCATGTCATCCATGTAGACCTCGAGCATGTCTCTGATATCGCCCCGGAAGACTTTGTTCATCATCTGTTAGTAGGTCGCACCGACGTTTTTCAGACCGAAGGGCATCACATTGTAGTAATAGTTACCCTACTCGATCATGAAAGTCGTGTATTGCTTGTCGGCCTTTGCCATGGGGATTTGATTGTATCCCGAGTATGCATCTATGAACGACAGTAATTTAAAACCTGCAAAATTATCGACCAGTTTGTTGATGTTAGGCAGTGAATATGCATATTTGGGACATGCCCGATTATGATCGGTATAATCAACACACATACACCATTTTCCATTATACTTTTTAACGAGTACAACATTGGACAACCAAGTTATGTACTGGGCTTCCGAAATAAAGTTTGCCTCTAAGAGGTTTTTTACAGCTTTTTCAGCAGCCCCCGCTTTCACGGGAGACTGCATACGCCTACGTTGAACTACGACCCTAGCGGTCGGATCTATGGTGAGCTGGTGATAGGCCACGTCCGGGTCGAGGTCGGGCATCTCTGCAGCGCTCCACGCAAACAAGTCAACATTCTCCCTAAGGCAGGCCTTCAACTACTTCCTCGCCAAGTCGGGGAGCCCCGTGCCGATCTTCACATTCTTGTCTGGGTCGTCGTCGAGCGTGATGAGCTTGAAGTCACCATCTGGAATGGGGCGCATGGGAAGAAGAGGCTGCCCGTTGCCATCTGCTTGAGGGGTGTGATCTGCTGCCTCATTCTGCTCATGTTTGCTGAGGAAACGACTGTCGAGGTCGACCGCATTGACGCGCGAGAGTGGCTTCTGCTCCTCGTCCTGGGCCGGCTTTTTTGCGGTCTTGGACTTGATGTTGATCGCGTTCAGCCCCTTGGTAGCTGCCTCGAAACATCTTCTGGCTTCCTCGATGTCCCCGTGGAAAGTGACGACGCAACCTCTAGTCATGTAATACTTCATCTCCAGGTGGACTATAGATGACACAGTTGTGAGTTCGCCTAAGGTCGGCCTCCCCAGAATGCATTGGTACAGAGAAGGGTACTCTATTACCAGGAAGCAGACCTTGACTTGTCAGGCAGTTTCCTCATACCCAAAGTGACCATCAGCTCGACGTAGCCCCATGGCCTTGTGGTGGTGTCGTTGAAGCCCTGCAGGTCGGAGCTGACGTACGGGGTCAGATGCATCTCGTCGACCTGGAGGGTGGTGAAAAGGTGGGTATACATTATGTCCACTGAGCTCCCCTGGTCGACTAAGATGCAGCGGATGTCGAAGTTCACCATCTACGCCCTGATCAAGAGAGGGATGTTGGAATTGGGGGCGCCACTCGGTAACTCTTCGAGGTAGAAGGTAATGGGGTTTGAACTTTAATGGACATTGTCGAAGGTGGCGTTCTACGCTGAGCTCGCCTCTATCAGTTCGTCGAACTTCCGCTTCACCGACCCCATGGAGACCTTGTTGAACCCTCCGCAGGATATGACCATGGCGGCGGGGAAGCTTTCCCATGGGCTACGAGCTGACACGGGCATGTCAAGTTCGAAGGGAAGGTATAAGTCCTCTGACCGGGAGACACGTAAAGCGACTTGCAGCCCATTATCGCCAGAGGACGGGCTCCCCTCCTCGATCGTTTTCCTTCCCCAAGCCTTCTGTCGAGGGGCTTCGCTCCTCCTGGTGTACTGCTTCAGGTGCCCCTCCTTAATTAGGATCTCGATGACATCCTTGAGGTGGATGCAATCCTCCGTGACGTGTCCGTGGCTCCTGTGGAACCGACAATACTTAGACTTGTCGACGTTGGGCTTAGGGGGTGTTGGCTTCAGGAAGCAGACACCACCTCGTTGGAACTCTGAGTTGATGCACTTGGCCAGGATGTGCTCGCGGGGAGCTGTGAGCAGCGTATACTCAGTGAAACGACATGCTGCCCATTATCGCCGGAGGACGGGCTCCCCTCCTCGATCGTTTTCCTTCCCCAAGCCTTCTGTCGAGGGGCTTCGCTCCTCCTGGTGTACTGCTTCAGGTGCCCCTCCTTAATTAGGATCTCGATGACATCCTTGAGGTGGATGCAATCCTCCGTGACGTGTCCGTGGCTCCTGTGGAACCGACAATACTTGGACTTGTCGACGTTGGGCTTAGGGGGTGTTGGCTTCAGGAAGCAGACACCACCTCGTTGGAACTCTGAGTTGATGCACTTGGCCAGGATGTGCTCGCGGGGAGCTGTGAGCAGCGTATACTCAGTGAAACGACATGCTGGCCCCATTTGCTTTCGGGAGACATGGGGTCAGTCTTCTCTTCTTTTCTCCCCGCCTCATCGAGGAGCGGCGTAATCTTCATGCATGAAGCTCCTGACACTCTCCTGGTTCCACGAGTCATGGGCGCAGTTGACGACCTCCTTCTCCTCGTACTGTATGTAGGCTTGGGCCTTATGGAGGAGCACGTCTAGAGTGTTGAGCCTTTCAATGCCGACTGCTTTGGCGAACTCAGTGCGAGGTCGCAGTTCTCCTTCAATGAGATACCTTTTCATGTCGTTCGAGGTAGCTATCTGGACGACTTCTCGGTTGAATCTCTCTATATAGTCCCGAAGAGAATCTTTCTTCCCCTGAATGATGGCTTCTAGGGATGCTTCTGTCTTCGGGTGACATCGGGAAGCTGTGAAGTGCCTGGAGAACTACCTCTTCACCTCTCTCTAAGAGGTGATGGACTCAGGCTCGAGGCTCTTGTACCATGCCAATGCTCCATTCCTTAGGGTCATGGGAAATAGCCTGTACTTTATGCCCCCACGACGTTCCTGTAGTCGAGTATTGCATCGATGCTTTTGATGTGGTCGTCCGGGTCGGTCGTCCCATCGTAGGTTGCCAGGGGTGGGGGCTTCTCCATCCCTACGGACAGGCGAGTCTCCATGATGTGCGAGTGTGACGAGGATCGGTCGTACCTAGGGCTCCTGCCTCGGCGGGGAGGACTCCTTGGCTGACTCTTAGATTTCTTCAAGTACTTATCGACTTTGTTTCTCTTATGGACCGGGGAGTGTCTCTCCTTCCAGTGAGGAGATCGGTCACGCTTCTGGGTGGCCACAGGCTAAGGCAATTCCTGTCGTGGACAACCCCCTAGCTGTCGCAAGGAAGGGCTCTGAGACTCATCATGCTATGGCCTCTGCGGGGGAGGGGAAGGATGGGTTTCTCGTCATCGCGGGGAAGGACTGTGAGAAATGTGGTGACGATGTCTCCGCAGGGAAGAGCGTGATTGTCGCTCCTTCTCCAGCATCCCAATCCGCTCGTTCTGTTGGAAGACCATCAGGTTTGTCTGATTAATCGCTGCGAACAGAGCCACCATGGCGGGGTCAGTGTTGGGCGGCACAGGGATTGACTGGAAGACAGTCGGGCTATCGAAGCGTCGAACAACGTTGAAGGTCGCATCGTCAAGGGAGGGAGAGGTAGTGCGCCCGTCCCTAGCGTCGCCTTCTTCGACGTGAACGGTCACGTTAGGATCCTGACCGTCGCTGTCGGTGAAAGTGGTGAAGGCGGTTTGTGGAGCGTTGTCGTTAGTGCGTGGGCTGGCCATGATCATCGGAGATTGAAGAAATGCTTTGGTTCTTGGGTTCCCACAGATGGCGCCACTGATCCTACCGGATCAGAAAAGGATCAGCAGCCAGCACACGTTGTGAGCTCCTTAATTCGCCAGTGGTGGAGAAGAGGAGGGGGTGTACCTGTAAAGCACTCTGATGCTAAAGTCAGTTTCAGCAACAGTGAGAAGGCAAGTACAAAAAGGTGTAGAAAACATAATACCTGACCCTCTAGTGAAAGAGGGTATTTATAGTGAGCCCGCAGCACTGGGCCAACAGTTAATTTGCATTGGGTTGGATCGCTAGGCCAAATACGAATAACTGGCAGCGTCTACATGGCGTAGGGAAGATCAGCACGTGGTCTTCGCCCTGAGTTAACTGCTCTGTGATCTTCTAAAGATCGCTCCTCCTGGTGTACTGCTTCAGGTGCCCCTTTTTAATTAGTATCTCGATGACATCCTTGAGGTGGATGCAATCCTCCGTGACGTGTCCGTGGCTCCTGTGGAACCGACAGTACTTCGACTTGTCGACGTTGGGCTTACGGGGGGTCGGCTTCGGGAAGCAGACACCGCCTCGTTGGAACTCCGAGTTGATGCACTCGGCCAGGATGCGCTCGCGGGGAGCTGTGACTAGCGTATACTTAGTGAAACGGCCTGCTGGCCCCCTTTGCTCTCAGGAGACGCGGGACCGGTCTTCTCTTCTTTTCTCCCCGCCTCGTCGGGGAGCGTAATCTTCGTGCCTGGAGCTCCTGACACTCTATTGGTTCCGCGAGTCGTGGACGCAGTTGACGACCTCCTTCTCCTCGCACTGTATGTTGGCCTGGGCCTTGTGGAGGAGTACGTTTAGAGTGTTAGGCCTTTCAATGCCGACTGCTTTGGCGAACTCAGTGCGAGGTCGCAGTTCTCCCTCAATGAGACATGTCGTCCGAGGTAGCTATCTGGAGGGCTTCTCGATTGAATCTCTCTATATAGTCCCGAAGAGAATCTTCCTTCCCCTGAATGATGGCTTCCAGGGATGCTTCTGTCTTCGGGTGACGTCGGGAAGCTGTGAAGTTCCTGGAGAACTGCCTCTTCACCTCTCTCCAGGAGGTGATGAACTCGGGCTCGAGGCTCTTATACCATGCAAATGCGCCCTTCCTCAGGGTCGTGGGAAAGAGCCTGCACTTTATGCCCCCAGACGTTCCTGTAAGGAGCATTGCATCGATGCTTTCGATGTGGTCGTCCGGGTCGGTCGTCCCGTCGTAGGTAGCCAGGCGCGAGGGCTTCTCCATCCCGATGGACAAGCGAGTCTTCGTGATAGGCGAATGTGACGAGGATTGGTCGTACCTAGGACTCCTGCCTCAGCGGGGAGGACTCAATGGCCGACTCTTAGATTTGTTCACGTACTTATTGACATTGTTTCTCTTATGAACCGGGGAGCGTCGCTCCTTCCAGTGAGGAGATCAGTCACGCTTCTGGGTGGCCACGGGCTGAGGCATTTCCTGTCGCGAATGATAAGTGCAAAATATAACTATTTTTGTATATAAGTTTTATTGCACTTATCGATACTTTTTTCTTAATATCGTTCAAATAAACACCGTTTTGTTTGTAAATACGATTACTTTACGTTTTAGTGTATATTTGCGCATAGTGTAAATATCATTGAGTTTAATTGATGTTCTCTCATTTTTGTAGCTATTCAAGCAATGCTATTTTTCCATTTTTGTATAGAGCATTGAATAAGCTTTCAAACACTTTCGACCGTGCGTCAATCCGAGTTATGGTCAAAACAAGGGCCGGGAGCAAAAAGGGACCAAAGTTCGCAAAGCGAACTTCCCAGCGAATGTTCGCCAGAAAGTTAGGAAAGCGAACTTCCCAGCGAACAAGACAGTAGAAAAAGGGACCAAAGTTAGCAAAGCGAACTTCCCAGCGAATGTTCGCCTGAAAGTTCGTAAAGCGAACTTTCCAGCGAATGTTTGTGCAGAGTCGGTTTAACTGTTCCAGAGGCACTTAAGTGCCATTTTTTGAGGCTCGCTTTGCGAGTAAAACATTCACTTAGCGAACGTGACAGATTTTGTAATATTATAAGTTCATTTTCAGTCATTTTTTAGGTGATGTTTTGGGGTATTTGTTCCCAATTCATCAAACCTTTATTCTTTGTAGAGCTTAGAAAAGCATCAATGGAGGTTGCAACTCGATGATTGGGGGTGGATGATTCTTGGACCGTGATTGACACCGCGAGAGATTTTGATTCCTCTTCTCTCTTCCCTTTGTAGTTTCCATTTGTTGTGAGTTTGTATGTAAGTTTACCTTGATTATATGTATATTCATTATTCATGGTGTTGTATAAAGCTCATTTTACAGATTAATGTTGGTGCCATAATTTCTTTATTTGGGTTTGAGTTGCGGTAGACATATCCTCTTTGAATCGGGATTAGGTTGAACATCTATTATGTTCTAAACTCTAAAGATAGATTTAGGCTTAATATTCACTTGAGTATCGATTCTTAATGCTTCCGTGTGGTCGAGTTGCGTGAGACATCACCTCCGAGGTGATGCGGTTGTTCTTTCAACTTTGCGTTAGACATAACCTTTGTTGTGAGCGATACGTGATAATGTTGACGAGTGATTTAGGTTGCGTGCAACTGAGTAGTGAGTTTGAGTATTTGATAGGGTAGATGAAATATAAACTCGAGAGTTCACTATTTTCCAAAGAATGAATTATTTTATGTTCATAAGTTTTATTTCTCGCATTTAATTTAAACCCATTTTAAACCCAAACTCTTTAACATTTAAATTGTCGAACGACATTCTTTCCCTCGAACCGATCTCTGTGGACACGATAAATTCCCGGAAAAATATTTCTAAATCTTTTTGTTGCTTGCCGCTTTACCGCTTCAACAAAATGACGCCTTTGCCGGGGATTGGTTTTGATATTGAATCGCATTGCGATAGTTTCTTTGTTTTTGAGTTTTGTAGATATCGTATATATTGTATATTTTCACTTGTTATACTGATACTTGTAGATTAACGTTTGTTTAAGTGTTTGGTTAGGACACTTGCTTTTAGTTTGCGCGGTGAGACATTACCATGACATGAAGGAAGGAAGTTGCTAGCTAAGCATTTTAAAGGCGTCCAGCTTACGACGTAAAACAAGCATGTTTTATTGTTTTTAGTTTCTAATGTTTTTGTTTGTTGTTTGGTCGCAAATTTTGGTCGACTAATTTGAGGATGTTTGGTGATGTTCCAAGTTTGATCTTTTCAACTTGCGGATGTATGATAATGATATTGTTAAGTTTTGTACACGTCCAAGGTATGTGTTTATCGCTTTCTTGACTTTAGCATATTCATGATACTTTGGCTTTTTACAAACTTCCATGCCATTCATTCTTTTGTATACTTGTTCTTATTGTGAATCACTTTAGTTCTCACCTTTTTGTGAGGTAGCTTTCCATTGTTCATATATGAGGAGTACCAACATTCTTGTTCTAACTGGATTTTATTATGTTTAATCTTTTATTTGTGTTGATTATATGAAAGCATGAAAAGGATCAAGGCATTTTGTTTCATTTTGAGCACAACTACTTATCCAAATAGTCAATTCACCTTGTGAGCGTGTGATCAATCGTAACCCCTTTGAGCTTTTTGATCCATGATTTAATTGAACATAATGCTTGTCTATGAGTATTTAGTTCACTTATTTTTGAATGGATTTTGTTTTTTCTTGAACCCTCAACTTTGTGTTGTTGTATGAATTTTTACCTTGCCTTAGAAAGTAGGGAGTATTCACATGATGATGTGGTTGAATTCAAGTTGGGGAGAGAATGATTGTTTACTCATTGGTTGGTTTCTATGAGGATGAAAAAGAAAAGAAAAAAGAGAAAAATATGAAAAAGAAAAGAAAAGAAAAAAAGAAAGAAAAAGAAAATCCTTGAGAAAGGAAACAAAAAGAGTTCAAATAATTATGCTAAATAAGTATTGTGTTTTGTGTAACACTTGGGATTTTGGAAGAAGTTGATTGGAATTTTGTGTTTAAGTCTTTGTGAGTTGATCACTCCCTTAAGTTTAGGCAAGTTTTTGTTTCAATTACCTTTAGAAATTGCCCCTTGTTTGTTTACCCGACCACGTTACAACCTTGAAAGCCCTTGTGATTCTTGCCTTTGTATGTTCAATGTGAATTTTTGGATGGTTGCATAATTTAGTCTATTGTTTGCATGATTGTTGTGTGAGTGATAAGTACCTAATTTTGTGTTTTTCATCTACCGATGATTGTTTTTGCTAGGTGTGATTCACTTTGGAACTTGTGTTGTTTTAGGATGTTTGGCATGATTTTTGTATTTTGCATTTGTTTCGTGACTATGTTATCGTCGTAGTTTAGTGGTAAGTATTTACTTTGTGTGTACCGTTTTTCATTTGAACCATTCATTTGTCCGTTTTTCAAAACCTGTTGATTCGTGACTCTTTGGTTGTTACTCTGTTTCTTTGAGTTGTTTGATTCTTGTTTGAGGACAAACAAGTTTAAGTTGGGGAGAGTTTGATAAGTGCAAAATGTAACTATTTTTGTATATAAGTTTTGTTGCACTTATCGATACTTTTTGGTTAATATCATTCGAATAAACACCGTTTTGTTTGTAAATACGATTACTTTACGTTTTAGTGTATATATTGCGTATAGTGTAAATATCATTGAGTTTAATTGATTTTCTCTCATTTTTGTAGGTATTCAAGCAATGATATTTTTCCATTGTTGTATAAAGCATTGAACAAGTTTTCCAACGCTTCCGACCGTGCATCAATCCGAGTTACGGTTCAAAAGTTATGGTCAAAGGAGCAAAAAGGGACCAAAGTTCGCAAAGCGAACTTCCCAGCGAATGTTCGCCAGAAAGTTAGCAAAGCAAACTTCCCAGCGAACGAGACAGTAGAAAAAGGGACCAAAGTTAGCAAAGCGAACTTCCCAGCGAATGTTCGCCAGAAAGTTCGCTTTAGCGAACTTTCCAGCAAATGTTCGTGCATAGTCGGTTTAACTGTTCCAGAGGCACTTAAGTGCCATTTTTTAGGCTCGCTTTGCGAGTAAAACATTCGCTTAGTGAACGTGACCGATTTTGTAATACTATAAGTTCATTTTCAGTCATTTTTTAGGTGATGTTTTGGGATATTTGTTCCCAATTCATCAAACCTTTATTCTTTGTAGTTTAGAGCTTAGAAAAGCATCAATGGAGGTTGCAACTCGACGATTGGGGGTGGATGATTCTTGGATCGTGATTGACACCGCGAGAGATTTTTATTCCTCTTCTCTCTTCCCTTTGTAGTTTCCATTTGTTATGAGTTTGTATGTAAGTTTACCTTGATTATATGTATATTCATTACTCATGGTGTTGTATAAAGCTCATTTTACAAATTAATGTTGGTGCCATGATTTCTTTATTTGGGTTTGAGTTGCGGTAGACATATCCTCTTTGAATCCGGATTTAGGATGAACATCTATTATGTTATAGACTCTAGAGATAGATTTAGGCTTAATATTCACTTGAGTATCAGTTCTTAATTCTTCCGTGTGGTCGAGTTGCGTGAGACATCACCTCCGAGGCGATGCGGTTGTTCTCTCAACTTTGCGTTAGACATAACCTTTGTTATGAGCGATACGTGATAATGTTGACGAGTGATTTAGGTTGCGTGAGTAGTGAGCTTGAGTATTTGATAGGTAGATGAAATGTAAACTCGAGAGTTCTCTACTCTCCAAAGAATGAATTCTTTTTATGTTCATAAGTTTTATTTCTCGCATTTAATTTAAACCCATTTTAAACCCAAACTCTTTAACATTTAAATTGCCGAACGACATTCTTTCCCTCAAACCGATCTCTGTGGACACGATAAATTCCTGGAAAAATACTTCCAAATCTTTTTGTTGCTTGCCGCTTTACCGCTTCAACAGCGGACGACCCCTCGGTTGTTGCAGAGAAGGGCTCTGAGACTCATCATGCTGTGGCCTCTGCGGGGGAGGGGAAGGATGGGTTTCTCGTCGTCGCAGGGAAGGACTGCGAGAAATGTGGTGACAATGTATCTGCAGGGAAGAGCGTGATTGTCGCTCCTTCTCCAGCATCCCGATCCGCTCGTTCTGTTGGAAGATCATCAAGTTTGTCTAATTAATCGCTGCGAACAGAGCCACCATGGCCGGGTCAGTGTTGGGCGGCACAGGGATTGACTGGAAGACACCCGGGCCATCGAAGCGTCGAACGACGTTGAAGGTCACATCGTCAGGGGAGGAAGAGGTAGTGCGCCCATCCCTAGCTTCACCTTCTTTGACGTGAACGGTCACGTTAGGATCGTGATCGTCGCTGTTGGTGAAAGTGGTGAAGGCGGTTTCTGGAGCGTTGTCGTCAGTGCGTGGACTGGTCATGATCACCGGAGATTGAAGAAATGTTTTGGTTCTTGGGTTCCCACAGATGGCGCCACTGATCTTACCGGATCAGAAAAGGATCAGCAGCCAGCACACGTCGTGAGCTCCTTAATTTGTCGGTGGTGGAGAAGAGGAGGGGGTGTACCTGCAAAGCACTCTGATGCTAAAGTCAGTTTCAGCAACAGTGAGAAGGCAAGTACAGAAAGGTGTAGAAAACAGAATACCTGACCCTCTAGTGAAAGAGGGTATTTATAGTGAGCCCTCAGCACTAGGCCAACAGTTACTTTGCATTGGGTTGGATCGCTAGGCCAAATACGAATAACTGGCAGCGTCTACATGCCGTAGGGAAGATCAGCACATGGTTTTCGCCCTGAGTCAACTGCTCCGTGATCTTCAAAAGATTGCTCCTCCTGGTGTACTGCTTCAGGTGCCCTTCCTTAATTAGGATCTCGATGACATCCTTGAGGTGGATGCAATCCTCCATGACGTGTTCGTGGCTCCTGTGGAACCAACAGTACCTGGACTTCTCAATGTTGGGCTTAGGGGGCGTCGGCTTCGGGAAGCGGACACCGCCTCGTTGGAACTCCGAGTTGATGCACTCGGCCAAGATGCGCTCGCGGGGAAGCTGTGAGTAGCGTATACTCAGTGAAATGACCTGCTAGGCCCATTTGCTCTCGGGATACGCGGGGCCGGTCTTCTTTTTTTTCTCCCCGCCTCGTCGGGGAGCGGCGTAATCTTCGTGCCTGGAGCTCCTGACACTCTACTGGTTCTGCGAGTCGTGGGCGCAGTTGATGGCCTCCTTCTCCTCGTACTGTATGTAGGCCTGGGCCTTGTGGAGGAGCACATCTAGAGTGTTGGGCCTTTCAATGCCGACTGCTTTGGCGAACTCAGTGCGAGGTCGCAGTTCTCCCTCAATGAGACATGTCGTCCGAGGTAGCTATCTGGACGGCTTCTCGGTTAAATCTCTCTATATAGTCCCGAAGAGAATCTTCCTTCCCCTGAATGATGGCTTCCAGGGATGCTTCTGTCTTCGGGTGACGTCGGGAAGCTGTGAAGTTCCTGGAGAACTGCCTCTTCACCTCTCTCCAAGAGGTGATGGACTCAGGCTCGAGGCTCTTATACCACGCCAATGCGCCCTTCCTTAGGGTCGTGGGAAAGAGCCTACACTTTATGCCCCTTAGACGTTCCTGTAGTCGAGCATTGCATTAATGCTTTCGATGTGGTCGTCCGGGTCGGTCGTCCCGTCGTACGTAGCCAGACGCGGGGGCTTCTCCATCCCGAAGGACAGACGAGTCTCCTTGATGGGCGAATGTGACGAGGATCGGTCGTACCTAGGGCTCCTGCCTCGGCGGGGAGAACTCCTAGGCCGACTCTTAGATTTCTTCACGTACTTATCGACTTTGTTTCTCTTATGGACCAGGGAGCGTTGCTCCTTCTAGTGAGGAGATCGATCACGCTTCTGGGTGCCCACGGGCTGAGGCATTTCCTGTCGCGAACGACCCCCCGGTTGTCGTAGAGAAGGGCTCTGAGACTCATCATGCTGTGGCCTCTGCGGGGGAGGGGAATGATGGGTTTCTCGTCGTCGCGGGGAAAGACTGCGAGAAATGTGGTGACGATGTCTCCGCGGGGGAGAGCGTGATTGTCGCTCCTTTTCCAGCATCCCGATCCGCTCGCTCTGTTGGAAGATCATCAGGTTTGTCTAATTAATCGCTGCGAACAGAGCCACCATGGTCGGGTCAGTGTTGGGCGGCACAGGGATTGACTGGAAGACAGCCGGGCTATCGAAGCGTCGGGCGGCGTTGAAGACCGCATCATCAGGGTAGGGAGAGGTAGTGCGCCCGTCCATAGCGTCGCCTTCTTTGACGTGAACAGTCACGCTAGGATCGTGATCGTCGCTGTTGGTGAAAGTGGTGAAGGCGGTTTTTGGAGCGTTGTCGTCAGTGCGTGGGCTGACCATGATCATTGGAGATTGAAGAAATGCTTTGGTTCTTGGGTTCCCACAGATGGCGCCACTAATCTTACCGGATCAGAAAAGGACCAGCAACCAGCACACGTCGTGAGCTCCTTAATTCGCCGGCGGTGGAGAAGAGGTGAGGGTGTACCTGCAAAGCACTCTGATGCTAAAGTCAGTTTCAGCAACAGTGAGAAGGCAAGTACAAAAAGGTGTAGAAAACAGAATACCTGACCCTCTAGTGAAAGCGGGTATTTATAGTGAGCCCCTAACACTGGGCCAACAATTACTTTGCATTGGGTTGGATTGCTAGGCCAAATACGAATAACTGGCAGCGTCTACATGACGTAGGGAAGATCAGCACGTGGTCTTCGCCCTGAGTCAACTGCTTCGTGATCTTCGAAAGATGGGTGACCTGTTCTTTCGAATACGGGTAGCTGCCTGATGACATGTTCCCGCGTGAGGGGCACGTGGAGACCGTGGAGAGACGTGTGAGCACTCCCCGAGTGACTTGATGGAGATGGATAGGACCGTGCCCGACAGAGGGGCAGCATCTAGTCCAGTCCATAACAACTTTATTTTTTTCCTACATTATACTTTTATTTTCTCCATTTTTATTGTTTACCTCTTTAAGCTTATTTTCAAAGAATGTAATTAATATGCACCGACAATATAGAAAAATTTTACCCTATCAAACGTCACTTAATCTCCGTTAAATGTTTATGGATGTAATATTTTTTTTACCCGTGCATCTTCTAATTAATCTCATTTCCAAAAGTAACACTAAAATAATATTATAATATTGGCCAACAAAGCAAAACACCCACACCCATTCCCAAAAATTTCAATTTCACCCTCTTCCGCCAGCGTCAGTGCGTCACTGTCAGTTTACCGCTTCCTTCTATTTTTCAAATTTGCGATGCGCTTCACGCGAAAATATTCAAAATATTCTTCAACATTCATGGCTTCTCACCCTAATTAGTCCACCACGACGACCAACCACCCACCATCCCTTCCGCTTCCGTTTCCGCACACCAATCTCTCCCACCATGTCTTCCTCTTCCCCTCGGAATCGCCTCAATCAGGTCCTTCTCTATTTCCATTTCTACTTCCCCAAGCCCTAGACGGCACCGTTTCACATTACGAGCTAGTAATTGAATTATTGAATGTCGCTGTTTAATTTCTGGTTTACGATTATAATTCATATTTAAAATTTGAATTTTTTTGACTTGCATTGCCGGATTTGTTGTTTGTTGATTGTCGAACAGTTTTATGCTACGAAGAAGAGGAAAGTGATTTCGCCTATTTCTAAGGCTAGGAGAATTGAGAAAGGTGCAAGGCTTGTGGCTGATGGGTCTCCAAGTGCTAAAGGATCATTGGCAAGTTACTTGATTCCGTCTCAGGGGGACCCTGTCGACGATCCAGTTAGGCCGGATTTGGTTAGGAGAAAATTGGGGACGGATATTGGTAGTTATTCTCTTGATAATCAGCCTGTTTCATTAGCTCAAGGGGTTCAACACCCCGATGCTACTCGGACCGGGTTTGAAAAGGAAGTGATCGTGGTTGATGATACTGTCCAGGAAAACAAATTAAGTGATTTTACTCATGTTGGTGAAAAGTCGGAGCTCAGACAGTTTAAAGCAGAACTTTTTTCTCTCTATTGCGGGTACTTTACTCTATTTAAATATAGTTCATAACTTGACACAAATAAAGATAAAATATCCATTTGAAACTTTAAATTTAGTTAAAGGATCCCTGGTGTAGCTTTGCCTGCCTTGTATATATATTTGTGAGTAGTAGTTTTTGTAGGGCCATTTGTTTCTGGTTGAGATGCACAAACTGGATTGCTGTTGATAGTTTATTTCCTTAGTCTTTTATTATTATTGTTATTATTTGTAATTATTATTATTTCTGTTGTTGAACTTTAAAAGTATATGAAAATGATATTCAGTGAACTGCACCCGAGCATTAGTTCACCATCGGAGGTGAGAGTGAAAGACCACAAGAGACATGATTCTCTGGCATTAGTAGAAGAGAATGTTACTATACCCCCGAAGAGTGATGGCACCAGTGAGCCACATTTTGGTCGTGAAAACATTTTGAGCAACAAAGTCTATAATACCATGAAAAGTGTTCCAGGCTGCTCTGCAAAGGTTGAAACCAGTTTCATTACTAGTTTACATTTTGTAGCCAAATTCATACTTCAAATATATATATTGATGTGTTAAATGATTTGCCTTTTACGTGGCAGGCTTCTGATGGCGGTGATACTAATGCCTTTGACACAGGTTTTAGAAAATGTAGTAATACTCCCACGTCTATGAAAATGGCTGAATGCCAAACACCCGGATCTTTGATTGTTAAAACATGCATTAAGGGGACTCCAAAGTCTACACGCGGAAGCTCGATGTTTTCGCCCGGAGAGGATTTCTGGGACGAAGCAATTCAACTTGCTGATGGTTTGGCTGTTCCCATGGGTAATGATTCTTCTAAGGTTATAGAAGAAAGTAATGTGATGGGGGATCAAGTTGAGATGAACTCATGTAATTTACAAAATTATGATGGTAAAGCAAGGAAGATATTGGATCAAAGTAAAAACAAAGGGTTAGCGGAGATGCACACAAAAGATTCTATTAAAGAAGCATCCAGCCTTCCTGTAAGGCATTTTGATTTCACGCATGAGGATAATAATATGGATGAGAATACCCTTCAAAGTTGTCATGTCAATAATCTGGTCAATGCCACTTGTGGGTCTGGAAAGCAGTATGAACCTATTTCTGTAGCAAGTCATGCATATGAACAGAAGTATAAAGTGCAGGAGAAGATTTTAGTAGATGCATTAGGCAAAAGAGCGGGAAAGGATAATATCAATATGACATCTAATAGTTTTAATTCACCCAACAATGAGGCCAGAACAACAATTAATATACATGCATCCGTTGAAGCCAAAACTCCTTCAAGTCATGTGTCACTTGATGATCATTTAGACCTACATAGCTGGCTTCCACCTGAAATATGCAACATATATAGAAAGAAAGGCATTTCAAAGCTTTACAATTGGCAGGTTCAATTACATTTTATTGAAAGATGCTTTTTACGTCATTATATTGATTTACTGTTCATTATTTTCTTTCTATATGACTGATTTAATTAGTTTTGTTAGTCCTGGTTCCTATTTTTTCCCAACCAATTTACCTTTCATTTTTCTGAAGTTTTGGCTTTGAGGTTGAGTTAGGCCTCTATTTGATTTTAGTTCGTGTTTTTTATTATATATTTTTCATTTTTTAGGTTGACTGCCTTCGGGTGAATGGTGTCCTACAAAAAAGAAATCTTGTGTATTGTGCTTCAACCAGGTATTTTATCGTTTAACTGGCAATTACTGCAAACCTTAAGTCATAGTTCTGTCATTTTCGTTGATATATTGTTTAAAGAATTAAATGAGTGGAACATGAACTTGGGGATAAGAAGGGGGAGTAGGGCTGCCTCTATCTAAAGTTGGATCTGTGCATTATAAGTTTCATTTCCGACAATAAGGAGTTCACCTAAAGTCTCAACTTTGCTACTGACCACTACTACTATACGGGTCGATAAATGGATGCTTTTTCTTGAAACTGCAGACACTTTAATATTCTTGTCTCTTTTATCGCCGAAGTTTTGCTGTATGTCATCCTTAGTGTTTTACACTTGATACTTTTCTCTCCCATATTTTCAACCCTTGTCATTTTATTTTACTTTCTGTTCTTTCTATTTGTCATTCTCTTGCTACCTTTCTCTGTCTTTTTATTTGAGGGACTCATGGATGAAATGCTTTTCATTTGCTGCAGTGCTGGAAAGAGTTTTGTTGCTGAGATTTTAATGCTGCAGAGGGTGATAACAACTGAAAAAATGGCAATACTTGTTCTTCCATATGTATCAATTTGTGCAGAAAAGGTGTTGTCCTTTATCCTTTTTTCTGTCAAAATTCATTTTTGGTTGTGGGGAGGTGTTTATGGTCTCTAGTTTAAAATATATGAAAATTTCGATTTATTTAATTATTATAGTGTTTTTGATTCATGCAGGCAGAGCATCTTGAAAAGCTTCTTGAGCCACTTGGTAAGCATGTTCGTAGTTATTATGGGAGCCAAGGTGGCGGAACACTTCCTAAAGATACTTCTGTAGCCGTATGCACAATAGAGAAGGCAAACTCACTAATCAATAGATTATTGGAAGAGGGCCGCCTGTCAGAAATGGGAATCATTGTGATAGATGAACTGCATATGGTATCATGACGAGTCCTTTCTTTTGTAGTTATTTGTCATGGGTTCTATTATACGCTGTTTCTTTCAGCATTTTTGTTTTTGATTATTATGAAAAATGGAAGATAAATAGAAAAGGTACACTAGAAGGTTCCCATGGCTTATTCCTCTCTACATCTATTAACAGGTTGGTGATCCACGCAGAGGTTATCTTCTAGAACTTATGTTGACAAAGCTTCGCTATGCAGCAGGGGAGGGCATTTCAAAATCAAGTGATGGAGATAGTTCAGGTGGAAGCAGTGACAAGAATGATCCTGCTCAAGGTCTGCAGATTGTTGGAATGAGTGCGACAATGCCAAACGTTGCAGCAGTTGCTGACTGGCTTCAAGTAAGAATAATTATGAGAACTACTTATTCCATATCATAGGCATATACATAAATTATTGGGCTTTTGCATTCTTTTACTATTGGCCAGCTGTCATTTTTTTGGGGTATGATTTTAGGTGTTATAATTGCTTCAACAAGTAAGCCTTATCCCACCTAGGTGTTATAATTGCTTCAATTTGTTGAAATTGGATCCGAATAACTTCTACTAAAATTTGATATTTAGCCTTATAAAACCTAAATCCACCTGGTGTTTGCTATGCTAACAGCATAATACATACATGTTTAGCACTCTTAATTTTACTTTTCATCCAAAAGAAAAATAACTTTGAATGTAATGATTAATAAATGCTAACTAGAAATAGAGGAATATTGAATTTTTCAGTCCTGATTGAGCTATCGATCTCATGGTTAATATGTTTTAGAAGAAAACAAATATGAGTGACATTAAGTGATTTATTTGGGTTTATGGATGAAAGAAAGTAAGGAGAAGACACAGGAGATCAATATACTCTGAAATCATCACCACTTCTAGCATATACCCCGTTATCGTGGCTTCACTATTCTGAATTCATACCAGAATACTTGGTCTTTTTTTGCCTGACTTGAAACTTTATCGACTCACTTATCTCACAGTTAATATTATTCACACAGTAATTTAAAGATGATTCAATGTTCCGAACACCAAGACTGTTATCGTGAAAATTGCAGATGATGATATTTTTAGAGTTTGCTTGGTCTTTTCTTTTGACTTAATAACTAGATGAGTATGGATTATATTATCATATTGTTCTTTTGGTTTCCAAAATAACTAGGAAAAGCTTTCTTCAAATGTAGACGTGGAAAATACAGTACTATATGACACAATGTATTTGCATATGTAGATGTTGTACTTTGACCAATTGGATAATGATTAGCAATCAGCTGATCAGAATTGCCTAATGATTTGTTGTATATGGGAAGATTTTTCACAAAGGAATATAAGAAAACCAATTATGCAGCAGGCTACTCAATGACAATGAGATGTCATATGTGTGTATCTCGACATTTAGATAACACAGACCTTCTTCTGATATCGTATTTGATGCATGCTCTTCTTTTATGAGTCCGGCGTATTGTTTTGTTCCAATGATGCATTGGTTTCCTTTGAAATATGAAGTTCTCCTATGAATTTAGCACCAACACCCCGAATTTGACCCCGACACTGACACGGCGACACTAGTAATAATTTAAAAAAATAAAGAAATTAAATTTAATCACAAGTGTTGGAGCAAGTGTCCGATACCGACACATACACGGACACACCTTTTGTCAGAGGTGTCAGTGCTACATCAATTATCTTAGCAATTAATATTTCTAATGGATGACTATTTATTGTTGGTATATTTTACAATGCTGCATTTGTAAAAATGATTCCTTTTCTGATGATCATCCTATGTTTTTCATAGGAAGACCTTCTGCTATTGTCTTTTATTTGTATAGATATATAGATTTATTTCCTCTTTATTTGTGCAACTGTTTTTCATATTTCTCATTATTTTGTCAGCTTTTCTTTCCTTAGTTTTAGCAATTAATAGAATTAATGTATATTAGTCTTTAAATTTTCAAGGCATATATTTGTAAACAGCAATTGATACTTGGTCACTTTTCCCGCTTCAAGCTCTTATAAATCTGTTTGTCCCTAATTGTATCAAGGCAGCACTATACCAGACAGAGTTCCGGCCAGTTCCTTTAGAAGAATATATTAAAGTTGGTAATTCCATATATAACAAGAATATGGAACTTTCTAGAACAATCCCAAAAGGAGCTGACCTTGGTGGCAAGGATCCAGATCATGTTGTTGAACTATGTAACGAGGTAGGCAATTTAAAGTCTTTAAAGTCTTAGCCACAACTACAATTTGCAATTCCTCAAGATGAACAATTTTGAATAATTGATATTTTTTTAGATTGTTCAAGAGGGACAGTCGGTGTTAATATTTTGCTCTAGCCGCAAGGGTTGTGAATCAACTGCAAGACATGTCGCAAAGTTCCTTAAAAGCTTCACTGTTGATATTAATGAGAATAATTGTGAGTTTGCTGATATTACTTCTGCTATTAACTCCTTGAGAAAGTGCCCTGCTGGGTTGGACCCCGTATTGGAAGAAACTCTTCCAGCTGGTGTTGCATTTCACCATGCTGGCCTTACGGTAATTCCATTGTTTTGGTGTTATGGTTTCCACTAACATTGTTACTAGACTTATATTTTGGGAGTAGAAGTTCATATTTGATCTCAATGGAATGCTAGGTTTATTTTACCTACCTTCACGGCCTAACCCATTTTTTACCATTCTAAATTCTAATAGGTTGAGGAACGAGAGATTGTTGAAACTTGTTACCGGAAAGGTCTTTTACGCGTCTTAACTGCCACATCAACCTTGGCAGCCGGAGTTAATCTACCAGCTAGGAGAGTAATTTTCCGACAACCTAGAATTGGTTGTGATTTTATTGATGGGACGAGGTACATGCAGATGGCTGGTCGTGCTGGTCGAACTGGAATTGATACAAAAGGAGAAAGTGTACGACTTCTTCTGTTATATACTTAACTATTATACGGTAGTGTATGTGTGGTTTTTCTAGGCTGTCATGTTGATAGATTGTTGTGAGTTTCTATGTTTTTGTTTATTGTATACTACTATTTTTTTTCCCATTTTCCCCTAGTTGTACTTACCATATCTTTCTTTTTTTTTCCTTTTTCTTGTTCTTTCTCTTTCTCTTTCATTTTACATTTTTACACTGCTATCATAATTTATTTGGGCATATCTATGTGGCTTTGATTTGCATAGGTACTCATCTGCAAACCTGATGAGTTAAAAAGAATTATGGGACTTCTGAATGAAAGCTGTCCACCGTTACATTCTTGTTTATCTGAAGATTTAAATGGAATGACTCATGCAATTTTAGAAGTGGTTGCTGGAGGAATAGTTCAAACCGCAAATGACATTCACCGGTATGTTAGATGTACTCTTTTGAACTCCACGAAACCATTTCTGGAGGTGGTAAAATCAGCTCAAGAATCCCTAAAATGGTTGTGCCAAAGAAAATTTCTTGAATGGAATGAAGACACTAAACTCTACAGTACCACACCTCTTGGACGTGCATCTTTTGGCAGTTCTCTCTGTCCGGAAGAATCACTTGTAAATGTTTCTGTCTATACTTTAATTCATTGCTACTGTTCTTTCTAACTAGCTTTGGGTTTATTTTTGCCCTGGCATTTCCTGCAATATTAGGTAGTATGATCATGTTGTGATTGGTATTAAACCCATGTTGTGATTTACTTTTTAGATTGTGTTGGCTGATCTTTCAAGGGCAAGGGAAGGATTTGTCCTTGCATCTGACTTGCATTTGGTTTACTTGGTGACGCCAATCAATGTTGATGTTGAGCCAGATTGGGAATGGTACTATGAGCGTTTTATGAAATTGTCTCCTCTTGATCAGGTGAGTTTGTGCTAAAATAAATTTCCCCATTCTTGTTTTTCAGTCAATAATGTTATTAAACCTTCTTAGAGTTCACCACATGCTTGCTATTAAACCTTCTTATGTTGTTACATAGTATATCATTATTATTTAGGAAGAAATAAATTTCTAAGAAACCAAATTTTTCTACAGAAAGAGGTATACATCAGTGTGATTTTTGTAATAAGGTTTACCCGTACTTAAGAAGCGTTTAATTTGAATCTGAATCGTCATTCCACCTCTATAGATATTGATTTTTGAGTCTTTCATTTTTGTAAATTTGAAATAGCAATGTAATCTTGACATATTTGTAAATATTGTTGATTGTATTTGTAATAGTAATATGTTTTGTAGTCAGTTGGCAATCGAGTAGGCGTGACAGAACCATTCTTGATGCGTATGGCACATGGTGCACCGATGGGTTCAAACAAGTCAAGATGGTCGAACAATAAACGGAAAGGTCAACCTGGGATCTCAAGTGGAACTGTCAACTCGGAAGATCAAACACTTCGTGTCTGTAGAAGATTCTATGTTGCTCTCATTTTATCTCTTTTAGTACAGGTGCTTTTCTCTAGTATATGGACTCAAATATCTCTACTGCTTATTTTTGTTAATGAATATTGTTTTAAAGAAAATAATATTATTAGAAAAAGAAAACAGAAGAATGATAAGGAATGCTTCTTGGTTAAAACTCATAGCCTAGGACAATAACCGCAAATAAATAATGTACTAATCAAGCTTTCCAATCTCTTTGCTCATCTAACCACGGAAAGTTTCAGGAAGAAACCATGTGAAGAGAATTAAATTAACGCCCTGAAAACAATTATTTATTTCACACCAATTTTGGAGGCAATGAGTCTTTCTCCGAAAACTAAGAACTTTGAAACTAATGAATTTATATTTTGTATTATTTGATGATGAATTTCTATTTTCATATTATTTGCTGTTACATATCCTATATATGGAGAGAGATCAATTTACTCTCACACAACACTTGAATACTATTATTGTACTATTAATAACTTCAGATATGATATGATTTTTTGTCGATCCAACCGTAGTAACACTAACAAATTATTATAAGTCTTCCTTTAATCATAAAGTCCCATATCAATAATTTCAGGATCCTTCTCATTCTTTTGCGAGTTTGGTTCATTAGTGTGTCCCTTGGCCTAGAACCTTGCCAAAAGACATTCCTTGTCTGTTCCATGTCATTTTGCACCGATGCTCCCCGTCTTCATCATTCTGAGGTATCATAGGGTTTACAACATGAGGAGGAAGAGTAGTAACATGAGGCTAGAACCACAAAGATACACCAGTAACAGTGACTGTATAGTAGACGATTAATTGTGTCCAGTTGTACTTGTTGAAGAATTACTGATGTAACAAGATTTCTAATGCATAACTATCTATAGTAATTGGTAATCAATAATCTTGAACTAGCTTAGAGCTTAAGCTTAATTCAGTTTGAGATGGAGGGTTAAAACATTAGGGTCTCTTTTGTTAAGAATACTTTTGCAAGTGCTATACAGTTGGTATATTGTACAACACTTGCACAATTGTATTTTTAAGTAGCCTACATTATTAGCATAAAATGTAATTAGGCCCTTAGGCTTAATGTTTTGTAATTATTAAGAGTGTTATTAGTAAATTTTGCTTTTGTGCTCCTTCCCTATCTGTCTTTTTTTCTCTCTCTTTTCCATCTTATCTTTAAAATTTTATGCGAGCGTATATCATTTTATGAATAAATATGCTTTAATGAAGGAAACTCCTGTGGGTGAGGTTTGTGAATCATTTAAAGTTGCCAGAGGAATGGTTCAAGGTTTGCAAGAAAATGCTGGTCGGTTTGCATCTATGGTTGCTGTGTTCTGTGAGAGGTTGGGCTGGCATGATCTTGAAGGCTTAGTCGCCAAGTTTCAAAATCGTGTATCATTTGGAGTTAGAGCAGAAGTTGTTGAGCTTACCACCATTCCCTATGTTAAAGTAAGTAGCTTAAGTTCTATGTCTGTTTTACACACTCCTTCAAATAACTTATGGTTTATTGTTGATGTACTCACCTTTTCCCGTCTTTTCCATTCAATTTGCAGGGCTCTCGAGCAAGAGCACTCTATAAAGCAGGTTTACGCACGCCTCTTGCAATTGCTGAAGCATCCATTCCTGAAATAGTAAAAGCACTTTTTGAATCTTCATCATGGGCCACAGAAGGTAATGTGTGAAAATTGTCTGTAATTAGTCTAACATTTTTAGGTAGCAATAATGGTTGAGATTATTTTGTTCATGTTTTATTCCTTGAAACTATATATGTTAAACAGATAAAATATTGGATTAACATATTCTTTATGCTACTTTTTTTGCTACTGTTTTCTTGAGGATGCTTTCAAGTGAAATGTCATTAGCAATGAATTATATTTCTAGTTTGTCCATGTGCATTCTTGTGCTTTGTTTTTAACTCTATTTCGCCAACTAAATTCGTTATGCCAATTTTTTAATTTAAAGTATGTGAAGCTGCTTTAGATTTTATTTTTATTTATCATTGAAAGTTGATTCCACTTCTTTTGAAGGTTCTGCACAAAGGAGCTTACAACTTGGTGTAGCAAAGAAGATTAAGAATGGTGCTCGCAAGATTGTTCTTGATAAAGCTGAAGAAGCAAGGGTTGCTGCTTTCTCAGCCTTTAAGTCACTCGGATACGATGTCCCGCAGTTAGCTCCACCCATACCCACCCCTGCACGCAATTCTATCAGAAAAGAAGTTGGAAGTTCGTCTGGAAGTGACACAGCTGACACTAGTCATAGCTTTGTTGATGCAAATCATATGGATAATTCTAAGATAGTTGTTTTAGAAAAAGAAAAGGACTTGAATAAATCATCTGACAATGATGCTCGGGCTTCTGTAGAAGAAAAATCAGACAGAGCGATGCCATGTAGTTTGTCTACTGTTCCAGTTGTAGTACCTACAACAAATGAGCTCAGTATGACTCTTGGTGCTGCCAAAATTCCTGATGTTACCACCCTCTCTGGCCAGTTACAGAAACAAAATGATAAGTCCAGTGTACATGATGGATGCCGTGCTCATGGTACAGGGGAGCAAGATCATAAGGAGAATTTGGCTAGTGGTAACATGACTAATTCCAGCCGAAAAGGGCCCATCAATGCAATTAGTAGTCCTGGTGGGCTTGATTCATTCTTGGATCTATGGGATACAGTACCAGCGTTCTACTTTGATATCCATTACATCAAACGGTTGGAATTGCACTCCGCTGCCCCTTTTGAAGTACATGGGATTGCCATCTGCTGGGAAAATTCTCCCATGTACTATATTAATCTTCCTAGGGATATTCTGTTGTCTGGCAATAGAAAAGACGAGGGTTTTTCCTTGAGTGCATGCAGTTATAAGCAGAAAGGTTTGTCTAATTCTAAGCAAGATTTGATGAATGCCATGAATAGATGGAGCAGGATTAGCAGAATAATAGGGAAAAATAATGTGAAAAAGTTCACCTGGAATTTGAAAGTTCAGATTCAGGTGCTAAAAAAGCCATCAGTTTCAGTTCAGAGGTTTGGTTCTGTAGACTTACTTGATAAAAATATGGACCTTGAAGTTGTAGACAATTCTTACATATTGTTGCCCCCAATCCATGTTAAAGAGGCAATTGATGTATGCATTGTTGCTTGGATTCTTTGGCCTGATGAAGAGAGTAGCTCTAGTCCAAACCTGGATAAGGTAACCTAAATAGTCATCTTGTACTGCATACGTTAGTGTACACAGATGCACATCTTTGTTCTCAATTTGTGGTGACTTGATAGTTGAGTGTACTAGTATTAACAATCACATTTGGTAATTTAGGAGGTAAAGAAAAGGTTATCCCCTGAGGATGCAGGAGCAGCTAATCAGTGTGGCAGGTGGAGGAATCAGATGCGAAAAGCTGCTCATAATGGTTGCTGCCGTCGGGTTGCTCAAACACGAGCATTATGTTCTGTTCTTTGGAAATTGCTTGTTTCTGAGAAACTCGTAGAAGTGCTTATGGAAATAGAAATCCCACTGGTAAGAATTTATGAAACTTCAGTACATTTAAAGAAAACCAATGTCATGTTTGGTGTTATTTTCAATCTTCTTTTGCTCTTAATCTTTTATACCAGTCATTACATGCCAAAATAAATTATAAATTCTAATATCGAATATTTATCTAGAGAAAGAAAAATAGCATTGAACAATTTTTTGATTCACTTAGGACCCGATGCTGGAGACATCTTAAAAATTCATTTTACGCAACTTGATCTTTTTGTGTGAATTTTA